>OX451741.1:105968242-107282525 GCA_948472305.1 Vicia faba
ACCTTGATAAAGACTAATTACATACTTTTTTTTATATCTTAAAGATCATTTTAATTTAATGCTTTTTATTTTTATTTTTTATCCTTCTATTTTTAATAAGTATGGAAAGGTAGAGATTTAGTTAATTTGTATACATATTAACTAATTATCATAAAGGTCATAAGTATATTATAAATTGTAATTAAGAAAAAAAATCACATTTTAATGACATTTATATTATATTTTTTATGAATAAAGAAAAATAATAGGTTAAAATTTATGTATTATATTTTTTATAATACCATATTTAAAAAAAAAGAATTAACTATAGTACTATATTTAAAAAATAATTATAGTACTATATAACCTAATTTTTCTGTTTTCCAATTGTTGATTCATGTATTCCATTGGATCTAGGAGGCCATTTTCCATATGAATTTTGTGGATATAAATACGTATTATCCATCACAAATTGTAATCCCATAGGATTTCTTGATAATTGTTACAGTTTTTTTCATAATTCACGACCACGCTAGAGATTTACATCATTTGTTACATATAAGTTATATCTGAATTTTTAAATGAAAGTCATGTCATTAACGACTTGAATATGACCATTTTCAGGTTTCACCTTGTGGAAAGAGTTGTACAATTTGACACAGAGAGTACTTAAAAATAGCTATATTTTATGTCTATATTTTTATTTTATTTTATGTTTTATAATGTCTTGATTAATTTCATTGGTGGGTAAGGAGAATGCTGAAATTATACATTTTTTGTTATTGTTTATGAAGAAGAATTGAAGGTTTGAGAGAGTTGTTTCTGCTAAATTTGGATCACATGATAACTTATTCCAACTTTTTAGGTTGGGGTCTTCTTAAGAAACTAGTTTATTTGGATAACAATGATGTTAAGACTTTATTTTTGGTTGATCTCAAAAATAAAAAATTGGAAATAGTTAATGGTGATAGCTTTAATTGCTTCAAATTGATATTGCAAGAATACTTTTATTTTGTTACAGGGAAATTAATAGAATGATTTTTGTGGGCTTATGGCTTTATAGAATTAGGAGAATGGTTCATGCTTTATAGAATTATAAAAGGATGATTAGTAGGAAAATTGATATTTTTTAAGAGCAAAGTATGTGAAATTGCCAAAGAGAAATATATGAGAAAATCGATTCTTCTTTCGTTCAACAAAAGATTGCATTCAAGATTTAAGAAAAGATAGTTTAAGAAAAAAATAGATTACAATTAAAGACAATCATTAATACACCATTCTAATCAATAATTTAATTATACAACCATTCAAGAGATAATTGATTGGGGAGATGTGAAGATATGCAGAGTACATATACTTGACAATGTTGCTGACCCACTAACAAAGCTACTTGCGCAGCAGAAGATGGATGGACATACTAGGTCTATTGGAATTAGGGGTATGCTTGATTGGATCTAGTGCTAGTGGGAGATTGTTGGTTTAAGCCGTAGAGGCCAATGGTTTTGTTACTTGTATCGAATTATTTATTAATAATAAAAGGCATTTCTTTATTATGTTTGCTTTTCCAAAATAATAAAGTCCCTAGAATAGTTTGTCTGTTTAATGAAATGTTAAGTGTGACTTAATCATGAGATCCCATTAAACATAAGGACAATATTATTAATTTATATGTAGTCGAGCTTTATTGCAAAGTGAGATAATATTAAAGCATTGAGATTATTATGTAGATAGACTGATGATCACGTCTAATGGATCATGGATAAGGAGTTATCAAGTCTTGACATAGGTATGAATATTAGAAGTAATATTTATACTGGACTGACCTGCTATCAAAATACTAAATAGAATGTTATACAATGTTTCATAAGTTATTCTCATGGTAATAATGGTGTATACCACCCTTCGACCTGAAACCACTATGGACCCTAGATGTAAAGTTCAGTACTTTATTGATGATCTGGCGTTATATGTGACTGAATGACCATAAAGACAACTGATGGGTACTTCACAAAGAATGCTGAGGGACATGAGTGACCTAGATGGAATTTGTCCATCCTGTATAACATGATAAGTGTCGAAGAGCCCAATATTGAACTGGACAAGGGTGACACATTTTATGCCTTGTGTTCAATATAGACATAAGATCAAAAGGGTAATTGTATACAAATATCATCACATAAAGGTTTTGTCATATCACATGATATTTTCGTGACTTGGGTAGCAGTGATGTGTTACTAGATACCACTCACTTTCTATTATGTTAAATGTGTGATTTAATATAATTGCCAACATCGCGAAAACCTACAAGGTCACACACATAAGGACTGGTTGATGAGAGATAAAGTAAATAAGGAACTTCATAAGGTACGGTGCACTTAAGAGAATTGTAGAACATCGTAAGGTACGATACACTTAAGTGGAATATGAAATATGGTAAGGTAACATGCGCTTAAGTGATATACGATACATCATAAGGTATGATGTCCGTAAGCTTAATTGGGCTTTTAGCTTGAAGCCTTAATTGGGCTTTTAGCTTGTAGCCCACACAAGTGGTTCTATAAATAGAATCCTTGAGCTGAAGAATTTTCAGTTGATAAAAATTTGGTCTTGAAATCCTAGTTGTGTTTTATCTCACTTTCTCACTCAAAGTTTTCATTCATAAGTATATAGCATTGTGACAGGAAGTGATATGTTCATGTTGAGTGAGTAGAGACGTTGTTCTTAATCAACGCTCATGATCACAACATCAAAGGTCTGAATTGCCACAAGAGGTAATAGTTTCTATCACTGACCATGCCCACTCGTGAGGATCACTAAAGGAAAATTTTAATTTCCACTATGTTTTGGATGAAATTTTTCCTTCATCCATAACCGTGGCGATACAGTCCAGCTTTCCTGGGTTTGATCCTCAGTTCCCTCAAATAGTTTATCCCTTTTACGTTAATGCACGCCTTTTTAATTTTATATATATATATATATATATATATATATATATATATATATATATATATATATATATATATATATATATATATCTTAAACACTAAGTACCCATTCTTACACTGATAAAAGAAACAACCCTAATATTAACATCATCGACATCGTCGGGAAGAAGAAAACAACCCTAACACCACACTCATTGTTTTTTTCTAGTTTCATATCAATGCCGCATTTGAAGTGTAACTCATCTAAAGGTGTAAAATCTTGATCTGGAATTTTTTGTGGTTGTGACAGTCGGATGGTTTCGTACCAATGCAAGAGGGGTCAAAATAAAGGAAGACTATTTTGGAGATGTCTAAACTTGTGGAGTTATGAAACATGTAATTTATTCATATGGGATGATGAACAAATATTGGAATATGAGAGTAGTATGATGCCAAAGTTGAAATATGTTGGGTATTTGAAGGTTATGTATACAAATTCAAAAACTAAGAACAAGAATTTGAAGATTAAACTGGAGTCAGAGAGATTTTATGGAAATTTGAAGATGTTATGTTTTCTTATCTCCTTTATGTTTAATGTTTACTTTGTTATAAAATGTAATAGTTGAATGGGTTTGAAATTTGAAAATGTTATGTTTTCTTATATCCTTTATGTTTAATATTTACTTTGTTATGAAATGTAATAGTTAAAGATACGGTGAACTTGACTGGAATATGCAACTATCAGACGATTTCTTACAAGTAAATTCATCATAATAATTTTCAGTTACAATAATATGTTTTATATATTTTGTAGTTTAAGCTGATACGTTAAGTTGAATGTTTAAGTTGATAACCTTAAGAGAGTTAAGCAAATTAAAACCTCATTACATAAGACTTTTATTACATGCAATCAAATCTAAATCCTCTCGCTAAGATAAAGTTAGACCAATCATAGTCATCTTCCTCATCATCACCAAAATTGAAAAAAAATCATCATTTTCCTTCTCAACCTTCTTCTTCTTCTTCTCCTAATCCTGAGAGCTCTCATTAGGCTAAACGTAACACCCTCTACAACGACATATTGAATTTTATGATGGTTTTGCATCAAAACACCATCTACAACTACATCTTGATTCTGAGGCTGGGTTTTCACCACAACACATTCTACAACAACATTTTGATTATCAGCATTGTTGGTAGCTTGAGCAGGATATCACATGTTGATTCCTTTGGATGAAGTTATTTTTGTGTTTTGGTTTTTCTGCTTTTATATTGTTCCTTATGATTCTTCATCTTCTTTTTTTGGAAGTTTAAAAACCAAACTCATCATTGTTTCTTTAATTCTATATGCTATATTTTCTCTTGGAAGTTGGGAAGATTCCATACCTCGAACTGTTCAAATTTGATATACTTAATGGAATTGTCTACATGTAATACAAGTTTTCATATCAATTAAAAATTGGTTTAGTGCTGATTCTGTATGAAAATTTGAAATTTTTTCATATGCAATATCACAACGGTTAATAGGAATAATCGTTGTTATAAGGCGCACGCTTTGTAGGTTACTACGATGGTCACTGAATCGTGATTGTAAGTACCGAATATTCAACCACACGCTAGATTATAATGCATGGTCTTGTGGGGTTATATATCTTTCCAAACCATTGTTAAATTCCTTTTCCGTAGGAGTGATATTCAGACAAAGGAGATGTGTAATTTGTCCTTCAAAGTCCCATATTTACCCCATTTCGAGCCATTATTCTTTCGACCATGACTGCCTGATTATTTATTCCGTGGTATTCGTCTTGTCGAACACGTTGAAGAACTTCGTCTGCATCTTGGTTTCATTTGACCATTACTACCCTTGGGGCTTGAACCTTCCTTGGTATGGCTTATTCGACCCTAGGTTGTTCGATTCTTAGCCCCTGATTGACTTCGCTAACATTTTGCATAATTGGTTGCGCTTGGTTAACTGTTTAATTTTCTTCAAAAATCACTCCTTGGTTTTCTCTTATCCACTTTGGACGTGGATGTTAATCTGGGGCTCGAGGGGCACTAAAGAAATCTGAAATTCGCGCCATCTGTGCTGCCAATTATTGATTTGTCTATGCATTCTGTTGATTTGTTTGTGTAGCACTTTGAATCAAAGGGTTAAAAATGATGCCCATTTGTTAGGGTAAAACACCAAACATCTCGTGGTTACTGTCATCCATTTGTTGTCTAAATGTCGCTGTAGAATTCATTGTCATGGTAGGTAATTGGGTAGAGAATCCTGGGGGTGAGACAATTCAACCCATATTATTGACACCTGATCCTAATCCTTGGAGTGGTGAATAAGTAGACACCCTTGGATCAGGCAATGTCGAAGTACTATTGTTTAAACTTGCCATTACAGATGTTGGCATACCATAAATCTATTCACAACCATCCATAGGAATTGTGAATCCAGATGCGAAATTTCTAAAATTATTCACCCCCGGTTTCCCTGGGGTCACTAGGGGACCCTTTGTATGTACTAGGGATAGAACTTGATCGATATAAGCATTTATCTATATTCCCGTCGTACTTTTTTAAACAGGTATCGATTCGGTTTCAGATAATGCAGTCGTACTTTCCCCGTTCGAAGGGGACGGTTGTTCTCCATTGTTATTGGGAGGGTTAACCATTTTCCTAGTGTATTTCCTTTTTTGTATTGGTTTGTTAGTTTTGGATAATTTTCCACTCCTTAATCTATTACAACAATGTCAAACAAACAGACTGAACGAAAGACAATACAACATAAAACAAAATTTGTGACAAAAACTTAGACACTGTCCCACTCGACGTGCTAATTTGTTTACCGCGGAATTTAGTAAACACCTGCTAGTCTTCCAAAATAAAGATAATTTTGGTTACTTACAAGATCGACTAGATTGATCTTATAACATATGTCTAGTTTTCTGTGTTTTATAATGTTTCTGGATATTCAATCTCTATCGAAGAAATAATTATAACGAAAGTAAAAATAAAAAGATTTTAAATAAAGATAAAAAAGGCTTTAAGATAACAGACTAGAATGTATTTGAATTTCGACTTAAACTTAAATGAAATGTAAAGACTTTTTTCGAAAATAAATAACATTGGATGAAAAACCGGGTGTTTCATACGTACATTCTCAGTAACTCATTTCTCTAAGACTTGGTACTTTGAGATTATTTGAGTAATTTGTACAAAAGTGAACCCACACAAATCCTAACACAAAGATTCTAATTTATACTAGTTCGACCATAACAGTCTTTCCCTAAACTATCCATAGGCCTGTTAGTCGAAATCTTCATGAAATATTTTCATGTTTTTCTTAGAATTAACTCTCCTTCGACATCCTTCATTTCTCCTTAATATTTCAAGTCGTCAAAATTCCAAACTAACATGTTGCTGATTGTCTCTGGTCTTCTTTGTAACCGGGGAGCATCGGTCTCTGCGAGGAGAAGTACGCTCACGTTTCTTGATTAGCAAGGTTCCTGGTTTTCTAGAGAAGAACGAAGAATGGGTCATTATGGAGATGGGCTACAAGACCCCCATTGTCGGTTTCTCAAAAGGCATCTGGATTGGCGTACTCTTTCCAAAGCTCTGATCCTGCTGTTTTGCTGGAGGATCAGAGCATTGGTCTGATTTAGTGATGCGAGAAATGCTGTCATTCTTGGGTCAACGTTGGTTGGTAGTTGAATAGGATAGAAAGTGGTCGGTGTTTCTTCTTGGAATTTATTGGATTTTTTGGATTCCAAACTGTGCACGTCGTCGTCCTCAGCTTCGTTAGAGAAAGGTCTCTCTATTATCGTCAATTATGCAGACAGGGGAAATAACAGTTTTGCCGGGGAGATAGTTGTCATCTTGATCAACCATGATCTGAATCTTGAAATGTAGCTTTCATCTTTACTTTCCGGGAAAATAAAGACGGATAAAACAACTCCCCCTAGTCTGAGCCATTGATCTTGTGATCTGAACCTATAATGGGCCGATATTTGCATTTGTAAGGCTGGAATCAATGAGGAGGGGGATGTATCTGCAAGGCACTTCGATGCTCAAGTAAGTAAGAGTGCAGACAGATACAAAAGAGAATATAGGGTTTTAGGTTTGAATATTGGATACCTGATCCTCACAAGCATGAGGGTTTATATAATATCCCTGGCCCTTGACTATTGGTCCCTATTTTTAGTCATGGATTTTGGACCCAAAAAAATAGGTAACTGCCAGGAGCGAGCAACATGTGCGCGACATCCTAGATAGATGTGCTCGAAACTAGCCGTTATCACTGACATGGATGCCTAGAATTAGCCGTTGCCACGAGAAGGGACGCGGTCGCAGTCATGTGTGACCTTGTCGTCTTTGAGGCCACACGACCACATGACCAAAACTTTGGACAGAGCTAAAACGCGCCCCTCGCTAGCCCTAAGCTGATTGGACCAGTGCTTTTGGGCCGTCTTGAAACAAGATTGGATTGGGCCGTGTCTAATCCATGGCTCAGTTCAGAACTCTATATATATATATATATATATTCAAAGTTAACCTTAATTTCTCTCACGTGAGCATTCTCAAATTACATCTTTTTAAAATCTTCATCAAATCTTAAAATGTACTATCATAATCTAAAATTAAATTAAATATGAGGAAAAGAAATCACAACCAGCATATGACAAATATGATTGAATATAAGTAATTTCATACGATTACTTTCTTAAATAAATGTCAAGCAGAGTCATCAATTTCAAAGTTGTTGCTAAAAACTTCTGAATTTATTTATTTTTTCCAAAAAACTATTGTTGAGTTATTAGAAGAAAGAGAAAATTTTAAACATAAAATTGTAGGTCTGAGAAAAAAATAAGAATGGATCCCTTGGAATTCTCAAAAGAGTTGGTAGTCGTAAAGCACCGTAATTGAATTTAGATGGGTAGATTGATTCATTTTACCTTTTGTTCAGTTATACCTTTTTATTGTCTCCTTTTTGTTGGGTTTTGGGCTCCCATCCTATGTGGAGAAAGGCCCAATATGTGCAAGCACATGTGTCTCACTTATCTAAGTGGAGAGGGGTCAATTAGGGGAAGGGTGAGAGGTCTGATTTAGGCAAGAGAGGCAAGAAAAAAAGTGATATAAGTGAAGAGAAACATATTTTCGCACATACACATAGCAGTTGCACTAGAATCGCGATATCTCCTTCGTTCACCGTCCGATTTGGACGAAATTTGAACTGCAGGTTCCTGACATCTGGTTCTTCAATCTGAACAGTGTGATTAGCGATCAGAGGTCTGAGGTGGTAGATATTGGCCACGCACAGTAGCATCCCTTTGAAGTTTTTTGGTTCTTCTTTGTTCTCTATTTCATGTTTTGTTGTCTTGTTGTATTGGCTGATTGTTGAGCATGATTTGTGCTACATTTGAGACTCTCTTGTACCCATACATTGATCATAGTGGAGTTTGTTTACTGACTTGTGCTCGTGGTTGTTTTACTTCTCACTTTGAGAAAGTTTTTTTCCACGTTAAAAATCTTGGTGTCTCTTTGTGTTGTTGATTTTTAGTTGCTGCATTATTTGTTGTTGCTCCTCACAGATTCAACAAGTTGGGGAAATTATATCTGTTGTGTATTGCTTTATTAGAGTTGTTACTGTTAATTGTTGTTGAATTTCCCATCTGAGTGGCATCAGAGCTCTTTGGTTAAGGGGTTGTTTGACTTGTTTGAATGATGGAGGCAAATACAAATAGAATGATTTCTTTGAATGGAACTAATTATCATTTGTGGAAGGGAAAAATGAAGGATCTGTTATTTGTGAAAAATATGCATCTTCCTGTGTTTGCTAGTGAGAAGTCGGAATCCAAAACTAATGAAGAGTGAAATTTTGAACATCGGCAGGTTTGTGGTTTTATTCGGCAATTTATAGAAGACAATGTTTATAATCACATTGCTAATGAGGAACATGCCAAATCCTTGTGGAAGAAGATTGAATCTTTGTATGCTTCTAAATCAGGGAATAATAAGTTGTATTTGTTAAATTCCTTGATGAATTTGAGGTACAAGGAGGGAACTTCTATTTCTGATCACTTGAATGATTTTCAAGGGCTCCTAGATCAATTGTCAGGTATGGGTATAAAATTTGATGATGAAATTTTAGGACTATGGCTACTGAATACTCTACCAGATTCTTGGGAAACGTTTTGGGTTTCAATTACAAACTTAGCTTCTGATGGTGTTGTCTCTTTGTAAAGTGTAAAGGGAAGTGTTCTGAATGAGGAGATGAGAAGGAAGGCACATGGTACTTCATCTCATTCTGAGGTACTTGTCACTGAGAACAGAGGCAGGAGTCAGAAAAAGGAACCGAAAGGGAACCGGCAGAATAGCAGGAGTGCGAGTAGAGACAACAACAAAAGTAAGTCCAAGTCCAGATACAAGAATGTTGAGTGCAATCATTGTCACAAAATGGGGCACATACAGAAAAACTGTTTCATATGGAAAAGTGAGAACATAAACAATAATAGTAAGCAGAGAGATAAGAATCATGATGATGATGACCATGTTACTACTGCTACTTGTGATGTCTGATTATTCTCCGTGACCATGATTTAGTCAATCTTGTATCAGATGAGAGCATGTGGGTTGTTGATAGTGCTGCTACACTGCATGTTACACCAAGGAAGGAGTTCTTCACATCTTACACTGTTGGTGACTTTGGAGTGTTGAAGATGGGTAATGATGGTGTGTCCAAGGTAGTTGGTATTGGTGATATTTGTTTGCAGACCAACATGGGAGTGCAGCTGTTTCTGAGAGAAGTCAAACATGCTCCAGATGTTCGCTTCAATTTGATTTCTGTGCATATGCTTGATGAAGGTGGTTATGATAATCACTTTGGTTCTGGAAAATGGAAACTCACCAGAGGTAACTTGGTTGTGGCTAGAGGGGAGAAAGATAATAAACTGTACTGGACTAAAGCATTGGTTGCTAAAGACAGTGTGAATGTCATGGATATGGAGGCTTCTTTGTGGCACCGTAGGCTTAGTCATATCAGTGAAAAGGGGCTAAATTGTTTAGCTAAAAAGGATGTGCTTCCGGGATTGAAGAGTGCAGAGTTGGAGAAATGTTCTCATTGCATGGCTGGTAAGCAGACTAGAGTATCCTTCAAGAAGCATTCTCCCTCAAGGAAGTCAGAGTTGCTTGAATTGGTGCATTCTGATGTTTGTGGCCCGTTGAAGGTAAAGTCATTTAGTGGTGCACTTTATTTTGTTACCTTTATTGATGATTGTTCCAGGAAGCTTTGGGTCGATTCTTTAAAGACAAAAGACCAAGTTCTGGAGAAATTTAAAGAGTTCCATGTTATGGTGGAGAGACAGTCAGGCAAGAAGCTGAAATGCATTCGTACTGACAATGGTGGTGAGTATTGTGGACCATTTGATGTTTATTGCAAGCAGCACGGTATCAGACATGAAAAGACTCCTCCTAAAACTCCTCAGTTGAATGGTTTAGCGGAGAGGATGAATAGGACTTTGATTGAAAGAGTTAGGTGTATGCTTTCTGAAGCAAAGTTGCCTAAACATTTCCGGGGTGAAGCATTGTACACGGCAGTGCATGTTGTTAATCTAAGTCATGCGGTTGCTTTGAATGCAGAGGTTCCAGACAAAATTTGGTTTGGAAAGAATGTCAAATATGATCATTTGCGTGTCTTCGGTTGCAAAGAATATGTTCATGTTCCAAAGGATGAGAGATCCAAGTTGGATGCGAAGACAAGGCAGTGTATTTTTATCGGGTATGGTCAGGATGAATTTGGCTACAAGCTATATGATCCATTTTGGAAGAAAGCTGTTAGAAGCCGTGATGTGAAGTTCATGGAAGACCAAACCATTGAAGACATTGATAAGATGGAGAAGACTACACCAGAGATTGATAATAGTTTGTCTGATGTTGATCCAGTTTGGAGGCCTGTACATGATCTGGATACTGCTGAAAATAATGTTCAGAATGATGAGCAACATGATGATGTTGGTGACCAGCAGATTGGAGATGATGTAGATATTCCTGTTGATGATGCTGAAGAGGAACATGAGATGTCACAAGATGAAGATCTTGGTGATGCTCCTGAACCACCTCAAGTTCAACTTTGGAGGTCTAATAGGCAGAGGAAACCATCTACCAAGTATCCTTCTGATGACTATGTTACCTTGACAGATGAAGGAGAACCTGACTGTTTTAATGAGGCCATGGAGAGTTATGAAAAGAAGAAGTGGCTGGATGCTATGCAAGATGAAATAAAGTCTTTGCATGATAATCACACTTTGATTTGGTGAAATTTCCTAAGGGCAAGAAGGCTTTGGAAAATAGGTGTATTTACAGGGTAAAGCAAGAAAGCAATTCTACATCTCCAAGATATAAAGCCAGATTGATGGTGAAAGGTTTCAGACAAAGAAAGGGTGTTGATTTCAATGAGATTTTTTCTCCTGTGGTGAAGATGTCATCCATAAGAACCGTGTTGGGTTTGGCTGCTACTCTTGATCTAGAGGTAGAGCAAATGGATGTAAAAACTGCTTTCCTTCATGGTGATTTGGAGGAAGAGATTTACATGAAGCAACCTGATGGTTTTCTTGTTAAAGGCAAGGAAGACTATGTGTGCAGATTGAGAAAGAGCCTATATGGCTTGAAGCAAGCCCCGCGTCAGTGGTACAAGAAGTTTGAGTCTGTTATGTGTGAGCAAGGATACAAGAAGACTACTTTTGATCACTGTGTCTTTGTTAAAAAGTTTGTTGATGATAATTTCATTATCCTGTTATTGTATGTTGATGACATGCTTATTGTTGGGAAAAATATTTCCATGATTGACAGGTTGAAGAAGAAATTGGGCGAGTCATTTGCCATGAAAGACATGGGAGCTGCTAATCAGATTCTTGGTATAAGAATCATACGTGACAGGAACAAGAAGAAACTTTGGTTGTCACAGGAACACTATGTTAAAAGGGTGCTTCAGAGGTTCCAGATGGAAAATGCTAAGGCTGTAAGTACTCCTCTTGCTGCTCATTTCAAATTGAGTGTTAATCAGAGTCCTTCCAATGAAGCTGAAAAATTAGATATGCAACGGGTTCTTTATGCATCTGCTGTGGGGAGTTTAATGTATGCAATGGTGCGTACAAGACCTGATATTGCACATGTTGTTGGTACAGTCAGTAGATTTCTGTCTAATCCAGGTAGAGAGCATTGGAATGCTGTGAAATGGATTTTGAGGTATCTTCATGGTACTACCATTTTGAGGCTTTTTTTGGAGGTGATATACCTACTCTTATGGGCTATACTAATTCTGATATGGATGGAGACATTGATTCCAGAAAGCCTACTTCAGGAAACTTGATTAAGTTTGCAGGGGGAGTTGTGGCATGGCAATCCAGATTGTAGAGTGTGTTGCATTGTCCACTACTGAGGCAGAGTTTATTGCCATTACAGAAGCATGCAAGGAGTTGATTTGGTTAAAGAAATTCTTGTAGGAGCTTGGTTTTGTACAGGACAAATACTTTCTATTTTGTGATAGTCAAGGTGCAATTCATCTTGGTAAGAATTCAACTTTTCATTCTAGGTCCAAGCACATTGATGTTAGGTATTATTGGATACGTGATGCTTTGGATGTTGGGTTGTTGGAATTGGCCAAGGTTCATACAGATGATAATGGTGCTGATATGATGACCAAGGCATTACCGAGAAGCAAGTTTGAAACTTGTTGTGAGATCGCCGGTTTGGCGGTCACCTCCACATAGTTGTGAGGGGGAGATATGTTGGGTTTTGGGCTCCCATCCTATGTGGAGAAAGGCCCAATATGTGCAAGCCCATGTGTCTCACTTATCTAAGTGGAGAGGGGTCAATTAGGGGAAGGGTGAGAGGTCTGATTTAGGCAAGAGAGGCAAGAAAAAAAGTGAGAGAAGTGAAGAGAAACATATTTTCGCACATACAAATAGCAGCTGCACTAGAATCGCGATATCTCCTTCGTTCACCGTCCGATTTGGCCGAAATTTGAACTGCAGGTTCCTGACATCTGGTTCTTCAATTTGAACGGTGTGATCGGAAATCAGAGGTCTGAGGTAGGAGATATTGGCCACACACAGTAGCAGCCCTTTGGAGTTTTCTCGTTCTTCTTTGTTCTCTATTTCATATTTTGTTGCCTTGTTGTATTGGCTGATTGTTGAGCATGATTTGTGCTACATTTGAGACTCTCTTGTACCCATACATTGATCATAGTGGAGTTTGTTTACTGGCTTATGCCCGTGGTTGTTTTACTTTTCACTTTGAGAAGGTTTTTTTCCACGTTAAAAATCTTGGTGTCTCTTTGTGTTGTTGATTTTTAGTTGCTGCATTATTTGTTGTTGCTTCTCACAGATTCAACAAGTTAGGGAAATTATATCCGCTGTGTATTGCTCTATTAGAGTTGTTACTGTTAATTGTTGTTGAATTTCCTATCACTTTTATACAATTTATATAGTAGTCGTATAATAAAATTCAAGGCATTGTAAATTATGGTTTCAATGATAATGGTGCTCTGTTGAGTCTTGGTGGTGGGTTTCTGTTAATATATAGTATTTACTTGCATTCGATATGAATTAATGCATTTGATTAGCATTTTGTTCAAGAAATTCTAAACATAATTACTTGCATTTGTCTAAAAATTGTTTTGGGATGTAGTCCTCCAATCCATGTTACAGACACCGATATAGAAAAAATAGTTAATTTATACTACGACGACTATATTTAGTGTCACAACATTTGTATCAATCAAAATAGTAAAAACGTTTACGCGGCCGTGACTTATTTTTAAAAAACTAGATCAATCTTCACCTAGTAACCCAATCAACGCATATCTGAATTATTTCAACAAATTAAAAGCATTCTACCTAGTTTGGCCAAGAAAAAACGACCTTTTAAAAGAGAAAGTATTGCTCAACCCTACTCCTTAAT
Source organism: Vicia faba (assembly GCA_948472305.1). Taxonomy (NCBI): domain Eukaryota; kingdom Viridiplantae; phylum Streptophyta; class Magnoliopsida; order Fabales; family Fabaceae; genus Vicia; species Vicia faba. Next base: position 105,982,096 of record OX451741.1, read on the forward strand.
ATCTTTAATTGAGTTAAAAAGTTTAATCATACACTATAATAATACAAGGTGAATACTTTGGCAAGTTTGCCAAGTGTCACTCTCTCATGCATTCTTATATTTATAGATCATCTATAATTAGAAACTTTTATTTAATTTATTATTAATATTTTTATTTTTATTTAATTTTAAATATCATTACTTGAATTTTGTTGTGTCACGGTTACATAACAATTGAGAAATAGTTAGCGGCCTTTCGCAATTTGAGACCTTCTGAAAATAGTTTTGCCATATTCTTCCTTCATCCATTTAATATTCCTCCTTCACCCATTCAACTTTTCCTCTTCCAGTGCTGAATGCAACCTTCTGTATTTTAGGTTTTTAAATTCTTAATTCATGTATTTAGCTGGATCTAAAAGAGGGAGTATGAATGATTAAAGATAGAATTTTCATTTCTTTAATTTATTGTATTTAACATTGGAATTAATAACTTTTAAATAAATTATTAATTATCTATAAAATTGGAATTAGTATGAATTATAAATTAAATTCAATTTTACAAAACCATATAACATTGGAATTAATTTTACAAAACCATCCAACAAGTATTTATTTTGTAACCACTATTTAAATATAACTATTTATTTTATAACAACTATTAAAAATCATATATGAAATATGTTTGGTATACAATTTTTTTTTTAAAAACAAAAAATATTCATATCCCCTTAAATCATTATTATAATTAACTGACTATTTATTATATACAATTAATAAATATAAATTTTTTATTATTCTTGAATAATAAAACAACTTGCTTTCAAAACAAATAGATTTTCTAAATAAATTGGGTAATTTAATACATCGTTCATATTTTTTAAATATTAATAAATAAAATAATTAAATTGATTGAACTTTTTGTTAAACACAACAAATTAAAGAAATGAAAATTCTATCTTCAATCATTCATATACCCTCTCTCTCTATTTTTAATTTTATAATAAATTAATTATTCATTTTAATTTTTTTTATATAAGAGTTATTTGAGAATAGAGAATAAAATTTTAAAATTTATGTTTTCTCTTATGGTATACTTTCTAATCTTTGCACGTATTTAAAATTATAAAGTTAATAGATTTTATTAATTGATATTACTCATTTTTATTAATTAGAATATATCATTCAATGTCTTTTTATTAATTAGAATATATCATTCAATGTCCTCAACTTTTTTTAAATTCAGATAAAATGTGACCTGTGACCTTTTGGTTACTATTGGGATGTGATGAGTAATCAAAACGATAATATAAAATGTAAAAAAAAAAATTTAATTAAATTAGTAAATAGAAAGGTATATGAATGATTGTCTTTAATTATAATCTATTTTTTTTCTTAAACTATCTTTTCTTAAAAAAATCAATTTCCCTACCAATCATCCTTTTCTAATTCTATAAAGCATGAACGATTCTCCTAATTCTATAAACCCATAAGCCTACAAAATCATTCTATTAATTTCCCTGTAACAAAATAAAAGTATTCTTGCAATATCAATTTGAAGCAATTAAAGCTATCACCATTAACTATTTCCAATTTTTTATTTTTGAGATCAACCAAAAATAAAGTCTCAACATCATTGTTATCCAAATAAACTAATTTCTTAAGAAGATCCTAACCTAAAAAGTTGAATTAAGTTATCATGTGATCCAAATTTAGCAGAAATAACTCTCTCAAACCTTTCATTCTTCTTCCTAACCAACCAAAAAAAATGTGTAATTTCGGCATTCTCCTTACCTACCCGTAATGAAATTAATCAAGGTCCTTAGTCACAGTAATTAAGTAATCAAGATATTAGTAAACATAAAATAAAATAAAAATATAGATATTAAATTGAAATCACCTCCCCGTCAAACAACAGCTTCATCAAACAACAACTTTTTGATCTCTTGAGGAAACTCTTGAAGTAATTGTACAACTCTTTCCACAAGGTAAAACCTGAAAATGATCATACTTATGTACTTATGATTTAGATGAGTACAAATGAAAGTTATGTTTTTCCTGAACATCATAATTGTGTGAGGTATAATTTATTTATATTAATATTAGGTATTACTTTAAAATAGAGAGAAAACATTATATATATATATATATATATATATATATATATATATATATATATATATATATATATATATATATATATATATATATATATATATATATATATATATGCGCTCTTATTATAAACTCTAGAATATTTTCACGTATTTAATAAAAAGTCCAATCAATTGAATTATTTTATTTATTAATATTGAAAAAATATGATTGATATATTAAATTACCTAATTTAATTGGATTTTTTTTTGTTTTGAAAGCAAGTTGTTTTATTATTTAAGAATAGTAAAATTTTTATATACATTATCAAATATAATAAATAATCATTCTATTATAATAATGATTTAAGGGGATATGAATATTTTTTTACTAAAAAATATTAAATACTAAACCTATTACATATATCATTTTTAATAGTTGGTATAAAATAAATAATTATATTTAAATAGTTGTTACAAAATAAATACTTATATGTTGGAATTGATAAAACTCTCCCAACTCCAATGTTATATGGTTTTGTAAAATTGAATTTATAATTCATACTAATTCCAATTTTATAGATATTTAATCATTTATTTAAAATTAATTAATTATTTAAAATTTGTTATTCAAACATATTAAAATTTGTATATCTCTGTATTTACTCTCTCCACTCAATTAATTTCTCAATTATTACAATTAAATACAATAAATTAAACACAATAAATTAAAGAAATATAAATTATATCTTCAATCATTCATACTCCTCTCTCTATTTTTAATATTATAATCAATTAATTATTAATTTTAATTTTTTATATATAAGAGTTATTTGAGAATAAAGAGTAAAATTTTGAAATTTATGTTTTCTTTAAATACAGATATAATGTGACCTTTTGGTTACTATTGGGATGTGATGAGTAATCAAGATGAAAATATAAAATGTAAAAATATGACACTATAAAATGTAAAAAACAATTGTTTAATTAAATTACTGATTAGAAGGGTGTATGAATAATTGTCTTTAATTATAATCTATTTTTTTCTTAAATTATCTTTTCTTAAATCTTTAATGGGATCTTTTGATGAACGAAAGAAGAATGGATTTTCTCATATATTTCTCTTCGGCAATTTCACTTACTTTTCTCTTAAAAAATATCAATTTTCTTACTAATCATTCTTTTCTAATTCTATAAATCATGAACAATTCTCCTAATATAACAAAATAAAAGTATTCAGTATTCATGCAATATCTATTTGAAGCAATTAAAATTGAGATCAACCAAAAATAAAATCTCAACGTAATCCAAATAAACTATTTTCTTAAGAAGATCCCAACCTAAAAAGTTGGATTAACTTATCATGTAATCCAAATTTAGTATAAATAACTCTCTCAAACCATCCATTCTTCGTCAACAACAAAATAAAATATGAAATTTTGACGTTCAATAAGAAATTAGAAAACATAAAATAAAATAAAAATATAGACATTAAATTAAAATCACCTACCAATCAAACAACATGTTGTTGAACTCTTGAGGGAATAAAATAGGATTGTATTTTATTCAAAGGTATAATTGTCACCATCACTACAATATTTGTTGTCTCTGGCAACACTTTTTTAGGTAACATGTAGAAATTGTTGCCTTAAATTCATATAAGCAACTATTTACGATTGTTGTCAAAAATATGTTTGCAACCCTTGATAATCGTCGCCTAAAATACTTTTGGGGACGTTTATGGAGCGATACTCTTTTATTTTTTTGCCAACGATTGTTAATTATGCCCTTAACTGCTTTTGGGGACGATTTTAGAGCGTTAAAATATTATTTCTTTAGCAATGTTTGACAATTGTCCCCAAAAATATTTTTGGGGACATTTTTAGATTGTTACATTAGTTCTAATAAAAGGCTACATTTCTGAAATGTTGTATAAATGTTTTTAGCATTATCAAATTTTTGGTGGCAATCTTCCCTCCAAAACTTATACACTAAAAAACAAATATTTTTCTCTAAACATTATTAATATATATATATATATATATATATATATATATATATATATATATATATATATATATATATATATATATATATATATATATATATATATATATATATATATTAAAAAAAATTTAACACATAATTATAAAATAATATTTAATTATAAGCATGTATTTATTCACATGGACTTAATAAAAAACACAAAATTATAAAATCTTATTACATGTTGTATCCACACTTAACAAAAAAATTAAGTCAAACTATAATTTCCATTACTCCTCTCAATTTCCCACGTCTTATTAAAAAAAATAGAAAATAGAAAAAAGAAAAAAAACAGAAAAGGAAAACAAAAGCTTTCGATCTCCTTCTTCACACATTCTGCCACCGAACCTAACAGTACCGCTCTCAGACGCTCCAAGTCCAAGTCCTTCATCCGCTCTGACTCAAACCACTTTCGTCCACACCCTCTGCCGTGTTGTTCGTCACTCTGTCCAACTTCCTTCGTTCGCCGTCCGCTCGATTCCAAAAACCCCACCCTAGATCTACCGTACCACATCCCACCGCCGTAAACTTATATACATCGCCATTTCTGATCTGCAACAACGCTTAACACCTTCAGCAGCAACATAACAACACGACATGCTCAAAATTGCATTATTGGTAACTTCTCTTCATTTTATTTTAATACATTTTATCGTTGTTGGTTTATGTTGGTGATAAGGTTCAATGAATGGATGTTAATTTGCTATTGATTATGTTTTTCTGACGTGGGTGTATGTTGGTGTGTTTGTATGTATTTCTGCATTTATATTTCGATCTCCATTTCGTATCGTTGTGTTTGAGTTGAATCTGAGTGTTTTGATGGTTGTTTGAGTTTGTGTGGGCATTTTCATATTTGTTGTTGATATAAGAAGTTGACAACAGTGAGATTTTATGAGTTTTCTCGAGGTACTATCTTCTGAATATAGACAAATATATGCAAGAGCATTATAAAAGACATTCAATCAGAATTCAGCTATCTACTGTATTTTTACTCGGATTATATATAGTTATCTGTATTATTTATGATTGAATCTTAATTAACATTTTTGTCTTTATCATGTACATTCAGAAGGTACTAGCAATGTAAATAAGTTTTACTAAAAAGTAACTGTATAGATTGCATTAACTTTTGCCGCATACTGCCAAGTGCCACTCCCATGTTAATGTTTGTTTTCTGATGTACAAGTAGGTTTCTTATTTTGATCTTGATCTTTATAACTCATAATTGTGTACATTTCACATGTGGCTGTTCAATTGGATTGGAAGTTGAACTTCATTAGTTATTTAGCACGGATAAGACCACACAATGTTTATAATTTGGGATGAGTCAACTCTATCTTTCAAAGACAGCTTATAAAGATGATTTTTTGTCATTTATATTCATATATTCTAGTTATATTTAGTTGTTCCCTTCATGTTAACTTTTCACACAATTTACTTGCATTCTGTTTTGGTTGATACTTTATTACGTGCATGATGCGGTTCGCACAATGTTATCTTAGTTTCTTTTGAATTGTCACTGTTAAGGTGTTCATGTATATGTGCGTTGTTGTACGGTGTTTTACGGTTTGGTGTTGTTTAGTTTGGACAGTATAATTGTGTATGTATTAGCCACAAGAGAACTCTCCTTTAAATTTTGTTCCGAATCAGGTTGATAAAGACGAATTGTTTTAGAATCGATTTTGCTGTTAGCGACGCTCATTGTTTTGTTAGCACGAAGTGTGTTTGTGCTCAAATTCATGTGAATTCCTTTAGGAGATCTCGTCTTTTCTTGTCTTCTAGATTAAAACTTAGCTTGATAGGTAGAGGTTTTAAGGGTCTTCGCGATGCATATGTTAGTTTTCTTTTTTTGTTAGGATTCACGGTGACATTTTCTTACAGTTTAAGAAACTCTCAGTATGTTTTATTCATGGTGGTAATCTATTCCTTTAAATTTTATATGATTAGTTAGATAAATTACTTTCTATTCTTTAAGTTTTGCATGAGTAAATACCTATATTATTCCTTGGTGGCACTTTATTAGATAACTATTACAGTGAGTTAACCATGTGATTATATCAATGTTGTGTGATGTGCAGGTTCTCCTATGTCTTTCCCCATTCCCGCATTGTAACTCGCATCTGCTCAGTCTAACCAAGTTCGTTATGCCACTTTTGAATCCATCGACATCACCGTCCTTTCTTATAAAGGTGACGTATTCCATTTCATCTCTTTTACTATTTATTAAATTTGCGTTTCATTTTCTCATTTTCTAATTATTTGTATTTAGATCATTCACCGCCGTTGTTTTGGTTAAACCTCAATAGATATTTCATCGGTTTCAACATTATTTGGGAAAGAAACGTCTCTGTTTCATTTACTAGCTTTCATGTTGTTGTTGCAGTGAAGGAAGTTGTGTTGAAATCGAAGTCGCTTTTAACTAAGGACAAGATTTTAGTTTCTATTACTGCTGGAATCAAGTTGAAAGAATTCAGGTAACAGAACCCAGTCATTCCAATGCTTTCTGCACTGTAGATTAGTTTGAAAAGAAACAACAAATACATATCATATTAGACTATGAAATGTTTGTTCATAATTATAATATAAATTAATTGTTCTTGTTTTTAAATCTTAACACACACCCCTCATGAAATAGCCCTGTGTTTTCCTACTCATGTTTATGCTAAAACTTCTCATCATTTTATCATAAGGAATCATACCTTATCAAGTTGTAGTTTGAAAGCAAGTAATATCTCTAATTTCACTTGATAAGATCAAATACTTGTATATATTATTAATTCAAAGTCACAGCTAGTTAGACTTATTGGTAAGGGCAAAACACATGAATCCAAAGAAACATATGTAAAACACATCATCCAATGGATATAGACAAAGACAACCTTAAACTATCTCTTCCATGAAATAACATATGTAAAATAGTTTAGCTCATTTATTTTATGTTTGTAATGCATGTTTAGATTAAAAGTTCACCAATTTATTCTATGTTTGGTATTGGAATGCATGTTTAGTGTATATTTAGAATATAAATGAAATTTTTATAATAACTATGCATTTGTAAAAGCTACGTTGATATATGAACCATGGTGTTTTTCCATACTTTATATGATAAAGAGTAATGTATAATTTATTTCATTTTAGAAAACCAAACATGATAAAGAAGGATTGGGTGGAGTTACCTCCACACAGTCAAAGTTATAAGGACGGTGTAAATTACTTTTTGGATATTGCATTCACCAAAGGAATGGTTGAAGAAGAAGAGATTTTGTGTCCTTGTTCTATATGTTGCAATGATAGTTGGGAAGTAAGAGATGTAGTGTATGACCATTTATGTAGTAAAGGATTTGTAAAGGGATACACTGAATGGATTTATCATGGTGAAGATGAGAGCCTTATAGATCTTGATGGTGATAGTGACGATGAAACATCATCTCATGATGATATCGATGGCTTACTATTTGAGACATTTAAAGATGTGGCTGAAGGAGGTGGATTACATGAAGGGATAAATGAAGATGCAAAGAAATTTTATAAACTAGTTGATGATGCAAATCAAGAGTTGTATCTTGGTTTTGAAAAGTTTTCCTCGTTATCATTCACTATTCGAATTTATTTGTTGAAATGTCTCCATGGATGGAGTAATGCATCATTCACTGCTCTCGTAGAGTTGTTGAAAGAGGCTATGCCAGATTTGAACATCCGTGTCTCTTTCAATAAAACAAAATCTATGATAAAAGATTTGGGCTTAGACTATAAAAAGATTGATGCATGTCCGAACAACTGCATGTTGTTTTAGAAAGATCATGGGAAAGATGATTCATGTCATATTTGTGGCACGTCAAGGTGGATTGAATATCCTGAAGTTGCTAATGATCTTAAAGAATCTATAAAAGCTCATAAGGTTCCCGCCAAAGTTCTAAGACATTTTCCATTGATTCCAAGATTGAAAAGACTTTTTATGTGTTCAAAGACAGCCGATACATTGAGGTGGCACGCAAACCATCGTTCAAGGGATAGGAAGTTAAGGCATCCAGCTGATGCCCAAGCATGGAAAGACTTTGATGCCAAACATTCATATTTTGCTCGTGAAACTCATAACATCAGACTTGGGTTGGCAAGTGATGGTTTTAATCCATTTAGGACCATGAGTCTTTCACATAGCACATGTCCTGTTGTATTAACAATATATAACTATCCGCCAAATTTGTGCATGAAGGCTGAAAATTATTTGATGTTGTTACTTATTCCTGGACCAAAGTCACCCGGAAATGAAATTGATGTGTATTTGCAGCCACTAATTGAGGAGCTTAAGATATTGTGGGAAGTCGGTGTAGAAACATATGATATTTCAAAAAATCAATCATTTCAAATGCGTGCAGCTCTTATGTGGGTTGTGAATGACTTCCCTGCATATGCTATGTTATCCGGTTGGAGTACTAAAGGGAAGTTTGCTTGTCCTGCTTGTAATCATAAAACTTCTTCAAGATACTTAAAACATAGTCGAAAGATGTGTTATATGGGTCATCGAGTCTTTTTGGATTCAAATCATAGTTGGAGATCAAATTCAAGTTCTTTTGATGGAAAGCCAGAATATAGGTCTGCACCCTCCTTGTTAGATTCAACAATGATTTTAAAAGTCTTAGAAAAGATTCCTGACATAGTGGGGCAAAAAATCATAAAAAAGGCCTGGTCCATGGAAGAAAAAGTCTATCTTTTGGAAATTACCATATTGGAAGGATAATTCTTTGCGCCATAATGTAGATGTTATGCATACAGAAAAGAAAATTTGTGATAATATAATTGGGACTCTCTTAGATATTGAAGGGAAGAAAAAGGATCATGCAAAAGCTCATTTGGACCTACAACACATGGGGATTAGAAAAAAACTCCATTTGAAGGAAACAAGTGATGGTAAGAAAACTCAAATACCTAAGGCGTGTTTCTCCCTAATAAAGCAAGAGAAAACTATTTTTTGTAATGTTTTAAAGACAGTAAAACTTCCTGATGGCCTTGCATCCAATATTTCTCTATGTGTTCAATTTAATGAAGGAAAAGTTTCTGGATACAAGAGTCATGATGCTCATATTATATTGCATTACTTGTTGCAAGTAGCAATAAGACGGATAGGCCCTAATCAAATTGTTATCCCTTTGCTTCGACTTTGTTCATTTTTTCGGTGTTTATGCCAGAAGGTTATAGATGTGAAAACATTGGATTACTTGGAAGTAGAAATTGATGAAACACTTTGCCAATTTGAGTGTATCTTCCCTCCGAGTTTCTTTGACATAATGGTTCACTTACAAATTCACCTGGCAAATGAAGTCAAATTGGGTGGACCGGTTCAATTTTGATGGATGTATTATATGGAAAGATATTTGGGTGATTTAAAATCTTTTGTTCGTAATAGGAGTCGTCCAGAGGGTTCTATCGCTGAAGCATACTTAGTTAAAGAATCTCTAACATTTTGTTCAAGATATTTGTCTAGTGTTGTAGACACAAGGATGAATATAATGACATGAAATAGAGATGATACTCCAAACATAGGTCATCCAATCGGGGGAAAGAAACTAATTTCCCTTGATCATAAGTCTCTAAACCAAGCTCACGGCTACATTTTATTCAATTGCGATGAAGTGCAAGAGTATATTAGGTACACTCATCTACTTGATACAAAATTTCATTCTCACTATAAGTTTTCTTTTTCTTTTGTATTAAAATATTAGTTATTTATTTTGTAGAGAGCATGAGGTTAATGATCATAATCCTCTAAAAAAAGGAAGTCCATAAAAACTAACAATCAAAGAGAAGATTTTATTCAATGGTTTGAAACACGTCTCATGGATGAGAAAGTTACTGAATGGTTGAAGGTGTTGTCTAGGGGACCAAATGATATTGTTAGAAGGTATTCTGGTTATGTTATTAATGGATACAGGTTTCATACAACAAATCGTGAAGCAAGGCTTAAAACACAAAATAGTGGTGTGACATTAGAAGCGGTGACTTAAGTTCTTAGAAATGCGAAGGATGAAAATCCCAAAAAGATTTGTGTGACTTACTATGGGGAAATAAAAGATATTATAGAGTTAGATTATTATGGTCATGAAAAATATGTATTGTTCAAATGTGATTGGTTTATGGATGAAAAGGATAAATATGGATCTCCGTTGGTTTACTTTAACAAAAAATGCTACAAAAATGATCCATTTGTGTTGGCATCTCAAGTTCAACAATGCTTCTTTATTGAAGATCCTTTAAACAAAAACAAACACTATGTTCTAAATGCACTTCCAAGGGAATCATTTGACATGGGAGAATCTTTAAGTACAGATGCCCAAGAATATGATATTTCAACAAATCTTAATACATTAAGGGATGATTGTGAAGTGGATTTGGTTAGGAAAGATTTTCCGGATGATATCTTTGAAATTCCTTTGTCAGAACTTCACAACCAAAAAGCAATAGAGAGTGATCATAGTGACACGAGTTATGGAAGTGACGATGAAACCGATTATGATTCTAGTACTGATTAGGTAGCATTGACAATGTGTTTTACCAATTTTTTTTTAATAGATTTTGAGTAGAAAATAAATTTGTTCAAAGTTTAATTTATGGTTACGCATGCTGTCATTTTTTTACTTAAACCATAACAAACTAGATTCAAATATACTGTTAATTTATGGTTATGCATAATGTCACTTTATACTCAATTTTTCATTATATAATTATGTAATTTTCCCCCATTGTAGATCATAGATGTTGGCCATAATGGACATTGTAAGAAGTGTAAAAGATGGTGGATCACATAGGAAGAGTGGTCGAAGTCCTACTAAAAGATTTGATTTTCCTCTTCAAGTAAGATCAAGTGCAGAATTGACAAATAAAGTGCTACAACATGTTAAGAAAGAAAAAATTGACAAGTTACATGAGATGCTATAGGGAAACAATAGAGAAAGGGTTCAGGAAATTATAGAAGTTGTGGACGGTAAATCATTTTCTTGTTTCATTTGATTTTATATAAAATGATGTATGTTAAAGTTATGTTTTGGAATTCCTTTAGATATATTATTCCTACTGTTTTTTAATGAATTTTTACAAAAATTAGAAACATCAAAAAAAGGAACTCAACAAGAAAGAGTTCAAAAGGTTGATCATAATTTGGACAAAGAGACTATTGCAAAGAAAATGGAGATAGACAAACTCTCACAACCAAAAGTAATGAAAGATCATGCACATGGTGACAAAGAAGTTGTACAAGGTAAGTGATTTTTAAATTTTTCTATTATGCATATATTACATGAAATTATTCCTAATACCTTTTGGTGAATTTTTAGTAAAATTAGAAACACCAAAGAAAAGAACTCAAGTGAAAGCTACAGTGAATAGAGAAAGAGTTCAAAAGGTTGATGGAAAGTTGGACAACCACATTGCTAGGAAGAAAGCAGAGAGACCTAAGCTTTTGCAACCACAAGCTAAGGATGTTTTTGCACATGGAAACAAAGAAGTTTCACAAGGTAGTTAATATCCCTGCATATACTTTAAATTTATATATTTCTTTTCATGATATTATTATGACGAGAAAATTACATTGAAACCAGGAATGCTGGAAAAAAGAATTCATGAGAATATACTAGAGAACAATAGAGATAAAATTCAAAAGGTGGAAAAACCAGTTGCAAGGAGAATACTTATTTCTTCCAAAAATAAGAAACCAAAGAAATCTACTCTATCTTTAGACACAATGATGTCAAAAGCTGAATGCTCTAAAAAGCTAAACAGGGTGCCAAAATGCCCATCAATGTTGATTGATGATTATGTAGATCTTCATAAGTCAAAGAAATGGATGAAACCAAGTCAAACAATGGAGAAAAACTGGGCAGCAGCGTTAACCGTAGCTCTAATCAAAATCAGCCAAAAAAAGGAACTCGATAAGAAAGTGTTCAAAATCGGGCAAAAGTCAACGAAGAAGATGCAATCACAAATAGAGAAGAAGAAAAAGGTAATTAGTTTCATATTTCATAATAATGATTTCATGTATTATTTACATATTGGTAGCAAACATGTGATATCATGTTGTTGTGTTGATTACTTTATAGAAACATCCCAAAGAAAAACTCGTGGGAAAACTTTGTGCAAAAAGATTCATGCAAGAACTTTGGAAGAGCGAGTATAAGTGACCTTTAATGAGGATTTTCAGCCAATTGGTCCTAGTGAAAAAGTAGTATCTGACTTGAACCTCTTCTTGGGAACATTGGCTAGTGTGATACGGTGGGAAGAACTGACTGTTTTTTGGAATGCTGGTTTGCATTTTGCATTTGTGTTCGCAAAATGTCGCGGTAAGCAAGAGTCGCCACCGACTTTTATTTTATCCAACAAGGAAAGGAAAAAAGCACAGAAAAATTCTTTTTTCGAGATATTTCTCGGGTTTGGGGGGTAGATTATAGAAAGGGAAGGTGTTAGCACCCTTTCTATCCGTGGTTATCCACAGGCTCTTAGGTACTTGCTCAAATGTTTTCAAAATTGTTTTCTTTGTGCTTGTGGGTTTGAAAAAGGTTTTGTTTGAAAACTTCGATTTAACTCTTGCTTCTGTCCTCAAGAGTGTAATGAAGTGTTTTGAAAACTTTGTTCGAAAAAAAGTGTAAGTGTGAAAAAGGTTTTTTTTTTGAAAGAGCAAGTATCTAAGAACCATCTACCTACTCGAAAAAGGAATCGTTCTATGCTAATTGCCTTTAGACACTGCTATCCTACTATTGATGAGTAGGAAGCACCGTCGTTGGAGTTTGAGGGTCAATTCGAATGAGGGACATACGGTCACTAAAGCAATGTTAGGACGCCTTAGCGGTAACCCTAATGTCTTAGATCATTTGTTTGAGGCAACAATATCCGAGGCAACTATGATCTCTGGACAAAAAGGACGACCACTAAAGCATCTTATACTCAAAGACCGTGTATGAAGGCAACCAAGTGGGGGTGTACCCTAAGAGTGCGCATGTGCGAGTGTGTCGTTTTCAGTTATTTTTATCTTTGTACATGTTAAGGGTGGTCTAAGTTGATTTTAGGTTAAAACATTCAGTCTTGTCATGCAAACCTATTATCAAACATCTAACAATTATAATTTGCGGAAATAAAATGCGGAATTTAAATTACAAGGCGTCGGGTATTTACATCGCCAAAGACAAACCCTTTTAAAAATAAATAAAGCGTTAAAAATAAATAAAAGTCCTATTAACTATTACAATCCAGGAGCAAGTACATTATTGGATAAAAGAAAATAAATCGCGGCGCAAAATTTAATCGGACACAGGATTAGGGTTTTGACCCTTTAAAGTAGACATCTTTTTGTTGTTTTTATTTTAAGAAAGAAATTAAACCTAAATTAATTACTAAATTAAACTAATAAATTAATTAATTAAAAAAATTATTTTTGGGTTTTTGTTATTTTAAGAAAGAAAAATAAAATAATTAACGTTAGTAATTAAAACCTAATTAAATCTAATTTAATTTTAATTTCTTATAAAAAATAGGTTAAAGTTAATTAAAACCTAAAAATTAATTAATTAGTGTTTATTAATAAAAATAAAAATTTGATTGAATAAAAATATTTTGTGGTTTTTTTTATTTGATAAAGAAAAGAATTTTTGATTGGTTAGTAAATTAAATAAAAATAATAAAACAATTAAAATAAATAAACAAAGAAAAATAAAAAGAGGGAGTATGGGCCTGAAATTTGTGGTGTAGATAGCATTTGGGAGGCCCATTAGAGCTGGCCTTGTTGGACTTTATGGAATCCCATGTGCACGCTTGGACTTGGTCTAGGGTGAACCATCATCTTTGGACCTTCAGATTTGGCCTTTGGTCATTTGGCAATTAGACAACTGATGGCGCATGGTATATTGCACGCTTGAACGAACACCTGATTACATGAAAAATAAAGAGAAAATGCAAAGCGCTGGAGGCAGGGATCGAACCCCTGACCTCCAGCCACTAACGCCTTGGAATTGGACTTGTTGACCACTAGGACACGCTGTCTCAATTGTTATATGAATATAAATGAAATATATTATATAAAAACAAAATCATATGCCAACAATTAAACAAAACGCGCGCATGGTTTGATTGGTGCAATGGATGGACGCCACGTATTATCTTTAACCTCTTGTCCGTGGCTAAAAATACACAGGCCTATACCTACGGACAGAAGTCCGTAGCTACAACATGGTTCATCTCAAAAATCTTCCTCAGGCCACAAAAATGAATTCCAAGGGCATGGTTGTGTTCGTCTCATCACCCCGGTCACAACCATACTCTTCTTGGTGGTCAATTATTCCTGAAACAAAAACGCCCAAAAATATCCAAGAAACCCTAGCTATGGCATTTTGCGTTACAGGTTAGATAAACAAAATTGAATGATGCAAATAGCTTGGAAATGTTATGAGTATTACAAATATGCAGTTAGTTTGTACAAATGATGCAAGAATGGAGAATTACTATCTCAAGAACAGAGCTAGGTATCGTGACACTTACAGCGCTTGTGAAGTCTAAGAGCGCTTGATTTTGATCCAGATCGCTTGTGTGAACACCCAGGGAATGATTGGGACAAGTCTTGGCTTCTGAAAATGCCTCTAGCTATGATTTTGATTTCAAGCTTTTTAGTGAATTTTTCAACTTTTGTCTTGCCTCTGCCTGCAGCTTCCAACCCTTGTCTCGATTGCTTTGGCTTCCTTATGTAGTGTGTAGTGTATTAGGGTAAGAATTATGAATCAAATCCTCTCATATCAATGCATACATATTTGATTTGATCTCCTCTTTAAAACCTTCCAAATCTGCCAAATTTCAATCTTTTTGCCCATGATTTTGTTTGATTCGAGTTTGATGATGATAATGATGATAATCAAAACCTGAAACAACCAAATAATCTTATGTAATCAAAGTTTTGGATTTTATATGATTTTATTTGATTAAAAATGAATAAATTCAATAAAAAATCAAATAAAATAATAAAAATGAAATATGAGCTCATGGATGAAGCTATAACACATGGACAATGATGCAAACTCAAATCAAGTGGAAAAGGATGGGCCCATTTGACAAAATTTGAAGTTTTGGGGATAGTTGACTTTTAGCAATTTTGCAAAATAGTCCAACTTCAACAATGCATAACTTCTTCAATTTTGAAATTTTGGAGGTTTTCTTGGACTTTTTAGAAAGCTTGAGATGTCCTCTAAGCAACCCTTTTGGTCTCATCTCATTTTTATATTCCATGCTCAAGTTATAAGCTTTGGCAAAAAAGGTGTTTTTGTTGACTTTCAAAAATGACCTATAATGTTCAAATATATAACTTCTTGTGAGTTCATTTTTTGATATTGGGATATGAAGATGGATTGTATGAAATTGCATACTCTTAAAAATGAGCTTTGGATGGGTCATTTTGCATAAAGTATGAAAAAGTTATGTTTGGTCAAAGTTGAGTTGACTTTTCCTACAAAACCCTAATTTAGCAACTTTTGAGTCTTGATGAATTTTGAGCAATCCTTGATGAATCATTATCAACCCTTGATCAAATGATGAAATATCCTCCAAAATGATAATGTTGACAAAAATCTTGAAGTTTGACTGTATTTGGGTCACAGTTGACTTTTGCCCTAGCATAGTCGATTTTTGGACCTTTGAGCAATTGACTGAGCAAACTTCCTCTGCAAGGATTGAAATTTGACATGAATGATCTTGAGAACATATTAGTACTTTTGGGAGCAATTTAGATCATTTTGATTCAAGGATCTTGATGCAACACAAAACCCTAATTTGGGGTTGACTGCCTTAGGAGATAGCTTGTCTGACCAACTCTAGAGCAAACTTGAGCAACTTGGAGATTTTTCTTGCAATGTTTTGAGGAATATGAGAGGTCAAATTTTGGGGTACAACAGCTGCCCCTGTTCAATTTTCTTAAACCTGAGGATGTAGATTGGCTTTTGTGCCTTTCGTGATCTGAAGGTGGAAGGTGATTGAACACTAGAGTGCTCAGAAATTTGCACTCGCATGAAGTGGTATCAGCCTTGTGATGTAGGGAATTGGCTTACAGATGCCATTTGGAGATTGTTGGCAGGAGGAAGGACTTAAAGATGCCATCTGCAGGAGTGTCGATCGCATAAGAGATTCCTTAGCGAGAACTTGCCGACCTGCTGTTGTGGAAGATTCCGCTGGGGAAGTCTAGTCTTGTTGATATTTAGGAACTTGCCTGTACTTCAACTGAGATAACATCTCTGCTGAGTCTTAAGAACTTTTCCGTAATTCAACTGGGGGGAAATCTGTCGAGATTTAGAACCTTATCTGTAATTCAACTGAGACTAATTCATTTGAGATTTAAGAACCGGTCAGTACTTCGACTGACGAGGATTGCCGAGATTTAGAACCTTATCTGTAATTCAACCGAGACTAATTCAGTTGAGATTTAAGAACCGGTCAGTACTTAGACTGAGGAGAATTTCCTAGATTTAGAACCTTATATGTAGTTCAACCGAGGATAATTCAGTTGAGATTTAAGAACCGGTCAGTACTTCGACTGAGGGAAACATCTTCATCGAGATCTAGGATTGTGTGTACTTCAACGGAGGATAATTCTATTGAGATTTAAGAACTCGTCCACACTTTGACGGAGGGAAATTGTCGAGATTTAGAACCTTATATGTAATTCAACCGAGAATAATTCAGTTGAGATTTAAGAACCGGTCAGTACTTCGACTAAGGGAAACATCTTCATCGAGATCTAGGACGGTCTGTACTTCAACGGAGGATAATTCTGTTGAGATTTAAGAACTCGTCCACACTTCGACGGAGGAACTTTGTCGAGATTTAGAACCTTATCTGTAATTCAACCCAGACTAATTCAGTTGAGATTTAAGAACTGGTCAGTACTTCGACTGAGGGAAACATCTTCGTCGAGATCTAGGACTGTCTATACTTCAACAGAGGATAATCCTGTTGAGATTTAAGAACTCGTCCACACTTCGACGGAGGAACTTTGTCGAGATTTAGAACCTTATATGTAATTCAACCGAGACTAATTCAGTTGAGATTTAAGAACCGGTCAGTAGTTCGACACAACTGAGAACTTAATAGCATCCTTCCTGAAAGGTAAAGGTCAGTCGTATGCTGTGATACGGTGGGAGAGAACTGACTGTTTTTTTGGAATGCTGGTTTGCGCTTTGCGTTTGTTTTTGTAAAATGTCGCGGTAAGCAAGAGTCTCCACCGTCTTTTATTTTATCCAACTAGGAAAGGAAAAAAAGCACAGAAAAATTCCTTTTTCGAGATGTTTCTCGGGTCCGGGGGGTAGATTATAGAAAGGGAAGGTGTTAGCACCATTTCTATCCGTGGTTATCCACGGGCTCTTAGGTACTTGCTCATAGTGTTTTCAAAAATTGCTTTTCTTTGTGTTTTTGGGTTTGAAAGAAGTTTTTGTTTGAAAGGTGTAGGTGCAAAAAGTTTTTATTTTGTTTTGAAGAGAGCAAGTACTTAAGAACCATATACCTACTCGAAAAAGGAATCAATTTGTGCTAATGTCCTTTAGACAATGATATCCCACTATTGATGAGTAGGTAGCATCGTCGTTGGAGTTTAAGGGTCAATTCGATTAAGGGACGTGTGGTCACTAAAGCATTGTTAAGATGCCTTAGCGGTAACCCTAATGTCTTAGATCATTTTTCTGAGGCAACCGTTTCGAGGCAACTATGATCTTTGGACAAGAGGGCGACCTCTAAAACTTCCTATACTCAATGACCACGTTCGAAGGTAACCAAGTGAGGTGTACCCTAAGAGTTCGCATGTGTGAGTGTGTCATTTTTCAGTTATTTTGTCTTTGTACATGTCAATGGTTATCTATGTTGATTTTAGGTTAAACATTCAATCTTGTCATGCATACCTATTATCAATCATCTAACAGTTATGTAAGTTGCGTAAATTAAATTGCGTAAATTAAAACTAAACCATTACAAGGCGTCGGGTATTTACATCGCCAAAAACAACCCTTGAAATTAAAATGCGGAAAATAAATAAAGCGATAAAATAATTTAAAGATCCTAATTAAACTATTACATTCCGGGCACGCGTGCGGAAAATTAAATCGAATGCGAATCTTTTAGGGTTTTGACCCCTTTCTTGAAAGAAAGCATTTTTTTGATTATTTTTGGATTAAAAGAAATTAAATTAAGTTAACAATTAAATAAATTAATTAATTAATTAAAAAATATATATTTTTGGATTTTTGGATATTTAGAGAAATAAAAATAAATTTGATTAAAGTTAATAAAACCTAATTATCTACATTAATTTTAATTATTGCAAAAAAGAAATTAAAGTCATTCCTAATTAAACTAAATTAATTGAATTAATATTTATTTACAAAAATAAAATACTGAAATTAATTTTAATAAATAAAAGATATTTTTTGGTTTTTAATTTTATTAAGAAAAAGATTTATTGGTTAGTGATTAAATAATAAAAATAATTAACAATTAAATAAAATAAAGAAAAAGAATGAAATAGAAATACTCAAGGGGGGGGGGGGGGGCAGACTGGAGGTGAGATTAGCAGTTTTGATGGCCCAATTATGCCTTGGCCTGTTTGACTTTTGGGCTCCCATGCATGCACGTTGACTTGGGCATATGATGGACTTTCAATCTTGACCACCAGATTTGGCCTGGGGCCATCTGGCGCTTTAAGATTTGAGGGAGCATGGTGCATTGCAATGCATGAGACACGCTGGAACATCTGCAAGAAAATAATAATAAGGAATATGGGGACCTGGGATTCGAACCCAGGTCCTGTAAGCCATTGCACAACACGTCTACCACTGGACCACTGCACTTTATTTGTTAATGCAATAAGAATAAAATATAATATTGGAAAACACGTAAATGCCAGAAAATATAAAAACAAAACGCGCCAAATTCAAATCGTCCAATCAGGGAGGGGCACGTCTTCATCTTCTTCGTTTGGCCTGGATATTTACCTGCGGATTTATATCCGCAGCTAAATTTGTATCTGCATTCTAAAATTAGTTCTAGGTTATAAAAATGCAATCCAAGACCATGGACATGTTCGTCTGGACATCCTGAGCATGCCTATGTCTATTAATGGCGTTGATTTTACCTGTAGAGAAAACGCCCAAAAACAAACTTCCAAAACCCTAGGTTCGGTTACAGGGCTATGGCTCATGAAAACGCAATCAAATGATGCAGAAATCTTAGAAATTGAACAATAAGCATGATTATACCAAATATTTGTCCAAAAAGTGCAAGAATAATGATATATGAATTCGGCTGAAAGGTGTGTGATCGGTGGGAATGAGAACTGACTGTTTTGGAATACTGGTTCGCGTTTGCGTTTGTTTTCGCAAAATGTCGCGGTGAGCAAGAGTCGCCACCGTCTTTTATTTTATCCAACAAATAAAGGACAAAAGCACGGAAAAATTCCTTTTTGAGATATCTCTCGGGTTCGGGAGGTAGATTATAGAAAGGGAAGGTGTTAGCACCCTTTCTATCCGTGGTTATCCACAGGCTCTTAGGTACTTGCTCATTGTGTTTTCAAAAGTTTGATTTTATTGGTGTTTGTGGGTGTGAAGATGGATTGTAGGAAATTTCATCCTCTTCAAAATGAGCTTTGGATGGGTCATTTCTCATAAAGTATGAGAAAGTTATGCTTGGTCAAAGTTGAGTTGACTTTTCCTACAAAACCCTAATTTAGCAACTTTTGAATCTTGATGAATCTTGAGAAATACTTGATGAATCATGATCAACCCTTGATAAAATGATGAATTATCCTTCAAAATGAGAATGTTGACAAAAAATCTTGAGGTTTGACTATTTATAGGTCACAGTTGACTTTTGCCCTAACACAATCGATTTTTGGACCTCTTGAGCAATTGACTGACCAAACTTTCTCTGTAAGGCTTGAAATTTGACATGGATGAACTTGAGATCATATTAGGACACCGGGGATAACATGAGGTCATTTGGATGTAAGGACCTTGATGCAACACAAAACCCTAATTTTGAATTGACTGCCTTATGAGGTGATTTGACTGTCCAACTTTTGAGCCATCTTGAGCAACTTGGAGATGATTCTTGACATGTCTTGAGAAATGTGAGAGGGAGAATTTTGGGGTACAACAGTTGCCCCTATTCAATCTTCTTAAACCTGAGGATATAGGTTGGCGTTCGGGCCTTTCGTGATCCGAAGGTGGAAGATGATTGAACACTAGAGTGCCCAGAAATTTGCACTCGCATGAAGTAGCATCAGCATTGTGATGTTGGGAATGGGCTTACAGATGCCATTTGGAGATTGTTGGTAGGTGGTTTTGTCTTCTCCTTTGACGAGTTGTCTCTATTGACGGGTTGTCTCCATTGACGGGTTATCTCTATTGACGGGTTGTCTCCATTGACGGGTTGTCTCCATTGACAGGTTGTCTCTATTGACGGGTTGTCTCCATTGACGGGTTGTCTCCATTGACGGGTTGTCTCCATTGACAGGTTATCTCCATTGACGAGTTGTCTCTATTGACACGTTGTCTCCATTGACAGGTTGTCTCTATTGACGGGTTGTCTCCATTGACAGGTTGTCTCTATTGACAAGTTGTCTCTGTTGACGGGTTGTCTCCATTGACGGGTTGTCTCCATTGATGGGTTGTCTCTATTGACGGGTTGTCTCCATTGACGGGTTGTCTCTATTGACGGGTTGTCTCCATTGACAGGTTGTCTCCATTGATGGGTTTTCTCCATTGAAAGGTTGTCTCTATTGACTGGCTTCGCCTCAGAAAAATCTTTAGTAATCGATTTAACTGATTTTGTCTCCATTGACTTGGTTGAGAGTTTAACTGCATCCTTCCTGAAAGGTAAAGGTCAGTCATATGCAATGCATGATATGGATCAAGCAATGATGTTCTCAACATAAATGAGATTGTATGGTATGATGCGTATATGCATGTATTATGATGTACGGAAATGTAATGTTTTAGCTGGGGATTTTAATGATAAATTCCACTGGGGATTCCACTGATGAACTCCGCTGGGGATGGATTACTATTGCTGGTGACACTGAATCTGTTGAGGATTGAACTCCTGCTTAGGGAAAGGAAAGAACTTCGTCGAGGATGATCTTATGCTTGCTGGGGAATACCTTTATACTCTGCTGAGGAATATTAAGACCTTTTGTGGATACCAAACCTTTTTAGCACTGATGGTGGATGAACTCTGCTTGGGAAAAGTATTGTTGATTTGTTCATGGCTGCAAGTCTCAGTTGGGAGAGCTACCATTACTGCCTTATTCTACGGGGAGTGAAGGTATCTTAGCCATATTCTTCAGCTGAATGTACCTTGGTACCTGGTGGACAGAGCAACTTGTACAGTTCGGACAATTCTTATTTGCCCCTGTTTCTATTATTACCAGTAATTCATCTTTCGTTTCGCATGTAAATATTTATGATCAGCAATTAATGTCAAATGCATATATCAAAAATGAATATTGGACGTTCTTTGCAAAATAAAACAGATAAAGGAAAAACAGCTTGAAATTTCTGAAAATGAATTTGTATTGATTTTGAAGTTTGGCCTGAAAATATGCGTTTTTGTACAAGAGGCTGACGTCCTAGTAAGAGAACGCCGCTGAACAAATAGAATTTATACAATTTCTGAAAAGGAAACAAAACAGCTATGTGAATAATCCCTCTGGGTTCCAACTCTGCTATTGCCTTTATATCTTCAAGCATCTCATCACTTTGTTGCTTAGTTGAAGATGAATCTGATTGATTAGTGACGTCCGAGATTGATAGTCGATACCGAAATCTAGATGCGAGGTGATCCAACGAGACATAGTATTACTCTTTGATCCCTAACTTTTTCCTGGACTGCCCTTTCGGGTTTTCAATCTATCGGGATACCCATTTTTGCCCAAGCCGCCTTTTCAGGTTTTCGACTTGCCGGGTGTACATTTTTTTTTCATCCCTTATTTTTACCCGAAACCTTTTGGTTCGCCGGGAAGCCCTTATTTTTGCCTAGGCCAGTCAACCTAGCGGGTCTTTGATTATGCGTAGTATATTTTTACTATGTCTGCATTGAGGGGGTGAGGAAGGTTGTCACCATCCATGGTGGTTAGAATCATAGCTCCTCCTGAGAAAATGTTCTTAACCACAAATGGCCCTTCATAAGTAGGGGTCCATTTGCCCCTGGGATCCCCTTGAGGTAGGATAATGCGCTTTATTACCAGATCCCCAACTTGATACTCTTGTCGTCTAACTTTCTTGTTAAATGCCTTAATCATCCGTTTTTGGTACGTCTGACCATGACAAATAGCAGTAAGTCTCTTTTTGTCGATTAGGTTCAGTTGATCAAGTCGGGTCTGAATCCAGTCGTCTTCGCTTAAACCTGCATCCTTCATGATCCGAAGAGAGGGTATCTGAACTTCAATAGGAAAGACTGCCTCCATGCCATAAACCAAGGAATAGGGTGTTTCCCTTGTTGACGTCCGTGCTGAGGTACGGTACCCATGAAGAGCAAATGGTAACATCTCGTGCCAGTCTTTGTATGTCACTGTTATCTTCTGCACAATCTTCTTAATGTTCTTATTTGCTGCTTCGACAACCCCATTCATCTCCGGCCGGTAGGGAGAAGAGTTATGATGTTGTATCTTGAATTGCTCGCAGAGCTCGGTGATCATCTTGTTGTTGAGATTGGTACCATTATCCGTAATGATCCTCTCTGGTACACCGTATCGATAGATCAGATTGTGTCGAATGAACTGTGCCACGACGTTCTTGGTTACGGTAGCAAAGGAAGCTGCTTCAACCCACTTCGTAAAGTAATCAATCGCTACCAGGATGAAAGGATGCCCGTTGGATGCCGTAGGTCTGATCTCGCCGATCATATCAATGCCCGACATTGCAAAAGGCCAAGGCGCTGTCAAAACATTCAGAGGAACTGGAGGTATGTGCACCTTATCAGCATAGACCTGGCACTTGTGACATGTCTGAGAATGCTGATAACAGTAGGCTTCCATTGTGGACCAGTAATATCCTGCCCGGAGGATTTTCTTTGCCATAATATGTCCACTGGAATGAGTTCCGAAAGTACCTTCATGCAGCTCTGCCATGATCCTTTCTGCTTCAATCTTATCCACACAACGCAGTAAGGTCGAATCATGGTTACGTTTGTAAAGAATCCCATTGTTGATGAAGAACTTCGCCCCGAACCTCCTCAGAAACTTCTTGTCATTAACAGATGCACCCTCGGGGTATTCTTGAGCTTTAAGATACCTCTTCACCTCATGATACCAGGGCTTTCCTGTTACTTCTTCAGTCTCAAGATCATAACCATGTGCAGGTTCGTCCAATCTTTCAATGATAATCCGAGGAGCCTCGTTGTCCCAATTGACTTTGAACATAGAAGACATCGTAGCCAGCGCGTCCGCCAACTGATTCTCCCCTCTAGGGAAGTGTTCAAAGGTTATCTCCTTGAAATGGGGAAGCAATGTCAACACGTACTCCTTGTAAGGAATAAGATTTGGGTGTTTCGTATCCCACTCGCCTTTGATCTGACTGATCACGAGAGTAGAATCTCCGAAGACACTTAGAAACTTAATCCTTAGGTCAATTGCTGCTCGAAGACCCATAATGCACGCTTCATACTCCGCCATGTTGTTGGTGCAGTTGAAACATAGTCGGGCTGTGAATGGAGTATGAGAGCCTTTAGGAGATATGATCACGGCGCCAATGCCATTACCCAAAGAATTCGAAGCTCCATCAAAGTACATAGACCATTGGGATCCTTCCTCAGGTCCTTCATCCGGTCCAGGTGTCTCACAGTCAGTTATCAACATGATATTCTCATCCGGGAATTCAAAGTTCATAGATTGGTAATCATCCACTTCCTGATGTGCCAAATAGTATGCCAACACACTTACCTTGATAGCCTTTTGGGTCGTATATTGGATGTCATACTCAGTCAAGATCATCTTCCATCTTGCAATTCTCCCGGACAAGGCAGGCTTTTCAAAGATATACTTGATTGGATCCATCTTTGATATCAACAGAGTAGTGTGAGTCAACATATACTGTCTCAGCCGGCGAGCAACCCATGCCAAAGCGCAACAATTTTTCTCGAGCAGTGAGTATCAGGTCTCACAGTCGGTAAACTTTTTGCTAAGGTAATAAATAGCATGCTCTTTTCGGCCAGACTCGTCATGTTGACCCAGCACACACCCCATTGAGTTATCGAGCACTGTCAAGTATAAGATCAAAGGTCTCCCTTCAACTGGTGGGATCAGAATAGGTGGCTCTTGGAGATACTCTTTGATCCTTTCAAAAGCGGCCTGGCATTCATCGTTCCAACGTACTACCTGATCTTTCTTTAGTAACTTGAAGATTGGCTCACAAGTAGCAGTTAAGTGCGAGATGAATCGGGCAATGTAGTTCAGACGTCCCAGAAAGCCTCTGACATCTTTCTCTATTCTAGGAGCTGGCATCTCTTGTATGGCTTTCACTTTTGCAGGGTCAACTTGAATACCTTTGTCGCTCACGAAGAAACCCAGCAGCTTACCAGATCTCACCCCGAAGGTGCATTTGTTCGGGTTTAACCTCAGCTTGTACAACTTCAACCTGTCAAACAGCTTCAGTAGATGGTCAAGGTGTTCTTCCTCAGTCTGGGACCTTGCAATCATGACGTCGAAGTATACCTCAATCTCATAATGGATCATGTCATGAAACAAAGCAACCATGGCACGCTGGTATGTTGCCCCAACATTTTTCAACCCAAAAGGCATGACCTTGTAGAAAAAAGTACCCCACTGAGTAACAAAGGTCGTCTTTTCCATGTCTTCAGGAGCCATCTTGATCTGATTATAACCGGAGAAACCATCCATAAAGGAGAAGACTTTATGCTGAGCAGTATTGTCAACCAGAACATCGATGTGAGGTAGAAGGAAGTCATCCTTGGGGATTGCCCTGTTCAAATCCATGTAATCAACACACATTCGGACCTTACCATCCTTCTTCGGTACTGGAACCACATTGGCCACCCACTGAGGGTAAGAAGTAACTGCTAGAAAACCGGCATCAAATTGTTTCATAACTTCAGCCTTGATTTTCTCAGACATCTCTGGGCGCATCCGACGGACCTTCTGTTTTACCGGGGGACAGTCTTCCTTGGTAGGCAGGCGATGAACCACAATATCAGTATCCAAACCAGGCATATCTTCGTAAGACCAGGCAAAGATCTCAACATAGTCATGCAGCATTTGAACCAACTGTTGCTTCACACTAAGCTCCATATTTGCACCAACCTTGACTTCCTTCTTGTATGTCTCAGTACCCAGATTCACTGTTTCCACTGGCTCTTCATGTGGCTGAATAACCCTCTCTTCTTGGAGCAACAGTCTTGCAAGTTCACCAGGCACTTCGCAATCATCTTCACCTTCGTTTTCGGCTAAGTTGATCGGATTTTCAAAGTCATAACTGGCAGTAGCAGAGTCGTTACCAATGAGATCCAGAGTGGATGTGGACCTGTATATGTGAGTGTGTGTAAAATAGTTGTTTTGCAATATATAATAAAGAAAAACAAGGAGCACAAAATTTGAAATGCAAAAAACGTCCAATGCTTTTATTAATGATATATGAAAATGACACACAAAAGCCCTCACAAATGAAGCCACGATGCCCCGGGTAAGACACCGGTCCATAAAGTTTCAAAACATTGTCTATTACAAATTCAAAACAAAAAGTTTCATTACTGGGTGATAACAGAAACGGGCATAGAATCCTTCGTTGTCCAGTTGCTTAATCCACTATTGGAAGTCGGGTAGATCCAACTGTCGATATCAAACTCTTCATCATCATCATCCCTAATAGCATTTACCCCTGCCTCTTGTTTAGGCTTCTCTGGTGCTCTGAACTCGATCTCTTTCGCATCAATCAAGTCTTGTACCTTACTTCTCAATGTCCAACAATCATCTATATCATGCCCCGGGCTATCAGAGTGATAAGCATAGCGGGCATTAGGGTTATACTTCGGTGACGTTGTATTTTAATTCTTTGGGGCTTCCCTTAGAGTTACCAGATTAGTCTTCAGCAACTGTGGCAGAATCTGAGATAAGGTCATACTGAGACGAGTGAATTGCCTCTTAGGTCTCTCGTCCTTTTGTTGATTGTTGTACTGAGGAGCACCAGCAGGTTTTGAAATAACAACCACATTGACAGCTTGGCGGTGTTCAGGTCTATTCTGTCTTCTTTTACTGTAGACAACACTGGACTCTTTCTTAAACAGCTTCTTCTCGGTGCTTGATGAAGCACCCTTCTGTATCTTCCCAGCCTTAATACCAGCTTTGATCCTCTCACCAGTCAAAATAAGATCTGTAAACCCAGATGAAGAGCTTCCAATTAAGTGGTTGAAAAATGGACCAGACAGGGTCCCCAGAAACATATCAACAAGTTCCCGATCAGCTAAGGGTGGTTGTACCCTTCCGGCGAGGTCTCTCCACTTTTGAGTATAATCTTTGAATCCTTCACCCGTTCCTATTGACATACCCTGGAGTTGGGTACGCGTAGGAGCGAGGTCGGAGTTGTACTGATACTGCATGTAGAATGCAGTAGCCAAATCTTCCCAACTGTGGATACTGGCTCCGTCCAACTGATAGAACCACTCAAGCTGAGTCCCTGAGAGACTGTCTTGAAAGAAATGGATCCATAAGTTCTTATCAGCAGTGTAAGGCTGGATCTTCCTCACATATGACTGGAGGTGCAGCTTCGGACAGGAAACTCCGTTATACTTGGCAAAGGCTGGTGCCTTGAATTTATGGGGAATCACCACCCCAGATGATAGACCTAGATCTTCGAAGTCCAGACCGGGCACCTTCTGAATTTCCATAGCGCTCAAACGGTCTTCCAGTTGTTTGTACTTATCCTCGGTAGGAGGATACTGTTCTTCATCGTAGTCTGTCTCGTTGTCGGAGAGCACAGGGCTAGGAGCCCTCCTTTCTTGTGGACTATCTTTCCCTCCAGATGAGGTGGTCAGATCAACTTCATTCTGTAGCCTGTTCCCAAACCTGTGTCCTGTGTTAAACAGGATGGTCCTCTTCTTCTTCTTCTTCTTCTTCTTTTTCAGAATCAAGGCCTTCAGGTCCTGCTGACCCTTAGCTAGATTCATGAACAACTCTTGAAATTGGGAATTCTGGGCCTGGAGGGCCTTGATAGCTTGCTCAGTTGAAGGTTCAGTAGACATGATGATCGCTGAAATAAACAGCGAAGAAGATAAGAGACCTGTAAAGGGTACCTGTTTATGAAGTGCATGGGATGAAATGCGCATGATTTATGATTTCAAAGACAATCGGGATTCAAATTTGTAAACAAGAAAGGAAACACACTTTATTAGATTTAAACTTCCAAATTTAAATTGTTCAACTGATGCCCTCAGGGCGTTTACAAAAATAGAAATACTGAAAAGTAAATAAAAATTGGAAAGGAAATTATCAAAAGTCAATCAATGCTCCCATGGCCTCTTCTTATCAGTGCTGACATAATCATTGAGAATCCGCTCATTCTACAACTGTCTAGTCAACCTCTGGATATTTTGCTCCTGTTCATTGAACTTCTCTCAGTAAGAATCCCGTTCTTCCCGCAGTTGCATCCAAGATCTCTTCAGTGCCCCAATGTCAGTGGGCATATAAGGATGGAGAATGGTTGGAAGAACCCCTTCTTCATTAGCAACTTCAAGAGTGACAGGCCGGACGACTTCATATGGCATACCCAACTTTTGGGCACGAATACGGACCCATCTAAGGTATGGCTCCATCGGGAGTGAAGTATTTGGACCCAGCACATGTGGATCAGATTGGTGAACTCTATTCCAAGCCCTTATGAATCTGCGACACTGCTCGTCGCTATCCCCCTGAAAATCAAAGATGATATGAGGCATTAGCATCTCATGAGGTCCTTCTCTTCTGGCTCTTCCAAACTGATGGAGAGCTAAGCATGGGTTGTAAGAAATTCCTCCATGGGTTCCTAGCAATGGAACATTAGGATACTCTCCACAGCGATCAATGATAGTAACCTCATCCATACCCTTGAGAGTCCAGATAATGTCATTATGAGAGAGAGAGATACATCAGCCTATAAGCCCAACCCATTCCTTCTTTGTTCTTCAACACTGACTTGGGAAGGTGCAAAATAAACCACCTCGACAATAAAGGAGCACAGCACATCAAGGTACCCCGCTTTCGGGCTGTACGAGCATAAAGCTGATGAATAATGTCACCCAAGAGAGTGGGTACAGGATTCTGAGAGATGAAGATCTTTATCGCATTCACATCAACCAAAGTGTCAGGATTCAGAAACAATACCAAACCATATATCAAGAGAGCCAGAATATCCTCGAACGCCTTAAAGTCTAGGCTATCCCAGAAGTAGTTAGCTTTGCCAACCAAGAACTTAGTCAGAAATCCTTTTTCTCCACTCCTAGTCTCCCAATTGGCCATCACTTCTCCTTTAGTCAAATGAAGGGTTGCAGCAATTTCTTCGGGCCTAAGGGTCTTCTCCCAACCAGTAAACAGAGTCTGCTCCAAAACAGAGATACCAAGCAGCTCAGAGAACTCTTCTAGGGTAGGAACCAGCTGATAGTCTTGAAAACTAAAACAGTGGTACAACGGATCATAGAACTGGACCAGGACACTCATCATCTGCTCGTCCAATTTGGAGGTGACCAAACTGAGAAGAGAACCATGCCTCCTGATGAAGGAAGTAGTTTCAGGAATCTTGGCAACCAACTCTTTAAGCAAGGTAGGGACTTGGACAAAGTTGATACAGATAGTATTCTTACGCACATGCATCATGATGACCTACAAAACAGAGCAAAGATGAAACCCTCTTGTCTTTGAAATAGGTTAGTCTTATGCAAGATGTATGCAATGTTATGATGTCATGATGTCATGATAGTAAGCACACCACAAGTATCCACAAACAGCAAACATGCTAAAGGCACACAAGTCACACTGAGAGCCCTTAGATTTCAGGCTGGCATGGAGCTTAGGTACTACCCTCTTTCAGTTCAGTTGGTTTAAACCTATCCTAAAAATAATAACCGGGTTCTAGAGGATCTCAATATCACTGACTACCCTCAATCGGTCATAATTCCAGTTTAGCAACCTTTTCTTGCGGCCGGAATCATCGCGAGAGTTTAGTCTCAATGAGTGTAGCATACTGCTACTGTTCTATGGCCAAGTTGGTCAATTTAAGGTTCTAATGTCAGTTGGTGCTTAATGACCCCTTAGAAGACCCATATTCTCCTCGTTCCAACACAAGGGATATCGGTACAGACTAAAGTGCCATACCAACGTAACTACTGCTTCAACTGTGTCGGTCTACGTCGGACAGTTCCCTCACAGTTTATTGCTACTTACCTAAAGGGTGCCCCCAGATCCGAGTTAGGATCTATAGAACTCCGATACAAGCCCACAAAATTAAATCATACAAAGCATACAATTGAAAACACAATGATCTAATCCTAAGGTACACCTCACTTATTAATTTCCCCAGCAGAGTCGCCAGTTCTGTGATCGGTGGGAATGAGAACTGACTGTTTTGGAATGTTGGTTCGCGTTTGCGTTTGTTTTCGCAAAATGTCGCGGTGAGCAAGAGTCGCCACCGTCTTTTATTTTATCCAACAAGGAAAGGACAAAATCACAGAAAAATTCCTTTTTGAGATATCTCTCGGGTTCGGGAGGTAGATTATAGAAAGGGAAGGTGTTAGCACCCTTTTTATTCGTGGTTATCCACGGGCTCTTAGGTACTTGCTCATTGTGTTTTCTAAAGTTTGCTTTTCTTGGTGTTTGTGGGTGTGAAGATGGATTGTAGGAAATTGCATCCTCTTCAAAATGAGCTTTGGATGGGTCATTTCTCATAAAGTATGAGAAAGTTATGCTTGGTCAAAGTTGAGTTGACTTTTCCTGCAAAACCCTAATTTAGCAACTTTTGAATCTTGATGAATCTTGAGCAGTCCTTGATGAATCATGATCAACCCTTGATCAAATGATGAATTATCCTTCAAAATGATAATGTTGACAAAAAATCTTGAGGTTTGACTATTTGTAGGTCACAGTTGACTTTTGCCCTAGCATAGTCGATTTTTGGACCTCTTGAGCAACTGACTGACCAAACTTTCTCTGCAAGGCTTGAAATTTGACATGGATGAACTTGAGATCATATTAGGACACTGGGTAGAACTTGAGGTCATTTGGATGTAAGGACCTTGATGCAACACAAAACCCTAATTTTGAATTGACTGCCTTAGGAGGTGATTTGACTGTCCAACTTTTGAGCCATCTTGAGCAACTTGGAGATGATTCTTGACATGTCTTGAGAAATGTGGGAGGGAAAATTTTGGGGTACAACAAGGTGGTTTTTCTAAACACTTACAAAGCTCCTGGATGCGTATGGAGGCTGGTTCTGGATTGATATCATTTCAAGGATGGTCCAGCAATTGATTATTGATGAGATTTGACCTTGAATTCGCCTCTAGGAGTGATTTCAGTTTCAAGCTTTTTTGACAATTTTCCAAGTTTGGTTCTTGTGATTTTGCATCTTCCCACCTCTAAAACTCGTGCCTATCACTTGTATATGTAATATGGAATGAATTAGGTTAACTTCTTTGGGCTGAATCCTTGTGCATTGATGTTTGGAGATATGATTTGATTCACCATTGAAATTTTTCCAATTTTGTCCAAAATCCATCTTTTTTTTCATGATATGGTGAGATACGAGTTTGATCATGTCCATGATGACAATTAAGACCTATAACAATCAAAAAGATCCTAGTTCATCAATATTTGGATTTTATTTGATTTATATTGATTTAAAATAAATTAATTAAATAAAAAATCTAATAAAATAGAAAAATTAATAAATGGACACAAGGCTGAAGCTATGACACGTGTGTAGTGTGACAAGATCAAATCAAGCGGAAAAGAGTGGGCCCATTTGACAAAATTTGAAGTTTTGGGGATACATTTGACAAAATTTGAAGTTTTGGGGATAGTTGACTTTTGGCAATTTTGCAAAAATTCCCAACTTCAACAATACATAACTTCTTCAATTTTGAACTTTTGGAGGTGTTCTTAGACTTTTTATAAACCTTGAGATGTACGCTAACCAACCCTTTTGGTCTCATTTCATTTTGATATTCCATGCTCAAGTTATAAGCTTTGGCAAAAAAGGTGTTTTTGTTGACTTTCAAAAATGACCTATAATGTCCAAATTTGTAACTTTTTGTGAGTGCATTTCTTGATCTTGGGGTATGAAGATGGATTATAGGAAATTGCATCCTATTCAAAATGAGATTTGGATGGGTCATTTCTCATGAAGTATGAGAAAGTTATGCTTGGTCAAAGTTGAGTTGACTTTTCATGTAAAACCCTAATTTAGTAACTTTTGAGTCTTGATGAATTTTGAGCAATCCTTGATGAATCATGATCAACCCTTGATCAAATGATTAAATATCCTTAAAAATGATAATGTTGACAAAAAAAACTTGAAGTTTGACTATTTATAGGTCACAATTGACTTTTGCCCTAACACAGTCGATTCTTGGACCTTTTGAGCAATTGACTGACCAAACTTCCTCTGCAAGGCTTGAAATTTGGCATGGATGAACTTGAGAACATATTAGGACATTGGAGAGCACTTGAGGTCATTTGGATGCAAGGACCTTTATGCAACACAAAACCCTAATTTGAGGTTGACTGCCTTAGGAGATGATTTGACTGTCCAACTCTTGAGCAATCTTGAACCACTTGGAGATTTTTCTTGCAATACTTTGAGAAATATAGGAGGGAAAATTTTGGGGTACAACAGCTTCCCCTGTTTAATTTTCTTACACCTGAGGATATAGATTGGCTTTCGGGCCTTTCGTAATCCGAAGGTGGAAGATGATTGAACACTAGAGTGCCCAGAAATTTGCACTCGCATGAAGTGGTATCAGCCTGGTGATGTCGGGAATGGGCTTACAGATGCCATTTGGAGACTATTGATAGGTGGTCTGAACTTAGATTGGAAAAACGAATCAGGGAGATCTTATCGTCGATCTAACTGAACCAGAGGAGGTCTTGGATAACTTTGACTGGATCGGTATCAGAAAAATCTTTAGGAATCGATTTAACTGGACCAGAGAAGGTCTTGGATTAACTTTGAATGGATCGGCATCAGAAAAATATTTAGGAATCGATTTAACTGGACCAGACAAGGTCCTAGAATAACTTCAACTGGATCAGCATCATAAAAATCTTTAGGAATCGATTTAACTGGACCAGAGAAGGTCTTGGATTAACTTTGATTGGATCGGCATCAGAAAAATCTTTAGGAATCGATTTCACTGGACCAGACAAGGTCCTGGAATAACTTCAACTGGATCGGCATCAGAAAAATCTTTAGGAATCGATTTAACTGGACCAGAGAAGGTCTTGGATTAACTTCAACTGGATCGGCATCAGAAAAATATTTAGGAATCGATTTAACTGGACCAGAGAAGGTCTTGGAATAACTTCAACTGGATCGGTGTTGTACCCCAAAATTTTCCCTCCCATATTCTTCAAGATTTGCCAAGATCATGGTTCAAAATCTCTCAAGGAATGCACAGTCCAATTGCCTCCTAACACAATCAAAATTAGGGTTTTGATTCTTGCAAGGAAATTAAAGTTTTCAGGGGTCCAATCAAGTCCCATATGCCTATAAACATTGTCAAGCCTCCATATGTCAAGTGTCATAGCTCACAGCATCAAGTTGCACAGTCAAAAACCCTAATTGCTCCACAGTCAACTGCAGGGGCAAAATGGTCATTTGATAGTCAAAAGTCAAAATTTTTGGTCAACATCTTATTTTGAAGCCACAATCATCATTTGATCAACTCTTGATCATGATTCCTCAAAGCATGGCTCAAAAAGTCTTAAGATGCAAAAGTTTCTATTTTTGGACAGTTGAAAAGTCAACTGCAAATTGACTAAGGCATAACTTCCTCATGGTTCATCAGAAAAATCCCATCCAAATCTCATTTTTAAGGGGATGACATTTCCTACAACTCATCTTCACACTACAAGTCCAAGAAATTCTCTCACAAAAAGTTATCAATTTCAACATTATAGGTCATTTTCAAAAGTCAACAAAAAGGCACTTTAAGTCAAAGACCATAAATTGATATTGGTAAATCAAAATGACATGGGACCAAAGGCATTGGTTAGAGGACTTCAAGACCTTTCTAAAATGTCCAAGAACATGTTCATAGCTTCAAAATTGAGCAAGATGTGCATTGGAGAAGTTGGGAAAATTTTGGGAACTTTCAAAAGTCAACTTTGCCTAAAACACTTCAAATTTGCTAATGGGCCTCAATTTCTTTCTTGAATCATTACCCAAAGCCTATGCACGACCCAATGAGCTCAAAATAATTTATTTTCTTATTTTTAATTAATTAATTGAATTTATATTTATATTAATTCATTTAATTAGTTTTTATTATAAGAAAATTCAAAGATATGATTTTGTAGATCTTTTTGTGCAGCAAATCAAACTAGGGCAAGCTGTAAAAGTAGTTTCTCATCCAAGGGGACAAGATATTCCATAATTGGCAAGGTTCCATTGAAAAAAAAGATTGAAATTTCATGATTGAAAATCAAAT
The DNA here is from genome assembly GCA_948472305.1 of Vicia faba. NCBI lineage: Eukaryota > Viridiplantae > Streptophyta > Magnoliopsida > Fabales > Fabaceae > Vicia > Vicia faba. The sequence continues at coordinate 106,015,899 of OX451741.1, forward strand.
ATTCAAGTCATAAATTCATGGATTCATGGGCTTGTTTTTGACCTAATTCTGATCACATACATATGCAAGAGTGAACCCTAGTGCAAGAGACACGAAAAAGCTGCTGAAAACTCATAACCAATTTGCAAAATATAGAGAAAAAGCTTGAAACTGATTTCATAGTTGCAGGATAATTCAAGGCCTAAAGTCTATTCCAACACTTTACTGACATTTCCAGGAAGCGTTTGCAATCAAGAACTAGCCCAAACGCATAAAGAATCCAAGAACACGAGCCACACGGTTTGCTTTGTTTTCCAATTTGACATAACATGATTCATTCACTTTTAACCATTTTTCTTGTTTGATTTACACTAATATTAACCTTCTGAAGCGATTGGTACAACTCAATTGAATTAATGTTGCCTGAATCAAGATTCACCATGGACGAAGATTAGGTTTTCAGAAGCTTAAGATTAGGGCTTTTGGCATCAGGAAAAATTGGACTAAGCCATGACCATGGTTGAATTCGTCAAGGCCAGACGAATTCAACCAACATCTCGCACTCAATTTATATTAATTCCTCTTCTATTCGCTATTTTCAGGACTTTCAATTTGTGGGGGTTTAAAACCCCCGCTATCTCATTCATATTGCAGGTGAAAACGAAGAAGAAAGCTGAGGTGTCCAAGCGTGGTTGGATAGTTCAAATATCTGGTGCGTTTTTTTGTTTTATACCATTAACTTTTGTTTTATTATATAATATTTGTTTTCCATTGTATATACAAACGCGCGCAATAGCTCAGTTGGTGGATGACACGCTTGGTGAGTGTTGGGACCTGGGTTCGATTCCCAGGTCCCCCCACATAATTCATGACTTTTGTTTTAATGTCTTCTAGTGCAGCGCTTCATTCAGTGGCCTACCATAAGCCTCACGCCTGTGCTTGCCAAGTGGCCAGGAGATCCCATCCAATGGTCAGAAGGTGAATTCCATGGTACACTCCAGTCAACCATCATGCATACAATCAGAAAGTCAACGAGGCCTTTGTCTTAATGGGCCAGGATTTCTCAAACAAACCTCCATATGGGCCTGACACCCCCCTTGGTTTGCATCCTTTTTAATTTTATTTTCTTTTCTTTTTTTAATTCTTTTTAATTGTTTTAATTGTTTTTTTATCATAAAATAATTTTTCCATAATAAATACAGAAAGTCAAATTGTAAAATATATTTAATTATTATTAATTTCACCATTAACATATTTTTTGTAAATAAATTCTAATAATTAATCTAGTTTAATTTAGGTTTTTAATTTCAATCTTTTTTTTAATAAATAAAAGTTACCTAGAATTAGGGTTTGACATTTTCATTTTTTTCCTTAATTAATTAATTAATCATTATTCATTATTATTAATTATCATTAATTTTTGTACATAAATATGTAAATAATTAATTAACTAGTAAATTAGATTAACTTTACTATTTTCTTTAATAACTAAAAATAATTTAGAATTAGGGTTTCCTTTTAAATTCTTTTCTTTATTTCCACATTAAATACAAAAACATAAAAAACACTTTCTTTTTAATTAAATAATTAATTAGACTTTAATTTAATTTAATTTCCCAAAAGGGTCAAAACCCTCGGACGTTCAATTTTAATTCTTTTCGCGCATTTATTTCCTTATTGATCATTATGTAACTGCTTTCCGGATGTAATAGTAATTAGGTATTTATTTACTGTCCGCACTTTTATCAAAAAACGGGTCTTTGTATTTTGGCAATGTATAGACCCGCGCCTTGTAATAGCGTAGCTTTTATCTTTCCGCTTTTAATTTTCCGCACTCTTAAATTCTAAGTTGCATGAAAGAATGCATGTCAATTAAAAAAAAAAGCGTAGCTCATAATGCCATGATCAAAGATAACTGTTAAACTGAAAACAACCCACAAATACACACACCACTGCTAGGGTACGCCTCACTCGTTGCCTTCGAAACGTGGTCGTCAAGTATAGGACGTTTTAGCGGTCCTTATGTCTATGATCCAGTTGCCTCGAAATAGTTGCCTCGAAACAGTTGCCTCGAATTAAAAAAGGATCAAGGACATAAGGGTAGCTTCTAAGGTGTCCTACTGTTGCTTCGGTGACCACACCGTCCCTACAATCGAATTGACCCGAACACCTCCAACGGTGGTGCTACCTACCTCTCAATGGTGGGATGGCACTACTTTAAGGACTCCTACACAGCCTAATTCCTTAGGGTAGGTAGATGACTCATGGGTACTGTTGTACCCCAAAATTTGCCCTCCCCATATTTCTCAAAACATTTCAAGAAAATTCACAAGTCCAACCCGGCGCGTTATATTCAGGTGTTCTTTCGCCAAGATATCTCTGATAACATATTCTCAAATTCAGGTTCGGCTCAAGAGTCAATTCTTTAAAGAAGGTATCCGAATGTGTGAGTTTTCTTGAAGAAATATAGTGAAAAAGTGTGCTGAAAGTGCAGTTTTTACGCGCTAAAAAATTCATAACTTGAAGATCGTGACTCGTTTTGAACCCGTTCCGGTGGCCAAAATTCCGTCTTGACATTATCTACGTTTTCATCTCTCACGGCTGGAAGCCAATTTCGATCAGAAGGTCTTCAAAAATGTGGATTTATCAAGTATTTTCGTGCAGAAATTTGTGACAGAAGTTTATTTGCGTCATGTTCAAAAAATCATAACTTGGTCGATTTTCATCGTATCGAGCTGGTTCCGGTGCCAAAATTTCACAAATTGAGTTGGCTACATTTTCACAGAAGGTATTGAGTTCAAACGGTATCCAAAAGGCCTTCGTTTTTTGCTCAGAGTGCGTGACACGCTGAAAATCCTGAATGCTGAATATTATTTCATCTGGGCCGAAACTTCGAAAATTCATAACTCGGTCAATTTTTATCGGATTGGGCTCATATTTTTACACAAGGTCCCTGACTCATAGATCTACAACTTTGATTCAAAAGTCGAGACCAAATTATGCACCGATCAATACCAGTTTTTTATTGAAGAACGTGTCAGAGTCGACACCGGAGCCCAAAATAAGTTCGTCTGAGCTGAAACTTCAAAAATTCATAACTAATTCACCGTTTATCCGATTGAGTCGATTTTCGGACAGGAGTTAGTTCTCGATGTCGGCTACATTTTGTTTTCACATTTCAACTTCAAAAAATGCACTTAAGTCCCTGCGATTTAGCCTGGAAAGTGACGAATTCAAGTGAATATTGGAGGCCCAATTGCACATTCAAAGCCCATTTTCTTTACCCTAATTTCCACTATATAATCACCTTCTTGTCACACAAACCAGGGGGGAGAAAAAAAGAAAAAAGAGGAGAAAAGAGAGGAGAAAAAAAGAAAACCCTTGCCACAACACTGTTGGGATATCAAACTCTTTCAAGAACCCTAAAACCTTGAAATCCTTATTACAAATCCCTCTCTCACTACAAACAAGCCATCTCAGTTACAAACCAACATCTTATTACTTCTTCAGTAAGGGTAAGGCTGACTTGATCTCCATGATCCAAAGGGCATAAAAGCATTCATGTCACTACTTTTCCAATAAGGGTAAGGTTGATTTGATCTCCGTGATCAAAAGGGTATAATCATTCATACATGCCATATTGTGCCTAAACATTAAATTTCTTCATATATTGGCTTTATTTGCATTTTATGATTTTATTTAATGTGTTCGTGAGATTCAACACTGCAGATTTAGACAGGATCCCATGCAGACATTAAGGAACGTTGAAGCCAAAAGCCAAATGGCCAAAAGCCAAAAGCTAAATGGCCACAGTAGAAAAACATATGCATGCAACCAATACATGGCGAGGCAGACATTAAGCCAGACATTAAGGAACGTTGAAGCCAAAAGCCAAATGGCCAAAAGCCAAAAGCTAAATGGCCACAGTAGAAAAACATATGCATGCAACCAATACATGGCGAGGCAGACATTAAGCCAGACATTAAGGAACGTTGAAGCCAGAACACAAATGGCCAAACCACTCCAATTCACCTCCAAAAAGGGGACAGAAGCCCCCCAAGGTATTGTAATTCTTTTCTTCTTTTATTTTGTTTGTTTCAATTGTTTCTTATTTTTAATTCTTCAAAATAATTTATTTTCATAAAATATAAAAATAATGTAAAAACCAGAAAAGACAAAAATCAAAATATATTTTATTTAATTAATATTTTTGTAAATAAAAAAATCATTAATTAATTTAGTTTTCCATTCTAGGATTAATTTTGACTTTTTTTCATAATAAACTTAAGAAGTGTAGAATTAGGTTTTTAAGTATTTTTCATTCTTTTTTCTTTTTTTTATTAATTATTACTTATTAATTATTATTTTTGTAAATACTTGCAATTAATTAATTAGGTTTAATTTTAGGTTAAAGTTTAATGTTTTTCTTAATAAATAAAAAAAAACTAGAATTAGGGTTAATTAATATTTTAATTTCGTTTAATTCTCATAAAAATACTAAAAATACCAAAAAAAACAAGTCCTTTCTTTTTTTAATTAATTAACTTCATCATTAATTTGATTTTTGCAAAAGGGTCCAACGCCCTCGTTTCGTTCTTAATTTCTTATTAATTTGCATTTTTATTTTATTTCGTTTAAATATTCATGTATCTCTCCCAAAGCCATGTAACTCGGACATTTTATATTTCTCGCATTTTATTTCTTTTTATGTCAAATCGGGTCCTGGATTAATTTTGGCGATGTGGACCCGCGCCTTTGTAATAATTTAGAACTTTTAATTTTCCGCATCTTTTTAACTGCTAATAAAATGCATGCAAGAATGAATGGCCTAAAATAAAAAAACAAACACATAGATCACTTTGACATGACAAGATAAATACAAATGAACATGACACACAAATCACACACCACCCCTAGGGTACGCCTCACTGTTGCCTTACCTCGAAGGGTGATCGTCGAGTAGAGGATGTCTTAGTAAGTCCTCATGATCCGGGAACCTGGCATGAGGGTAGCTTCTAAGGTGTCTTCCCATTGCTCTGGTGATCACCATGTCCCTAAAACTCGAATTGACCCGAACACCTCCAACGGTGGTGCTACCTACCTCTCAATGGTGGGATGGCACTACTTTAAAGGACATTTACACAGACGAATTCCTTAGGGTAGGTAGGTTCTCAAGGATACTTGCTCTAATCTCAAAACAAACTCAAAAAGACTTTTCACACTGACACTTTTCAAAAGCTTTCAAACAAACTTTTCAAACACTCTGACGTATGAGTCGATCTGAAATTTTTCAAAAGAAACTTTTAAACCCACATTGAAAAGCAAAACAATTTTGAAAACACATTGAGCAAGTATCTAAGAGCCCATGGATAACCATGGATAGAAAGGGTGCTAACACCTTCCCTTTCTATAACCTACCTCCCGAACCGAGAGCAATCTCTTTAAGGAATTTTTCTGTGCTTTTGTCCTTTCCATTTGGAGAAAATAAAAGACGGTGGCGACTCTTGCTTCCGCGACATTTCGCGAACCAGCGTTAAACAGTCAGTTCCAGATCCACCGATCACAGAACTGGCGACTCTGCTGGGGACCCTTTATAAAGTGAGGTGTACCTTAGGGCTAGGTCATAACTGTGTTTTCACTTGTATTGTTTTGCTTGTTTTACTATTGTGGGTTGCATCGGAGATACATAGATCCTAACCCGGATCTGGGGATACCCTGTTTAGGTAGCATAAGCTGTGAGGGACCTGTCCGGCGTAGACCGACACAGGTGAAGCAGTGGCTACGTTGGTGTGGCACCTTAGTCTGTACCGATATCCCTTGTGTTGCAACGAGGAGAATATGGGTCTTCTAAGGAGTCATTAAGCACCAACAACCTTAGAACCTTAATTGACACAACTTGGCCTTTAGAACAGTAGCAGTATGCTACGCCCATTGAGGCTAAACTCTCGTGATGGTTCTGGCCGCAAGAAAAGATTGCGATGCTGGAGTTATGACCGATTGAGGGTAGTCAATGATATTGGGATCCTCTAAGAACCCGGTTACTTTGATAGGACAGGTATGAACCAACCAACTGAAAGAGGGTAACACCTAGACCTCATGCTGGCCTAAACTCTAAGGGCTTCTCTTGTGTGACTTGTGTGCCTTCGTACTTGATTATTTGCATGCTTGTTATCTGACACTTGAGTTTCCCTTGCAGTTTTGTTTATAGTCCTTAATAGGGACTCATAACAGGGTATACTAAGTTTCTTACAGGTTTTGGTTTGCAGTCCTTAATTAGGACTCATAACAGGGTTTACCGAGTTTCTTGCAGGTTTTGTTTTTGTCCTTAATTGGGACTCATAACAGGGTACCTACATTACCCCATGCATAGCATAGCATCATACCATTGCATACATCCTAACCTATTTCAAGGACCTCAAGGGCTTGTGATGCAGGTCATGGTGAATCAACTATCCCAGCAAGGGGCAAAGAGGATTTATTTTCCTCTAGGCAAAGTTGTCAGAGGCTATGACCCACTTGATATGGTGAGCTTTGACTCCTGAAGAAGGTTCCCCTAGCCAAGGTTGTTTGGAAAGCAAAATAAGGTTGATGACTTGAGTCAGGGGCTATGACCCACTGGATATGGTGAGCCTTTGACCCTTGAAGAAGAATTCTCAACAACAAGGGTGTCCTTTAATCAAGCTATAAATTCCAATGCTAACAAATTTTCTTGTTTACCCCGCGAGGTCCTTGAAAACATTGCATACATGTCATACTCATCATTGCATTACAGGTATCCCTTTTGCAGGTCACTCACCATCTTCGCTGTTTATTTCAGCAATGGCTTTCCAACCAGACAACCAAGATCTCCGTACTCAGAACGCCCAACTGCGAGAAATGTTCTTGAACTTATCCCAGGGGCAAGGAGAAATAAAGACTCTCCTCACCAGGAACTTGACCTTAGGGAATGCAGGGGGCATCAGGAATGATCAGCTGGAAGGGCTACAAATTGAGTTGGCAACCATGAGGATCCAAATGATGGGGCAGCTGGTGGGCCAAATGACTCTCATTCAGGACTTAGCTCAAAAACAAGAAGAGCTCCGGGTCCTCGTCACCAAGCTGCTTCAAAATAATCCAGTAGGGCAAACAGCCAAGGTGGAAGCTCCAGCCATCATTCAACCACATGCGGGGCAAGAAGACAAAGGAAAATCTTCTCAGTTTGCTTCAGGGTCACGAGCCCAGCCTCAACGGGGTAGTCAACGTAAACGAAATGCGCCCGGAAGACATTTCTCGGAGACTGATATACCCTCATCCTTTATACTGAAGCGCTTGCTGGGGGTCAATCTGATCATTCTAAAGGACCCTCCCAAAAATCCCAACAGGACAGCTTCGAGGTATAACCCCGACACCCACTGCGCTTATCATTCAGACAGCCCGGGGCATGCTACAGACGACTGTTGGACCTTGAAGAACAAAATTCAGGATTTGATTGACGAAGGGGTGATAGAGTTCATGCCGGATGGCGAGATGAAAATCTTCCGCTGAGAATTCTCCATCTGAGATGGCTATCTCAAACTAGAAATTTTTGTTCATTAGGATTTTTCAAGTTGTAATTCCCTTTTGATTATTCAAACATTTGTTCATTGTTAAACATTGTTATTTCATTAATGCATCGCATACGTCTGTTTTGAAGCAATATATTCGTATTCACTATATGCAAATTATCTTCATATTTTTTCTGATGATCAACGCTCGATTAACAATTCTAAGCCTCTTGAGGGAGGATGACGAAAACGATACCACAATCATTACAGTATGCTTTTGAACAGACCCAGCTGATGAGGTACAGGCATTATTTCAATCCCTAAACACTGGAGTTATAAGGATGATAAACCCTCGTCAACCCATCTGAGCCAAAGAAGTAGGAGTTTTTATTTTCGAAAATTGAAACCCTTTATCATAACCCGGGGCAGGGTAGTCTTCTCAGTTGATCCAAGTGCATAACGAATGGCACCAAAGAGATCCTTACGAAAAAAAACAGTGATGGTTCAGAACAATCATAAAGACAGGCAGTTGTTATCAAAAAAATCATAAACAAAAAGCCCAAAAAGTCTAAACCTACAAAGGGGACTTATGAAACTGGGGCATCCCGCTGACTGTAATTCCAAAAAAGGAAACAGTTCAGGCAAAAAGAAAGGGATAACAAAATCAAAAAGAAAGAGGTCATACAAACCCTCAACAAAAACAAAAATGACTGCCTATTCAGAATCAATCATCAATATCTGAATCATCACCGGAAAATCAAAGCAAAGACTCGAACGAGGTCTAACGTATGATCAACTGAGTTTAGGTTTGAAGAACATCACGAAGAGCGGGTGGGTACAAATAATTTGAGCCTTTATCCTTTGTTTCTTAAACCGTGAACCAGGCCACGTTATAACCCTTAAAAGTCCTAGCTGAAGCATGGGTTAGTTCGAAAGCATACTGTTACGAAAGGTATCCTGACTCCTGAAGGCCTACGGTAAATACGGAGTTGACATCACGTTTTACAAACAATCACCTGTTTTATGAAAAAAGAATGCATCTTCAAAATCTTCAAGACAGACATAAGCTTTGCATTTTTAACATAACTTTGTTTGCACATGACTTTTTGTTTAAACAGCAGGGAAATTTGCACGAGAAATACCTAGTGAACAAAAGCACTTCCAATCAAGGGGCACGGCATGACTAAGGCCAACCAGCCTGGGGCAAATCTCCACTTGAGTCACTTGGGGCATTTCAACAACAAATCTCGCCTGATCAAACATCTTCTGGTGGCATGGCAAAATACTTCTAGCAGGGGCAACTCCCCACATTTCCTGAAAGCATGGGTATAGTCGAAAAGATACTACGCAAAGTCAAAGACCCGCTAGGTTGACATACTTAGGCAAAAATAAGGGCTTCCCGGCGAACCAAAAGGGTTCGGGCAAAATGAAGGGATGAAATGAAAAAATCTGTACACCCGGCAAGTCGAAAACCTGAAAAGGCGGCTTGGGCAAAAATGGGTATCCCGATGGACTGAAAACCCGAAAGGGTGGTCCAGGCAAAAGTTAGGGATCAAAGCGTACGACTATGTCCAGTCATCTTGTCACCTGTCTACCAGAAGAAAGCTTGTCCATCAACAACTATCAAACATTTTCACAGGTGCCTCCTCCCACAGAAACAGGGGCAATAAAGAGTTGTCTGAGCGGTCTAATTGACCTATCCTCCAAGGTACCAAGGTAGGTTCAGCCAAAGAACATGACCGAGTATCTTAATTCCCCAGAGAGTGGTTCAACGAAACAGTACATCTCGCTCCAAGCAAAATTGTCAAATATCAAGGGAATTGAGTATCCTCCAGCCGATCTCAAACATTCCTCAGCAGCAATACCTATATTCTTAACAAGTATCCCCGGCAGTCTCGGTCTAAAGATTGTTCCCCGGCGATACAGCAACATTCAAAGGAATCACTTCCCCGCAATCTAAAACTTCCCCCAGGAGAGTCCAATCCAGTTTCCCCAGGAAAGTTGGAATTCATATCTCCTCAAGCAGTAAACTTATCCCCAGTAGATTCTGGAAGCTTATCCCCCCGCAGAGCACGAACGCGTCGTCCCGGCTTGATTTGAAGAGTTATTTCCGTAACAGGATATAACTGGGTTATCCTCAGCCAAAAGCCACGGAAAGGGCGTCCTCGGCAAAATATCTTCCTACCCCCAGCGAAGTCTATCAACACTTCCGGCACAACAAGGATATCCCCAGCATAACTCATCAACGGTATCCCCAGCGGAGTTATCTTCATCAACTCAGCAAAGCATCGCTATCCCCACAGAGTAGCACTCCCCAGCATGATCGCTAGAGTATCTGTTCTCCCGCAGAATTATTTCATTTGCCAAGTTTATTCCTCAACGGAGATATCTTCTCCCACCGGTATTCTTGCAACAATCATCCACAGCGGAAGCAAAATCTCTTCCTCAACATCAGCCCAGGATATGACTTCCCGGCACCCGTCAAGGATTTATTTTCCTAGACGAAAACATACATGAATCATCACATACATCATTATAGCATGCATGTACACATCATATCATATAAATCGTATCCATGTTTGCTTGATCCATATCATGCATCGCATATAACTGACCTCTACCTTTCAGGAAGGGTGCAGTTGAAATTCTCAAACATATTTCAAGGACTTCTCTAGTCCAGTTAAATCGACTCCAAACAGATTTTTCTGATAAAGACTCAGTAGAAGTTCTCTTAGGGTCCCCTCTCCAACGGCGTGTGAGGTGGTAATTCCTTCTTCAGATGTTTCCCTCTCTGGCATGAGCGTGAGGTGATATTCTCTTATGGTCCCCTCTCCAACGGCGTGTGAGGTGGTAATTCCTTCTTCAGATGTTTCCCTCTCCGGCATGAGCGTGAGGTGATATTCTCTTATGGTCCCCTCTCCAACGGCGTGTGAGGTGGTAATTCCTTCTTCAGATGTTTCCCTCTCCGGCATGAGCGTGAGGTGATATTCTCTTATGGTCCCCTCTCCAACGGCGTGTGAGGTGGTAATTCCTTTTTCAGATGTTTCCCTCTCCGGCATGAGCGTGAGGTGATATTCTCTTATGGTCCCCTCTCCAACGGCGTGTGAGGTGGTAATTCCTTCTTCAGATGTTCCCCTCTCCGGCATGAGCGTGAGGTGATATTCTCTTATGGTCCCCTCTCCAACGGCGTGTGAGGTGGTAATTCCTTCTTCAGATGTTCCCCTCTCCGGCATGAGCGTGAGGTGATATTCTCTTATGGTCCCCTCTCCAACGGCGTGTGAGGTGGTAATTCCTTCTTCAGATGTTCCCCTCTCCGGCATGAGCGTGAGGTGATATTCTCTTATGGTCCCCTCTCCAACGGCGTGTGAGGTGGTAATTCCTTCTTCAGATGTTTCCCTCTCCGGCATGAGCGTGAGGTAATATTCTCTTATGGTCCCCTCTCCAACGGCGAGTGAGGTGATATTTCCTTCCAGATTATAATTTCCTATAGTTCCTTCTCCAACGGTGAGTGAAGTGACTCCCTTTGAGATTATAATGTCCCTTGGTTCTCTTCCTGACACTACGAAGACGGTAATTCTCACCAAGATTTTCTCAACGAGCGTTGTTGAGGTTGAAATCATTCAGGATTCTCTTACCATCCGTGCTAAGGCAGTAACCATCCCTGGTTCATTCATCAACGTTTGAAGCTCCAGACCCAGCTCCTGTAACCAGTCAGGACACATCTATACCAAGCGTCCAAAATCAGCTCCTGCAACGTGTCAGGTACTCATTTTTTCTTTTGCAGGTATGCGGGTTCTAGCGAAGGAATCTCTTACGCAATCAACATCCAGATGGCATCTATAAGCCCATCATCCCATCCAGCAATCTCCAAATGGCATCTATAAGCCCATTCCACCGCACTGCTACTATGTGAGCGCAAATTTCTGGGCACTCTAGTGTTCAATCATCTTCCCCCCTCGGATTACGAAAGGCACGTCAGCCAATCTGCATCCTCAGGTCTAAGAAGATTGAACAGGGGCAACTGTTGTACCCCAAAATTTGCCCTCCCCATATTTCTCAAAACATTTCAAGAAAATTCACAAGTCCAACCCGGCGCGTTATATTCAGGTGTTCTTTCGCCAAGATATCTCTGATAACATATTCTCAAATTCAGGTTCGGCTCAAGAGTCAATTCTTTAAAGAAGGTATCCGAATGTGTGAGTTTTCTTGAAGAAATATAGTGAAAAAGTGTGCTGAAAGTGCAGTTTTTACGCGCTAAAAAATTCATAACTTGAAGATCGTGACTCGTTTTGAACCCGTTCCGGTGGCCAAAATTCCGTCTTGACATTATCTACGTTTTCATCTCTCACGGCTGGAAGCCAATTTCGATCAGAAGGTCTTCAAAAATGTGGATTTATCAAGTATTTTCGTGCAGAAATTTGTGACAGAAGTTTATTTGCGTCATGTTCAAAAAATCATAACTTGGTCGATTTTCATCGTATCGAGCTGGTTCCGGTGCCAAAATTTCACAAATTGAGTTGGCTACATTTTCACAGAAGGTATTGAGTTCAAACGGTATTCAAAAGGCCTTCGTTTTTTGCTCAGAGTGCGTGACACGCTGAAAATCCTGAATGCTGAATATTATTTCATCTGGGCCGAAACTTCGAAAATTCATAACTCGGTCAATTTTTATCGGATTGGGCTCATATTTTTACACAAGGTCCCTGACTCATAGATCTACAACTTTGATTCAAAAGTCGAGACCAAATTATGCACCGATCAATACCAGTTTTTTATTGAAGAACGTGTCAGAGTCGACACCGGAGCCCAAAATAAGTTCGTCTGAGCTGAAACTTCAAAAATTCATAACTAATTCACCGTTTATCCGATTGAGTCGATTTTCGGACAGGAGTTAGTTCTCGATGTCGGCTACATTTTGTTTTCACATTTCAACTTCAAAAAATGCACTTAAGTCCCTGCGATTTAGCCTGGAAAGTGACGAATTCAAGTGAATATTGGAGGCCCAATTGCACATTCAAAGCCCATTTTCTTTACCCTAATTTCCACTATATAATCACCTTCTTGTCACACAAACCAGGGGGGAGAAAAAAAGAAAAAAGAGGAGAAAAGAGAGGAGAAAAAAAGAAAACCCTTGCCACAACACTGTTGGGATATCAAACTCTTTCAAGAACCCTAAAACCTTGAAATCCTTATTACAAATCCCTCTCTCACTACAAACAAGCCATCTCAGTTACAAACCAACATCTTATTACTTCTTCAGTAAGGGTAAGGCTGACTTGATCTCCATGATCCAAAGGGCATAAAAGCATTCATGTCACTACTTTTCCAATAAGGGTAAGGTTGATTTGATCTCCGTGATCAAAAGGGTATAATCATTCATACATGCCATATTGTGCCTAAACATTAAATTTCTTCATATATTGGCTTTATTTGCATTTTATGATTTTATTTAATGTGTTCGTGAGATTCAACACTGCAGATTTAGACAGGATCCCATGCAGACATTAAGGAACGTTGAAGCCAAAAGCCAAATGGCCAAAAGCCAAAAGCTAAATGGCCACAGTAGAAAAACATATGCATGCAACCAATACATGGCGAGGCAGACATTAAGCCAGACATTAAGGAACGTTGAAGCCAAAAGCCAAATGGCCAAAAGCCAAAAGCTAAATGGCCACAGTAGAAAAACATATGCATGCAACCAATACATGGCGAGGCAGACATTAAGCCAGACATTAAGGAACGTTGAAGCCAGAACACAAATGGCCAAACCACTCCAATTCACCTCCAAAAAGGGGACAGAAGCCCCCCAAGGTATTGTAATTCTTTTCTTCTTTTATTTTGTTTGTTTCAATTGTTTCTTATTTTTAATTCTTCAAAATAATTTATTTTCATAAAATATAAAAATAATGTAAAAACCAGAAAAGACAAAAATCAAAATATATTTTATTTAATTAATATTTTTGTAAATAAAAAAATCATTAATTAATTTAGTTTTCCATTCTAGGATTAATTTTGACTTTTTTTCATAATAAACTTAAGAAGTGTAGAATTAGGTTTTTAAGTATTTTTCATTCTTTTTTCTTTTTTTTATTAATTATTACTTATTAATTATTATTTTTGTAAATACTTGCAATTAATTAATTAGGTTTAATTTTAGGTTAAAGTTTAATGTTTTTCTTAATAAATAAAAAAAAACTAGAATTAGGGTTAATTAATATTTTAATTTCGTTTAATTCTCATAAAAATACTAAAAATACCAAAAAAAACAAGTCCTTTCTTTTTTTAATTAATTAACTTCATCATTAATTTGATTTTTGCAAAAGGGTCCAACGCCCTCGTTTCGTTCTTAATTTCTTATTAATTTGCATTTTTATTTTATTTCGTTTAAATATTCATGTATCTCTCCCAAAGCCATGTAACTCGGACATTTTATATTTCTCGCATTTTATTTCTTTTTATGTCAAATCGGGTCCTGGATTAATTTTGGCGATGTGGACCCGCGCCTTTGTAATAGTTTAGAACTTTTAATTTTCCGCATCTTTTTAACTGCTAATAAAATGCATGCAAGAATGAATGGCCTAAAATAAAAAAACAAACACATAGATCACTTTGACATGACAAGATAAATACAAATGAACATGACACACAAATCACACACCACCCCTAGGGTACGCCTCACTGTTGCCTTACCTCGAAGGGTGATCGTCGAGTAGAGGATGTCTTAGTAAGTCCTCATGATCCGGGAACCTGGCATGAGGGTAGCTTCTAAGGTGTCTTCCCATTGCTCTGGTGATCACCATGTCCCTAAAACTCGAATTGACCCGAACACCTCCAACGGTGGTGCTACCTACCTCTCAATGGTGGGATGGCACTACTTTAAAGGACATTTACACAGACGAATTCCTTAGGGTAGGTAGGTTCTCAAGGATACTTGCTCTAATCTCAAAACAAACTCAAAAAGACTTTTCACACTGACACTTTTCAAAAGCTTTCAAACAAACTTTTCAAACACTCTGACGTATGAGTCGATCTGAAATTTTTCAAAAGAAACTTTTAAACCCACATTGAAAAGCAAAACAATTTTGAAAACACATTGAGCAAGTATCTAAGAGCCCATGGATAACCATGGATAGAAAGGGTGCTAACACCTTCCCTTTCTATAACCTACCTCCCGAACCGAGAGCAATCTCTTTAAGGAATTTTTCTGTGCTTTTGTCCTTTCCATTTGGAGAAAATAAAAGACGGTGGCGACTCTTGCTTCCGCGACATTTCGCGAACCAGCGTTAAACAGTCAGTTCCAGATCCACCGATCACAGGTACTTACTCTCTTCAAAAACAAACAAAACATCTTTTCACACTGACACTTTCAAAAGTTTTCAAAACAAATTTTTCATACGCTCTTGAGGACAGATACAAGAGTCACTTAGAAATCTTTTAAAAACAAAACTTTTTCAAAACCCACACACACTTGGAAAGCAAACATCTTTTGAAAACATAAGAGCAAGTATCTAAGAGCCCATGGATAACCATGGATAGAAAGGGTGCTAACACCTTCCCTTTCTATAAATGTACCTCCCGAACCGAGAAACTATCTCATAAGGAATTTTGTTGTGCTTTTGTCCTTTCCATGTTGGAGAAAATAAAAGACGGTGGCGACTCTTGCTTACCGCGACATTTCGCGAACCAGCATTCTAAAACAGTCAGTTCTAAATCCACTGATCACAGAACTGGCGACTCTGCTGGGGATAATTTTAAAGTGAGGTGTACCTTAGGATAGCTCATACTTATGTTTTTAATTGCCTGATTTGTGTGCTTTAATATTTTTGGGCCTGTCTTGGGAGTTCTATAGATCCTAACCCGGATCTGGGGGATACCTTCTGAGAAAGTAGCAACAAGACTGTGAGGGAATTGTGCGGGGTATACCGACACGGTTGAAGCAGTCTGCTATGTTGATGTGGCACTTTGGTGAGTACCGGTAACCCTTGAGTCAAGTCAAGGAGAGTACGGGGCCGCCGCGTGGTGTTGTGAAGCATCAACTAACCTTAGGTAGCACCACCGTTGGAGGTGTTCGGGTTAATTCGTTTGTAGGGACAGTGTGGTCACCAGAGCAACAGTAGGACACCTTAGAAGCTACCCTTATGCCCTTGATCCTTTTTTTAATCCGGGGCAACCGTTTCGAGGCAACTGGATCATGGACATAAGGACTTACTAAAACGTCCTATACTCGACGACCACGTTTCGAAGGTAAGGCAACAGGTGAGGCGTACCCTAGAAGTGGTGTGTGAATTTGTGTGTTGTTTTCAGTTTAGCAATTATCTTTGATCATGGCATTTGTGAGCTTCGCTTGTTTTTAATTAACCATACATTCTTTCATGCAATTTAGCAGTTAAGAGTGCGGAAATTTAAATGCGGAAAGATAAATCCTACGCTATTACAAGGCGCGAGTCTATACATCGCCAAAATACAAAGACCCGTTTGGTAAAAGATGCGGAAAGTAAATAGACCTAATTACTATTACAAGACTTGGGCAGTTACATAATATTTGAAAAGAAAATAAATGCGGGAAAAGAAATTGAAATTGAATGTCCGAGGGTTTTGACCCTTTTGAAAAATTAAATGAAATTAAAAAGCTAATTAATTATTTAATTAAGAAAAGAAATTGTTTTTGTGTTTTTTGTATTTATGAAAATAAAGAATTTATAAGGAAACCCTAATTCTAGATTATTTTTAATTATTAATGAAAAATATCCAAGTTAACCTAATTTACACTAATTAATTAAATTACATGTTTATTTACAAAGATATTTAGTAATTAATAATAACAATAATGAGAGAAGATTATTTATTTAAGAAAAAAGATGAAAATGTCAAAAACCCTAATTCTACCTATTTTATTTTATTTAAGAAAAGATTAAAGTTTTAACCCTAAATTAAACTAAATTAATTATTAAAGTTTATTTACAAAAATAAATTAATGAGTAAATTAATAAATAATTAACATATTTTAGTTTTTCTGTTTTTATTATGGAAAAAATTATCTTATGGAATTAAAGAAACAATTAAAAACAAATTAAAACAATTTAAAAAGAACTAAAATTGAAAAGAAAATAAAATTAAAAGATTGCAAACCAGGGGGTTTCAGGCCCCAAAGGGAGGTAAATTGCAGCAATTTTGGCCCATTGAACAAGGCCTCGTTTGACCTTTTGGTATCATGTGTGGGATGGTTGACTGAGTGTACCATGGACCTCATCCTGCAGCCTTCAGATTGGACCTTGAAGCCACTTGTCAGGCCTTAGCACATGCGTGTATGGTGAACCTTTGGTTGAACGCTGCATAGGAATACATTGAGACAAAAATTATGCAATATGTGGGGGACCTGGGAATCGAACCCAGGCCCTAGTGGTTGCAATACACATCCCTTGCCAATTGATCTATCACGTTCATTTGTATATAATATAATAAAGAAACATAATATAAAAAAGATGCCGACTATGCTGAAATATCAAAAAAACGCGCCAACGTTTAAACCTCCCACTCATGTAAGGCCACGTCCATCTTCTTCCTTGCTTTTTCCTGCAAATAGAAAACAAATAGCGGGGGTTTTAAACCCCCACTAAGTGAAACCTGTAAAAATAGCGAATAGAATCTGGATTAATATAAAAAGGGCGCGAGGTATTGGTTCGTTTCGTCTGGAGCTCCTGAATTCAATGGTACGGGTCCAAAGGTCCAATTTTTCCATACATGAGAACCCCCAATTTTGGAGTTCTAAAACCCTAGGTTTCGTCAATGGCAGATTTTGTTTTAGGCAACATTAGGACAATTAAACTATGCCAAAAGTTTCAGAAGATCATTAGTAGCAAGAATCAACAATTAAAACATATGAATAATGCATGGAAATCAAAAATCGATTATGGACATATTCATGAAAAGGGTGATTCTGTTCTACCAATTCTTGGAGTATGGGGACTTGTTCTTGATTGCAATCGACTCCTAGCAATGTCAGGAACGTAATCGACAAGCTTTTAGACCTTGAATCGCCCTGTAACTATGATTTCAGTGTTCAAGTTTTGGTGGAAATTTTGCAATTGGTTCTGAGTTCTTAGCAGCCTTTTTCGTGTGTATGTGCATTAGGTTAGGTCTTGCATATGTATGGGAAGCATTCTAGGTCAAAAACAAGCCCAAAGATCCATTGAATTAATGATTTCAATATTTGATTTTTTCATATCTTTTCCAATCTTTTTTCCATGCAAATCTTGCCAAATATGGATGATTTTGTCCCCTTGAGATGATGCACGAAATCTCTTGCATATAATGAACATATTTGCTGCACAAAAAAGATTTAAAACCATTATTTGATATTTTTCTCATAATTAAATTTAATTAAATGAATTAATAAGAATAAAAATTCAATTAATTAATTAAAAATAAGAAAATAAATCCCTTTGAGCTTAATGGGTCGTGCATATGCTTTGGGTAATGATTCAAGGAAGAATTTGAGGCCCATTAGCATTTTTGAAGTGTTTTAGGCAAAGTTGACTTTTCAAAATTCCCAAAAATTTCCCAACTTCTTCAAGGCATATCTTGCTCAATTTTGAAGCTATTATTATGTTCTTGGACATTTTGGAAAGGTTTTGAAGTCCTCTAACCAATGCCTTTGGTCCCATGTCATTTTGATTTACCAATATCAAGTTATGGTCTTTGACTTAAAGTGCCTTTTTGTTGACTTTTGAAAATGACCTATAATGTTGAAATTGATAACTTTTTGTGAGAGCGTTTCTTGGACTTGAAGTGTGAAGATGAGTTGTAGGAAATGTCATTCTCTTCAAAATGAGCTTTGGATGGAATTTTTCTGATGAACCATGAAGAAGTTATGCCCTGGTCAATTTGTAGTTGACTTTTTCAACTGTCCAAAAATAGAAACTTTTGCATCTTGAGACTTTTTGAGCCATGCTTTGAGAATCATGATCAAGAATTGATCAAATGATGTTTGTGGCTTCAAAATAAGATGTTGACCAAAAATTGTGACTTTTGACTGTCAAATGACCATTTTGCCCCTACAGTTGACTGTGAAGCATTTAGGGTTTTTGACTGTGCAATTTGATGCTGTGAGTCTTGAACCTTGACATATGGATACTTGACAATGTATGTAGGCATGTGGGACTTGATTGAACCCTTGGAAACCTCAATTTCTTTGCAAGAACCAAAACCCTAATTTTGACTGTGTTAGGAGGCCATTGGATTGTGCAACCCTTGGGGGATTTTGAATCATCTGAAGATTGATCTTGGCAAATTTTGAAGAATATGGGGGGGGCAAATTTTGGGGTACAACAGTTGCCCCTGTTCAATCTTCTTAGACCTGAGGATGTAGATTGGCTAGCGTGCCTTTCGTAATCCGAAGGTGGAAGATGATTGAACACTAGAGTGCCCAGAAATTTGCACTCACATAGTAGAATGTCAGCAGTGTGGTGGCGGGAATGGGCTTATAGATGATATTTGGAGACTGATGGATAGGAGGATGGGCTTATAGATGCCATCTGGAAGCTGTTGGTATGTGGATGGGCTTATAGATGCCATCTAAGTGTCGATTGCGTAAGAGATTCCTTAGCGAGAACTTGCGTACCTGAGAAAGAAAATAATTACCTGGCCTGTTACAGGAGTTGATCTTCAAACTTTTTATGTAGATGTGCCCTGGATGGATACAGGAATCGAATCTTTAAACTCTTCAGACGTGCCCTGGCAAGATACAGGAATCGAGTCTGAAGAATATAGTCGTCAACAGATACCCCCTGGCAAGATACAGGAATCGGATCTTCGAACTCTTCAGACGTGCCCTGGAAGGATATAGGAATCGAGTCTGGAATTAGTCGTCAACAGATACACCCTGGCAAGATACAGGAATCGGATCTTCAAACTCTTCAGACGTGCCCTAGCAGGATACAGGAATCGAGTCTGGAATAGTCGTCAACAGATACACCCTGGCGAGATACAGGAATCAGATCTTCGAACTCTTCAGATGTGCCCTGGCAAGGTACAGGAATCGAGTTTGGTAATGTAGTCGTCAACAAATACACCCTGGCAAGATACAAGAATCGGATCTTCGAACTCTTCAGACGTGCCCTGGCAGGATACAAGAATCGAGTCTGGAATATAGTCGTCAGCAGATACACCCTGGCAAGATACAGGAATCGGATCTTCAAACTCTTCAGACGTGCCCTGGCAGGATACAGGAATCGAGTCTGGAATTAGTCGTCAACAGATACACCCTGGCGAGATACAGGAATCGGATCTTCGAACTCTTCAGACGTGCCCTGGCAAGATACAGGAATCGAGTCTGGAATAGTCATCAACAGATACACTCTGGCGAGATACAGGAATTGGATCTTCGAACTCTTCAGACGTGCCCTGGAAAGATACAGGAATCGAGTCTGGAATAGTCGTCAACAGATACACCCTGGCAAGATACAGGAATCAGATCTGGAATCACGACAGTTGATAGTAGTTATCTTTGTATTGACCTTTGTCCTGAAAAGACAAAATGTTAGTTGTATGTGATGTCATGATGTATGACATGCGTGATGTTCTCGAGAATAAATGAGATTGTATGTTTATGATGCGTATGTGCATGCTATAATGTATGAAGATGTGATGTTTATGAAATGTATGTTTGTCTAGGAAAGTAAATCCTTGACGAGTGCCGGGAAGTTGGATCCTGGGCTGATGTTGAAGAGTATAGTGTTCTCTGTTTCCGCTGGGGATGATGGTTGCAAGAATAAACCGGTAGAAGAAGATGACTCCGTTGAGGAATAAACTTGGCGAATAGATTACTCTGCGGGGAGTGAACTCTGTGGGGAAAGAGAGGTACTTTGCTGAGGTTGGTGATAACTCCGCTGGGGATACCATTGTTAAATTTTGTTGGAAGGTTTGATGAACTTCACTGGGGATAGGAAGACTTAGCCGAGGACGATCTTTCCGTGGCAATTGGCTGAGGATAACCCAGTTATAAGCTCTGGTGGAGAATAACCTTTGGATAAAGCCGGGGAGACGCGTTCGTATTTGCGGGTGACAAGCTTCCAGAATCTACTGGGGATAAGCTTCAAGACCTGCTAGGGACATGGATTCCACAATGGGAAAACCTTTGGACTGGACTCTCCTGGGGAAATTTTTGAGATGTACTGGGGAAGTGGCTCCACTGAATGTCTGTATACCGCTGGGGAACAATCTTAGATCAAGACTGCCGGGGATGCTTGTTAAGAATGTTTGTATACTCCGTTTGCTGGGGAATATTGAGAATTTCTGGGGATACCCAACTTCTTTAAGGCTGACAGTAGACTAACTCTGCTTGGGGAGAGTGTTGTTGATTTGCTGGAGATACGGTGCCTTGTTCAGGGCTGATGGGAGACCAACTGCTTGGGAGAGACTATTGTTGATTCTGGTCTTACTCTACGGGGAGTGAAGGTATCCTGGTCGTTCTTCAGCCGAACTTACCTTAGTACCTTGGTGGACAGAGCAACTAGATCGCTTAGACAACTCATTATTGCCCCTTGTTTCTGTGGGAGAAGGTACCTGTGGAGGTCTTGATAACTGCCGATTGACAAACCTTCTTCTGGTAGGCAAGTGACGAGATGCCGGGACATAGTAATACGCTTTTGATCCCTAACTTTTGCCCGGACCGCCCTTTCGGGTTTTCAGTCCACCGGGATACCCATTTTTGCCCAAGCCGCCTTTTCAGGTTTTCGACTTGCCGGGTGTACAGATTTTTTTTATTTCATCCCTTATTTTTGCCCGAACCCTTTTGGTTCGCCGGGAAGCCCTTATTTTTGCCTAGGTGTGTCAACCTAGCGGGTCTTTGATTATGCGCAGTATTTTTTTCGACTATGTCCATGCTTTCAGGATGTAGGGAGGTTGTCACTGTCAGTAGCACTGTGTTGCTATAACACCAGAAGATCTTCGTTTGATCGTGCAAGATTCGTTGCGGGAATCCATGTCTAATGCCCCAAGTGACTCAGGAAGAGATTTGCCCCTGGTTATCTTGGCATTTGAGAGATTCTCTGAATCTTGACTTGACTGCCCCAGATTATGGACAATGCTCATGCCATGCCCCTTGATTGGAAGTGCTTTTGTTCATCAGATATTCTTCGTGCGAATTTCTTTGCTGTTCGAACAAAAAGTCATATGCAAACACAGTTATGTTAAAAATGCAAAGCTTATGTCTGTCTTGGATTTTTTGAAAATGCAGTTTTTTAGTAAAAGACAAATGAATTTTTGTAAATTGTGATGTCAACTCGTTATTTTACGACAAGCCTTAAGGAGTCAGGATACCTTTCGTAACAATATGCTTTCGAACTAACCCGTGCTTCAGCTAGGACTTTTAAGGGTTGTAACGTGGCCTGGTTCACGATTTTAAGAAACAAAGGATAAAGGCTCAAAGTATTTGTACCCACCCGTTCTTCATGATGTTCTTCAACCTAAACTCAGTTGATCATGCGTTAGACCTTGTTTGAGTCTTTGTCCTGATTGACAGTTTATTTTGAATAGGCAGTCGTTCTCTTTTTGGTTGAGGGTTTGTTAGACCTCTTTCTTTTTTGTTTTTATTATCCCTGTTTTTTTGCCTGAACTGTTTCTTTTGTGATTACAGTCAGCGGGATGCCCCAGTTTCGTAAGTCTCCTTCATAGGTTTTGACTTACTGGGTTTTTATTTTTGATATATAATGACTGCCTGTCTTTATGATCATTCGGAACCATCACTGTCTTTTTCTTTGTAAGGACTTCTTTGGTGCCATTCGTTGCGCACTTGGATCAGCTGAGAGAACTACCCTGCCCCAGGTTATGATTAAGGGTTTTAATTTTCGAAAAGAAAAACTCCTACTTCTTTGGCTCGAAGGGGTTAACGAGGGATTATCTTCTTTATGACTCCAATGTTTAGGAATTGAAACAATGCCTGTACCTCATCGGCGGGGTCTGTTCAAAAGCATACTGTAAAGATTGTGGTATCGTTTTCGTCATCCTCCCTCAAGAGGCTTAGAATTATTAATTGAGAGTTGACATCAAAAAATGAAAGCAGTTTGAATATAGCGAATGCGAATATATTGATTCAAAACAGACATATGCGATGCATTAATGAAATAACAACGTTTAACATGAATAAATGTTTGAACAATCAAAGAAAAATACAACTTGAAAATTCGAATGGACAAAAAGTCTTCTCATTTCAGGACTTGTTACTTCAAAGGATGAATCCTGTAGGGATGGTAGCAGACCTCAGCTTGACCTACTTGGGTGAAATCCACTGCTCCTTCATTAATCAGGTCCTGGACCTTGTTCTTCAGAGCCCAGCAGTCGGCAGTGTCATGTCCGAGACTATCAGAATGGTATGCACATCTTTTGTTGGGATGATAGTTAGGAGCAGAGATGTTGGGATTCCGGGGAGGAGCTCTTAGTGTAATCAGATTCAACCTCAACAGGTGTTGTAAAGCTTACAACAACGACACGTTGAGCTGGGTGAACTGCCTCCTGGGCTTGTTTGGCTTACTCTGATAAACCTGTTGCTCTGAGCGAGGTTGTGGTTGGACCTGTGACGTGGTAGCAATTTGGAGAGGTATATTCTTCACCATGCCAGACTCTTGTCCTCTTGGGAGTTAATTGATGACCTGGTCCCTGACTTGGACTGGTTGCTTCATGTCTTGATGAAGCTGATTGATCATAGTCCTCAACTCTTCTTGCTCTCGAGCTAAGCCTTGGATGAGAGCCATTTGCCCCAGCATCTGGGTCCTCATAGTATCTACTTCAGCTTGCAGGCGTTTCAGCTGTTCGTTCTTGTCATCTTTGGGACCTTTATTGGCCAGATTCCCCATGAGGAGTGTCCTCAGCTCTTCCTACCCCTTTGATAGGCTTAGGAAGATCTCCCTGAACTGAGTCTCTTGAGCATGAAGACCTTGGTTATCTTGTTGGGAAGCCATTGCTGAAATAAACAGCGAAAAGGGGTAAGTGACCTGCAACAAGGGTACCTGTAATGATATGTATGATATGCATGCGATGTTTTCAAGGATCTCACAGGGTAAACAAGAAGATTGTTAGAATTTGAATTTGTAACTTGATTGAAGGAACCGCATATTGTTGAGAGTCCTTCTTCAAGGGTCAAAGGCTCACCATATCGAGTGGGTCATAGCCCCTGACAACCTTGGCTAGAGGAAAATAAATCCCCTTTGCCCCTTGCTAGACAGTTTGATTCATCATGACCTGCATCACAGACCCTTGAGATCCTTGAAATGGATTAGTCCTTATGTAGGATGTATGCGATGGTATGATGGTATGATGTTATGCTATGCGTGGGGTAATGTAGGTAAACCCTGTTATGAGTCCAAATTAAGGATTGTAAACAAAACCTGCAAGAAACTCAAGTGTCAGATAACAAGCATGCAAGTAGTCAAGTTTGAAAGCACACAAGTCACACAAGACAACCCTTAGAGTTTAGGCCAGCGTGAAGTTTGGGGTACTACCCTCTTGAAGTTGGTTGGCTTAAAAACCTGTCCTATCAGAAGAAACCGAGTTCTAAGGGTCCCAATATCATTGGATTGTTTTCTGTGTTCATCGTTTCGATTTAGCCACTGAACTGGCGACCGAAATATTCCAAGAAAACAACCCTCAATTGAGTGTAGTATCGAGTATCAACCAACCTCGGACTGCACCAAAGTCAGGTATATCACTACCCTAAAGAGGCCAAGATGGTTCAATTAAGGTTCCTAAGGTCTGTTGATGCTTCACGACACCACGCGACGGCCCCGTACTCTCCTTGACTGAACTCAAGGGTTACTGGTACTCACCAAAGTGCCACATCAACGTAGCAGACTACTTCAACCATGTCGGTATACCCCGCACAGTTCCCTCACAACCTTATTGCTACTTTTTAAGAAGGTATCCCCCAGATCCGGGTTAGTATCTATAGAACTCCCAAGACAGTACCCACAATAATAAAGCAAACAGTTCAGACAATTGAAAACACAAGTGATCTCAGTCCTAAGGTACACCTCACTTTATAGGATGTCCCCAGCAGAGTCGCCAGTTCTGTGATCGGTGGATTTAGAACTGACTGTTTAACGCTGGTTCGCGAAATGTCGCGGAAGCAAGAGTCGCCACCGTCTTTTATTTTCTCCAACATGGACAGGACAAAAGCACAGCAAAATTCCTTATGAGATAGTTTCTCGGTTCGGGAGGTAGATTTATAGAAAGGGATGGTGTTAGCACCCTTTCTATCCATGGTTATCCATGGGCTCTTAGATACTTGCTCATTGTGTTTTCAAAAGATGTTTGCTTTTAAAAATGTGAGTGGGTTTGAAAAAGTTTCATTTTGAAAGATTTTTAAGTGACTCTTGTATCTGTCCTCAAGAGTGTTTGAAAAATTGTTTTGAAAGCTTTTTGAAAGTGTCGGTGTGAAAAGAGTTTTGATTTGTTTTTGAATAGAGCAAGTATCTATGAGTCATCTACCTACCCTAAGGAATTAAGTTGTATAGAAGTCCTTAAGGTAGTGCCATCCCACCATTGAGAGATAGGTAGCACCACCGTTGGAGGTGTTCGGGTCAATTCGTTTGTAGGGACAGTGTGGTCACCAGAGCAACAGTAGGACACCTTAGAAGCTACCCTTATGCCCTTGATCCTTTTTTTTAATCCGAGGCAACCGTTTCGAGGCAACTGGATCATGGACATAAGGACTTACTAAAACGTCCTATACTCGACGACCACGTTTCGAAGGTAAGGCAACAGGTGAGGCGTACCCTAGAAGTGGTGTGTGAATTTGTGTGTTGTTTTCAGTTTAGCAATTATCTTTGATCATGGCATTTGTGAGCTTCGCTTGTTTTTAATTAACCATACATTCTTTCATGCAATTTAGCAGTTAAGAGTGCGGAAATTTAAATGCGGAAAGGTAAATCCTACGCTATTACAAGGCGCGGGTCTATACATCGCCAAAATACAAAGACCCGTTTGGTAAAAGATGCAGAAAGTAAATAGACCTAATTACAATTACAAGCCTTGGGCAGTTACATAATATTTGAAAAGAAAATAAATGCGCGAAAAGAAATTGAAATTGAATGTCCGAGGGTTTTGACCCTTTTGAAAAATTAAATGAAATTAAAAAGCTAATTAATTATTTAATTAATAAAAGAAATTGTTTTTGTGTTTTTTGTATTTATGAAAATAAAGAATTTACAAGGAAACCCTAATTCTAGATTATTTTTAATTATTAATGAAAAATATCCAAGTTAACCTAATTTACACTAATTAATTAAATTACATGTTTATTTACAAAGATATTTAGTAATTAATAATAACAATAATGAGAGAAGATTATTTATTTAAGAAAAAAGATGAAAATGTCAAAAACCCTAATTCTACCTATTTTATTTTATTTAAGAAAAGATTAAAGTTTTAACCCTAAATTAAACTAAATTAATTATTAAAGTTTATTTACAAAAATAAATTAATGAGCAAATTAATAAATAATTAACATATTTTAGTTTTTCTGTTTTTATTATGGAAAAAATTATCTTATGGAATTAAAGAAACAATTAAAAACAAATTAAAACAATTTAAAAAGAACTAAAATTGAAAAGAAAATAAAATTAAAAGATTGCAAACCAGGGGGGTTTCAGGCCCCAAAGGGAGGTAAATTGCAGCAATTTTGGCCCATTGAACAAGGCCTCATTTGACCATTTGGTATCATGTGTGGGATGGTTGACTGAGTGTACCATGGACCTCATCCTGCAGCCTTCAGATTGGACCTTGAAGCCACTTGTCAGGCCTTAGCACATGTGTGTATGGTGAACCTTTGGTTGAACGCTGCATAGGAATACATTGAGACAAAAATTATGCAATATGTGGGGGACCTGGGAATCGAACCCAGGCCCTAGTGGTTGCAATACACATCCCTTGCCAATTGATCTATCACATTCATTTGTATATAATATAATAAAGAAACATAATATAAAAAAGATGCCGACTATGCTGAAATATCAAAAAAAACGTGCCAACGTTTAAACCTCCCACTCATGTAAGGCCACGTCCATCTTCTTCCTTGCTTTTTCCTGCAAATAGAAAACAAATAGCGGGGGTTTTAAACCCCCACTAAGTGAAACCTGTAAAAATAGCGAATAGAATCTGGATTAATATAAAAAGGGCGCGAGGTATTGGTTCGTTTCGTCTGGAGCTCCTGAATTCAATGGTATGGGTCCAAAGGTCCAATTTTTCCATACATGAGAACCCCCAATTTTGGAGTTCTAAAACCCTAGGTTTCGTCAATGGCAGATTTTGTTTTAGGCAACATTAGGACAATTAAACTATGCCAAAAGTTTCAGAAGATCATTAGTAGCAAGAATCAACAATTAAAACATATGAATAATGCATGGAAATCAAAAATCGATTATGGACATATTCATGAAAAGGGTGATTCTGTTCTACCAATTCTTGGAGTATGGGGACTTGTTCTTGATTGCAATCGACTCCTAGCAATGTCGGGAACGTAATCGACAAGCTTTTAGACCTTGAATCGCCCTGTAACTATGATTTCAATGTTCAAGTTTTGGTGGAAATTTTGCAATTGGTTCTGAGTTCTTAGCAGCCTTTTTCGTGTGTATGTGCATTAGGTTAGGTCTTGCATATGTATGGGAAGCATTCTAGGTCAAAAACAAGCCCAAAGATCCATTGAATTAATGATTTCAATATTTGATTTTTTCATATCTTTTCCAATCTTTTTTCCATGCAAATCTTGCCAAATATGGATGATTTTGTCCGCTTGAGATGATGCACGAAATCTCTTGCATATAATGAACATATTTGCTGCACAAAAAAGATTTAAAACCATTATTTGATATTTTTCTCATAATTAAATTTAATTAAATGAATTAATAAGAATAAAAATTCAATTAATTAATTAAAAATAAGAAAATAAATCCCTTTGAGCTTAATGGGTCGTGCATATGCTTTGGGTAATGATTCAAGGAAGAATTTGAGGCCCATTAGCATTTTTGAAGTGTTTTAGGCAAAGTTGACTTTTCAAAATTCCCAAAAATTTCCCAACTTCTTCAAGGCATATCTTGCTCAATTTTGAAGCTATTATCATGTTCTTGGACATTTTGGAAAGGTCTTGAAGTCCTCTAACCAATGCCTTTGGTCCCATGTCATTTTGATTTACCAATCTCAAGTTATGGTCTTTGACCTAAAGTGCCTTTTTGTTGACTTTTGAAAATGACCTATAATGTTGAAATTGATAACTTTTTGTGAGAGCATTTATTGGACTTGAAGTGTGAAGATGAGTTGTAGGAAATGTCATTCTCTTCAAAATGAGCTTTGGATGGAATTTTTCTGATGAACCATGAAGAAGTTATGCCCTGGTCAATTTGTAGTTGACTTTTTTAACTGTCCAAAAATAGAAACTTTTGCATCTTGAGACTTTTTGAGCCATGCTTTGAGAATCATGATCAAGAATTGATCAAATGATGTTTGTGGCTTAAAAATAAGATGTTGACCAAAAATTGTGACTTTTGACTGTCAAATGACCATTTTGCCCCTGCAGTTGACTGTGAAGCATTTAGGGTTTTTGACTGTGCAATTTGATGCTGTGAGTCTTGAACCTTGACATATGGATACTTGACAATGTATGTAGGCATGTGGGACTTGATTGAACCCTTGGAAACCTCAATTTCTTTGCAAGAACCAAAACCCTAATTTTGACTGTGTTAGGAGGCCATTGGACTGTGCAACCCTTGGGGGATTTTGAATCATCTGAAGATTGATCTTGGCAAATTTTGAAGAATATGGGGGGGCAAATTTTGGGGTACAACAGTTGCCCCTGTTCAATCTTCTTAGACCTGAGGATGTAGATTGGATAGCGTGCCTTTCGTAATCCGAAGGTGGAAGATGATTGAACACTAGAGTGCCCAGAAATTTACACTCACATAGTAGAATGTCAGCAGTGTGGTGGCGGGAATGGGCTTATAGATGCCATTTGGAGACTGATGGATAGGAGGATGGGCTTATAGATGCCATCTGGAAGTTGTTGGTATGTGGATGGGCTTATAGATGCCACCTAAGTGTCGATCGCGTAGGAGATTCCTTAGCGAGAACTTGCGTACCTGAGAAAGAAAATAATTACCTGGCCTGTTACAGGAGTTGATCTTCAAACTTTTTATGTAGATGTGCCCTGGATGGATACAGGAATCGAATCTTTAAACTCTTCAGACGTGCCCTGGCAAGATACAGGAATCGAGTCCGGAGAATATAGTCGTCAACAGATACCCCCTGGCAAGATACAGGAATCGGATCTTCGAACTCTTCAGACATGCCCTGGAAGGATACAAGAATCGAGTCTGGATTTAGTCGTCAAAGATACACCCTGGCAAGATACAGGAATCGGATCTTCAAACTCTTCAGACGTGCCCTGGCAGGATACAGGAATCGAGTCTGGAATAGTCGTCAACAGATACACCCTGGCGAGATACAGGAATCAGATCTTCGAAATCTTCATACGTGCCCTGGCAAGGTACAGGAATCGAGTTTGGTAATGTAGTCGTCAACAAATACACCCTGGCAAGATACAAGAATCGGATCATCGAACTCTTCAGACGTGCCCTGGCAGGATACAGAAATCGAGTCTGGAATATAGTCGTCAGCAGATACACCCTGGCAAGATACAGGAATCGGATCTTCAAACTTCTCAGACGTGCCCTGGCAGGATACAGGAATCGAGTCTGGAATTAGTCGTCAACAGATACACCCTGGCGAGATACAGGAATCAGATCTTCGAACTCTTCAGACGTGCCCTGGCAAGATACAGGAATCGAGTCTGGAATAGTCATCAACAGATACACCCTGGCGAGATACAGGAATTGGATCTTCGAACTCTTCAGACGTGCCCTGGAAAGATACAGGAATCGAGTCTGGAATAGTCGTCAACAGATACACCCTGGCAAGATACAGGAATCGGATCTGGAATCACGACAGTTGATAGTAGTTATCTTTGTATTGACCTTTGTCCTGAAAAGACAAAATGTTAGTTGTATGTGATGTCATGATGTATGACATGCGTGATGTTCTCGAGAATAAATGAGATTGTATGTTTATGATGCGTATGTGCATGCTATAATGTATGAAGATGTGATGTTTATGAAATGTATGTTTGTCTAGGAAAGTAAATCCTTGACGAGTGCCGGGAAGTTGGATCCTGGGCTGATGTTGAAGAGTATAGTGTTCTCTGTTTCCGCCGGGGATGATGGTTGCAAGAATAAACCGGTAGAAGAAGATGACTCTGTTGAGGAATAAACTTGGCGAATAGATTACTCTGCGGGGAGTGAACTCTGTGGGGAAAGAGAGGTACTTTGCTGAGGTTGGTGATAACTCCGCTGGGGATACCATTGTTAAGTTTTGTTGGAAGGTTTGATGAACTTCACTGGGGATAGGAAGACTTAGCCGAGGACGATCTTTCCGTGGCACTTGGCTGAGGATAACCCAGTTATAAGCTCTGGTGGAGAATAACCTTTGGATAAAGCCGGGGAGACGCGTTCGTATTTGCGGGTGACAAGCTTCCAGAATCTATTGGGGATAAGCTTCAAGACCTGCTAGGGACATGGATTCCACTTTCCTGGGGAAACCTTTGGACTGGACTCTCCTGGGGAAATTTTTGAGATGTACTGGGGAAGTGGCTCCACTGAATGTCTGTATACCGCTGGGGAACAATCTTAGATCAAGACTGCCGGGGATGCTTGTTAAGAATGTTTGTATACTCCATTTGCTGGGGAATATTGAGAATTTCTGGGGATACCCAACTTCTTTAAGGCTGACAGTAGACTAACTCTGCTTGGGGAGAGTGTTGTTGATTTGCTGGAGATACGGTGCCTTGTTCAGGGCTGATGGGAGACCAACTGCTTGGGAGAGACTATTGTTGATTCTGGTCTTACTCTACGGGGAGTGAAGGTATCCTGGTCGTTCTTCAACCGAACTTACCTAAGTACCTTGGTGGACAGAGCAACTAGATCGCTTAGACAACTCATTATTGCCCCTTGTTTCTGTGGGAGAAGGTACCTGTGGAGGTCTTGATAACTGCCGATTGACAAACCTTCTTCTGGTAGGCAAGTGACGAGATGCCGGGACATAGTCGTACGCTTTTGATCCCTAACTTTTGCCCGGACCTCCCTTTCAGGTTTTCAGTCCACCGGGATACCCATTTTTGCCCAAGCCGCCTTTTCAGGTTTTCGACTTGCCGGGTGTACAGATTTTTTTTATTTCATCCCTTATTTTTGCCCGAACCCTTTTGGTTTGCCGGGAAGCCCTTATTTTTGCATAGGTGTGTCAACCTAGCGGGTCTTTGATTATGCGCAATATTTTTTTCGACTATGTCCATGCTTTCAGGATGTAGGGAGGTTGTCACTGTCAGTAGCGCTGTGTTGCTATACCACCAGAAGATCTTCGTTTGATCGTGCAAGATTCGTTGCGGGAATCCATGTCTAATGCCCCAAGTGACTCAGGCGGAGATTTGCCCCTGGTTATCTTGGCATTTGAGAGATTCTCTGAATCTTGACTTGACTGCCCCAGATTATGGACAATGCTCATGCCATGCCCCTTGATTGGAAGTGCTTTTGTTCATCAGATATTCTTCGTGCGAATTTCTTTGCTGTTCGAACAAAAAGTCATATGCAAACACAGTTATGTTAAAAATGCAAAGCATATGTCTGTCTTGGATTTTTTGAAAATGCAGTTTTTTAGTAAAAGACAAATGAATTTTTGTAAATTGTGATGTCAACTCGTTATTTTACGGCAAGCCTTAAGGAGTCAGGATACCTTTCGTAACAGTATGCTTTCGAACTAACCCGTGCTTCAGCTAGGACTTTTAAGGGTTGTAACGTGGCCTGGTTCACGGTTTTAAGAAACAAAGGATAAAGGCTCAAAGTATTTGTACCCACCCGTTCTTCATGATGTTCTTCAACCTAAACTCAGTTGATCATGCGTTAGACCTTGTTTGAGTCTTTGTCCTGATTGACAGTTTATTTTGAATAGGCAGTCGTTCTCTTTTTGGTTGAGGGTTTGTTAGACCTCTTTCTTTTTTGTTTTTATTATCCCTGTTTTTTTGCCTGAACTGTTTCTTTTGTGATTACAGTCAGCGGGATGCCCCAGTTTCGTAAGTCTCCTTCATAGGTTTTGACTTACTGGGTTTTTATTTTTGATATATAATGACTGCCTGTCTTTATGATCATTCGGAACCATCACTGTCTTTTTCTTTGTAAGGACTTCTTTGGTGCCATTCGTTGCGCACTTGGATCAGCTGAGAGAACTACTCTGCCCCAGGTTATGATTAAGGGTTTTAATTTTCGAAAAGAAAAACTCCTACTTCTTTGGCTCGAAGGGGTTAACGAGGGATTATCTTCTTTATGACTCCAATGTTTAGGAATTGAAACAATGCCTGTACCTCATCGGCGGGGTCTGTTCAAAAGCATACTGTAAAGATTGTGGTATCGTTTTCGTCATCCTCCCTCAAGAGGCTTAGAATTATTAATTGAGAGTTGACATCAAAAAATGAAAGCAGTTTGAATATAGCGAATGCGAATATATTGATTCAAAACAGACATATGCGATGCATTAATGAAATAACAACGTTTAACATGAATAAATGTTTGAACAATCAAAGAAAAATACAACTTGAAAATTCGAATGGACAAAAAGTCTTCTCATTTCAGGACTTGTTACTTCAAAGGATGAATCCTGTAGGGATGGTAGCAGACCTCAGCTTGACCTACTTGGGTGAAATTCACTGCTCCTTCATTAATCAGGTCCTGGACCTTGTTCTTCAGAGCCCAGCAGTCGGCAGTGTCATGTCCGGGACTATCGGAATGGTATGCACATCTTTTGTTGGGATGATAGTTAGGAGCAGAGATGTTGGGATTCCGGGGAGGAGCTCTTAGTGTAATCAGATTCAACCTCAACAGGTGTTGTAAAGCTTACAACAACGACACGTTGAGCTGGGTGAACTGCCTCCTGGGCTTGTTTGGCTTACTCTGATCAACCTGTTGCTCTGGGCGAGGTTGTGGTTGGACCTGTGATGAGGTAGCAATTTGGAGAGGTCTATTCTTCACCATGCCAGACTCTTGTCCTCTTGGGAGTTGATTGATGACCTGGTCCCTGACTTGGACTGGTTGCTTCATGTCTTGATGAAGCTGACTGATCATAGTCCTCAACTCTTCTTGCTCTCGAGCTAAGCCTTGGATGAGAGCCATTTGCCCCAACATCTGGGTCCTCATAGTATCTACTTCAGCTTGCAGGCGTTTCAGCTGTTCGTTCTTGTCATCTTTGGGACCTTTATTGGCCAGATTCCCCATGAGGAGTGTCCTCAGCTTTTCCTGCCCCTTTGATAGGCTTAGGAAGATCTCCCTGAACTGAGTCTCTTGAGCATGAAGACCTTGGTTATCTTGTTGGGAAGCCATTGCTGAAATAAACAGCGAAAAGGGGTAAGTGACCTGCAACAAGGGTACCTGTAATGATATGTATGATATGCATGCGATGTTTTCAAGGATCTCACAGGGTAAACAAGAAGATTGTTAGAATTTGAATTTGTAACTTGATTGAAGGAACCGCATATTGTTGAGAGTCCTTCTTCAAGGGTCAAAGGCTCACCATATCGAGTGGGTCATAGCCCCTGACAACCTTGGCTAGAGGAAAATAAATCCCCTTTGCCCCTTGCTAGACAGTTTGATTCATCATGACCTGCATCACAGACCCTTGAGATCCTTGAAATGGATTAGTCCTTATGTAGGATGTATGCGATGGTATGATGGTATGATGTTATGCTATGCGTGGGGTAATGTAGGTAAACCCTGTTATGAGTCCAGATTAAGGACTGTAAACAAAACCTGCAAGAAACTCAAGTTTCAGATAACAAGCATGCAAGTAGTCAAGTTTGAAAGCACACAAGTCACACAAGACAACCCTTAGAGTTTAGGCCAGCGTGAAGTTTGGGGTACTACCCTTTTGAAGGTTGTTGGCTTAAAAACCTGTCCTATCAGAAGTAACCGGGTTCTAAGGGTCCCAATATCATTGGATTGTTTTCTGTGTTCATCGTTTCGATTTAGCCACTGAACTGGCGACCGAAATATTCCAAGAAAACAACCCTTAATTGAGTGTAGTATAGAGTATCAACCAACCTCGGACTGCACCAAAGTAAGTTATCTCACTACCCTAAAGAGGCCAAGATGGTTCAATTAAGGTTCCTAAGGTCTGTTGATGCTTCACGACACCACGCGGCGGCCCCGTACTCTCCTTGATTGAACTCAAGGGTTACCGGTACTCACCAAAGTGCCACATCAACGTAGCAGACTGCTTCAACCATGTCGGTATACCCCGCACAGTTCCCTCACAACCTTGTTGCTACTTTTTAAGAAGGTATCCCCCAGATCCGGGTTAGGATCTATAGAACTCCCAAGACAATACCCACAATAATAAAGCAAACAGTTCAGACAATTGAAAACACAAGTGATCTTAGTCCTAAGGTACACCTCACTTTATAGGATGTCCCCAGCAGATTCGCCAGTTCTGTGATCGGTGGATTTAGAACTGACTGTTTAACGCTGGTTCGTGAAATGTCGCGGAAGCAAGAGTCGCCACCGTCTTTTATTTTCTCCAACATGGACAGGACAAAAGCACAGCAAAATTCCTTATGAGATAGTTTCTCGGTTCGGGAGGTAGATTTATAGAAAGGGAAGGTGTTAGCACCCTTTCTATCCATGGTTATCCATGGGCTCTTAGATACTTGCTGATTGTGTTTTCAAAAGATGTTTGCTTTTAAAAATGTGAGTGGGTTTGAAAAAGTTTCGTTTTGAAAGATTTCTAAGTGACTCTTGTATCTGTCCTCAAGAGTGTTTGAAAAATTGTTTTGAAAGCTTTTTGAAAGTGTCGGTGTGAAAAGAGTTTTGATTTGTTTTTGAATAGAGCAAGTATCTATGAGTCATCTACCTACCCTAAGGAATTAAGCTGTGTAGAAGTCCTTAAGGTAGCGCCATCCCACCATTGAGAGATAGGTAGCACCACCGTTGGAGGTGTTCGGGTCAATTCGTTTGTAGGGACAGTGTGGTCACCAGAGCAACAGTAGGACACCTTAGAAGCTACCCTTATGCCCTTGATCCTTTTTTTAATCCGAGGCAACCGTTTCGAGGCAACTGGATCATGGACATAAGGACTTACTAAAACGTCCTATACTCGACGACCACGTTTCGAAGGTAAGGCAATAGGTGAGGCGTACCCTAGAAGTGGTGTGTGAATTTGTGTGTTGTTTTCAGTTTAGCAATTATCTTTGATCATGGCATTTGTGAGCTTCGCTTGTTTTTAATTAACCATACATTCTTTCATGCAATTTAGCAGTTAAGAGTGCAGAAATTTAAATGCGGAAAGGTAAATCCTACGCTATTACAAGGCGCGGGTCTATACATCGCCAAAATACAAAGACCCGTTTGGTAAAAGATGCAGAAAGTAAATAGACCTAATTACTATTACAAGCCTTGGGCAGTTACATAATATTTGAAAAGAAAATAAATGCGCGAAAAGAAATTGAAATTGAATGTCTGAGGGTTTTGACCCTTTTGAAAAATTAAATGAAATTAAAAAGCTAATTAATTATTTAATTAAGAAAAGAAATTGTTTTTGTGTTTTTTGTATTTATGAAAATAAAGAATTTACAAGGAAACCCTAATTCTAGATTATTTTTAATTATTAATGAAAAATATCCAAGTTAACCTAATTTACACTAATTAATTAAATTACATGTTTATTTACAAAGATATTTAGTAATTAATAATAACAATAATGAGAGAAGATTATTTATTTAAGAAAAAAGATGAAAATGTCAAAAACCCTAATTCTACCTATTTTATTTTATTTAAGAAAAGATTAAAGTTTTAACCCTAAATTAAACTAAATTAATTATTAAAGTTTATTTACAAAAATAAATTAATGAGCAAATTAATAAATAATTAACATATTTTAGTTTTTCTGTTTTTATTATGGAAAAAATTATCTTATGGAATTAAAGAAACAATTAAAAACAAATTAAAACAATTTAAAAAGAACTAAAATTGAAAAGAAAATAAAATTAAAAGATTGCAAACCAGGGGGGTTTCAGGCCCCAAAGGGAGGTAAATTGCAGCAATTTTGGCCCATTGAACAAGGCCTCGTTTGACCTTTTGGTATCATGTGTGGGATGGTTGACTGAGTGTACCATGGACCTCATCCTGCAGCCTTCAGATTGGACCTTGAAGCCACTTGTCAGGCCTTAGCACATGCGTGTATGGTGGACCTTTGGTTGAACGCTGCATAGGAATACATTGAGACAAAAATTATGCAATATGTGGGGGACCTGGGAATCGAACCCAGGTCCTAGTGGTTGCAATACACATCCCTTTCCAATTGATCTATCACGTTCATTTGTATATAATATAATAAAGAAACATAATATAAAAAAGATGCCCACTATGCTGAAATATCAAAATAACGCGCCAACGTTTAAACCTCCCACTCATGTAAGGCCACGTCCATCTTCTTCCTTGCTTTTTCCTGCAAATAGAAAACAAATAGCGGGGGTTTTAAACCCCCACTAAGTGAAACCTGTAAAAATAGCGAATAGAATCTGGATTAATATAAAAAGGGCGTGAGGTATTGGTTCGTTTCGTCTGGAGCTCCTGAATTCAATGGTACGGGTCCAAAGGTCCAATTTTTCCATACATGAGAACCCCCAATTTTGGAGTTCTGAAACCCTAGGTTTCGTCAATGGCAGATTTTGTTTTCGGCAACATTAGGACAATTAAACTATGCCAAAAGTTTCAGAAGATCATTAGTAGCAAGAATCAACAATTAAAACATATGAATAATGCATGGAAATCAAAAATCGATTATGGACATATTCATGAAAAGGGTGATTATGTTCTACCAATTCTTGGAGTATGGGGACTTGTTCTTGATTGCAATCGACTCCTAGCAATGTCAGGAACGTAATGGACAAGCTTTTAGACCTTGAATCGCCCTGTAACTATGATTTCAGTGTTCAAGTTTTGGTGGAAATTTTGTAATTGGTTCTGAGTTCTTAGCAGCCTTTTTCGTGTGTATGTGCATTAGGTTAGGTCTTGCATATGTATGGGAAGCATTCTAGGTCAAAAACAAGCCCAAAGATCCATTGAATTAATGATTTCAATATTTGATTTTTTCATATCTTTTCCAATCTTTTTTCCATGCAAATCTTGCCAAATATGGATGATTTTTTCCCCTTGAGATTATGCACGAAATCTCTTGCATATAATGAACATATTTGCTGCACAAAAAAGATTTAAAACCATTATTTGATATTTTTCTCATAATTAAATTTAATTAAATGAATTAATAAGAATAAAAATTCAATTAATTAATTAAAAATAAGAAAATAAATCCCTTTGAGCTTAATGGGTCGTGCATATGCTTTGGGTAATGATTCAAGGAAGAATTTGAGGCCCATTAGCATTTTTGAAGTGTTTTAGGCAAAGTTGACTTTTCAAAATTCCCAAAAATTTCCCAACTTCTTCAAGGCATATCTTGCTCAATTTTAAAGCTATGATCATGTTCTTGGACATTTTGGAAAGGTCGTGAAGTACTCTAACCAATGCCTTTGGACCCATGTCATTTTGATTTACCAATATCAAGTTATGGTCTTTGACTTAAAGTGCCTTTTTGTTGACTTTTGAAAATGACCTATAATGTTGAAATTGATAACTTTTTGTGAGAGCATTTATTGGACTTGAAGTGTGAAGATTAGTTGTAGGAAATGTCATTCTCTTCAAAATGAGCTTTGGATGGAATTTTTCTGATGAACCATGAAGAAGTTATGCCCTGGTCAATTTGCAGTTGACTTTTTCAACTGTCTAAAAATCGAAACTTTTGCATCTTGAGACTTTTTGAGCCATGCTTTGAGAATCATGATCAAGAATTGATCAAATGATGTTTGTGGCTTCAAAATAAGATGTTGACCAAAAATTGTGACTTTTGACTGTCAAATGACCATTTTGCCCCTGCAGTTGACTGTGAAGCATTTAGGGTTTTTGACTGTGCAATTTGATGATGTGAGTCTTGAACCTTGACATATGGATACTTGACAATGTATGTAGGCATGTGGGACTTGATTGAACCCTTGGAAACCTCAATTTCTTTGCAAGAACCAAAACGCTAATTTTGACTGTGTTAGGAGGCCATTGGACTGTGCAACCCTTGGGGGATTTTGAATCATCTGAAGATTGATCTTGGCAAATTTTGAAGAATATGGGGGGGGGGGGGAATTTTGGGGTACAACACAGTCTGAAGTTGGTTGATACTCGATACTACACTCAGTTGACGGTTGTTTTCTTGGAATATTTCGGTCGCCAGTTCAGTGGCTAAATCGAAACGATGAACACAGAAAACAATCCAATGATATTGAGATCCTTAGAACCCGGTTACTTCTGATAGGACAGGTTTTGAGCCCACCAACCTCAAGAGGGTAATACCTAGACCCCATGCTGGCCTGAACTCTAAGGGTTGTCTTGTGTGACTTGTGTGCCTTACCATGTTTGCTTTTTGTGAATACTTGTGGTGTGTTTAATCATAGCATCATAACATCATACAACATCATATGCATTGACTAACCGTTTCAGGGGTTCGAATCTTCATCTTTGTTCTTGTTTTGTAGGACATGGGAACTATCCGCAGAAAGACAATTCAGATCAGCCTCGTAAGGGTCCCTTCTCAGCTTAAGGAACTTATATCCAGGATTCCCGAAAGCGCTTCTTTCAGTGAGAAACATGGAAGACTCATCAGCTTGGTCAACACCAACATTGAGGAAGATATGATAAAGGCCCTCTTCTAGTTCTTTGACCCTCTCCACCACTGTTTTACTTTCCTGGATTATCAACTGGTGCCTACATTGGAAGAGTTCTCCCGGCTTCTGAAGATCCATATCCTTAGTCAACTACCCTACAACGGTACAGAAAAGGAACCCAAACTTGAAGAGATTGCTAAAGCATTACGCCTACAACCATCTGACATCAAGGGACATTGGGAAGTTAGAAGTGGTATCAAAGGATTCTTGGCAAATTTTCTGTTTGAGAAAGCACAAGAATGTTGGAATTCCCTTGACTTACAAGCTTTTGAAGAAGTTGTGGCCCTCCTTGTCTATGGGTTGGTGCTGTTCCCTAATCCAGACCAGCTTATAGATATCAATGCTGTCAAGATCTTCATGTCCAGGAATCCTATACCTATGTTACTTGGGGACATCCTTCACTCATGTTACACTCGAACCATGAGAAAAAGAGGTGTTCTTATGTGCTACACTCCTCTCATGGGAAGGTGGTTTATTTCGCACCTTCCACAATCAGTTTTGAAGAATGAGCGGGGTTTGAGATGGTCACAATGATTAATGACTCTTACACATGCTGATATACATTGGTGCTCTCGGTCCAGAGAGGATGTCACTATCATTGATCGTTGCGGGGAGTTTCCTAATGTTCCTTTACTTGGAATCAGAGGAGGTATTACTTACAACCCATGCTTGGCTTTGAGGCAGTTTGGATATGCTCAGAGGGATGGCCCTCATGACATGGTAATTCCTGACATAGTTTTTGACTTCGACAACGATGCACAAGGACTTCGCCAGAGATTTATCAGAGCTTGGAGGATGCCCAACAAGGTAGACAGCAAGACACTGGGGAACAGGAACTCCATCCCGTTGGAGCTTTATCTCAAGTGGGTACGAGCCCGCTCCCAGAAGTTAGTGATGCCATATCCTCATATTCTCCCTGTGATCAAAGAGCCAGTGTTGTAAGAGGAGGTCCCCTACACCATTCAACATCCTGACATGCCTACATCCTGGGAAGAAATGCAGAAGAGCTGGATCCAGCTAAAGGAAGAACGTAATTCTCTTGAGTCCAGTCTACATGCTAGTGAGAAGAAGGTCTTGGAGCTCACCCGCCTACTGCACGAGGAAAAGACTCTCAACACTTACATAGCTCCAAAGAGGATGCGCAGTGTCTTTTGGGATTGATTCACTTTGTAATGATTGCCCATGAGGCCTTGATTTACCAAACAATTATTTCTTAATGATAACATGTGTTCCTTTTTGTCTACAACAAATTTGAACTTTCGAACCCTTGAATGCATTGCATAAACAACATATCATGCATCATGTGCATAGCAGGTACTCTTTTTTTACAGGTGGTTTAATCTTCTTCACTGTTTATTTCAGCTCGCCATCATGAATCCTGAATCATCTACTGAGCAATCCATCAAGGCCCTCCAGGCTCAAAACGCCCAGTTCCAAGAGTTGATCATGAGTCTAGCCCAAGGTCAAGAGGAATTGAAGGCTCTGCTGGTCAAGAAGAAGAAGAAGAGAACTGTACTATTCAACACTGGCCGGAGGTTTGGTAACACACTGCAGAATGAGGTTGATCAAGCTGGTTCTTCTGTAGGGAAAGGCAGTCCCCGGGGGGGAAGGGTTCCTAGTCCGGTGGTCTCTGACAACGAGACCGATTTCAACAAAGAGCAATACCCTCCAGCCGAAGACAAGTACAAGCAGCTAGAGGATCGTCTGAATGCCATGGAAATTCAACAAGTGCCTGGGTTGGATTTTGGAGACTTGGGTCTATCTTCTGGTGTGGTAATCCCACACAAGTTCAAAGCACCATCATTTGAAAAGTATGACGGGGCGTCCTGCCCAAAGCTACATCTCAGATCTTATGTGCGGAAGATCCAGCCGTATACTGTGGACAAGAACTTGTGGATCCATTTCTTCCAGGAGAGTCTTTCAGGGACTCATCTCGAATGGTTCTATCAGCTGGATGGAACCAAGGTTCGTAACTGGGAGGACTTGGCTACTGCTTTTTACAAGCAGTATCAGTATAATGCCGACCTCGCTCCTACACGTACCCAACTCCAGGGTATGTCGCTAGGATCGGGAGAAGGTTTTAAAGAGTATGCGCAGAAGTGGAGGGACCTGGATGGCAGGGTGCAGCCGCCGTTAACCGACCGTGAACTTGTGGACATGTTCTTGGGGACCCTATCCGGGCCGTTCTTCAATCATCTCATTGGCAATTCGTCTGCAGGGTTTACAGATCTCATTCTGATCGGGGAAAGGATAGAGGCCGGTATGAAATCAGGGAAGATACAAAAAGGTGCGTCCTCAAGTTTTGAGAAAAAGCCTTTCAAGAAGGAAGCCAGTGCTGTGTATGGGCCTAAAGGAAAAACAAACCGGAACGCCGCCAAGCTGTCAACGCGGTGGTAATTGCAAAGCCTGCTGCCGCTCCTCGGCAACCTAACCAACCAAGGGGTGAGAGACCCAGAAGAGAATATACTCGGCTTAGTATGACCTTGTCGCAGAACTTTCCGCAACTACTATCGACCAACCTGGTGACCGTCAGAGAAGCTCCGAAGGTGGTAAACACCACATCTCCGAAGTATAATCCCAATGCCCGCTGTGCTTATCATTCTGATAGCCCGGGGCATTCTACTGATGATTGTTGGGCCCTAAGAAATAAGGTTCAAGACCTTATCGATACCAAGGAAATACAATTTGAGGCGCCAGAAAGGCCCAACATTGTGACTGCTCCTATGCCCCAGCATGGAGTAAATGCTATTGAGGAAGACCTGTATGCAGTTTCTGTGGATGATGTTGCTACCCCTTTATTGACTGTCAAGAGGAACCTGTTGCTAGCCGGTTTATTTCTGGGTTGTAGAAAAGGTTGCCTTCTGTGTGCCGTTTCCCCTGCTGGTTGTCCGTTACTGAAGTCAGGCGTCCAAAACCTGATGGATAGCAAAGAGATTTTGTTCAAGAAGACCGTTGTTCCTATTGTTCCTACTGCAGAAGTATCCGTTGTCACCATTTTCAACAATCCTACCAAGGCTCCCCCGAGGAAGCCAGTCAAAATCATGTCTGTTGCACCTATTATCATTACTGTTCCGGGGCCCCTCCCCTATAAATCTGACAAGGCTGTCCCATGGCACTATGGGGCAGATGTGTATGTGCTTGGAGTGAAGCAGGAGTTCAACACTAATAACGGTATTAGTAACATCACCGGTCCCGCTAAAGTTACTCACAGTGGCAGGCTCTTCTCGCCTGACATTGCGTCACCAGCTATCCGAAGACCTCTTATCATCACGCCTACAAGTGCGCCTGTTTCCCCTCCTGATCAAGCTACTACCCCTGCCGCCGAGTCATCTGACACTCAGGGCAAAGGGATTGCTAATGTGCCTGCCCGGATGGAGGCACCGAAGACTGTTAATGTTGAAGCTTCGCAGCAAGAAATGGAAGAAATCCTTAAAATCATCAAGAAGAGCGACTTCAACGTCGTTGAACAACTGGGGCATACCCCCTCCAAGATCTCTATGCTATCACTGTTGTTGTGCTCAGAGGCCCATGCCAAGGCCCTGATTTCCTTTCTAAAGACGGCCCATGTGCCACAAGAGACGTCTGCGGACCAATTTACTAATTGTGTGGCCAACCATACCGCTGACAATGGGTTGGGTTTCTCTGATGCTGATCTATCCGCCAAGGGAAAGAACCACAATGATGCCCTGCATGTCTCCATTAAATGCAGGGGAACTACTCTCGCACACGTGTTGGT
Organism: Vicia faba; assembly: GCA_948472305.1. NCBI lineage: Eukaryota > Viridiplantae > Streptophyta > Magnoliopsida > Fabales > Fabaceae > Vicia > Vicia faba. The sequence continues at coordinate 106,058,038 of OX451741.1, forward strand.
AGACACTAGTTCTTCGCTGAATGTATTGCCCAAGAAGGCCTTAGACAGGTTGGATTATGAGGGTCTGGAGCTGAAGCCTAGTAACATCGTTGTCCGAGCTTTTGACGGGTCGAAGAGGATGGTACATGGTGAGGTAGATATTCCGATCCGGGTTGGTTCCCAAGTCTTTGATTCAACGTTCTATGTGATGGACATTCGTCCATCTTATTCCTGTTTGCTGGGTCGACCTTGGATTCACAAGGCTGGGGCTGTGACCTCCACTCTACACCAGAAGCTCAAATACCCTGTCAGAGGGAAGATTGTTACAGTGCAGGGGGAGGAAGAATACATGGTTAGTCATCTGAACTCGTTCCGGTATATAGAGATGGACGGGGAGTTTATTGAAACCCCCTTTCAACATTTTGAAGAGGTACCTCCAACATTGGCGTCAGCGGAAACAGTAATTGAAGAAGACTTTCCTTTGAAGATGGCTTCCTTGAAAGATGCCCGGGCTGTAATTGAGAAAGGTGAATGTGCAAACTGGGGCAGGCTCCCTGATTTTACTCCTAAAACTGACAAGTTTGGGCTGGGTTTTACTGCAGAGGCTCAGAGGGTTGTACGCAAAGCGAGGATCGGAAGACCTCACGTGTTCATCACCAACCCGGGAGTGAATGCTATTGAAGGCGACGCGGAGGAATCAGAGTTTGATAGCTGGATCTACCCGACGACCGATGGTGGACTGAATAATTGGACTGCAAAAGACTACATACCTGTTACTTTTGTTACGCAGTAATGAATTCCTTTGTTTTTTAATTTGTAATGAACAATAAATTGAAACTTTAGGGCCCGATGTCTTACCCGGGGCACCGTTGGCTTCATTTGTGAGGGCTTATTACTTGTCATTTCCATATATCATGAATAAAGACATTGGACGCTTTTCGAATTTCAAATCTTGTACGCCCTTTCTTTCTTTCTTTATATATTGCAAAACAGCTATATTTACACACACTCACCCATACAGGTTTCAATCCACTCTGGATCTCACTGGTAGCGACTCTGCTACTGCCAGTTATGACTTCGAAAATCCGATCAACTTAGCCGAAGACGAAGGTGAAGATGATTGTGAAGTGCCTGGTGAGCTTGCAAGACTGTTACTCCAGGAAGAGAGGGCCATTCAGCCACATGAAGAGCCAGTGGAAACGGTAAATCTGGGTACGGAGACAGATAGAAAGGAAGTTAAGATTGGTACCAATCTGGAGCTCAGCGTGAAACAATGGTTGGTTCAGATGTTGCATGATTATGTGGAGATTTTCGCCTGGTCTTATGAAGACATGTCTGGGTTAGATACCGACATTGTGGTCCATCACTTGCCTACCAAGGAAGACTGCCCTCCGGTTAAGCAAAAGGTCTGCCGTATGCGTCCTGAGATATCCGAGAAGATCAAAGCTGAGGTTATGAAACAATTCGATGCCGGTTTTCTAGCAGTGACTTCTTACCCTCAGTGGGTTGCCAATGTGGTCCCGGTAGCGAAAAAGGATGGTAAGGTCCGAATGTGTGTTGATTACAGGGATTTGAACAGGGCCAGCCCTAAGGATGATTTCCCCCTGCCTCATATCGACGTTCTGATTGACAATACTGCTCAGCACAAGGTGTTCTCCTTCATGGATGGGTTCTCAGGTTATAATCAGATCAAGATGGCTCCTGAGGATATGGAAAAGACTACCTTTGTTACTCAGTGGGGCACCTTCTGCTACAAGGTCATGCCTTTTGGACTGAAAAATGTTGGGGCAACCTACCAACGTGCCATGGTTGCTTTATTTCATGACATGATCCATCATGAGATAGAAGTATACGTCGATGATATGATTGCAAGGTCTCAAACTGAGGAGGAACACCTTGACCATCTACAGAAGTTGTTTGACCGTCTGAAGTTGTACAAGCTGAGGTTGAATCCGAACAAGTGCACCTTTGGGGTAAGATCTGGAAAGTTGCTAGGCTTCGTCGTGAGTGATAAAGGTATTCAAGTGGACCCTGCCAAGGTTAAAGCCATACAAGAGATGCCAGTTCCCAAGACAGAGAAAGAAGTCAGAGGCTTTCTAGGACGTTTGAATTATATTGCCCGATTCATCTCGCACCTAACTGCTACCTGTGAGCCAATCTTCAAGCTGCTGAAGAAAGATCAGGTAGTACGTTGGAATGATGAATGTCAGGCCGCTTTTGACAGAATCAAAGAGTATCTCCAAGAACCACCCATTCTTATGCCACCGGTTGAAGGGAGACCTCTAATACTATACTTGACAGTACTTGACAACTCAATGGGGTGTGTGCTGGGGCAGCATGACGAGTCTGGCCGAAAAGAGCACGCCATTTATTACCTTAGCAAAAAGTTTACCGACTGTGAGACCCGATACTCACTGCTCGAGAAAACTTGATGCGCTTTGGTATGGGCTGCTCGCCGGCTGAGACAGTATATGCTGACTCACACTACTCTGTTGATATCAAAGATGGATCCAATAAAGTACATATTCGAAAAGCCTGCTCTGTCTGGAAGAATAGCAAGATGGCAGATGATCTTGATGGAATACGACATCCAGTATACAACTCAGAAAGCTATCAAGGGAAGTGTATTGGCAGACCATTTGGAACACCAGGCAGTAGACGACTACCAGTCAATGAACTTCGAGTTTCCTGACGAGAGCATCATGGTAGTGACTGATTGTGAAGTACCTGGACCGGATGAAAGACCTGAGGAAGGATCCCAATGGTCTATGCACTTTGACGGAGCCTCCAACGCTTTGGGTAACGGCATTGGCGCTGTGATCATATCCCCAAAAGGCACTCATACTCCACTTACCGCCCGGCTATGTTTCAACTGCACCAACTACATGGCAGAGTGTGAGGCATGCATCATGGGTCTTCAAGCTGCGATTGACTTAAGGATCAAGTTTCTGAGTGTCTTCGGAGATTCCGCTCTCGTGATCAATCAGATCAAAGGCGAGTGGGATACAAAACATCCGAATCTTATTCCTTACAGAGAATGTGTGTTGACATTGATCCCCCATTTCACAGAGATAACTTTTAAACATTTCCCAAGAGAGGAGAATCAGTTGGCGGACGCGTTAGCCACGATGTCTTCCATGTTCAAAGTCAAATGGGATAATGAGGCTCCTCGGATCATTATCTGGAAACTGGATGAACCTGCATATTGTTGTGATCTAGAGGCTGAGATAGTAACTGAAAAACCTTGGTATCATGAAGTGAAAAGGTACCTAGAAGCTCAAGAATACCCTGAAGGTGCATCTGTCAATGACAAGAAGTTTCTGAGAAGGTTCACATCAAAGTTCTTCCTCAGCAATGGCATTCTATACAAGCGAAACCATGATTCAACCTTACTGCGTTGTGTGGATAAGGCCGAAGCAGAAAGGATCATGGCAGAGCTGCATGAAGGTACCTTCGGAATGCATTCCAGTGGACATACCATGGAAAAGAAAATCCTTCGGGAAGGATATTTCTGGTCCACAATGGAAGCCGACTGTTACCAACATTCTCGGACATGTCATAAGTGCCAGATTTATGCAGATAAGGTGCACGTTCCTCCAGTTCCTCTGAACGTCTTGACAGCACCTTGGCCTTTTGCAATGTGGGGCATCGATATGATCGGCGAGATTAAACCTACGGCATCCAACGGACATCGCTTCATCCTGGTGGCGATCGATTACTTTACTAAGTGGGTCGAAGCAGCTTCCTATGCTACCGTAACTAAGAATGTTGTGGCACGGTTCATTCGTCATAATCTGATCTGTCGATATGGCGTCCCAGAAAGAATCATTACGGACAATGGTACCAATCTTAATAACAAGATGATCACTGAGCTCTGCGAGCAATTCAAGATACAGCACCACAACTCTTCTCCTTATCGGCCGAAGATGAATGGGGTTGTCGAAGCAGCAAATAAGAATATTAAAAAGATTGTGCAGAAGATGACAGTGACCTATACAGATTGGCACGAGATGCTACCGTTTGCTCTTCATGGGTACCGTACCTCAGCAAGAACGTCAACCGGGGCAACTCCTTTTTCCTTGGTCTATGGCATGGAGGCAGTCTTGCCGATTGAAGTCCAAATACCCTCTCTCCGGATAATGAAGGATGCAGGCTTGAGCGAAGATGACTGGATCCAGACACGACTTGATCAGTTAAACCTAATTGACAAAAAGAGGCTCGTTGCTATTTGTCATGGTCAAACGTATCAAAAACGGATGATCAGGGCATTTAACAAGAAAGTCAGACCACAAGAGTATCAAGTTGGGGACCTGGTAATCAAACGTATCATTCTTCCTCAAAGTGATCCCAGGGGAAAATGGACCCCTACGTACGAAGGGCCATTTGTGGTTAAACATGTGTTCTCAAGAGGAGCCTTGATCCTAACCACCATGGATGGTGACGACCTTCCTCACCCCGCCAATGCAGACATAGTAAAAAGATACTACGCATGATAAAAGACCCGCTAGGTTGACATACCTAGGCAAAAATTAGGGCTTCCCGGCGAACCAAAAGGGTTCGGGCAAAATGAGGGATGAAATGAAAAAATATGTACACCCGGCAAGTCGAAAACCTGAAAAGGCGTCTTGGGCAAAAATGGGTATCCCGGTGGACTGAAAACCCGAAAGGGCGGTCCAGGAAAAAATTAGGGATAAAGCGTAATACTATGTGTGATCGGTGGATCTGGAACTGACTGTTTAACGCTGGTTCGCGAAATGTCGCAGAAGCAAGAGTCGCCACCGTCTTTTATTTTCTCCAACAAGGAAAGGACAAAAGCACAGAAAAATTCCTTATGAGATTGCTCTCGGTTCGGGAGGTAGATTTATAGAAAGGGAAGGTGTTAGCACCCTTTCTATCCATGGTTATCCATGGGCTCTTAGATACTTGCTCATTGTGTTTTCAAAATGTTTGTTTGCTTTTCAAGGTGAGTGGGTTTTGAAAAAAAAGTTTCTTTGAAAGTTTCAGATCGACTCTTGTATCAGTCCTCAAGAGTGTTTGAAAAATTGTTTTTGAAAACTTTTTGAAAAGTGTCGGTGTGAAAAGAGGTTTTTGATTTGTTTTGAATTAGAGCAAGTATTTATGAGTCATCTACCTACCCTAAGGAATTAGGCTGTGTAAATGTCCTTAAGGTAGTGCCATCCCACCATTGAGGGGTAGGTAGCACCACCGTTGGAGGTGTTCGGGTCAATTCGTTTGTTAGGGACAGTGTGGTCACCAGAGCAACAGTAGGACACCTTATAAGCTACCCCCATGCCATGTTCATGGACATGAGGACTTACTAAAACGTCCTATACTCGACGACCACGTTTCGAGGGGCAAGGCAACAGTGAGGCGTACCCTAAGAGTGGTGTGTGAATTGTGTGTCATTTTCAGTTATAGTTTATTTTGATCATGCATTGGGTGAGCTACGCTTTGATTTTATTTGGGCCATTCATTCTTTCATGTGATTAGCAGTTAAAAGGTGCGGAAATTAAAATACGGAAAATAAAAGTCCTACGCTATTACAAGGCGCGGGTCTATACATCGCCAAATTAACAAAGACCCGATTTTGAATAAAAGTGCGGAAAGTAAATGTCCTAATTATTATTACAAAGCTTTGGGGCAAATACATTACATTTGAAATGAAAATAAATACAAACGCACGAAAAGAAATTATAATCAAAGGTGCAAGGGCGTTGGACCCTTTAAAGAAATTAAATCGAAATTGGAAGTGAATTAATTATTTAATAAGAAAAGAAATGATTTTTTATGTTTTTTTGTATTTAATGGAAATAAAGAGAATTAATTGAAATTAGAAATTAAATAAAAACCCTAATTCTAAGTTTGTTTTTAATTATTAAAAAAATATTTAAGTTTTGACCTAATTTACTAATTATTTAATTACATATTTATTTACAAGATGATTAATGGTTAAGAATAATAATAATAAGAAAATTTTATTTAATGAGAAAAGAATGAAAATGCTAAAAACCTAGTTTTTATGTATTTTAGTTCTTAAGAAAAAACATTGAAATTTTAACCTAAATTAACCTAATTGATTATTAGAAATTTATTTACAAAAATATTAGTACATTAAATATTAAATGAACATATTTCATTTTTTTTTATTTCTGATTTTTTAGTGTTATGGAAATTATTTGGTAAATTAAATAAAACAATAAAATAAATAAAAGAATGTAAAGGAAAATTAAAATAAAGAATAAAAAAATATGCAAACCATAGGGGGTTTTCTGGCCCAATTAGGAGGTATATGCAAGAGCAATTTGGCCCAACATAATGAGGCCTTTTTTGACTTTCCATGTTCCTATGCTTGTGGTTGACTGAACGTGTATGGTAGGCTGCATGTCCTGGCCATTGGATGGAGCCTCAGAGACACTTGGCAAGCCTCAGCACTAGGACATATGCTGGGTTGAATGATGGGCGCTGCATAGAAGCACGTTAATGAAAAAATTATGGAAATAGTGGGGGACCTGGGAATCGAACCCAGGTCCCAATACCTGCATGCCAGCGCGTTTGCCAATGGAGCTAATGCGTTTCTTTGTTAGTTTAATGGACAATGAATAATATAATAGAAAAATCAATATCATGCTGGACTAAACAAAAAGACGCGCCAATGTTTAAACTATCCAATAGTACCAAGCCACGTTAGCATCGTCTTCATCTCTTTTTCTGCAAATAACATCAAATAGCGGGGGTTTTAAACCCCCACTAAACTCAAACCTAAAAATAGCGAATAGAGCATGGTGAAAAAGAAAAAGTGCGCGAGGTATGAGATCGAATCGTCTGGATGTCACGATTTTAATGGTGCCAGTTTCATTGTCTAATTTTTCCAGATATGTAAACCCCTCTTTTGGAGCTTCAGAAACCCTAGAAAGCTTTCATGGTAACTTTGCATACGGGCAATATTAATTCAATTGGATAACACCATTAGCTTCAGAGAGATCATATTAGTATAAACCAATCATTAAAACACAGTAATCATGCATGAAAAGTGAAATACGAATATGAAAATTTTAAAGAAAAGTCAGGCTTCTATCTACCAATTCCTTGAGTATGGAGGCGTGATTTTGATTGGAAAAGCTCCCTGGTAGTGTCAGGAGTGGATTGGAATGGTTTTTGATCTTTGAAACAAGCTCTAGCTATGAAAACAGTTTTGAGGTTTTTGTCAAAAAATACAAGTTTGGTTTTTATGCCTTATGCGCAGCTTTCTGTGTTTTCTACATTAGGTTTATGATTGTGCATATATGTGGAAGGAATTAGGTCAGAAAGATCAAGCCCAAAGCCTTGTATTCAATGATTTTGAATATTTGATTTTCATGATCTTTTTCAATCTTTTTTTGCCATGGAAACTTGCCTATTTTGGAAGATCTTGCCTCTTGATGTGGTACACGAAATATCTAGGTCATGATGAGTGAATATGCTGCACCAAAAGATTCAAAACCTTTATTTGAGTATTTTTTCATAATTAATTTTAATTAAATGAATTAATAGGATTAAAAACTCAATTAATTAATTAAAAATAAGAAAATAACTCCCTTTTAGCTTAATGGGTCGTGCATAGCTTTTGGGTGATGATTCATGGAAGAAATTGAGGCCCATTAGCAATTTTGAGGCATTTGAAGCAAAGTTGACTTTTCAAAATTCCCAAAAATTTCCCAACTTCCACAAGGCATATCTTGCTCAATTTTTAAGCTTTGATCATGTTCTTGGACATTTTGGAAAGGTCTTGAAGTCCTCTATCCAATGCCTTTGGTCCCATGTAATTTTGATTTACCAATCTCAAGTTATGGTCTTTGACTTAAAGTGCCTTTTTGTTGACTTTTGAAAATGACCTATAATGTTGAGATTGATATCTTTTTGTGAGAGCATTTATTGGACTTGAAGTGTGAAGATGAGTTGTAGAAAATGTCATTATCTTCAAAATGAGATTTGGATGGAATTTTTCTGATAAACCATGTGGAAGTTATGCCCTTGTCAAGTTGCAGTTGACTTTTTCAACTGTCCAAAAATAGAAACTTTTGCATCTTGAGACTTTTTGAGCCATGCCTTGAGAATCATGATCAAGAATTGATCAAATGATGTTTGTGGCTTCAAAATAAGATGTTGACCAAAAATTTGGACTTTTGACTGTCAAATGACCATTTTGCCCCTGCAGTTGACTGTAGGGCAATTAGGGTTTTTGACTGTGCAATTTTGTGCTGTGAGTCTTGAAACTTGGCATGAGGATGCTTGGCAATGTTTATAGGCATGTGGGACTTGTTTGGACCCTTGGAAACTTCAATTTCTCTGCCAGAACCAAAACCCTAATTTTTGACTGTTAGGAGGCCATTGGACTGTACAACCCTTGGGGGATTTTGAAGCATGATCTTTAGCAAATTTTGAAGAATATGGGAGGGAAAATTTTGGGGTACAACAGTTGCCCCTGTTCAATCTTCTTAGACCTGAGGATGTAGATTGGCTGACGTGCCTTTCGTAATCCGAAGGTGGAAGATGATTGAACACTAGAGTGCCCAGAAATTTGCGCTCACATAGTAGAGTGTCACCAGTATGATGGTGGGAATGGGCTTACAGATGCCATTTGGAGATTGATGGATAGGAAGATGGGCTTATAGATGCCATCGGGAGGTTGTCGATCGCGTAAGAGATTCCTTAGCGAGAACTTGCATACCTGAGAAAGAAAATGATTACCTGGCCTGTTACAGGAGTTGGTCTTCAAACTTTTTATGTAGATGCGCCCTGGCTGGTTACAGGAATCGAATTTTTAAACACTTCAGACGTGCCCTGGCGAGATACAGGAATCAAGTCCGGAGAATATAGTCGTCAACAGATACACCCTGGCGAGATACAGGAATCGGATCTTCGAACTCTTCAGACGCACCCTAGCAAGATACAGGAATCGGGTCTGGTAATGCTAGTCGTCAACAGATACACCCTGGCAAGATACAGGAATCGGATCATCAAACTCTTCAGACGCACCCTGGCAAGATACAGGAATCGGGTCTGGTAATGCTAGTCGTCAACGGATACACCCTGGCAAGATACAGGAATCGGATCCTCAAACTCTTCAGACGCACCCTGGCAAGATACAGGAATCGGGTCTGGTAATGCTAGTCGTCAACAGATACACCCTGGCAAGATACATGAATCGGATCCTCAAACTCTTCAGACGCACCCTGGCAAGATACAGGAATCGGGTCTGGTAATGCTAGTCGTCAACAGATACACCCTGGCAAGATACAGGAATCTGATCCTCAAACTCTTCAGACGCACCCTGGCAAGATACAGGAATCGGGTCTGGTAATGCTAGTCGTCAACAGATACACCCTGGCAAGATACAGGAATCGGATCCTCAAACTCTTCAGACGCACCCTGGCAAGATACAGGAATCGGGTCTGGTAATGCTAGTCGTCAATAGATACACCCTGGCAAGATACAGGCATCGGATCCTCGAACTCTTCAGATGCACCCTGGCAAGATACAGGAATCGGGTCTGGTAATGTTAGTCTTCAACGGATACACCCTGGCAAGATACAGGCATCGGATCCTCGAACTCTTCAGACGCACCCTGGCAAGATACAGGAATCGGGTCTGGTAATGCTAGTCGTCAACAGATACACCCTGGCAAGATACAGGCATCGGATCCTCGAACTCTTCATACACACCCTGGCAAGATACAGGAATCGGGTCTGGAATCGATCGTCAACAGATACACCCTGGCGAGATACAGGAATCGGATCTTTTGTTGCGACCGTTAATAGTAATCATCTTGGTATCAACCTTTGTCCTGAAAAGACAAAACGTTAGTTGCATGCGATGTCATGATGTATGACATGCGTGATGAGATTATATGTTCATGATGCGTATATGCATGCTATAATGTATGGAAATGCGATGTTTATGAATGTATGTTTTCGTCTTAGGAAGATAAATCCTTGATGGATGTCGGGAAGTTAAATCCTGGGCTGATGTAGAGCTTTTGTTTCCACTGGGGATGATGGTTGCAAGAATACCGGTAGGAGAAGATGACTCCGTTGGGGAATAAACTTGGCGAATGGATTACTCTACGGGGAGAAAATTATTCTAGCGATCTTGCTGGGGAACAATACTCTGTTGGAAGAGAGGTATTTTGCTTGGATGTTGATAATAACTTCGCTGGGGATACCATTGTTATGTTGGAGGTTTTAATAGACTCCGCTGGGGATGAGAAGACTTCGCCGAGGACGATCTTTCCGTGGCTTTTGGCTGAGGATAACCCAGTTATAAGCTCTGGTGGAGCATAACCTTTGAATAAAGTCGGGAGACGCGTTCGTGCTCTGCAGGGGGGAAACTTCCAGAATCTACTGGGGATAAGCTTCCTACTTGCTCATTCTCTGGGGAATTAAGATATGCTGGTTATGTTCTTCAGCTGAATTTACCTTGGTACCTTGGTGGACAGAGCAATTAGATCGCTTAGACAACTCATTATTGCCCCTGTTTCTAATGTTACCTGTAATTAATCCTTTGTTTCGTATGCAAACATTTATGAGTTAGCAATTATTGTCAAATGCATATATCACAAATTGAACCTTGGACGTTCTTTGCAAAACAAAACAGAAAAAGGAAAAACAATTGGCAATTGATCTGAAAAGTGAATTTATATTGATTTTTGAATTTGCCTGTAAATAGGCGTTTATGTACAAGAGGCTGACGTCCTGGTAGGAGAACGCCGCCGAATAAAAGAGTTTATACAATTTGTACAAAGGGAAAATGAAACAGCTATGTGAAAAGAATAATCCCACCGGGTTCCAACTCTGCTATTGCATTTATATCTTCGAGCGTCTCATCACTTGATGACCTAGCTGAAGATGAAGCTGATTGATTGATGCCTTTTGAACTTGATGTTGATACCGGATTCTGGATGCGAAGTGATCCAATGAGACATAGTATTACGCTTTAATCCCTAACTTTTTCCTGGACCACCCTTTCGGGTTTTCAGTCCACCGGGATACCCATTTTTGCCCAAGCCGCCTTTTCAGGTTTTCGACTTGCCGGGTGTACAGATTTTTTTCATTTCATCCCTCATTTTGCCCGAACCCTTTTGGTTCGCCGGGAAGCCCTAATTTTTGCCTAGGTATGTCAACCTAGCGGGTCTTTTATCATGCGTAGTATCTTTTTACTATGTCTGCATTGGCGGGGTGAGGAAGGTCGTCACCATCCATGGTGGTTAGAATCATGGCTCCTCCTGAGAACACATGTTTAACCACAAATGGCCCTTCGTACGTGGGGGTTCATTTGCCCCTTGGATCACTCTGAGGAAGGATGATGCGCTTGATTACCAGATCCCCAACTTGATATTCTTGTGGTCTGACCTTCTTGTTAAATGCCCTGATCATCCGTTTTTGGTACGTCTGACCATGACAAATAGCAGTGAGTCTCTTTTCGTCAATTAGATTTAATTGATCAAGTCGTGTCTGGATCCAATCATCTTCGCTCAGATCTGCATCCTTCATTATCCGGAGAGAGGGTATCTGCACTTCGATTGGTAAGACTACCTCCATGCCATAGACCAAGGAGAAGGGAGTTGCCCCGGTTGACGTCCTTGCTGAGGTACGGTACCCATGTAGAGTGAACGGTAACATCTCGTGCCAATCTTTATAGGTCATTGTCATCTTCTGCACGATTTTCTTGATATTCTTATTCGCTGCTTCTACAGCCCCATTCATCTTCGGCCGGTAAGGAGAAGAGTTGTGGTGCTGTATCTTGAACTGCTCGCAGAGCTCAGTGATCATCTTGTTATTGAGATTGGTACCGTTGTTTGTAATGATTCTTTCCGGGACGCCGTATCGACAGATCAGGTTATGCCGAATGAACCGTGCCACAACGTTCTTGGTTACAGTGGCGTAGGAAGCTGCTTCAACCCACTTTGTGAAGTAATCAATCGCTACCAGGATGAAGTGATTCCCGTTGGATGCCGTAGGTTTAATCTCGCCAATCATATCTATGCCCCACATTGCAAACAGCCAAGGTGCTGTCAGGACGTTTAGAGGAACTGGGGGAACATGCACCTTATCTGCGTATATCTGGCACTTGTGACATGTCCGAGAATATTGGTAACAGTCGGCTTCCATTGTGGACCAGAAATACCCTTCCCGAAGGATTTTCTTTGCCATGGTATGTCCACTGGAATGCGTTCCGAAGGTACCTTCGTGCAGCTCCGCCATGATCCTTTCCGCTTCAGTATTATCCACACAACGCAGTAAGGTTGAATCATGGTTTCGCTTTTATAGAATGCCGTTGCTGAGGAAGAACTTTGCAGCGAACCTTCTCAGAAACTTTTTATCATTGACAGATGCACCTTCAGGGTACTCCTGAGCTTCCAAGTATCTCTTCACCTCATGGTACCAGGGTTTTTCAGTCACTACCTCAGCCTCAAGATCACAACAGTATGCCGGTTCGTCCAGTTTCTAGATAATGACCCGGGGAGCCTCATTGTCCCACTTGACTTTGAACATGGAAGACATCGTAGCTAACGCGTCCGCCAGCTGATTCTCCTCTCTCGGAAAGTGTTCAAAAGTTATCTCTGTAAAATAGGGGATCAATGTCAACACACATTCTCTGTAAAGAATAAGATTCGGATGTTTCGTATCCCACTCGCCTTTGATCTGATTGATCACGAGAGCAGAATCTCCGAAGACACTCAGAAAATTAATCCTTAAGTCAATCGCAGCTTGGAGACCCATGATGCATGCCTCATATTCCTCCATGTTGTTGGTGCAGTTGAAACATAGCCGGGCAGTAAGTGGAGTATGAGTGCCTTGAGGGGATATTATCACAGCGCCAATACCGTTACCTAAAGCGTTGGAGGCTCAGTCAAAGTGCATAGACCATCAGGATCCTTCTTCAGGTCCTTCATCCGGTCCAGGCACTTCACAATCAGTCACTATCATGATGCTCTCGTCCGGGAACTCAAAGTTCATTGACTGATAGTCGTCTACTGCCTGATGTGCCAAGTGTTCTGCCAATACACTTCCTTTGATAGCTTTCTGGGTCGTGTACTGGATGTCGTATTCTGTCAAGATCATTTTCCATCTTGCTATCCTCCCAGACAGAGCAGGCTTTTCAAATATGTACTTTATTGGATCCATCTTTGAAGTCAACAAGGTAGTGTGAGTCAGCATATACTGTCTCAGCCGGCGAGCAGCCCATACCAAAGCGCAGCAAGTTTTCTCAAGCAGTGAGTATCGGGTCTCACAGTCGGTAAACTTTTTGCTAAGGTAATAAATGGCATGCTCTTTTCGGCCAGACTCGTCATGCTGCCCCAGCACACACCCCATTGAGTTGTCAAGTACTGTCAGGTATAGTATCAGAGGTCTCCCTTCAACCGGTGGCATAAGGATGGGTGGTTCTTGGAGATACTCTTTGATTCTGTCAAGAGCGGCTTGACATTCATCATTCCAACGTACTACCTGCTCTTTCTTCAACAGCTTGAAGATTGGCTCACAGGTAGCGGTTAGATGTGAGATGAACCGGGCAATGTAATTCAGACGTCCTAGAAAGCCTCTGACCTCTTTCTCTGTCTTAGGAACTGGCATCTCTTGAATGGCTTTAACCTTGGCAGGGTCCACTTGATTACCCTTATCACTTACGACGAAGCCTAGCAACTTTCCAGATCTTACCCCGAAGGTGCACTTGTCCGGGTTCAATCTCAGCTTATACAGTTTCAAACGGTCAAATAGTTTCTGCAGATGGTCAAGGTGTTCCTCCTTAGTTTGGGACCTTGCAATCATGTCGTCGACATACACTTCAATCTCATGATGGATCATGTCATGAAATAAAGCAACCATGGCACGTTGGTAGGTTGCCCCAACATTTTTCAACCCGAATGGCATGACCTTGTAGCAGAAGGTGCCCCACTGAGTAACGAAGGTAGTCTTTTCCATGTCTTCAGGAGCCATCTTGATCTGATTATAACCTGAAAAACCATCCATGAAGGAGAACACCTTGTGCTGAGTAGTATTGTCAACCAGAACGTCAATATGAGGTAGGGGAAGTCGTCCTTGGGGCTGGCCTTGTTCAGATCCCTGTAGTCGACACACATTCTGACCTTACCGTCTTTCTTCGGTACCGACACCACATTAGCAACCCACTGAGGGTAAGAAGTTACTGCAAGAAACCCGGCATCGAATTGCTTCATAACCTCAGCTTTGATCTTCTCAGACATCTCTGGACGCATACGGCGGACTTTTTGCTTAAGCGGAGGGCAGTCTTCCTTGGTAGGAAAATGATGGACCACAATATCAGTATCTAACCCAGGCATGTCTTCGTAGGACCAGGCGAAGGTCTCCACATAATCATGTAACATCTGAGTCAATCGTTGTTTTACGCTGAGCTCTAGATTGGCACCAATCTTAACCTCCTTCCTATCTGTCTCAGTACCCAGATTTATCGTTTCCACTGGCTCTTCGTGTGGTTGAATTTCCCTCTCCTCCTGGAGTAACAGTCTTGTAAGTTGGCCAGGCACCTCGCAATCATCTTCACCTTCGTCTTCGGCTAAGTTGATCGGATTTTCGAAGTCATAACTGGCAGTAGTAGAGTCGTTACCAGTGAGATCCAGAGTGGATTGAAACCTGTATGGGTGAGTGTGTGTAAATACAGCTGTTTTGCAATATAAAGAAAGGAAAGAAAGAAAAGGAGCACAAGATTTGAAATGCGGAAAAACGTCCAAGATCTTTATTCATGATATATGTAAATGACAGTTATAAGCCCTCACAAATGAAGGCAACGGTGCCCCGGGTAAGACACCGGGCCATAAAGTTTCAATTCATTGTTTATTACAAATAACAAAAACAAAGGAATTCAATACTGCGTAACAAAAGTAACAGGTGTATGATCTTTCGCGGTCCAATTGTTCAATCCACCGTCAGTCGTCGGGTAGATCCAGCTATCGAACTCCGATTCTTCCACTTCGTCTTCATCCCCAACAGCATTCACTCCTGGATTGGTGATGAGCACAGGAGGTCTTCCGATCCTAGCTTTGCGCACAGCCTTCTGAGCCTCTTTCTCGATTACAGCCCGGACGTCTTTCAAGGAAGCCATCTTCAAAGGAAAGTCCTCTTCAACCACTGTTTCCGCTGCTGCCAATGTTGGAGGTACCTCTTCAAAATGCTGAAAGGGGGTTTCAATAAACTCCCCGTCCATCTCGATATACCGGAAGGAATTCAGATGACTCACCATATATTCTTCCTCCCCCTGTACAGTGACAATCTTCCATCTGACAGGGTACTTGAGCTTCTGGTGTAGGGTAGAGGTCACTGCCCCAGCTTTGTGAATCCAAGGTCGACCCAGTAAACAGGAATAAGATGGACGAATATCCATCACATAGAAAGTTGAGTCGAATACTTGAGAACCCACACGAATAGGAATGTCTACCTCTCCATGAACCATCCTCTTCGATCCGTCAAAGGCTCGAACAATGATGTTGCTAGGTTTCAATTCCAGGCCTTCACAATCCAACCGGTCTAAGGCCTTCTTGGGCAATACATTCAGGGAAGAACCAGTGTCCACCAACACGTGTGCGAGAGTAGTTCCCCTGCATTCTATAGAGACATGCATGGCATCATTGTGGTTCTTTCCCTTGGCGGTAAGGTCAGCGTCCGAGAAACCCAAACCATTGTCGGCTGTCAAATTGGCTACGCAATCAGTAAACTGGTCTGCAGATGTCTCTTGTGGCACATGGGCCGTCTTTAGAAATGAAATCAGGGCCTTAGCATGGGCCTCTGAGCACAGCAGTAATGAGAGCATAGAGATCTTGGAGGGTGTATGCCCCAGCTGTTCAACGACATTGAAGTCGCTCTTCTTGATTATCTTAAGAATTTCCTCTATCTCTTGCTGGGAGGCTTCAACATTCACAGACTTTGGTGCCTCCATTCGGGCAGGCTCATCATCAATCCCTTTGCCCCGAGCATTAGATGACTCGGCAGCAGGGGAAGCAACTTGATCAGAAGTGGAAACAGGCGCACTTACAGGCGTAATTATGAGAGGTCTTCGAATAGCTGGTGGCGCAATGTCAGGCGAGAAGAGCCTGCCACTGCGGGTTACTTTGGCTGGACCGGTGATATTGCTGATGCTGGTACCGGTATTGAACTCTTGCTTTATTCCAAGTACATATACATCTGCCCCATAGTGCCATGGGACAGCCTTATCAGATTCATAGGGGAGAGGCCCCGGAACAGTAATAACAATGGGTGCGACAGTCATGATTTTAACTGGCTTCCTCAGGGGAGCCTTGATTGGATTGTTAAAAATGGTAACGACAGATACTTCTTCCACAGGAACAACAGGAACAACGGTCTTCTTGAACAGAATTTCCTTGCTATCCATCAGGCTTTGGATGCCTAACTTCAGCAACGGACAACCATTAAGGGAAACAACACACAAAAGGCAACCCTCGCTACAACCCGGAAATAAACCGGCTAGTAACAGGTTCCTCTTAACAGTCAACAGAGGAGTAGCTACATCATTCACAAAAACGGCATACAAATCTTCATCAACGGCATTCACTCCATACTGGGGCATAGGAGCAGTCACAACGTTTGGCCTCTCAGGCGCCTCAAATTGTATCTCCTTCGCATCAATAAGGTCCTGCACCTTATTTCTCAGGGCCCAGCAGTCATCAGTAGAATGCCCCGGGCTATCGGAGTGATAGGCACAGCGAGCATTTGGATTATACTTAGGAGATGCAGTATTCACAACCTTTGGAGCCTCTCTAACAGTCACCAAATTGGTGGACAGCAGCTGCGGAAGGATTTATGACAAGGTCATACTCAGCCGGGTAAATTCTCTTATGGGTCTTTCAGCCCTTGGTTGATTAGTTTGCCGAGGAGCGGCAACAGGTTTTGCAATCATCACCGCGTTGACAGATTGGCGGCGCTCTGGTTTATCTTGCCTCCTAGGCCCATACACAACACTGGCCTCCTTCTTAAAAGGTTTCTTCTCAGCACTTGAAGACGCACCTTTCTGAATCTTTCCTGACTTCATGCCAGCCTCTATCCTTTCCCCAGTCAGAATGAGGTCAGTGAACCCTGCAGATTAATTGCCAATAAGATGATTAAAGAACGGCCCAGATAGGGTCCCCAAGAACATATATACCAATCTACGGCCAGTTAACGGAGGCTGCACCCTGCCAGCCAGGTCCCTCCACTTCTGCGCATACTCTTTAAAACCTTCGCCTGATCCTAGCGACATACCCTGGAGTTGGGTACGTGTAGGAGCAAGGTCGGCATTATATTGATACTGCTTGTAAAAAGCAGTAGCCAACTCCTCCCAGTTACGAACCTTGGTTCCATCCAGCTGATAGAACCATTCGAGATGAGTCCCTGAAAGACTCTCCTGGAAGAAGTGGATCCACAAGTTCTTGTCCACTGTATACGGCTGAATCTTCCGCACATAAGATCTGAGATGTAATTTAGGGCAGGACGCCCCGTCATACTTGGTGAAAGATGGTGCTTTAAACTTGTGAGGGATGATCACACCAGTAGATAAACCCAAGTCTCTGAAATCCAAACCAGGCACTTGTTGAATTTCCATGGTGTTCAGTCGGTCTTCGAACTGCTTGTATCTGTCTTCAGCTAGAGGATACTGTTCCTCATTAAAATCAGTCTCGTTATCAGAGACTACCGGACTTGGAGCCCTTCCCCCCTGGGGACTGTCTTTGCCTACAGAAGAACCAGCTTCCTCATTCTGCAGAGTGTTACCAAACCTCCGGCCCGTGTTGAATAGGACAGTTTTCTTTTTCTTCTTCTTGACCAGCAGAGCCTTCAGCTCCTCTTGACCTTGAGCCAAACCCATGATCAGCTCTTGAAATTGTGTGTTCTGTGCCTGAAGGGCCTTGATAGACATCTCGGTAGATGATTCAGGGTTCATGATGCTGAAATAAACAGCGAAGAACAGTAAGCAACCTGAAAAGAAGAGTACCTGCTATGCACATGATGAATGATATGTGTTTATGCAATGCATTCAAGGGTTCGAAAATTCAAATTTGTTGTAGACAAAAAGGAACACACGTTATCATTAAGGAAATAATTGTTTGGTACATCAAAGCCTCATAGGCACACATTACAAAGCAAATCAATCCCAAAAGACACTACGCATCCTCTTCGGAGCAATGTAGGTGTTGAGATTCCTTTCCTCGTGCAGTAGACGGGTGAGCTCCAGGACCTTCTTTTCACTAGCATGTAGACTGGTCTCGAGAGAATTCCGTTCTTCCTTAAGCTGGATCCAGCTCTTCTGCATCTCTTCCCAGGACGTGGGCATGTCAGGATGTTGAATGGTGTAGGAAACTTCTCCTTCCAAGACTGGCTCTTTGATCACAGGGAGAACATGAGGATAAGGCATTACTAACTTCTGGGAGCGGGCTCGTACCCACTTGAGATAAGGCTCCAACGGGATGGAATTCCTGTGCCCCAGGGTCTTGCTGTCTATCCTACTTGGCATCCTCCAAGCTCTGATAAATCTCTGGCTAAGTCCTTGTGCATCGTTGTCGAAGTCAAAAACTATGTCAGGAATTAACATGTCACGAGGGCCGTCCCTCCGAGCATAACCAAACTGTCTCCAAGCCAGGCACGGGTTGTAAGTAATACCTCCTCTGATTCCAAGTAAAGGGACATTAGGGTACTCCCCGCAACGATCAATGATAGTGACATCCTCTCTGGACCGAGAGCACCAGTGTATATCAGCATGTGTAAGAGTCATCAGTCGTTGTGACCATCTCAAACCCCGCTCATTCCTCAAAACTGATTGTGGAAGGTGCGAAATAAACCACCTTCCCAGGAGAGGAGTACAGCACATACGAACACCTCTTTTTCTCATGGTTCGAGTGTAACATGAGTGAAGGATGTCCCCAAGCAACGTAGGTATAGGATTCTTGGACATGAAGATCTGGACAGCACTGATATCTATAAGCTGATCTGGATTAGGGAACAACACCAAACTATAGACAAGGAGGGCCACAACTTCTTCAAAAGCTTGTAGGTCAAGGGAGTTCCAATATTCTTGGGCCTTCTCAAACAGAAACCTGGCTAAGAACCCTTTGATACCACTTCTAAATTCCCAATGTCCCTTGAGGTCAGATGGTTGTAGGTGTAAGGCTTTAGCAATCTCTTCAAGCTTGGGTTCCTTTTCCGTACCGTTGTAGGGTAGTTGATCAAGGATAGGGATTTTCAGAAGCCGGGAGAACTCTTCCAATGTAGGTACCAGTTGATAATCCAGGAAAGTGAAACAGTGATGCAGAGGATCAAAGAACTGGAACAGGACCTTTATCATATCTTCCTCAATGTTGGTGTTGACCAAGTTGATGAGTCTTCCATGTCTCTCACTGAATGAAGAGCTCTCGGGAATCCTGGATATAAGCTCCTTAAGCTGAGGAGGGATCCTTACAAGGCTGATCTGAATTGTCTTTCTGCGAACAGTTTCCATGTCCTACAAAACAAGAACAAAGATGAAGATTCGAACCCCTGAAATGGTTAGTCAATGCATATGATGCTGTATGATGTCATGATGCTATGATTAAACACACCACAAATATTCACAAAGGCAAACATGAAAAGGCACACAAGTCACACAAGACAAGCCCTTAGAGTTTAGGCCTGCATGGGGTTTGGGTATTACCCTCTTGAAGTTGCTGGGCTCAACCTGTCCTATCAGAAGTAACCGGGTTCTAAGGGTCCTAATATCACTGGATTGCTTTCATTGTTCATCGTTTCGATTTAGCCACTGAACTGGTGACCGAAATATTCCAGGAAAGCAACCCTCAATTGAGTGTAGTATCGAGTATCAACCAACCTCGGACTGCACCAAAGTCAGTTATCTCACTACCCTAAAGAGGCCAAGATGGTTCAATTAAGGTTCCTAAGGTCAGTTGATGCTTCACGACACCACGCGGAGACCCCGTACTTTCCTTGACTGAACTCAAGGGTTACCGGTACACACCAAAGTGCCACATCAACGTAGCAGACTGTTTCAACCATGTCAGTATACCCCGCACAGTTCCCTCACAGCCTTATTGCTACTTTCTAAGAAGGTATCCCCAGATCCGGGTTAGGATCTATAGAACTCCGAAGACAGTACCCACAATAATAAAGCAAACAATTCAGACAATTGAAAACACAAGTGATCTTAGTCCTAAGGTACACCTCACTTTTATAGAAATCCCCAGCAGAGTCGCCAGTTCTGTAATCGGTGGATCTGGAACTGACTGTTTAACGCTGGTTCGCGAAATGTCGCGGAAGCAAGAGTCGCCACCGTCTTATATTTTCTCCAACAAGGAAATGACAAAAGCACAGAAAAATTCCTTATGAGATTGCTCTCGGTTCGGGAGGTAGATTTATAGAAAGGGAAGGTGTTAGCACCCTTTCTATCCATGGTTATCCATGGGCTCTTAGATACTTGCTCATTGTGTTTTCAAAATGTTTGTTTGCTTTTCAAGGTGAGTGGGTTTTGAAAAAAAAAGTTTCTTTGAAAGTTTCAGATCGACTCTTGTATCAGTCCTCAAGAGTGTTTGATAAATTGTTTTTGAAAACTTTTTGAAAAGTGTCGGTGTGAAAAGAGGTTTTTGATTTGTTTTGAATTAGAGCAAGTATCTATAAGTCATCTACCTACCCTAAGGAATTAGGCTGTGTAAATGTCCTTAAGGTAGTGCCATCCCACCATTGAGGGGTAGGTAGCACCACCGTTGGAGGTGTTCGGGTCAATTCGTTTGTTAGGGACAGTGTGGTCATCAGAGCAACAGTAGGACACCTTAGAAGCTACCCCCATGCCATGTTCATGGACATGAGGACTTACTAAAACATCCTATACTCGACGACCACGTTTCGAGGGGCAAGGCAACAGTGAGGCGTACCCTAAGAGTGGTGTGTGAATTGTGTGTCATTTTCAGTTATAGTTTATTTTGATCATGCATTGGGTGAGCTACGCTTTGATTTTATTTGGGCCATTCATTCTTTCATGTGATTAGCAGTTAAAAGGTGCGGAAATTAAAATGCGGAAAATAAAAGTCCTACGCTATTACAAGGCGCGGGTCTATACATCGCCAAATTAACAAAGACCCGATTTTGAATAAAAGTGCGGAAAGTAAATGTCCTAATTATTATTACAAAGCTTTGGGGAAAATACATTACATTTGAAATGAAAATAAAGACAAACGCGCGAAAAGAAATTATAATCGAAGGTGCGAGGGCGTTGGACCCTTTAAAGAAATTAAATCGAAATTGGAAGTGATTTAATTATTTAATTAGAAAAGAAATGATTTTTTATGTTTTTTTTTGTATTTAATGGAAATAAAGAGAATTAATTGAAATTAGAAATTAAATAAAAACCCTAATTCTAAGTTTGTTTTTAATTATTAAAAAAATATTTAAGTTTTGACCTAATTTACTAATTATTTAATTACATATTTATTTACAAGATGATTAATGGTTAAGAATAATAATAATAAGAAAATTTTATTTAATGAGAAAAGAATGAAAATGCTAAAAACCTAATTTTTATGTATTTTAGTTATTAAGAAAAAACATTGAAATTTTAACCTAAATTAACCTAATTGATTGTTAGAAATTTATTTACAAATATATTAATACATTAAATATTAAATGAACATATTTCATTTTTTTTTTATTTCTGATTTTTTTGTGTTATGGAAATTATTTGGTAAATTAAATAAAACAATAAAATAAATAAAAGAATGTAAAGGAAAATTAAAATAAAGAATAAAAAAATATGCAAACCATAGGGGGTTTTCTGGCCCAATTAGGAGGTATATGCAAGAGCAATTTGGCCCAACAGAATGAGGCCTTTTTTGACTTTCCATGTTCCTATGCTTGTGGTTGACTGAACGTGTATGGTAGGCTGCATGTCCTGGCCATTGGATGGAGCCTCAGAGACACTTGGCAAGCCTCAGCACTAGGACATATGGTGGGTTGAATGATGGGCACTGCATAGAAGCACGTTAATGAAAAAATTATGGAAATAGTGGGGGACCTGGTAATCGAACCCAGGTCCCAATACCTGCATGCCAACGCGTTTGCCAATGGAGCTAGTGCGTTTCTTTGTTAGTTTAATGGACAATGAATAATATAATAGAAAAATCAATATCATGCTGGACTAAACAAAAAGACGCGCCAATGTTTAAACTATCCAGTAGTACCAAGCCACGTTAGCATCGTCTTCATCTCTTTTTCTGCAAATAAAATCAAATAGCGGGGGTTTTAAACCCCACTAAACTCAAACCTGAAAATAGCGAAAAGAGCATGGTGAAAAAGAAAAAGGGCGCGAGGTATGAGATCGAATCGTCTGGATGTCACGATTTTAATGGTGCCAATTTCATTGTCTAATTTTTCCAGATATGTAAACCCCTCTTTTGGAGCTTCAGAAACCCTAGAAAGCTTTCATGGTAACTTTGCATACGGGCAATATTAATTCAATTGGATAACACCATTAGCTTCAGAGAGATCATATTAGTATGAACCAATCATTAAAACACAGTAATCATGCATGAAAAGTGAAATACGAATATGAAAATTTTAAAGAAAAGTCAGGCTTCTATCTACCAATTCCTTGAGTATGGAGGCGTGATTTTGATTGGAAAAGCTCCCTGGTAGTGTCAGGAGTGGATTGGAATGGTTTTTGATCTTTGAAACAAGCTCTAGCTATGAAAACAGTTTTGAGGTTTTTGTAAAAAAATGCAAGTTTGGTTTTTATGCCTTATGCGCAGCTTTCTGTGTTTTCTACATTAGGTTTATGATTGTGCATATATGTGGAAGGAATTAGGTCAGAAAGATCAAGCCCAAAGCCTTGTATTCAATGATTTTGAATATTTGATTTTCATGATCTTTTTCAATCTTTTTTTGCCATGGAAACTTGCCTATTTTGGAAGATCTTGCCTCTTGATGTGGTACACGAAATATCTAGGTCATGATGAGTGAATATGCTGCACCAAAAGATTCAAAACCTTTATTTGAGTATTTTTTCATAATTAATTTTAATTAAATGAATTAATAGGATTAAAAACTCAATTAATTAATTAAAAATAAGAAAATAACTCCCTTTTAGCTTAATGGGTCGTGCATAGCTTTTGGGTGATGATTCATGGAAGAAATTGAGGCCAATTAGCAATTTTGAGGCATTTGAAGCAAAGTTGACTTTTCAAAATTCCCAAAAATTTTCCAACTTCCACAAGGCATATCTTGCTCAATTTTTAAGCTTTGATCATGTTCTTGGACATTTTGGAACGGACTTGAAGTCCTCTAACCAATGCCATTGGTCCCATGTCATTTTGGTTTACCAATCTCAAGTTATGGTCTTTGACTTAATGTGCCTTTTTGTTGACTTTTGAAAATGACGTATAATGTTGAGATTGATATCTTTTTGTGAGAGCATTTCTTGGACTTGAAGTGTGAAGATGAGTTGTAGAAAATGTCATTCTCTTCAAAATGAGCTTAGGATGGAATTTTTCTGATAAACCATGTGGAAGTTATGCCCTGGTCAAGTTGCAGTTGACTTTTTCAACTGTCCAAAAATAGAAACTTTTGCATCTTGAGACTTTTTGAGCCATGCCTTGAGAATCATGATCAAGAATTGATCAAATGATGTTTGTGGCTTCAAAATAAGATGTTGACAAAAAATTTGGACTTTTGACTGTCAAATGACCATTTTGCCCCTGCAGTTGACTGTAGGGCAATTAGGGTTTTTGACTGTGCAATTTTGTGTTGTGAGTCTTGAAACTTGGCATGAGGATGCTTGACAATGTTTATAGGCATGTGGGACTTGTTTGGACCCTTGGAAACTTCAATTTCTCTGCCAGAACCAAAACCCTAATTTTTGACTGTTAGGAGGCCATTGGACTGTACAACCCTTGGGGGATTTTGAAGCATGATCTTTAGCAAATTTTGAAGAATATGGGAGGACAAATTTTTGGGTACAACACTATGTCTCATTGGATCACCTTGCATCCATAATCCGGTATCAACATCAAGTTCAGACAGCATCGATCGATCAACTTCATCTTCAACTTAGCAGCCAAGTGATGAGACGCTCGAAGATATAAAGGCGATAGCAGAGTTGGAACCCAGTGGGATTATCTTTTTTTTCACATAGCTGTTTTGTTCTCCTTTTTCACAAAATTGTATAAACTCTGTTGTTCGACGACGTTCTCTTACTAGGACGTCAGCCTCTTGTACATAAACGCCTATTTACATGCAAATTCAAAAATCAATACAAATTCACTTTTCAGACCAATTGCCAATTGTTTTTCCTTTTTCTGTTTTGTTTTGCGAAGAACGTCCAATGTTCAATTGTGATATATGCATTTGACACTAATTGCTAACTCATAAATATTTACATGCGAAACAAAGGATTAATTACAGGTAACATCAGAAACAGGGGCAATAATGAGTTGTCTAAGCGATCTAATTGCTCTGTCCATCAAGGTACCAAGGTAAGTTCGGCTGAAGAACGTAACCCAGATACCTTCACTCCCCGCCGAGTAAAACAAGAATCAACAATTCCCTCCCAAGCAGTTGGTCTCCCGTCAGCCCTACAAGGCACAATATCTCCAGCAAGTCAACACTCTCCCCAAGCAGAGTTAGCCTACAGTCAGCCTTATGGAAGTTGGATTATCCCCCGAAGATCTCAACATTCCCCAATGGAGTACACAAACATTCCTAACAAGCATCCCCGACAATCTTGATCTAAGATTGTTCCCCGGCGGAATACCGAATATCCAGTGGAGCCACTTCCCCAGTGCAATCTCAAAAGTCTCCCCAGGAGAACTCAATCAATCTCCCCAGTAGATTCAGGAAGCTTATCCCCAGTAGATTCTGGAAGCTTATCACCTGCAGAGTACGAACGCTCCCCCGGCTCTATTCAAAGGTTATTTCCCCACCAGGATATAACTGGGTTATCCTCAGCCAATTACCACGGAAAGACTGTCCCCGGCGAAGTCTTCCTGTCCCCAGCGGAGTTCATCAAATCTTCTAATAGAGCTCAACAATGGTATCCCCAGCGGAGTTATCATCAACCTCAGCAAAGTGCCTCTTTCCCCACAGAGTTCACTCCCCACAGAGTTCACTCCCCGCAGAGTAATCTATCCGCCAAGTTTATTCCCTAACGGAGTCATCTTCTCCTACCGGTATTCTTGCAATCATCACCCCCAGTGGAAACAAAGCTCTACTCTCCAACACCAGCCCAGGAGTTAACTTCCCGGCACCCGTCAAGGATTTATTTTCCGAGATGAAAATACAATTCATAAACATTTACATACATAATGCATGCATACACGCATCATATCACACAATCTAATTTATTCTCTGAACATCATGACATCATGCATTTCATACATCATGACATTGCATACAACTAACGTTTTGTCTTTTCAGGACAAAGATCAATACAAAGATGATTACTATCAACTGTCGCAATTCCAGATTCGATACTTGTATCTAGCCAGGGCATATCTGTGAGCGATTATTTTCCAGACTCGATTCATGTAGCTTGCCAGGGCACGTCTGAAGAGTTTGAAGATCCGATTCCTGTATCTTGCCAGGGTGTATCTGTTGACGACTAATTCCAGACTCGATTCCTGTATCCTGCCAGGGCACGTCTGAAGAGTTTGAAGATCTGATTCCTGTATCTTGCCAGGGTGTATCTGTTGACGACTATATTCCAGACTTGATTCCTCTATCCTGCCAGGGCACGTCTGAAGAGTTTGAAGATCTGATTCCTATATCTTGCCAGGGTGTATCTGTTGATGTCTATTCCAGACTCGATTCCTGCATCCTGCCAGGGCACGTCTGAAGAGTTTGAAGATCTGATTCCTGTATCCTGCCAGGGTGTATCTGTTGACGACTAATTCCAGACTCGATTCCTGTATCCTTCCAGGGCACGTCTGAAGAGTTTGAAGATCCGATTCCTGTATCCTTCTAGGGTGTATCTGTTGACGACTAATTCCAGTCTCGATTCCTGTATCTTGCCAGGGCACGTCTGAGGAGTTTGAAGATCCGATTCCTGTATCTTGCCAGGGTGTATCTGTTGACGACTATATTCCAGACTCAATTCTTGTATCCTGCCAGGGCACGTCTGAGGAGTTTGAAGATCCGATTCCTGTATCTTGCCAGGGTGTATCTGTTGACGACTATTCCAGACTCGATTCCTGTATCCTGCCAGGGCACGTCTGAAGAGTTTGAAGATCCGATTCCTGTATCCTGCCAGGGTGTATCTGTTGACGACTAATTCCAGACTCGATTCCTGTATCTTGCCAGGGCACGTCTGAGGAGTTTGAAGATCCGATTCATGTATCTTGCCAGGGTGTATCTGTTGACGACTATTCCAGACTCGATTCTTGTATCCTGCCAGGGCACGTCTGAAGATTTTGAAGATCCGATTCCTGTATCCTGCTAGGGTGTATCTGTTGACGACTATTTTCCGGACTCGATTCCTGTATCTAGCCAGGGCACGTCTAAAGAGTTTGAAGATCGACCCCTGTAACAGGCCAGGTAATTATTTTTCTTTCTCAGGTACGCAAGTTCTCGCTAAGGAACCTCTTACGCGATCAACACCTAGATGGCATCTATAAGCCCATCCACATACCAACAATCTCCAAATGGCATCTATAAGCCCGTTCCCGACAAAGTTCCGTCACACTTCCAGATGGCATCTATAAGCCCATCCTCCTATCCATCACCTTTCTAAATGGCATCTATAAGCCTATTCCCGACATCATATTGCTGATACTCTACTATGCGAGTGCAAATTTCTGGGCACTCTAGTGTTCAATCATCTTCCACCTTCGGATTACGAAAGGCACGCCAGCCAATCTACATCTTCAGGTTTAAGAAGATTGAACAGGGGGCAACTGTTGTACCCTAAAATTTGCCCTCCCATATTTTTCAAGATTTGCCAAGATCATGGTTCAAAATCTCTCAAGGATTGCACAGTCCAATTGCCTCCTAACACAATCAAAATTAGGGTTTTGGTTCTTGCAAAGAAATTAAAGTTTTCAGGGGTCCAATCAAGTCCCATATGCCTATAAACATTGTCAAGCATCCATATGTCAAGTGTCATAGCTCACAGCATCAAGTTGCACAGTCAAAAACCCTAATTGCTCCACAGTCAACTGTAGGGGCAAAATGGTCATTTGACTGTCAAAAGTCAAAATTTTTGGTCAACATCTTATTTTGAAGCCACAATCATCATTTTATCAACTCTTGATCATGATTCCTCAAAGCATGGCTCAAAAAGTCTCAAGATGCAAAAGTTTCTATTTTTGGACAGCTGAAAAGTCAACTGCAAATTGACCAAGGCATAACTTCCTCATGGTTCATCATAAAAATCCCATCCAAAGCTCATTTTCAAGGGGATGACATTTCCTACAACTCATCTTCACACTCCAAGTCCAAGAAATGCTCTCACAAAAAGTTATCAATTTCAACATTATAGGTCATTTTCAAAAGTCAACAAAAAGGCACTTTAAGTCAAAGACCATAACTTGAGATTGGTAAATCAAAATGACATGGGACCAAAGGCATTGGTTATAGGACTTCAAGACCTTTCCAAAATGTCCAAGAACATGTTCATAGCTTCAAAATTGAGCAAGATATGCATTGGAGAAGTTGGGAAATTTTTGGGAACTTTCAAAAGCCAACTTTGCCTAAAACACTTCAAATTTGCTAATGGGCCTCAATTTCTTTCTTGAATCATTACCCAAAGCCTATGCACGACCCAATGAGCTAAAAATAATTTATTTTCTTATTTTTAATTAATTAATTGAATTTATATTTATATTAATTCATTTAATTAGTTTTTATTATAAGAAAATTCAAAGATATGATTTTGTAGATCTTTTTGTGCAGCAAATCAAACTAGGGCAAGCTGGCAAAGTCGTTTCTCATCCAAGGGGACAAGATCTTCCATAATTGGCAAGGTTCCATTGAAAAAAAAGATTGAAATTTCATGATTGAAAATCAAATATTCAAGTCATAAATTCATGGATTCATGGGCTTGTTTTTGACCTAATTCTGATCACATACATATGCAAGAGTGAACCCTAGTGCAAGAGACACGAAAAAGCTGCTGAAAACTCATAACCAATTTGCAAAAAATAGAGAAAAAGCTTGAAACTGATTTCATAGTTGCAGGATAATTCAAGGCCTAAAGTCTATTCCAACACTTTGCTGACATTGCCAGGAAGCGTTTGCAATCAAGAACTAGCCCAAACGCATAAAGAATCCAAGAACATGAGCCACACGGTTTGCTTTGTTTTCCAATTTGACATAACATGATTCATGCACTTTTAACCATTTTTCTTGTTTGATTTACACTAATATTAACCTTCTGAAGCGATTGGTACAACTCAATTGAATTAATGTTGCCTGAATCAAGATTCACCATGGACGAAGATTAGGTTTTCAGAAGCTTCAGATTAGGGCTTTTGGCATCAGGAAAAATTGGACTAAGCCATGACCATGGTTGAATTCGTCAAGGCCAGACGAATTCAACCAACATCTCGCGCTCAATTTATATTAATTCCTCTTCTATTCGCTATTTTCAGGACTTTCAATTTGTGGGGGTTTAAAACCCCCGCTATCTCATTCATATTGCAGGTGAAAACGAAGAAGAAAGCTGAGGTGTCCAGGCGTGGTTGGATAGTTCAAATATCTGGCGCGTTTTTTTGTTTTATACCATTAACCTTTGTTTTATTATATAATATTTGTTTTCCATTGTATATACAAACGCGCGCAATAGCTCAGTTGGTGGATGACACGCTTGGTGAGTGCTGGGACCTGGGTTTGATTCCCAGGTCCCCCCACATAATTCATGACTTTTGTTTTAATGTCTTCTAGTGCAGCGCTTCATTCAGTGGCCTACCATGAGCCTCACGCCTGTGCTTGCCAAGTGGCCAGGAGATCCCATCCAATGGTCAGAAGGTGAATTCCATGGTACACTCCAGTCAACCATCATGCATACAATCAGAAAGTCAACGAGGCCTTTATCTTAATGGGCCCGGATTTCTCAAACAAACCTCCATATGGGCCTGACACCCCCCTTGGTTTGCATCATTTTTAATTTTATTTTCTTTTCTTTTTTTAATTCTTTTTAATTGTTTTAATTGTTTTTTTATCATAAAATAATTTTCCATAATAAAAACAGAAAGTCAAATTGTAAAATATATTTAATTATTATTAATTTCACCATTAACATATTTTTTGTAAATAAATTCTAATAATTAATCTAGTTTAATTTAGGTTTTTAATTTCAATCTTTTTTTAATAAATAAAAGTTACCTAGAATTAGGGTTTGACATTTTCATTTTTTTCCTTAATTAATTAATTAATCATTATTCATTATTATTAATTATCATTAATTTTTGTACATAAATATGTAAATAATTAATTAACTAGTAAATTAGATTAACTTTAATATTTTCTTTAATAACTAAAAATAATTTAGAATTAGGGTTTCCTTTTAAATTCTTTTCTTTATTTCCACATTAAATACAAAAACATAAAAAACACTTTCTTTTTAATTAAATAATTAATTAGACTTTAATTTAATTTAATTTCCCAAAAGGGTCAAAACCCTCGGACGTTCAATTTTAATTCTTTTCGCGCATTTATTTCCTTATTGATCATTATGTAACTGCTTTCCGGATGTAATAGTAATTAGGTATTTATTTACTGTCCGCACTTTTATCAAAAAATGGGTCTTTGTATTTTGGCGATGTATAGACCCGCGCCTTGTAATAGCGTAGCTTTTATCTTTCCGCTTTTAATTTTCCGCACTCTTAAATTCTAAATTGCATGAAAGAATGTATGTCAATTAAAAAACAAGCGTATCTCGCAATGCCATGATCAAAGATAACTGTTAAACTAAAAACAACCCACAAATACACACACCACTGCTAGGGTACGCCTCACTCGTTGCCTTCGAAACGTGGTCGTCAAGTATAGGACGTTTTAGCGGTCCTTATGTCCATGATCTAGTTGCCTCGAAACAGTTGCCTCAAAATAGTTGCCTCGAAACGGTTGCATCGGATTAAAAAAGGATCAAGGACATAAGGGTAGCTTCTAAGGTGTCCTACTGTTGCTTCGGTGACCACACCGTCCCTACAATCGAATTGACCCGAACACCTCCAACGGTGGTGCTACCTACCTCTCAATGGTGGGATGGCACTACTTTAAGGACTCTTACACATCCTAATTCCTTAGGATAGGTAGATGACTCATGGGTACTTTCTCTCTTCAAAAACAAACAAAACATCTTTTCACACTGACACTTTCAAAAGTTTTCAAAACAAATTTTTCATACGCTCTTGAGGACAGATACAAGAGTCACTTAGAAATCTTTCAAAAACAAAACTTTTTCAAAACCCACACACACTTGGAAAGCAAACATCTTTTGAAAACATAAGAGCAAGTATCTAAGAGCCCATGCATAACCATGGATAGAAAGGGTGCTAACACCTTCCCTTTCTATAAATCTACCTCCCGAACCGAGAAACTATCTCATAAGGAATTTTGCTGTGCTTTTGTCCTTTCCATGTTGGAGAAAATAAAAGACGATGGCAACTCTTGCTTACCGCGACATTTCACGAACCAACATTCTAAAACAGTCAGTTCTAAATCCACTGATCACAATCGGCATCAGAAAAATCTTTAGGAATCGATTTAACTGGACCAGAGAAGGTCTTGGATTAACTTTGACTGGATCGGCATTAGAAAAATCTTTAGGAATCGATTTAACTGGACCAGACAAGGTCTTGGAATAACTTCAACTATATCAGCATCAGAAAAATCTTTAGGAATCGATTTAACTGGACCAGAGAAGGTCTTGGATTAACTTTCACTGGATCAACATCAGAAAAATCTTTAGGAATCGATTTAACTGGACCAGACAAGGTCTTAGAATAACTTCAACTGGATCGGCATCAGAAAAATCTTTAGGAATCGATTTAACTGGACCAGACAAGGTCTTGGGATAACTTTGATTGGATCGGCATCAGAAAAATCTTTAGGAATCGATTCAATTGGACCAGACAAGGTCTTGGAATAACTTTAACTGGATCGACATCAGAAAATATTTAGGAATCGATTTAACTGGACCAGCAGAGGTCTTTTGACATAGTTGAGAATTTAACTGCATCTTTCCTGAAAGGCAAAGGTCAGTCATATGCAATGCATGATATGGATCAAGCAATGATGTTCTCAACATAAATGAGATTGTATTATATGATGCGTATATGCATGTATCATGATGTACGGAAATGTGATGTTTTAGCTGGGGAAAATAAATCTCGGAGCTGCTGGAGAATAGAGTTGAATTCTTCACTTCCGCTGGGGATGGTGAACTAAGGTGATTGCGAGAATAAACCGGCAGGAGAAGATAACTCTATTGGGGAATAAACTGATGAGGAGATTACTCTGTGGGGAAGAGACACTCTGTTGAGGCTTCCACTGACAAACTCTACTGGGGATGAATTACTGTTGCTGGTGATATTGAATCTGTTGAGGATTGAACTCCTGTTTGTGGAAAGAAAGAACTTCGCTGTGGATAATCTTTCAGTTGCAACTTGTTGGGAATAACCTTGTTAGGCTTTTGTGGGGATAATCCTCTGAATTATGCTGGGAGTGATCATTTGAACTTGGCTGGGGAGATTTATTTTTGTACTCCGCTGGGGATAAACTTCCAGAGTCTACTGGGGATGATGCTTCAACTCTGTTGGGGAAGCTTTTTAGACCGTGCTGGGAATATTTTGACTCCACTGGGGGTATCTTGTACTCTGCCGGGGAACATTCTTATACTTCGTTGGGGAATATTAAGACTGTCGGGGATATCGAGCCTTTTTAGTGCTGATGGTAGATAAACTCTGCTTGGGGAGAGTATTGCTGATTCGTTCATAGTTGTAAGTCTCGGTTGGGGAGAGTTATCTTTACTGTCTTACTCTGCGGGGAGTGAATGTTACTGGGACGCGTGCTAAGGATATGACGATGGCTTGTGTGATCGGTGGATCTGGAACTGACTGTTTAACGCTGGTTCGCGAAATGTCGCGGAAGCAAGAGTCGCCACCGTCTTTTATTTTCTCCAAATGGAAAGGACAAAAGCACAGAAAAATTCCTTATAGAGATTGCTCTCGGTTCGGGAGGTAGGTTATAGAAAGGGAAGGTGTTAGCACCCTTTCTATCCATGGTTATCCATGGGCTCTTAGATACTTGCTCATTTGTGTTTTCAAAATTGTTTGTTTGCTTTTCAATTGTGGGTTTTTTTAAAAAAGTTTCTTTGAAAAATTTCAGTTCGACTCGTACGTCAGAGTGTTTGAAAAATTTGCTTTGAAAGCTTTTGAAAATGTGTTGGTGTGAAAAGATTTCTGTTTGTCTTTGAAATTAGAGCAAGTATCCATGAGAACCTACCTACCCTAAGGAATTCGTCTGTGTAAATGTCCTTTAAAGTAGTGCCATCCCACCATTGAGAGGTAGGTAGCACCACCGTTGGAGGTGTTCGGGTCAATTTGAGTTTGTAGGGACATGGTGATCACCAGAGCAATGGGAAGACACCTTAGAAGCTACCCTCATGCCAGGTTCCCGGATCATGAGGACTTACTAAGACGTCCTCTACTCGACGATCACCTTTCGAGGCAAGGCAACAGTGAGGCGTACCCTAGGGGTGGTGTGTGCGATTCGTGTGTCGTTTTCATTGATATTTGTCTTGTCATGTTTGTTGTGATCTACGCTTGATTTTATTTTTAAAGCCATTCATTCTTGCATGCTTATTTAACAGTTAATATTTGCGAGGAAAAGTAAATCTAAGGCTATTACAAATGGCGCGGGTCCACATCGCCAAAATTAAACCGGACCCGATTTGACTGAAAAATAAATAAAGCGAATAAAAGAAAAGTGCGAGAAGTTAAATGTTACAATGCTTCGGGAGAATTACATAATTATTTAAGCAATAAAATAAATACGCAAATTAAACAATTAAAAACATGGGCGTTGGACCCTTTTGCAAGATTAAAATTAAATTAATGAGGAGTTAGGATTAATATTAAATGAAAATGTTTTTTTGGTATTTTTGTGTTTTTTAAGATTTGATAGAAAAAAGAATTAATTTCAAATTAAAATAAAACACTAAACCTAGTTCTAATTATTTTTTAAGTTATTAAGAAAAACATACTGAATTTTTAACCTAATTGAAAACCCTAATTTATTTATGTACAATTTAATTATAAAAAATAAATAGAGTAAATAATATTATGGTAAAAATAAGGAAAATTAAAAAAGGGACAAAAATTGTCAATTAAACCTAATTCTATGTTTTTTTTAGATTTATTAAAAAGAATTAAAATTGCAAAAAAAAACCTAATTAGAACTAAATAATTACATGTAAATCTATTTATGAAAATAATTACAGTAAAAAATATTTATTATTTTTGGTCTTTTCTGATTTTTTTTTATGAAGTTTTTATATTTTGTAAAAAAAATAATTAATTAAATAAACAGTAATTAAAATAAAAATTAAAATTAAAACAAGAAATAA
This sequence comes from Vicia faba, assembly GCA_948472305.1. Lineage (NCBI taxonomy): Eukaryota > Viridiplantae > Streptophyta > Magnoliopsida > Fabales > Fabaceae > Vicia > Vicia faba. The sequence goes on from OX451741.1 coordinate 106,091,611, forward strand.
GAAAAAAAGATAATGAAAGCAAACCAGGGGGGGTTCAGGCCCCAATTGGAGGTTAAATGTGAAATTCTGGCCCAATGATTCTGAGGCCTTTTTGACTTTCAGAGCTTGCATGCATCAACGTTGACCTGGGCATAGCATGTTCTTCAAGCCTGGCCTTTGATTTGGGTTCATGAGACACATGTATGCTTAGATTATGGGGATGTACGGTGCACTCCAATGACGAACCTGCATGTGAATGTGAACAAGAAAATAATATTGAAATTATTGAAGACCTGGGGATCGAACCCAGGTCTTGTGCATTGCCCGTACTTTCGCTTGCCATCTGTGCCACTTAACCAATTTGATATATAATATACAAACAAATAAAAAAGAGAAAGTAACGCATTAGTGGATTTTTGGCGCGAGCTTTTGAATTAGCCAATCCTCGCTTGACATGGAATCGTCTTCTCCATTCCCTGAAACATGAAAAACGAAGGCAACGGTTTTCCAGGTGTGGTGTTAGGCTGGCTATGGGAAAATAGCGAATAGGTTTTAGGCGCTCATAAATTGAGCGCGATGTGTATTTCCTGTTCGTCCAGATGCGTTGAACTCAATGGCAATAGTCTTGAGGCTTAATTTTTCCGTGGGTGAAAAGCCCCAAATTTCAGTCCTGCAAAACCCTAGAACACGATCATGGTGAAATCGCGTGTATGACATAAAAATGCAATTAAAGGCATTGGTTAGCATCAGCACATCATAAGGAATATGAATATATAAATAAAATGCAATGAAGATGCCTAGAAATCAAAATACGATCATGGATTTTCCTTGGCACAGTTTGAGTTCGTTGTACCGATTCTGGGAGTTTGAATGGACGTTTGTGACTGCAATGCGTTCAGGAATGCTTGAGGAAGCTGTTGGACTATGAATTATGCCTTGAATCAATCTCTAAAGTGGTTTTCAGTTTTGCATTTTTTGGTGACTTTTTCAAGTTTGTAATGTATCCTTTGGCGCAGCTTCCAGTGTTCTATGATTAGGTTTTGACTCAAGTATTTGTATGGAAGCTATTAGGTCAACAAAACTAGCACAAATCCAAGGCATTCATTGTTTTGCATATTTGATTTCCTTAAGATCTTTTTGAATCTTTTTCATGTGCATTTTTGTTCAATCATGCTCAAATCAACCAAATCTTGCCATATTGGGATGTGCACGAGATCTTGACCTTAAGACATGTATAAAAAGATTTTTTAGGTCAAGTTTTATATTTTCCACATATTTATATAATTTAAATGAATTAATATGAATAATAATTCAAATAAATAAATAAAAAATGAGAAAATACTTCCCTTTGGGCCAAGTGGTCGTGCACATGCTTGGAATGATGAATCATGGAAGAAAAATGGGCCCATTAGCAAATTTAGGTCATTTGAAGTAAAGTTGATTTTTCAAAATTCCCAAAAATTTCCCAACTTCCACAAGGCATAACTTGCTCAATTTTTAAGATTTTCTCATGTTCTTGGACATTTTGGAAAGGTCTTTGAGTCCTCTAACCAATGTCTTTGGTTCCATGTCATTTTGATTTACCAATCTCAAGTTATGGCCTTTGACTTAAAGTCCCTTTTTGTTGACTTTTGAAAATGACCTATAATGTTGAAATTGATAACTTTTTGTGAGAGAATTTCTTGGACTTGAAGTATGAAGATGAGTTGTAGGAAATGTCTTTCTCTTCAAAATGAGCTTTGGATGGAATTTTTCTGATAATCCATGTGAAAGTTATGCCCTGGTCAATTTCAGTTGACTTTTTCAACTGTCCAAATAAGGAAACTTTTGCATCTTGATGATTTTCTGAGCCAAATTTTGAGAATCATGATCAAGCATTGATCAAATGATGTTTGTGGCTTCAAAATGATATGTTGACCAAAAATTTGAACTTTTGACTGTCAAATGACCATTTTGCCCCTACAGTTGACTGTAGTGCAATTTAGGGTTTTGACTGAGCAATTTTGATCTGAATGCCTTGAAACTTGATATGAGGATGCTTGACCACATTTGCAAGCATGTGAGACTTGATTGGACCTTTGAAAACTTTATTTTCCTGATCGGAACACAAACCCTAGTTTTGACTGTATAGGAGACAGTTGGACTGCACAACCCTTGGGGGAATTTTGTGACTTGGCTTGGCAATTTCTTGAAGAATATGGGAGGGCAAATTTTGGGGTGCAACAGCTTGCATCGAGACTTTTTTGCCCCTGTTTCAGCGGGAGAAGGTGCCTGCGGAGGCCCTGTGGATCGAGTATTATCCCCACCTATGAGGTGCTTGGTATCTTTCGGTCAAAATGACAAATCTTCTTCTGGTAGGCCAGTGACGAGATGACGAGACATAGTTGTACGCTTTGATCCCTAATTTTTTCCTGGACCACCCTTTCGGGTTTTCAGTTCACCGGGATACCCTTTTTTGCCCAAGCCTCCTTTTCAGGTTTTCGACTTGCCGGATGTACAAATTTTTTCATTTTCATCCCTTATTTTTGCCCGAACCCTTTTGGTTCGCCGGGAAGCCCTTATTTTTTCCTAGGCCAGTCAACCTAGCGGGTCTTTGATTATGCGTAGTACTTTTTTGACTATGTCCACGCTCTCAGAGTGTAGGGAGTTGTCACTGTCAGTAGTGTCGTGTTGCCATACTACCAGAAGATGTTTGATCATGCAAGATTCGTTGCTGGAATTCGTGTCCAATGCCCCAATTGATTCAGATGGAGATTTGCCCCCGGCTATTTGGCATTTTGAGAGATTCCTTGAATCTTGACTTAACTGCCCTAGATGATGGACAATGCTCATGCTGTGCCCCTTGGTTGGAAGTGTTTTTTTCACTTGAGGTGACCCTTTTTATTGAAAAGGTTTTTGCTCACTAGATATTCATCGTGCGAATTTCTCTGCTGTTTGAACAAATAGTTATATGCAAACAATGTTATTTTAAGAATGCAAAGCTTATGTCTGTCTTGAAATTTTTGAAAATGCATTTTTTCAATAAGATAGGAAAATTTTGTAAAATGTGACGTCAACTCAGGATTTACAGCAAGCCTTACAGGAGTTAGGATACCTTTTGTAACAGTATGCTTTCGGACTAACACATGCTTCAGCTAGGACTTTTTAAGGGTTATAACGTGGCCTGGTTCACGGTTTAAGAAACAAAGGATAAAGGCTCAAATTTTATTTGTACCCACCCGTTCTTCGTGATGTTCTTCGATCCTAAACTCAGCTAATCATGAATTAGATCTTGTTTGAGTCTTTGCTCTGATATACCAGTGATGGTTCAGATACTGACAATTTATTTTGAACAGGCAGTCATTTTGTTGAGAGTTTGTAGGGCCTCTTTCTTTTTGATCGTTATCGCTGTCTTTTGCCTGAACTGTTTCTTTTGTGATTACAGTCAGAGGGATGCCCCAGTTTTGTAAGTCTCCTTCATAGGTTTTGACTTATTAGGCTTTTATTTTGAGAGATAATAACTGCCTGTCCTTACGATTATACAGAACCAACACCGTCTTTTGTTTCGGAAGGACTTCTTTGATGCCATTCATTGTGCACCTGGATTAACTGAGAAAACTACCCTGCCCCAGGTTATAATTACGGGTTTTAATTTGTGAAACGAAAAAATCCAACTTCTTTGGCTCAAAGGGGTTGACTAGGGATTATCTTCCTTATAACTCCGCTGTTTAGGATTTGAAACAATTCCTGTACATCGTCAGCAGGGTCTGTTCAAAAGCATACTGTAGAGATTTTGGTATCATTTTCGTCATCCTACCTCTAAAGGCTTAGAATTTTTTACGAGAGTTGATCATCACAAAAAATGAAAGCAATTTGAATATAGTGAATACGAATGGATTGATTCAAAACAGACATATGCAATGCATTGATAAAGTAATAAAGTTTGACATGAATAAATGTTCGAACAATTAAAAGAAAATTACAAATTGAAAATTCTAATGACCAAAAGTCTTCTCGTCTCAGTACTTGTCACTTCAAATGGTGAACCTTGGAGGGATGGTAGAAGAACTCAGCCTGACCATCTTGTGTGAATTCTAATGCTCCTTCATCAATCAGGTCTTGAATTTTGTTTCTCAACGCCCAACAACTGTTAGTTTCATGCCCCGGGCTGCTAGAGTGATATGCACACCTTGCATCAGGATTGTACCTTGGGGAGGCTATGTGGGGATTCTGAGGAGGGTCCCTTAACGTCACCAGATTCAATCTCGACAGGTGTTGTAAAGCTTGAGACAGCGGCATGTTGAGTTTGATAAACTGCCTCTTGGGTGTATCCGGCTTACTCTGATTAACCCGTTGTTTTTGGCGAGGTTGTTGTTGGACTCTTAAGGTGGAAGCAACTTGGAGAGGTCCATTCTTCACCAAACCCAAACCTGGTTTTCTTGAAAGTTGATCAGTGACTTGGACTTCGTCCCTGACTGTTTGCTTCACACTGTTGTATCTGTCTTGATGAAGCTGGTTGATAATGGTTCTCAACTCTTCTTGTTCTCGGGCTAAGCTTTGGATAAGATCCTTCTGCCCCAGCATCTGGGTTTTCATGGCACCTAACTCAACTTGCATTTGTTCCAACCGTTCGTCCTTATTGTCTTCAGGACTTTTCTTGACCAAGTTCTCGATGAGGAGTGTTTTCAACTCTTCCTGCCCCTTGGATAGGTTTAGGAATACGTCCCTGAACTGAGCTTCTTGAGTTTGAAGATCTTGTTTGTCTTGTTGGAAAGCCATTGCTGAAATAAACAGCGAGAACATGAGAGACTTGTACTGGGAGACCTGTTATGCAATGATATGTATGGTATATGTATGTAATGTTTTCAAGGATCTCGCGGGGTAAACAAGAAACTTGTTAGTATTTGAATTTTGCAGCTTTAATTGAAGAAACTTCGTGTTGTTAAGAGTCCTTCTTCAAGAGTCAAGCTCACCATATCGAGTGGGTCATAGCCCCTGACTCAAGTTATCGTGTTTTGATTTCTAGACAACCTTGGCTAGAGGAAAATAAATCCCCTTTGCCCCTTGCTAAACATTTGATTTACCATAACCTGCATCACAAACCCTTGAGATCCTTGAAATGGTTAAGGAAATGTTAAGGCATGATGTTATGATGTGTATGCTATGCGTTTAAGCAAAAGTGTGAAGTAATGTAAGTAAACCCTGCAATAAATCCAAATTATTGGATAAGGACTGTAAACAAAACCTGCAAGGAACTCATGTTGTCAGATAACAAAAATGTGCAAGTAGTTCAAGTTTGAAGGCACACAAGTCACAAACAGCCTTAAGTTTAGGCTGGCATGGAGTTTAGGTATTACCCTCTTTCAGTTTAGTTGGTTCAACCTGTCCTAGAAATAGTAACCGGGTTCTAGAGGATCTCAATATCACTGACCACCCTCGATCAGTCATAATTCCAGTTTAGCAACCTTTTCTTGTGGCCGGAATCATCGCGAGAGTTTGGTCTCAATGAGTGTAGCATACTGCTACTGTTCTATGGCCAAGTTGGTCAATTTAAAGGTTCAAAGGTCAGTTGGTTCTTAATGACCCCTTAGAAGACCCATATTCTCCTCGTTGCGCCACAAGGGATATCGGTACAAACTAAAGTTCCACACCAACGTAGCTACTGCTTCAACCGTATCGGTCTACACCGTACATTTCCCTCACAGTTTATTGCTACTTGCCTAAAGGGTATCCCCCAGATTCGGGTTAGGATATATAGTAACTCCGATACAAGCCCACAAATATAAAGCATACAAAGCAAATAATTGAAAACACAATGATTTAATCCTAAGTTACACCCCACTTATAAGCATCCCCAGTAGAGTCTCCAGTTCTGTGATATGGTGGGAGAGAACTGACTGTTTTTTGGAATGCTGGTTTGCGTTTTGCGTTTTTTTCGCAAAATGTCGCGGTAAGCAAGAGTCGCCACCGTCTTTTATTTTATCCAACTAGGAAAGGAAAAAAAGCACAGAAAAATTCCTTTTTCGAGATGTTTCTCGGGTCCGGGGGGTAGATTATAGAAAAGGAAGGTTTTAGCACCCTTTCTATCCGTGGTTATCCACGGGCTCTTAGGTACTTGCTCATAGTGTTTTCAAAAATTGCTTTTCTTTGTGTTTGTGGGTTTGAAAGAAGTTTTTGTTTAAAAGGTGTAGGTGCGAAAAGTTTTTATTTTGTTTTGAAGAGAGCGAGTACTTAAGAACCATCTACCTACTCGAAAAAGGAATCAATCTATGCTAATGTCCTTAAGACAATGCTATCCCACTATTGATGAGTAGGTAGCGTCGTCATTGGAGTTTAAGGGTCAATTCGATTAAGGGACGTGTGATCACTAAAGCAATGTTAAGACGCCTTAGCGGTAACCCTAATGTCTTAGATCATTTTTCCGAGGCAACCGCTTCGAGGCAACTATGATATTTGGACAAGAGGGCGACCTCTAAAACTTCCTATACTCAATGACCACGTTCGAAGGCAACCAAGTGAGGTGTACCCTAAGATTGCGCATGTGCGAGTGTGTCATTTTTCAGTTATTTTGTCTTTGTACATGTCAATGGTTATCTATGTTGATTTTAGGTTAAACATTCAATCTTGTCATGCATACCTATTATCAATCATCTAACAGTTATGTAAGTTGCGGAAATTAAAATTAAACTATTAGAAGGCGTCGGATATTTACATCGCCAAAAACAACCCTTGAAATTAAAATGCGGAAAATAATAAAGCGATAAAATAATTTAAAGATCCTAATTAAACTATTACATTCCGAGAAACAGATACAATAATATAGTAACATGGCACGCGTGCGGAAATTTAAATCGAATGCGAATTTTTTAGGGTTTTGATCCCTTTTTTGAAAGAAAGCATTTTTTTATTATTTTTGGATTAAAAGAAATTAAATTAAGTTAACAATTAAATTAATTAATTAATTAATTAAAAAAAGATATTTTTGGATTTTTGGATATTTAGAGAAATAAAAATAAATTTGATTAAAGTTAATAAAATCTAATTATCTACATTAATTTTAATTATTGCAAAAAAGAAATTAAAGTCATTCCTAATTAAACTAAATTAATTGAATTAATATTTATTTGCAAAAATAAAATACTGAAATTAATTTTAATAAATAAAAGATATTTTTTGATTTTAATTTTATTAAGAAAAAGATTTATTGGTTAGTGATTAAATAATAAAAATAATTAACAATTAAATAAAATAAAGAAAAAGAATGAAATAGAAATACTCAAGGGGGGGGGGGGGGGTTGGGCTCAGACTGGAGGTGAGATTAACAGTTTTGATGGCCCAATTATGCCTTGGCCTGTTTGACTTTTGGGCTCCCATGCATGCACATTGACTTGGGCATATGATTGACTTTCATTCTTAACCACCAGATTTGGCCTGGGGCCATCTGGCGCTTTAAGATTTGAGGGAGCATGGTGCGTTGCAATGCATGAGACACGCTGGAACATCTGCAAGAAAATAATAATAAGGAATATGGGGACCTGGGATTCGAACCCAGGTCCTGTAAGCCATTGCACAACACGTCTACCACTGGACCACTACACTTTATTTGTTAATGCAATAAGAATAAAATATAATATTGGAAAACACGTAAATGCCAGAAAATATAAAAATAAAACGCGCCAAATTCAAATTGTCCAATCAGGGAGGGGCACGTCTTCATCTTCTTCGTTTGGCCTGGATATTTACCTGCGGATTTATATCCGCAGCTAAATCCGTATCTGCATTCTAAAATTAGTTCTAGGCTATAAAAATGCAATCCAAGACCATGGACATGTTCGTCTGGACATCCTGAGCATGTCTATGTCCATTAATGGCGCTGATTTTACCTGTAGAGAGAACGCCCAAAAACAAACTTCCAAAACCCTAGGTTCGGTTACAGGGCCATGGCTCATGAAAACGCAATCAAATGATGCAGAAATCTTAGAAATTGAACGATAATCATGATTATACCAAAGATTTGTCCAAAAAGTGCAAGAATAATGATATATGAATTCGGCTGAAAGGTGGTTTTTTGAAATACTTACAAAGCTCCTGGATGCGTATGGAGGCTGGTTCTGGATTGATTTTGCTTCAAGGATGGTCCAACAATTGATTAGTGATGAGATTTGACCTTGAATTCGCCTCTAGGAGTGATTTCAGTTTCAAGCTTTTTTGACAATTTTCCAAGTTTGGTTCTTGTGATTTTGCAGCTTCCCACCTCTAAAACTCGTGCCTCTCACTTGTATATGTAATATGGAATGAATTAGGTTAACTTCTTTGGGCTGAATCCTTGTGCATTGATGTTTGGAGATATGATTTGATTCACCATTGAAATCTTTCCAATTTTGTCCAAAATCCATCTTTTTGTTCATGATATGGTGAGATACAAGTTTGATCATGTCCATGATGACAATTAAGACCTATAACAATCAAAAAGATCCTAATTCATCAATATTTGGATTTTATTTGATTTAAATTGATTTAAAATAAATTAATTCAATAAAAAATCAAATAAAATAGAAAAATTAATAAATGGACACAAGTCTGAAGCTAGGACACGTGTGTAGTGTGACAAGATCAAATCAAGTGGAAAAGAGTGGGCCCATTTGACAAAATTTGAATTTTTGGGGATAGTTGACTTTTGGCAATTTTGCAAAAATTCCAAACTTCAACAATGCATAACTTCTACAATTTTGAACTTTTGGAGGTGTTCTTTGACTATTTAGAAACCTTGAGATGTCCTATAACCAACCCTTTTGGTCTCATTTCATTTTGATATTCCATGCTCAAGTTATAAGCTTTGGAAAAAAAGGTGTTTTTGTTGACTTTCAAAAATGACCTATAATGTCCAAATTTGTAACTTTTTGTGAGTGCATTTCTTGATCTTGGGGTATGAATATGGATTGTAGGAAATTGCATCCTCTTAAAAATGCGCTTTGGATGGGTCATTTCTCATGAAGTATGAGAAAGTTATGCTTGGTCAAAGTTAAGTTGACTTTTCCTGCAAAATCCTAATTTAGTAACTTTTGAGTCTTGATGAATTTTGAGCAATCCTTGATGAATCATGATCAACCCTTGATCAAATGATGAAATATCCTTCAAAATGAGAATGTTGACAAAAAAACTTGAATTTTGACAATTTGTAGGTCACAGTTGACTTTTGCCCTAGCACAGTCGATTCTTGGACCTTTTGAGCAATTGACTGACCAAACTTCCTCTGCAAGGCTTGAAATTTGGCATGGATGAACTTGAGAACATATTAGGACGTTGGGGAGAATTTAGGTCATTTGGATGCAAGGACCTTGATGCAACACAAAACCCTAATTTGAGGTTGATTGCCTTAGGAGATGATTTGACTGTCCAACTCTTGAGCAATCTTGAACCACTTGGAGATTTTTTTTTGCAATAATTTGAGAAATATGGGAGGGAAAATTTTGGGGTACAAAATATGCAATGCATGATATATATCAAGCGATGATGTTCTCATAATAAATGAGATTGTGTTGTATGATGCGTATATGCATGTATAATGATGTATGGAAATGTAATGTTTTTAGCTGGGGAAAATAAATCCCGTATAGCTGCTGGAGATAAGAGTTGAACTCTTCATTTCCGCTGGGGATAGCGAACAAAGATGATTGCGAGAATAAACCTGCAGGAGAGGATAACTCCGTTGGGGAATAAACTGATGAGGAGATTACTCTGTGGGGAAGAGATGCTCCGTTGAGGATTCCATCAATGAATTTCGCTGAGGATGAATTACCGTTACTGGTGATACTGGATCCTGTTGGGGATTGACTTCTGTTTGTGAAAGGAAAGAACTCCGCTGGGAGATGATCTTTCAATTGAAGCTTCACTAGGGATAACCTTTTAGACTCTTGTGGGGATAATCCTTTGAACTTGCTGGGGACAATCTTCCAAAGTCTACTGGGGATGATTCTTCAACTCCACTGGGGAAGCTTTTCAGACTGCGCTGGGAAATATTTCAGACTCCACTCGGGATATCTTGTACTCTACCGGGGAATATTCTTATACTCCGCTGGGGAATATTAAGACTGTCGGGGATACTAAGCCTTTTCAGTGTTGATGGTAGATAAATTCTGCTTGGGGAGAATATTACCGATTCATTCATAGTTGTAAGTCTCAGTTGGGGAGAGCTATCATTACTGTCTTTTCTTACTCTGCCGTGAGTGAAAGTGCCTTAGCCATATTCTTCAACTGAATCTACCTTTGTACCTGGTGGATAAAGCATCTGTAAAGTATGGACATTTCTCATTGCCCCTGTTTCTGATATTACAAGTAACCGTCTTTTGTTTTGTATGTAAATATTCATGAGCTACAATTAATGTCAAATGCATATATCAAAAATGAACATTGGACGTTCTTTGCAAAACAAAACAGATAAAGGAAAAACAGTTTGAAATTTCTCTGAAAATGAATTGTATTGATTTTGAAGTTTGGCCTGTAAATAGGCGTTTTTGTACAAGAGGCTGACGTCCTAGTAAGAGAATGCCGCCGAATATTAGAATTTACACAATTTGTGAAAAACTAAACAAAACAGTTATGTGAATAATCCCACTGGGTTCCAACTCTGCTATTGCCTTTATGTCCTCGAGCATCTCATCACTTTGCTACTTGGTTGAAGGTAGATCAGATTGATTAGTGTCGTCCGAGCTTGATAGTCGATATCAAAGTCTAGTTGCAAGGTGATCCAATGAGACATAGTGTTACGCTTTGATCCCTAATTTTTTCCTGGACCGCCCTTTTGGGTTTTCAGTCCACCGGGATACCCTTTATTTCCCAAGCCGCCTTTTCAGGTTTTCGACTTGTCGGGTGTACAGATTTTTTTTATTTTCATCCCTTATTTTTGCCCGAACCCTTTTGGTTCGCCGGGAAGCCCTTATTTTTTCCTAGTCCAGTTAACCTAGCGGGTCTTTGATTATGCGTAGTATCTTTTCACTATGTTTGTATTGACGGGGTGAGGAAGGTCATCATCATCCATGGTGGTTAGAATCATAGCTCTTCCTGAGAAAATGTTCTTAACCATAAATGGCCCTTCGTAAGTAGGGGTCCATTTGCCCCTGGGATCACCTTGAGGTAAGATAATGTGTTTGATAACCAGGTCCCCAACTTGATACTCTTGTCGTCTAACTTTCTTGTTAAATTCATTGATCAGCCGCTTTTGATACGTTTGACCATGACAAATAGTAGTGAGTCTTTTTTTATCGATTAGGTTCAGCTGATCAAGCCGGGTCTGAATCCAGTCATCTTCACTCAAACCTGCGTCCTTCATAATCTGAAGAGAGGGTATCTGAACCTCAATGGGTAAGACGGCCTCCATACCATATACCAAGGAATAGGGGGTTGCACCTGTTGACGTCCGCGCTGAGGTACGATACCCATGAAGAGAAAATGGTAACATCTCATGCCAGTCTTTGTATGTCACCGTCATCTTCTGCACGATCTTCTTAATTTTCTTGTTAGCCGCTTCAACAGCCCCATTCATCTTCGTCCAGTAAGGAGAAGAGTTATGATGCTGTATCTTGAACTGCTTGCAGAGCTCAGTGATCATTTTATTGTTGAGATTTGTACCATTGTCTGTAATGATCCTCTCTGGTACACCATATCGACAAATCAGATTGTGCCAAATGAACCGTGCCATGATGTTTTTGGTTACAGTAGAAAAGGAAGTTACTTCAACCCACTTTGTAAAGTAATCAATTGCTACCAGGATGAAACAATGCCCATTGGATGTTGTAGGTCTGATCTCGCCGATAATATCAATGCCCCACATTGCAAAAGGCCAAGGTGTCGTCAAGACATTCATAGGTACTGGAGGTATGTGCACCTTATCAGCATAGACTTAGCACTTGTGACAGGTCCGAGAATGCTGATAATAGTCGGCTTCCATGGTGGACCAAAAATATCCTACCCGTAGGATTTTCTTTGCCATGGTATGTCCACTGGAGTGAGTTCCGAAAGTACCTTCATGTAACTCTGCCATGATCCTTCCTGCTTTGTTTTTGTCCACACATCGCAGTAAGGTTGAATCATGGTTGCGCTTGTAAAGGATGCCATTGCTGATGAAGAACTTTGTCGCAAACCTTCTTAGAAACTTATTGTCATTAACAGATGCACCCTCGGGGTATTCCTGAGCCTCAAGATACCTCTTCACCTCATGGAACCAGGGTTTATCCATTGCCTCTTCAGTCTCAATATCACATCAATGTGCAGGTTCGTCCAATTTTTCAATGATGATCCGGGGAGCTTCGTTATCCCAATTGACTTTGAACATAGAAGACATCGTAGCCAGTGCGTCCGCTAACTGATTCTCCTCTCTAGGGAAGTTTTCAAAGGTTATCTCTTCGAAGTGTGGAAGCAACGTCAATACATACTCCTTGTAAGGAATAAGATTTGGGTGTTTCATATCCCACTCGCCTTTGATCTGACTGATCACGAGAGAGGAATCTCCGAAAACAATCAAGAACTTAATCCTTAGGTCAATTGCTGCTCGAAGACCCATGATGCATGCTTCATACTCCGCCATATTGTTGGTGCAGTTGAAACATAGTCGGGCGGTGAACAGAGTATGAGAGCCTTTAGGAGATATGATCACGGCGCCAATGCCATTACCCAAAGCGTTTGAAGCTCCATCAAAGTACATAGACCATCAGGATCCTTCCTCAGGTCCTTCATCTGGTCCAGGTGTTTCACAATCAGTCACTACCATGATATTCTCATCCGGGAACTCGAAGTTCATAGACTAGTAATCATCCACTGCCTGATGTGCCAAATGATCTGCCAACACACTTCCCTTAATTGCCTTTTGGGTCGTATATTGGATGTCATACTCAGTCAAGATCATCTGTCATCTTGCTATTCTTCTGGAAAAGGCAGGCTTCTCGAAGATATACTTGATTGGATCCATCTTTGATATCAATAGAGTAGTGTGAGTTAGCATATATTGTCTCAGCCGGCGAGCAGCCCATGCCAAAGCACAACAAGTTTTCTCGAGCGTTGAGTATCGGGTCTCGCAGTCGGTAAACTTTTTGCTAAGGTAATAAATAGCATGCTCTTTTCGGCCAGACTCGTTATGTTGACCCAGCACACACTCCATTGAGTTGACGAGTACGGTCAAGTATAAGATCAAAGGTCTCCCTTCAACTGGAGGAATCAGAATAGGTGGCTCTTGGAGATACTCTTTGATCCTTTCAAAAGCGGCCTGACATTCATCGTTCCATCTTACCACTTGATTTTTCTTCAGTAGCTTGAAGATTGGCTCACAAGTAGCAATCAAGTGTGAGATGAATCTGGCAATATAGTTCAGGCGTCCCAGAAAGCCTCTGACTTCTTTTTCTGTTCGGGGAGCCGGCATTTCCTGTATAGCCTTTACCTTTGCAGGATCCACTTGAATACCTTTATCACTTACGACGAAACCCAGCAGCTTACCAGATCTCACCCCGAAGGTGCACTTGTTCGGGTTTAACCATAGCTTGTACAACTTCAACCTATCAAACAACTTCTGAAGGTGGTCAAGAGGCTCTTCTTTAGTTTGGGATCTTGCAATCATGTCGTCGACGTATACCTCAATCTCATGATGGATCATGTCATGGAACAAAGCGACCATGGCGCGCTGATACGTTGCCCCAACATTTTTCAATCCAAAAGGCATGACCTTGTAGCAAAAGGTACCCCATTGAGAAACAAAGGTTGTCTTCTCCATGTCTTCGGGAGACATCTTAATCTGATTATAACCGGAGAAACCATCCATAAAGGAGAATACCTTATCCTGAGCGGTGTTGTCAACCAGAACATCGATATGAGGTAGAGGGAAATCATCCTTGGGGCTCGCCCTGTTCAGATCCCTATAGTCAACACACATCCGAACCTTACCATCCTTCTTCGGCACAGGAACCACATTGGCCACCCACTATGGGTAAGAAGTAACTGCTAGGAAACCGGCGTCGAACTGTTTCATAACTTCAGCCTTGATTTTCTCAGAACTCTGGGCGCATTCTGCGGACCTTCTGTTTCACTGGAGGACAGTCTTCCTTGGTAGGTGTTGTACCCTAAAATTTGCCCTCCCATATTCTTCAAGATTTGCAAAGAGCATGCTTCAAAATCTCCCAAGGGTTGCACAGTTCAATGACCTCCTAACAGTCAAAGATTAGGGTTTTGGTTCTGGCAAAGAAATTGAAGTTTCCAAGGGTCCAAATAAGTCCCACATGCCTATAAACATTGTCAAGCATCCTTATGCCAAGTTTCAAGACTCACAGCACAAAATTGCACAGTCAAAAACCCTAATTGCATTACAGTCAACTGTAGGGGCAAAATGGTCATTTGACAGTCAAAATTTTTGGTCAACATCTTATTTTGAAGCCACAGACATCATTTGATCAATTCTTGATCATGATTCTCAAGGCATGGCTCAAAAAGTTTCAAGATGCAAAAGTTTCTATATTTGGACAATTGGAAAAGTCAACTGCAAATTGACCAAGGCATAACTTCCACATGGTTTATCAGAAAAATTCCATCCAAAGCTCATTTTGAAGAGAATGACATCTACTACAACTCCTCTTCACACTTCAAGTCCAAGAAATGCTCTCACAAAAAGTTATCAATCTCAACATTATAGGTCATTTTCAAAAGTCAACAAAAAGGCACTTTAAGTCAAAGACCATAACTTGAGATTGGTGAATCAAAATGACACGGGACCAATGGCATTGGTTAGAGGACTTCAAGAGCTTTCCAAAATTTCCAAGAACATGATCAAATCTTAAAAATTGAGCAAGATATGCCTTGTGGAAGTTGGGAAATTTTTAGGAATTTTGAAAAGTCAACTTTGCTTCAAATGCCTCAAAATTGCTAATGGGCCACAATTTCTTCCAAGAATCATCACCCAAAAGCTATGCACGACCCATTGACCCAAAGGGGAGTTATTTTCTCATTTTTAATTTATTAATTGAATTTTTAAAATCTATTAATTCATTTAATTCAAATTAAATATGAAAAAATACTAAATGCCACCTTTCAAATCTTTTTATGCAGCATTTCTACTCATCATTCACTCAAGATTTCGTGCATACTCAAAAAGGCAAGAATTGGCAATGATTGGCATCAAAAAGGAATGAAAAAGATTGAAAAAGATTCATGAAGATCACAAATTTAAAAGCATCGATTCCATGGATTTTGGACTTGTTTTTTTACCCTAATTCATTGACATACATATACACATCACAACCCTAATGCACAGAACTCAGAAGTTGTGCCTCAAACCAAAGAACCACTTTACATTTTTTGTCAAAAATTTAGAAACTGAAAACACACATAGAGCACGTTTCAAAGCCAAATAAGGATTCCATTACACTCCTGACACATCAGGGAAGCCATTCCAATCAAATTCAACTCTCCATACGCAAGGAATCGGTATAACCAAGTCTAACTTTCTTTGAAAATTTTCATATTCGTGTTTCATCATTCATGCAATATTTTTGATTTTTAATCATGGATTTGGACTAATGTGAGTATTCTGAAGCTGATAGCATGCTTTAATTGAATTGATAAGGCCTGTGTGAGAATCCACCATGGGAGCTCTTTAGGGTTTCAGAGGTTGGAAATTAGGGACTCTTTCATATGGAAAAATTAAGCCATAAGACCAGTACCATTGGACTCGTGACTTTCATACGAACTAATTCCACACATCGCGCCCTATTTATTTATGCTATGAGCTATTCGCTATTTTCCTGGTTTAGGGTTAGTGGGGGTTTAAAACCCCCGCTATCTATCTCATGTTTTCAGGTAAAAACGAAGCAACCATGAAGAAGATGCTGAGTTGTCTCAACCAGACTGAGCTATTCAAATACTCGCGCGTGTTTTTTTATGTTTACCAATAGCACTCATTCTCTCTCATATTAATCATGTTCCATTAATCTTACAAACCAACGCGTTTGGCTGAGTGGAGAGTGTGTTGTCCTTCAAGCATTGGGACCTGGGTTCGATTCCCAGGTCCCCCATATTTCTCTATATTTTTCTTTGTAACATGTTCAGGCACCTTTGCCCTTCAGTGATCTACCATGCACCCTACGCTCAAGCTTGCCACATGTCCAGTAACATCAATCCAAGGGCCAGCATGGGAGGACTACCCTAGACGCTAGTCAAACATTCTACACGTGACCATGGAAAAGTCAACAGGCCTTGAATCTGTTGGGCCAGGTTACTCATCATAAACCTCCATAATTGGGCCAGAAACCCCCCTGTTTGTATTTCTTTCCCTTATTCTTTTTTTTTCTATTTTTTTTATTTGTTTTAATTATTTTCTTTTATTTCCTTAAATTAATTTTAATAATACAAAAATACAAAAAAATCAGAAAGCCAAAAATAAAAATATATTTATTTATTATTTAATGCATTAATGTTTTTGTTGTAAATAAATTTGATAATTAATTTAGTTTTTAAATTAGGGTTTTAACTTTAACATTTTTTTTCTTAAATAAATTAAAACACATAAAAATTAGGGTTTCTAGCAATTTTACTTTTTTTTTCTTAATAAATATTCTTTTCTTATTATAATTATTATTAACCATTAATTATTTTTGTAAATACTTGTAATTAAATAATTAGGTTAAATTAGGTCAAACTTAAACATTTTTCTTTATTAAATTAAAAACAATTTAGAACTAGGTTTTTATTTAATTCCAATTAATTTTTTCATTAAATTTCATAAATCCAAAAATATAAAAAATAAGTTCTTTTTCTCAGTTAATAATTAAATCAATTTTCAATTCATATTTAATTTCCTTAAAGGGTCCAACGCCCTCGCATTCGATTATAATTCCTTTTCGCACATTTACTTTTATTTCCTTTTTAAATTTCATGTAATTGCCCCCAAAGCTTTGTAATAGATTAATTAGGACATTTACCTTCCGCATTTTATTTCAAATCGGGTCTTGGTTTAATTTGGCGTTGTAGACCCGCGCCTTGTAATAGCGTAGGACCTTTTACTTTCCGCACTTTAATTCCCGCACCTTTTAACTGTTAATAATCACATGAAAGAATGAATGCCAAAAATAAAATCAAAGCGTAGACCACCAAATGCATGACAAGACAAATATAACTGAAAATGACACACAATTCACACACCACTCCTAAGGTACACCTCACTGTTGCCTTGCCCCCCGAAACGTGGTCGTCGAGTAGAGGATGTTTTAGTAAGTCCTCATGTCCATGAACATGGCATGGGGGTAGCTTCTAAGGTGTCTTCCTATTGCTCTGGTGACCACACTGTCCCTAATCCTCGAATTGACCCGAACACCTCCAATGGTGGTGCTACCTACCTCTCAATGGTGGGATGGCACTACCTCAAGGACATTTACACAGAATAATTCCTTAGGGTAGGTAGATGACTCGTAGATACTTACTCTAATTCAAAACAAATCAAAAAACTTCTTTTCACACCGACACTTTGCAAAAAGCTTTCAAAAACAACTTTTCAAACACTCTTGAGGACTGATACAAGAGTCGAACTGAAATTTTAAACGGAACTTTTTCAAACCCACTCACCTTGAAAAGCAAACAAACCTTTTGAAAACACAAAAGAGCAAGTATCTAAGAGCCCGTGGATAACCACGGATAGAAAGGGTGCTAACACCTTCCCTTTCTATAAATCTACCTCCCGAACCGAGAGCTAATCTCAATAAGGAATTTTTCTGTGCTTTTGTCCTTTCCATATTGGAGAAAATAAAAGATGGTGGCGACTCTTGCTTCCGCGACATTTCGCGAACCAGCGTTAAACAGTCAGTTCCAGATCCACCGATCACAGAACTGGCGACTCTGCTGGGGATGTTATTTTAAAGTGAGGTGTACCTTAGGACTAAGATCACTGTGTTTTCAATTGCTTTGACTTGTTTGCTTTAAATTGTGGGACTGTCTTGGGAGTTCTATAGATCCTAACCCGAATCTGGGGATACCTTCTTAGAAAGTAGCAACAAGGCTACGAGGGAACTGTGTGGGGTATACCGACATGGTTGAAACAGTCTGCTACGTTGATGTGGCACTTTGGTGTGTACCGGTAACCCTTGAGTTCAGTCAAGGAGAGTACGGGGCCTCCATGTGGTGTCATGAAGCATCAACTGACCTTAGGAACCTTAATTGAACTATCTTGGCCTCTTTAGGGTAGTGAGATAACTGACTTTGGTGCAGTCCGGGGTTGGTTGATACTCGATACTACACTCAATTGAGGGTTGCTTTCCTGGAATATTTCGGTCGCCAGTTCAGTGGCTAAATCGAAACGATGAACAATGAAAGCAATCCAATGATATTGGGACCCTTAGAACCCGGTTACTTCTAATAGGACAGGTTGAACCCACCAACTTCAAGAGGGTAATACCCAGACCCCATGCAGGCCTAAACTCTAAGGGGTGTGGTGTGACTTGTGTGCCTTATCATGTTTGCCTTTGTAAATATTTGTGGTGTGTTTAATCATAGCATCATGACATCATACAGCATCACATGCATTGACTAACCATTTCAGGGGTTCGAATCTTCATCTTTGTTCTTGTTTTGTAGGACATGGAAACTGTTCGCAGGAAGACAATTCAGATCAGCCTTGTAAGGATCCCTCCTCAGCTTAAGGAGCTTATATCCAGGATTCCCGAGAGCTCTTCATTCAGTGAGAGACATGGAAGACTCATCGACTTGGTCAACACCAACATTGAGGAAGATATGATAAAGGTCCTGTTCCAGTTCTTTGACCCTCTGCATCACTGTTTCACTTTCCTGGATTATCAACTGGTACCTACATTGGAAGAATTCTCCCGGCTTCTGAAGATCCCCATCCTTGATCAACTACCCTACAACGGTATGGAAAAGGAACCCAAGCTTGAAGAGATTGCTAAAGCCTTACACCTACAACCATCTGACCTCAAGGGACATTGGGAAGTTAGAAGTGGTATCAAAGGGTTCTTAGCCAGGTTTCTGTTTGAAAAGGCCCAAGAATGTTGGAACTCCCTTGACCTACAAGCTTTTGAAGAAGTTGTGGCCCTCCTTGTCTATGGTTTGGTGTTGTTCCCTAACCCATATCAGCTTATAGATATCAGTGCTGTCCAGATCTTCATGTCCAGGAATCCTATACCTACGTTGCTGGGGGACATCCTTCACTCATGTTACACTCGAACCATGAGAAAGAGAGGTGTCCTTATGTGCTGTACTCCTCTCCTGGGAAGGTGGTTTATTTCGCACCTTCCACAATCAGTTTTGAAGAACGAGCGGGGTTTGAGATGGTCACAACGGTTGATGACTCTTACACATGCAGATATACATTGGTGCCCTCGGTCCAGAGAGGATGTCATTATCATTGATCGTTGCGGGGAGTACCCTAATGTTCCTTTACTTGGAATCAGAGGAAGTATTACTTACAACCCATGCCTGGCTTGGAGACAGTTTGGTTATGCTCGGAGGGACGGCCCTCATGACATGTTAATTCCTGACATAGTTTTTGACTTCGACAATGATGCGCAAGGACTTCGCCAGAGATTTATCAGAGCTTGGAGGATGCCAAGTAGGATAGACAGCAAGACCCTGGGGCACAGGAATTCCATCCCATTAGAACCTTATCTCAAGTGGGTACGCGCCCGCTCCCAGAAGTTAGTAATGCCTTATCCTCATGTGCTCCCTGTGATCAAAGAGCCAGTCTTGGAGGGAGAGGTGTCCTACACCATTCAACATCCTGACATGCCCACGTCCTGGGAAGAGATGCAGAAGAGCTGGATCCAGCTTAAGGAAGAACGGAATTCTCTTGAGACCAGTCTACATGCTAGTGAAAAGAAGGTCTTGGAGCTCACCCGCCTATTGCACGAGGAGAGGAATCTCAATACTTACATAGCTCCAAAGAGGATGCGTAGTGTCTTTTGGGATTGATTTGCTTTGTAATATGTACCCATGAGGCTTTGATGTACTGAACAATTATTTCCTTAATAATAATGTGTGTTCCTTTTTGTCTACAATAAATTTGAACTTTCGAACCCTTGAATGCATTGCATAAACACATATCATTCATCATGTGCATAGCAGGTACTCTTCTTTTCAGGTTGCTTACTGTTCTTCGCTGTTTATTTCAGCATCATGAACCCTGAATCATCAACCGAGATGTCTATCAAGGCCCTTCAGGCGTAGAACGCATAATTTCAAGAGCTGATCATGGGTTTGGCTCAAGGCCAAGAAGAGCTGAAGGCTTTGCTCCTGAAGAAGGAGAAGAAGAAGAAGAGAACTGTTCTTTTCAACTCGGGCCGGAGGTTTGGTAATACTCTACAGAATGAGGAAGCTGGTTCTTCTGTAGGCAAAGACAGTCCCCAGGGGGTAAAGGCTCCAAGTCCGGTAGTCTCTGACAACGAGACTGATTTTAATGAGGAACAATATCCTCCTACTGAAGACCGGTACAAGCAGTTGGAAGACAGACTGAATGCAATGGAGATCCAAAAAGTACCTGGGCTGGATTTCAGAGACATGGGATTATCTACTGGTGTGATCATTCCTCACAAGTTTAAGGCACCATCTTTCACCAAGTATGACGGGGCGTCTTGCCCCAAGCTACACCTCAGATCTTATGTGCGGAAGATTCAGCCGTACACAGTGGACAAGAACTTGTGGATCCACTTCTTCCAGGAGAGTCTTTCAGGGACTCATCTCGAATGGTTCTATCAGCTGGATGGGACCAAAGTTCGTAACTGGGAGGAGTTGGCTACTGCTTTTTACAAGCAGTATCAATATAATGCTGAACTTGCTCCTACGCGTACCCAACTCCAGGGTATGTCGCTAGGATCTAGTGAAGGTTTTAAAGAATATGCAAAGAAGTGGAGGGATCTGGCTGGCAGGGTGCAGCCTCTGTTAACTGATCGTGAGCTGGTGGATATGTTCTTGGGGACCCTCTCTGGGCCGTTTTTCAATCATCTTATCGGTAATTCGTCTGCAGGGTTTACTGATCTTATTCTGACTGGGGAGAGGATAGAGGCTGGAATGAAGTCCGGCAAAATTCAGAAAGGTGGATCTTCAGGTTCTGAGAAGAAACCCTTTAAGAAGGAGGCCAGTGTTGTATATGGGCCTAGAAGGCATGATAAACCAGAACGCCGCCAATCTGTCAACGCGGTGGTGATTTCTAAGCCTGCTGCCGCTCCTCGGCAAACCAATCCACAAAGGGCTGAGAGACCCAGAAGGGAGTTCACCCGGCTGAGTATGACCTTGTCGCAAATCTTGCCGCAGTTGCTATCCACCAATTTGGTGACTGTCAGGGAGGCCCCAAAGGTTGTGAATACTGCCTCTCCCAAGTATAATCCAAATGCCCGCTGTGCTTATCACTCCGATAGCCCGGGGCATTCTACTGATGACTGCTGGGCCTTAAGGAATAAGGTGCAAGACCTTATTGATGCAAATGAGGTACAATTTGAGGCGCCTGAGAGGCCAAATGTGGTGACTGCTCCTATGCCCCAGCATGGAGTAAATTCCGTTGATGAAGATGTGTATGCTGTTTCTGTGAATGATGTAGCTACTCCTCTGATGACTGTTAAGAGGAACCTACTGCGGGCCGGTTTATTTCCGGGTTGTAGCGAAGGTTGCCTTTTGTGTGCTGTTTCCCTTTCTGGTTGTCCTTTGCTGAGGTTAGGCGTCCAAAGCCTGATGGACAACAAGGAGATTCTGTTCAAGAAGACTGATGTTCCGTTTGTTCCTGTGGAAGAAGTATCTGTTGTTACCATTTTCAATAATCCAATCAAGGCTCCCCCGAGGAAGCCAGTGAAAATCATGACTGTCGCACCCATTGTTATTATTGTTCCGGGGCCTCTCCCCTATGAATCTGATAAGGCTGTCCCATGGCACTATGGGGCAGATGTATATGTACATGGTATAAAGCAAGAGTTCAACACTGGCACCAGCATCAGCAATATCACTGGTCCAGAAAAAGTAATCCGCAGTGGCAGGCTCTTCTCGCCTGACATTGCACCACCGGTTATTCGAAGACCTCTCATTATAACACCTGCAAGCGCACCTGTCTCCACTTCTGATCAATTTGTTTCCCCTGCTGCCGAGTCATCTAACGCTCGGGGCAAAGGGATTGAAGATGAGCCTGCCCGGATGGAGGCACCAAAATCTGTGAATGTTGAAGCCTCCCAGCAAGAGATGGAGGAAATTCTGAAGATAATCAAGAAGAGTGACTTTAATGTTGTTGAACAGCTGGGGCATACACCCTCCAATATCTCTATGCTCTCATTACTTCTGTGCTCATAGGCCTATGCTAAGGCCATGATTACATTTCTGAAGACGGCTCATATGCCAAAGGAGACATCTGCATACCAGTTTACTGATTGCGTAGCCAATCTGACAGCTGACAATGGTTTGGGTTTCTCGGATGCTGACCTTACTGCTAAGGGAAAGAACCACAATGATGCCCTGCATGTCTCTATTGAATGCAGGGGCACTACTCTCGCTCATGTGTTGGTAGACACCGGTTCTTCCCTGAATGTGCTACCCAAAAAGGCCTTAGACCGGTTGGATTGTGAAGGCTTGGAGCTGAAACCTAGCAACATCATTGTCAGAGCCTTTGACGGTTCTAAAAGGATGGTTCATGGAGAGGTAGACATTCCTATTCGTGTGGGTTCTCAGGTATTCGACTCAACTTTCTATGTGATGGATATCCGTCCATCTTATTCTTGTTTACTGGGTCGACCTTGGATTCACAAAGCTGGGGCAGTGACCTCTACCCTACACCAGAAGCTCAAGTACCCCGTCAGAGGGAAGATTGTCATTGTGCAGGGAGAGGAGGAGTATATGGTTAGTCACTTGAATTCCTTCTGATATATCGAGATGGACGGGGAGTTTATTGAAACCCCCTTTCAGCATTTTGAAGAGGTACCTCCAACATTGGCAGCAGCAGAAACAGTGGATGAAGAGGACTTTCCCTTGAAGATGGCTTCCTTGAAGGACGCCCGGGCTGTAATCAAGAAAGGTGAATGTGCTAACTAGGGCAGGCTCCCTGATTTTACACCTAAAACTGACAAGTTTGGACTGGGTTTTACTGCAGAGGCTCAGAGGGCTGTGCGCAAGGCAAGGACCAGAAGACCTCCTGTGCTCATTACCAATCCAGGAGTGAATGCTATTGGGGATGAAGACGAAGTGGAAGAGTCAGAGTTCGATAGCTGGATTTACCCGACGACTGATGGTGGATTGACCAATTGGACTGCTAAAGATCATACTCCTGTTACTTTTGTTACGCAGTAATGAATTCCTTTGTTTTTGTTATTTGTAATAAACAATGAATTAAAACTCTATGGCCCGGTGTCTTACCCGGGGCACCGTGGCTTCATTTGTGAGGGCATATTAATTGTCATTTCATATATCATGAATAAAGACCTTGGACGTTTTCTCGCACTTCAAATCTTAGGCTCCTTTTCTTTCTTTCCTTTCTTTATATATTGCAAAACAGCTGTATTTACACACACTCACTCATACAGGTTTCAATCCACTCTGGATCTCACTGGTAACGACTCTGCTACTGCCATTTATGACTTCGAAAATCCGATCAACTTATCCGAAGACGAAGGTGAAGATGATTGCGAAGTGCCTGGCGAGCTTGCAAGACTGTTACTCCAGGAAGAGAGGGCAATTCAACCACATGAAGAGCCGGTGGAAACGATAAATCTGGGTACTGAGACGGACATAAAGGAAGTTAAGATTGGGGCCAACCTAGAGCTCAACGTGAAGCAACGGCTGACTCAGATGTTACATGATTATGTGGAGATCTTCGCCTGGTCCTACGAAGACATGCCCGGGTTGGATACCGACATTGTGGTCCATCATTTGCCTACCAAGGAAGACTGCCCTCCGGTTAAGCAAAAGGTCCGCCGTATGCGTCCAGAAATGTCTGAGAAGATCAAAGCTGAGGTTATGAAGCAATTCGATGCCGGGTTTCTTGCAGTGACTTCTTACCCTCAGTGGGTTGCTAATGTGGTGCCGGTACCTAAGAAAGATGGTAAGGTTAGAATGTGTATTGACTATAGGGATCTGAACAGAGCCAGCCCCAAGGATGATTTTCCCCTACCTCACATTGATGTCCTGGTTGACAATACTGCTCAGCACAAGGTGTTCTCTTTCATGGATGGTTTTTCAGGTTATAATCAAATCAAGATGGCTCCTGAAGACATGGAAAAGACTACCTTTGTTACTCAGTGGGGCACCTTCTGCTATAAGGTCATGCCATTCGGGTTAAAAAATGCTGGGGCAACCTACCAACGTGCCATGGTTGCTTTATTTCATGACATGATCCATCATGAGATAGAAGTATATGTTGATGATATGATTGCAAGGTCCCAAACGAAGGAGGAACACCTTGATCATCTGCAGAAATTGTTTGACCGTCTGAAACTGTACACGATGAGGTTGAACCCGAACAAGTGCACCTTCGGGGTAAGATCTGGAAAGTTGCTAGGCTTCGTTGTAAGTGATAAGGGCATTCAAGTGGACCCTGCCAAGGTTAAAGCCATTCAAGAGATGCCAGTTCCTAAGACGGAGAAAGAGGTCAGAGGCTTTTTAGGACGCCTGAATTACATTGCTCGATTCATCTCGCACCTAACTGCTACCTGTGAACCAATCTTCAAGCTGCTGAAGAAAGATCAGGTAGTACGTTGGAATGATGAATGTCAGGCCGCTTTTGACCGAATCAAGGAGTATCTCCAAGAACCACCCATCCTTATGCCACCGGTTGAAGGGAGACCTCTGATACTATACCTGACAGTACTGGACAACTCAATGGGGTGTGTGCTGGGGCAGCATGACGAGTCTGGCTGAAAAGAGCATGCCATTTATTACCTTAGCAAAAAGTTTACCGACTGTGAGACCCAATACTCACTGCTCGAGAAAACTTGCTGCGCTTTGGTATGGGCTGCTCACCGGCTGAGACAGTATATGCTGACTCACACTACTCTGTTGATTTCAAAAATGGATCCAATAAAGTACATATTTGAAAAGCCTGCTCTGTCTGGGAGAATAACAAGATGGCAAATGATCTTGACAGAATACGACATCAAGTACACAACTCAGAAAGCCATCAAAGGGAGTGTATTGGCAGACCACTTGGCACATCAGGCAGTAGACGACTATCAGTCAATGAACTTTGAATTTCCTGACGAGAGTATCATGATAGTGACTGATTGTGAAGTACCTGGACCGGATGAAGGACCTAAGGAAGGATCCCGATGGTCTATGCACTTTGACGGAGCCTCCAACGCTTTGGGTAACGGTATCGGCGCTGTGATCATATCCCCTCAAGGCACTCATACTCCACTCACTGCCCGGCTATGTTTCAACTGCACCAACAACATGGCGGAGTATGAGGCATGCATCATGGGTCTTCAAGCTGCGATCGACTTAAGGATCAAGTTTCTGAGTGTCTTCGGAGATTCCGCCCTCGTGATCAATCAGATAAAAGGAAAGTAGGATACGAAACATCCGAATCTTATTCCTTACAAAGAATGTGTGTTGACCTTGATCCCCCACTTCACAGAGATAACCTTTGAACATTTCCCAAGAGAGGAGAATCAGCTGGCGGACGCGTTAGCTACGATGTCTTCCATGTTCAAAGTCAAATGGGACAATGAGGCTCCCCGGGTCATCATCTGGAAACTGGACGAACCGGCATACTGTTGTGATCTTGAAACTGAATTGGTGACTGAGAAGCCTTGGTACCATGAGGTGAAGAGATATTTGGAAGCTCAGGAATACCCTGAAGGTGCATCTGTCAATGATAAAAAGTTTCTGAGAAGGTTCGCAGCGAAGTTCTTCCTTAGCAACGACATCCTGTACAAGCGAAACCATGATTCAACCTTACTGCGTTGTGTGGATAAGACTGAAGCAGAAAGGATCATGGCAGAGCTACACGAAGGTACCTTCGGAACACATTCCAGTGCACACACTATGGCAAAGAAAATCCTTCGGGCAGGGTATTTCTGGTCTACAATGGAAGCCGACTGCTACCAACATTCTCGGACATGTCACAAATGCCAGATTTACGCAGATAAGGTGCATGTTCCTCCAGTTCCTCTGAACGTCCTGACTGCACCTTGGCCTTTTGCAATGTGGGGCATAGATATGATCGGCGAGATTAAACCTACGGCATCCAACGGGCATCGCTTCATCCTGGTGGCGATTGATTACTTCACGAAGTGGGCTGAGGCAGCTTCCTATTCCATTGTAACCAAGAATGTTGTGGCACAGTTCATTCGGCACAATCTGATCTGTCGATACGGCGTCCCAGAAAGGATCATTACAGACAACGGTACCAATCTCAATAACAAGATGATCACTGAGCTCTGCGAGCAATTCAAGATACAACACCACAACTCTTCTCCTTACCGGCCGAAGATGAATGGGGCTGTAGAAGCAGCGAATAAAAATATCAAGAAAATTGTGCAGAAGATGACAGTGACTTATAAAGATTGGCACGAGATGTTACCGTTCGCTCTACATGGGTACCGTACCTCAGCCAGGACGTCAACCGGGGCAACTCCTTTTTCCTTGGTCTACGGTATGGAGGCAGTCTTACCGATCGAAGTGCAGATACCCTCTCTCCGGATAATGAAGGATGCAGATCTGAGCGAAGATGATTGGATCCAGACACGACTTGATCAATTAAATCTAATCGACGAAAAGAGACTTGCTGCTATTTGTCATGGTCAGACGTACCAAAAACGGATGATCAGGGCATTTAACAAAAAGGTCAGGTCACAAGAGTATCAAGTTGGGGATCTGGTAATCAAGCGTATCATCCTTCCTCAGAGTGATCCAAGGGGCAAATGGACCCCCACGTACGAAGGGCCATTTGTGGTTAAACATGTGTTCTCAGGAGGAGCCATGATCCTAACCACCATGGACGGTGACGACCTTCCTCACCCCGCCAATGCAGACATAGTAAAAAGATACTACGCATGAAAAAAGACCCGTTAGGTTGACATACCTAGGCAAAAATTAGGGCTTCCCGGCGAACCAAAAGGGTTCGGGAAAAATGAAGGGATGAAATGAAAAAATCTGTACACCCGGCAAGTCGAAAACCTGAAAAGGCGGCTTGGGCAAAAATGGGTATCCCGGTGGACTGAAAACCCGAAAGGGCGGTCCAGGAAAAAGTTAGGGATAAAGCGTAATACTATGTCTCATTGGATCACCTTGCATCCAGAATCCGGTATCAACTGTCAAGATCAAAAGGCATCGATCAATCAGCTTCATCTTCAGCTAGGTCATCAAGTGATGAGACGCTCGAAGATATAAAGGCGATAGCAGAGTTGGAACCCAGTGGGATTATTCTTTTCACACAGCTGTTTTATCTTCCTTTGTACAAATCTGTATAAACTCTTTTGCTCGGCGGCATTCTCTTACTAGGACGTCAGCCTCTTGTACATAAACGCCTATTTACAGGCAATTCAAAAATCAATATAAATACACTTTTCAGTTAAAATTGCCAATTGTTTTTCCTTTTCTGTTTTGTTTTGCGAAGAACGTCCAAGGTTCAATTTGTGATATATGCATTTGACACTAATTGCTAATTCATAAATATTTGCATACGAAACAAAGGATTAATTACAGGTAATATTAGAAACAAGGGCAATAATGAGTTGTCTAAGCGATCTAATTGCTCTGTCCACCAAGGTACCAAGGTAAGTTCGGCTGAAGAACATAACCAGTATATCTTAATTCCCCAGAGAGTGAGTCAGCAAGTCAATGCATTCTCCCCAAGCAAAGCTATATTATCAGCCTTAAGGAAGTTGGGTATCCTCCAGCAGATCTCAACATTCCCCGGCACATCATACAGACATTCTTAACAAGCGTCCCCGGCAATCTTGATCTAAGATTGTTCCCCGGTGGTATACCAGATATTCAGCGGAGCCACTTCCCCAATATATCTCAAAAATTTCCCCAGGAGAGTCCAATCAAGATTTCCCCAGGAAAGTTTGGATCATCTCCCCAGTACGAAGCTTATCCCCAGTAGATTCTTGAAGCTTATACCTCGCAGAGCACGAACGCGTCTCCCGGCTTTATTCAAAGGTTATTTCCCTACCGGGATATAACTGGGTTATCCTCAGCCAAAAGCCACAGAAAGATCATCCTCAGCGGAGTCTTCTCATCCCCAGCGAAGTCTGTTAACACTTCAAACATAACAACAGTATCCTCAGCGAAGTTACCATCAACATCCCAGCAAAATACCCCTCTCCCCACAGAGTATTGTTCCCCAGCAAGATCGCTAGAATAATTACTCCCCGCAGAGTAATCCATTCGCCAAGTTTATTCCCCAACGGAGTTATCTTCTCCTACCGGTATTCTTGCAACTATCATCCCCAGCGGAAACAACAAAGCACTATCAGCCCAGGATGTGACTTCCCGGCACCCTTCAAGGATTTACTTTCCTAGACGAAAACATACATTCATAAACATCGCATTTCTATACATTATAGCATGCATATATGCATCATGAACATACAATCTCATTTATGTTGAGAACATCATTGCTTGATCCATATCATGCATTGCATATGACTGACCTTTACCTTTCAGGAAAGATCCAGTTAAGTTCTCAGCTATTCCAAGACTTTCGTATGGTTCAGTTAAATCGATTCTAAGATTTTCCTGATTCTTATCCAGTCAAAGATATTCCAAGACTTTCGTCTGGTTCAGTTAAATCGATTCTAAAGTTTTTTCTGATGCTTATCCAGTCAAAGGCCTTCTCTGGTTCAGTCAGATCAACCCTAAGATCTCCCTGATTCTTATCCAGTTTAAGATTTCAAGACCTTGTCCGGTTCAGTTAAATCGATTCCTAAAGATTTTTCTGATTCTTATCCAGTCAAAGGCCTTCTCTGGTTCAGTCAGATCGACCCTAAGATCTCCCTGATTCTTATCCAGTTGAAGATTTCAAGACCTTGTCCGGTTCAGTTAAATCGACTCCTAAAGATTTTTCTGATGCTTATCCAGTCAAAGGCCTTCTCTGGTTCAGTCAGATCGACCCTAAGATCTCTCTGATTCTTATCCAGTTGAAGATTTCAAGACCTTGCCTGGTTCAGTTAAATCGACTCCTAAAGTTTTTTCTGATGCTTATCCAGTCAAAGGCCTTCTCTGATTCAGTCAGATCGACCCTAAGATCTCCCTGATTCTTATTCCAGTTGAAGATTCCAAGACCTTGTCCGGTTCAGTTAAATCGACTCCTAAAGATTTTTCTGATTCTTATCCAGTCAAAGGCCTTCTCTGGTTCAATCAGATCGACCCTAAGATCTCCCTGATTCTTATTCCAGCTGAAGATTTCAAGACCTTGTCCGGTTCAATTAAATCGATTCCTAAAGATTTTTCTGATTCTTACCCAGTTAAAGGCCTTCTCGGGTCCAGTTAAATCGATTCCTAAAGATTTTCCTAATAAAGACTCAGTAGAAGACATCCAAGATTCTCTCATCGTTACTGTTGAGGTAGTAATCGCCCAAGGTTCTCTCATTGTTACTGTTGAGGTAGTAATCGCCCCAGATTCTCTCATCGTTACTGTTGAGGTAGTAATCGCCCAAGGTTCTCTCATCGTTACTGTTGAGGTAGTAATCGCCCAAGGTTCTCTCATCGTTTCGCTGAGTTAGTAACCATCCCTGATTCATTCATCACCGTTTGAAGCTCCAGACCCGATTCCCGTAACCAACCAGGGTGCGTCTACACAAAGAGTTTGAAGACCAGCTCCTGTAACAGGCAAGGTAATCATCTTTCTTTTTCAGGTACGCAAGTTCTCGCTAAGGAATCTCTTACGCGATCAACACCCAGATGGCATCTATAAGCCCATCCACCTATCCATCACCTCTCAACATGGCATCTATAAGCCCATCCTCCTATCCACCAATCTCCAAATGGCATCTATAAGCCCATTCCCCACATCACACTGCTGATACATCACTATGTGAGCACAAATTTCTGGGCACTCTAGTGTTCAATTATCTTCCACCTTCGGATTACGAAAGGCACGCCAGCCAATCTACATCCTCAGGTCTAAGAAGATTGAACAGGGGAAACTTTTGTACCCCAAAATTTTCCCTCCCATATTCTTCAAGATTTGCAAAGAGCATGCTTCAAAATCTCCCAAGGGTTGCACAGTTCAATGACCTCCTAACAGTCAAAGATTAGGGTTTTGGTTCTGGCAAAGAAATTCAAGTTTCCAAGGGTCCAAACAAGTCCCACATGCCTATAAACATTGTCAAGCATCCTTATTCCAAGTTTCAAGACTCACAGCACAAAATTGCACAGTCAAAAACCCTAATTGCATTACAGTCAACTGTAGGGGCAAAATGGTCATTTGACAGTCAAAAGTCAAAATTTTTGGTCAACATCTTATTTTGAAGCCACAAACATCATTTGATCAATTCTTGATCATGATTCTCAAGGCATGGCTCAAAAAGTTTCAAGATGCAAAAGTTTCTATATTTGGACAGTTGGAAAAGTCAACTGCAAATTGACCAAGGCATAACTTCCACATGGTTTATCAGAAAAATTCCATCCAAAGCTCATTTTGAAGAGAATGACATCTCCTACAACTCCTCTTCACACTTCAAGTCCATGAAATTCTCACAAAAAGTTATCAATCTCAACATTATAGGTCATTTTCAAAAGTCAACAAAAAGGCACTTTAAGTCAAAGACCATAACTTGAGATTGGTGAATCAAAATGACATGGGACCAATGGCATTGGTTAGAGGACTTCAATAGATTTCCAAAATGTCCAAGAACATGATCAAAGCTTAAAAATTGAGCAAGATATGCCTTGTGGAAGTTGGGAAATTTTTGGGAATTTTGAAAAGTCAACTTTGCTTCAAATGCCTCAAAATTGCTAATGGGCCACAATTTCTTCCAAGAATCATCACCCAAAAGCTATGCACGACCCATTGACCCAAAGGGGAGTTATTTTCTCATTTTTAATTTATTAATTGAATTTTTAAAATCTATTAATTCATTTAATTCAAATTAAATATGAAAAAAATACTAAATGCCACCTTTCAAATCTTTTTATGCAGCATTTCTACTCATCATTCACTCAAGATTTCGTGCATACTCAAAAAGGCAAGAATTGGCAATGATTGGCATCAAAAAGGAATGAAAAAGATTGAAAAAGATTCATGAAGATCACAAATTCAAAAGCATTGATTCCATGGATTTTGGACTTGTTTTTTTACCCTAATTCATTGACATACATATACACATCACAACCCTAATGCACAGAACTCAGAAGCTGCGCCTCAAACCAAAGAACCACTTTGCATTTTTTGTCAAAAATTTGGAAACTGAAAACACACATAGAGCACGTTTCAAAGCCAAATAAGGATTCCATTACACTCCTGACACATCAGGGAAGCCATTCCAATCAAATTCAACTCTTCATACGCAAGGAATCGGTATAACCAAGTCTAACTTTCTTTGAAAATTTTCATATTCGTGTTTCATCATTCATGCAATATTTTTTATTTTTAATCATGGATTTGGACTAATGTGAGTATTCTGAAGCTGATAGCATGCTTTAATTGAATTGATAAGGCATGTGTGAGAATCCACCATGGGAGCTCTTTAGGGTTTCAGAGGTTGGAAATTAGGGACTCTTTCATATGGAAAAATTAAGCCATAAGACCAGTACCATTGGACTCGTGACCTTCATACGAACTAATTCCACACATCGCGCCCTATTTATATTTTGTTATGAGCTATTCGCTATTTTCCTGGTTTAGGGTTAGTGGGGGTTTAAAACCCCCGCTATCTATCTCATGTTTTCAGGTAAAAACGAAGCAGCCATGAAGAAGATGCTGAGTTGTCTCAACCAGACTGGGCTATTCAAATACTCGCGCGTGTTTTTTTAAGTTTACCAATAGCACTCATTCTCTCTCATATTAATCATGTTCCATTAATCTTACAAACCAACGCGTTTGGCTGAGTGGAGAGTGTGTTGTCCTTCAAGCATTGGGACCTGGGTTCGATTCCCAGGTCCCCCATATTTCTCTATATTTTTCTTTGTAACATGTTCAGGTACCTTTGCCCTTCAGTGATCTACCATGCACCATACGCTCAAGCTTGCCACATGTCTAGTAACATCAATCCAAGGGCCAGCATGGGAGGACTACCCTAGACGCTAGTCAAACATTCTACACGTGACCATGGAAAAGTCAACAGGCCTTGAATCTGTTGGGCCAGATTACTCATCATAAACCTCCATAATTGGGCCAGAAACCCCCCTGTTTGTATTTCTTTCCCTTATTCTTTTTTTTCTATTTTTTTTATTTGTTTTAATTATTTTCTTTTATTTCCTTAAATTAATTTTAATAATACAAAAATACAAAAAAATCAGAAAGCCAAAAATAAAAATATATTTATTTATTATTTAATGCATTAATGTTTTTGTTGTAAATAAATTTGATAATTAATTTAGTTTTTAAATTAGGGTTTTAACTTTAACATTTTTTTTCTTAAGTAAATTAAAACACATAAAAATTAGGGTTTCTAGCACTTTTACTTTTTTTTTCTTAATAAATATTCTTTTCTTATTATAATTATTATTAACCATTAATTATTTTTGTAAATACTTGTAATTAAATAATTAGGTTAAATTAGGTCAAACTTAAACATTTTTCTTTATTAAATTAAAAACAATTTAGAACTAGGTTTTTATTTAATTCCAATTAATTTTTTCATTAAATTTCATAAATCCAAAAACATAAAAAATAAGTTCTTTTTCTCAGTTAATAATTAAATCAATTTTCAATTCATATTTAATTTCCTTAAAGGGTCCAACGCCCTCGCATTCGATTATAATTCCTTTTCGCACATTTACTTTTATTTCCTTTTTAAATTTCATGTAATTGCCCCAAAGCTTTGTAATAGATTAATTAGGACATTTACCTTCCGCATTTTATTTCAAATCGGGTCTTGGTTTAATTTGGCGTTGTAGACCCGCGCCTTGTAATAGCGTAGGACCTTTTACTTTCCGCACTTTAATTCCCGCACCTTTTAACTGTTAATAATCACATGAAAGAATGAATGCCAAAAATAAAATCAAAGCGTAGACCACCAAATGTATGACAAGAAAAATATAACTGAAAATGACACACAATTCACACACCACTCCTAAGGTACGCCTCACTGTTGCCTTGCCCCCCGAAACGTGGTCGTCGAGTAGAGGATGTTTTAGTAAGTCCTCATGTCCATGAACATGGCATGGGGGTAGCTTCTAAGGTGTCTTCCTATTGCTCTGGTGACCACACTGTCCCTAATCCTCGAATTGACCCAAACACCTCCAATGGTGGTGCTACCTACCTCTCAATGGTGGGATGGCACTACCTCAAGGACATTTACACAGACTAATTCCTTAGGGTAGGTAGATGACTCGTAGATACTTGATCTAATTCAAAACAAATCAAAAAACTTCTTTTCACACCGACACTTTGCAAAAAGCTTTCAAAAACAACTTTTCAAACACTCTTGAGGACTGATACAAGAGTCGAACTGAAATTTTAAACGGAACTTTTTCAAACTCACTCACCTTGAAAAGCAAACAAACCTTTTGAAAACACAAAAGAGAAAGTATCTAAGAGCCCGTGGATAACCACGGATAGAAAGGGTGCTAACAACTTCCCTTTCTATAAATCTACCTCCCGAACCGAGAGCTAATCTCAATAAGGAATTTTTCTGTGCTTTTGTCCTTTCCATATTGGAGAAAATAAAAGACGATGGCGACTCTTGCTTCCGCGACATTTCGCGAACCAGCATTAAACAGTCAGTTCCAGATCCACCGATCACAGTAGGCAATCGGTGAACCACGATATCGGTGTCCAACCCAGGCATATCTTCTTAAGACCAGGCAAAGATATCAATGTAGTCACGCAGCATCTGAATCAACCGTTGCTTCACACTGAGCTCCAGATTTGCATCGATCTTTACCTTTTTCTTGGCTACCTCTGTACCTAGATTTACTGATTCCACCGGCTCTTCATGCGGCTGTATGGCCCTCTCTTCCTGGAGTAATAGCCTAGAAAGTTTACCAGGCACCTCGCAATCATCTTCACCTTCGTCTTCAGCCAATTTGATCGGACCTTCGAAGTCATAATTGGCAGTAGCAGAGTCGTTACCAGTAAGATCCCGAGTGGATGTAGACCTGTATATGTGAGTGTGTGTAAAATAGCTGTTTTGCAATATATAATAAAAGAAAAACAAGGAGCACAAAATTTGAAATGCAAAAAACGTCCAATGCTTTTATTAATGATATATGTAGATGACACACATAAATTAGGGATAAAGTCATGTTGAGCTGAGTGAATTGTCTTTGCGGCCTCTCGGCCCTTGGCTGATTGTTGCGTTGAGGAGCAACATCAGGTCTTGATATAACCACTGCATTGACTGCTTGGCGGCGTTCAGGTCTATTATGACTCTTCGCGCTATAAACAACGCTTGACTCCTTCTTAAAAGGCTTCTTTTCGGTGTTTGATGAAGCACCTTTCTGTATTTTACCAGATTTGATACCGACCTTAATTCTTTCCCCGGTCATAATCAGCTCCATAAATCCGGATGAAGAACTTCCAATCAGATGGTTGAAATACGGACCCGACAAGGTCCCCAGAAACATATCCACTAGCTCCCTATCAGCCAAGGGAGGTTGCACTCTTCCAGCAAGGTCCCTCCACTTCTGAGCGTAATATTTGAAACCTTCAGCCGTACCCATAGACATACCCTGGAGTTGGGTACGCGTGAGAGCGAGGTCGACATTGTATTGGTACTGCTTGTAGAAAGCAGCAGCCAAATCCTCCCAATTGCGGATACTAGCTCCTTCCAGCTGGTAAAACCATTCAAGTTGAGTCCCTAAAAGACTATCTTGAAAGAAGTGGATCTAGAGGTTCTTGTCAGCGGTGTATGGCTGAATCTTCCTTACATATGAACGGAGGTGCAGTTTCGGGAAAGAAACCCCTTCGTATTTAGCAAAGATTGGTTCTTTAAACTTGTGGTGGATTACCACCCCAGATGACAGACCCAAATCGCCAAAATCCAGACCAGGTACCTTCAGAACTTCCACCGCGCTCAACCGGTCTTCCAGCTGTTTATATCTATCCTCAGTAGGAGGATACTGGTCTTCGTCAAAGTCAGTCTCGTTGTTTGAAACCACAGGGCTAGGAGCTCTCCTTTCTTCCTGATTATCTCCCCCTCTAGATGAGTGGGTCAAGTCAACCTCTTCTCGCAAATTGTTTCTGAATCTGCGACCCATATTAAATAGGATTGTCTTCTTCTTCTTCTTCTTCTTCTTCTTCTTCTTCTTTTTCTCTTTCAAGATAAGGGTCTTCATATCTTGCTGACCCTTAGCCAAACTCATGAACTATTCCTGGAACTGGGCGTTTTAGGCTTCCAGAGCCTTGATTGCTTGTTCAGTTGATGTTTCAGAAGACATGATGCTGAAATAAACAGTGAAGAAGATAAGAGACCTGTAATGGGTACCTGTGATGGAATAAAATGTGTATGATATGATTTCAAAGACTTTAGGGATTCAAATTCGTAAACCACAATCAAACACACTTTTATTAGATAAACTTGAAATTCAATTGTTCAACAGATGACTTTAAGGCGTTACAATAAAGAAAAACTGAAAAGTAAATCAAAACTAGAAATAATCAAAAAGGCAATCAGTGCTCCCATGGTCGTTTCTTGTCGGTACGGACATAGTCATTGAGGATCCGCTCGTTCTCCAACTGCCTTGTCAACTTTTGAATCTTCTGCTCTTGTTCGTGATACTTTTCTCTGTAAGTATCCTGCTCTTCTCTCAGCTGCATCCACGATCTCTTTAATGCCCCAATGTCAGTAGGCATGTATGGATGGAGGATGGTAGGAGGAACCCCTTCTTCATCAGCAACCTCAACAATGGTAGGCAGGACAACTTCATACGGCATTCCAAGCTTTTGGGAATGGATTTGAACCCATCGGAGATATGGCTCCATCAGAAGAGAAGTCTTTGCACCTAGCTCGTGCGGATCAGATCTGTGTACCCTATCCCAAGCTCTTATGAATCTGCGGCGTTTCTCGTCACTATCCCCTTGGAAATCAAAGACAATACTTAGCATTAGCAAATCATGAGGACCTTCCCTTCTAGCTCGCCCAAACTGACGTAAGGCCAAGCACAAATTATAGGTGATTCCTCCATTGGTTCCTATCAGCGGAACATTGGGGTATTCCCCACAACGATCAATAATAGCCACATCTTCCATACCCTTGATAGTCGAAATGATGTCATTATGAGAGAGAGACATAATCCTGTAGGCCCAGCCCATGCCTTCCTTGTTCTTCAGAACTGATTTGGGGAGGTGAGAAATAAATCACCTCGCCAGCAATGGCGCACAGCTCATAAGGGTTCCCCGCTTCCGAGCAGTACGGGCATAAAGAGAATGAAGAATGTCACCCAAGAGAGTGGGTACAGGATTACCGGACATAAAAATCTTCACTGTATTCACGTCGATGAAAGCATCTGAGTTAGGAAACAACACCAAACCATATATGAGAATATCCAGAATGTCTTCAAATTCCTTGAAGTCTAGACTCTCCCAGAACTGATTAGCTTTACCAACCAAGAATTTAGTCAAAAATCCCTTTGCTCCACTACGAGTCTCCCAATTAGCCATTACCTCAGCCTTTGACAGATGGAGGGCTGAAGCAATCTCTTTCGGTCTAAGAACTTTCTCCCAACCTGTGAACGGGGTCTGCTCCAGAATAGAGATACCAAGCAGATCAAAGAACTCTTCCAAGGTAGGGACCAACTGGTAGTCCAGAAAAGTAAAGCAATGGTACAGTGGATCAAAGAACTGGACTAAGACACTCATCATCTGTTCGTCCAATTTGGAAGTGACCAAACCCAGAAGGTGACCATGTCTTCTGATAAAGAAGGAAGTATCTGAAATCTTTGCAACCAATTCCTTAAGCTGAGTGGGAATCTGGACAAAGTTGATCCGAATAGTGTTCCTACGCATGGGTGCCATGACCTACAAAACAGAACAAAGATGAATCCCTCTTGTCTTTGAAATAGGTTAGTCCAATGCAATATGTATGCAATGTCATGATGCCATGATGTCATGATAGAAACACACCACAAGTATTCATAAATAGAAAACATGGTAAAGGCACACAAGCCACACAGAGAGCCCTTAGATTTCAGGCTAGCAAGGAGTTTAGGCACTACCCTATTTCAGTTCAGTTGGTTCAAACCTATCCTAAAAATAGTAACCGGGTTCTATAGGATCTCAATATCATTGACTACCCTCGATCGGTCATAATTCCAGTTTAGCAACCTTTTCTTGCAGCCGAAATCATCGCGAGAGTTTAGTCTCAATGAGTGTAGCATACTGCTACTGTTCTATGGCCAAGTTGGTCAATTTAAAGGTTCTAAGGTCAGTTGGTGCTTAATGACCCCTTAGCAGACCCATATTCTCCTCGTTGCGCCACAAGGGATATCAGTACATACTAAAGTGCCACACTAATGTAGCTACTGCTTCAACCGTATCGGTATACGTTGTACAGTTCCCTCACAATTTATTGCTACTTACCTAAAGGGTATCCCCCAGATCCGAGTTAGGATCTATAGTAACTCCAATTCAAGCCCACAAAGATAAATCATACAAGTTAAGCAATTGAAAACAATATGAACTATTCCTAAGGTACACCCCACTTATAAACATCCCCAGTAGAGTCGCCAGTTCTGTGATACGGTGGGAAGAACTGACTGTTTTTTGGAATGCTGGTTTGCGTTTTGCGTTTGTGTTCGCAAAATGTCGCGGTAAGCAAGAGTCACCACCGACTTTTATTTTATCCAACAAGGAAAGGAAAAAAGCACAGAAAAATTCCTTTTTCGAGATATTTCTCGGGTTCGGGGGGTAGATTATAGAAAGGGAAGGTGTTAGCACCCTTTCTATATATGGTTATCCACGGGCTCTTAGGTACTTTCTCAAATGTTTTCAAAATTGTTTTCTTTGTGCTTGTGGGTTTGAAAAAAATTTTGTTTGAAAACTTCGATTTAACTCTTGCTTCTGTCCTCAAGAGTGTAAGGAAGTGTTTTGAAAACTTTGTTCGAAAAAAAGTGTAAGTGTGAAAAAGGTTTTGTTTTTTGAAAGAGCAAGTATCTAAGAACCATCTACCTACTCGAAAAAGGAATCGTTCTATGCTAATTGCCTTTAGACAATGCTATCCTTCTATTGATGAGTAGGTAGCACCGTCGTCGGAGTTTGAGGGTCAATTCGAATGAGGGACATACGATCACTAAAGCAATGTTAGGACGCCTTAGCGGTAACCCTAATGCCTTAGATCATTTGTTTGAGGCAACAATATCTGAGGCAACCTTTCCGAAGCAACTATGATCTCTGGACAAAAAGGACGACCACTAAAGCATCCTATACTCAATGACCGTGTATGAAGGCAACCAAGTGGGGCATACCCTAAGAGTGCGCATGTGCGAGTGTGTCGTTTTCAGTTATTTTTATCTTTGTACATGTTAAGGGTGATCTAAGTTGATTTTAGGTTAAAACATTCAGTCTTGTAATGCAAACCTATTATCAAACATCTAACAATTATAATTTGCAGAAATAAAATGCGGAATTTAAATTACAAGGCGTCGGGTATTTATATCGCCAAATACAAACCCTTTTAAAAATAAATAAAGCGATAAAAATAAATAAAAGTCCTATTTACTATTACAATCCGGGAACAAGTACATTATTGGATAAAAGAAAATAAATCGCGGTGCAAAATTTAATCGGACGCAGGATTAGGGTTTTGACCCTTTAAAGAAGACATCTTTTTGTTGTTTTTATTTTAAGAAAGAAATTAAACCTAAATTAATTACTAAATTAAATTAATAAATTAATTAATTAAAAAATTATTTTTGGGTTTTTGTTATTTTAAGAAAGAAAAATAAAATAATTAATGTTAGTAATTAAAACCTAATTAAATCTAATTTAATTTTAATTTCTTACAAAAAATAGGTTAAAGTTATTCTAATTAAAACCTAAATTAATTAATTAGTGTTTATTAATAAAAATAAAAATTTGATTGAATAAAAATATTTTGTGGTTTTTTTTTATTTGATAAAGAAAAGAATTTTTGATTGGTTAGTAAATTAAATAAAAATAATAAAACAATTAAAATAAATAAACAAAGTAAAATAAAAAGAGGGAGTATGGGCCTGAAATTTGTGGTGTAGATAGCATTTGGGAGGCCCATTAGAGCTGGCCTTGTTGGACTTTATGGAATCCCATGTGCACGCTTGGACTTGGTCTATGGTGGACCTTCATCTTTGGACCTTCAGATTTGGCCTTTGGTCATCTGGAAATTAGATAACTGATGGCGCATGGTATATTGCACGCTT
This sequence comes from Vicia faba, assembly GCA_948472305.1. Taxonomy (NCBI): domain Eukaryota; kingdom Viridiplantae; phylum Streptophyta; class Magnoliopsida; order Fabales; family Fabaceae; genus Vicia; species Vicia faba. The sequence continues at coordinate 106,131,019 of OX451741.1, forward strand.
GAACGAACACCTGATTACATGAAAAACAAAGAGAAAATGCAAAGCGCTGAAGGCAGGGATCGAACCCCTGACCTCCATCCACTAACGCCTTAGAATTGGACTTGCTGACCACTGGGACACGCTGTTTCAATTGTTATATGAATATAAATGAAATATATTATATAAAAAAAATCATATGCCAGCAATTAAACAAAACGCGTGCGTGGTTTGAATGGTGCAATGGATGGACGCCACGTATTGTCTTCAACCTCTCGTCCGTGGCTAAAAATACACAGGCCTATACCAACGGACAAAAGTCCGTAGCTACAACATGGTTCATCTCAAAAATCTTCCTCAGGCCACAAAAATGAGTTCCAAGAGCATGGTTGTGTTCATCTCATCATCCCGGTCACAACCATACCCTTCTTGGTGGTCAATTATTCCTGAAACAAAAACACCCAAAAATATCCAAGAAACCCTAACTATGGCATTTTGCGTTACAGGTTAGATAAACAAAATTGAATGATGCAAATAGCTTGGAAATGTTGTGAGGATTACAAATATGCAGTTAGTTTGTACAAATGATGCAAGAATGAAGAATTATGATTTCAAGAATAGAGCTAGGTATCGTGACACTTACAGCACTTGTGAAGTCTGAGAGTGCTTGCTTTTGATCCAGATCGCTTGTGTGAACACCCAGGGAACGATTGGGACAAGTTTTGGCTTCTGAAAATGCCTCTAGCTATGATTTCGATTTCAAGATTTTTAGTGAATTTTTCAACTTTTGTCTTGCCTCTGCCTGCAGCTTCCAACCCTTGTCTCGATTGCTTTGGCTTCCTTATGTAGTGTGTAGTGTATTAGGGTAAGAATTATGAATCAAATCCTCTCATATCAATGCATACATATTTGATTTTATCTCCTCTTTAAAACCTTCTAAATCTGCCAAATTTCAATCTTTTTGCCCATGATTTTGTTTGATTCGAGTTTGATGATGATAATGATGATAATCAAAACCTGAAACGACCAAAAAATCTTATGTAATCAAAGTTTTGGATTTTATATGATTTTATTTGATTAAATATGAATAAATTCAATAAAAAATCAAATAAAATAATAAAAATGAAATATGAGCTCACGGCTGAAGCTAGGATACGTGGACAATGATGCAAACTCAAATCAAGTGGAAAAGGATGGGCTCATTTGACAAAATTTGAAGTTTTGGGGATAGTTGACTTTTGGCAATTTTACAAAAAAGTCCAATTTCAACAATGCATAACTTCTTCAGTTTTGAACTTTTGGAGGTTTTCTTTGACTTTTTAGAAATCTTGAGATATCCTATAACCAACACTTTTGGTCTCATCTCATTTTTATATTCCATTCTCAAGTTATAAGCTTTGGCAAAAAAGGTGTTTTTGTTGACTTTAAAAAATAACCTATAATGTCCAAATTTATAACTTCTTGTGAGTGCATTTTTTGATCTTGGGATATTAATATGGATTGTAAGAAATTGCATCCTCTTCAAAATGAGCTTTGGATGGGTCATTTCTCATAAAGTATAAGAAAATTATGCTTGGTCAAAGTTGAGTTAACTTTTCCTACAAAACCTTAATTTAGCAATTTTTGAGTCTTGATGAATTTTGAGCAATCCTTGATGAATCATGATCACCCCTTGATCAAATGATGAAATATCCTCAAAAATGAGAATTTTGACAAAAATCTTGAAGTTTGAATGTATTTGGGTCACAGTTGACTTTTGCCCTAGCACAGTCGATTTTTGGACCTTTGAGCAATTGACTGAGCAAACTTCCTCTGCAAGGCTTGAAATTTGACATGGATGATCTTGAGAACATATTAGGACATTGGGGAGCACTTGAGGTTATTTGGATTCAAGGATATTGATGCAACACAAAACCCTAATTTGGGGTTGACTGCCTTAGGAGATAGCTTGTCTGACCAACTCTTGAGCAAACTTGAGCAACTTGGAGATTTTTCTTGCAATGTTTTGAGGAATATGAGAGGGCAAATTTTGGGGTACAACAGCTAGGAACTCAACATTTTGTCCTCTATGTTACACCAATTGGTCAGGAATGCCAGATGATAATAAAAACCGTTTCTGGAGATATACGAATGTATGTTTTTATCTATGAATTTGAAAGTATAATTATTAAAAAAAAGTGTTTTATTTCTTGATCTTGTCTTATCTTATAATTTATGTAGCGGAAGTTTATCTTGCCGGTTGAAGCACAAGATTGGATTGAGACCACTGTTAGAGAGGCATGGAGAAGATATAAGCACAAAATTAAGAAGAATCATTTTTTGAAGTATTCCAACATGGCCGAGAGACTCAAAAATCGTCCGCCAAACGTGCCAATAGCCCAGTTTAAGAGTCTTTGTGCTTATTGGAGTAAGGAAACTATACAAGTAAGATTAATAATTTTTTTATGTATGTGTGTGAATTTACACCTTTCTATGTATGCCATAATTAAGTAATATTTATTATAATAATTCCGTCAAATTTAAATGTAGGCAATCAGTGAAAATAACACTAGAAATAGAGCTCAACTAAAGTGGATGCATCAAATGGGTCCCAAAAACTTTGCTTTGACTCGTGAAAAAGTGGTAACTTTCTTTTGTTCTCAATAAAGTATTCCTTGTATGAATGTTTCTTTGTTCAATTAAAGTATTCGTGAAAAACTTTTCTTTGACTCGTGAATAGGAATTTTAATTCACATGATTTGTTATGGAATTATTTTGATTTATGCAGCATGAAAAGGAAAAAAGAGAGCCCACTCAATCAAAAATGTTTGTTGAAACTCGAAAAGGAAATAAAGGAAAGGAATTGGATGTAGAAACTGGAAAAGTAATTGTATGTAACATTGTTTATATAATGTGTTTGCTTAATATAATCGGCCAACATTGTCTATAATAGTAGTTAATATTTTTTTTTGTAATTTATGCTAGTCCCAACTTCACGAAATGGTTGAAAAGGAGGAAAGTGATACATAAGCTTTTAAAGTTGTTTTTGGAAAGGAGTGTCCAGGCAGGGTACGCTGTTATGGGAGAAACATTACTAAAACTTCCTTAAAGAGAAAGGCAGAGATTAATGCTTTGAAACAAGCCCACAGTGAAGAGGTCTCTACATTAAGGGACGAGTTTCAAGATAAGATTGATAGATTGCAAAATGCTTTTATGACCGTAATACAACAATGCAATCCTCAAATTAATATAGAGTCAATTGAAGATTTGTTAGGATTATCTCATGGAGATGATAATAGTTCCCCAAAGGATATAAGACCGGAAATGCATTCATCTACATCAACTCATGCTCCATGTCATGGAAAGGTAACCATATATAGCAATATTATTGATTTATAATTTTATAATTATGTTATAGTATCAAAATGGTTGTTAATGTATGCAAAAATTTGCAAGTAGTGACAACACCTAGAATAAAGTAAGTGGTTGAAATTGTTTAAGTAGTGACAACACCTAGAAGTGGCTGAAACTGTTTAAGATTTGTTATATGCAAAAGAGAAAAATCTAAATTTTCAACTTTAGACATATAGACTTAAAGTAAAATATTGAGTATTTTTTATGAATATTCCTGGTATGAGAAGATAAGTAAATTAATATAAAGTCCACCCATGACATGAGATGTGAAGAATATAAACAATGTGTTTTGCTCATTGGTTTAGTTTTTATTTGTGCGAGGTTTAATTCTTGTTGATGTCTTAATTGTCCTTTGGACCAAAAATATTTATGGTTGATGTGTTTTATTTTATTTTCTTATGCAGCAATGTATCAATGAAGATGTTGAAAAGGACGATATAAATGATGAAATTCAAGAGGACGACATAAATGATAAAATTTAAGAGGACAACCTAAATGATAAAATTCAAGAGGACGACGTAGATGACGAATTTCAAGAGGACGACATAGATCTAGATGATGAATTTTAAGAGGACGATATAGATGGTGAATTTCAAGAGGACGACGTAAATGAAGAATTTATGGAGGATGACATATCTAACGAATTTCAAGAGGATGGTCTGGATGATTTACTCCTAGAAGACAAACTTGAGTGAGTTGGATGATGTCTTTTTTTTGGCTTGTAGTTGAAAGAATTAAACTTGAAATATGATTTTTGTTCTTTTGTTGAACTATGTTTTTAGTTATTTTACTAAGGTCATACATCAAAGTATTAAAAGTAATGTTACGTTAGGCATTTTGTGTACTCTATATACTATATCTTGAATTAAAGTTTGAACTCGATTTTATTATATTACAACTTTTATGGATGTATGGTTTAAGTTATATAATTAATATTATTTTTGAAGCCAATTGTTATTGACTATATTATTTTGATAATAATTGCAAAATTGTATATTTTATGTGGACACTATAAAACAACAACCTATAAGCTATGGCTACACTTCAAAAACGATCTTCCTGATTCAGGTTTAAGGCAACGATTGTTAATTGTAGCCGAATTTGGCAACGCTTAAAAAAGGTCATATCAGAGGCCGCAAATAATCGTCCCATATTCCTTTTCTATAGGCGATGTTTTTCAAAAGTGTGCCCAAAAAACATTAAAAATAACATCGCCTCAAACAATAGGCAACGCTCGCACAGGAGACGCCTAGAAAACGTCCCCTATTTGTTTATGCAACAATTTTCAGAGTTCTGGCAACGCTTTTCAATTGTTGTTTAGTCATGGATTTTGGACCCCAAAAAATAGGTAACTGCCAGGAGCGAGCAACACGTGTGCGACATCCTAGATAGATGTGCTCGAAACTAGCCGTTATCACGAACATGGGTGCCTGGAATTAGTCGTTGCCACGAGCAGGGACGCGGTCGCGGTCATGTGTGACCTTATCGTCTTTGAGGCCACACGACCACATGAACAAAACTTTGGACAGAGCTAAAATGCGCCCCTCGCTAGCCCTAAGCTGATTGGACCAGTGCTTTTGGGCCGTCTTGAAACAGGATTGGATTGGGCCGTGTCTAATCCCTGGCTCAGTTCAGAACTATATATATATATATATATATATATATATATATATATATATATATATATATATATATTTAAAGTTAACCTTAATTGCTCTCACGTGAGCATTCACTATGCCAAACAAGGGATTAGACAGCGCTTTTTTAGGCCTTTAACAGCGCTTAAAAGCGCTGCTAAAACCTCCGCTGCTAAAGGTATAGACAGCGCTTTTTTTCAATCACTTTAGACAGCGCTTGGTAAAAGCGCTGTCTATTACCCCCCTTTAGCAGCGCTTTTCCTCATTTTTTTTTAAAAATTTTTTTCAATCACTTTAGACAACGCTTTTCATGAAAAGCGCTGTCTATTACCCCCCCCCCCCCCCTTTAGCAGCGCTTTTCCTCTTTTTTTTTTAATTTTTTTTTATAAATAACTTTAGACAGCGCTTTCATGAAAAGCGCTGTCTATTACCCCCCCCCCCCCCCTTTAGCAGCGCTTTTCCTCTTTTTTTTAATTTTTTTTTTATAAATCACTTTAGACAGCGCTTTCATGAAAAGCGTTGTCTATTACCCCCCCTTTAGCAGCGCTTTTTCTCTTCTTTTTTTTTCAATCACTTTAGACAGCGCTTTCATGAAAAGCGCTGTCTATTACCCCCCCTTTAGCAGCGCTTTTCCTCTTTTTTTTTTATTTTTTTTTTCAATCACTTTAGACAGCGCTTTCATTTAAAACAAAACGCTGCCTATCAAATTTATTCTCACCGTTTTTGCACCAGAAACTATAGCTTCATTATAACATTTTAAACAAAAACAACATTAATATATACCACAATGAAACAATATTATAACAACATCAATATTCATCTCTTAAATCCTTTTTGCACAATATACATAACAACAAGATTAATATATACCACAATGAAACAATATTATAACAACATCAATATTCATCTCTTCAATCCTTTATGCACAATATACAAAACAATAACATTAGTATATACAACAATGAAACAATATTATAATTACATCAATATTCATCTCTTCACTCCTTTTTGTACAATATACACAACAACAACATTAGTATATACAACAATGAAACAAAATCCATGATGAATATATAACTCTATCTTCTACATTGAGCTGCACCTATATAACCGAAAACAAAATCAAAAAATCAAAATTCATACAAGTTACCAAATAACAACAACAAAAACAATAATATTGTAACACAACTATAACGACATATATTATATTCTCAAAACTCAAAGTTATACCTTATAATAAAACTCTCAACTCCATAACAAATTGGCACCAATCCTCCATAAGTTCATCCAATTGATCTTTTGAGTATGAAGCACACTTGAATTCATCAAAGTACTACATAATAATATAACATAGTATGATTTAATTAAAATACTAAGTCAGTTTATGAGAAATATGAAAATAATTCCTAAGTTAGAAATTCATACCGTGGATGGAATCTCTAATCGGTCCAAAAGAATAGTTTCTTTCATAAACCTCAACATAAAATAACCGCAATCTACACCATTGCGCTGACGAGGACACTACACATGGAAAGAAAATATGGATATACATCAAGATATACACCTTAACTTGTTTTATCAAGTATCATCGCTATATAATCAAAACTGTGAAAATCTATACCTCCACTTTGATCCAAGAAATATTGTTGACTCTACTCCTTGGTACTTGAATATCTCTTTGTGCTCGAAAACTTTGTAGAATGCTATAATAAAATAATAACGAATATTTAGAACTATCGCACATAAATAATTAAATATACACAGTAATATTTTGGAACAATGTCACTTACGTGTCAATCGTCTTCTTCATATCTGAGTATGTTGTCCAATCATTGCCCAATGAATCTAGATAATATACAATTTCTCTCACAGGATTAATTGCAACCAATAACCAGTGTCCACTGGAATATTTAACAAAGGTTAGATGGAAATTTTCTGCACAACGTTAAAAAACGAAAAATTATAATAGAGGTAATTTAGAATGAAAATCTTACTTGGGGCCAGTATTATATGGTAAAAAGAACAATTTTTCTGTATCTTTGCTGGCCATAAATAAACTGAGCACAAATGCTATTACTTCATCTGGTTTTGCGATTATTGACCCTGCGTGGACAATGTTGGCATTTATGAAAGCAAATCTGGACTCCAATCCACGCGGGCGAATCAACGTGTCATACAGAAACCTTAAATAAAAACATCATTAACATTAATTATTCATTGAAATGAGTAAATAAATTTTGCAATTAATTAAACAAAGTTGATTGGAGTATACCTGATGTATGTATTGATAACAGCCATGCCTAATGTCATGTGTCCAAAAACTTATTCCAAATCCTCCTTACCAATTGTTGTCATGCCTTCAGAACCATAAATCCCTTCATGCAGGGGTATAAGAGAAGTACCACCTTGCGAAATAGTTGTGAAGCTTATAAATGTCTGAAGGCACGACCTATATTGTGAAGTAGTTTTCTTTCTAGCCCCGAACCTCTTAGCAACACTCTTTGTTTCTGTGGGAATGTTGCTAATTACAGGCTCCTTACCCCTACTTACAACTTCATTAATCTCTTTAGCAGGAATAATCTAAATATCATAAAATTAGAGTGGTCAAGTATAGGACGACAAATTAACATTATCTAATCATAAATATCATATAACTTTGTTGTACCTGTTTTTTTGCTGTCATTGACTCCTCTGGCCGCGTAATCCCTTTATCTTTTGGTTTGGGTTTTGTAGGAGTCTAACATTACCATGCAAAAAAAATGTAAGTAAAACGAACGTAAAAAATTTGAGTACTAAAAGGTTCATAAAGGTTTTAATTATACCTCATCATCTATGCGAACAAGCCTTGACGGCCATGCAACAAATGCTCCTATTGCCTCTCCCACCAATGTTGCATCTGAAACTTCATCTGGGATTGGTAATAACGCACCCTCCTCTAAAGCAATATCAATCGACACTTTCAAATATCCAGAAGGGAGCGGTTTATAATGAAGTACTTCTCCCAGAGTGTTATGGACTTTTCCCTTGCCAACCATGCGATAAGTTGGTGTCTCTAAAAAGAGTTGACAAGGTGAAATGCCTTAAAATCAATAATAAATATGACATCGTTAATGTGTATATATGTCAGTTAAATAAATTACACTAATTTAATTTCATAATAATATATGTAAGTACCTCGGGAATACTCGGTTGAGCTGCACAATTGACACTAGCTATGTCACTAGCTTCTTTAACACCCGAAGCTTCCCTTTCTGATTGGTATTGTTTTGCTTTTTCCTTCCTCAATTCAAGAACTTCAGCTTCTAATGCATCCAACCTGGCCTGCAGTTCTTTATTGCTAGCAGATTTTGTCTTTGGATTGTTCTTTTTCAAGGAAGTTGGAGTAACCCCATGTCCTTTACCCCTCACTCGACCAGAATACTCACGAACATCTAATGCTCGACTAAGTATGCTCCTGCAATCATCTGGTGGAGATGTAGACTGAGACAGACTCTCCTGAAATTCATATGAATATTGGAAAAACATGAATACTATATGTTAATAAAATTTTGATTTAATTAGAATTAATGTTATACTTACACATTTTTCAAAAATTTGTTGTACATCTTCTTTGAGAACTCCATCCTTACCCACACGGGCAGCCTTCCACAAAACATGCTCCGGAAGATATGTTTCTGAACTACTCTCCTCTTTTAACTACACATTAACACAAAAAACAAGCTCAGTTATAACTATTGATGAACAAGTATATCATTGCAATTTGTAAATACTTACTATTTTTTGTTCTAATCGTGCATATCCCAAACGCCCTTTTTTGTATGGATATGCGGGAGATGATGCTCTTAGACGATTTACTTCACTAATACTCTGAACTTTTGGGGTTTTCCGTTTGGCTTTAAAAACATCCCATTCTTTAACTGAAATCACATCCGCATATTCAGCTGGACGCTCTGCATCAACAAATTTTTTTTCGGCATCTCTAAGATATTTTCTGTTTAAATATGTTCTAAACCCTCTCAGTATTTTACTGGCCAATTGATCGCACTAAATCGCACTATGTTTCTGACTCAAATATCACATGTTTTCCTTAGTTTTTATTGTCATTTTCTCGTATTATGTTCCTTTTTCCTTTGTTTTCAGGATTCTTGTCATTTCAGAGCCTTCTGTGAAGAAACGAGCCAAAACGCCAAGAAATTAGGGTTTTTCAAGATATTTTGCACTTATGGCGTTCAGCACCGCGCTGGCTACAGGAAACGCGATGACGTGGCCCACTTTCACCCAGAGATCAACTGCCACGTTCCCATGATGTGGCGGTTCCAGGCACCGCGCCCGCGGCCACCCTCACCGCGCCCGCGGCCTTCACAAAAAGGCTCCCGCTCAAAAGAAGTTAAGGGGCATGCTGGTCCTTACGCACCTCAAAGTTCCTCTATAAATAGCCTTCGATTCTCATTCTTTAGTTTCATCCAAGCTTAGTACAATCTTAAGCCATATACTATCAGTTTCTGTAAAGTAATAATCTCTTCACATCGGGGAGTTATTGCGGTGTAGATTGAGTTGTAATCGAGTCTTGGAGCACTTTGGTTGAAGTTCATCATACCGGCCTTACTTTTCCGTAGATTTGTATCAGATTCAAGTCTCCGACCGGAGCAAGGTTCTAATTTATTGCATTTCTTTATTTAATTGCTCTTACCATAGTCTACACGTTTTATAGACTTTAAATGCTCTTACCATAGTCTACACGTTTTATAGACTTTAAATGCTCTTACCATAGTCTACACGTTTTATAGACTTTAAATGCTCTTACCATAGTCTACACGTTTTATAGACTTTAAATGCTCTTACCATAGTCTACACGTTTTATAGACTTTAAATGCTCTTACCATAGTCTACACGTTTTATAGACTCGCACTTATTATGTCTGGCTAAACCATAAAGGTTAGGATGTAATGATTGTCATCGTGGTTGTGTTCCAATTATCATGCTAGTGAAAATACTCTGGGGATGTTTTGCTTCTAACTTAAGTCAATTGTGTTTTAATGTTTATTGGGTAAGATCGAAAGCCGTCCAAACTAATGATACGACTTGATTATTATTTAACCAAACAAAAAGAGCGACAGCCGTTGATTGGTTAAATAGGAATCATTGACCTTTTTAGAAAACGATTTTGAAACTATTTTCGGACGCGTTTGTAGGTTTAAAATCTGACTCTTGGTCAAAAGCCAAAAGTCTCTTTAAGTTAATCTTTCCGAGTAAGATCACTTTTCTGTTAAGTCAAAACTATCAATTTCTTAAAAAATAAGTTTACCTCTTTAACGCGGAAGGCACCCTTTATATGTGACAATAAAGGAATTTAATTTAAAGAGTAAACTCGGTTCTTAGTAGTCAAAAGCTACAGGTTCCCGTTAAACTGATTCTTTGCTATCAATAGAAAATACTGCCCCATAAGTAGGTTCATCTACGCATGACCGGACCAATATCTGATTACATGATTTACATTCCAACCTGTCTTTTAAACTGTTATTTCCCTCGCATATTTACTTTGTGCACTGCACTCACATCAATATCCTTATTCGCCTTAGATAAGCACCTTAGCAATAGAGTTGATAGATTGACAATTGGTCTCTGTGGTTCGATAATCTTATATATTACTTCGATAGGCTGTACACTTGCAGTACTACATTTAGGCTATACGTTACAGATTAAACACCCATCACCAATCCAAGACAATAATCTTTTCTTTTTTCATCAATGTTGAAAGACCTCTACAAAAAACATACACAAAGTGCGTTAGTATAAGTAATTTAAAGACATAATTTAAAGTACATAATCGTAATTTAAAGACATAATTTAAAGTACCTGTATCTCACTCCAGATTTTGTTTTTAGCATCATTCAGCTTATCATCTCTCCACTCATCACAAGTTATTGGAATTTCTCTCCTTACAAGTGTGCCAATGTAACTTGTCAATTTAGAACTGTTAGGCTCAATTAATTGGTCATTTGGACTCCAATGCACATCATATTTTATACCCTTATCTCTATCACGAATGATATTCTTCATTATTGTTTTTCCTCTTTTTATTTATTTTTCCACTCCCTTACTGGATTTTCCTCCATCATTGTCTCCATCATTAATAGAATCATCGTGAGGGTGCTCCTCGTTACTAGCCATCTAACCTGTAATAAAGAAAAACATTAGTATCTAATGACAAATATTTAATTCCAAATATATAATTCCAAATATCTATTCAGTATATAAAATGACAAATATCAATTGAGTATATAAAATGACAAATATCAATTGAGTATATAAAATGACAAATATCAATTGAGTACATAAAATGACAAATATCAATTGAGTATATAAAATGACAAATATATAATTTATTAGAAGTTTGCTAAGTGTTAACAGGTATGGAGGAATATATATTACCTCTTTCACTAACATCTCTTTCTTTTCTTGGTTGGATTCCGAATTACTTGTCTCTTAAGAACGCGGACGGAGGGATTGATCCAAATTCCCTCATCATGATCTTTTCTGATATATGATTCATCCCCTGTAGTATCATCATCTCGATCGTTTCTAATATACGACTCATTCTCAACATCAACATCAACTTGATCCACACTTTTATCATCAATCACTTTGTTAGATAAAAGCACTATACACCATTTCGTACTCTTCGGGTCTGTGACATAGAACACTTGTTTAGCTTGAGAGGCTAGAATAAAAGGCTCATCTTTGTACCCCACCCTACTAAGATCCACTTGCAAAAACCATGACTTATCCATTCGTATGCCACTAGTATGTACCCACTTGCAACCAAAGATAGGAATCTGAAACTTCTCATAATCAAACACCCAGATGTGATTGATAACCTCGAAATATGACAAATTTTCATATTTGGGGTTTAAGTCCTTCATACCAGAAATGTGCATTGCTTCACATACCACCGTGACACCACTATTTTGCATGGTACTTTTCTCATCTTGTTCTTTGGTATAAAATGTGTATCCATTAATTCCATATCCTCTATAAGAGAACACAATCGAACTTGGACCATATGCCAAACATCTCAACCTGTCTGATATTGAAGCGGGATCTGAATGAAACTTTGAATATATATGATCCTTAAACCACTGTATAAAACTTTAATTGTGCTCTCGTACTATCCAATTTTCATTTCTACTTTGATTCTCACCTTGGAGTATAGCCTTGTGCATTTCAACAAACGGCTCAACCTCAATGTCATTGTGCAGAACATACAAATGCACTTGATCTCGTTCATCCCTTGATACTGTCACAATTTCATTTCCAATTAATTTGTTACCTTCTTTTTTTTCGAAGAAATGAGATTTGGGGAGTCCAATGGATTGCACATTGGACAAAAAATCAGTACAAAACTCAACCGCTTCTTCAACAACGTATCGCTCAACGATACAACCCTCTGGACGACTTCAGTTTTTCACGTACCCTTTTAATATTTTCATATAACGTTCAACAGGGTACATCCATCTCATATAAGCTGGTCCACACAATTGTGTCTCTTTCACAAGATGAACAACAAGATGTACCATAATGTCAAAAAATGATGGAGAAAAATACATTTCAAGGTCACACAGAGTAATAACGATTTCTTTTTATAATACTGGTAAGATCTCAGGATCGATCACCTTACTACAAATTGACCTGGAAAAAAAACACAATCTAGTTATAGCGCTTCTTACTTTTTCTGGCAAAATAGAATGTATACCTATTGGTAGAAAATGTTCAATTATGACATGGCAATCATGTGTCTTCAGACTCTTTAACTTGAGGTCTTTCATGGACACGAGTCTTCTAATGTCTGAGGAGTAACCTTCTGGAACTTTAACTTCACTCAGAAACTTACACAATATTTTCTTTTCCTTTCTAGATAGAGTATAAGAAGCAGGTGGTATATATGTTCGTCTTTCTTTCTTCACGGGTCCTAATTCAGTTCTTATTCCCATCTCTACCATGTCCTCTCTTGCTTTAAGGTCATCCTTAGACTTTCCTTTTATATTGAGTAACGTACCAATAACACTTTCAAATACATTTTTTTCAATATGCATAACATCAAGAAAATGTCTTACGTACAAAGATTTCCAATATGGAAATTCAAAAAAAATTGACCTCTTCTTCCACCCACCTGTGACAACTTTATGTGCAAAAGGCTTGCCAAACTGAATACTCACATCTTTCACATTTTCACAAATTTGATCACCTGTCAATCCAGTTGGAGCTCTACGTTGTTTGGTATTTCCATTGAACGCTTTTCTCCATCCACGATATTGATATTTTGAATTTAAGAATCTACGATGACTGAGAAAGACATTCTTTTGACAAAGTTTCAATCGTGTCGTATCGGTTCCATCTTCATAGACAGGACACGCTTTTTCACCTTTAATGCTATACCCGGATAGATTTCCATATGCTGGAAAATCGTTAATTGTGCCAAACAACATCGCCCTCAAATTGAAACTTTCTTTCCTATATCCATCATAAACCTCCACACCGTTCTCCCACAAAATCTTCAAATCTTCGATTAAAGGTTTCAAGTATACATCTATGTCATTCCCTGGTTGTTTAGGCCCAGAAATTAACATAGATAACATCATGTACTTGCGCTTCATACATAGCCATGGAGGTAGGTTATAAATCATAAGAATCACAGGCCATGTGGAATATGAGATACTTTGAAGACCATGCGGGTTCATTCCATCCGTAGATAATGCCAAGCGAAGGTTTCTTGTTTCTCCTCCAAAATCAGGATAATCATTATCAATTTTCTTCCACTGTGGTGCATCTTCCAGATGTCGAAACTTTCCATCGATAATTCTTTCATCTGCATGCCAAGTCAAGTGTCTAGCATCGGTTTCACTATGAAACATGCGTCTAAATCTCGGAATAATAGGAAAATACCATAAGACTTTCGCTGGAGATAATTTTTTCTTATATCGAGATAAACCTCACTTTGGGCACTTATACAACGATGCATATTCGTTTTGAAACAAAATACAATCATTTAGACATGCATGTATCTTATCATAGCTCATGCCAATAGAGCACAACATTTTTTTGGCCTCGTAGGTTCGATTAGGAAGAACATTATCCTCAGGAAGCATATCTCTCAAAAGGGCTAATAACTGTGTGAAACTTTTATCTGACCATCCATTGCGCGCCTTTAAGTTGTACAATTTTAATACCGCAGACAATCTTGTGAATTTGGGGCAATCTTTATACAACGGTTTCTCCGTATCGCTTACCAACCTCTCAAACATTTTGGGACAATCTTGAAGATCTTCTTCAAGTGCTTCTGTAATCTCTTCCACCCGATCACAATCATATGTATCCGTGGCATTGTCGTACGAAACATAGGTCGCATTACTTTTCACCCCCGGTTCAACATTCTCGATGCTTTTCTCACCATGAAATATCCAACACATATAACTTCGATCAATTCCGCGCATTAGTAAATGCGATTTCAATCCATCTGCGTCAACCCGACCCACATAACAACAACCCAAGCAAGGAAATTTCATTCTATTCGGGACTTCAGCGTGTTCAACAGCAAACTTAACGAACTCTAATACCCCATCCTCGTACTCTTTTGACAATCGATCGGCACACATCCATTTTTTATCCATGGTTTTAACTATTATCTAAGTTAAAGACTCTGTTGTCAACAAAAATCAAACATGTGATTAGAACAATTCTAGAAATGAGGATTGTTGTGGTCCTATAACATATTCAATCAATGATCGTCAATGTTACTATTTTAGAGACATTAGCTTAGTTGTGAACTCATTCTAAGATTCATGATTTGTGTTATTTTTTACTATTACTAAGTTGAATATTAGATGGGGGATTTACATGATGTGATTCCTTTGTTCCTTGCAGGCATGTCTACATGAGCTAAGCATACATTATGAGAAACAGAAAAGAAACAATGTAGGGAAATTAAGTGTCATGTTGAATGGTAACTCTAACATCTCCTAGTTATGCTTTGTTATGACTCGGTTTGACTCTGCTATGTACAAACTCAATCCTCCACTATCTTATTCTTCTCCAATCATTGAGAAATCTAAGATTATTAAACCCATTACAAGTATTTTGACTAGTCCATAATATATCTTAGATTTAAAAAAAATCAAAATAAAAGTTTCAAAAGAGAGAATAGAAGCCATAATACCTAAGGTTCCTCGGCTTTTACTCGCGGAGATTGTTAATTTTCTATTTCGCCGTAAGAAGAGAAACAATAAGAAGATGAAGATTCCAGCAAGAGCAGAAGAAGCAATCAATACTAGTAGAATTCTGTTATTCAAATTCTGGTGATGCACTATTCTAACATCTTGATTTCCTGTATCATTCATTGTAAAAACAATACATCAAAGATTAACCGGTGGAAGTGCAGGAAATTCATTATCGTCAATTTAAAACTAACAAGACCAAAACTATTAATCGTGGACACATTGCTTAAGCTAAAATAACCATCTAGTAAAATTAAATCTTAGAGTATACGTCAGTTGATGACATGAACTCACCTGATATGAGTAATGGGTGTGAACATCAATTGATGACATGAAACAAGATTGTGTAGGATGAGTCTGGCAATTCAGAATTATATACGTCAGCATTGCAACACGGATATGGGAAGAATATAGAAGTAAAAATAATAAATTTGTGTATGATATAAATGAAACCGAGGAGTGCTGCTAACAAGTAAAACACACATTTTCATTCTCTTTTAGTATTACATGAAATATTGAGTGGATCCCACTAAATAACATGGAACTACTCCTTATCAATGAGGCCTACATGCAATATTATCAAATAATTGGGTGTTGAAAATAATCTATTGCTAATATTAACTAGAGTAACAAAACAAAACTTCAACTCTCCTTGTAAACAAATAGAATCACAACCTTATGATCATTGTATAAACAAAAGAGCTTACATCAAGTTGTAGCAAGTACACATGTATAGAAGAATGATACATTGATAATAATTATAATAGTTAAAAATATAAAATATCAAATTTGGAGTGTGCGTATTATCTTGAGATTCTCAAGTTCCTAACTCTAATAATACGCATGAAAATTTGCTTCATAATTGACCAAAATTTGTTTTTCCCCATGCATGCCTTGTTATAAGGTTTCTCCATCATAAAATAAAAAATTAAATTAAAAACATATACGTAATTTCTTAACAGCAGTGTGAATGTCTTAGGCAAGTTTTAATGATGTTGATTTCCCTACCATACCATTACCATGATAACATCGACACTTTGCGTTGATAAGTCAATAAGTGACCAAGAGTTTCACTTAAGTGAAATGAAAACCTGAATAAATGAAGTCTTTGCCACTGTAGTTGAAGTTGTGTTTCACAAGAGTTTCATTGTCAAAGCAAGACAAAGATGAGAACAATAAATAGATAAACCATAAAAAAACTTACCAGAGAGAAACATGATACCTTATGGTTTCAACACAGAATTTTGAAGCACCCCACTGTCATTAAAGAGAACAAAACAGACTTGACATAAGAAGCTAACGGAAATGCTTTAAATTAAAATGAATCAACACCAAATTACCGCCAACAATTAACAGCCCTATCTGAGATGGTGCACCGATTGACTCCAATGACGAATCTGATGCAAAGGCGGGAGACAACGACCTGTAAATCATAGATAAAAATAGAATTGAAAACCAGTTTACTTCAGACTCAAGATCACGCGAAAAAGCCAATACATAATTGACCACCACTGTAATACGCTCTCCAGACCACACAATTGTCTTCCAGGCCAGCAAAAATAATTGTTGTTATTAAAATATTAGTATAAGATATGCAACAACACGTTGACAGATTATCAATTACACCAGAAGGACAAATGAAAAGAATATACCATTACATATTAACACTAAGAAACACATAGCTAATAACCCTCCCTTTGCCATGGTCATTAAATGCGTCATTGGTACCAAAAACTTCCTGAAGGCCACTCAACAGAACAATCAGAACAAAATTAATTCTATCCTCAATATTAGTGGGGATCTAACCTATAAAAAGGAAGATATTCATGATACATTTGTTAACTACTTCAAGGAGTTTTTCAAAAGAAACGAAAACAGAAAAGCTTTCCCCTATCTCCATATCCATATCCATATATTCTGGGGGCTTTTGTATTATCCATGCTTTGCAAAGCATCAACGGCCTCTTTCTCAGGAATGGGACTGGTTAACATCTCTCTTTGCTCATTATTCAGTTGAGGACCACCCCTCATCATATATATATATCAATTTTGTTTCTTTCATCCTCTGCAGTTCCCACCAATTGCCTATAGAATTGCATGATTTCATCTACAGTCTCAGCTTCACTATGTGTGACAATTCCATCTTCCTTTTGTAGGGCCAAAGTATTATTGTAATTTCGTCTGGATTTAATTGAAGCATGGAAATACTTATTATTTCCATCCCCCAGTTGCAGCCAATTCAACTTGGATCTCTGCATCAACACTTTCTCTTCTACTTCCTGCCAACCAATTAAGGCATCACTACACTTTCTATCCATATTGATTTTCACAGGATTCATCCTAGCATTTATAAGTTCCTCTTGAGCCTGCTTTAATTCCATTCTTTCCTGATCTATTTTCTTGTTTATATACGCAAGAGGCTTGGACATTTCCCTTAGGATAGGTTGTAGCCTTTTTTGTTTTCTCCATACTCAGATCAACAAGTCTAGAAATCAAAGTTTTGGGTACATAGTGGACAGAATCAGAGATAAACTCCAAAGTTGGAAGGAAAAGACTCTATCATATGCTGGCATAGTAACTCTTATAAAATCTATTGCTCAAGCTATTCCAAAGTCATTGGTTCTTATTATTGCAATATCCATCACCATTGGAACACTCTACCTTGTTTTTAGGCCAAAGCTTCCTAAATACTCAGTAGACAGATTGAGAATAGCACAGTTCAATCTAAGCAAAAGCTTCCGAAAGCTGTCTATTGCGCAATATCAGCCCCTTATGATAAGATGCTGGTCAGAATGAAGCATTGGAGCACCAGGCTTCTTTCTTATGCATGTAGATATCAATTGATTAAAAGTGTGATCTTCTCAATAGCTAACTATTGGCTATATTGAGAGGTTCTGCGGAAGTTTCTTATGGACAGGGAAGGATAGCCCTAGTAGGAAAGCCTCCATATGCTGGTATGATGTATGTGACTCTAAAGTTGAAGGGGGTCTAAACCTGATATTCCTCAAGGACTGAAACAAGGCCACTATAGGTAAGCTTTTGTGGAATTTATGTGTTAAAAAAGATACTCTTTGGATTCATTGGATACATAAGTTTTATATGAAAAATGCTGATTGGAAAAGGTACTTCCTGCTGTGCATAGCTCCTGGGTCCTAAAGGATATGTTTAAAAATAGGTATGTGTTTGTTAACTCTACTGCCTGGAGTATATTTCAACAAACAGGGAAATATGTTACTAGGGTAGCTTACCATATGTTGAGAGGAGACAAGGAAAAGGTGGCTTGGAGAAAGTTGATCATGAGAAATATGGCAAGACCTAGAGCTACCTTCACCTTTTGGTTAGCTTGCCATGGAAGATTACCTACTAAAGATAGAATGCAGAAGTACGAAGTGAAAAATGATGGTCTTCGCGTCTTTTGTGGGTTACATGAGAGTTGTCAGCACCTCTTCTTTGATTGTGTTGAAACTAATCAGATTTGAATTCAGGTTCTAACATGGTGTGGTGTTAATCATACGCTTGGAAAATGGGAGGACGAGCTAGTTTGGTTCAGTGCAATATAGGGAAATCCCCCTTTCTTGCGTTTTCTTCACATCTTCACAACTAAACCGAAACAATCAGGAAAGCGAAAATAAAACACGTACACATTAAGGCATTAGAATCCTACCAATGTAAGGCCTTAACATAGGCTTAGCCCAACATATATCACAATAGAATCCATTATATTAGAGATAGTAACTTTGTGACACGGATTATCCCCAAAGCACTTCTCATTCCGAAATATCCAACACTCATAAAGCGTGTCAGTAAAAGCTCATTACAGGATCTTGATCTTGTTACTGTTCTTCTTGCACATGTTAATCATCCATGTGATTTCATTCTTCCAAGCACCAGGACTATGCACAATATCTAACCACTTTAGGATGCTCTTCCAAATCCTTTTGATCCCACTGCAGTCATAAAACATTTGATCTAAAGTCTCAGTCTCCCTGCAGAAATTAAAATCAGCACTAGGCAACATTCCAAACCTATCAAGTCTCTCTTTTGTTGGCAAAATACCATGGCATGTCATCCACAAAGTGTGAATGAATTTGGCTCTGGCAGCATTCCCAAACAGAACCTTCTTCCACATCACATAATGGGATTGGTCCTTTAAATTCTGATACATTTTCCTTGTACTGAATTTTCCATGCATCAACATGTTGTTCCACACCTACATATTAGAAGTCTCATTTATGAGATTCAGAATGTGTTTTATAATCCAGGATGCAGAGTTCCTCACAGGCATAGTCATAATATTAAGCCCTTTGGAGTAGTAGACATGAATCCACCTAATCCAAATGTTGTCTGCCTTCTTATTTATGTTCCACAAATTCTTCAGCCTATAAGCTTTATTCTAATCCTGCAAAGAAATGATGTTAAGGCCCCCTTATTTCTAGGAGCACACACCTTCTTCCAAGAAATAGGGGATTTATGGGTCACTACCTCAATACCAGTCCATAAAAATGTCCTACAAATTGTTTCAACCCTCTTAATAATTTTCTTAGGTATAGGGAGACACTGCAACCAAAAATTACTAATGGAAAACATGACACTTTTAATTAATTGGGTTCTACCAGCCATGCTTAACAATCTAGAACTCCAATGCCTAATTCTATTAACAATTTTATCAACCAAACCAATGCAATTATGCACAGTCAACTTCTTACTAGAAAGAGGAATCCCTAAATATCTAAAAGGGAGGGGGCCTTCCTCAAAGTTTATAGTTCTCAAAATATCATGCTTAACCTCATTAGAACGACAGTTGCTGAATCTATTTACAATATTTGGAGCATTAGGAACCGAGTCATTTTTCAAGGCTTTAACAAAGGTAATCTCAACAGTAAGGACGTTATTGATGTGATTGTAATGTGCATCGAGCTAGATAGAAAGCTTAGTGAATTCTGTAAGAATTTATAGTTGTGGTTTGGTTGTTGCCTTGTTTAGTATAGAGAGCGTGGATCTATCGATCGATTTGTATCTGAATTGTTTTTAGAATTAAAAAAAAAATCATCATAACTTGGGTCAATATAGGGATCGCTTTTCCTTGTATACGAACATATTGACAATGGAAACTTGGGTCAATATTTGCATGGTTTAGGTAAGATCAGCAAGAACACGTTATTGGAGATGAAGAAGAACACTTACTTGGAGATGAAGAAGAACATGTTATTGATAAATGACAGCGATTTGTGAAGATGGAGATAATTTCAAACCGATGAAGATGAAGCCGTTTGAGAGGAGGGTAATGGAGATGACGAATGGAGAAGAAGATGAACAGCGCGATTTATGTTTCTGGAAATCTGATTTATGGGTTAGGGGTTTAGAAATAAATTAACAAACCAAAGGCAGCGCTTTCAAGAAGCGCTGCTAAAGGTACCCTCCTTTAGCAGCGCTTTAGGCTTACCCCCCCTTTAGCAGCGCTTTTAGATTTACACAAAGGCAGCGCTTTCAAGAAGCGCTGCTAAAGGTACCCCCTTTAGCAGCGCTTTAGGTTTACCCCCCCTTAGCAGCGCTTTTAGACTTACACCTTTAGCAGCGCTTTCAAAAAGCGCTGTCTAAAGCATACCCTTTAGCAGCGCTTTTATTAATTTTTTAATTTTATTTTTTTTTAAAACCCTATAGCAGCGCTTAGTGAGAAAAAGCGCTGCCTTTGATGAGGCCTATAGCAGCGCTTTTAGTAACGCTGTCTAAAGTATTTTTTTTTGGATACCTACAGCAGTGCTTTTGCATAAGCGCTGTCTATGTAGCGATGCCAAAACTCGTTTTTGGCGTAGGGATTCTCAAATTACATCTTTTTAAAATCTTTATCAAATCTTAAAATGTACTATCATAATCTAAAATTAAAAAAAAAATGAGGAAAAGAAATCACAACCAGCATATGACAAATATGATTGAATATAAGTAATTTCATACGATTACTTTCTTAAATAAATGTCAAGCAGTGTCATCAATTTCAAAGCTGTTGCTAAAAACTTCTAAATTTTTTTTTCTTCTAAAAAACTATTGTTGAGTTATTAGAAGAAAGAGAAAATTTTAAACATAAAATTGTAGGTCTGAGAAAAAATAATAATGGATCCCTTGGAATTCTCAAAAGAGTTGGTAGTCGTAAAGCACCGTAATTGAATTCAGATGGGTAGATTGATTCATTTTACCTTTTGTTCAGTTATACCTTTTTATTGTCTCCTTTTTGTTGGGTTTTGGGCTCCCATCCTATGTGGAGAAAGACTCAATATGTGCAAGCCCATGTGTCTCACTTATCTAAGTAGAGAGGGGTCAATTAGGGGAAGGGTGAGAGGTCTGATTTAGGCAAGAGAGGCAAGAAAAAAGTGAGAGAAGTGAAGAGAAACAGACTTTCGCACATACACATAGAAGTTGCACTAGAATCGCGATATCTCCTTCGTTCACTGTCCGATTTGGCTGAAATTTGAACTGCGGGTTCCTGACATCCGGTTCTTCAATATGAACAGTGTGATCAGTGATCAGAGGTCTGAGGTGGGAGATATTGTCCATGCACAATAGCAGCCCTTTGGAGTTTTTTTGTTCTTCTTTGTTCTCTATTTCATGTTTTTATGCCTTGTTGTATTGGCTGATTGTTGAGCATGATTTGTGCTACATTTGAGACTCTCTTATACCCATACATTGATCATAGTGGAGTTTGTTTACTGGCTTGTGCCCGTGGTTGTTTTACTTCTCACTTTGAGAAAGTTTTTTTCCACGTTAAAAATCTTGGTGTCTCTTTGTGTTGTTGATTTTTAGTTGCTGCATTATTTGTTGTTGCTCCTCACAGATTCAACAAGTTATGGAAATTATATCCGCTGTGTATTTCTCTATTAGAGTTGTTACTGTTAATTGTTGTTGAATTTCCCATCTGAGTGGCATCAGAGCTCTTTGGTTAAGGGGTTGTTTGACTTGTTTGAATGATGGGGGAAAATACAAATAGAATTATTTCTTTGAATGGCACTAATTATCATTTGTGGAAGGGAAAAATGAAGGATTTGTTATTTGTGAAAAATATGCATCTTCCTGTGTTTACTAGTGAGAAGCCGGAATCCAAAACTGATGAAGAGTGGAATTTTGAACATGAGCAGGTTTATGGTTTTATTCGGCAATTTGTAGAAGACAATGTTTATAATCACATTGCTAATGAGGAACATGCCAAATCCTTGTGGAAGAAGATTGAATCTTTGTATGCTTCTAAATTAGGGAATAATAAGTTGTATTTGTTGAATTCCTTGATGAATTTGAGGTACAAGGAGGGAACTTCTATTTCTGATCACTTGAATGATTTTCAAGGGCTCCTAGATCAATTGTCAGGTATGGGTATCAAATTTGATGATGAAATTTTGGGACTATGGCTACTGAATACTCTACCAGATTCTTGGGAAACTTTTCGGGTTTTAATTACAAACTCAACTTCTGATGGTGTTGTCTCTTTGCAAAGTGTAAAGGGAAGTGTTCTGAATGAGGAGATGAGAAGGAAGGCACAGGGTACTTCATCTCATTCTGAGGTACTTGTCACTGAGAACAGAGGCAAGAGTCAGAAAAAGGAACCGAAAGGGAACCGGCAGAATAGAAGGAGTGCGAGTAGAGACAAAAACAAAAGTAAGTCCAAGTCCAGATACAAGAATGTTGAGTGCAATCATTGTCACAAAATGGGGCACATACAGAAAAACTGTTTCATATGGAAAAGGGAGAACAAAAACAATAATAATAAGCAGAGAGATAAGAATCATGATGATGATGACCGTGTTACTACTGCTACTTGTGATGATCTGATTATTCTCCATGACCATGATTCAGTCAATCTTGTATCAGATGAGAGCATGTGGGTTGTTGATAGTGCTGCTACACTGCATGTTACACCAAGGAAGGAGTTCTTCACATCTTACACTGCTGGTGACTTTGGAGTGTTGAAAATGGGTAATGATGGTGTGTCCAGGGTAGTTGGTATTGGTGATATTTGTTTGCATACCAACATGGGAGTGCAGTTGTTGCTGAGAGGAGTCAAACATGCTCCAGATGTTCGCTTCAATTTGATTTCTGTGCATATGCTTGATGAAGGTGGTTATGATAATCACTTTGGTTTTGGAAAATGGAAACTCACCAGAGGTAACTTGGTTGTGGCTAGAGGGGAGAAAGATAATAAATTGTATTAAACTAAAGCATTGGTTGCTAAAGACAGTGTGAATGTCATGGATATGGAGGCTTCTTTGTGGCACCGTAGGCTTAGTCATATCAGTGAAAAGGGGCTGAATTGCTTAGCTAAAAAGGATGTGCTTCCGAGATTGAAGAGTGCCGAGTTGGAGAAATGTTCTCATTGCATGGCTGGTAAGCAGACTAGAGTATCCTTCAAGAAGCATCCTCCCTCAAGGAAGTCAAAGATGCTTGAATTGGTGCATTCTGATGTTTGTGGCCCATTGAAGGTAAAGTCATTTAGTGGTGCACTTTATTTTGTTACCTTTATTGATGATTGTTCCAGGAAGCTTTGGGTCTATGCTTTGAAGACAAAAGACCAAGTTCTGTAGAAATTCAAAGAGTTCCATGTTATGGGTGAGAGACAGACAGGCAAGAAGCTGAAATGCATTTGTACTGACAATGGTGGTGAGTATTGTGGACCATTTGATGTTTATTGCAAGCAGCACGGTATCAGACATGAAAAGACTCCTTCTAAAACTCTTCAGCTGAATGGTTTAGCGGAGAGGATGAATAGGACTTTGAATGAAAGAGTTAGGTGTATGCTTTCTGAAGCAAAGTTGCCTAAACATTTTTGGGGTAAAGCATTGTACACGGCAGTGCATGTTATTAATCTGAGTCCTGCACTTGCTTTGAATGCAGAGGTGCCAGACAAATTTTGGTTTGGCAAGAATGTCAAATATGATCATTTGCGTGTCTTCGGTTGCAAAGCATATGTTCATGTTCCAAAGGATGAGAGATCCAAGTTAGATGCGAAGACAAGGCAGTGTATTTTTATCGGGTATGGTCAGGATGAATTTGGCTACAAGCTATATGATCCAGTTGGGAAGAAAGTTGTTAGAAGCCGTGATGTGAAGTTCATGGAAGACCAAACCATTGAAGACATTGATAAGATGGAGAAGACTACACCAGAGATTGATAATAGTTTGCCTGATGTTGATCCAGTTCGGAGGCCTGTACATGATCTGGATACTGCTGAAAATAATGTTCAAAATGATGAGCAACATGATGAAGTTGGTGACCAGCAACTTGGAGATGATGTAGATATTCCTGTTGATGATGCTGAAGAGGAACATGAGATGTCACAAGATGAAGATCTTGGTTATGCTCCTGAACCACCTCAAGTTCAACTTTGGAGGTCTAATAGGCATAGGAAACCATCTACCTGGTATCCTTCTGATGACTATGTTACCTTGACAGATGAAGGAGAACCTGAGTGTTTTAATGAGGCCATGGAGAGTGATGAAAAGAAGAAGTGGCTGGATGCTATGCAAGATGAAATGAAGTCTTTGCATGATAATCACACTTTTGATTTGGTGAAATTGCCTAAGGGCAAGAAGGCTTTGGAAAATAGGTGGATTTACAGGGTAAAGCAATAAAGCAATTCTACATCTCCAAGATATAAAGCCAGATTGGTGGTGAAAGGTTTCAGACAAAGAAAGGGTGTTGATTTCAATGAGATTTTTTCTCCTGTGGTGAAGATGTCATCCATAAGAACCGTGTTGGGTTTGGCTGCTACTCTTAATCTAGAGGTAGAGAAAATGGATATAAAAACTGATTTCCTTCATGGTGATTTGGAGGAAGAGATTTACATGAAGCAACCTGATGGTTTTCTTGTTAAAGGCAAGGAAGACTATGTGTGCAGATTGAGAAAGAGCCTATATGGCTTGAAGCAAGTCCCGCGTCAGTGGTACAAGAAGTTTGAGTTTGTTATGTGTGAGCAAGGCTACAAGAAGACTACTTTTGATCACTGTGTCTTTGTTAAAAAGTTTGTTGATGATAATTTCATTATCCTGTTATTGTATGTTGATGACATGCTTATTGTTGGGAAAAATATTTCCATGATTGACAGGTTGAAGAAGCAATTGGGTGAGTCATTTTCCATGAAAGACATGGGAGCTGCTAATCAGATTTTTGGTATAAGAATCATGCGTGACAGGAACAAGAAGAAACTTTGGCTGTCACAAGAACACTGTGTTAAAAGGGTGCTTCAGAGGTTCAGATGGAAAATGCTAAGGCTGTAAGTACTCCTCTTACTGCTCATTTCAAATTGAGTGTTAATCAGAGTCCTTCCAATGAAGCTGAAAATTAGATATGCAACGGGTTCCTTATGCATCTGTTGTGGGGAGTTTGATGTATGCAATGGTGTGTACAAGACCTGATATTGCACATGTTGTTGGTACAGTCAGTAGATTTCTGTCTAATCCAGGTAGAGAGCATTGGAATGCTGTGAAATGGATTTTGAAGTATTTTCATGGTACTACCAGTTTGAGGCTTTGTTTTTGAGGTGATATACATATTCTTGTGGGCTATACTGAATCTGATATGGCTGGAGACATTGATTCCAGAAAGTCTACTTCAGGCTACTTGATTAAGTTTGCAGGGGGAGTTGTGGCATGGCAATCCATATTGCAGAGATGTGTTGCATTGTCCACTACTGAGGCAGAGTTTATTTCCATTACAGAAGCATGTAAGGAGTTGATTTGGTTGAAGAAATTCTTGCAGGAGCTTGGTTTTGTGCAGGACAAATACTTGCTATTTTGTGATAGTCAAGGTGCAATTCATCTTGGTAAGAATTCAACTTTTCATTCTAGGTCCAAGCACATTGATGTTAGGTATCATTGGATACATGATGCTTTGGATGCTGGGTTGTTGGAATTGGCCAAGGTTCATACAGATGATAATGGTGCTGATATGATGACCAAGACATTACCGAGAAGCAAGTTTGAAACTTGTTGTGAGATCACCGGTTTGGCGGTCACCTCCACATAGTTGTGAGGGGGAGATATGTTGGGTTTTGGGCTCCCATCCTATATGGAGAAAGGACCAATATGTGCAAGCCCATGTGTCTCACTTATCTAAGTGGAGAGGGGTCAATTAGGGGAAGGGTGAGAGGTATGATTTAGGCAAGAGAGGCAAGAAAAAAAGTGAGAGAAGTGAAGAGAAACAGATTTTTGCACATACACATAGCAGCTGCACTAGAATCGCGATATCTCCTTCGTTCACCGTCCGATTTGGCCGAAATTTGAACTGCATGTTCCTCACATCCGGTTCTTTAACGGTGTGATCGGCGATCAGAGGTCTGAGGTAGGAGATATTAGTCACGCACAGTAGCAGCCCTTTGGAGTTTTCTGGTTCTTCTTTGTTCTCTATTTCATGTTTTGTTGCCTTGTTGTATTGGCTGATTGTTGAGCACGATTTGTGCTACATTTGAGACTCTCTTGCACCCATACATTGATCATATTAGAGTTTGTTTACTGGCTTGTGCCCGTGGTTGTTTTACTTCTCACTTTGAGAAGGTTTTTTTCCACGTTAAAAATCTTGGTGTCTCTTTGTGCTGTTGATTTTTAGTTGCTGCATTATTTGTTGTTGCTCCTCACAGATTTAACAAGTTGGGGAAATTATATCCGCTGTGTATTGCTCTATTAGAGTTGTTACTGTTAATTGTTGTTGAATTTCCCATCACTTTTATACAATTTATATAGTAGTCGTATAATAAAATTCAAGGCATTGTAAATTATGGTTTCAATGATAATGGTGCTCTGTTGAGTCTTAGTGGTGGGTTTCTGTTAATATATAGTATTTACTTGCATTCGATATGAATTAATGCATTTGATTAGCATTTTGTTCAAGAAATTCTAAACATAATTACTTGCATTTGTCTAAATTTTTTTTGGGGATGTAGTCCTCCAATCCATGTTACAGACACCAATATCAAAAAAATAGTTAATTTATACTACGACGACTATATTTAGTGTCACAACATTTGTATCAATCAAAATAGTAAAAATATTTACGCGGCCGTGACTTATTTTTAAATTACTAGATCAATCTTCACCTAGTAACCCAATCAACGCATATCTGAATTATTTCAACAAATTAAAAGCATTCTACCTAGTTTGGCCAAGAAAAAACGACCTTTTAAAAGAGAAAGTATTGCTCAACCATACTGCTTAATATCTTTAATTGAGTTAAAAAGTTTAATCATACACTATAATAATACAAGATGAATACTTTGGCAAGTTTGCCAAGTGTCACTCTCTCATGCATTCTTATATTTATAGATCATCTATAATTAGAAACTTTTATTTAATTTATTATTAATATTTTTATTTTTATTTAATTTTAAATATCACTACTTGAATTATGTTGTGTCACGGTTACATAACAATTGAGAAATAGTCTGCGGCCTTTCGCAATTTGAGACCTTCTGAAAATAGTTTTGCCATATTCTTCCTTCATCTATTTAATATTCTTCCTTCACCAATTCAATTTTTCCTCTTCGAGTGCTGAATGCAACCTTCCGTATTTTAGGTTTTTAAATTCTTGATTCATGTATTTAGCTGGATCTAAAAGTGGGAGTATGAATGATTAAAGATAGAATTTTCATTTCATTAATTTATTGTATTTAATTATAAAAATTAAAAAATTAAAAAATTAATTGGCCGGAGAAAGTAAAAACAGGGAGATACAAAAAAATTAATTTAGCATTTTTAATTTATTACTTTTAAATAAATTATTAATTATCTATAAAATTGGAATTAGTATGAATTATAAATTCAATTCAATTTTACAAAACCATATAACATTGGAATTAATTTTACAAAACCATATAACATTGGAATTGGGAGAGTTTTATGAATTCCAACAAGTATTTATTTTGTAACCACTATTTAAATATAACTATTTATTTTATAACAACTATTAAAAATCATATATGAAATATGTTTGGTATACAATATTTTTTTTGTTGTAAAAAACAAAAAATATTCATATCCCCTTAAATCATTATTATAATTAACTGACTATTTATTATATATAATTAATAAATATAAATTCTTTATTATTCTTGAATAATAAAAGAACTTGCTTTCAAAACATATAGATTTTCTAAATAAATTGGGTAATTTAATACATCGTTCATATTTTTTAAATATTAATAAATAAAATAATTAAATTGATTGAACTTTTTTCTTAAACACAACAAATTAAAGAAATGAAAATTCTATCTTCAATCATTCATACACCCTCTCTCTATTTTTAATATTATAATAAATTAATTATTCATTTTAATTTTTTTTATATAAGAGTTATTTGAGAATAGAGAATAAAATTTTAAAATTTATGTTTTCTCTTATTATATACTTTCTAATCTTTGCACGTATTTAAAATTATAAAGTTAATAGATTTTATTAATTGTATTACTCATTTTTATTAATTAGAATATATCATTCAATGTCCTCAACTTTTTTTAAATTCAGATAAAATGTGACCTGTAACCTTTTGGTTACCATTGGGATGTGATGAGTAATCAAAACCATAATATAAAATGTATAAAAATTTTTTTTATTAAATTAGTAATTAGAAAGGTATATGAATGATTGTTTTAATTATAATCTATTTTTTTCTTAAACTATCTTTTCTTAAATCTTGAATGCAATATTTTGTTGAACGAAAGAAGAATCGATTTTCTCATATATTTCTCTTTGAAAATTTCACACACTTTTCTCTTAAAAATATCAATTTCTAATTCTATAAAGCATGAACCATTCTCCTAATTCTATAAAGCCATAAGCCCACAAAATCATTCTATTAATTTCCCTGTAACAAAATAAAAGTATTCTTGCAATATCAATGTGAAGCAATTAAAGCTATCACCATTAGCTATTTCCAATTTTTTATTTTTGAGATCAACCAAAAATAAAGTCTCAACATCATTGTTATCCAAATAAACTAATTTCTTAAGAAGATCCTAACCTAAAAAGTTGAATTAAGTTATCATGTGATCCAAATTTAGCATAAATAACTCTCTCAAACCTTCCATTTTCTTCATAACCAACCAAAAAAATGTGTAATTTCGGCATTCTCCTTACCCACCCGTAATGAAATTAATGAAGTCTTTAGTCACGATAATTAAGTAATCAAGACATTAGTAAACATAAAACAAAATAAAAATATAGACATTAAATTGAAATCACCTACCCGTCAAACAACAGCTTCATCAAACAACAACTTTTTGATCTCTTGAGGGAACTCTTGAAGTAATTGTATAGGACTGCATTTTATTTAAAGGTATAATTTTCACTATTCTTTTAAGATTGTCATATTGTTGTAGTTATTTTTAAGTACTCTCTATCTCAAATTGTACAACTCTTTCCACAAAGTAAGACCTTAAAATGATCATACTTATATACTTATGACTTAGAGAATAACGTATGTAATTAGTTGTAATCAAGGTTAATATTAAAAATGAGTACAAATGAAAGTTGTGTTTTTCCTGTACATCATAATTGTGTGAGGTATAATTTATTTATATTAATATTAGGTGTTACTTTAAAATAGAGAGAAAACATTTTATATATATATATATATATATATATATATATATATATATATATATATATATATATATATATATATATATATATATATATATATATATATATATATATATATATATATATTTAAACTCTAGAATATTTTCACGTATTTAATAAAAAGTTCAATCAATTGAATTATTTTATTTATTAATATTGAAAAAATATGATTGATATATCAAATTACCTAATTTAATTGGAAAATATTTTTGTTTTGAAAGCAAGTTGTTTTATTATTTAAGAATAGTAAAAAATTTATATACATTATCAAATATAATAAATAATCATTTAATTATAATAATGATTTAAGGGGATATGAATATTTTTTTACAAAAAAATATTAAATACTAAACCTATTACATATATCATTTTTAATAGTTGTTATAAAATAAATAATTATATTTAAATAGTTGTTACAAAATAAATACTTATATGTTGGAATTGATAAAACTCTCCAAACTCCAATGTTATATGGTTTTGTAAAATTGAATTTATAATTCATACTAATTTCAATTTTATAGATATTTAATCATTTATTTAAAATTAATTAATTATTTAAAATTTGTTATTCAAACATATTAAAATTTGTATCACTCTGTATTTACTCTCTCCGCTCAATTAATTTATCAATTATTACAATTAAATACAATAAATTAAACACAATAAATTAAAGAAATATAAATTATATCTTCAATTATTCATACTCCCTCTCTCTATTTTTAATATTATAATAAATTAATTATTAATTTTAATTTTTTATATATAAGAGTTATTTGAGAATAGAGAGTAAAATTTTGAAATTTATGTTTTCTTTGTGACCTTTTGGTTACTATTGGGATGTGATGAGTAATCAAGATGAAATATAAAATGTAAAAATATGACACTATAAAATGTAAAAAACAATTGTTTAGTTAAATTACTTATTAGAAGGGTGTATGAATAATTGTCTTTAATTATAATCTATTTTTTTTCTTAAATTATCTTTTCTTAAATCTTGAATGGGATCTTTTGATGAACAAAAGAAGAATAGATTTTCTCATACATTTCTCTTTGGCAATTTCACTTACTTTTCTCTTAAAAAATATCAATTTTCTTACTAATCATTCTTTTCTAATTCTATAAATCATGAACCATTACAACAAAATAAAAGTGTTCAGTATTCATGCAATATCTATTTGAAGCAATTAAAATTGAGATCAACCAAAAATAAAATCTCAACGTAATTCAAATAAACTATTTTCTTAAGAAGATCTCAACCTAAAAAGTTGGATTAAGTTATCATGTGATCCAAATTTAGTATAAATAACTCTCCCAAACCATCCATTCTTCGTCAACAACAAAACAAAATGTGTAATTTTGACGTTCAATAAAACATTAGAAAACATAAAATAAAATAAAAATATAGACATTAAATTAAAATCACCTACCAATCAAACAACATGTTGTTGAATTCTTGAGAGAACAAAATAGGATTGTATTTTATTCAAAGGTTTAATTGTCACCATTCTTCAAAAATTGCCATGTTGTAGTGGCTGTTTTTTGGTACTCTATGTGTCTAATTGTACAACTCTTTCCATAAGGTGAAACTTGAAAATGATCCTATTCAAATCGTTAATGACATGACTTTCATTTATAAATTCAGATATAACTTATACGTAACAAATGATATAAATTGTGATTGATAATACATATTTATATCCACTAAATTCATATGGAAAATGACCTCTTAGATCCAACCGAATACATAAATCAAGAATTGGGAAACGAAAAAATTAGGTTATATAGTACTATAATTATTTTAAAAATATAGTACTATAGTTATTTATTTTTTTAAATATAGTATTATAGTACATAGTTGTTTCTTTAAATATGAATTTTAACTTATTCTTTTTCTTTATTCATATAAAATATAATATAAATGTCATTAAAATGAGAATTTTTCTTAATTACACTTTATTATATAGTTATGACCTTTATGATAATTAGCGAATCATGTATAAAAATTAATTAAACTCTACATTTCCATACTTATTAAAAATATAAGGACAATAAATAAAAATAAAAAACATTCAATTAAAATGATCTTTAAGATAAAAAAAAACGTATAATTTATTTATGTTAATGTGATCGGTGGATCTGGAACTGACTGTTTAACGCTGGTTCGCGAAATATCGCGGAAGCAAGAGTCGCCACCGTCTTTTATTTTCTCCAATATGGAAAGGACAAAAGCACAGAAAAATTCCTTATTGAGATAGCTCTCGGTTCGGGAGGTAGATTTATAGAAAGGGAAAGTGTTAGCACCCTTTCTATCCATGGTTATCCATGGGCTCTTAGATACTTGCTCATTTGTGTTTTCAAAAGGTTTGTTTGCTTTTCAACTGTGGGTTTAAAAAAAGTTTCGTTTAAAATTTCAGTTCGACTCTTGTATCAGTCCTCAAGAGTGTTTGAAAAGTTGTTTTTGAAATCTTTTTGCAAAGTGTCCGTGTGAAAAGAAGTTTTTGATTTGTTTTGAATTAGAGCAAGTATCTACGAGTCATCTACCTACCCTAAGGAATTAGTCTGTGTAAATGTCTTTAAAGTAGTGCCATCCCACCATTGAGAGGTAGGTAGCACCACCGTTGGAGGTGTTCGAGTCAATTCGAGGATTAGGGATAGTGTGGTCACCAGAGCAATAGGAAGACACCTTAGAAGCTACCCTCATGCCATGTTCATTGACATGAGGACTTACTAAAACGTCCTCTACTCGACGACCACGTTTCGAGGGGCAAGGCAACAATGAGGCGTACCCTAGGAGTGGTGTGTGAATTGTGTGTCATTTACAATTATATTTGTCTTGTCATGCATTGGTGATCTACGCTTTGTTTTTATTTTTGGCATTCATTCTTTCATGTGGTTATTAACAGTTAAAAGGGGCGGGAAGATAAAAGTCCTACGCTATTACAAAGGCACGGGTCTACATCGCCAAATTAAACCAAGACCCGATTTGAAATAAATAAAATGCGGAAAGTAAATATCCTAATTATCTATTACAAAGCTTTGGGGCAATTACATGAAGTTTAAAAAGGAAATAAAAGTAAATGTGCGAAAAGAAATAAAATCGAGAATGCGAGGGCGTTGGACCCTTTTAAAGAAATTAAATTGAAATCATAAATTAATTAAATTAAATAAAAGAAAGAACCTTTTTTTTTTAGTTTTTGTATTTATGGAATTAAGGAGAATTAAATTGGAATTAAAACCCTAATTCTAAGCATTTTTAGTTATTAAAGAAATAAATTCAAGTTTGACCTAATTTACATTAATTATTTACATGGCATATTTATTTATAAAAATAATTAATATTTAATAATGGTAAAAACAAAAGAAAAAGAATAAAATCATTAAAACCCTAATCTCTATATTTTTTAGTTTATTAAAAAAACATTGAAATTAAACCTAAAATTAAAACTAAATTAGTTAACAAAACTTATTTACAAAATAAATATTAGTAAATTAATTAACCAACATATTTTATTTTTATGGTTTTCTGATTTAATATTTATTTTTATGTTATAAAAAATTAATTGGAGGAATTAAAGAAACAAATAAATTAAAACAAATAAAAAAAGAGAAAAAGAAAAGAGAAAGAAATACAAACAAAAGGGGGGTTCTGCCCCAATTATGGAGGTTTATGATGAGTAATCTGGCCCAATGAATTCAGGCCCTTTGTTGACTTTTCTGGGATGGTGTGTGGCTCCTTGGACCAACCCGTATGGTAGGCTGCTTGTGATGGCTCTCAGATTGAGCTTCAGGGACATGTGGCAGGCACTGATGTGAGGGTGTATTGTGGAACCTGGATAGCACGCTGCATGGAAGTGTATTGGAAAAAATATTATTGAAGAAAGTGGGGGACCTGGGAATCGAACCCAGGTCCCAGTGCTTGAAGGAGAACGCATCAACCAACCAGCCAAGCGCGTTCGTTTGTAAGATTAATGGAACGTGATTAATATGAGAGAGAATAAGCGCTATTGGTAAATATAAAAAAAAAATGCGCGAACGTTTGAATGGCCCAGTCTGGTTGAGACACCTCAGCATCTTCTTCATGGCTGCTTCGTTTTACCTGAAAACATGAGATAGATAGTGGGGGTTTTATATCCCCACTAAGTGAAGAACACAAAAATAGAGATTAGGCCCTGGGCTCATATAAATTGAGCGCGAGGTGTGGTTTTGGATCGTTGGAATGTCATGAATCTAATGGCGTTGGTCTCATGGTCTAATTTTTCCCCAGGCGAGAAACCCCAATTTCACATCTTTGAAACCCTAGGCAGCTTCCATGGTGGATTCGTGTATAGGGCTTAAAAACTCAATTAAATGATGCCAACAGCTTTAGAACAACCATGTTAGTATAAATCAATGCTTAAAACGTATGGAAAAGATGTGCAAATGCAAATACGATTATGAAAAAATTTGGGAACAGGGCCACGTGATTCTACCGTTTCTGACTGTATGAAGACTTGATTTTGATTGGGAAAGATCCCTGGCAATGTAAGCAAGCTTATGGAATCGTTCTTAGGTCCTGAAACGCACTGAAACTATGAAAGAAGATTTCAATTTTTTTGGAAAAAATGCAAAGTTCTTTCTTGGTCTAAGGCACAACTTCTTCGTTCTTGTGATTAGGGTTGTGATCTGCTTATGTATGCCAATGAATTAGGGTAACAAAACAAGTCCAAAATCCATGGAATCAATGCTTTTGAATTTTGTGATCTTCCATGATTTTTTCAATCTTTTTTTCATGCCAAATATGCCAATCATTGGAGATTCTTTCCATATTGAGTATGCACGAAATCTTGAGGTTATGATGAGTAGAAATGCTGCATAAAAAGATTTGAAAGGTGGAATTTAGTATTTTTTTCATATTTAATTTGAATTAAATGAATTAATAGATTTAAAAATTCAATTAATAAATAAAAAATAAGAAAATAACTCCCCTTTGGGTCAATGGGTCGTGCCTAGCCTTTGGGTGATGATTCTTGGAAGAAATTGTGGCCCATTAGCAATTTTGAGGCATTTGAAGTAAAGTTGACTTTTCAAAATTCCCAAAAATTTCCCAACTTCCAAAAGGCATATCTTGCTCCATTTTTAAGCTTTGATCATGTTCTTTGACATTTTGGAAAGGTCTTGAAGTCCTCTAACCAATTCCTTTGGTCCCATGTCATTTTGATTTACCAATCTCAATTTATGGTCTTTTACTTAAAGTCCCTTTTTGTTGACTTTTGAAAATGACCTATAATGTTGAGATTGATAACTTTTTGTGAGAGCATTTCTTGGACTTGAAGTGTGAAGAGGAGTTGTAGGAAATGTCATTCTCTTCAAAATGAGCTTTGGATGGAATTTTTATGATGAACCATGTGGAAGTTATGCCTTGGTCAAGTCACAGTTGACTTTTTCAACTGTCCAAATATGGAAACTTTTGCATCTTGAGACTTTTTGAGCCATGCCTTGAGAATCATGATCAAGAATTGATCAAATGATGTTTGTGGCTTCAAAATAAGATGTTGACCAAAAATTTGGACTTTTGACTGTCAAATGACCATTTTGCCCCTGCAGTTGACTGTAGGGCAATTAGGGTTTTTGAATGTGCAATTTTGTGCTGTAAGTCTTGAAACTTGACATGAGGATGTTTGACAATGTTTATAGGAATGTGGGACTTGTTTGGACCCTTGGAAACTTCAACTTCTTTGCCAGAACCAAAACCCTAATTTTTGACTGTTAGGAGGTCATTGAACTGTGCAACCCTTGAGAGATTTTGAACCTTGATCTTGGCAAATCTTGAAGAATATGGGAGGGCAAATTTTGGGGTACAACAGTTGCCCCTGTTCAATCTTCTTAGACCTGAGGATGTAGATTGGCTGACGTGCCTTTCGTAATCTGAAGGTGGAAGATGATTGAACACTAGAGTGCCCAGAAATTTGCGCTCACATAGTAGCAGTGTGATGGTGGGAATGAGCTTACAGATGCCATTCGGAGATTGATGGATAGGAATATGGGCTTATAGATGCCATGTTGAGAGGTGATGGGTAGATGGATGGGCTTATAGATGCCATCTGGGTGTCGATCGCGTAAGAGATTCCTTAGCGAGAACTTGTGTACCTGAAAAAGAAAATGATTACCTGGCCTGTTACAAGAGCTGGTCTTCAAACTCTTTGTGTAGATGTGCCCTGGTTGGTTACAGGAGTCGGGTCTGGAGCTTCAAACGGTGATGAATGAATCAGGGATGGTTACTACCTCAACGGGACGGTGAGAGAACCTGGGGCAATTACTACCTCAACAGTAACGACGAGAGAATCTGGGGCGATTACTATCTCAACAGTAACGATGAGAGAATCTGGGGAGATTACTACCTCAACAGTAACGATGAGAGAATCCGGGGTGATTACTACCTCAACGGTAACGATGAGAGAACCTGGGGCGATTACTACCTCAACAGTAACGATGAGAGAATCCGGGGCGATTACTACCTCAACAGTAACGATGAGAGAATCTGGGGCGGTTACTACCTCAACAGTAACGGTGAGAGAATCTGGGGAGATTACTACCTCAACAGTAACGATGAGAGAATCCGGGGCGATTACTACCTCAACAGTAACGATGAGAGAATCT
The DNA here is from genome assembly GCA_948472305.1 of Vicia faba. Lineage (NCBI taxonomy): Eukaryota > Viridiplantae > Streptophyta > Magnoliopsida > Fabales > Fabaceae > Vicia > Vicia faba. The sequence continues at coordinate 106,167,540 of OX451741.1, forward strand.
GGGGCGATTACCACCTCAACAGTAACGATGAGAGAATCTGGGGCGATTACTACCTCAATAGTAACGATGAGAGAATCTGGGGCGATTACTACCTCAAAAGTAACGGTGAGAGAATCTTGGACGTCTTCTACTGAGTCTTCATTGGGAAAATCTTTAAGAATCGATTTAACTGGACTAGAGAAGGCCTTTGACTGGATAAGAATCAGAAAAATCTTAGGGTCGATTTAACTGAACCAAGCAAGGTCTTGGAATAACTTCAACTGGATAAGAATCAGGGAGATCTTAGGGTCGATCTGACTGAACTAGAGAAGGCCTTTGACTGGATAAGAATCAGAAAAATCTTAGGGTCGATTTGACTGAACCGGACAAGGTCTTGGAATCTTCAACTGGATAAGAATCAGGGAGATCTTAGGGTCGATCTGACTGAACCAGAGAAGGCCTTTGACTGGATAAGAATCAGAAAAATCTTAGGGTCGATTTAACTGAACCAAGCAAGGTCTTGGAATATCTTCAACTGGATAAGAATCAGGGAGATCTTAGGGTCGATCTGACTGAACCAGAGAAGGCCTTTGACTGGATAAGAATCAGGAAAATCTTAGGGTCGATTTAACTGAACCGGACAAGGTCTTGGAATATCTTCAACTGGATAAGAATCAGGGAGATCTTAGGGTCGATCTGACTGAACCAGAGAAGGCCTTTGACTGGATAAGAATCAGGAAAATCTTAGGGTTGATTTAACTGAACCGGACAAGGTCTTGGAATATCTTCAACTGGATAAGAATCAGGGAGATCTTAGGGTCGATCTGACTGAACCAGAGAAGGCCTTTGACTGGATAAGAATCAGGAAAATCTTAGGGTCGATTTAACTGAACCGGGAAAGGTCTTGGAATATCTTCAACTGGATAAGAATCAGGGAGATCTTAGGGTCGATCTGACTGAACCAGAGAAGGCCTTTGACTGGATAAGAATCAGGAAAATCTTAGGGTCGATTTAACTGAACCGGACAAGGTCTTGGAATCTTCAACTGGATAAGAATCAGGGAGATCTTAGGGTCGATCTGACTGAACCAGAGAAGGCCTTTGACTGTATAAGAATCAGAAAAATCTTAGGGTCGATTTAACTGAACCAAGCAAGGTCTTGGAATAACTTCAGCTTAACTGGATCTTTCCTGAAAGGTGAAGGTCAGTCATATGCAATGCATGATATGGATCAAGCAATGATGTTCTCAACATAAGTGAGATTGTAAGATATGATGCGTATATGCATGCTATAATGTATGGCAATGCAATGTTTATGAATGTATGTTTTTGTCTAGGAAGGTAGATCCTTGACGGATGCCGGGAAGTCAAATCCTGGGCTGATGTTGGAGAAATAGAGCTTTGTTGTTTCCGCTGGGGATGATAGTTGCAAGAATACCGGTAGGAGAAGATAACTCCGTTGGGGAATAAACTTGGCGAATGGATTACTCTGCGGGGAGAAAACTATTCTAGCGATCTTGTTGGGGAACAATACTCTGTGGGGAGAGAGGTACTTTGCTGGGATATTGATGGTAACTCCGCTAGGGATACCGTTGTCATGTTGGAAGTGTTAATAGACTTCGCTGGGGATAAGAAGACTTTGCCGAGGATGATCTTTCCGTGGATTTTGGCTGAGGATAACCCAGTTATATCCTGGTAGGGAAATAACCTTTGAATAAAGCTGGGGGACGCGTTCGTGCTCTACAGGGATAAGCTTCCGGAATCTACTGGGGATAAGCTTACTGCTTGGGGAGATGGATTCCAACTTTCCTGGGGAAACTGGATTGGACTCTCCTGGGGAAATTTTGAACTATATTGGGGAAGTGACTCCATTGAATGTTTGATATACCGCCGGGGAACAATCTTTAGGTCAAGACTGCCAGGGATGCTTGTTTAAGAATATCTGTATATCGTGCTGGGGAATGTTGAGATCTGCGGGGGTACCCAACTTCCTTAAGGCTGATAATAGCTTTGCTTGGGGAGAGTGCACTGACTTGCTGGCTCACTCTCTTGGGATTTAAGATATACCGGTTGGGTTCTTCAACCGAACTTACCTTGGTACCTTGGTGGGCAGAGCAATTAGATCGCTTAGACCACTCATTACTGCCCCTGTTTCTGAGGTGGGAGAGGAAGACCTGTGAGGTGCTGATAGTTGTTGATGGAAAAAACTTCTTCTGGTAGGCAGGTGACAAGATGACAGGACATAGTCGTACGCTTTGATCCCTAACTTTTGCTTGGACCGCCCTTTCGGGTTTTCAGTCCATCGGGATACCCATTTTTGCCCAAGCCGCCTTTTCAGGTTTTCGACTTGCCGGGTGTACGGATTTTTTCATTTCATCCCTTCATTTTTCCCGAACCCTTTTGGTTTGCCGGGAGGCCCTAATTTTTGCCTAGGTATGTCAACCTAGCGGGTCTTTGATTATGCGTAGTATTTTTCGACTATGTCTACGCTCTCAGAATGTAGGGAGTTGCCCCTGTTAGAAGTGTTTTGTCATGCCCCAGCATATGTTTTATCAGGCAAGATTCGTTGCTGGAGTGCCCCAAGTGACTCAGGCGGAGATTTGCCCCAGGCTATTTGGACTTTGAGAGATTCTCCGAATCTTGATTGGAATACCCTAGATAATAGACCATGATCAGGTCTGCCCCTTGATTGGAAGTGCTTCTTTCATTTGAGCTTTTGTTGAGAAGATTTTGTTTACTGGATATTCGTCGTGCGAATTTCTCTGCTGTTCAAGCAAAAAGTCATATGCAAACAAGGTTATGTTAAAAATGCAACGCTTATGTCTGTCTTGAAATTTTTGAAAATGAGTTTTTAGTAAAACAAGCAAGTTTTGTAAATTGTGATGTCAACTCGTTATTTTACCGCAAGCCTTAAGGAGTCAGGATACCTTTCGTAACAGTATGCTTTCGAACTAACCCATGCTTCAGCTAGGACTTTTTAAGGGTTATAACCTGGCCTGGTTCACGGTTTAAGAAACAAAGGATAAAGGCTCAAATTATTTGTACCCACCCGTTCTTCGTGATGTTCTTCAAACCTAAGCTCAGTTGATCGTGCGTTAGACCTTGTTTGAGTCTTTGTCCTGACGTTCCAATGATGGTTCAGATATTGATGATTTATTCTGAATAGGCAGTCATTTTTGTTTTTGTTAAGGGTTTGTATGACCTCTTTCTTTTCGATTTCACTATCCCTAAATTTTGCCTGAACTGTCTCTTTTGTGATTACAGTCAGCGGGATGCCCCAGTTTTGTAAGTCTCTTTCATAGGTTTTGACTTATTGGGCTTTAGTTTTTTTTGTTTTGGTAATGACTGCCTGTCTTTATGATTATCCAGAACCATCATTGTCTTTTGTTTCAGAAGGACTTCTTTTGATTCCATTCGTTGTGCATTTGGATCAACTGAGAGAACTACCCTGCCCTAGGTTATGATTAAGGGTTTTAATTTTCGAAAAGAAAAACTCCTACTTCTTTGGCTCAAAGGGGTTGACGAGGGATTATCTTCCTTATAACTCCAGTGTTTAGGAATTGAAACAATGCCTGTACCTCATCAGCAGGGTCTGTTCAAAAGCATACTGTAAAGATAGCGGTATCGTTTTCGTCATCCTCCCTCAAGAGGCTTAGAATTATTAATCGAGCGTTGATCATCAGAAAAAAAAATATGAAAATAATTTGCATATAGTGAATACGAATATATTGCTTCAAAACAGACGTATGCGATGCATTAATGGAATAACAACGTTTATCATGAGTAAATGTTTGAACAAAAGAAAATTAACAACTTGAAAATCCTAATGAACAAAAGTCTTTTCATCTTCAGGGCTTGTTACTTCAAATGGTGAGCCTTGGAGGGATGGTAGAAAAACTCAGTCTGACCATCTTGTGTGAACTCCAATGCTCCTTCATCAATCAGGTCCTGGATCTTGTTCTTCAGAGTCCAACACTCATTTGTATCATGTCCTGGACTGGCAGAGTGGTAGGCACACCTTTTATTGGGATGATAGGTAGGAGCTTATGTGTTGGGGTTCCGGGGATGAGCCCTTAATGTGATCAGATTCAATCTCAACAGACGTTGTAAAGCTTGAAACAGCGACATATTGAGTTGGGTGAATTGCCTCCTGGGCTTGTCTGGCTGAAGCTGGTGAGGTTGATGCTGAATTTGTGATATTGAAGCCATTTGAGGAGCTCTCTTATCCTCTTGCCTCAAAGGTGGTTGAATGATGACTAGCCCTTCAACCTTAGATGTTTGCCCCAGTTGGTTACCCCGAAGCAGTTGGTTGACGAGAACCCCGAGCTCATCTTGTATTTGAGCTAAGTCTTGAATGATAGTCACCTGCCCCAGCATCTGGGCTCTCATTGCATCCACCTCGGCTTGCAGATGTTTCAGCCGTTCGTCCTTATCATCCTCAGCACTGTTCCTGACCAAAGTCCCCATGAGAAGTGTTCTCAGCTCCTCCTTCCCCTTGGATAGATTCAGGAGGATTTCCCCGAACCGAGTCTCTTGAGCAAGAAGGTCCTGGTTATCTTGTTGGGAAGCCATTGCTGAAATAAACAGCAAGAAAGGTAAGTGACCTGCGACAAGGGTACCTGTTATGCAATGATGTGTATGATATGCATGTAATGTTTTCAAGGACCTCGCGGGGTAAACAAGAAAATTGTTAGCATTTGGGACCCAGTAGCTTGATTGAAAGAACTTCATATTTGTTGAGAGTCCTTCTTCAAGGGTCAAAGGCTCACCATATCCAGTGGCTCATAGCCCCTGACAACCTTGGCTAGAGGAAAATAAATCCCCTTTGCCCCTTGCTAGACATTCTGATTCATCATGACCTGCATCACAAGCCCTTGAGATCCTTGAAATGGGTTAGTCTTCATGCAGGATGCATGCAATGGTATGATGTTATGCTATGCATGGGGTAACATAGGTAAACCCTGTTATGAGTCCCAATTAAGGACTATAAACAAAACCTGCAAGAAACTCAAGTAAACCCTGTTATGAGTCCCAGTTAAGGACTATAAACAAAACCTGCAAGAAACTCTAGTGTCAGATAACAAGCATGCAAGTAGTCAAGTTGGAAGGCACACAAGTCACACAAGAGAGCCCTTAGAGTTTGGGCCAGCATGAGGTCTAGGTATTACCCTCTTTTAGTTTGTTGGTTCATACCTGTCCTATCAAAAGCAACCGGGTTCTTAGAGGATCCCAATATCATTGACTACCCTCAATCGGTCATAACTCCAGCATCGTAATCTTTTCTTGCGGCCAGAACCATCACGAGAGTTTAGCCTCAATGGGTGTAGCATACTGCTACTGTTCTAATGGCCAAGTTGTGTCATTTAAGGTTCTAAGGTCTGTTGGTGCTTAATGACTCCTCAGAAGACCCATATTCTCCTCGTTGCAACACAAGGGATATCGGTACAGACCAAGGCGCCACACCAACGTAGCCACTGCTTCACCCATGTCGGTCTACGCCGGACAGGTCCCTCACAGCTTATGCTGCCTAAACAGGGTATCCCCAGATCCGGATTAGGATCTATGTAACTCCCATGCAACCCATAATTTAAAGCAAACAAGTCAAAACAATTGAAAACACAGTTATGAACTATCCTAAGGTACACCTCACTTTAAGTAATTATCCCCAGCAGAGTCGCCAGTTCTGTGATCGGTGGATCTGGAACTGACTGTTTAACGCTCGTTTGCGAAATGTCGCGGAAGCAAGAGTCGCCACCGTCTTTTATTTTCTCCAATATGGAAAGGACAAAAGCACAGAAAAATTCCTTATTGAGATAGCTCTCGGTTCGGGAGGTAGATTTATAGAAAGGGAAGGTGTTAGCACCCTTTCTATCCATGGTTATCCATGGGCTCTTAGATACTTGCTCATTTGTGTTTTCAAAAGGTTTGTTTGCTTTTCAACTGTGGGTTTAAAAAAAGTTTCGTTTAAAATTTCAGTTCGACTCTTGTATCAGTCCTCAAGAGTGTTTGAAAAGTTGTTTTTGAAAGCTTTTTGCAAAGTGTCGGAGTGAAAAGAAGTTTTTGATTTGTTTTGAATTAGAGAAAGTATCTACGAGTCATCTACCTACCCTAAGGAATTAGTCTGTGTAAATGTCTTTAAAGTAGTGTCATCCCACCATTGAGAGGTAGGTAGCACCACCGTTGGAGGTGTTCGGGTCAATTCGAGGATTAGGGACAGTGTGGTCACCAGAGCAATAGGAAGACACCTTAGAAGCTACCCTCATGCCATGTTCATGGACATGAGGAATTACTAAAACGTCCTCTACTCGACGACCACGTTTCGAGGGGCAAGGCAATAATGAGGCGTACCCTAGGAGTGGTGTGTGAATTGTGTGTCATTTTCAGTTATATTTGTCTTGTCATGCATTGGTGATCTACGCTTTGTTTTTATTTTTGGAATTCATTCTTTCATGTGGTTATTAACAGTTAAAAGGGGCGGGAAGATAAAAGTCCTACGCTATTACAAAGGCGCGGGTCTACATCGCCAAATTAAACCAAGACCCGATTTGAAATAAATAAAATGCGGAAAGTAAATATCCTAATTATCTATTACAAAGCTTTGGGGCAATTACATGAAGTTTAAAAAGGAAATAAAAGTAAATGTGCGAAAAGAAATAAAATCGAGAATGCGAGGGCGTTGGACCCTTTTAAAGAAATTAAATTAAAATCATAAATTAATTAAATTAAATAAAAGAAAGAACCTTTTTTTTTTAGTTTTTGTATTTATGGAATTAAGGAGAATTAAATTGGAATTAAAACCCTAATTCTAAGCATTTTTAGTTATTAAAGAAATAAATTCAAGTTTGACCTAATTTACATTAATTATTTACATGGCATATTTATTTATAAAATAATTAATATTTAATAATGGTAAAAAGAAAAGAAAAAGAATAAAAGCATTAAAACCCTAATCTCTATATTTTTTTAGTTTATTAAAAAAACATTGAAATTAAACCTAAAATAAAAACTAATTTAGTTAACAAAACTTATTTACAAAATAAATATTAGTAAATTAATTAACCAACATATTTTATTTTTATGATTTTCTGATTTAATATTTATTTTTATGTTATAAAAAAATTAATTGGAGGAATTAAAGAAACAAATAAATTAAAACAAATAAAAAAAGAGAAAAAGAAAAGAGAAAGAAATACAAACAAAAGGGGGGTTCTGCCCCAATTATGGAGGTTTATGATGAGTAATCTGGCCCAATGAATTCAGGCCCTTTGTTGACTTTTCTGGGATGGTGTGTGGCTCCTTGGACCAACGCGTATGGTAGGCTGCTTGTGATGGCTCTAAGATTGAGCTTCAGGGACATGTGGCAGGCACTGATGTGAGGGTGTATTGTGGAACCTGGATATCACGCTGCATGGAAGTGTATTGGAAAAAATATTATTGAAGAAAGTGGGGGACCTGGGAATCGAACCAAGGCCCCAGTGCTTGAAGGACAACGCATCAACCAACCAGCCAAGCGCGTTCGTTTGTAAGATTAATGGAACGTGATTAATATGAGAGAGAATAAGCGCTATTGGTAAATATAAAAAAAAATGCGCGAACGTTTGAATGGCCCAGTCTGGTTGAGACACCTCAGCATCTTCTTCATGGCTGCCTCGTTTTACCTGAAAACATGAGATAGATAGCGGGGGTTTTAAACCCCCACTAAGTGAAGAACACAAAAATAGCGATTAGGCCCTGGGCTCATATAAATTGAGCGCGAGGTGTGGTTTTGGATCGTTGGAATGTCACGAATCTAATGGCGTTAGTCTCATGGTCTAATTTTTCCCCAGGCGAGAAACCCCAATTTCACATCTTTGAAACCCTAGGCAGCTTCCATGGTGGATTCGTGTATAGGGCTTAAAAACTCAATTAAATGATGCCAACAGCTTTAGAACAACCATGTTAGTATAAATCAATGCTTAAAACGTATGGAAAAGATGTGCAAATGCAAATACGATTATGAAAAAAATTTGGGAACAGGGCCACGTGATTCTACCGTTTCTGACTGTATGAAGACTTGATTTTGATTGGGAAAGATCCCTGGCAATGTAAGCAAGCTTATGGAATCGTTCTTAGGTCCTGAAACGCACTGAAACTATGAAAGCAGATTTCAATTTTTTTGGAAAAAATGCAAAGTTCTTTCTTGGTCTAAGGCACAGCTTCTTCGTTCTTGTGATTAGGGTTGTGATCTGCTTATGTATGGCAATGAATTAGGGTAACAAAACAAGTCCAAAATCCATGGAATCAATGCTTTTCAATTTTATGATCTTCCATGATTTTTTCAATCTTTTTTTCATGCCAAATATGCCAATCATTGGAGATTCTTTCCATATTGAGTATGCACGAAATCTTGAGGTTATGATGAGTAGAAATGCTGCATAAAAAGATTTGAAAGGTGGCATTTAGTATTTTTTTTCATATTTAATTTGAATTAAATGAATTAATAGATTTAAAAATTCAATTAATAAATAAAAAATAAGAAAATAACTCCCCTTTGGGTCAATGGGTCGTTCCTAGCCTTTGGGTGATGATTCTTGGAAGAAATTGTGGCCCATTAGCAATTTTGAGGCATTTGAAGTAAAGTTGACTTTTCAAAATTCCCAAAAATTTCCCAACTTCCACAAGGCATATCTTGCTCAATTCTTAAGATTTGATCATGTTATTGGACATTTTGGAAAGGTCTTGAAGTCCTCTAACCAATGCCTTTGGTCCCATGTCATTTTGATTTACCAATCTCAAGTTATGGTCTTTGACTTAAAGTCCCTTTTTGTTGACTTTTGAAAATGACCTATAATGTTGAGATTGATAACTTTTTGTGAGAGAATTTCTTGGACTTGAAGTGTGAAGAGGAGTTGTAGGAAATGTCATTCTCTTCAAAATGAGCTTTGGATGGAATTTTTCTGATGAACCATGTGGAAGTTATACCTTGGTCAAGTCACAGTTGACTTTTTCAACTGTCCAAATATGGAAACTTTTGCATCTTGAGACTTTTTGAGCCATGCCTTGAGAATCATGATCAAGAATTGATCAAATGATGTTTGTGGCTTCAAAATAAGATGTTGACCAAAAATTTGGACTTTTGACTGTCAAATGACCATTTTGCCCCTGCAGTTGACTGTAGGGCAATTAGGGTTTTTGATTGTGCAATTTTGTGCTGTAAGTCTTGAAACTTGACATGAGGATGATTGACAATGTTTATAGGCATGTGGGACTTGTTTGGACCCTTGGAAACTTCAACTTCTTTGCCAGAACCAAAACCCTAATTTTTGACTGTTAGGAGGCCATTGAACTGTGCAACCCTTGAGAGATTTTGAACCTTGATCTTGGCAAATCTTGAAGAATATGGGAGGGCAAATTTTGGGGTACAACAGTTAATATTAGGTGCTATTTTAAAATAGAGAGAAAACCATTAAAATATATATATATATATATATATATATATATATATATATATATATATATATATATATATATATATATATATATATATATATATATATATATATATATATATATATATATATATATATATATATATATATATATATATATATATATTAAATTACCTAATTTATTTAGGAAAATCTATTTGTTTTGAAAGCAAGTTGTTTTATTTTTCAAGAATAATAAAAAATTTATATTTATTAATTGAATACAATAAATAATCAGTTAATTATAATAATGATTTAAGAGGATTTGAATATGTTTTCACAAAAAATATTGTATACCAAACATATTCCATATATGATTTTTAATAGTTGTTATAAAATAAATAATTATATTTAAATAGTGGTTACGAAATAAATACTTGTTGGAATTCATAAAATTCTCTCAATTCCAATGTTATATGGTTTTGTAAAATTGATTCCCATGTTATATGGTTTTGTAAAATTGAATTTATAATTCATAATAATTCCAATTTTATAGATATTTAATAATTTATTTAAAAGTAATTAATAATTCAAAATTTATTATTCAAACATATTAAATTATAAATGCTAAATTAATTTTTCTGTATCTCTATGTATTTACTTTCTCCGCTCAATTAATTTTTCAATTATCATAATTAAACACAATAAATTAAAGAAATGAAAATTCTATCTTTAATCATTCATACTAACTCTCTTAGATCCAGCCGAATACATTAATCAAGAATTTGAAAACCTGAAATACAGAAGGTTGTATTCAGTACTAGAAGAGGAAAAATTGAATAGGTGAAGGAAGAATATTGAATGGATGAAGCAAGAATATGGCAAAACTATTTTTAGAAGGCCTCAAATTGCGAAAGGACGCAGACTATTTTCCAATTTTTATATAACCGTGACACAACAAAATTCTAGTAATGATATTTAAAATTAAATTAAAATAAAAATATTAATAATAAGTTAAATACAAGTTTCTAATTATAGATGATCTATAAATATAAGAATTCATGAGAGAGTGACACTTGGCAAACTTGTCAAAGTATTCATCTTGCATTATTATATTGTATGATTAAACTTTTTAACTCAATTAAAGATATTAAGCAGTATGGTAGAGCAATACTTTCTCTTTTAAAAGATCATTTTTGTTAGAATTAATTTAGGTTTAATTAGATATTAGTTTATATTTAGGAATATCTTTTAGATTGTTAAAATATATATCTTAGATCTTCTTATATCTTTGTAGAAGATATATTTTAGATTTAACTTGTGTGTATAAATAGCCTAGTGGAGTAGGTTCTTGTAATTCATTGTAAATATTTCTTTTGCCTTTTATCTTCCTTGTGCGCAAACAATTGGTATTTAGACCTCCTGGTTAGAAACTCTGGAATTTGGGAAACATTGATTTTTCATTGAGTTTCTGTGTAAATTGCACAAGGTAGAAGATGAATGGAAACGACGATATTCATTCCAAGCTTCCAGTATTTGATGGCAAAAACTGGAATCGTTGGAAGATCCAGATGCGCATGTTATTTGGTTCTCAAGATGTGTAAGATCTTGTCACTGATGGCTATAATCTGTTAGAAGCAAACGCAACAGAGGCCCAGAAGATAGCACAGAAGGCGCTGAGGAAGAAAGATCAGAAAGTGTTGTTCTACATCCATCAATGTGTGGATGTGAATGTGTTTGAGAAGATTGTTGATTCTGAAACAGCAAAGGCTGTGTGGGATACACTGGTCAGATGTTACGGTGGTGACTCATCAGTGAAGAAGGTGAAGCTTCAGTCTCTCAGAAAGAAATATGAGAATCTTAACATGAAGGACAACGAGAAGGTTTCTGAATACATCTCTAGAGTGATTCTAATTACTAATGAGATGAAAGTTTGTGGAGAAACTCTGTCTGAACAAGTAATTATTGAGAAGATCTTGAGATCTTTAACTTCTCAGTTTTATTACATTGTTGTAGCAATTGAACATTCAAAATATTTGAGCACCATGAGAGTTGAAGAGCTGCAAATAGTCTAGAGGCACATGAGTTGAATATGACTGCAAGAACATCTAAGAGGGAAGTAGAGCAGCAGGCTCTGAAAGTAACTTCTGGTAAGAAGCATCAGAAGCAGACTTGGTAAGAAGCCTGGAAGAGAACTAATGGTGGTCAAAAGTCATAAGCTTCAAACTCTGATAGGCAAAAGAATGTCCAGAAGGGAAAGGAGAAGTCTGACAAAAAGAATGTTCAGTGTTACTGTTATAAGAACTTTGGTCACTATGCCAGAGATTGTTGGTCCAACAAAGAAAGGAAGTCAGAAGAAGCAAATATAGCAAGAGGAGACTCTGATGATGAACCTGTGCTATTATTGTCTTCTGAACCTGGTGATCTGAATTCATCAGAATGGTGGTATATGGACACAGGGTGTTCAAACCATCTTACTGGAAACAAGAAGTGGTTGGTTGACTTTGACTCTAGGAAGAGTACAAAGATCAGATGCGCTGATGATAAATACCTCAATGCAGAAGGTATGGGAAATGTCAGAATCATTCTAAACAATGGGAAAGCAGCTGTGATCCATAATGTTTGGTATGTACCTGGCATGAAAAGCAATCTGATGAGTGTGGGAGAACTGGTTGAGAAAGGTTTTTCAGTTACCATGAAGGACAATCTTCTAAAGTTGTACGACTGTAATCAGAAGCTGATTATGGAGTCAGAACAGGGAAGGAACAAAACATTTAAGGTGAATGTTAGAACTGCAGACTTTGAATGTCTTAGTGAAACAAGTGTTGTCAAGGAGAGTGAGTTGTGGCACAGAAGATTTGGTCATCTGAATTTCATAAGTTTAGGGCATCTGAAATCAAAGAATCTGGTACATGGAATTCCTACAATCAAGAAGCCTGAAAAGTCATCAATGTGTGCATGGAAGGGAAACAACCAAGACTACCCTTTGCATCAGAAGTAGCTCCAAGAGCAAAACATGCCTTGGGAGTAGTACATTTTGATGTGTGTGGTCCGTTTCCAATAGCATCGACTGGAGGTAATAAATATTGTGTTATTTGTTGATGAGTTCACCAGAATGACATGGGTTTCTCTCATAAAGTTCAAACACGAGTTGTTGGCTGAATTCAAAAAGTTCAGACTGAAGGCTGAGAATCAGAGTGGTCAGACTCTGAAAATTCTTAGAACTGATGGTGGTGGTGAATATAACTCCATAGAATTCAGAAGTTTCTGTGAGGAGAATTGAATTGAGCATGAGGTTACTGCTCCATATACTCCTCAACATAATGGTCTTGCTGAAAGAAGAAATCATACTTTTCTAGATATGGTGAGAAGCATGCTGAAAAAGAAGAAGCTTCCTCATACTTTGTGGGGAGAAGCTATTGCAACTGCATGTTATATGCTCAACAGATGTCCAACAAAGAAATTAAAGGAAATAGTTCTTATTCAGAAGTGGACTGGATATAAGCAAAGTGTTAGTCATCTAAAGGTATTTGGTTCTGTATGTTACAAACATGTCCCTGTTGGCTCCTGAATTCGACACCTACTATATTTGGTCTTCTAGACCAAAACTGGAATAAATAAAATGAAGCTGAAGAATGTTTCGACGTGTGGAATGACTTAGAGAAAAAATCTAAGTTATATTCAAGTCTTCTACCAGAACTCACTTTCAATATTTTTACGAAGAAAGTCTGATGACCTTCGACTAGAAGAGAATATCCTCGCATCAACAGCAAAAGGCAAGGGACATTTGAATTTGAATTATTGGAGGGAAAGACAGTTTCGCTAGTGGCTAAAGGAAAGCAACGTGGCTGGAAGCTAGAGGTCGAGGGACATGCAGAAGACACTTGTCTTCATCTTAGCGCAGAACCATCCCCCGACGGTTACATAGTTTTAGTATAAATTAGGAAATCTGTGTAGTTTTTCAGGGTGTTCAACCTATTGTACTAGTTACTCAAATATTGTCCAAGTACCCGCTGTGTGAGAAAGGATAAATTGAGAAATGTACGTTGGAAACACCTCTTTTCATTAATGAAAGTCTTTTACATTGCTTTAATCTTATTCTGCAAAGTTACCTTTCTTGCATCTTTACCTGAATTTCTACATTTCTGTTTACTTTCTTATTTTCCAAAACCTCAAGTGTCTTGTCTCTGGTCAAACGTGCATTCTTCCTAGATTTCTTTTCTTACTTACATCAACCCAGTATAAAAATTAGCATATGTTCTAGGATCAATCTGATCGATCTCGTGAGTAACCAAAAGGACTTTCCTTTTTGGAGGATCAGCGGTTATTTACCAAAAACAACGGTAAACAAATTCGTACACCTGGTGGGACGTTGCTAATTTTTATTAAAATATCTTGTTTGTGTTATTGTGTTTCTTCTGTATAGTTATAACATTGCATGTTATTAAGAAGTGGTAGAGTAACCCACGAGTGTACTGTTAGGAAGAAAAATAGCGAGAGTAGTATGGCTAACGAGCCAAATCATGGAGAAATACCTCCACCAATTACTGGAACAGTGGTTACTACCGCCGTCAAAGGGAATATTCCAACTTCCGTTGGATCAATACCAATGCTAACCACAAATCAAACAGGACCTTTACTTTAGTATGTAGGTCCAAGAGGTCCATTAGGAACGCCTCCACCTAGGGAAAATCTAGGATCGCGCCCATTCGTACCCCCTGGATTTTCGACAACCTGGATGGGTCGAGAATAGCCATATGGCATGCCAACCACTGAAATGGCTAGCCTTATGAATGTTGCTTCCACTTTTTCAGAACCTTTGGTGAATGCATCATCGCCATTACAGGGATCTGGAGCCAGTATGGCAAATTTGGGTAGAAACCAATTCTTAGGAGTACCATCTCATACGACACCAAGCCTCACAAATGTTTCGACAGCAATTTTGAGGCAACAGATGGACGAAAGTAATCATGTTATGGTGCAAATGTTATCACAAACTCTAAGTACAGTGCTTAATCCCCTCATTCAAAATTCTACGCAGTCGAACCAACAAATGACAGTGCAAATGACGCGCATGGCCGAATTCTTTGGGGTACCCCAAACTAGTCGACAACCCCAGAGGATACCAATAAGAGCAAACCAAGGGGCAATCATGGAAGAGGATTTGACCGTTAATCCAAACCCTCAGATTCCTAGAGTAAAAATGGAACAACCGAGGGTTGAAATACCACAAAATCCCCCACTAGTCCCTAGAGAAATCAATCAAGGAGTGATTATGGAAAATAGAAACCAAAATGCTGATGAATTGATACAGCAAGTTCGACACCAAAATTATGGAACAGACAATAATCTAACTGCCATGATCGAAAAGATTATGATTCAGAACGGGATGAACATTGGTTTTCAAAGACCAAACTTCACATCCCTATTGTCAGAATATGTTCTACAAACAGACTTACCCCATAGGGGAAAAGTTCCCAAGTTTACTAAATTTTCAGGGGATACGACAAAATCCACTATCGAACACGTAGCTAGATATTTGATAGAGGCCGGGGAAATAGAAAACAATGAAAACCTTATGATCAAATATTTTCCAAGTTCCCTAACAAAGAATGCTTTCACTTGGTTCACCACCCTCCCAGCCAATTCAATCCACAACTGGAACCAATTGGAAAGATTGTTCCATGAACAATTTTACATGGGACAGACTAAGATTAGTCTAAAAGAATTGGCTAGTATGAAGAGAAGATTCACTGAGCCAATCGATGAGTATTTAAATAGGTTTCGACTACTTAAAGCCAGGTGCTTTACCCAAGTGCCTGAGCATGAAATGGTTGAAATAGCAGCAGGGGGCCTGGATTATTCAATTAGGAAAAAGTTAGATACTCAATATCTGAGAGACATGGCCCAACTGGCCGATAGAGTTCGACAGGTTGAACACCTTAAAGCTGAGAAAGCTAAAGCTACCAAAACTCATCGAAGAGAAAGGGTAGCCTATGTTGAAATGGATGATGACGATCCAGAGATATCTAGTGATCCTATAGATGTCGGAGAAGGCGAAATAGATTTAGCAGAATTAAAACAAGGACCACCATATTCTTGTAAATTGCTAGTTCCATCAAATGGGAAAAATCCTGTAGAGTCTGAGAAAAGAAGCGACAAATTCCCTAAGAAAACTTATAGTTTCGATATATCCAAATGTGACGAAACATTCGATTTACTAGTTAAATATGGCCAGATGATAGTGCCCCCAGGGGCAAAGTTGCCTCCTTTAGAACAAAGAAAGAAAAAAGGTTTTTGTAAATACCATAATTTTTTGGGCCATAAAACCTCACAATGTTTCCTTTTCAGGGATCTTGTTCAACAAGCGCTAAAGAAGGAAGGCTGAAATTTGCTGATAAGCCAGCGATGAAAATCAACGTAAACCCACAGCAGATGGAGGCGCATTATGCTGAGCCGGTCGACATTCACATGGTGGAAGTTTCTGAAGACTTCATTACTAAACCCATCTTTGGAAGTTTTACTGGGAACATATCCAGGAAAACTACCGAAGGAGTGAGAAAGGCCACTGAAGGCCTAGATCTGAAAAAAAGAAGCTACCCAAGGCTCAAACAAAAAGGCCACTGAGGGCCTGAGACTGAATAAAAGGGTTACTGAAGACCCACACAAAAGCAAAGGAGTTACTGAAAGCTCCAATAAAAGAACCACCACAGGTTCTTACTTGGCTGCTGTAAAGGGTTCGACGGAGAATATAGAAGCCAAAATGAAAAAAATGAATCTCGTTGCCAAAAGCAACATGCAGGTCAACATGGTCGAAGTCTCTGGTGCCAAGGCTTCAGAGGAAGCTATTCAACAGGAGGAAGTGAATAAAACGGCATTTCCAAAGGAGAACGAAGATCTGGAATACTTTCTACGCAGATGCCAGAAGAAAAAATCGGAAGTGAAGATATGCCCTAGATGCAGCTCTATTTTTGACAAGAAAGTCGCAGAACACATACAAGGTATGAGAATTGTGAAAGCGAAACAGGGCACCAATGCCCAACAAAAAATGGGTCCAGAAGCCACATTTGATCCCAGAAGGGGGCATCAACAAGGATCCATGAGTCAAGTAAGGAGGCCACCAACTTTTCGGCCTCCAACTAATGTACCTAAAGATACTTAGCTTAACACCATGGGAAGAAAGAGGCCAAATGAAGAGAGATGACAGGCGTTCGATGTGCCAAGAGGTTCCTATTTAGACTACAGAAAGGAGTAACATGCTTCTACGTCAAATAAAATGGCTCATATATCGAGCAATTACAAAGGAAAAAACCCTATGTCCCGTTCACAATGGAGAAGATTCCAAAGACATCGAAAATCCGAAAAAGAGGCAGCTGGGCCTCACCCAGAGGTTAGCACCAATGTGCAAAGGAAACAAAGGAAGCCTCTATAGAGGAATCCTATGGCATGGACAGAAGAATGTGGGTCGAATGATGAGGATAACTCCGACTCCGATGACACTTTAGACATCATGGTGAATGTCATATCGGTGCTACCTAAAGAATACAATCGTTAGGTCAAGGTTGAGGAAAATGACTTAATGGTTGAGCAAGAAATGGATAGACACAGGCCAATATGTTACTATGTAATGAATAATGGCTGCGTGGAGGAACATAACGCCTTCTTCGAGCCACCAACGGAGGCGATGAAGAATCATCTAAAACCCCTGTTCATCAGAGAAAAGATAAGGGAAATAACTATAAATAAAATTATGGTCGATTGTAGGGCAACCATCAATATCATCCCACAATTCATGCTGGAAAAGCTGGGAAAGAGAGATGTGACATCAAGCCCCATAACATGATCTTGTCCAATTATGAAGGAGGCATTGGCACCACAATGGGCGTCATACAACTAGACCTCAAAGTGGGATCAATCCTTTGACCCACCATGTTCATGGTGATCTTAGCAAAACCAAACTACAATCTGCTCTTGGGTCGAGAGTGAATACATGGCATCGGTGCAGTTCCATCCTCGATGCACCAAAGGGTCACGTTATGGCGCCCCGATGGTATCGTGGAAAACATTGAGGCAGATTAGAGTTATTACTTAGGCGAAATCAACAGTGTCGAAAAGAATAGTTTCGACAGAAATTTGGCTGATATACGGCCATGTAATCCACATGAGTTTGATCTAACTCCAACACCTAACGCCTTCTGCTCTCTATACCTACACCCCGACTATGGCTTTCAGTTGGATAGAGAAGACTTGTCAAACATCGACTATGGAGGAGTTGATGATATACGGCCAACAAGCTGGGGAAGTGAGTTCGGTGACGATGACTGAGTCACAAACTTTGTGAAAGATTTCGGCATATGTAGCCAAAAGTAGAATGATAGCGGCCTTGGAGGCTGAAGTTAAGTATATGGCCCTCGAAGCCAATGAACAGGTCCCTTCTCAAAAAGGCACTGGGAAAGATTTTTACCCAGAGCCTCCCGACTTATAAATGAAAGACCTTCGAGATCAGAGGTTAGACGCCATCTATGACGATGAACCTCTAGGTTTTGAAAAGGACCCATTGGAGAACAATGTTAGAATGTTAGCCAAGACCCTCTGGAAGAGGTAAAACTAGGCGAAGGTCCTATAAAAAAGCCGACGTACATCAGCGCAAAGATAGATCCAGGACTCAGGGTCGAAATGATCCAATTGCTAAAAGAGTTCAAGTATTGCTTTACGTGGGATTATGATGAGATTCCTGGTCTCGACAGAAGTTTGGTAGAACTGCAACTGCCAATAAAGCCTGGAAAGAAGCCTATCAAGCAAACTCCAAGGCATTTTGCACCAGAGATTTTATCAAAAATCAAAACGGAAGTCGAAAGACTGTTGAGATGCAAGTTCATCCGAACGACCAGGTATGTCGAATGGATTGCAAATATCATGCCTGTTATAAATAAAAATGGTACCTTAAGGGTGTGCATTGATTTCAGAGATCTGAATGCGGCAACACCCAAAGATGAATATGCAATGCTGGTGGCGGAAATGCTTGTAGATTTTGTCGCTGGTTTCGAGAACATGAGTATGTGTGATTGGTGGGAATATAACTGACTGTTTTAGAATGCGGGTTTGCGTTTGCGTTTTTTTTGCAAAATGTCGCGGTAAGCAAGAGTCGCCACCGTCTTTTATTTTATCCAACAAGGAAAGGACAAAAGCACAGAAAAATTCCTTTTTGAGATGTTTCTCGAGTTCGGGAGGTAGATTATAGAAAGGGAAGGTGTTAGCACCCTTTCTATCTGTGGTTATCCACGGGCTCTTAGGTACTTGCTCATTGTGTTTTCAAAAGTTTGCTTTTCTTTGTGTTTGTGGGTTTGAAAAGAGTTTTTGTTTTGAAAGGGGTGTAAGTGCGAAAAGTTTTGTTTTGTTTTTAAAAGGAGCAAGTACTTAAGAACCATCTACCTACTCAAAAAGGAATTAAACTGTACAAGTGTCCTTTAGATAATGCTATCCCACTATTGAGGAGTAGGTAGCATCGTCGTTGGAGTTTAAGGGTCAATTCGTTTAAGGGACGTGTGGTCACTAAAGCAATGTTAGGACGCCTTAGCGGTAACCCTAATGTCTTAGATCATTTTATTTGAGGCAACCGTTTCGAGGCAACTTATGATCTTTGAACAAGAGGGCGACCTCTAAAACTTCCTATACTCAATGACCATGTGCGAGTGTATTGTTTTTCAGTTATATTATCTTTGTACATGTTATGGTGAGCTACTATTGATTTTAAGTTAAAAATTTGATCTTGTCATGCATTGCCTATTATTCAAACATCTAACAGTTAATGGTTGCGGAAATTAAATTGCGGAAAATAAATCTAAGCTATTACAAGGCGTCGGGTATTTACATCGCCAAAGACAAACCCTTTAAAATTAAATTGCAAAAAGTAAATAAAAGCGATAAATAAATAAATAAAGTCCTAAGTTAAAAACTATTACATTCTCGAAGCAGTTACAATATTGAAATATGGATAAAAAATAATTCACGCGCGAGAAAATTAAAATCGGAGTGTCTTAGGGTTTTGACCCTTTTTATTAAATAAAGCATATTTTTTGTTATTTTTGAATTAAAAATTAGTCTAAATTAATAATTGAATTAATTAATTAAATGAAAATATTTTTGGGTTTTTATTTTAATTAAGGAAATAAAATAAGAATGATTAAAAAGTTAATAAAAATCCTAATTCTATATTAATTTTAATTTAATGCAAAAGATATTAATGTTAAACCTATTTAAACTAAATTAATTAATTAATTGTTATTTACAAAAATAAATAATGAAATTAATGGATTTTATAAAAATATTATTTTTGTTGTTTCTGATTTTTTTATGAGAAAAGTTAATGGGTTAGTAATTAATTAAATAAATAATAATAATAAAACAAAAATAGGAAAATAATGAAAGAAAATAAATAAATAAAAACTCAGGGGGTATTGGGCCCAAAGAGGGAGTATGATCAGCAATTTCTAAGCCCACTTTCGTCCCAGCCTGTTTGACCTTTTGGATCGCCCACACGCCTGTTGACTGGAGACCATGGTAGTCCCTCATTCATGACCACCAGATTTGGCCAGAAGGCCATCTGGCATGTTGATCCTTGAGGCGCATGGTGGTCTTTATGCTTGAAGATTCACTAGAACAGCTGCAAGAAAATAATAATAAGCGTTTTGGGGGACCTGGGATTCAAACCCAGGTCCCAAGGGGTTTTACCACACTTCTCTCACCAACCCAACTATGCTGCATTATTGTTAATGGAATAAGAAATAAATATAATATATGAAACAACGCACTAAGCCTGAAATAAAAAAAAAAGCGCCACTGATTTGAATAGACCAATAACACAGGGACACGTTATCATCTTCTTCAAATAACCCTGGTTATTTACCTGTGGATTTTTATCCGCATGAAGATTCATAGGGTATCTCAAAAATCTTCTCCAGGCCATGTAAACGAAACCTAAGGGTACCAATGCGTTCGTCTCTTCCTCCTGGTTATCCCTATACCCACCATTAGCATTGATTTTGCCTGTATCAAAAAGGCCTAAAAAACAAGAACAAGAACCCTAGGATCGGGCATCACAGTACAGGCAATGAAAATCAAATTAAATAATGCAGAATTGTTAGACTTTGAACGTTAAGCATAATGGTACAAATAAATTGGCAAAAAGATGCAAGAGAAACGATTCACGATGTCATGTTCAGAGCTTGGTTCGTGATGACTTACAGTGAGTTTTAGGCAATTAAAAGGCTTGATTTTGATTGGCATCGCTTCAGGGGATTGCCAGCAAGGGATTAGTGTCCAGCTTTTTGTTTGAATCGAGCTCCAATGTTGTTTTTGATCTCCAAGTTTTCAAGCTTTTTTTTTCACAAACTTCTTCTGGCCGTTTCAGCAGTACCTTGTGCGTGTCCTTGGTCTGTGTGGCTTGTGTGAGTGTTATAGAATGAATTAGGTTTAATCTTTTGGCCTGAATCCAAGTGCATTGAAGATTCATGATTTGATTTTGATCATCATTATCAAACTTACAAAAATAGCTCAAATATGATTTTTTATGCATGAATAAGCGTTGATATGAATTGATTTGATGAATCATGACAATTGAAAGTTGTACCAATCACAAAGATATTATTTCATCAATTTTTAGATTTTATTTGATTTAATATTGATTAAAAATGAATTAAATCAATAAAAATTAAATAAAATAGAAAAATAAATGAATGGCCATGAAATCAAATATGGGACACGTGTGTGCCATGACAAGACTATATCAAGTGGAAAAAAGTGGGCCCTTTTTTCAAAAATTTGAGTTTTGAGGATAGTTGACTTTTGGCAAATTTGGAAAAATGCTCAACTTCAACAATGCATAATTTCTTCAATTTTGAACTTTTGGATGTTTTTTTGGAATTTTTAGAAACCTCGAGATGTCCTCTAATCAACCATTTTGGTCTCATCTCATTGTGATGTTCCATTCTCAAGTTATAAGCTTTGGAAAAAAAAGTGTTTTTGTTGACTTTCAAAAATGACCTATAATGTCCAAATTTGTAACTTTTTGTAAAAGCGTTTCTTGATCTTGGGGTGTGAAGATGGATTGTAGGAGATTCCATCCTCTTCAAAATGAGCTTTGGATGGGTCATTTCTCATAAAGTATGAGAAATTTATACTTGGTCAAAGTTGAGTTGACTTTTCCTACAAAACACTAATTTAGCAACTTTTGAATCTTGATGAATCTTGAGCAATCCTTGATGAATCATGATCAAACCTTGATCAAATGACGAATTATCCTTCAAAATGAGAATGTTGACAAAAAATATTGAGGTTTTACTGTATTTGGGACACAATTGACTTTTGCCCTAGCACAATCGATTTTTGGGCTTCTTGAGCAATTGACTGACCAAACTTCCTCTGCAAGGCTTGAAATTTGTCATGGATGAACTTAATAACATATTAGGACATTAGGGACCACTTGAGGTCATTTGGATATGAGGACCTTAATGCAACACAAAACCCTAATTTTGACTTGACTGCCTTAAGAGGTGATTTGACTGTCCAACCCTTGAGCCAACTTGAGCAACTTGAAGATTATTCTTGACATGTCTTGAGGAATATGGGAGGAAAATTTTGGGGTACAACAGTTTCCCCTGTTCAATCTTCTTAAACCCGAGGATATAGATTGGCGTTCGGGCCTTTCGTGATCCGAAGGTGGAAGATGATTGAACACTAGAGTGCCCAGAAATTTGCACTCGCATGAAGTGGTATCAGCCTGGTGATGTCGGGAATGGGCTTACAGATGCCATTTGGAGATTGCTGGTAGGAGGATGGGCTTACATATGCCATCTGCAGGAGTGTCGATCGCATAAGAGATTCCTTAGCGAGAACTTGCACACTTGTTGTTTGTTGATCGGGACTTTATGAGTCTGTCGGGATACTAACTGCAAGTATACAGTTCAGTCGTTCTAGTTTTAAATGATTATCGAACCCACAGAGACTGAGGATCAATCGCATACGATCTAATGTTACAGTTTGTTTACCTAAGCGATGAATATTCGATTTTAGGGGGGAAACAGTTTAATTAAAAATAATAGTAATAGTTATACCGGTATGTGATAGTCAGACTTCGGGGATTCGGTGAATCGCTTGGCCTATAAAGTATTTCGGTAAAAACTAATTATTTAAAAACCTGATACATACACTCTCGTGTTCATGAAATAAGTTATGCTACTAAACCTAGTGGATGCACTTTAAATTTAATAACACTTTTTGAAAACAATTTGAGTTTAATTAATTTATTAAAACACTCTCGTGTATTTAAAAATTAATGTTTCGTTACCACTATCTGGGTTGAACCCTAGCTCTCGCATGCATGTTCTTGCCTTAATTAATTTCCCACTCTCGTGGCAAAATCGTGTTAATTAACCTCTCACTCTCGTGACAAGGGTAGTTAAATTAAGCATGGAAATTGGAAACCAGAAATTGTTTTATAAATAAATATTTTTGGCCAAGGTATCACTGAATTCTTTCGGTTCTTAAGAGTCACATACCGGTACGAGTAATTTAGCCAGACATAATAGATTTAACAACAATGCAATTCAAAATATAATTCATAAAAATAATTGGCATAATACAAAAATGAATAAATATTAATTGCAATAAAAACCTGGAGATAGCGTTGCTATGGTAATCTTGAAATGATACAATATCCCTTGCGGCTTGATTGAAGTAAATAAATTGTGTTAATTCTTGAATGAAAAATTAACACCTAAAACTAAAGCTTGAAATAATACTGGAAGTAGGAATTACAGTACGTAGAAAATGCTCTAAAAACAAGGAAATAAAAATAATTGCAAAAGTAATAATTTTGTTCTGGGAAAATTCCTTCGACCTCCTCAGCTTTGCACTACCACACATATATATAGGAGAGAAAATAGAAGTTGAAAGTATCTTGAGAAAAGGCTTGAGTGGAGGAAATATAGGGAGCATGGTTATTGAGTGGAGGGAAAATAGGAGAACAAGTCTGCCCTTAGGTTGCCCACGTCTCCACCAATTCAAAACGTTCATCTTTATGCGCGTGACGGTCGTCACAGGTGGGTGACGGTCGTAATGCGCTTAAATAGCGCATTACGCTCGTCAGTGATGTGTGACGAGCATCATTTCAAGTTGAGGGTCGTTACGCCCGTCACGAGGGTGTGACGGTCGTCACTGCTCCAAAATCTCCAAACTTTGCAGATTTAGTTCTTTTTCTCTTTGTTTATTGTCTAGCCTCCTTCATGTAGTCCTTTTCCATTGGTTTGAGCTGACAAATGTTATACCTGCAAAAAAGACAAATAAACTCGGAATAATCGGGAGTTAGACGACTTAATGTATTATAAAATCGGTAAAAAAACGTAGTAATTATATGGTACAATTTCTCGTTATCATTTGTAGAAGATTCCGCTGGGGAAGCCTAACTTTTGTTGAGATTTAGGAACTTGCATGTGTTAAATTGTAATTCATAGTGTCGAAGAAGATTTGATTTGTTTTAGATTTAAATAGATTTGATTTAAGTCTAGAATAGATTTGATTTGATTTAGTAACAAAAAGATATTTTTTGGGCCTTGGGCTTAGAGTGTAAGCTCAGTTATAAATAGAGGGAGTAACCCCTATTTTTAAAAGTCAAGTAAGTCAATTCATTGTAATCACAGAATTTGCAGTTGCAAGTTGTTGTACCCCAAAATTTGCCCTCCCATATTCATCAAGAATTATCAAAGTCAAGGTCACAAAATGCCCCAAGGGTTGTGCAGCTCAACTGTCTCCTAGACAGTCAAAACTAGGGTTTGAGTTCTGGTCAAGCAAATGAACTTCTCAAAGGCCCAATCAAGTCTCACATGCTTAAAAAGATGGTCAAGTGTCTTCATGTCATGTTTCAAGACATTCAGCTCAAAATTGCACAGTCAAAACCCTAAATTGCACTACAGTCAACTGTAGGGGCAAAATGGTCATTTGACAGTCAAAAGTTCAAATTTTTGGTCAACACATCATTTTGAAGCCACAAACATCATTTGATCAATGCTTGATCATGATTCTCAAAATTTGGCTCAGAAATCATCAAAGATGCAAAAGTTGCTATATTTGGACAGCTGAAAAAGTCAACTGAAATTGACCAGGGCATAACTTTCACATGGATTATCAGAAAATTTCCATCCAAAGCTCATTTTGAAGAGAAAGACATTTCCTACAATTCATCTTCATGTTCCAAGTCCAAGAAATGCTCTCACAAAAAGTTATCAATTTCAACATTATAGGTCATTTTCAAAAGTCAACAAAAAGTGACTTTAAGTCAAAGGCCATAACTTGAGATTGGTAAATCAAAATGACATGGGACCAAAGGCATTGGTTAAAGGACTCAAAGACCTTTCCAAAATGTCCAAGAACATGTGAAAAGCTTAAAAATTGACCAAGTTATGCCTTGTGGAAGTTGGGAAATTTTTAGGAATTTTGAAAAGTCAACATTGATGCAAAAGGCCTAAAAATGCAAATGGGCCCAATTATCTCCCAAATTTCTTCATGCCAAGCCTATGCACGACCACTAGGCCCAAAGGGAAGTATTCTCATATTTTTTAATTATTTATTTGAATTAATATTAATTTATATTCACTTAAATGATTTTAATTCATGAAAAATATAAACCTTAACCTAAAAAATCTTTTTATGCACATTATAAGGTTAATATTTCGTGCTTAAATGATTAGGGCAAGTTTTGATGAGATTGGATCATGATTGAACAAAAACAACATGAAAAAGATATGAAAAAAGATCCATGAAATCAAATATTGAAATTCATCAATGCCTAAGATTTTGTCTAGTTTTATTGACCTAAATCACTCCATATATGATCAGCATCACAACCCTAATCATCCTAGATGGCAAGCTACGCCAAAAACAAGTATTGCACATTGAATTTTTTCACAAAAAACTCAACACTGAAAATTGCCTTAGAGGTCGAGTAAAGCTTCAATCTTTGTTCCATCATCATCCTGAGACTTCCCTGGACACATTCCAGTCATTAACATCAACAAAACCACCTTGAAACGGTATCACGAAGTCAAACTGAACCAAGGAAAATTTGAATTCGCATAGCACGATTTAAACATCCTCATGCATTTTTCTTTATGGATTATTGTTTGTCTTGATGTTCTAAAGCTAACCAATGTGTTTGATTTTATTTTTGTGCAATATATGAGAAATTACCATGAATGGTTGTTAGGGTTTCAGGAACTCAAAAAGAGGGTTTCTCAATACAAGAAAAATTAGGACTGCTGGATACCATGGCTGAATTCAGGGCTTAGAGACGAAAAGATCCATGCCATCGCGCCCAATTTATGTTTGGATATGGGCTAGTCGCTATTTTCCCATTGCTTGCCTAAAACCACGTTGCAAAACCGTTGCCATATGCGTATGTTTCAGAAAAAATAAAAAAGGGATGAAGACGATGATGAGTTGTCAGCTGGTGGTTCGTTAGTTTAAACTTGCGCGCGTTTTAGTTAGTGGGCGTCAGTTTTGCTTTTTGATTATTTGTTTATAATAATATACCAATTGACACGTTTGGTTCAGTGGTTAAGCGTTGAGTTTGTGACCTTCAAGACCTGGGTTCAAGTCCCAGGTCTTGCAACTTTCAATATTATTTTTCAATGACTAATCCCATGCAGGCTTAACGTGAACGTTCACCATGCACACTCAATATCCACTAGCCATGTGTTCTGGAAAGCAAATCAAGGGCTTAAGATCAAAGGAGTACCCTAAGCACCAGTCAACGCATCATACTTAATCCCAGAAAGTCAATGAATCAACCCTTATTGGGCCAGGCTTTTCAGGCTTATACCTCCAAAATTTGGGGCAGCACCCCCACTCTGGTTTGCTTTCTTTATTTTATTTTTTCTATTTTAATTATTGTATGATTTATTTAATTGCTTTAATTAACTTATTTTTTTTCTATAAAATATAAAAACATTAAAAAATGCAGAAAATACAAGAAGAATATAATATTTATTTTATTACAATTATTTTCCTAAATAAACTAGCATGTAAATAAACTAGTGTAATTAGGGTTTAATTCCAATTCTTTTTTTAATAAAAATCCAAATCATGTAGAGTTAGGTTAATTAATAGTTTTAATGTCTTTTTAATTTTTATTTCTCACAATACTATTTATTTATTATTTTTATTTTTATAATTAAAAATTGTATATAATAAATTTTAGGTTAATTTAGGTCATATTTTAATTCTTTCTTAATAAATAAAAAAATATTAGAATTTAGGGTTTGCCGTTTAGTTTAATTTTGATTAATACTTCCTTTTTCTTTTAAATCTTAAAAAATACAAAATATCAAAAAACATTTAATTCCTTTTATTACTTTATTTTTAATGCTCATTAACCTTTAATTATTTGCAAAAGGGTCCAACGCCCGTCGCTTTAATTATTTTATTTCGCACATTTACTTTGTCGCTTATTATAATTATGTACATGCCCCAAAGCCTTGTAATAATTTTATTTCTCGCACTTTTATTGCTTTATTTACTTTCCGCTAAATCGGGTCCGGTTTAATTTTGGCGATGTGGACCCGCGCCATTTGTAATAGCCTTAGATTTATTTTCCCGCAAACTTTATAACTGTTAAAAAGCATGCAAGAATGAATGTCTTAAGTAAAATCAAGCGTAGATCACAACAAACATGACAAGACAAAAATATCTGAAAACGACACACGAATCGCACACATCACCCCTAGGGTACGCCTCACTGTTGCCTTTCGAAAGGTGATCGTCGAGTAGAGGACGTCTTAGTAAGTCCTCATGATCCGGGAACCTGGCATGAGGGTAGCTTCTAAGGTGTCTTCCCATTGCTCTGGTGATCACCACGTCCCTAAAAATCGAATTGACCCGAACACCTCCAACGGTGGTGCTACCTACCTCTCAATGGTGGGATGGCACTACTTTTAAGGACATTTACACAGACGAATTCCTTAGGGTAGGTAGGTTCTCAAGGATACTTGCTCTAATTTCAAAAACAATCAAAATCTTTTCACACCGACACTTTTCAAAAGCTTTCAAAACAATTTTTCAAACACTCTGACGCATGAGTCGATCTGAAACTTTCAAAGAAACTTTTTAAACCCACAGTTGAAAGGCAAATAAAACATTTTTGAAAACACAAATGAGCAAGTATCTAAGAGCCCGTGGATAACCACGGATAGAAAGGGTGCTAACACCTTCCCTTTCTATAATCTACCTCCCGAACCGAGAGCAATCTCTATAAGGAATTTTTCTGTGCTTTTGTCCTTTCCATTTGGAGAAAATAAAAGACGGTGGCGACTCTTGCTTCCGCGACATTTCGCGAACCAGCGTTAAACAGTCAGTTCCAGATCCACCGATCACAGAACTGGCGACTCTGCTGGGGATTTAACTTAAAGTGAGGTGTACCTTAGGGTTAGTTCATAACTGTGTTTTCAATTGTATTGACTTGTCTGCTTTAAATTTATGGGTTGCATGGGAGTTACATAGATCCTAACCCGGATCTGGGGATACCCTGTTTAGGTAGCATAAGCTGTGAGGGACCTGTCCGGCGTATACCGACATGGGTGAAGCAGTGGCTACGTTGGTGTGGCGCCTTGGTCTGTACCGATATCCCTCGTGTTGAAACGGGGAGAATATGGGTCTTCCAAGGAGTCATTAAGCACCAACAGACCTTAGAACCTTAAATGACACAACTTGGCCATTAGAACAGTAGCAGTATGCTACGCTCATTGAGGCTAAACTCTCGTGATGGTTCTGGCCGCAAGAAAAGATTGCGATGCTGGAGTTATGACCGATTGAGGGTAGTCAATGATATTGGGATCCTCTAAGAACCCGGTTACTTTGATAGGACAGGTATGAACCAACAAACTGAAAGAGAGTAGTACCTAGACCTCATGATGGCCTAAACTTTAGGGGCTTGTCTTGTGTGACTTGTGTGCCTTCCAACTTGACTATTTGCATGCTTGTTATCTGACACTTGAGTTTCCCTTGCAGGTTTTGTTTATAGTCCTTAATTAGGACTCATAACATGGTTTACTAAGTTCTTTGCAGGTTTTCGTTTGCAGTCCTTAATTAGGACTCATAACAGAGTTTACCAAATTTCTTGCAGGTTTTGTTTATAGTCCTTAATAGGGACACATAACAGAGTGTACTGAGTTTCTTGCAGGTTTTGGTTTGCAGTCCTTAATTGGGACTCGTAACAGGGTTTACCTACATTACCCCATGCATAGCATGACATCATACCATTGCATACATCCTAATCCATTTCAAGGATCTCAAGGGGCTTGTGATGCAGGTCATGGTGAATCAACTACCCCAGCAAGGGGCAAAGAGGATTTATTTTCCTCTAGACAAAGTTGTCAGGGGCTATGACCCACTTGATATGGTGAGCTTTGACTCCTGGAGAAGGTTCCCCTAACCAAGGTTGTTTGGAAACCAGAACTAGACATGATGACTAAAGTCAGGGGCTATGACCCACTGGATATGGTGAGCCTTTGACCCTTGAAGAAGGACTCCCAACAACATGAAGTTCCTTCACTCAAGCTACCGGACTCAAATGCTAACAAATTTCTTATTTACCCCGCGAGGTCCTTGAAAACATTGCATGCATATCATACATATCATTACATGACATGTACCCTTGTTGCAGGTCACTTACCCTCCCTGCTGTTTATTTCAGCCATGGACTCCCAACAAGATAACCAGGACCTTCACGCTCAAGGGACTCAGTTCAGGGAAATCTTCCTAGGCCTATCCAAGGGGCAGGAAGAGTTGAGGACACTCCTCATGGGGAATCTGATCAGAAAGAGTCCTGAAGATGACAAGGACGAACAGCTGAAACGTCTACAAGCTGAGGTAGACACATTGAAAGCCCAGATGCTGGGGCAGGTGACTATCATTCAAGGCTTAGCTCAAGGACAAGAAGAGCTCAGAGTTCTCGTCAACCAACTGCTTCAGGGTAACCGACTGGGGCAAACGTCTAAGGGTAAAAAGCCAATCATCGTTCAACCATCTTTGAGACAAGGAAGTAAGGGGAGAGCTCCTCAAATGGCTCCAGTGTCACAAATTCATCATCAACCTCACCAGCTTCAGCCAGACAAGCCTAAAAGGCAGTACACCAAAATCAACATGTCGCTGGATCAAGCACTGCAACAAATGTTGAAGGCAGGGCTGATCACCTTAAGGGCTCCTCTTCGGAATCCGAACACTTCTGCTCCTAACTATCATCCCAACGATAGGTGCGCATACCATTCTGATAGCCCGGGGCATACTACGGACAACTGCTGGCCTCTCAAAAACAAGATTCAAGACATGATCGACGCTGGAGAGATTCAGTTTGAAGTACCTGAGACTCCGAACATAATCACTGCTCCCTTGCCAAATCATGGCTAGGATTGAGAAATTTTTGTTCATTCGAATGTTCGAGTTGCAATTTTCTTTTGTTTAAACATTTATTCATGTTAAAACATTGTTATTCCATTAATGCATCGCTTATGTCTATTTTTGAATCAATATATTCGTATTCACTATACGCAAATTATTTTCATATTTTTTCTGATGTCAACTCTCAATCAATAATTCTAAGCCTCTTGAGGGAGGATGACGAAAACGATACCGCGATCATTACAGTATGCTTTTGAACAGACCCCGCTGATGAGGTACAGGCATTGTTTCAATTCCTAAACACTGGAGTTATAAGGATGATAATCCCTCGTCAACCCCTCTGAGCCAAAGAAGTAGGAGTTTTTATTTTCGAAAATCAGAACCCTTAATCATAACCTGGGGCAGGGTAGTCTCTCAGTTGATCCAAGTGTATAACAAATGGCACCAAAGAAGTCCTTACAAAATAAAGAAAGACAGTGATGGTTCCGAATAATCATAAGGACAGGCAGTCATTATCAAAAAAAAAAATCATAAATGAAAAGCCCAAAAAGTCAAAACCAACGAAGGAGACTTACAAAACTGGGGCATCCCGCTGACTGTAATTCCAAAAAAGGAAACAGTTCAGGCAAAAAAAGAAAGGGATAACAAAAATCAGACAAGAACGAGGTCTTACAAACCCTCGACAAAAAAGGAAATGACTGCCTATTCCAAATAAATCATCAACATCTGAATCATCACCGGAAAATCAGAGCAAAGACTCAAACAAAGTATAACGTATGATCAACTGAGTTTAGGTTCGGAGAACATCACGAAGAGCGAGTGGGTACACAAAAATTTGAGCCTTTATCCTTTGTTTCTTAAACCGTGAACCAGGCCACGTTATAACCCTTAAAAGTCCTAGCTGAAGCATGGGTTAGTTCGAAAGCATACTGTTACGAAGGTATCCTGACTCCTTAAGGCTACGGTAAATGCAGTGTTGAAATCACGTTTTACAAACAATCACTTGTTTTATGAAAAAAGAATGCATTTTCAAAATTCAAGACAGACATAGACTTTTGCATTCTTAAAATAACCTTGTTTGCATATGATTATTTGTTTGAACAACAGGGAATTTCGCACGATGAACACCTTGTGAACAGAAGTACCTCCAATCAAGGGGCACAGTAAGAGCATTGCCCATTATCTGGGGCATGACAAAATACTTCTAACAGGGGCAACTCCCTACATTATGAGAGCGTGGACATAGTCGGAAAAATACTGCGCATAATCAAAGACCCGCTAGGTTGACACACCTAGGCAAAAATAAGGGCTTCCCGTCGAACCAAAAGGGTTCGGGCAAAAATAAGGGACGAAAACGAAAAATATGTACACCCGGCAAGTCGAAAACCTGGAAAGGCGGCT
Organism: Vicia faba; assembly: GCA_948472305.1. Taxonomy (NCBI): domain Eukaryota; kingdom Viridiplantae; phylum Streptophyta; class Magnoliopsida; order Fabales; family Fabaceae; genus Vicia; species Vicia faba. Next base: position 106,198,771 of record OX451741.1, read on the forward strand.
TGGGCAAAAATGGGTATCCCGGTGGACTGAAAACCCGAAAGGGCGGTCCAGGCAAAAGTTAGGGATCAAAGCGTACGACTATGTTCCGATATCTTATCACTTGTCTACCCGAAGATTTGTCAATCACCCAGGCAGGTGCCCTCTTCCCTCACCTCCGAAACAGGGGCAATAATGAGTTATCCAGGCAATCCAATTGCTCTGTCAAATAAAGTACAAAGGAACGATCAACATAAGAATGATTACCATCTACCTTTACAAATTCCAGATCGTGGGCTAGCGTCCGAGACCAAACAGGACAATCATCCACTTAATCAAAATCATGCAACCCAACACCGGTTTCTTCTCAACCTTCAGACAAAGTCATACACAGACTCCTCCTCCATAAGATGACCTAACCCTGGTTCATCAAGAAGTTTTTACACGAACTTATCCAGGTAACCTAACCCCGGTTCCTCCAGAAATCTCACATGGATTTACCACAAGGCAACCTTACCCCGGTTCCCCCAGAAATCTTACATGGATTTATCCCAAGGTAACCTAACCCCGGTTCCTCCTGAAGTCTTACATGGACCTATCTTAAGATGACCTAACCCCGGTTCATCAAAGTTTTTACACAAACTTATCCAAGTAACCTAACCCCGGTTCCTCCTGAAGTCTTACATGGACCTATCTTAAGATGACCTAACCCCGGTTCATCAAAGTTTTTACACAAACTTATCCAAGTAACCTAACCCCGGTTCCTCCTGAAGTCTTACATGGACCTACCTGAAGATGACCTAACCCCGGTTCATCAAAGTTTTTACACAAACTCGTCCAAGCAACCTTACCCCGGTTCATCAAGAAATCTCACATGGATTTACCCCAAGGTAACCTAACCCCGGTTCCTCTAGAAGTCTTACATGGATTTAGTTCAAGATAATCTTACCCCGATTCATCAAAAAGTTTTACATGAACTTACCTTACCAAGCAACCCTACACCGGTTCCCCCTATTCAAGATACAATTTTACATGGACTCGTCACCCAGAAACCCTACACCGGTTCCCCCTTTCCAAAAACGAAGTTTTACAAGAACTCATCATCAAAGTAACCCTACCCAGGTTCCTTCTCCATTTCAGACGCGGTTTTACACGAGCTCATCAGCAGGCAACCCTACATAGGCTCCCTCTTTCAACCTACAGCATTACAGTTCAACTTCCCCCAGAAGAGTCCAATCCAGCTTCACCAGCAAAATTGAAAGTCATATCCCCAAGCAATAAGCTTATCCCCAGTAGATTCTGGAAGCTTATCCCCTCGCAGAGCACGAACGCGTCGTCCCGGCTTGATTTAAAGAGTTATTTCCGTAACAGGATATAACTGGGTTATCCTCAGCCAAAAGCCACGGAAAGAGCGTCCTCGGCAAAATATCTTCCTACCCCCAGCGAAGTCTATCAACACTTCCAGCACAACAAAGATATCCCCAGCATAACTCATCAACGGTATCCCCAGCGGAGTTACCTTCCTCAACTCAGCAAAGCATCACTATCCCCACAGAGTAGCACTCCCCAGCATGATCGCTAGAGTATCTTTTCTCCCGCAGAAATTATTTCATTTGCCAAGTTCATTCCTCAACGGAGTTATCTTCTCCTACCGGTATTCTTGCAACAATCATCCACAGTGGAAGCAAAAGCTATTCCTCAACATCAGCCCAGGATATGACTTCCCGGCACCCGTCAAGGGTTCATTTTCCTAGACGAAAACATACATGAATCATCACATACATCATTATAGCATGCATAATGTATTGCATCATACAAGTCTCATTTATATTGATAACATCATTGCTTGATCCATATCATGCAACTGACCTTTACCTTTCAGGAAGGGTGCAGTTGAAATCCTCAAACATATTTCAAAGACTTCTCTAGTCCAGTTAAATCGACTCCAAACAGATTTTTCTGATAAAGACTCAGTAGAAGTTCTCTTATGGTCCCCTCTCCAACGGCGTGTGAGGTGGTAATTCCTTCTTCAGATGTTTCCCTCTCCGGCATGAGCGTGAGGTGATATTCTCTTATGGTCCCCTCTCCAACGGCGTGTGAGGTGGTAATTCCTTCTTCAGATGTTTCCCTCTCCAACGGCGTGTGAGGTGGTAATTCCTTCTTCAGATGTTTCCCTCTCCGGCATGAGCGTGAGGTGATATTCTCTTATGGTCCCCTCTCCAACGGCGTGTGAGGTGGTAATTCCTTCTTCAGATGTTTCCCTCTCCGGCATGAGCGTGAGGTGATATTCTCTTATGGTCCCCTCTCCAACGGCGTGTGAGGTGGTAATTCCTTCTTCAGATGTTTTCCTCTCCGGCATGAGCGTGAGGTGATATTCTCTTATGGTCCCCTCTCCAACGGCGTGTGAGGTGGTAATTCCTTCTTCAGATGTTTCCCTCTCCGGCATGAGCGTGAGGTGATATTCTCTTATGGTCCCCTCTCCAACGGCGAGTGAGGTGGTAATTCCCTTTCAAGATGTTTCCCTCTCCAACGGCGAGTGAGGTGATATTTCCTTTCAGATTATAGTTTCCTATAGTTCCCTCTCCAACGGTGAGCGAGGTGACTCCCTTTGAGATTATAATGTCCTTCGGTTCTCTTCCTGACACTACAAAGATGGTAATTCTCACCAAGATTTTTCTCAACGAGCGTTGTTGAAGTTAAAATCACCCAAGGTTCTCTTACCATTCATGATTAAGGCAGTAACCATTCCTGGTTCATTCATCAGCGTTTGAAGCTCCAGACTCAGCTCCTGTAACCAATCAGGATATATCTATATCAAGCATCTAAAATCAGCTCCTGCGACGTGTCAGGTACTCATTTTTCTGTTTTGCAGGTATGCAGGTTCTCGCTAAGGAATCTCCTACGCGATCAACACCCAGATGGCATCTATAAGCCCATCATCCTATCCCAACAACATCCAAATGGCATCTATAAGCCCATTCCCTCATCATCATTGCAACTATGTGAGCGCAAATTTCTGGGCACTCTAGTGTCCAATCATCTTTTACCCTCGGATTACGAAAGGCACGTCAGCCAATCTGCATCCTCAGGTCTAAGAAGATTGAACAGGGGCAACTGTTGTACCCCAAAATTTGCCCTCCCATATTCATCAAGAATTATCAAAGTCAAGGTCACAAAATGCCCCAAGGGTTGTGCAGCTCAACTGTCTCCTAGACAGTCAAAACTAGGGTTTGAGTTCTGGTCAAGCAAATGAACTTCTCAAAGGCCCAATCAAGTCTCACATGCTTAAAAAGATGGTCAAGTGTCTTCATGTCATGTTTCAAGACATTCAGCTCAAAATTGCACAGTCAAAACCCTAAATTGCACTACAGTCAACTGTAGGGGCAAAATGGTCATTTGACAGTCAAAAGTTCAAATTTTTGGTCAACACATCATTTTGAAGCCACAAACATCATTTGATCAATGCTTGATCATGATTCTCAAAATTTGGCTCAGAAATCATCAAAGATGCAAAAGTTGCTATATTTGGACAGCTGAAAAAGTCAACTGAAATTGACCAGGGCATAACTTTCACATGGATTATCAGAAAATTTCCATCCAAAGCTCATTTTGAAGAGAAAGACATTTCCTACAATTCATCTTCATGTTCCAAGTCCAAGAAATGCTCTCACAAAAAGTTATCAATTTCAACATTATAGGTCATTTTCAAAAGTCAACAAAAAGTGACTTTAAGTCAAAGGCCATAACTTGAGATTGGTAAATCAAAATGACATGGGACCAAAGGCATTGGTTAAAGGACTCAAAGACCTTTCCAAAATGTCCAAGAACATGTGAAAAGCTTAAAAATTGACCAAGTTATGCCTTGTGGAAGTTGGGAAATTTTTAGGAATTTTGAAAAGTCAACATTGATGCAAAAGGCCTAAAAATGCAAATGGGCCCAATTATCTCCCAAATTTCTTCATGCCAAGCCTATGCACGACCACTAGGCCCAAAGGGAAGTATTCTCATATTTTTTAATTATTTATTTGAATTAATATTAATTTATATTCACTTAAATGATTTTAATTCATGAAAAATATAAACCTTAACCTAAAAAATCTTTTTATGCACATTATAAGGTTAATATTTCGTGCTTAAATGATTAGGGCAAGTTTTGATGAGATTGGATCATGATTGAACAAAAACAACATGAAAAAGATATGAAAAAAGATCCATGAAATCAAATATTGAAATTCATCAATGCCTAAGATTTTGTCTAGTTTTATTGACCTAAATCACTCCATATATGATCAGCATCACAACCCTAATCATCCTAGATGGCAAGCTGCGCCAAAAACAAGTATTGCACATTGAATTTTTTCACAAAAAACTCAACACTGAAAATTGCCTTAGAGGTCGAGTAAAGCTTCAATCTTTGTTCCATCATCATCCTGAGACTTCCCTGGACACATTCCAGTCATTAACATCAACAAAACCACCTTGAAACGGTATCACGAAGTCAAACTGAACCAAGGAAAATTTGAATTCGCATAGCACGATTTAAACATCCTCATGCATTTTTCTTTATGGATTATTGTTTGTCTTGATGTTCTAAAGCTAACCAATGTGTTTGATTTTATTTTTGTGCAATATATGAGAAATTACCATGAATGGTTGTTAGGGTTTCAGGAACTCAAAAAGAGGGTTTCTCAATACAAGAAAAATTAGGACTGCTGGATACCATGGCTGAATTCAGGGCTTAGAGACGAAAAGATCCATGCCATCGCGCCCAATTTATGTTTGGATATGGGCTAGTCGCTATTTTCCCATTGCTTGCCTAAAACCACGTTGCAAAACCGTTGCCATATGCGTATGTTTCAGAAAAAATAAAAAAGGGATGAAGACGATGATGAGTTGTCAGCTGGTGGTTCGTTAGTTTAAACTTGCGCGCGTTTTAGTTAGTGGGCGTCAGTTTTGCTTTTTGATTATTTGTTTATAATAATATACCAATTGACACGTTTGGTTCAGTGGTTAAGCGTTGAGTTTGTGACCTTCAAGACCTGGGTTCAAGTCCCAGGTCTTGCAACTTTCAATATTATTTTTCAATGACTAATCCCATGCAGGCTTAACGTGAACGTTCACCATGCACACTCAATATCCACTAGCCATGTGTTCTGGAAAGCAAATCAAGGGCTTAAGATCAAAGGAGTACCCTAAGCACCAGTCAACGCATCATACTTAATCCCAGAAAGTCAATGAATCAACCCTTATTGGGCCAGGCTTTTCAGGCTTATACCTCCAAAATTTGGGGCAGCACCCCCACTCTGGTTTGCTTTCTTTATTTTATTTTTTCTATTTTAATTATTGTATGATTTATTTAATTGCTTTAATTAACTTATTTTTTTTCTATAAAATATAAAAACATTAAAAAATGCAGAAAATACAAGAAGAATATAATATTTATTTTATTACAATTATTTTCCTAAATAAACTAGCATGTAAATAAACTAGTGTAATTAGGGTTTAATTCCAATTCTTTTTTTAATAAAAATCCAAATCATGTAGAGTTAGGTTAATTAATAGTTTTAATGTCTTTTTAATTTTTATTTCTCACAATACTATTTATTTATTATTTTTATTTTTATAATTAAAAATTGTATATAATAAATTTTAGGTTAATTTAGGTCATATTTTAATTCTTTCTTAATAAATAAAAAAATATTAGAATTTAGGGTTTGCCGTTTAGTTTAATTTTGATTAATACTTCCTTTTTCTTTTAAATCTTAAAAAATACAAAATATCAAAAAACATTTAATTCCTTTTATTACTTTATTTTTAATGCTCATTAACCTTTAATTATTTGCAAAAGGGTCCAACGCCCGTCGCTTTAATTATTTTATTTCGCACATTTACTTTGTCGCTTATTATAATTATGTACATGCCCCAAAGCCTTGTAATAATTTTATTTCTCGCACTTTTATTGCTTTATTTACTTTCCGCTAAATCGGGTCCGGTTTAATTTTGGCGATGTGGACCCGCGCCATTTGTAATAGCCTTAGATTTATTTTCCCGCAAACTTTATAACTGTTAAAAAGCATGCAAGAATGAATGTCTTAAGTAAAATCAAGCGTAGATCACAACAAACATGACAAGACAAAAATATCTGAAAACGACACACGAATCGCACACATCACCCCTAGGGTACGCCTCACTGTTGCCTTTCGAAAGGTGATCGTCGAGTAGAGGACGTCTTAGTAAGTCCTCATGATCCGGGAACCTGGCATGAGGGTAGCTTCTAAGGTGTCTTCCCATTGCTCTGGTGATCACCACGTCCCTAAAAATCGAATTGACCCGAACACCTCCAACGGTGGTGCTACCTACCTCTCAATGGTGGGATGGCACTACTTTTAAGGACATTTACACAGACGAATTCCTTAGGGTAGGTAGGTTCTCAAGGATACTTGCTCTAATTTCAAAAACAATCAAAATCTTTTCACACCGACACTTTTCAAAAGCTTTCAAAACAATTTTTCAAACACTCTGACGCATGAGTCGATCTGAAACTTTCAAAGAAACTTTTTAAACCCACAGTTGAAAGGCAAATAAAACATTTTTGAAAACACAAATGAGCAAGTATCTAAGAGCCCGTGGATAACCACGGATAGAAAGGGTGCTAACACCTTCCCTTTCTATAATCTACCTCCCGAACCGAGAGCAATCTCTATAAGGAATTTTTCTGTGCTTTTGTCCTTTCCATTTGGAGAAAATAAAAGACGGTGGCGACTCTTGCTTCCGCGACATTTCGCGAACCAGCGTTAAACAGTCAGTTCCAGATCCACCGATCACACAAGTGATTAAGAAAGTTTTCCACAGTTTGTGGGCAGAGAGAAACTCTGCAGAAATATTTGTCTTGTCTTCTTTTCTTTGTTTGTCTCATAATTAAATTGTCATTGTGGTAGAAATTCATCATAGAATTAGGTGGATTTCCAACATCTGGTATCAAGAGCTTTTGTTTCGATTCAAGGAAGTGTCAATCAAGAACGATTGAAGAATTCACGATGACAAGTTATGGGAATGCAAACTATCCAGCAACGCTACCAATTCTGAAAGTTGACAACTATGAGAATTGGTGCAAACAGATGAAAGTCTTATTCAGGTGTCAAGGTCTTTGGGACCTTGTAAAAGATGGAGTCGAAGCGCTTGGCGAAAACGCTTCAGAAGAAGAAAAGAAGAAATACACAGAATCTGAGAAGCTGAGTTATAAAGCATTATTTATAATTCATCAATGTGTCATCCCAGACAATTTCGAAAAGGTTAGTGATTCAGAATCTGCAAAAGAAGCTTGGGAGATCCTTGAGAAGTCTTTTGGAGGCGCTGAGAAGGTGAAAGAAGTGAGGTTATAAACTCACAAAAGGACCTATGAACTGCTTCAGATGGAAGACAGTGAAAACATATATGATTTCTTCACTAGAGTTACAAAACTAGTAAATCAAATCAAGATATGTGGAGAAGCGTTAACAACAAGAGTTGTTGTATCGAAGATCTTGAGATCTTTAGCTCCTAAGTTCGACCACATGGTGGTGGCGATAGAAGAGGGGAAAGACTTGTCGAAATTGACAAAGGAAGAGCTTCAAGGGACGCTTGAATCTCATGAACAAAGAATGAACGAAAGAGCTGCAGGAAAATCGAAGAGTGATGTGGCCTTGCAGGCACATTCAGCAAAAGAGACCAAAGGCAAAGGAAAGTGTTTCGACAGAAGTAGAGGTGGCTACAACAAATCGAATGGTAGAGGAAACCAAATCAAAGGAGACGTGTCGAATCAAAGAAGACCATACCAAGGCAACCAAAGAGGTGGTGTTGCAAATAGAGGTAGAGGTGGTGGTCGAAAACCTGATAAGAGTCACATTCAATGTTACAATTGTCAGAAATATGGACACTATGCGAGTGATTGTCCAGAAAAACGAAAGAATCAAGAAAGTGATGCAAAGCTTGCAAAACATGAAGAAGAAGAGATGATGTTGATGGTCACAACAAGAGATGAAGATAGATTCAAGGACCAATGGTACTTGGATTCAGGATGTTCATCACATATGTCTGGAAGGAAAGACTGGTTTGTCAATATAAAGCCCTCAATGAAAAATATGGTAAAATTTGCAAATGACAATACCCTGGCAGCTGAAGGTATTGGTGATGTTATGATTATGAGGAAAGATGGAAAAAGGTCAGTAATCTCCAATGTTTTGTACATACCAAGCATGAAGAGCAATTTGCTCAGTATAGGGCAGTTGGTCAAAAAGAATTATAAAGTGTCAATCGAAGATAAGTTGATGAGAGTCGTTGATGCAAATGGGAGATTAATCTTGAAGGCTCCTATGTCTCAGAATCGAACCTTCAAGATTGAACTAAATGTGATGGAGCACAAGTGCCTTTCGACTGCAGCTAGCAGAGATGAATGGATATGGCATTATAGACTAGGTCATCTCAACTTCAGAGACATCAGAGATTTGAAGAGAAGAAATATGGTTTCAGGATTGCCAGAAATTGACATTCCAAACGAGGTATGTGAGGAATGTGTGCAGGCGAAGCAACACAAGAATAACTTCAGCAAGGATGCAGGAAGCAGATCGAAGGCTAGTCTTGAAGTCATATACTCTGATGTATATGGACCAATCCAGGTGGATTCGATGGGAGGTAACAAATACTTTGTTACATTCATAGATGATTTCAGTCGAAAGCTATGGACTTACCTCATCAAGAAGAAAAGTGAAGTGATCGAAGTATTTACCAGGTTTAAGTCTATGGTCGAAAGACAAAGTGGTCGAAAGCTCAAAGTTTTGAGAATTGATGGTGGTGGAGAATATGTGTCGAAAGACTTCGACAGATTATGTGAAAAGGAAGGGATTGTGCATGAGGTGGTGACACCCTATACTCCACAGCAAAATGGAATTGCAGAAAGGAAAAATCGAACCATCATGAACATGGTGAGAAGTATGTTGAAAGGCAAGAATTTACCTAAAGAGTTCTGGGGTGAAGCTGTTTCGACTGCAACATACATTTTGAACAGAAGTCCTACAAAGAAGCTAGAAGGGATTACTCCAGAAGAATGTTGGTCTGGTGTGAAGCCTAGCTTAAGTCATCTGAAAGTATTTGGATCTATTGCACATAGACATGTGCCATATCAGTTGAGAAAGAAACTTGATGACAAGTCAAGTCAAATGATCCTAGTTGGATATCATTCGACAGGAGGCTACAAGTTGTTCGATCCAGAGAACAAGAAGATTGTGATCAACAGGGACGTGATCATAGATGAGTTCAAAGGATGGGATTGGACTGCAAATGTCAAGAAAGATTCAGTGGGAATCTTATTCGAAGAGCCAGAAACTCAAGTCGAAAGAGAAGTTCGACAAGAGGAGCCAGCAGATATACCCAGTACAAGCAGACCTCAAAGAACAAGACACATGCCTGCAAGATTGCAAGATTGTGTGATTACATCAGATGATGTGATAGATGATGAAGGTGAGCTGGTACATTATGCTTTCTATGCAGATGTCGAACTTGTTAATGCAGCTGAAGCATTAAAGGATTCGAAGTGGGTGAAAGCAATGAACGAAGAAGTAAAGTCTATCAAAGACAACAACACTTGGTCACTTGTCGAATTGCCCCAAGGCAAGAAGGCAATTGATGTCAAGTGGGTATCCAAAGTGAAGACTAATTCGAAAGGTGAAGTAACTCGACACAAAGCAAGACTTGTGGCGAAAGGATTTCTATAGAAAGAAGGAATAGACTTTGACGAGGTTTTTGCACCTGTTGCTAGGATCGAAACAATCAGGTTGGTTATTAGTCTAGCAGAAATTAATAGTTGGCACATATGTCAGATAGACGTGAAGTGTGCATTCCTAAATGGACCCTTAGATGAAGAAGTCTATGTTAAATAACCAGTTGGGTTTGTGAAACATGACGAAGAAAGAAAGGTGTACAGGCTACATAAAGCCCTGTATGGTTTGAAACAAGCTCCAAGGGCTTGGAATAATAAAATTGATAGTTTTCTAAGGGAGAAGGAATTTGTGAAGTGCACAACTGAACATGGAGTATATGTAAGAAGAAGCAAGAGTAAATTGCTTATACTATGTCTCTATGTAGATGATTTGTTGATAACAGGTAGCTATAAAAGTGAGATCGAAGACTTCAAAGGTGATCTCAGCAAGGAATTCGAAATGTCTGATTTGGGTGAGATTTCATATTTCCTTGGTATCGAATTATACAAGAGCAGTAGAGGTTTGATGATGCATCAAAGAAGATATGCAGGAGAAATTCTCAAGGGGTTTGAGATGGAAGAATGCAACTCAACTTCGACACCTGCAGAACCAAGACTGCAACTGTCAAAAGATGCAGATGAATATGATGTTGATCCAACCCAATACAGAAGACTTATTGGATCATTGAGATACCTTTGTCATACAAGGCCTGACTTAGCATATAGTGTAGGTATGGTAAGTAGATTCATGCAGAAGCCAAAGGTATCACATCTAGCAGCAGTGAAGAGGATACTAAGGTATCTCAAAGGAACTTTCGATTATGGCATTTTGTTTCCTGCAGCTGATAAAGGAAAAGAATGCAAGTTAGTGGGATACACTGATTCGAGTTGGTGTAGTAATGCTGAAGATCGAAAGTCAACAGCAGGATATGTGTTTATGCTAGGTGGTGCACCAATTGCTTGGAATTCAAGAAAGGAACCAGTAGTGGCATTATCATCATGCGAAGCAGAATACATACTTGCTTCTCTTTGTGCATGTCAAGCAACTTGGATGGTGAACTTGGTCGAAGAGATAACAGGGAAAAATCATGGAGCAATTACCATGAAGATAGACAGCATGTCAGCTATTAATCTGGCAAAGAACCCAATAGCACATGGTCGAAGTAAGCACATTGAAATGAGGTTCCATTATCTTCGAGAGCAGGTAGCATATGGGAAGATGAATTTGGAACACTGCAGAACTGAGAATCAGATTGCAGACATCATAACGAAGGGAGTGCAAGTCGAAGTATTCAGAAGGCTAAGAGCCATGATGAACATAGACAGTTTAGACACAATGAATTAGGTGGTGTGTTAAATTGTAATTCATAGTGTCGAAGAAGATTTGATTTGTTTTAGATTTAAATAGATGTGATTTAAGTCTAGAATAGATTTGATTTGATTTAGTAACAAAAAGATATTTTTTGGGCCTTGGGCTTAGAGTGTAAGCTCAGTTATAAATAGAGGGAGTAACCCCTATTTTTAAAAGTCAAGTAAGTCAATTCATTGTAATCACAGAATTTGCAGTTGCAAGTGATTAAGAAAGTGTTCCACAGTTTGTGGGCAGAGAGAAACTCTGCAGAAATATTTGTCTTGTCTTCTTTTCTTTGTTTGTCTCATAATTAAATTGTCATTGTGGTAGAAATTCATCATAGAATTAGGTGGATTTCCAACAGCATGTACCTCAACTGAGAGAATGCCTCAGCTGAGTCTTAAGAACCTGTCTATAATTCAACTGGGGGGCAATCTTTATCAAGATCTAGAAACCGACTTGTACTCAACATAGTATACCTTTGAGGTTATAGCACTTGTCCACACTGTCACGGAGGAAAACATCAAGATCTACGAACTGACTCGTGCTCAACGTAGTATACCATCGAGGTTATAGTACTCGTCCACACTATGACATAGGGAAACATATTCATCAAGATCTAGGAACTATCTTGTGCTCACCGTAGTATACCGCTGAGGTTATAGAACTTATCCACACTATGACAGAGGAAAACATCAAGATCTAGGAACTGACTCGTGCTCAACGTAGTATACCGTCGAGGTTATAGTACTCGTCCATACTATGACATAGGGAAACATCTTCATCAAGATCTAGGAACTGTCTCGTGCTCACCATAGTATACCGCTGAGGTTATAGAACTTGTCCACACTATGACGGAGGAAAACATCAAGATCTAGGAACTGACTCGTGCTCAATATAGTATACTGTCGAGGTTATAGTACTCGTCCACACTATGACGTAGGGAAACATCTTCATCAAGATCTAGGAACTGTCTCGTGCTCAATGTAGTATACCGCTGAGGTTATAGAGCTTGTCCACACTATGACGGAGGAAAACATCAAGATCTAGGAACTGACTAGTGCTCAATATAGTATACTGTTGAGGTTATAGCACTCGTCCATACTATGACATAGGGAAACATCTTCATCAAGATCTAGGAACTGTCTGGTCTTCAACGTAGTATACCGTTGAAATTAGAGAACTCGTCCACACTATGACGGAGGAAAACATCAAGATCTAGGAACTGAATAGTGCTCAACATAGTATACCGTTGAGGTTATAGCACTCGTCCACACTATGACGTAGTGAAACATCTTCATCAAGATCTAGGAACTTTCTGGTCTTCAACGTAGTATATCGTTAAAATTAGAGAACTTGTCCACACTATGACGGAGGAAAACATCAAGATCTAGGAACTGACTAGTGCTCAACATAGTATACCGTTGAGGTTATATCACTCGTCCACACTATGACGTAGGGAAACATCTTCATCAAGATCTAGGAACTGTCTGGTCTTCAACGCAGTATACCATTGGAATTACAAAACTCGTTCACACTATGATGGAGGAAAACATCAAGATCTAGGAACTGACTAGTGCTCAACGTAGTATACCGTTGAGGTTATATCACTCTTCCACACTATGACGCAGGAAAACATCAAGATCTAGGAACTGACTCGTGCTCAACGTAGTGTACCGTTGAGGTTATAGTACTCGTCCATACTATGACGTAGGGAAACCGTCGAGATTGAGAACCTTATCCGAAATTCAACCGAGGATAATTCAATTGAGATTTAAGAACCGGTCAGGTCTTCGACGTAACTGAGAACTTTAATTGTATCTTTCCTGAAAGGTAAAGGTCAGTCATATGCAATGCATGATATGGATCAGGAAATGATGTTCTCAAAATAAATGAAGTTTTATTCGTATGATGCGTATATGCATGTATCATGATGTATGGAAGTGTGATGTTTTAGCTGGGGAAAATAAATCCCGGAGCTGCTGGAGAATAAAGTTGAGTTCTTCGTTTCCGCTGGGGATGATGAACGAAGATGGTTGTGAGAATAAACCTGCAGGAGAAAAGAACTCTGTTGGGGAATAAACTTGATGAAGAGATTACTCCGAGGGGAATTACTCTGTGGGGAATTGATGCGTTGTTGAGGATTTTAACGATAAACTCAGCTGGGGATTCCGTTGATAAGCTCTGTTGGGGATTTTAATGATGAACTCCATTGGGGATGGATTACCATTTCTGGTGATATTGGATCTGTTGAGGATTAAACTCCTGCTTAGGGAAAGTAAAGAACTTCGCTGGGGATGACCTTTCCGTTGCAACTTGCTGAGGATAACCCAGTTAGACTCTTGTGAGGATAACCTTCTGAATTTGGCTAGGGAGATTTATTTTTTACTTTGCAGGGGATAAGCTTCCATAGTCTACTGGGGATGATGATTCAACTCCGTTGGGATAGCTTTTTTTTTCCAGACCGTGCTGGGGAAATATTGACTTCACTGGGGGTATCTTGTATTCTTCCGGGGAACATTCTTATACTCTGTTGAAGAATATTAAGGCTGCCGGAGACGCTCTTATACTTGCTGGAGAATATCTTTATACTCCGTTGGGGAATATTAAGACCTTCTGGGGATACCCAACCTTTTTAGCGCTGATGGTAGATGAACCCTGCTTGGGGAGAGTATTACTTATTTGTACATAGCTGCAAGCCTCAGCTGGGAAACCTACCCTTACTGTTTTACTCTGCGGGGAGTGACGGTATCTTGGTCATATTCTTCAGCTGAACCTACCTTGGTACCTTGGTGGACAGAGCAAGTAGACTGCTCGGACAATTCTTATTGCCCCTGCTTCTATTATTACTCGTAATTCGTCCTTTGTTTCGCATGTAAATTTTTATGAGCAGCAATTAGTGTCAAATGCATATATCAAAAATGAACATTGGATGTTTTTTTTGCAAAACAAAATAGATAAAATAAAAACATCTTGCAATTTCTGAAAATGAATTTGTATTGATTTTGAAGTTTGCCTGTAAATAGGCGTTTTTGTACAAGAGGCTGACGTCCTAGTAAGAGAAACGCCACCGAACAGATAGAATTTACAATTTGTGAAAAGAAAACAAAAAACAGCTAATGTGAATAATCCCACTGGGTTCCAACTCTGCTATTGCCTTTATATCTTCAAGCATCTCATCACTTTGCTGCTTAGTTGAAGATGAATCTGATTGATTGGTGCCATCTGAGCCTGATAGTTGATACCGAAGTCTGGATGCAGGGTGATCCAATGAGACATAGTGTTAAGCTTATCCCTAACTTTTGCCTGGACCGCCCTTTCAGGTTTTCAGTCCACCGGGATACTCCTTTTTGCCCAAGCCGCCTTTTCAGGTTTTCGACTTTCCGGGTGTATAGATTTTTTCATTTTCATCCCTTATTTTTTCTCGAACCCTTTTGGTTCGTCGGGAAGCCCTTATTTTTGCCTAGGCCAGTCAACCTAGAGGGTTTTTGATTATGTGAAGTATCTTTTTACTATGTCTGCATTGACGGGGTGAGGAAGGTCGTCACCATCCATGGTGGTTAGAATCATAGCTCCTCCTGAGAAAATGTTCTTAACCACAAATGGCCCTTCATAAGTAGGGGTCCATTTTCCCCTGGGATCCCCTTGAGGTAGGATAACACGCTTGATTACCAGATCCCCAACTTGATACTCTTTTCGTCTAACTTTCTTGTTAAATGCCTTGATCATCCATTTTTGATACGTCTGACCATGACAAATAGCAGTAAGTCTCTTTTTGTCAATTAGGTTCAGCTGATCAAGCCGGGTCTGAATCCAGTCGTCTTCGCTTAAACCTGCATCCTTCATGATCCGAAGAGAGGGTATCTGAACTTCAATAGGCAAGACTGCCTCCATGTCATAAACCAAGGAATAGGGTGTTGCCCCTGTTGACGTCCGTGCTGAGGTACGGTACCCATGAAGAGCAAATGGTAACATCTTGTGCCAGTCTTTGTATGTCACTGTCATCTTCTGCACAATATTCTTAATGTTCTTATTTGCCGCTTCTACAGCCCCATTCATCTTCGGCCGGTAGGGAGAAGAGTTGTGATGCTGTGTCTTGAATTTCTCGCAGAGCTCAGTGATCATCTTGTTGTTAAGATTGGTACCATTGTCCGTAATGATCCTCTCTGGTACACCGTATCGACAGATCAGTTTGTGCCGAATGAACCGTGCCACGACGTTCTTGGTTACGGTAGCAAAGGAAGCCGCTTCAACCCATTTCATAAAATAATCAATTGCTACCAGGATGAAACGATGCCCGTTGGATGCTGTAGGTATGATCTCGCCGATCATATCAATGCCCCACATTGCAAAAGGCCAAGGTGCTGTCAAGACGTTCAGAGGGACCGGAGGAATGTGTACCTTATCAGCATAGACCTGACATTTGTGACATGTCCGAGAATGCTGATAACAGTCGGCTTCCATTGTGGACTAATAATATCCTGCCCGAAGGATTTTCTTTGCCATGGTGTGTCCACTGGAATGAGTCCCGAAAGTACCTTCATGTAGATCTGCCATGATCCTTTCTGCTTCATTCTTATCCACACAACGCAGTAAGGTTGAATCATGGTTACGCTTGTAAAGAATGCCATTGTTGATGAAGAATTTTTCCGCGAACCTCCTCAGAAACTTCTTATCATTAACAGATGCACCCTCGGGATACTCCTGAGCTTCAAGATACCTCTTCACCTCATGATACCGGGGCTTTTCTGTTACTTCTTCAGTCTCAAGATCACAACAATGTGCAGGTTCGTCCAATCTTTGATCCGGGGAGCCTCATTGTCCCAATTGACTTTGAACATAGAAGACATCGTAGCTAACACGTCCGCCAACTGATTCTCCTCTCTAGGGAAGTGTTCAAAGGTTATCTCCTCGAAATGGGGAAGCAACGTCAATACATACTCCTTGTAAGGAATAAGATTAGGGTGTTTCGTATCCCACCCGCCTTTGATTTGACTGATCACAAGAGCGGAATCTCCAAAGACACTCAAGAACTTAATCCTTAGGTCAATTGTTGCTCGAAGACCCATGATGCATGCTTCATACTCCGCCATATTGTTGGTGCAGTTGAAGCATAATCGGGCAGTAAACGGAGTATGAGAGCCTTTAGGAGATATGATCATGGCGCCAATGCCATTACCCAAAGCGTTCGAAGCTCCATCAAAGTACATAGACCATCAGGATCCTTCCTCAAGTCCTTTATCCGGTCCAGGTATCTCACAATCAGTTACTAACATGATATTCTCGTCCGAAAATTCAAAGTTCATAGACTGGTAATCATCCACTGCCTGATGTGCCAAATGGTCTGCCAACACACTTCCCTTTATTGCCTTTTGAGTCGTGTACTGGATGTCATACTCAGTCAAGATCATCTGCCATCTTGCTATTCTTCTAGACAAGGCAGGCTTCTAGAAGATATACTTGATTGAATCCATCTTCGATATCAACAGAGTAGTGTGAGTCAACATATATTGTCTCAGCCGGCGAGCAGCCCATGCCAAAGCGCAGTAAATTTTCTCGAGCAGTGAGTATCGGGTCTCACAGTCGGTAAACTTTTTGCTAAGGTAATAAATAGCATGCTCTTTTCGGCCAGACTCATCATGTTGACCCAGCACACACCCCATTGAGTTATCGAGCACTGTCAAGTAAAAGATCAAAGGTCTCCCTTCAACTGGTGGCATCAGAATAGGTGGCTCCTGGAGATACTCTTTGATCCTTTCGAAAGCGGCCTGGAATTCATCGTTCCAACGTACTACTAGATCTTTCTTTAGCAGCTTGAGGATTGGCTCATAAGTAGCAGTTAGGTGCGAGATGAATCGGGCAATGTAGTTCAGTCGTCCCAGAAATCCTCTGACCTCTTTCTCTGTTCTGGGAGCTAGCATCTCTTGTATGGCTTTCACTTTTGCCGGATCCACTTGAATACCTTTGTCGCTTACAACAAAACCCAATAATTTACCAGATCTCACCCTGAAGGTGCACTTGTTCGGGTTTAACCTCAGCTTGTACAACTTCAGCCTGTTAAACAGCTTATGTAGATGGTCAAGGTGTTCTTCCTCAGTATGGGACCTTGCAATCATATCGTCGACGTATACTTCAATCTCATGATGGATCATGTCATGAAACAAAGAAACCATGGCACGCTGATATGTTGCCCCAGCATTCTTCAACCCAAAAGGCATGACCTTGTAGCAAAAGGTACCCCACTGAGTAACAAAGGTGGTCTTCTCCATGTCTTTGGGAGCTATCTTAATTTGATTATATCCGGAGAAACCATCCATAAAGCAGAATACCTTGTGCTGAGCAGTATTGTCAACCAGAACGTCGATGTGAGGTAGAGGGAAGTCATCCTTAGGGCTTGCCCTGTTCAAATCCCTGTAGTCAACACACATTCGGAGCTTACCATCCTTCTTTGGTACTGGAACCACATTGGAGACCCACTGAGGGTACGAAGTCACTGCTAGAAAACCGGTGTCAAACTGTTTCATAACTTCGACCTTGATTTTCTCAGACATCTCTGGGCGCATACGGCGAACCTTCTGTTTTATCGGAGGGCAGTCTTCCTTGGTAGGCAGGCGATGAACCACAATGTCAGTATCCAACCCAGGCATATCTTCGTAAGACCAGGCAAATATCTCAACATAGTCATGCAGCATCTGAATCAACCGCTGCTTCACACTAAGCTCCAGATTTGCACTGATCTTGACTTCCTTCTTGTCTGTTTCAGTACCCAGATTTACCGTTTCCATCGGCTCTTCATGTGGCTGAATGGCCCTCTCTTCCTGGAGTAACAATCTTGCAAGTTCACCAGGCACTTCGCAATCATCTTCACCTTTGTCTTCGGCTAAGTTGATCGGATTTTCGAAGTCATAACTGGCAGTAGCAGAGTCGTTACCAGTGAGATCCAGAGTGGATGTGGACCTGTATATGTGAGTGTGTGTAAAATAACTGTTTTGCAATATAATAAAGAAAGACAAGGAGCGCGAAATTTGAAATGCAAAATACGTCCAATGCTTTTATTAATGATATATTAAAATGGCACACAAAAGCCCTCACAAATGAAGCCATAGTGCCCCGGGTAAGACACCGGGCCATAAAGTTTCAAAACATTGTCTGTTACAAATTCAAAACAAAGAGTTCATTACTGGGTAACAAAAGTAATAGGGATGAAGTCCTTTGCTGTCCAGTTGCTTGGTCCACCGTTGGTCGTAGGATAGATCCAGTTGTCGAATTCAGACTCCTCCACAGCATCTTCAATGGCATTTAATTCCGAGTTGCTGATGAACACGGGAGGTCTTCCGATACTTGCATTACGAACAACCTTTTGAGCTTCTGTAGTGAAACCCAAACCAAGTTTGTTAGTCTTCTGAGTGAAATCAGGAAGTCGGCCCCAATTTGCACACTCACCCTTCTCAATAACAGCCCGGGCATCCTTTAAGGAAGCCATCTTCATAGGAGAATCTTGAACCACAGTCTCAGATGATGCCAGTGTCTGAGGAACCTCTTCAAAATGCTGAAATAGGGTCTCAATGAACTCCCCATCCATATCTACATATCGGAATGAGTTGAGATGGCTGACCATATACTCTTCCTCTCCCTGTACTGTCACAATCTTCCCTCTGACCGGGTACTTCAGCTTCTGGTGGAGCGTTGAGGTTACAGTTCCAGCTTTGTGGATCCATGGACGACCCAGCAAACAAGAATAGGATGGCCGAATGTCCATCACGTAGAATATGGAATTGAAGACCTGAGAACCAACTTTAATTGGAATATCAACTTCACCATGCACCATCCTTTTAGACCCGTCAAAGGCCCTGACAATGATGTTACTTGGCTTTAGCTCCAACCCTTCACAATCCAACCGGTCTAGAGCCTTCTTGGGTAAGACGTTCAATGAGGAACCAGTATCAACCAATATATGTGCAAGAGTAGTGCCTCTGCATTCAATGGAGACATG
Source organism: Vicia faba (assembly GCA_948472305.1). NCBI lineage: Eukaryota > Viridiplantae > Streptophyta > Magnoliopsida > Fabales > Fabaceae > Vicia > Vicia faba. The sequence continues at coordinate 106,217,824 of OX451741.1, forward strand.
TAGGGCATCGTTGTGGTTCTTCCCTTTAGCAGTCAAATCAGCGTCAGAGAAACCCAAACCATTATCAGTAGTTAAATTAGCCACACAATCTGTTAACTGATCAGTTGATGTCTCTTGCGGCACATGGGCAGTCTTCAGGAAGGTAATCAGAGCCTTGGCATGGGCCTCTGAGCACATTAATAGTGACAACATAGAAATCTTGGATGGGGTTTGCCTCAGTTGCTCAACTACGTTGTAATCACTCTTCTTAATAATCTTCAGAATCTCTTCCATCTCCTGTTTGGAAGCTTCAACAGTAATCATCTTCGGTACCTCCGTCTGGGCAGGCACATCAGTGATGATCCCTTTGCCCCGAGCGTCAGATGACTCGGAGACAGGGGTAAGAATAGGAACTTGATCAGGAATAGTGATAGGTACACTTGCAGTTGTAATGACAACAGGTCTTTGGACAGTTGGTGGAGCAATATCAGGTGAGAAAAGTCTACCGCTGCTGGTGACTTTAGCAGGTCCAGTAATGTTGCTGACGCCGGTATCAGCATCCAACTCTTGCTTAACTCCTAGAACATAAACATCTGCCCCATAGTGCCAAGGGACAGCTTTATCAGAGGTGTAGGGGATGGGCCCCGAAACAGTGATGATTACAGGTGCGATCTTCGGAACAGATGTAATTCTAACAGGCTTCCTCGAGGGAGCCTTGGAAGAATTGTCGAAAATGGTAATAATGGCGACTTCTTCAGTAGGAATGGAAGGAACAACAATCTTCTCAAACAGGATCTCCTTATTATCCATCAGTTTTTGGATACCTGACTTCAGAAATGGGCAATCAGTAGGTAAAACAGAACACATATGGCAACCTTCGCCACAACCCGGAAATAAACCGGCTAGCAACAGGTTCTTCTTGACAGTCATCATAGGGGTAACAATATTATCCACGGAAACTACAAATAAGTCTTCCTCTACAACATTTACTCCATGTTTGGGCATGGGAGCAGTCACAACATTAGGCCTCTCGTGCGCCTCGAACTCAATCTCCTTCGCATCAATTAGGTCTTGCACCCTGTTCCTCAAAACCTAACAATCATCTGTATTATTCCCTGGGCTATCAGAGTGAAAAGCGCAGCGGGCATTAGGGTTGTACTTTGGTGACGTGGTACTTGGATTCTTCAGAGCTTCTTTTAGAATTACCAGATTGGTCTTCAGCAACTGTGGCAGAATCTGAGACAAAGTCATGCTGAGACGAGTGAACTGCCTTCGAGGTCTCTCGTCCTTTTGTTGATTGTGATGCTGAGGAGCACCAGCAGGTTTTGAAATAACAACCGCGTTGACAGCTTGGCGGTGTTCAGGTTTACTCTGTCTTCTTGCACTGTAGACAGCACTGGACTCTTTCTTAAATGGCTTCTTCTCAGTGCTTGATGAGGCACCCTTCTGTATCTTCCCAGCCTTAATACCAGCCTCAATCCTTTCACTGGTCAGAATAAGATCTGTAAATACAGCTGAAGAGCTTCCAATCAGATGATTAAAGAACGGACCAAACAGGGTCCCCAGAAACATGTCCACAAGCTCACGATCAGCCAAAGGTGATTGCACCCTTCCAGCAAGGTCTCTCCATTTTTGAGCATACTCTTTGAATCCTTCACCCGTTCTTATTGACATTCCCTGGAGTTAGGTACGCATAGGAGCGAGGTCGGAGTTGTACTGATACTGCATGTAGAATGCAGTAGCCAAATCTTCCCAACTGCGGATACTGGCTCCGTCTAACTGATAGAACCACTCAAGCTGAGTCCCTGAGAGACTGTCTTGAAAGAAATGGATCCATAAGTTCTTATCAGCAGTGTAAGGCTGGATCTTCCTCACATATGACCGGAGGTGCAGCTTTGGACAGGAACCTTCGTCATACTTGGCAAAGGTAGGTGCCTTGAATTTATGGGGAATCACCACCCCAAAGGATAAACCTAGATCTCTGAAGTCCAGACGGGGCACCTTCTGAATTTCCATAGCGCTTAAATGGTCTTCCAGCTGTTTGTACTTATCATCAGCAGGAGGATATTGTTCTTCATCATAGTCCGTCTCGTTGTCGGAGACCATAGGGCTAGGAGCCCTCCTTTCTTGTGGACTATCCTTCCCTCCAAATGAGGTGGTCAGATCAACTTCATTCTGCAGCTTGTTTCTAAACCTGCGTCCAATATTGAACAGGATGGTCCTCTTCTTCTTCTTCTTCTTCTCTTTCAGAATCAAAGTCTTCAGGTCCTGCTGACCCTTAGCTAGATTCATGAACAACTCTTGAAACTGGGCATTCTGGGCCTGGAGGGCCTTGATAGCTTGCTCAGTTGAAGGTTCAGTAGACATGATGATTGCTGAAATAAACAGCGAAGAAGATAAGAGACCTGTAAAGGGTACCTGTTTATGGAGTGCATGGGATGAAATGCATATGATTTATGATTTCAAAGACAATCGGGATTCAAATTTGTAAATAAGAAAGGAAACACACTTTATTAGATTTAAACTTCAAATTTTAAATTGTTCAACAAATTGCCCTTAGGCGTTACAAGAATGGAAATACTAAAAAGTAAATAAAAACTGTAAAAGAAATCATCAAAGGTCCATCAATGCTCCCATGGTCTCTTCTTCTCAATGCGGACATAATCATTTAGGATCCGCTCGTTCTCCAGTTGCCTAGTCAGCTTCTGGATCTTTTTCTCTTGTTCATTGAGCTTCTCCCGATAAGAATCACGTTCTTCCCGCAGTTGCATCCAAGACCTCTTCAGTGTCCCAATATCAGTGGGCATGTAAGGGTGGAGAATAGTTGGAAGAACCCTCTCCTCATTAGCAACTTCAAGAGTAACAGGCCTGACAGCTTCATATGGCATACCTAGCTTCTGGGCACGGATGCGGACCCATCTGAGATATGGCTCCATTGGCAGGGAAGTCTTTGGTTCCAACTCAAGTGGGTCAGATTGGTGAACTTTGTCCCAAGCCCTTATGAATTTACGACGCAACTCGTCGCTATCTCCCTGAAAATCAAACGTGATATGAGGCATCAACATCTCATGAGGCCCTTCTCTTCTGGCTCTTCCAAACTGACGGAGAGATAAACATGGGTTGTAAGAAATCCCTCCATGGGTTTCGATCAATGGAACATTAGGATACTCTCCACAACGATCAATAACAGTCACCTCATCCATACTTTGAGAGTCCAGATAATTTCATTATTAGAAAGAGACATCACCTTATAAGCCCAACCCATTCCTTCTTTGTTCTTCAGTACGGACTTAGGGAGGTGCGAAATAAACCACCTCGACAATAAAGGAGCACAGCACATCAAAGTTCCCCGCTTTCGGGAAGTACGAGCATAGAGCTAATGAAGGATATCACCCAAGAGAGTGGGTACCGGATTCTGAGAGATGAAGATCTTTATGGCATTAATATCAACAAAAGTGTCAGGATTCGGAAACAATACCAGACCATAAATCAAGAGAGCCAGAATATCCTCGTACACCTTGAAGTCTAAGCTGTCCCAGAAGTAATTAGCTTTGTCAACCAAAAACTTAGTCAGAAAACCCTTAGCTCCACTTTTAGTCTCCTAGTTAGCCATTACCTCCTCCCTGGTCAAGTGAAAGGCTGCAACAATTTCTTCGGGCTTAAGAGTATTTTCCCAACCAGTAAACAGAGTCTGCTCCAGAACGAAGATACCGAGCAGCTCAGAGAACTCTTCTAGGGTAGGAACCAGCTGGAAGTCCTGGAAAGTAAAACAATGGTACAGCGGATCATAGAATTGGACCAGAACACTCATCATTTGTTCGTCCAATTTTGAGGTGACCAAACTGAGGAGAGAACCATGCCTTCTGATGAAGTAAGTAGTGTCTGGAATCCTGACAACCAAATCTTTAAGCAGGGTAGGTACTTGGACAAAGTTGATCCGGATAGTATTCCTACGCATGGGCATCATGATGACCTACAAAACAGAGCAAAGATGAAACCCTCTTGTCTTTGAAATAGGTTAGTCCTTATGCAAGATGTATGCAATGTTATGATGTCATGATAAAGGCACACCACAAGTATCCACAAAAAGAAAACATGGTAAAGGCACACAAGTCACACAAAAGAGCCCTTAGATTTCAGGCTGGCATGGAGCTTAGGTACTACCCTCTTTTAGTTCAGTTGGTTAAGACCTGTCCTAAAAAGTAGTAACCGGGTTCTAGAGGATCTCAATATCACTGACTACCCTCAATCGGTCATAATTCCAGTTTAGTAACCTTTTCTTGCGGCCGAAATCATCGCAAGAGTTTAGTCTCAATGAGTGTAGCATACTGCTATTGTTCTATGGCCAAATTGGTCAATTTAAGGTTCTAAGGTCAGTTGGTGCTTAATGACTCCTTAGAAGACCTGTATTCTCCTCGTTCTAACACAAGGGATATCGGTACAGACCAAAGTGCCACACCAACGTAGCTACTGCTTCATCCGTATCGGTCTATGCCGTACAGATCCCTCACAGTTTATTGCTACTTACCTAAAGGGTATCCCCAGATCCGAGTTAGGATCTATAGAAACTCCGATACAAGCCCACAAAATTAAAGCATACAAAGCATACAATTGAAAACATAGTGATCTAATCCTAAGGTACACCTCACTTATAAGTAAAAGTCCCCAGCAGAGTCGCCAGTTCTGTGATCGGTGGGAATAGAACTGACTGTTTTAGAATGCGGGTTTGCGTTTGCATTTGTTTTTGCAACATGTCGCGGTAAGCAAGAGTCGCCACCATCTTTTATTTTATCCAACAAGGAAAGGACAAAAGCACAGATAAATTCCTTTTTGAGATGTTTCTCGGGTTCGGGAGGTAGATTATAGAAAGGGAATGTGTTAACACCCTTTCTATCCGTGGTTATCCACGGGCTCTTAGGTACTTGCTCATTGTGTTTTCAAAAGTTTGCTTTTCTTTGTGTTTGTGGGTTTGAAAAGAGTTTTTGTTTTGAAAGGGGTGTAAGTGCGAAAAGTTTTGTTTTGTTTTTAAAAGGAGCAAGTACTTAAGAACCATCTACCTACTAAAAAAGGAATTAAACTGTACAAGTGTCCTTTAGACAATGCTATCCCACTATTGAGGAGTAGGTAGCATCGTCGTTGGAGTTTAAGGGTCAATTCGTTTAAGGGACGTGTGGTCGCTAAAGCAATGTTAGGACGCCTTAGCGGTAACCCTAATGTCTTAGATCATTTTATCCGAGGAAACCGTTTCGAGGTAACTTATGATCTTTGAACAAGAGGGTGACCTCTAAAACTTCCTATACTCAATGACCACGTTTGAGGCAACTAAGTGAGGTGTACCCTAAGAGTGGCATGTGCGAGTGTATTGTTTTTCAGGTATATTATCTTTGTACATGTTATGGTGAGCTACTGTTGATTTTAAGTTAAAAATTTGATCTTGTCATGCATTGCCTATTATTCAAACATCTAACAGTTAATGGTTGTGGAAATTAAATTGCGGAAAATAAATCTAAGCTATTACAAGGCGTCGGGTATTTACATCGCCAAAGACAAACCCTTTAAAATTAAATTGCGAAAAGTAAATAAAAGCGATAAATAAATAAATAAAGTCCTAAGTTAAAAACTATTACATTCTTGAAGCAGTTACAATATTGAAATATGGATCAAAAATAATTCGCGCGCGAGAAAATTAAAATTGGAGTGTCTTAGGGTTTTGACCCTTTTTATTAAATAAAGCATATTTTTTGTTATTTTTGAATTAAAAATTAGTCTAAATTAATAATTGAATTAATTAATTAAATGAAAATATTTTTGGGTTTTTATTTTAATTAAGGAAATGAAATAAGAATGATTAAAAAGTTAATAAAAATCCTAATTCTATATTAATTTTAATTTAATGCAAAAGATATTAATGTTAAACCTATTTAAACTAAATAAATTAATTAATTGTTATTTACAAAAATAAATAATGAAATTAATGGATTTTATAAAAATATTATTTTTGTTGTTTCTGATTTTTTTATGAGAAAAGTTAATGGGTTAGTAATTAATTAAATAAATAATAATAAAAAACAAAAATAGGAAAATAATGAAAGAAAATAAAAAAAAAACTCAGGGGGTATTGGGCCCAATGAGGGAGTATGATCAGCAATTTCCAGGCCCATTTTCGTCCCAGCCTGTTTGACCTTTTGGATCGCCCACATGCCTGTTGACTGGAGAGCATGGTAGTCCCTCATTCATGACCACCAGATTTGGCCAGAAGGCCATCTGGCATGTTGATCCTTGAGGCGCATGGTGGTCTTTATTCTTGAAGATTCACTGGAACAACTGCAAGAAAATAATAATAAGCGTTTTGGGGGACCTGGGATTCGAACCCAGGTCCCAAGGGGTTTTGCCACGCTTCTCTCACCAACCTAACTATGCTGCATTATTGTTAATGGAATAAGAAATAAATATAATATATGAAACAACACACTAAGCCTGAAATAAAAAAAAAGCGCCACTGATTTGAATGGACCAATAACACAGGGACACGTTATCATCTTCTTCAAATAACCCTGGTTATTTACCTGCGGATTTTTATCCGCAGGAAGATTCGTAGGGTATCTCAAAAATCTTCTCTAGGCCATGTAAATGAAACCTAAGGGTACCAATGTGTTCGTCTCTTCCTCCTGGTTATCCCTATACCCACCATTAGCATTGATTTTGCATGTATCAAAAAGGCCTAAAAAACAAGAACAAGAACCCTAGGACCGGGCATCACAGTACAGGCCATGAAAATCAAATTAAATAATGCAAAATTGTTAGACTTTGAACGTTAAGCATAGTGGTACAAATAAATTGGCAAAAAGATGCAAGAGAAACGATTCATGATGCCATGTTCAGAGCTTGGTTCGTGATGACTTATAGTGATTTTTAGGCAATGAAAAGGCTTGATTTTGATTGGTATCGCTTCAGGGGATTGCCAGCAAGGGATTAGTGTCTAGCTTTTTGTTTAAATCGAGTTCCAATGTTGTTTTTGATCTCCAAGTTTTCAAGCTTTTTCACAAACTTCTTCTGGCCGTTTCAGCAATACCTTGTACGTGTCCTTGGTCCGTGTGGCTTGTGTGAGTGTTATAGAATGAATTAGGTTTAATCTTTTGGCTTGAATCCAAGTGCATTGAAGATTCATGATTTGATTTTGATCACCATTATCAAACTTCCAAAAATAGCTCAAATCTGATTTTTTTTTATGCATGAATAAGCCTTGATATGAATTGATTTGATGAATCATGACAATTGAAAGTTGTACAAATCACAAAGATATTATTTCATCAATTTTTAGATTTTATTTGATTTAATATTGATTAAAAATGAATTAAATTAATAAAAATTAAATAAAATAGAAAAATAAATGAATGGCCATGAAATAAAATATGGGACACGTGTGTGGCATGACAAGACTATATCAAGTGGAAAAAAGTGGGCCCTTTTGTCAAAAATTGGAGTTTTGAGGATAGTTGACTTTTGGCAAATTTGGAAAAATGCCCAACTTCAACAATGCATAACTTCTTCAATTTTGAACTTTTGGAGGTGTTTTTGGACTTTTTGGAAACCTTGAGATGTCCTATAATCAACCATTTTGGTCTCATCTCATTTTTATGTTCCATGCTCAAGTTATAAGCTTTGGGAAAAAAGGTGTTTTTGTTGACTTTCAAAAATGACCTATAATGTCCAAATTTGTAACTTTTTGTAAGAGCATTTCTTGATCTTGGGGTGTGAAGATGGATTGTAGGAAATTGCATCCTCTTAAAAATGAGCTTTGGATGGGTCATTTCGAATAAAGTATGAGAAATTTATGCTTGGTCAAAGTTGAGTTGACTTTTCCTGCAAAACCCTAATTTAGCAACTTTTGAATCTTGATGAATCTTGAGCAATCCTTGATGAATCATGATCAAACCTTGATCAAATGACGAATTATCCTTCAAAATGAGAATATTGACAAAAAATCTTGAGGTTTTACTGTATTTGGGATACGGTTGACGTTTGCCCTAGCACAGTCGATTTTTGGGCTTCTTGAGCAATTGACTGACCAAACTTCCTCTGCAAGGCTTGAAATTTGTCATGGATGAACTTAAGAACATATTAGGACATCGGGGAGCACTTGAGGTCATTTGTATATGAGGACCTTAATGCAACACAAAACCCTAATTTTGACTTGACTGCCTTTGGAGGTGATTTGACTGTCCAACCCTTGAGCCAACTTGAGCAACTTGAAGATTATTATTGACATGTCTTGAGGAATATGGGAGGGAAAATTTTGGGGTACAGCAGTATGCTTGATGGCTACTTTGGATATAATCAAATCTTTATTGCTGAAGAGGATGTTTCGAAAACGGAATTTCGTTGCCATGGGGCCTTAGGCACTTACGAATGGGTAGTGATGCCCTTTGGCCTAAAAAATGCAGGGGCAACATATCAGAGAGCCATGAATTCGATCTTCCATGATATTATTGAAACTTTCATGCAGATTTATATTGATGATATTGTACTCAAATCTGTTTCAGGGAAGACTCACATGGATCACCTTCGACAATCCTTCGAGAGGATGAGACGCAATGGTCTAAAGATGAACCCTCTAAAGTGTGCTTTTGGTGTCAAAGCAGGAGATTTCTTAGGCTTTATGGTCCATAAAAAGGGCATTGAGATAAACCAAAACAAGACCAAAGCTATCTTGGAAGCCAAAGCGCCAACTAACAAGAAGGAATTGCAATCGTTGCTTGGGAAGATAAATTTCTTAAGGTGATTTATATCCAACCTCAGTGGGAAAACGCAATCCTTTTCGCCACTACTTTGACTCAAGAAAGGAGGATTTGAGTGGGGGCAAGAACATCAAGAAGCCTTCGACAAAATCAAAGAGTACCTCACCAAACCACCTATTTTGGTACCTCCTTGTCAAAGTAGAAGTATGAGATTTTACATAGCTGCGTCTGATAAAACTTTAGGGAGCATGCTGGCTCAAGAGGATGAGCATGGTGTAGAAAGGCCCATCTATTACCTCAGTAGAGTTTTAAATGATGCAGAAACTAGATATAACGAGGTTGAAAAACTATGTTTATGTCTTTATTTTTCATGTACAAAACTTAAGCAATATATAAAGCCAGTTGATGTTTATGTTTCGTCTCATTTTGATGTTTTCAAATATATGTTGTCGAAACCCATTTTGCACAGTAGAATTGGAAAATGGGCACTTGCATTAACTGAGTACTCATTAACCTTTATGCCTCTCAAGGCTATGAAAGGTCAAATGGTAGCAGACTTTATAGTCGACCACTCTATACAAGAGGAATCACTGAATTATTTGGAGATTGAACCTTGGAAGCTGTACTTTGATGGTTCTAGTTATAAAGATGGAACTGGAGTCGGAGTCCTCATTATTTCTCCAAGCAAAATTCCAACAACATTTAAGTACAAGATAGAAGGGGATTGCTCTAATAATGAGGCTGAATACGAAGCGTTAATCATAGGCCTTGAAATCTTATTGGAATTGGGGGCAACTCAGGTCGAAATAATGGGAGACTCGGAGTTAGTCCTAAAACAAATTACAAAAGAATACAAATGCATAAAAGAAAATATTATCATGTATTTCGTAATAGCCAGACGGTTGTTGAAAAACTTCGAGGTATTTAACATTCGACATATACCCAGATTGGAAAATCAAGTAGCTAATGACTTAGCGCAGATCGATTCCGGGTATAAAGTTTCGAAAGACAAACTACAACAAGCGATCGAAGTTAGAGGAAGAGTAACATCCATTAAGTTATCTCCAATGGATTTAAGGACCACAACGTTGGGACGCACTGATCAAGAAAATTTTGAAATTTCGTTCATAGACAATCTAACAGAACAAGATTGGAGAAAGCCTGTAGTGGATTATTTACAAAATCCAACGACTTCGACAGAACGAAAAATAAAATATTGAGCACTGAGCTATGTGTTGATGGGAAATGAATTATTCAAGAAAACACCTAAAGGCGTGCTTCTGAAATGCCTAAGTGAAACAAAAGCATATATAGCTCTTTCCAGCACACACGCCGGGGCGTGTGAAGCACACCTAGTAGGCCAAAAGATGAAATGGTTATTGTTTCGACAAGGATTATATTGGCCCACTATGTTAAAAGATTGTGTTGAGTTTGCAAAAGGATGCCAAGAATGTCAAGTACATACATGTATTCAGCATGTGTCGGCAAGTGAACTTCACTCGATTGTGAAACCTTGGCCTTTTAGAGGATGGGCTTTAGATCTTATTGGAGAAATTCGACCAGCATCTTCTAAAATCCAGAAATATATATTGGTGGGCATTGATTATTTTACTAAGTGGATTGAAGCAATCCCTTTAGTCAATGTAGACCAAGAGAATGTCATTGAATTCATTCAAAAGTATATTATATATAGATTTGGAATTCCTGAAACAATAACTACAGACCAAGGATCAGTCTTTACTGGTCGAAAGATGCAAGACTTTGCTGTAGAAATGGGTTTAAATTGTTAACGTCTACACCTTATTATGCGCAGGCTAACGGCCAAGTTGAAGCAGCAAATAAAGTAGTGATCAATTTAATAAATAAACACGTGGGAAAGAAACCTAGAAACTGGCACAAAACGCTAGATCAAGTTCTATGGGCATGTCGAACTTGTCCGAAAGAGGCCACGGGAACAACACCATTTCGCCTAACCTATGGTCATGATGCAGTGTTTCCAGTGGAAATCCACCTACAGGCGACGAGGATTCAGATACATCATGATATCCCTTCTGAGGTCTATTGGAATATGATGTTAGACGAACTAGTTGACTTGGAAGAAGAGAGGTTGAAAGCTTTGGATCTTTTGAGACTGCAGAAGAAACAGGTTGAGAAATCCTATAATCGTAGAGTAAAACCTAAGACATTTCTTCCTGAGGATCTAGTATGGAAAGTAATTCTTCCGATGGATCGAAAATATAAAAATTTGGGATAATGGTCTCCTAAGTGGGAAGGACCTTTCAGGATTATCCAAGCTTTCTCTGGTGGAGCCTATGAGATTGAGGAGTTAAATGAAGATCAAAGAATTTTTAAGGTGAATGGTAAATACTTAAAGAAATATAGACATGCGCTTCAAGAGGTAAAAATAACTAATGTATAGTCACTGTCGAATAGATAATGCCAAAATGGAGAACTTAGATTTTCATTAAAATAGCCAAAATGGCTTTGAAGTCATTACAACGAGTGATTACATAGATGAAAGAAACGGAACTCAAAAAGGGAGATTAGCCTTGATCTGAAGATATTTAATTCTTTGTAATTCTAGGCGTCGATCACATAAAGCTTTCGATTGATGAAGGGTTTCAAGCTTAGCATCGAGTGATTGGGCCCGATCAGCGTGTCTTAACCCTTCATCCAATTCCTCTTGGCTCTGTGACTCAGTGTTAACAGCGAGGAGCTTCTCCTTCTTTTTATCATTGGCAGCAATCTTAGCTTCCAACTCTGTAATCTACACCCTCATTTGAGCAGTGTCTCGATCTATCTCTTCAGCCTCTTTCTATCTAACCTTCTGGGCCTTCGAAAACCCTTTTACTTTAGGAGTTGATTCGATAGCAGCGTGCCAGGAAGCAGCCACATGACTGTTGGTTTCTTAAATCTCATGATTAAGAGTCCTTTGACGGTTATAGTCCGCTGATACTTGGTCAATAATGGAGATTAAATCCAAGATAACATTGGCTACGTCCGGAGAAGCAATGAGGAGATCGACATCCCTCAGAGTAGTCTTCAGAAAAGAAGGAGCCGTGGGTTCCCCCTCCAAGGTTAGCATTAAATCTCTTTTTAAGATTTGTGCCTTAACTTTCTGAAGGGCCTCATCGAGAGGAGAGGTCGAAGTAGACTTTCCAGACGCAGTTGAGACACTATGGTCAGAGGAACTCTCTCGACCTTCTAGAATTGCAGTCAAATAGCCTAAAGGATTTTTTTTGTTTCAGCAAGGCCAAATCCTCCTTAGTTCTAGACCCTGTCGAAGGGACACTTTCGTTGACAGCAGCAACCACGTTGGCCACCTGTTCCGGAATTGCTTCAGTATTTGTAGGATTCTGGGTCCCTTCAGCAGAGCCTTCTTTACCATCAGCTTCTGGAATCCTTTCATCTTGACTCCCCACCTCCAGTACACTTTCCCTCTATATCACAATATCAACATTAGGGGTCCTTTCCTCTTCAGTTTCTTGTACTTCAACCAACGGAGCCCTATTTTCTTCATGATTTCCTATAGGGATTTCTTCATTGACTTCCTCTATGGTTTCATGCTGAAGTTCAGAAGTTTGATTCACTTCATCAGTTGAACTCATGAAAGAGCCTTTAGCTGAAGGAGGCCTATAAGTAGGCTCTCCCTCACTATTTAATAAGGTGGCAGAGCCTTCGACAGGAGTAGGGACTTGGTTGGAGGTGTCAGCAGTGTCCTGAAGATTAAAAGAAGTTTGTTTCTTTCATAATTCTCAAAAAGAAAAAGGGTAGTTCAAGAAGTAAGTGATGGTTTATCGAAGCAAATACCTGAATTTGGATTTCAGCACCGGGAATGGAATTATTGCTCTCGCTAGGATTATTTAGCCTGGCAGCTACTTCCTGTTCAGTGGGCTCTTTGATAACTAAAGGAGGAGGCCTCGTAGCTGTAGTCTTAATTCTAATTTTAGGACGAGGCTCAACGGCAGGAACTGGTTTCTTTAACCTTTGTCTCTTCAGGAACAGGAGGAGATTCCTCTTCTTCGTCACTAGAGATTTCGATCTCTTGGACCTTCTGTTTTTTGGGGGTAGTTTTCTGAATACCCAGAAAGACAAGTCAAATAAATCAATACCCATGTCAGACGATCGTGGAAAATAATGGTATAGAAGAAAGTAAATACCTTGGGAGAAGGGTTAACAGAAGGATCTCCCCCTCTTATGCTTTTAGCAGCCTTCTTCGAAGTGGTTCTCTTAACAGCTACACAAAAACAAAACAAAACTAAGGTTAATCGAGCGTCGAATGATAAATCTGAAGCAAAGAGAAAGAAAATAAGTAATACCTATCTTGACCCTGTCAAGGACCAGCTTAAACATCTCATGAAGGTGGTGGGAGAAGTCCTTCTCATCGAAGAACTCTTCATCATAATACTGTCTTCACCACCCCTCAAAATTGCCAGAACTCAAAAAATTGAGATTAAAGTCGAACATGGTTAGTACGATTCGACCAATGTACCTACCAATATGCTTGGCAATGGCATCTTCTGAGTAGTCTGCGTTGTAAAATAACAGCAGTTTTTCTCGAGGATAAATGGGTGAGGGAAATGATTGAACAATGCCAAATTGTCAAGAGACAAGATTTGGTTGATAAGAAATCAAGCTTAATTGATTTTTGGAGCTCTTGAATCTCAATGGCATAATTCTAGTTCGAAGAAACGACTCCCACATACCCACGTATTCGTTGTTCAAGTCTTCCTCCTCGGTCAAAGAAAATGGTCTAGTAAACCATTATGGGCCAACTTTTCGACTAGCAAAAGGAGCCATGGTCGAAACAAAATGTTTACGCTCCGCAAACATCATCACGAAGCTTGTGAAAGCCTTTTGAAATTGTTGGCCTTCATCAGTAGGAGTCAGTAGTGCAAGCCTGGTACCTTCGACCCTCTTGTTCAGGATTTCTGGGGCTGCTTCATTGATCTTATTCTTCTAGGGAAGAAAAAATTCAAAGGTGGCATTGAGCCAAAGTTGGAGAAGCCAGAAAGGGCCAGAGAGAATTAAGCTTGCCCTATCCCCTATAACCTTGAGTTGAGTCACACCATTGCTGATGGACTCGTATAGATTGGCCAAAATCAATTCGGCCAGACAGAGGGGATAGCCATGATGAAGCTGCGTCGCGAGCGTGGGCATTTTCTTAGTCACCTGAAGTGACTTGGTGCAGAAGACGATACGGGATAACCACATAGCCAGAAAATCTATATGTTCCACCTATGACACAGTACTGGAGGATTTATCATGGAAGTGGTTGATAAAAGTGGTGTAGGTGGGTTTTGTAGCTGCAAACCCAATAACATCTTCAGATAGATCCTCAGGATCGAAATAATCGCCAGTCGGTCGAAGACCGGTAATCGTTGATATGTCGAAGAGGGTGGGGGTCACCATCCCACATAGAAGATGAAAGGTGAAATATGCGTTATCCCAGAAATATAGCGAAGATACCAACATGAGAGGATAATAAGACAATCCTGTCTTTGACAACATCACCAAATCATAAATTATCATTTCCTTCCAGACAGAGGTTTGTGCCTTCTCCATCTTATTCAACCAATATGAATACTCTGAGGAGATATTAGGGCATGATCGAAAGATCTTGGTCCCTTTGTTCATGAATTGAAGGTTAATGTCATCCGTAGTCTGAATATGTTGTTGGTTGGCCAGAGTGGCATCTTCAGGATCATCCCTAGGCTTCTTCGCGCAGCCTATAGGTTTGAGTCTTGGATGAGTAGGGAAGAAGGCACGGTTCCTCATGGGATTCTCGACGCATGTGGACAGAGGACCAGACATAGTGTCTTCACAATATCTAATGGGAATGAGGAGCTGGGAATCATATGTTTCTCGCCTCTCCCTCGTCATGGGTTCAGAAAAGAACCGAAGCCCATTAGTCGAGGAAGGAGAAGGGTTAGTAGAAAAGATCTCTGGTTGGCTTTGGATATCGTCATCATTTTTAGGTTAGGGATTATTTAGTGCATTGGAAAGGAAAGCCATTGTTGCAGATTTGGAAGAAGCGAAGTTGACAATGCAAGGTGTTTAAAAGCAGAAGACTTGGAAATATTTGGAGTTGTGAAAGTTCCAAATGAAAAGGCTCAAGAGTACTTATAGTCTTCAGAAAGGGATATGTCTCGTCAAGGTAATTTAATTCTATGAAGATAGTGGGGCACATGGCGAAGCATGAAGCGGTTACCGTGCAGACGATGGGAAACGTTTTGACATGCTTCCCTAGGTTCTAGGAATATGGTCATCATGGCAGTATGGTAACGGCAGTTGGAAAAGACATCTTAGAGAAAGAGTAATGATGGGTTTTCGAAAGCAGCAACTGTTGGAAGACGAAAAACACACGTTAAGCCTGTGTGGATAGCGAGAGAGACAGGTGTCGAACGAAAATGTCAAAGAATGGATATTTCTTTTAACGTCGAAAGCTCCTGAATTCGACACCTACTATATTTGGTCTTCTAGACCAAAACTGGAATAAATAAAACCAAGCTGAAGAATGTTTTAACGTGTGGAATGACTTAGAGAAAAAATCTAAGTTATATTCAAGTCTTCGACCAGAACTCACTTTCAAGATTTCGACGAAGAAAGTCTAATGAACTTCTACTAGAAGAGAATATCCTCGCATCGACAGTAAAAGGAAAGGGACATTTGAATTTGAATTATTAGAGGGAAAGACAGTTTCGCCAGTGGCTAAAGGAAAGAAACGTGGCTGGAAGCTAGAGGTCGAGGGACATGCAGAAGACACTTGTCTTCATCTTAGCGCAGAACCATCCCCCGACGGTTACATATTTTTAGTATAAATTAGGAAATCTGTGTAGTTTTTCAGGGTGTTCAACCTATTGTGCTAGTTACTCAAATATTGTCCAACTACCCACTGTGTGAGAAAGGATAAACTGAGAAATGTACGTTGGAAACACCTATTTTCATTAATGAAAGTCTTTTACATTGCTTTAATCTTATTCTACAAAGTTACCTTTCTTGCATCTTTACCCTCATTTCTACATTTCTGTTTACTTTCTTATTTTCCAAAACCTCAAGTATCTTGTCTCTGGTCGAACGTGAGTTCTTCCTAGATTTCTTTTCTTACTTACATCAAACCAGTATAAAAATTAGCATATGTTCTAGGATCAATCTGATCGATCCCACGAGTAACCAAAAGGACTTTCTTTTTTGGAGGATCAGCGGTTGTTTACCAAAAACAACGGTAAACAGTCCCAGAAGCCAGAACACAGAAGCTGGATGATAGAAGTAAAGTGATGTTGCTGGTGGGGTATCACAGTACAGGTTCATACAAACTTTATTATCCAGAAACTAACAAAGTTGAGTTCAGCAGAGACGTCATTATAGAGGAATTATAAGTTTGGAATTGGGAAAACTCTCGTCCTGACTCTGATGACATAACTTCTGAAGAAAGGTCAAAAATACATATTTCTGAAGCTAGTAAAGACTCTGACTCTGAAGAAGATACAGAAGGAGAAGATGATTCTGACTCTGACTCCGATGGTGATCCAGACTCTGAAGACAATAAAGGTTTTGGAGAAAGTCCAATTTCTGAAGCAAGTTCTTCTGAAGGGGAAAGTTCTGGAGAAAGTCCAATTGCTGAAGCAAGTGCTTCTGAAGGGGAAAGTTCTGGTGTCCAAAGTTATGAAGGTCTAGTTCAGAGGCAACAAAGAGTCAGAAGCATCCCAAGAATATTTACAGAGTTTGACATGTTGCTAGACACTGAAGTAAACTCTGAAGGAGAAGTTATTCAGTGCGCAATGTTAGTAGACTCTGAACTCGTGAGTACGAAAGAGTCTTTTAAGCACCAAGTTTGGTTACAGGCCATGAAAGAATAACTTGATGATATAGAGAGAAACAAGACTTGGAAGCTGACAGAACTTCCAAAAGGCAAGAAAGCCATCAGCGTCAGATGGGTTTTCAAGTAGAAGCTAAAGCCAAATTGATCAATTGGCAAACACAAAGAGATATTAGTAGCAAGAGGCTTCCTACAGAAGCCTTGGCTGGATTACTTTGAAGTGTTTTCACCTGTAGCGAGACATGAAACAATCAGACTAGTAATTGCAATAGTTGCTAACAGGAATTGGCCTCTGATGCATTTAGATGTAAAATCTGCATTTCTGAATGGTCCATTACAAGAAGAGGTGTACGTTTCACATACTCCTGGATTTGAGAAAAAGAATCAGGAAGGGATGGTGTTCAAATTACATAAAGTATTGTATGGATTGAAGCAAGCGCCCAGAGCTTAGAACTTGAAAATTGATTCTTTTTTCAAGGAACAAGCGTTTCAGAAGTGTGAGATGGAGTATGGTGTTTATGTTCAACATACTTCAGAAGGTAATATGATTCTGGTCTGTTTGTATGTTGATGACATATTACTCATAGGAAGTTCTGAACAAGAGATAGTTGAGTTCAAGAAAGTTCTGATGAATCCGTTTGAGATGACAGATCTTGGAAAAATGAATTTCTTTCTAGGGATGGAATTTATATACTCTGAGAAAGGAATCATTTTACATCAGATGAAGTATGAACTAGAGCTTCTGAAGAGATTTGAGCTAGAAAATTGCAAGGTTGTTGTCACACCTGCTGATATAAATCAGAAGTTGGATTTTGATTTTGATGGAGAGGATGTGGATGCTACAACTTTCAAACAAATGGTTGGTTCTCTAAGATATTTGTGTAATACCAGACCTGATATTTGCTATGCAGTTGGAATGGTTAGCAGATTTATGAGCAAACCAAAGTGGTGTCATTACCAAGCCGCAGTCAGGATTCTGAGTCATTTGAAGGGAACTCTGAAATATGGAGTGTTATTTCCTTCTAGAAGAAAGATCGAATCAGAACATCTGAGTTATTCTGATTCTGATCGGTGCGGAGATAGAGTTGACAGAAGAAGTACTTCTGGGTACTTATTCAAATTTCTGGGAGGTCTTATTTCTTGGTGTTCCAAGAAGTAACCTGTCGTTGCTCTGTCAAGCTGTGTGGATTCTGAACTTGCTGAAAGATTTGAAGATTGAGGTGAATAAACCTCTGAAGCTGATGATTGATAACAAGTCTGCAATCAATCTTGCCAAGAATCTAGTGTTGCATGGGAGAAGCAAGCATATTGAGACCAACTATCATTTTCTGAGGAATCAAGTTCAGAATGGAATAATAGAGGTTGTGTACTGTAGTACTCAGAAGCAGCTGGCAGATGTTCTGACAAAGACTATCAAAACTGATCAATTTCTTGGTTTAAGGGATGAAATTGGTGTTGTCAATTTTGGGTAAATATAAATTAAGGGATGGTGTTAGAATTAATTTAGATTTAATTAGATATTAGTTTATATTTAGAAATATATTCTAGATTGTTAAGATATATATCTTAGATCTTCTTATATCTTTGTAGAAGATATATTTTATATTTAATTTGTGTATATAAATAGCCTAGTGGAGTAGGTTATTGAAATTCATTGTAAATCCTTATTTTGAAGTTATCCGTAAATATTCTTTTTTCCTTTTATCTTCCTTGTGCGCCAATAATTTTTTCTTGGCCAAACTAAGTAAAATGCTTTTAATTTGTTGAAATAATTCATATATGCGTTGATTGGTTTACTAGGTGAAGATTGATCTAGTCTTTTAAAAATAAGTCACGGCCGCATAAACGTTTTTACGATTTCGGTCGATACAGGTGTTGTGACACTAAATATAGTGGTCGTAGTATAAATTAACCGTTTTTTCAATATCGGTGTCTATAACAGGGATTGGAAGTCTACATCCCAAAAAAAATTTTAAACAAATGCAAGTAATTATGTTTAGAATTTCTCGAACAAAATGCTAATCAAATGCATTAATTCTAATCGAATGCAAGTAAATACTATATATTAACAGAAACCCACCACCAAGACTCAAGAGAGCACCATTATCATTGAAACCATAATTTACAATGCCTTGAATTTTATTATGCGACTACTATATAAATTCTATAAAAGGAGACAATAAAAAGGTATAACTGAACAAAAGGTAAAATGAATTCAATCTACCCATCTGAATTCAATTACGGTGCTTTACGACTACCAACTCTTTTGAGAATTCCAAGGGATCCATTCTTATTTTTTTTTCAAACCTACTATTTTATGTTTAAAATTTTCTCTTTCTTCTAATAACTCAACAATAGTTTTTTAGAAGAAAAAAAAATAAATTCAGAAGTTTTTAGCAACAACTTTGAAATTGACGACTCTGCTTGACATTTATTTAAGAAAGTAATTGTATGAAATTACTTATATTCAATCATATTTGTCGTATGCTGGTTGTGATTTCTTTTCCTCATATTTTATTTAATTCAAGATTATGATATTACATTTTAAGATTTGATGAAGATTTAAAAAAGATGTAATCTGAGAATGGTCACGTGAGAGCAATTAAGGTTAAATTTGAACTAATAGATTAAAACAACATCAATGGTAGAGATTTGAAGTAACGCTTTTTAATTCTCACTCGAAAGAATAATGGCTCTATTATCGTCAATTATGCAGATAGGGGAGATAACAATTTTGCTGGGGACATAGCTGTCATCTTGATCAATCATGATCTGAATCTTGAAATCTGGCTTTGATCTTTATTTTCCGAGAAAAGAAAGATGGATAAAACAACTCCCTCTAGTCGGCGCCAATGATCTTGTGATCAGAACCTATAATAGACTGATATCTGCGTCTGTAAGGTTGAAATCAATGAAGAGGGGGATGTATCTGCAAGACACTTCGATGCTCAAGTAAATAAAAGTGCAAAAGAGAATATAAAAGTATAACTAATATATATATATATATATATATATATATATATATATATATATATATATATATATATATATATATATATATATATATATATATATATATATAATTAAAAAGCGTTACTTCAAATCTCTACCATTGATATTGTTTTAATCTATTAGTTCAAAGTTAACCTTAATTGCTCTCACGTGACCATTCTCAGATTACATCTTTTTAAAATCTTCATCAATGTACTATCATAATCTAAAATTAAATAAAATATGAGGAAAAGAAATCACAACCAGCATATGACAAATATGATTGAATATAAGTAATTTCATACTATTACTTTCTTAAATAAATGTCAAGCAGAGTCATCAATTTCAAAGCTGTTGCTAAAAACTTCTGAATTTATTTTTTTTCTTCTAAAAAACTATTGTTGAGTTATTAGAAGAAAGAGAAAATTTTAAACATATAATGGTAGGTCTGAGAAAACAATAAGAATGGATCCCTTGGAATTCTCAAAAGAGTTGGTAGTCGTAAAGCACCGTAATTGAACTCAGATGGGTAGATTGAATTTATTTTACCTTTTGTTCAGTTATACCTTTTTATGGTCTCCTTTTATACAATTTATATAGTAGTCATATAATAAAATTCAAGGTATTGTAAATTATGGTTTCATTGATAATGGTGCTCTGTTGAGTCTTGGTGGTGGGTTTCTGTTAATATATATTATTTACTTGCATTCGATATGAATTAATGTATTTGATTAGCATTTTGTTCGAGAAATTCTAAACATAATTACTTGCATTTGTCAAAAATTAATTACTTTCATTTGTCGGAAATTTTTTTTGGGATGTAGTCCTCCAATCCATGTTAAAGACACCGATATCGAAAAAACGGTTAATTTAGTGTCACAACATCTGTATTAACCGAAATGAAATTAATCAAGGTCGTTAGTGACGGTAATCAAGACATTATAGAAAACATAAAATAAAATAAAAATATAGACATTAAATTGAAATCACCTACCCGTCAAACAACAGCTTCATCAAACAACAACTTGTTGATCTCTTGAGGAACTCATGAGGGAAATAACTCTCAAGGGAACTCTTGAAATAATTGTATAGGACTGCATTTTATTCAAAGGTATAATTTTCACTATTCTTTTAAGATTGTCATATTGTAGTAGCTATTTTTAAGTACTCTCTATTTCAAATTATACAACTCTTTCCACAAGGTGAAACCTGAAAATGATCATATTCAAACGTAAAAAATGTACAACTCTTTCCACAAGTTGAAACCTGAAAATGGTCATATTCAAACATAACAAATGACGTAACAAATGATGTAAATCTCTAGCGCAGTCGTGAAAAAAACTTTTACAATTATCAAGAAGAAATCCGATGGATTTACAATTTGTGATGGATAATACGTATTTATATCCACAAAATTCATATAGAAAATGACCTCTTAGATCCAGTCGAATACATAATCAAGAATTGGGAAACAGAAAAATTAGGTTATATAGTACTATAATTATTTTTTAAATATAGTACTATAGTTATTTCTCTTTTTTTTCTTAAATATAGTATTATAGTACTATATATATTTCTTTAAATATGAATTTTAACCTATTATTTTTCTTTATTCATAAAAAATATAATATAAATGTCATTAAAATGTGAATTTTTTCTTTATTACAATTTATTATATACTTATGACCTTTATGATAATTAGCTAATCATGTATACAAATTAACTAAAACTCTACCTTTCCATACTTATTAGAAATAGAAGGACAATAAATAAAAATAAAAACCATTCAATTAAAATGATCTTTAAGATATAAAAAAAAACGTATGTAATTAGTCTTAATCAAGGTTAATATTAAAAATGAAGAAAGTTGTGTTTTTCATATATCATAATTGTGTAAGGTATAATTTATTTACGTTAATATTAGGTGTTATTTTAAAATAGAAAAAAAAACTATTAAAATATATATATATGCTCTTATTATAAACTCTCAAATATTTTCAGGTATTTAAGAAAAAGTTCAATCAATTTAGTTATTTTATTTATTAATATTGAAAAAATATGATCGATATATTAAATTACATAATTTATTTAGAAAATATATTTGTTTTAAAAGCAAGTTGGTTTTTTATTCATGAATAATAAAAATTTTATATATATTAATTAAATATAATAAATAACCATTTAATTATAATAATGATTTAAGGGGATATGAATATTATTTGACAAAATATATTATATTTAAATAAGTAATTATATTTAATAGTTGTTATAAAATAAATAATTATATTTAAATAGTGGTTACAAAATAAATACTCATACGTTGGAATTGATAAAACACTCACAATTTCAATGTTATATGGTTTTGTAAAATTGAATTTATAATTCATACTAATTCCAATTTTATAGATATTTAATCATTTATTTAAAAGTAATTAATTATTTAAAATGTAATATTCAAACCTATTAAATTACAAATGCTAAATTAATTTCTCTGTATTTACTCTCTCCGCTTAATTAATTTCTCGATTATTACAATTAAACAGAATAAATTAAACACAATAAAATAAAGAAATGAAAATTCGATCTTCAATCATTCATGCTCCTCTCTTTATTTTTAATAATAAATTAATTATTGATTTCAATTTTTTATATATAAGAGTTATTTGAGAATAAAGAGTAAAATTTTAAAATTTATATTTTCTCTTGTTATATGTTCTCTAATCTTTGAACGTATTTAAAATTATAAAGTTAATAGATTTGATCAACTGATTTAATGATATTTCAAAAATATATTGTGAACTTTATTTTTCATTAAAATTTTTTACGAATTAGGATATATCATTCAATTTCCTCACTTTTTTAAATATAGATAAAATGTGACCTTTTGGTTACCATTGGGATGTGATGAGTAATCAAGATGATAATATAAAATATAAAAAACATTGTTTAATTAATTTAGTGATTAGAAAGGTGTGTGAATGATTGTCTTCAATTATAATATTTTTTTTTTAAACTATCTTTTCTTAAATCTTGAATGCGATATTTTGTTGAACGAAAGAAGAATCGATTTTCTCATATATTTCTCTTTAATAATTTGACACACTTTTTTCTAAAAAAATATCAATTTTTCCTACTAATCATCCTTTTCTAATTCTATAAAGCATGAACCATTCTCCTAATTCCATAAAGCCATAAGCCCACAAAATCATTCTATTAATTTTCATATAATAAAATAAAAGTTTTATTGCAATATCAATTTGAAGCATTTAAAGCTACCTTGATTAACTATTTCCAATTTTTTATGTTTTAGATCAAACAAAAAAGTCTTAACAGGATTGTTATCCAAATAAACTAATTTCTTAAGAAGATCTCAACCTAAAAAGTTGGATTAAGTTATCATGTGATTCAAATTTAGCAGAAACAACTCTCCCAAACCTTCAATTCATCTTCATAAACAACAAAAAAAAACCACCTGTAATAAAATTAATCAAGACATTAGATAAAATAAAATAAAAATATAGACATTAAATTGAAATCACCTACCCATATTATTGGTTTTATGGTTATGGAATAAAGGTATATTTATCAAGCTTCTTCAGGTTACAAGTGACGTTTATTTTGTCAATGGATATTCTCAGAGTATTTTCCGTGCTGAAGATCGGTTCGCCATTTTGCAACGATTCGGGGTTCAAAGATTCACAAGTCCAACCCGGCACGTCATATTCAGGTGTTCTTTCGCCAAGATATCTCTGATAACATATTCTCAAATTCAGGTTCGGCTTAAGAGTCAATTCTTTAAAGAAGGTATCCGAATGTGTGAGTTTTCTCGAAGAAATATGGTGAAAAAGTGTGCTGAAAGTGCAGTTTTTACGCGCTAAAAAATTCATAACTTGAAGATCGTGGCTCGTTTTGAACCCGTTCTGGTGGCTAAAATTCCATATTGACGTCATCTATGTTTTCATCCCTCACGGCTAGAAGTCAATTTCGATCAGAAGGTCTTCAAAAATGCGGATTTATCAAGTATTTTCGTACAGAAAATTTGTGACAGAAATTTATTTGCGTCATGTTCAGAAAATCATAACTTGGTCGATTTTCATCATATCGAGCTGGTTCCAGTGCCAAAATTTCACAAATTGAGTTGGCTAAGTTTTCGCAGAAGGTACCGAGTTCGAACGATATCCAAAAGGTCTTCATTTTTTGCTCAGAGTACGCGTGACGCATCGAAAATCTTGAATGCTGAATATTATTGTATCTGGGTCGAAACTTCGAAAATTCATATCTCGTTCAATTTTTATCAGATTGGGCCCATCTTTTTACACAAGGTCACTGACTCAGAGATTTACAACTTTGTTTCAAAAGTTGAGACCGAATTATGCTCCGATCAATACCAATTTTTTATTGAAGAACGAGTCAGAGTCGACACTGGAGCCCAAAATAAGTTTGTCTGAGCTGAAACTTCAAAAATTCATAACTAATTCACCATTTATCCGATTGAGCCCATTTTCGGACAGGAGTTAGTTCTCGATGCCGGCTACATTTTGTTTTCACATTTAAACTTCAAAAATTACACTTAAGCCCCTGCTATTTTTCCTAGAACGTGACGGACTCAAGTGAATATTGGAGGCCCAATTACACATTCAAAGCCCATTTTTTACTCTCTAATTTCTATTATATAATCTCATTCTTTTCACATAAATGGGAGGGGAAAAAAAGCTTTTGCCACAACGCTGTCAAAATATCAAATTCTTTCAAGAATCCTAAAACCTTGAAAGAAGTCATCCCTGTTATAAACCAACATCTCACTACTTCTCTAATAAGAGTAAGGTTGGCTTGATCTCCATGATCAAAAGGCATAAAAACATTCATATCACTACTTCTCCAGTAAGGATAAGGCTAATTTGATCTCCATGATCAAAAGGTATAATCATTCATACATGCCATATTGGCTTAAACATTAAATTTCTTCATATATTGGCTTTATTTGTATTTCATGATATATAGTAATTTATTTCATGTGTTCATGAGATTCAACACTGCAGATTTAGACAGGATCCCATGCAGGTTCATTACAGAATGTTGAGGCCAAAACACAAATTTCCAAAACAGAACAGCGTACACATGATACCAATACGTGGCAAGACAGATATTCTGAGAATGTTAAGGAACGTTGAGGTCAAAACACAAATGGTCAAAAGGCAAAACATAAATGGCCAAAACAAAAACAACCAACACATGACACCAACACAAATGGCCAAAACAAAAACAGCCAACACATGACACCAATACATGGTGAGACAGACATCCTGAGAAGGTTAAGGGCGTGGGTTCAACAACCACCCCTGTTGGTTTTGATTTTCTCCCTTTCTATTTATCCGTTTACCTATTTTTATTTTTTCTGTTTAAAATCTTTTTTCATAAAACTTAACATTTTTCACAAACCTTTGATTTTTTGTAATAAACTCGAATAATTAATTTTAGGTAACTCTAATTGTTTTGTAAATTAATTAAAATTAATTAGAACAATTAGGATTTTGTTACTAACTTAATTATATTTTATTTTTTTCCTAAAATAACAAAAAAACCAAAAATAGGTCATTTAATTATTTTTACGATTTAATCACTAATTAATTTTCATATTTAATTTAGGAAAACTTAGTTCTTTTCTTTTAAAAATATTAAAAACAACAAAAAAACATTTTTCTTTTAAATTAGGATAGGAGGGTCAAAACCCTAGTTTCGCATTCGATCTAATTTTCTCTTTAATTAGGACATTTATTTATTTTTATCGCTTTTAATTTCAAAGGGTTTGTTTTTGGCTATGTAAATACCTGAAGCCTTGTAATAGCGTAGTTTTAAATTCCGCACTTTAATTTCTGCAAATATTTAACTGTTAGATGTTTGATAATAGGGTTTGCATGACAAGAATGAATGACTAAATTTAAAACAGTTAGATCACCCTAAATGTGCAAAGATAAAATAATCTGAAATTGAAACACTCGCACATGCGCACTCTTAGGGTACACTCTCACTTGGTTGCCTTTGATAAACGGTCATTGAGTATAGGATATTTTAGTGGTCGTCCTTTTGTCCAAAGATCATAGTTGCCTCGGAAAGGTTGCCTCGGAAAGGTTGCCTCGGATATTGTTGCCTTGGATAGATGATCTAAGACACTAGGGTTACTACTAAGACGTCCTAACATTTCTTTAGTGACCGTACGTCCCTTTCGAATTGACCCTCAAACTCCAACGAAGGTGCTACCTACTCATTAATAGTGGGATAAAATTGTCTAAAGGAAACGAACATAGAACGATTCTTTTTTCGAGTAGGTAGATTAGTTCTTAATTACTTGCTCAATCAAAACAAACTTTTTCACACTTACACTCTTTTACAAACAAAGTTTTCAAAAACACTTCATTACACTCTTGAAGACAGAAGCAAGAGTTAAATCAAAGTCAAAACAAAAACTTTTCAAAGCACACAAACACAAAGAAAATAATTTTGAAAATGATGAGCAAGTACCTAAGAGCCCGTAGATAACTACGGATAGAAAGGGTGCTAATATCTTCCCTTTCTATAATCCACCCCCCGTACTCAGAAATATCTCGAAAAAGGAGGTTTTCTATGTTTTTTCCTTTCCTTGTTAGATAAAATAAAAGACGGTGGCGACTCTTGCTTACCGTGACATTTTGCGAACACAAATGCAAAACGTAAACCAGCAAATTCCTTAACAAAATAGGGAAACACGTCCCAGTTCTGGCCACCGTATCACAGAACTGGCGACTCTGCTGGGGAGTATATAAGTGGGGTGTACCTTAGATTAATTCATCATAATGTTTTCAATTGCTTGATTTGTATGCTTTATTTTTGTGGGTTTGAATCATAGTTACTATAGATCCTAACCCGGATATGGGAATACCTTTTAGGTAAGTAGAAATAGACTGTGAGGGAACTGTATGACGTAGACCAATACGGTTGAAGCAGTAGCTACGTTGGTGTGGCACTTTAGTTTGTACCGATATCCCTTGTGGAGGAATAAGGAGAATATGGGGCTGCTAAGGGGTCATTAAGCATCAACTGACCTTAGAACCTATAATTGACCAACTTGGCCATAGAAAAGTAGCAGTATGCTACACTCATTGAGACCAAACTCTCGCGATGATTCTGACTGCAAGAAAAGGTTCCTAAATTGGAATTATGACCGATCGAGGGTGGTCAGTGATATTGAGATCCTCTAGAACCCGATTACTATTTCTAGGACAGGTTGAGCCAACTAAATTGAAAGAGGGTAATACCTAAACTCCATGCCAGCCTGAAATTTAAGGGCTATTGTGTGACTTGTGTGCTTTCAAACTTGAACTACTTGCACATATTTGTTATCTAACAACATGAGTGCCTTGCAGGTTTTGTCTACAGTCCGTATCCAATAACTTTGATCTCTTGCCGGATTTCTTTGTTTACATCACTTTTGCTTAAACGCATAGCATACACATCATAACGTCATGCCTTAACATTTCCTTAACCATTTCAAGGATCTCAAGGGTTTGTGTTGCAGGTTATGGTAAATCAAACGTCTAGCAAGGGGCAAAGAGGATTTATTTTCCTCTAGCCTACGTCATCTAGAGATCAAAATACGATAGCTTGAGTCGATGGCTATGACCCACTCGATATGGTGAGCTTGACTCTTGAAGAAGGACTCTTGACGACACGAAGTTTCTTCAATCAAAGCTGCAAAATTCAAATTCTAACAGTTTCTTGTTTACCGCGCGAGATCCTTGAAAACATTGCATACATATATCATACATATCATTGCATAACAGGTCTCCCAGTACAGGTCTCTCATGTTCTCGCTGTTTATTTCAGCAATGGCTCTCCAACAAGACACCGAAGATCTTCAAGAAACTCAGTTTAGGGAAATCTTCCTAAACCTATCCAAGGGGCAGAAATTGTTGAAAACACTCCTCATTGGGAACTTGGTCAAGAAAATTCCTGAAGTCAATAAGGACGAACGGCTGGAACAACTGCAAGCTGAGGTAGATGCAATAAGAACCCAAATGCTGGGGCAGATGGCCCTTATCCAAAGCTTAGCTCGGGAACAAGAAGAGATGAGAACCACTATCAATCGGCTTCATCAAGACAAATACAACAACATGAAGCAAACAGTCGAGGCCGGGGACCAAGTCATTGATCAGCCTCCAAGAAGACAAAGATTTGGTTTGGTAAAGAATGGACCTCTCCAAGTTGCTACTACCTCACGGGTCTAACAACAACCTTGCCATAAACAACAGGTTAATCAGAGGCATTTTACCAAGCTCACATGCCGCTGTCCCAAGCTTTGTAACACCTGTTGAGTATGAATCTGGTGACTTTGGTAGAACCTCATCCAAATCCTAAGACTTCTTCACCCAACTACAATCCTGATGCAAGGTGTGCATACCATTCTAACAGCCCAGGGCATGATACTGATGACTGTTGGAAGTTGAAGTATAAAATTCAAAACCTGATTGATGAAGGAACATTGGAATTCACACAAGATGGTCAGGCCGAGTTCTTCTACCATCCCTCCAAGGCACGTCCTCTGAAGTGACAAGACCAGACGAGAACACTTTTTGTTCATTAGAATTTTCAATGTAATTTTCTTTTGATTATTCAAACATTTATTCATGTCAAATTTTGTTACTTCATCAATGCATTGCATATGTCTGTTTTGAATCAATCCATTTGTATTCACTATATTCAAATTTCTTTCATTTTTTGTGATGTTCAACTCTCGATTAAAAAATTCTAAGCCTTTAGAAGGAGGATGACGAAAATGATATCAAAATATCTACAATATACTTTTGAACAGACCCCGCTGACGATGTACAGGCGTTGTTTCAAATCCTAAACAGTGGAGTTATAAGGAAGATAATCCCTAGTCAACCCCTTTAAGCCAAAGAAGTTGGAGTTTTTTCTTTTCACACAAATTAAAACCCTTAATCACAACCTAGGGCAGGGTAGTTTCTCAGTTAATTCAGGTGCACAATGAATGGTATCAAAGAGGTCCTTCCAAAATAAAAGATGGTGATGGTTCCTTATAATCGTCAGGACATGCAGTCATTATCTCTCAGAAATAAAAGCCCATTAAGTCAAAACCTATGAAGGAGACTTACAAAACCGGGGCATCCAGCTGACTGTAATCATAAAAGAAACAGTTCAGGCAAAAGATAGGGATAATAAAATCAAAAAGAAAGAGATCCTACAAACTCTCAACAAAAAATGACTTCCTGTTCAAAATAAACTGTCAGTATCCGAACCACCACTGGAATATCAGAGCAAAGACTCAAACGGGATCTAAATGCACAATTAGATGAGTTTAGGATCGAAGAACATCACGAAGAACGGGTGGGTACAAATAAAATTTGAGCCTTTATCCTTTGTTTCTTAAACCGTGAACCAGGCCACGTTATAACCCTTAAAAGTCCTAGCTGAAGCATGGGTTAATTCGAAAGCATATTGTTACAAAAGGTATCCTGACTCCTGTAGGGCTTGCTGTAAATCCAGAGTTGATGTCACATTTTACAAAATTTTCCTATCTTACTGAAAAAATGCATTTTTAAAAACTTCAAGACAGACATAAGCTTTGCATTCTTAAAATAACATTGTTTGCATATGACTATTTGTTCAAACAGCTGAGAAATTCGCACGACGAATATCTAGTGAACAAAAAACCTTCTCAATAAAAAAGATCACCTCAAGTGGAAAAACACTTCCAACCAAGGGGCACGGCATGATCATTATCCATCATTTGAGGCAGTCAAGTCAAGATTCAGAGAATCTCTCAAAGATGCCAAAATAGCCAGGGGTAAATCTCCATCTGAACCACTTGGGGCATTGGACGTGAGTTCCAGCAACGAATCTTGCATGATCAAACATCTTCTGGTAGTATGGCAACACAATACTACCGACAATGGTAACTCCCTACAGAGCGTGGACATAGTCAAAAAAGTACTACGCATAATCAAGGACCCGCTAGGTTGATTGGCCTAGGCAAAAATAAGGGATTCCCGGCGAACCAAAAGTGTTTGGGCAAAAATAAGGGATGAAATAAAAAAATATTTGTACACCCGGCAAGTCGAAAACCTGAAAAGGTGGCTTGGGCAAAAAAACGTATCCCGGTGGACTGAAAACCCGAAAGGGTGGTCCAGGAAAAAATTAGGGATCAAAGCGTACGACTGTGCCCCGCCGTCTCGTCACTTGACTATCAGAAGAAACTTGTCATTTTGATCGGCAATTACCAAACACCTCATAGGTTGGGATAATACTCGATCCACAAGGCCTCCGCAGGTACTTTCTCCCGCAGATACAGGGGCATAAAAGTCTTGATATGAAGCCATCGTCATACCCTTAACATGCGTCTCAATAACATTCACTCCCCGTAGAGTAAGAAAAGACAGTAATGTTAGCTCTCCCCAGCTGAGACTCACAACCATGAATGAATCGGAAATATTCTCCCCAAGCAGAGTTTATCTATCGTCAGTGTGATACGGTGGGAAGAATTGACTGTTTTTTGGAATGCTGGTTTGAGTTTTGTGTTTTTTGTTCGCAAAATGTCGCAGTAAGCAAGAGTCGCCACCGACTTTTATTTTATCCAACAAGGAAAGGAAAAAAGCACAGAAAAATTCCTTTTTCGAGATATTTCTCGGGTTCGGGGGGGTAGATTATAGAAAGGGAAGGTATTAGCACCCTTTCTATCCGTAGTTATCTACGGGCTCTTAGGTACTTGCTCATTGTTTTCAAAATTGTTTTCTTTGTGCTTGTGGGTTTGAAAAGGTTTGTTTTAACTTCGATTTAACTCTTGCTTCTGTCCTCAAGAGTGTAATGAAGTGTTTTTTGAAAACTTGTTTGTAAAAGTGTAAGTGTAAAAAGTTTGTTTTGTTTTGAATGAGCAAGTATCTAAGAACTATCTACCTACTGGAAAAAGGAATCGTTCTATGCTAATTTCCTTTAGACAATGCTATCCCAATATTAGTGAGTAGGTAGCACCGTCGTTGGAGTTTGAGGGTCAATTGAAATGAGGGACATACGGTCACTAAAGGAATGTTAGGACGCCTTAACGGTAACCCTAATGTCTTAGATCATTTGTTTGAGGAAACAATATTCGAGGCAACCGTTTCGAGGCGACTATGATCTTTTAGACAAGAGGACGACCTATAAAGTGACCTATACTCAATGACCGTGTACGAAGGCAACCAAGTGGGGTGTACCCTAAGAGTGCGCATGTGCGAGTATGTCGTTTTCAGTTATTTTTATCTTTGTACATGTTGAGGGTGATCTAATTTGATTTTAGTTTAAGCATTCAGTCTTGTCATGCAAACCCTATTATCAAACATCTAGCAGTTATAATTTGCGGAAATAAAATGCGGAATTTTAAATTACAAGGCGTCGGGTATTTACATCGCCAAAGACAAACCCCTTTGAAAAATAAAATAAAGCGATAAAAATAATTAAATGTCCTATTTAACTATTACAATCCGGAAGCAGGTACATTATTGGATAAAAATAAGTAACGCGTGCGAGAAATTAGATCGAGTGTAAGTTTAAGGTTTTGACCCTTTTGAAAGAAGATGTCATCTTTTTATTGTTTTTTTTTTATTTTAAGAAAGAAATTAATCCTAAATTAATTACTAAATTAAATTAAATTAATTAATTAATAAAAATAAAATATTTTTGGAGTTTTTGATTATTTAGGAAAGAAATTAAAAATGATTCAATTAGTGGTCAATATCTAATTAAATCTAATTAATTAAAATTATTTGCAAAAATAAATTAAAGTTTTCTAATTAAAAACCTAGTTAATTAATGAATTTATTAAGAAAAATAAAAGTTAAAAATTTGATTGAAATAAAAATTATTTTTTTGTGATTTTATTTAATAAAACAGAATTTTTTGATTGGTTAGAGATTTAAATAAAACAATTAAAGTAAATAAATAAATAATAAGAGAGGAGAAGAATTTGGGCCTTTTTTGAGGTGTCAGTAGCAATTTGAAGGCCCATTAGTGCTGACCTTTTTTGACTTTTTTGGATCTAGTATGCGCATGTTGACTTGGCTAATGGTGGACCTCCAGCTTTTTGACCATCAGATCTGGCCTTTGGCCATCTGGCATTTGGATGGGAGAGGGAGTATGGTGTACTGCAAGCCAGCGTATGCATGTGATAACCTGAAAAGAAAAAATATTGAGAAAGTAGGGGACCTGGGATTCGAACCCAGGTCCTGAAGGAGACTGCATTACACGTTTGCCACTACACCACGCTGCTTCATTTGTTATATTAACACAAATTAATAATAATATAATAAAACAAGAATTATTGGTCAGAAAAAAAATAAAACGCACCAAGATTTGAAATGGCCAGTGGACGGAGGACACCTCCTCAGACCTGTAAAAAAAATACCTGCGGATTTGAATCCGCAGCTAAAAGCGCAAGCCTGTTCTAAAATTCTCTCCAGGACATATAAATCCTTTCCAAGACCATGGTTCAATTGGTCATGGCTTCCCGATCAAAACCATGTTCTTCTTGAGTCTCAATTTTACCCGAAACAAAAGTCCCTAAAAATAACAACAAAACCCTAGCCATGGCGTTTTGCAAAACAGGTCATATGAATGAAATTAAATGATGTAGAAAGTTTGGAAATATTCTTGTGATCATGAATATGCCATTAGTTTTTCTCAAATGATGCAAGAACAAACCAAATCGAATTCAAGAACAGAGTTGTGTTACGTGCGACTTACAGTGCATTTGGGGGCTTAAGGATGCGTGGTTTTGATCCAGTCAGCTTGTGTGAATGGTCAGGAAGAGATTGAGACCACTCTCGTGTTCTGAAACTGCCTCTAACTTGGACTTTGATCTCTCACTTTTTTTGTGAATTTTTGCACTTTTGTTCTACTTCTTCCAACACTTGCCAACCCTTATTTCGTGTGCTTTAGCTTCCTTATGTAATGCTCAGCATATTAGGTTTACAAACTTGGTATAAATCTCCCTCTATCAATGACTTTGATGTAGATTTGATTCTTCCATTAAACCTTTCCAATTTTGATTCAAATCATATCTTCTTGTACACTTATGCCTTGATACGAGTTTGGAAATGTGCTAGCTGTCCATTGAAGCCTATAATCAACAAAAAAATCTTTGGTTATCAATATTTTTGATTTTATATGATTTTATTTGATTTAAAATGAATAAATTCAAATAAAAATAAAA
The DNA here is from genome assembly GCA_948472305.1 of Vicia faba. NCBI lineage: Eukaryota > Viridiplantae > Streptophyta > Magnoliopsida > Fabales > Fabaceae > Vicia > Vicia faba. The sequence goes on from OX451741.1 coordinate 106,250,588, forward strand.
TTAAATAATAAAAATGAGATATGGACACATGGCTGAAGCTAGGGCACGTGGGCTATAATGAAAATCAAAACAAGTGAAAAAGAATGGGCCCGTTTGACAAAATTTGAAGTTTTGGAGATAGTTAACTTTTGGCAATTTTGCAAAAAAATCCAACTTCAACAATGCATAACTTCTTCAATTTTGAACTTTTGGAAGTGTTCTTGTACTTTTTAGAAAGCTTGAGATGTCCTTTAATCAAAAATTTTGGTCTCATCTCATTTTGATATTCCATGCTTAAGTTATAAGCTTTGGCAAAAAAGGTATTTTTGTTGACTTTCAAAAATGACCTATAATGTCCAAATTCATAACTTCTTGTGAGTGCATTTCTTAATCTTGGGGTATGAAGATAGATTATAGGGAATTTCATCCTCTTCAAAATGAGATTTGGATGGGTCATTTCTCATAAAGTATGGGAAAGTTATGCTTGGACAAATTTGAGTTGACTTTTTCTACAAAACCCTAATTTAGCAACTTTTGAGTCTTGATGAATTTTGAGAAATCCTTGATGAATCATGATCAAACTTTGATCAAATGATGAAATGTCCTTAAAATTGAGAATATTGACAAAAAATCTTGAAGTTTGACTGTATTTGGGTCACAGTTGACTTTTGCCCTAGCACAGTCGATTTTTGGACCTTTGAGCAATTGATTGAGCAAACTTCCTCTGCAAGGCTTGAAATTTTACATGGATGATCTTGAGAAAATATTAGGACATTAGGGAGAAATTGAGGTCATTTGGACTCAAGGATCTTGATACAACACAAAACCCTAATTTGGGGTTGACTGCCTTAGGAGATAGCTTGTCTGACCAATCCTTGAGCAACCTTGAGCAACTTGGAGATTTTTCTTGCAATGTCTTGAGGAATGTGGGAGGGCAAATTTTGGGGTACAACAACTGCCCCTGTTCAATCTTCTTAAACCTGAGGATGTAGATTGGCTTTCATGCCTTTCGTGATCCGAAGGTGGAAGATGATTGAACACTAGAGTGCCCAGAAATTTTCACTCGCATGAAGTTGTATCAGCTTTGTGATGTCGGGAATGGGCTTACAGATGCCATATGGAGGAGTGTCGGTCGCATAAGAGATTCCTTAGCGAGAGCTTGTACACCTGTTGTTGTGGAAGATTCTGCTGGGGATGTCTGATCTTTGTTGAGATTTAGGACCTTATTTATAATTCAACTGAGGATAATTCTATTGAGATTTAAGAACCGGTCAGTAATTCCACTGAGGGGGAAACATCTTCATCGAGATTTAAGAACTCGTGCGTAATTCAACTGAGAAAAACTCTGCATGAGATTTAGGAACTCGTCTGTAATTCGATGGAGGAACTTTGTCGAGATTTAGAACCTTATATGTAATTCAACTGAGGATAATTCAGTTGAGATTTAAGAATTGGTCAGTAATTCGACTGAGGGAAACATCTTCATCGAGATTTAGGACTTGTCTGTAATTCAACCGAGGATAATTCTGTTGAGATTTAAGAACTGTCACTAATTCGACGGAGGAACTTTGACGAGATTTAGAACCTTATTTGTAATTCAACTGAGGATAATTCGGTTGAGATTTAAGAATCGGTCAGTACTTCGATTGAGGGAAACATCTTCATCGAGATTTAGGACTTGTCTGTAATTCAACCGAGGATAATTCTGTTGAGATTTAAGAACTGTCAGTAATTCGACGGAGGAACTTTGTCGAGATTTAGAACCTTATCTGTATTTTAACTGAGGATAATTTGGTTGAGATTTAAGAACTGGCCAGTACTTCGACTGAGGGAAACATCTTCATCGAGATTTAGGACTTGTCTGTAATTCAACCGAGGTTAATTCTGCTGAGATTTAAGAACTGTCAGTAATTCGATGGAGGAACTTTATCGAGATTTAGAACCTTATCTGTAATTCAACTGAGGATAATTCTGTTGAGTTTTAAGAACCGGTCAATACTTCGACTGAGGGAAACATCTTCATCAAGATTTATGACTTATCTGTAATTCAACCGAGGATAATTCTGTTGAGATTTAAGAACTGTTAGTAATTCGATGGAGGAACTTTGTCGAGATTTAGAACCTTATCTGTAATTCAACTGAGGATAATTCGGTTGAGATTTAAGAACCGGTCAGTACTTCGACTGAGATAAAAGCTTCATAGCTGAGAACTTAACTGCATCTTTCCTGAAAGGTAAAGGTTAGCTATATGTAATGCATGATATGTATCAGGCAATGATGTTCTCAAAATAAATGAGATCGGGATGTATGATGCGTATATGAATGTATCATGATGTATGGAAATGTAATGTTTTAGCTGGGGAAAATAAATCCCGTATAGCTGCTGGAGAAAAGAGTTGAATTCTTCGTTTCCACTATAGATAGTGGATGAAGATGATTATGAGAATAAATATGTAGGAGAGGATAACTCCGTTGGGGAATAAACTGATGAGGAGACTACTCTGTGGGGAAGATATGTTCTGTAGAGGATTCTGCTAATAAATTCCGTTGGGGATGAATTATCGTTGCTGGTGATACTGAATCCTGTTGGGGAATGAATTTCTTGTTTGTGAAAGGGAAGAACTCCGTTGTGGATGATCTTTCAGTTGCGACTTCACTAGGGACAACCTTTTAGACTCTAATGGGGATAATCCTCTGAGATCTATTGGGGACAATCTTCCAAAGTCTACTAGGGATGATTCTCCAAACTCCATTGGGGAAGCTTTTTCAGACTGTGCTGGGAAATTTTTTTAACTCCACTAGGGATATTTTGTATTCTATCGGGGAATATTCTTATACTCCGCTGGGGAATATTAAGACCTTTCAGTGCTGATGGTGAATAAACTCTTCTTGGGGAGAATATCACCGATTTATTTACAGTTGCAAGTCTCAGCTGAGGAAAGCTATCATTACTGTCTTTTCTTACTCTGCGGAGAGTGAAAATGCCTTAGCCATATTCTTCAGCTAAATCTACCTTTGTACTTGGGGGATAAAGCATCCGTAAAGCTTGGACAATTCTTATTGCCCCTGTTTCTGATATTACAAGTACCCGTCTTTCGTTTTGCATGTAAATTTTTATGAGTAGCGATTAATGTCAAATGCATATATCAGAAATGAACATTGGACGTTCTTTGCAAAACAAAAACAGATAAAGGAAAAACAGTTTGAAATTTTTCTGAAAATGAATTGTATTGATTTTGAAGTTTGGCCTGTAAATAGGCGTTTTTGTACAAGAGGCTGACGTCCTAGTAAGAGAACACCGCCGAATAATAGAGTTTACACAATTTGTGAAAAACTAAAAAAAATAGCTATGTGAATAATCCCACTGGGTTCCAACTCTGCTATTGCCTTTATGTCCTCGAGCATCTCATCACTTTGCTACTTGGTTGAAGGTAGATCAGATTGATTAATGTCGTCCGAGCTTGATAGTAGATACCGAAGTCTGGTTGTAAGGTGATCCAATGAGACATAGTGTTACACTTTGATCCCTAATTTTTGCCTGGACTGCCCTTTCGGGTTTTCAGTCTACTGGGATACCCTTTTTTGCCCAAGCCTCCTTTTCAGGTTTTCGACTTGCCGGGTGTATAGTTTTTTTCATTTTCATCCCTTATTTTTGCCCGAACCCTTTTGGTTCGTCGGGAAGCCCTTATTTTTGCCTAGGCCAGTCGACCTAGCGGGTCGTTGATTATGCGTAGTATTTTTTCACTATGTCTGCATTGACGGGGTGAGGAAGGTCGTCACCATCCATGGTGGTTAGAATCATAGCTCCCCATGAGAAAATGTTCTTAACCACAAACGGCCCTTCGTAAGTAGGGGTCCATTTGCCCCTGGGATCACCTTGTGGTAAGATGATGCGCTTGATCACCAGATCCCCAACTTGATACTCTTGTCGTCTAACTTTCTTGTTAAATGCCTTGATCATCCGTTTTTGATACGTCTGACCATGACAAATAGCAGTAAGTATCTTTTCGTCGATTAGGTTCAGCTGATCAAGCCGGGTCTGAATCCAGTCATCTTCGCTCAAACCTGCATCCTTCATAATCCGAAGAGAGGGTATCTGAACTTCAATGGGCAAGACTGCCTCCATGCCATATACCAAGGAATAGGGTGTTTCCCTTGTTGACGTCCGCGCTGAGGTGCGGTACCCATAAAGAGCAAATGGTAACATCTTGTGCCATTCTTTGTATGTCACCATCATCTTCTGCACAATTTTCTTAATGTTCTTATTAGCCGCTTCAACAGCCCAATTCATCTTCGGCCGGTAAGGAGAAGAGTTGTGATGCTGTATCTTGAACTTCTTGCAGAGCTCGGTGATTATCTTATTGTTGAGATTTGTACCATTATCCATAATGATCCTCTCTGGTACACCATATCGACAAATCAGATTGTGCCAAATGAAACGTGTCACGACGTTCTTAGTCCCAGTAGCAAAGGAAGTTGCTTCAACCCACTTCGTAAAGTAATCAATTGCTACCAGGATGAAACGATGCCCGTTGGATGTTGTAGGTCTGATCTCGCCGATCATATTAATTCCCCATATTGCAAAAGGCCAAGGTGTCGTCAAGAAATTCATAGGTACTGGAGGTATGTGCACCTTATCAGCATAGACTTGGCACTTGTGACAGGTCCGAGAATGCTGATAACAGTCAGATTCCATTGTGGACCAATAATATCCTGCCCGAAGGATTTTCTTTACCATGGTGTGTCCACTGGAATGTGTTCTGAAAGTACCTTCATGTAACTCTATCATGATCCTTTCTGCTTTGTTCTTATCCACACATCGCAGTAAGGTTGAATCATGGTTACACTTATAAAGGATGTCATTACTGATGAAGAACTTTGCCGTGAACCTTCTCAAAAACTTCTTATCATTAACAGATGCACCCTCGGGGTATTCCTGAGCTTCTAGATACCTCTTCACCTCATGAAACTAGGGTTTATCCGTTGCCTCTTCAGTCTAGATGTCACAGCAATGTGCAGGTTCGTCCAATCTTTTAATGATAATCCGGGGAGCTTCGTTGTCCCAATTGACTTTGAACATAGAAGACATCGTAGCCAGCGCGTCCGCCAACTGATTCTCATCTCTAGGGAAGTGTTCAAAGGTTATCTTTTCGAAATGGGGAAGCAACGTCAATACATACTCCTTGTAAGGAATAAGATTTGGGTGTTTCGTATCCCACTCGCATTTGATCTAACTGATCACGAGATCGGAATCTCCGAACACACTCAAGAACTTAATCCTTAGGTCAATTGTTGCCCGAAGACCCATGATGCATGCTTCATACTCCGTGTTGTACCCCAAAATTTGCCCTCCCATATTCTTCAAAGATTTGCAAAGAGCATGCTTCAAAATATCTCAAGGGTTGCACAAGTTCAATGGCCTCCTAACAGTCAAAAATTAGGGTTTTGGTTCTGGCAAAGAAATTGAAGTTTTCAAGGGTCCAAACAAGTCCCACATGCCTATAAACATTGTCAAGCATCCTCATGTCATGTTTCAAGACTTACAGCACAAAATTAAACAGTAAAAAACCCTAAATGCTTCACAGTCAACTGCAGGGGCAAAATGGTCATTTGACAGTCAAAAGTCAACATTTTTGGTCAACATCTTATTTTGAAGCCACAAACATCATTTGATCAATTCTTGATCATGATTCTCAAGGCATGGCTCAAAAAGTCTCAAGATGCAAAAGTTTCCATATTTGGACAGTTGAAAAAGTCAACTGTAACTTGACCAGGGCATAACTTCCACATGGTTTAACAGAAAAATTCCATCCAAAGCTCATTTTGAAGATAATGACATTTCCTACAACTCCTCTTCACACTTCAAGTCCAAGAAATTCTCTCACAAAAAGTTATCAATCTCAACATTATAGGTCATTTTCAAAAGTCAACAAAAAGGCACTTTAAGTCAAAGACCATAACTTGATATTGGTAAATCAAATTGACATGGGACAAAAGGCATTGGTTAGAGGACTTCAAGACCTTTCCAAAATGTCCAAGAACATGATCAAAGCTTAAAAATTGAGCAAGATATGCCTTGTGGAAGTTGGGAAATTTTTGGGAATTTTGAAAAGTCAACTTTGCTTCAAATGCCTCAAAATTGCTAATGGGCCTCATTTTCTTCCAAGAATCATCACCCAAAAGCTATGCACGACCCATTGAACCAAAGGGGAGTTATTTCATCATTTTTTATTATTTATTTGAATTTTTATCACCATTAATTCATTTAATTAAATAAAATATGACAAAAATAGCAAAACATGTGTGTTAAATCTTTTTGCAGCATATTCTCTCATTTACTCACTCAAGATTTCGTGCACACCCCAAAAAGGCAAGAATCTCCATTGATTGGCATGAGAAAGGTATGAAAAAGATTGAAAAAATCATGGAAGATCACAAAATTCAAAGGGCATTAAAACTTAGATGTTGGGCTTGTTTTGTTGACCTAAAACATTCCCATACATAAACACAACGCAACCCTAATGCAAAAAACCTGGAAGCTGCGCTCAGAATCAAGAACACAAACTCACTTTTTTCTTATAAACTTCAAATCTGTTTTCATAGTTTCAGGGCATTTCAAGGCGTGGAAAATATCTCAAAAGCTTGTTGGGACTTCTCTGAACATAACCCAATATGTTTCAAGCCTCCATACACAAAGAACGGGTAGAATGAAGCCGCCCTGTTCTTGATATTTTGCATATTCGTATTTACCTTTCCATGTCATATTAATGCATTCTAATGATTGTTTTGCACTAACATGAACTCAATAAAGCTAATGGTGTCATTGAATTGGATTAATAGCGCTTGTATAGAAAGATGCCATTGACGTTTTCTAGGTTTTCAGAGGTTAAATTTGGGGCTTTCTTCTTCTGGAAAAAATCAGACAACAAGACCTATGCCATTAGAATCAGAAGCTCAAGACGATTCAAAGCCATGCCTCGCGCTCAATTTATGATGAACCAGGCCCTATTCGCTATTATTCGTGGCTTCATTTAGTGGGGGTTTAAAACCCCCGCTATCTAACGTGTTTTGTTACAGGAAAACGAAGAAGAAGATTAGGTGTCCTCACGTGATAGGGTCATTCATATTCTGGCGCGTCTTTTACCACTAATCATTGTTTTACGTTATGTTGTTTATTTTGCATTATATATTCCAAACGCGCTGAGTGGTGTAGTGGTTGAAAGCAATTGTGATGAACGTTGGGACCTGGGTTCGATCCCCAGGTCCCCCATATTTCCTTCTATTTTTTCTCATAACATGATTAGGTACCCAACATGCCCAGAAGTCCACCAAATTCCCCAGCGCTAAAGCTTGCCACATGTCCCAGAAGATCAATCCAGTGGCTATCACCAGCCATCCACCATGCGCATCAGTCAACACATCCATATGCAAGCCAGAAAAGTCAAAAGGGCCTCCTTCAAATGGGCCAAATTGCTGTGAATTCACCTCCAACTTTGGGTCAACACCCCTCTTGTTTGTATCTCTTTCCCTTTCTCTTTTTTTCTTTCTTTTTATTTTATTTGTTTTAATTATTTTCTTTTAATTCATAAAATTAATTTTAATAATATAAAAATACCAAAAAAAATCAGAAAGTCAAAAAATAAAAATATATTTTATTATTCAATTCACTAATGTTTTATTTTGTAAATAAATTTGATAATTAATTTAGCTTTAAATTAGGGTTTTAACTTTAACTTCTTTTCTTAAATAAATTAAAAAACATAAAAATTAGGGTTTCTAACTTTTTATTCTTTTTTTCAATAATTAAAATTTCTTCTTATTATTATTAATAATTAATTATTTTTGTAAATAAATTTGTAATTAAATAATTAGGTTAAAACTAGGTCAAACTTAAACTTTTTTTATAAAATTAAAAATAGTTTAGAATTAGGGTTTTAATTCCATTTAATTTTCTCATTAAATTCCATAAATACAAAAACTCCAAAAAATAAGTTCTTGCCTTTATTTAATTTAATTAATTTATGATTTCAATTTAATTTCTTTAAAAGGGTCCAACGCCCTAGCATTCCCGATTTTATTTCTTTTCGCACATTTACTTTATTTCTCTTTTTTAATTTCATGTAATTGCCCCAAAGCCTTGTAATAGATTAATTAGGATATTTACTTTCCGCATTTTATTTATTTCAAATCAGGTCTTGGTTTAATTTGGCGATGTAGACCCGCGCCTTTGTAATAGCGTAGGACTTTTAATTCCGCACCTTTTAATTGTTAATAATTTACATGAAAGAATGAATGCTAAAAATAAAAACAAAACGTAGATCACCGAATGCATGACAAGACAAACAATAACTGAAAATAACACACAATTCACACACCACCCCTAGGGTACGTCTCACTGTTGCCTTGCCCCTCGAAAAGTGGTCGTCGAGTAGAGGACGTTTTAGTAAGTCCTCATGTCCATGAACATGGCATGAGGGTAGCTTCTAAGGTGTCTTCCCATTGCTCTAGTGACCACAATGTCCCGAACCCTCGAATTGACCCGAACACCTCCAACGGTGGTGCTACCTACCTCTCAATAGTGGGATGGCACTACTTTAAGGACATTTACACAAGACTAATTCCTCAGGGTAGGTAGATGACTCGTAGATACTTGCTCTAATTCAAAACAAATCAAAAACTTCTTTTCACACCGACACTTTGCAAAAAGATTTCAAAAACAACTTTTCAAACACTCTTGAGGACTGATACAAGAGTCGAACTGAAATTTTAAACGAAACTTTTTTAAACCCACAGTTGAAAAGCAAACAAACAATTTTGAAAACACAAATGAGCAAGTATCTAAGAGCCCATGGATAACCATGGATAGAAAGGGTGCTAACACCTTCCCTTTCTATAAATCTACCTCCCGAACCGAGAGCAATCTCAATAAGGAATTTTTCTGTGCTTTTGTCCTTTCCATTTGGAGAAAATAAAAGACGGTGTCGACTCTTGCTTCCGCGACATTTCACGAACCAGCGTTAAACAGTCAGTTCCAGATCCACCGATCACACTCCGCCATATTGTTGGTGCAGTTGAAACATAATCGGGCGGTGAACGGAGTATGAGAGCCTTTAGGAGATATGATTATGGCGCCAATGCCATTACCCAAAGTGTTTGAAGCTCCATCAAAGTACATAGACCATCGAGATCCTTCCTCAGGTCCTTCATCCGGTCCAGGTTCTTCGTAGTTAGTCACTATCATGATATTCTCATCCGGAAATTCAAAGTTCATAGATTGGTAATTATGATCAGTGGATCTGGAACTGACTGTTTAACGCTGGTTCGCGAAATATCGCAGAAGCAAGAGTCGCCACCGTCTTTTATTTTCTCCAAATGGAAAGGACAAAAGCACAGAAATATTCCTTATAGAGATTGCTCTCGGTTCGGGAGGTAGATTTATAGAAAGGGAAGGTATTAGCACCCTTTCTATCCATGATTATCCATGGGCTCTTAGATACTTGCTCACTTGTGTTTTCAAAAATGTTTGTTTGCTTTTCAACTGTGGGTTTAAAAAAAGTTTCTTTGAAAATTTCAGTTCGACTCTTGTATCAGTCCTCAAGAGTGTTTGAAAAATTGCTTTTTGAAAGCTTTTTAAAAAGTGTCGGTGTGAAAAGAAGTTTTTGATTTTGTTTTGAAATTAGAGCAAGTATCTACGAGTTCTCTACCTACCCTAAGGAATTCGTCTATGTAAATGTCCTTAAAGTAGTGCCATCCCACCATTGAGAGGTAGGTAGCACCACAGTTGGAGGTGTTCGGGTCAATTCGAGGTTTTAGGGACAGTGTGGTCACCAGAGCAATAGCCTTAGAAGCTACCCTCATGCCATGTTCATGGACATGAGGACTTACTAAAACATCCTCTACTCGACGACCACTTTTCGAGGGGCAAGGAAACAGTGAGGCGTACCCTAGGGGTGGTGTGTGATTTGTGTGTCATGTTCAATTATGTTTATCTGGTTCATGCATTGGTGATCTACGCTTTGTTTTTATTTTCGGCATTCATTCTTTCATGTGAGTTATTAACAATTAAAAGATGCGGAATTAAAGGTCCTACGCTATTACAAAGGCGCGGGTCTACATCGCCAAATTAGTCCAAGACTCGATTTGAAATAAAAATAAAATGCGGAAAGATAAATGTCTAATTAATCTATTACACGGCTTTGGGATAAATACATTATATTCACAAAAAGAAATAAAAATAAAATGCGAGAAGTAGTAAAGTCGGGAATGCGAGGGCGTTGGACCCTTTTAAGGAAATTAAATTATAATTAATGAATTAATTAAGTTAAATGAGAAAAGGAAATTATTTTTGAGTTTTTTTGTATTTATGGAATTAGTAAGAAAATTAAATGAAATTAGAACTCTAATTCTAAACTATTTTTAATTTATTAAAAAAAATGTTTAAATCTAACCTAGTTTTAACCTAATTATTTAATGGAAAATTTATTTACAAAAAATAATTAATTAGTAATAATGGTAAAAGAAAAGAAAAAAAGATAAAAGTATTTAAAACCCTAATTCTACATTTCTTAGTTTATTAAAAAACATTAAAATTAAACCTAGAATTAAAACTAAATTAATTAATAAAATTTATTTACAAAAATGTTAGTGAATTAAACATTAAAACATGTTTTTTATTTTTATAGTTTCTGATTTTTTGGTATTTTTATGTTATGAAAAATTAATTTAAAGAATTAAAATAAAACTAAATAAAACAAATAAAATAGAAAAAATAAAAAGAATGAAAAATAGAATGCAAACCAATGGGGGTGTTGACCCCAATTTTGGAGGTAAGTTGCCAGCAATTTGGCCCATTTATTGGAGCCTCTTTCGACTTTTCTGACCACGTGCACATGTGTTGACTGGGGTGTTCCCTGGACCTTGATTTTTGACCTTCAGATTCGTCTCTTGGGCCATGTGGCAAGCTTGGATAGTAGATGCATGGTGAACCCCTGGAAGGCACGCTGCGTAGGAACATGGAAGACAAAATAATATTGAGAAGGGAGGGGACCTGGGAATCGAACCCAGGTCCCAGTGCTTACCAAGCCTTTTGCCTGCCAACTGAGCCATTAGCGCGTTTTGTGTATAATATGGAAAATAAAGAATATAATGTAAAACAATGATGAGTGGTGTCCTTCGCGCGAAATTCAAACGCGCATATGATCAATGGACACGTCCTCCATCTTCTTCATGCTGCCTGTAAAATAAAAAGAGATAACGGGGGTTTTAAACCCCCACTAAATGGCATATGTGAAAATAGCGATTAGGCCACCGTTGCTCATAAATTGAGCGCAACATGTGGACTGAGTTTGTGTGAAGCTTCTGGTTCTAATGGCGTAAGTCTCGTTGGCCAATTTTTCCCCAAGCGTAAAGCCCCAATTCTACAGCTTTTAAACCCTAACGAGCTCCAATGGTGGATTCATGTATAGGGCACGAAAACTCAATTGGATGGCATGGTTAGCTTCAGAATGATTGAATTAGTACAAATCAACAAGAAAAATGCAAGAATGATGCGTATAAATTGAAACACGAATATAAAAAATATTTGAGAAAATTGGACTTTGTTCTACCACTTCTTTATGCGTGAGGACTGGAAAAAGATTGAGTCACGTTCAGGGAGACCTTGGCAAGCTTTTTGGATGGATTATAGGCTTTGAAACCAACTCTAAGTGCGTTTTCAGTTTTCAAATTTTTCACAAAAAAATGCCAAGTTTGTATTCAGGTTTGAGCGCAGCTTCGAGGTTTTTGTGATTAGGTTTAGCATCCTGTATATGTATGGGACGAATTAGGGTAAGAATTTGAGTCCATAACCCTTTGCTTTGATGAATCCAATATTTGATTTCCATGGAATCTTTTTCAATATTTTCTTCATGAAGAACATGCCAATTTGCACCAAATCTTTCCTTTTTTGATGTGCACGAGATCCTTAGGCCTTGATGAGAGATTATACTGCACAAAAAGATTTGAAAACCTTATTTTAGTATTTTTCTTGTAATTAATTTTGATTAAATGAATTAAATATATTAAATATTCAATTAATTAATTAAAAATAATAAAATAACTCCCCTTTGGGTCAATGGGTCGTGCCTAGCTTTTGGATGATGATTCTTGGAAGAAAATGTGGCCCATTAGCAATTTTGAGGCATTTGAAGCAAAGTTGACTTTTCAAAATTCCCAAAAATTTTCCAACTTCCACAAGGCATATCTTGCTCAATTTTTAGGCTTTGATCATGTTCTTGGACATTTTGGAAAGTTCTTGAAGTCCTCTAACCAATTCCTTTGGTACCATGTCATTTTGATTTACCAATCTAAAGTTATGGTCTTTGACTTAAAGTGCCTTTTTGTTGACTTTTGAAAATGACCTATAATGTTGAAATTGATAACTTTTTGTGAGAGCCTTTCTTGGACTTGAAGTGTGAAGAGGAGTTGTAGGAAATGTCATTATCTTCAAAATGAGCTTTGGATGGAATTTTTCTGATAAACCATGTGGAAGTCATGCCTTGGTCAAGTTACATTTGACTTTTTCAACTGTCCAAATATGGAAACTTTTGCATCTTGAGACTTTTTGAGCCATGCCTTGAAAATCATGATCAAGAATTGATCAAATGATGTTTGTGGCTTAAAAATAATATGTTGACCAAAAATTTGAACTTTTGACTGTCAAATGACCATTTTACCCCTACAGTTGACTGCTGAGCAATTAGGGCATTTGACTGTGCAATTTTGTGCTGTAAGTCTTGAAACTTAGCATGTGGATGCTTGACCATGTTTATAGGCATGTGGGACTTGATTGGGCCCTTGGAAACTTCAATTTATTTGTCAGAACCAAAACCCTAGTTTTTGACTGTTAGGAGGCCCTTGAACTGTGCAACCCTTGGGGAGACTTTGAAGCTTTGACTTGGCAAATCTTGAAGAATATGGGAGGGCAAATTTTGGGGTACAACAGTTGCCCCTGTTCAATCTTCTTAGACCTGAGGATGCAGATTGGCTGACGTGCCTTTCGTAATCCGAAGGTGGAAGATGATTGAACACTAGAGTGCCCAGAAATTTGCGATCACATAGTAGTGTAATGATGGGAATGGGCTTACAGATGCCATTTGGAGACTGATGGATAGGAGGATGGGCTTATAGATTCCATGTTGAGAGGTGATGGACAGGTGGATGGGCTTATAGATGCCATCTGGGTGTCGATCGCGTAAGAGATTCCTTAGCGAGAACTTGCGTACCTAAAAAAGAAAATGATTACCTGGCCTGTTACAGGAGTTGGTCTTCAAACTCTTATGTAGATGCGCCCTGACTGGTTACAGGAATTGAATCTGGAGCTTCAAACGGTGATGAATGAACCAGGGATGGTTACTACCTCAACGGGACGGTGAGAGAACCTTAGACGATTACTACCTCAACAGGAACGCTGAGAGAATCTTGGGGCGATTACTACCTCCGCAGTAACGGGGAGAGAACCATAGGCGACTTCAACCTCAACAGTAACGCTGAGAGAATCTTGGGCGACTTCAACCTCAACAGTAACGCTGAGAGAATCTTGGGTGTCTTCTACTGAGTCTTCATCAGGAAAATCTTTAGGGATCGATTTAACTGGACTAGAGAAGGCCTTTGATTGGATAATGTGATCGGTGGATCTGGAACTGACTGTTTAACGCTGGTTCGCGAAATGTCGCGGAAGCAAGAGTCGCCACCATCTTTTATTTTCTCCAAATGGAAAGGACAAAAGCACAGAAAAATTCCTTAAAGAGATTGCTCTCGGTTCGGGAGGTAGATTATAGAAAGGGAAGGTGTTAGCACCCTTTCTATCCATGGTTATCCATGGGCTCTTAGATACTTGCTCACTTGTGTTTTCAAAAATGGTTTGTTTTCTTTTCAACGTGGGTTTTAAAAAGTTTCTCTGAAAATTCCAGTTCGACTCTTGTATCGGTCCTCAAGAGTGTTTGAAAAATTGCTTTCGAAAGCTTTTTGAAAATGTGTCGGTGTGAAAAGTCTTTTTGAATTTGTTTTGAGATTAGAGCAAGTATCTACGAGTCGTCTACCTACCCTAAGGAATTCGTCTGTGTAAATGTCCTTTAAAGTAGTGCCATCCCACCATTGAGAGATAGGTAGCACCACCGTTGGAGGCGTTCGGGTCAATTCGAGGTTCGGGACATGGTGATCACCAGAGCAATGGGAAGACACCTTAGAAGCTACCCTCATGCCAGGTTCCCGGATCATGAGGACTTACTAAGACATCCTCTACTCGACGATCACCTTTCGAGGCAAGGCAACAGTGAGGCGTACCCTAGGGGTGGTGTGTGCGATTCGTGTGTCGTTTTCATTTGTATTTATCTTTTCATGTTATTGGTGTTCTACGCTTGTTTTTATTTTTTGTCCATACATTCATTCATGCTTTGTTTTAACAGTTAAGAAGTTGCGAGTAAATTCTAAGCTATTACAAATGGCGCGGGTCCACATCGCTAAAATTAACCAGGACCCGATTTGACAGAAAAAATAAAGAAAGCAAAAAGAAAAGAATTAAAAGTGCGAGAAGTAATTTACATGGCTTCGGGAGAGGTACATAAGTATTATAATGAAATAAACTAAATACGCGAATCAATGAGAGATTAAGAACGAAACGAGGGCGTTGGACCCTTTTGCAAAAATTGAATTAACGATGAACTAATTAATTAAAATTAAAAAGAAAGCAAGAATTTGTTTTTTTTGGTATTTTATGTTTTTTAGGACTTAATAGAAAAAATTAATTGCAATTAAACGCTAACCCTAATTCTATTTTATTTTAACTTGTTAAGAAAATATTGAAGTTTTTTAACCTAAAATTAATCTAATTATTATATGCAAATTTAATTATAACAATAAATAAAATAAATATTTAATTATTTGAAAGATAAATAGAAGGATGAAAATTAATTAAACCTAATTCTACTTCTTTTTAGATTTTTTATTAAAAGTATTAAAATTAAACCCTAATTTATACTAACTTCAATTATATACAATTTGTTTATGAAAACAATTAAAATAAAATATTTATTATATTTTGCTCTTTTTTCTGATTTTTATTGATATTTTATATTTTTTGTGAAAATAAGGAATTAATTAAAGACAATAATCAAAAGAAAATAATAAAAAAATAAAAACATAAAGAAAGTGAAAAAAATGCAAACCAAGGGGGTTCAGACCCCAATATGGAGGTATAATCTTTCAGCAATTTGGCCCATTTAAGCACGGCCTGGTGGACTTTTTTGCTCATGTGCTGGCATGTTGACTCAAGCTTAGGGTGTTCATCAATTCTGAGCCTTTGATCTGATCTCCAGGGGCACGTGGATGTTGGATTCTGGAAGGCGTATGGTGAACCACAACGCTGAAGCTGCATGTAAACGTACATAGAAAAATAATATTGAGATAATGCAGACCTGGGACTCGAACCCAGGTCTTGGACGTTAACGCACACAACGCTTGCCAGCTGAA
Source organism: Vicia faba (assembly GCA_948472305.1). Classification (NCBI taxonomy): domain Eukaryota; kingdom Viridiplantae; phylum Streptophyta; class Magnoliopsida; order Fabales; family Fabaceae; genus Vicia; species Vicia faba. The sequence continues at coordinate 106,266,074 of OX451741.1, forward strand.
CCACCTTGTACATGTTAACATATAATAACAAATAAATAATATAAAAGAAAAATACGCATGGATAATGTTTTTAGCGCGAAATTTAAAAGACCCTATCACGTCTCGCCACGAGGTCATCTTCTTCCTCGTTCATGAAATACTAACAGATAGGCCACGGTTTTCCAACTGTTCTCCTAGGCATGCTTTGGAAAAATAGCGATTAGGCCTAGGAGGTCCATAAATTAGGCGCGAGTATGGTATCTTCTTCGTCCAGCCATGCTGATTCTAATGGTGGTGGCCAAGGGTTCCAATTTTTCCTCGTTTCAAAATCCCCAATTTAAAACTCTGCAAACCCTAAAACTTAGCAATGGTGAAATCGTCTATAATGCATAATAATCCAATCAAACGCATGGGTTAGTTTCAGAACAGCATAAGGAATGTAAATCATATATTAAAACTTGTAAACAACGCATGAATTGATATGCACGATCATGAATTTTATTTGATACAGTCTGCACTCGTGTTACCAATTCTTGAGGTTCTGATGAGTATTCTTGATTGAGAATCGTTCAGTGGACCTTGAGGAAGCTAATGGAAGAAGTCTTGAGACCTGAATCGCCTTGCAAAGGTGTTTTCAGTATTGACTTTTTTGAGAAAAAATTTCAAGTTTTATTATGCTCCTCTGCGCAGCTTTTGTTGTTTTTTGCATTAGGTTTTCATTCTAGCTTATGTAGTGAGTCCATTAGGTCAAGAAAAGTAGAACAAATCCATTGCATTCATTGATTTTGAAAATTTGATTTTTAAGGATCTTTTCCAAATATTTTCCATGTGCTTTTGTGCAAATCATGATCCAATCAGTACAATTCTTTCCATATTTGAATGTGCACGAATTATTGAGTAAATTATATGTGCAAAAAGATTTGTTAGGTTAAGTTAAGTATTTTTTCACATATTTAATTGATTTAAGTGAATTAATATAAATAAAAATTCAAATAAATAAATAAAAAATGAATAAAAACTTCCCTTTGGGCCAAGTGGTCGTGCATATGCCATGGATGATGAATTATGGAAGAAAAATGGGCCCATTAGCAATTTTAGGTCATTTGGATCAATGTTGACTTTTCAAAATACCCAAAAATTTCCCAACTTCTACAAGGAATAACTTGCTCAATTTTTAAGCTTTTCTCATGTTCTTGGACATTTTGGAAAGGTTTTTGAGTCCTCTAACCAATGCCTTTGATCCCATGTCATTTTGATTTGCCAATCTCAAGTTATGGCCTTTGACGTAAAGTCCCTTTTTGTTGACTTTTGAAAATGACCTATAATGTTGAAATTGATAACTTTTTGTGAGAGCATTTCTTGGACTTGAAGTATGAAGATGAGTTATAGGAAATGTCTTTCTCTTCAAAATGAGCTTTGGATGGAATTTTTCTGATAATCCATATGAAAGTTATGCCTTGGTCAATTTCAGTTGACTTTTTCAGCTGTCCAAATAAGGAAACTTTTGCATCTTGATGATTTCTGAGCCAAATTTTGGAGAATCATGATCAAGCATTGATCAAATGATGTTTGTGGCTTCAAAATGATATGTTGACCAAAAATTTGAACTTCTGGCTGTCAAATGACCATTTTGCCCCTACAGTTGACTGTAGTGCAATTAGGGTTTTTGACTGTGCAATTTTGTGCTGAAAGTCTTGAAACTTGATATGAGGATGCTTGACCATATTTGTAGGCATGTGGGACTTGATTGGGCCCTTGAAAACTTCAATTTCTTGATCAGAATACAAACCCTAATTTTGACTGTATAGGAGATCTTTGACTGTGCAACCCTTGGGGAGATTTTGAAGCTTGACTTGGCATTTTCTTGAAGAATATGGGAGGGAAAATTTTGGGGTACAACAGTTGCCCCTGTTCAATCTTCTTAGACCTGAGGATGCAGATTGGCTGACGTGCCTTTCGTAATCCGAGGGTGGAAGATGATTGAACACTAAAGTGCCCAGAAATTTGCGCTCACATAGTAGCAGGGATGGTGGAATGGGCTTATAGATGCCATTTAGAGGTTGCTGGATAGGATGATGGGCTTATAGATGCCATCTGGATGTTGATTGCATAAGAGATTCCTTAGCGAGAACCTGCATACCTGCAAAAGAAACATGAGTACCTGACACGTTGCAGGAGTTGATTTTAGATGCTTGGCATAGATATGTCCTGACTGGTTACGGGAGCTGAGTCTGGAGCTTCACAAGATTATGAGTGAACCAGGGATGGTTACTACCTTAGCATGAATGGTAAGAGAACCTTGGGTGGCTGTAACTTCAACAACGCTCGTTGAGAAAATCTTGGTGGGAATTACCATCTTCGCAGGATCGGGAAGAGAACCATAGGCAATTATAATCTGAAAGGGAATTATCACCTCACTCACCGTCGGAGAGGGAACCATAGGAAAAGGAATTATCACCTCACTCACCGTCGGAGAGGGAACCATCTGAAAAGGAATTATCACCTCACTCACCGTCGGAGAGGGAACCATAGGAAAAGGAATTATCACCTCACTCACCGTCGGAGAGGGAACCATAAGGAAAGGAATTACCACCTCACTCACCGTCGGAGAGGGAACCATAAGGAAAGGAATTACCACCTCACTCACCGTCGGAGAGGGAACCATAAGGAAAGGAATTACCACCTCACTCACCGTCGGAGAGGGAACCATAAGGAAAGGAATTACCACCTCACTCACCGTCGGAGAGGGAACCATAAGGAAAGGAATTATCACCTCACTCACCGTCGGAGAGGGAACCATCTGAAAAGGAATTATCACCTCACTCACCGTCGGAGAGGGAACCATAAGGAAAGGAATTATCACCTCACTCACCGTCGGAGAGGGAACCATCTGAAAAGGAATTATCACCTCACTCACCGTCGGAGAGGGAACCATAGGAAAAGGAATTATCACCTCACTCACCATCGGAGAGGGAACCATAAGGAAAGGAATTATCACCTCACTCACCGTCGGAGAGGGAACCATCTGAAAAGGAATTATCACCTCACTCACCGTCGGAGAGGGAACCATAAGGAAATTATAATCTGGGATAACTTCTACTGAGTCTTTATCAGAAAAATCTGTTGGGAATCGATTTAGCTGGACTAGAGAAGGCCTGGGACTGGATAAGAAATCTTTGGAGTTGATTAACTGAACCGGTCTAGGTCTTGAAATATGATTGAGAATTTCAACTGCATCTTTCCTGAAAGGTAAAGGTCAGTCATATGCAATGCATGATATGGATCAAGCAATGATGTTCTCAACATAAATGAGATTTGTATGATATGATGCGTTATGCATGCTATAATGATGTATGTGATGTTTATGTATGTGTTTTTCGTCTAGGAAATTAAATCCTTGACGGGTGCCGGGAAGTCATATCCTGGGCTGATGTTGAAGAATAGATTTTGCTTCCGCTGGGGATGATAACTGCAAGAATACCGGTAGGAGAAGATGACTCTGTTGCGGAATAAACTTGGCAAATGGAAGATTCTGCGGGGAGAAAAAATATTCTAGCGACCATGCTGGGGAGTGATACTCTGTGGGGATAGAGATGCTTTGCTGAATTGATAATAATAACTTGCTGATGATATCTTTGTTGTTGGAAGTGTTGATGGACTTTGCTGGGGTAAGAAGACTTCATCGAGGACGCTCTTTCCGTGGCTTTTGGCTGAGGATAACCCAGTTATATCCTGTTAAGGAAATAACTCTTTGAATAAAGCCGGGTGACGCGTTCGTGCTCTGCGAGGGGATGAGCTTCCAGAATCTATTGGGGATGATCTTACTGCTTGGGGGAGATGAATTCCATTTCTCCTGGGGAAACTGGATTGGATTCTTCTGGGAAGTTTTGATATACGGGGGAAGTGGTTCCTTTGAATGTTGATATACCGCCAGGGAACAATCTTTAGACCAAGACTGCCGGGGATGCTTGTTAAGAATATATGTATTGCTGCTGGGGAATATTGGTATCTACTGGAGGATACTCAACTTCCTGGAGATTTGATGACTCTGCTTGGAGAAGAATGCACTGACTGCTGACTCTCTCTGGGGAATTGAGATATGCCGGTTATGTTCTTTAGCTGAACCTACCTTGGTACCTTGGAGGACCGAACAATTAGATTGCTTTAGACAACTCTTTTATTGCCCCTGTTTCTAGTGTCACCTGCAATTAATTCCTTTGTTTCGTATGCAGATATTTATGAGTTAGCAAATTATTGTCAATGCATATATCACAAATTGAACCTTGGACGTTCTTCGCAAAACAAAACAGAAAAGGAAAAACAATTGGCACTTTTAACTGAAAATATATTTGTATTGATTTTTTGAATGGCCTGAATAGGCGTTTTGTATACAAGAGGCTGACGTCCTAGTAAGAGGAACGCCGCCGAACAAAAGAGTTTATATAAATTTTGTACAAAAGAAAATAAAACAGCTGTATGAAATGAATGATCCCACTGGGTTTCAACTCTGCTATTGCCTTTATAACTCCGAGCGTCTCATCACTTGATGACCTTGGTTGAAGGTGAAGCTGACTGATCAATGCCGTTTGAACTTGATGTAGATATCGGATTCTGGATGCAAAGTGATCAATGAGACATAGTATTACGCTTTATCCCTAATTTTTGCCTGGACCGCCCTTTCAGGTTTTCGGTCCACCGGGATACCCATTTTTGCCCAAGCCCCCTTTTCAGGTTTTCGACTTGCCGGGTGTACAGATTTTTTCATTTTATCCCTTCATTTTGCCCGAACCCTTTTGGTTCGACAGGAAGCCCTAATTTTTGCCTAGGCATGTCAGCCTAGCGGGTCTTTAATTATGCGTAGTATCTTTTTACTATGTCTGCATTGGCGGGGTGAGGAAGATCGTCACCATCCATGTTGGTTAGAATCATGGCTCCTCTTGAGAACACATGTTTAACCACAAATGGCCCTTCGTACGTAGGGGTCCATTTGCCCCTTGGATCACTCTGAGGAAGGATGATTCTCTTGATTACCAGATCCCCAACTTGATATTCTTGTGGTCTGACCTTTTTGTTAAATGCCCTGATCATTCGTTTCTGATACGTCTGACCATGACAGATAGCAGCGAGTCTCTTTTCATCAATGAGGTTGAGCCGATCAAGTCGTGTCTGGATCCAATCATCTTCGCTCAGGTTTGCATCCTTCATTATCCAGAGAGAGGGTATTTGCACTTCGATCGGTAAGACTGCCTCCATACCATAAACCAGAGAGAAAGGAGTTGCCCCGGTTGACGTCCTAGCTGAGGTACGGTACCCATGTAGGGCGAACGGTAACATCTCGTGCCAATCCTTATAAGTCACTGTCATCTTCTGCACGATTTTCTTGATGTTCTTATTTGCTGCTTCTACAGCCCCATTCATCTTTGGTCTGTAAGGAGAAGAATTGTGGTGCTGTATCTTGAACTGCTCGTAGAGCTCAGCGATCATCTTATTGTTCAGATTGGTACCGTTGTCTGTAATAATTCTCTCTGGGACGCCGTACCGACAGATCAGATTATGCCGAATGAACCGTGCCACCACAGTCTTGGTTACCGTAGCATAGGAAGCTGCTTCGACCCACTTCGTGAAATAATCAACTGCTACCAGGATGAAGCGATGCCCATTAGATGCCGTAGGTTTGATCTCGCCGATCATGTCTATGCCCCACATTGCAAACGACCATGGCGCAGTCAGAACATTCAGGGGAACCGGAGGAACATGCACCTTGTCTGCATAGATCTGGCACTTGTGGCATGTCCTGGAATGTTGGTAGCAGTCAGCTTCCATTGTGGACCAGTAGTATCCTGCCCGTAGGATTTTCTTAGCCATAGTGTGTCCACTGGAATGTGTGCCAAAGGTCCCTTCGTGTAGCTCTTCCATGATTCTTTCTGCTTCCGTCTTATCCATACAGCGCAGTAAGGTTGAATCATGGTTTCGCTTGTACAAGATGCCGTTGCTAAGGAAGAACTTTGCTGCGAACCTTCTCAGGAACTTCTTATCATTGATAGAGGCACCTTCAGGGTATTCCTGAGCTTCCAGATATCTCTTCACCTCATGGTACCAAGGCTTCTCAGTCACCAATTCAGTCTCGAGATCACAACAGTACGCCGGTTCGTCCAGTTTCCAGATGATGATCTGGGGAGCCTCATTATCCCATTTAACTTTGAACATTGAAGACATTGTAGCTAACGCGTCCGCCAACTGATTCTCTTCTCTTGGAAAGTGTTCAAAGGTTATCTCTGTGAAGTGGGGGATCAAGGTCAACACACATTCTCTGTAAGGAATCAGGTTGGGATGTTTCGTATCCCACTCTCCTTTGATCTGATTGATCACAAGAGCGGAATCTCCGAAGACACTCAGAAACTTGATCCTTAGGTCGATCGCAGCTTGAAGACCCATGATGCACGCCTCATACTCTGCCATATTGTTGGTACAGTTGAAACACAGCCGGGCAATGAGTGGAGTATGAGTACCTTGAGGAGATATGATGATGGCGCCGATACCGTTTCCCAAAGCATTGGAGGCTCCATCAAAGTGCATAGACCATCGGGATACTGGTTCAGGTCCTTCATCCGGTCCAGGTACTTCACAATCAGTTACTATCATAATGCTTTCATCCGGAAACTCGAAGTTCATTGACTGATAATCATCTACAGCTTGATGTGCCAAGTGGTCTGCCAATACACTTCCCTTGATGGCTTTCTGGGTTGTGTACTGAATGTCGTATTCTGTCAAGATCATCTGCCATCTTGCAATTCTCCCAGACAGAGCAGGCTTTTCGAATATATACTTTATAGGATCCATCTTCGAGATCAACAAGGTAGTGTGAGTCAGCATATACTGTCTCAGCCGGCGAGCAGCCCATACCAAAGCGCAGCAAGTTTTCTCGAGCAGTGAGTATCGGGTCTCACAGTCGGTAAACTTTTTGCTAAGGTAATAAATGGCATGCTCTTTTCGGCCAGACTCGTCATGCTGCCCCAGCACACACCCCATTGAGTTGTCGAGCACTGTCAGGTATAATATCAGAGGTCTCCCTTCAACCGGTGGCATAAGGATGGGTGGTTTTTGGAGATACTCCTTGATTTTGTCAAAAGCAACCTGACATTCATCGTTCCAACGTACTACCTGATCTTTCTTCAACAGCTTGAAGATTGGCTCACAGGTAGCGGTTAGATGTGAGATGAAGCGAGCAATGTAATTCAGGCGTCCTAAAAAGCCTCTGACTTCCTTCTCTGTCTTAGGAACTGGCATCTCTTGAATAGCTTTGACCTTAGCAGGATCCACTTGAATACCTTTGTCACTGACCACGAAGCCTAGCAGTTTTCCCGATCTTACCCCGAAGGTGCACTTGTTCGGGTTCAACCTCAGCTTGTACAGTTTCAACCGGTCAAACAACTTTTGCAGATGATCTAGGTGCTCTTCCTCAGTCTGGGACCTTGCGATCATGTCGTCAACATACACTTCTATCTCATGATGGATCATATCATGAAATAAAGCAACCATGGCACGTTGGTAGGTTGCCCCAGCGTTCTTCAACCCGAATGGCATGACCTTGTAACAGAAGGTGCCCCACTGAGTAACAAATGTAGTCTTCTCCATGTCTTCAGGTGCCATCTTGATCTGATTGTAGCCTGAGAAACCATCCATGAAAGAGAACACCTTATGATGTGCTGTATTATCAACAAGGACATCAATGTGAGGTAAGGGGAAGTCATCCTTGGGGCTGGCCCTGTTCAGATCCCTGTAATCGACACACATTCTGACCTTACCATCCTTCTTAGGTACTGGCACCACATTAGCAACCCACTGAGGGTAAGAAGTCACTGCAAGGAACCCGACATCAAATTGTTTCATAACCTCGGCTTTAATCTTCTCAGACATCTCTGGACGCATCCGTCGGACCTTTTGCTTAACTGGAGGACAGTCTTCCTTAGTTGGCAAGTGATGGACCACAATATCGGTATCCAACCCGAGCATGTCTTCGTAGGACCAGGCAAAGATCTCCATATAATCATGCAGCATTTGAGTCAACCGTTGCTTCACGCTGAGCTCTAGGTTGGCGCCAATCTTTACCTCTTTCCTGTCTGCCTCAGTACCCAAGTTTATTGTTTCCACTGGCTCTTCATGGGGTTGAATTGCCCTCTCTTCCTGAAGCAACAGTCTTGCAAGTTCGTCAGGCACTTCGCAATCATCTTCACCTTCGTCTTCGACTAAGTTGATCGGATTTTCGAAGTCATAACTGGCAGTAGCAGAGTTGTTATCAGTGAGATCCAGAGTGGATTGAAACCTGTATGAGTGAGTGTGTGTGTAAATACAGCTGTTTTGAAATATATGTAAAGGAAAGAAAGACAGAAAAGGAGCACAAGATTTGTAATGCGAAAATACGTCCAAGATTTTCATTCATGATATATGAAATGACAATTTATATGCCCTCACAAATGAAACCACGGTGCCTCGGGTAAGACACCGGGCCCAAGAGTTTATTATTGTTTATTACAAATACCAAAAACATAGGAATTCATTACTTAGTAACAAGAGAAACAGATAAGTTGTCCTTTGCACTCCAATTGTTAAGTCCACTGTCGGTTGCCAGGTAGATCCAGCTATCAAACTCAGCTTCATCCACTTCAGCCTCGTCCTCAATGGCGTTCACTCCATGAGCAGGCAGGGGAGCTGTCACTACATTAGGCTTCTCAGATGCCTCAAACTGTACCTCCTTGGCGTCAATAAGGTCCTGCAGCTTGTTCCTTAACGTCCAACAGTCATCGGTAGAGTGCCCCGGGCTATCTGAATGGTAAGCACAACGAGCATTCGGGTTGTACTTAGGAGATGCAGTATTGGGGAACTTTGGAGCCTCCCTGACAGTCACCAAATTGGTGGATAGCAACTGTGGCAGGATCTGCGATAGGGTCATGCTTAACCGGGTAAACTCCCTCCGGGGTCTTTCAGCCCTTTGAGGATTGGTCGGCCGAGGAGCGGCAGCAGGTTTGGCAATCATTACCGCACTGACAGATTGGCGGCGCTCGGGTCTTTCTGATCTCTTGGAACCATACACGGCACTAGCCTCTTTCTTGAAGGGTTTCTTCTCAGAACTAGACGATGCACCCTTCGCAATCTTACCAGACTTTAACCCAGCTTCAATTCTTTCCCCAGTCAGAATCAAATCAGTGAACCCAGCAGAAGAATTCCCAATGAGATGGTTGAAAAATGGCCCAGATAGGGTCCCCAAGAACATGTCTACCAACTCCCGATCAGTCAATGGTGGCTGCACCCTGCCAGCCAGGTCTCTCCACTTCTGAGCGTACTCCTTAAAACCTTCGCTTGCACCTAACGACATACCCTGGAGTTGTGTATGTGTGGGGGCAAGGTCGGCATTATATTGATACTGCTTATAGAAAGCAGTAGCCAACTCCTCCCAGTTACGAACCTTGGTCCCATCCAGCTGATAGAACCATTCGAGATGAGTCCCTGAAAGACTCTCCTGGAAGAAGTGGATCCACAAATTCTTATCCGCCGAGTACGGTTGCATTTTCCGAACATAGGACCTTAGATGCAGCTTGGGACAAGACGCCCCGTCATACTTAGAGAAGGATGGTGCTTTGAACTTGTGAGGGATGATCACACCAGTTGACAAACCCAGATCTCCGAAATCCAGCCCAGGTACCTGTTGAACCTCCATAGCTTTCAACCTATCCTCCAGTTTCTTGTATCTGTCTTCTGCAGGAGGGTACTGCTCTTCATCAAAATCAGTCTCGTTGTCGGAGACTACCGGACTAGGGACCCTTGCTTCTGCCTGAGGACTACTCTTGCCGACAGAAGAACCAGCCTCTTCATGCTGCAGAGTATTGCCAAACCTTCAGCCCGAGTTGAACAGAACAGTTCTTCTCTTCTTCTTCTTCTCCTTCTTCAGGAGCATAGCCTTCAGTTCTTCTTGGCCCTGAGCCAAACCCTTGATTAATTCCTGGAATTGTGCATTCTATACCTGAAGAGCCTTGATTGATGTCTCAGTTGATGCAAAGTCAGGATTCATGATGCTGAAATAAACAGCGAAGAACTGTAAGCAACCTGAAAAGAGGAAAAACCTGCTATGCACATGATGAATGAGATGTGTTCATGCAATGCATTCAAGGGTTCGAAAATTCAACTTTGTTGTAGACAAAAAGGAACACACGTTATCATTAAGGAAATAATTGTTTGGTACATCAAAGCCTCATGGGCAAATAATACAAAAATCAAATCAATCCCAAAATATACTACGCATCCTCTTTGGAGCTATATAAGTGTTGAGATTCCTCTCCTCATGCAACAGGCGGGTGAGCTCCAAGACCTTCTTTTCACTGGCATGTAGACTAGTCTCAAGAGAATTCCTTTCCTCCTTAAGCTGGATCCAGCTCTTCTGCATCTCCTCCCAGGATGTGGGCATATCAGGGTGCTGAATAGTGTAGGACACTTCTCCTTCCAAGACTAGTTCTTTGATCACAGGGAGCATATGGGGGTAAGGCATCACTAACTTCTGGGAGCGGGCTCGTACCCACTTGAGATAAGGTTCCAACGGGATGGAGTTCCTGTGCCCCAGTGTCTTGCTGTCTATCCTACTTGGCATCCTCCAGGCTCTAATAAATCTCTGGCGAAGTCCTTGAGTATCATTGTCGAAGTCAAAAACTATGTCAGGAATTAACATGTCATGAGGGCCATCCCTCCGAGCATAACCAAACTGTCTCCAAGCCAGGCATGGGCTATAAGTGATACCTCCTCTGATTCCAAGTAAAGGAACATTAGGGTACTCCCCGCAACGATCAATGATAGTGACATCTTCTCTGGACCTAGGGCACCAATGTATATCTGCATGTGTAAGAGTCATCAACCGTTGTGACCATCTCAAACCCCACTCATTCTTCAGGACTGATTGTGGAAGGTGCGAAATAAACCACCTTCCCAGGAGAGGAGTGAAACACATAAGGACACCTCTTTTTCTCATGGTTCGAGTGTAACATGAGTGAAGGATGTCCCCCAGCAACGTAGGTATAGGATTCCTGGACATAAAGATCTGGACAGCACTGATATCAATAAGCTGATCTGGGTTAGGGAACAACACCAAACCATAGACAAGGAGGGCCACAACCTCTTCAAAAGCTTGCAAGTCAAGGGAGTTCGAACATTCATGGGCCTTTTCAAACAGAAACCTGGCTAAGAACCCTTTGATACCACTTCTAACTTCCCAATGTCCCTTGAGGTCAGATGACTGTAGGTGCAAGGCTTTAGCAATCTCTTCAAGCTTAGGTTCCTTTTCTGTACCGTTGAAGGGTAGCTGATCAAGGATAGGGATCTTCAGGAGCAGGGAGAACTCCTCCAATGTAGGTACCAACTGATAGTCCAAGAAGGTGAAACAGTGATGCAGAGGGTCAAAGAACTGGAACAGGACCTTGATCATATCTTCCTCAATGTTGGTATTAACCAAGCTGATGAGACTTCCATGTCTTTCACTGAATGAAGAGTTCTCGGGAATCCTGGATATAAGTTCCTTAAGCTGAGGAGGGATCCTTACAAGACTGATTTGAATTGTCTTTCTACGAACAGTTTCCATGTCCTACAAAACAAGAACAAAGATGAAAATTCGAACCCCTGAAATGGTTAGTCAATGCATATGATGCTGGATGATGTCATGATGCTATGATTAAACACACCACAGATATTTACAAAGACAAACATGTAAGGCACACAAGGCACACAAGACAATCCCTTAAGGTTTAAGGCCAGCATGGGGTCTGGGTAGTACCCTCTTGAATTTGGTGGGTTCAACCTGTCCTAATCAAAGTAACCGGGTTCTAAGGGTCCCAATATCACGGGATTGCTTTCATTGTTCATCGTTTCGATTTAGCCACTGAACTGGCGACCGAAATATTCCAGGAAAGTAACCCTCAATTGAGTGTAGTATCGAGTATCAACCAACCTCGGACTGCACCAAAGTCAGTTATCTCACTACCCTAAAGAGGCCAAGATAGTTCAATTAAGGTTCCTAAGGTTTGTTGATGCTTCATGACACCACGCGGAGGCCCCGTACTCTCCTTGACTGAACTCAAGGGTTACCGGTACACACCAAAGTGCCACATCAACGTAGCAGACTGTTTCAACCATGTCGGTATACCCCGCACAGTTCCCTCACAGCCTTGTTGCTACTTTCTAAGAAGGTATCCCCTAGATCTGGGTTAGGATCTATAGAACTCCCAAGCAACCCACAATTTAAAGCACACAAGGAAAACAATTGAAAACACAGTTATGAACTAGCCCTAAGGTACACCTCACTTTATAAAGGGTCCCCAGCAGAGTCGCCAGTTCTGTGATCGGTGGATCTGGAACTGACTGTTTAACGCTGGTTCGCGAAATGTCGCGGAAGCAAGAGTCGCCACCGTCTTTTATTTTCTCCAAATGGAAAGGACAAAAGCACAGAAAAATTCCTTAAAGAGATTGCTCTCGGTTCGGGAGGTAGATTATAGAAAGGGAAGGTGTTAGCACCCTTTCTATCCATGGTTATCCATGGGCTCTTAGATACTTGCTCACTTGTGTTTTCAAAAATGGTTTGTTTGCTTTTCAACGTGGGTTTTAAAAAGTTTCTCTGAAAATTCCAGTTCGACTCTTGTATCGGTCCTCAAGAGTGTTTGAAAAATTGCTTTCGAAAGCTTTTTGAAAATGTGTCGGTGTGAAAAGTCTTTTTGAATTTGTTTTGAGATTAGAGCAAGTATCTACGAGTTGTCTACCTACCCTAAGGAATTCGTCTGTGTAAATGTCCTTTAAAGTAGTGCCATCCCACCATTGAGAGATAGGTAGCACCACCGTTGGAGGCGTTCGGGTCAATTCGAGGTTCGGGACATGGTGATCACCAGAGCAATGGGAAGACACCTTAGAAGCTACCCTAATGCCAGGTTCCTGGATCATGAGGACTTACTAAGACATCCTCTACTCGACGATCACCTTTCGAGGCAAGGCAACAGTGAGGCGTACCCTAGGGGTGGTGTGTGTGATTTGTGTGTCGTTTTCATTTGCATTTATCTTGTCATGTTATTGGTGTTCTATGCGTTTGTTTTATTTTGTCCATACATTCTTTCATGCTTTTGATTAACAATTAAAAATATTGCGGGAATGTAGAAATCTAAAGCTATTACAAATGGCGTGGGTCCACATCGCCAAAATTAACCAGGACCCGATTTGACAGAAAAATAAAGAAAGCAAAAAGAAAAGAATTAAAAGTGCGAGAAGTAATTTACATGGCTTTGGGAGAGATACATAAGTATTATAATGAAATAAACTAAATACGCGAATTAATGAGAGATTAAGAACGAAACGAGGGCGTTGGACCCTTTTGCAAAAATTGAATTAACGATGAACTAATTAATTAAAATTAAAAAAGAAAGCAAGAATTGGTTTTTTTTTGGTATTTTATGTTTTTTAGGACTTAATAGAAAAAATTAATTGTAATTAAACGCTAACCCTAATTCTATTTTATTTTAACTTGTTAAGAAAATATTGAAGTTTTTTAACCTAAAATTAATCTAATTATTATATGCAAATTTAATTATAACAATAAATAAAATAAATATTTAATTATTTGAAAGAAAAATAAAAGGATGAAAATTAATTAAACCTAATTCTACTTCTTTTTAGATTTTTTTATTAAAAGTATTAAAATTAAACCCTAATTTATACTAACTTCGATTATATATAATTTGTTTATGAAAATAATTAAAATAAAATATTTATTATATTTTGCTCTTTTTTCTGATTTTTATTGATATTTTATATATTTTGTGAAAATAAGGAATTAATTAAAGACAATAATCAAAAGAAATTAATAATAAAAAAAAATAAAAACATAAAGAAAGTGAAAAAATTGCAAACCAAGGGGGTTCAGACCCCAATATGGAGGTATAATCTTTCAGCAATTTGGCCCATTTAAGCATGGCCTGGTGGACTTTTTTGCTCACGTGCTGGCATGTTGACTCAAGCTTAGGGTGTTCATCAATTCTGAGCCTTTGATCTGATCTCCAGGGGCACGTGGATGTTGGATTCTGGAAGGCGTATGGTGAACCACAATGCTGAAGCTGCATGTAAACGTACATAGAAAAATAATATTGAGATAATGCAGACCTGGGATTCGAACCCAGGTCTTGGACGTTAACGCACACAACGCTTGCCAGCTGAACCACCTTGTACATGTTAATATATAATAACAAATAAATAATATAAAAGAAAAATACGCATGGATAATGTTTTTAGCGCGAAATTTAAAAGACCCTATCACGTCTCGCCACGAGGTCATCTTCTTCCTCGTTCATGAAATACAAACAGATAGGCCACGGTTTTCCAACTGTTCTCCTAGGCATGCTTTGGAAAAATAGCGATTAGGCCTAGGAGGTCCATAAATTAGGCGCGAGTATGGTATCTTCTTCGTCCAGCCATGCTGATTCTAATGGTGGTGGCCAAGGGTTCCAATTTTTCCTCGTTTCAAAATCCCCAATTTAAAACTCTGCAAACCCTAAAACTTAGCAATGGTGAAATCGTCTATAATGCATAATAATCCAATCAAACGCATGGGTTAGTTTCAGAACAGCATAAGGAATGTAAATCATATATTAAAACTTGTAAACAACGCATGAATTGATATGCACGATCATGAATTTTATTTGATACAGTCTGCACTCGTGTTACCAATTCTTGAGTTTCTGATGAGTATTCTTGATTGAGAATCGTTCAGTGGACCTTGAGGAAGCTAATGGAAGAAGTCTTGAGACCTGAATCGCCTTGCAAAGGTGTTTTCAGTATTGACTTTTTTGAGAAAAAATTTCAAGTTTTATTATGCTCCTCTGCGCAGCTTTTGTTGTTTTTTGCATTAGGTTTTCATTCTAGCTTATGTAGTGAGTCCATTAGGTCAAGAAAAGTAGAACAAATCCATTGCATTCATTGATTTTGAAAATTTGATTTTTAAGGATCTTTTCCAAATATTTTCCATGTGCTTTTGTACAAATCATGATCCAATCAGTCCAATTCTTTCCATATTTGAATGTGCACGAATTATTGAGTAGATTATATGTGCAAAAAGATTTGTTAGGTTAAGTTAAGTATTTTTTCACATATTTAATTGATTTAAGTGAATTAATATAAATAAAAATTCAAATAAATAAATAAAAAAATGAATAAAAACTTCCCTTTGGGCCAAGTGGTCGTGCATATGCCATGGATGATGAATTATGGAAGAAAAATGGGCCCATTAACAATTTTAGGTCATTTGGATCAATGTTGACTTTTCAAAATACCCAAAAATTTCCCAACTTCTACAAGGCATAACTTGCTCAATTTTTAAGCTTTTCTCATGTTCTTGGACATTTTGGAAAGGTTTTTGAGTCCTCTAACCAATGCCTTTGGTCCCATGTCATTTTGATTTGCCAATCTCAAGTTATGGCCTTTGACTTAAAGTCCCTTTTTGTTGACTTTTGAAAATGACCTATAATGTTGAAATTGATAACTTTTTGTGAGAGCATTTCTTGGACTTGAAGTATGAAGATGAGTTATAGTAAATGTCTTTCTCTTCAAAATGAGCTTTGGATGGAATTTTTCTGATAATCCATATGAAAGTTATGCCTTGGTCAATTTCAGTTGACTTTTTCAGCTGTCCAAATAAGGAAACTTTTGCATCTTGATGATTTCTGAGCCAAATTTTGGAGAATCATGATCAAGCATTGATCAAATGATGTTTGTGGCTTCAAAATGATATGTTGACCAAAAAATTGAACTTCTGGCTGTCAAATGACCATTTTGCCCCTACAGTTGACTGTAGTGCAATTAGGGTTTTTGACTGTGCAATTTTGTGCTGAAAGTCTTGAAACTTGATATGAGGATGCTTGACCATATTTGTAGGCATGTGGGACTTGATTGGGCCCTTGAAAACTTCAATTTCTTGATCAGAATACAAACCCTAATTTTGACTGTATAGGAGATCTTTGACTGTGCAACCCTTGGGGAGATTTTGAAGCTTGACTTGGCATTTTCTTGAAGAATATGGGAGGGCAAATTTTGGGGTACAACAGATAAGAATCAAGAAAAATCTTAGGGTCGACTTAACTGAACCAAGCAAGGTCTTGGAATAACTTCAACTGGGCAAGAATCAGGGAGATCTTAGGGTCGATCTAAGTGAACCAGAGAAGGCCTTTGACTGGATAAGAATCAGGAAAATCTTATGGTCGATTTAACTGAACCGGGCAAGGTCTTGGAATCTTCAACTGGGCAAGAATCAGGGAGATCTTAGGGTCGATCTGACTGAACCAGAGAAGGCCTTTGACTGGATAAGAATCAGGAAAATCTTATGGTCAATTTAACTGAACCGGGCAAGGTCTTGGAATCTTCAACTGGGTAAGAATCAGGGAGATCTTAGGGTCGATCTGACTGAACCAGAGAAGGCCTTTGACTGGATAAGAAACAGAAAAATCTTAGGGTCGATTTAACTGAACCGGACAAGGTCTTGGAATATCTTCAACTGGATAAGAATCAGGGAGATCTTAGGGTCGATCTGACTGAACCAGAGAAGGCCTTTGACTGGATAAGAAACAGGAAAATCTTAGGCTCGATTTAACTGAACCGGACAAGGTCTTGAAATCTTCAACTGGATAAGAAACAGGGAGATCTTAGGGTCGATCTGACTGAACCAGAGAAGGCCTTTAACTGGATAAGAATCAAGAAAATCTTAGGGTCAATTTAACTGAACCGGGCAAGGTCTTGGAATCTTCAACTGGATAAGAAACAGGGAGATCTTAGGGTCGATCTGACTGAACCAGAGAAGGCCTTTGACTGGATAAGAATCAGGAAAATCTTAGGGTCGATTTAACTGAACCGGGCAAGGTCCTGGAATCTTCAACTGGGTAAGAATCAGGGAGATCTTAGGGTCGATCTGACTGAACCAGAGAAGGCCGTTGACTGGATAAGAAACAGGAAAATCTTAGGGTCGATTTAACTGAACCAGACAAGGTCTTGAAATCTTCAACTGGATAAGAAACAGGGAGATCTTAGGGTCGATCTGACTGAACCAGAGAAGGCCTTTGACTGGATAAGAAACAGGAAAATCTTAGGGTCGATTTAACTGAACCAGACTAAAGTCTTGGAATATAGCTGAGAACTTAACTGGATCTTTCCTGAAAGGTAAAGGTCAGTCATATGCAAGGCATGATATGAATCAAGCGACGATGTTCTCAACATAAATGAGATTTGTAAGATATGATGCGTATATGCATGCTATAATGTATGGAAATGTGATGTTTATGAATGTATCTTTTCGTCTTAGGAAAATAAATCCTTGACGGGTGCCGGGAAGTCATATCCTGGGCTGATGTTCGGAGGATAGTGCTTTGTTGTTTCTGCTGGGGATGATAGTTGCAAGAATACCGGTAGGAGAAGATAACTCCGTTGGGGAATAAACTTGGCGAATGGATTACTCTGCGGGGAGAAAAGTACTCTAACGATCTTGCTGGGGAACAATACTCTGTGGGGAGAGAGGTACTTTGCTGGAATGTTGATGGTAACTTCGCTGGGGATACCGTTGTTACGTCGGAAGTGTTAATAGACTTCGCTGGGGATAAGAAGACTTTGCCGAGAACGATCTTTCCGTGGCTTTTGGCTGAGGATAACCCAGTTATATCCTGGTAGGGAAATAACCTTTGAATAAAGCCGGGAGACGCGTTCGTGCTCTGCGGGGGAGAAGCTTCCAGAATCTACTGGGGATAAGCTTACCGTTTGGGGAGATGGACTCCACCTTTCCTGGGGAAACCAGATTGGACTCTCCTGGGGAAATTTGAACTATATTGGGGAAGTGACTCCATTGAATGTTTGATATACCGCCGGGGAACAATCTTTAGGTCAAGACTGTCGGGGATGCTTGTTAAGAATATTTGTATACTGTGCTAGGGAATATTGAGATCTGCGGGGGTACCCAACTTCCTTAAGGCTGATTGTATAGTTTTGCTTGGGGAGAGTGCATTGACTTGCTGACTCACTCTCTGGGGATTTAAGATATACTGGTTATGTTCTTCAGCTGAACTCACCTTGGTACTTTGGCGGATAGAGCCATTAGATCGCTTAGACCACCCATCATTGCCCCTGTTTTTGAGGTGGGAGAGGAAGACCTGTGAGGTGCTGATAGTTGTTGATGGACAAACCTTCTTCTGGTAGGCAGGTGACAAGATGACAGGACATAGTCGTACGTTTTAATCCCTAACTTTTGCCTGGACCGCCCTTTCGGGTTTTCAGTCCAACGGGATACCCATTTTTGCCCAAGCCGCCTTTTCAGGTTTTCGACTTGCCGGGTGTGCAGATTTTTCATTTCATCCCTCATTTTGCCCGAACCCTTTTGGTTCGCCGGGAAGCCCTTATTTTTGCCTAGGTATGTCAACCTAGCGGGTCCTTGATTATGCGTAGTATTTTTTTCGACTATGTCCACACTCTCCGGATGTAGGGAGTTGCCCCTGTTAGAAGTGTTTTGTCATGCCAACGAAGATGTTTAATCAGGCAAGATTCGTCGTTGGAGTTCCCCAAGTGACTCAGGCGGAGATTTGCCCCAGGCTATTTAGCCTTTGAGAGATTCTCTGAATCTTGATTGGACTGCCCCAGATGATGGACAATAATCATGCCATGCCCCTTGATTGGAAGTTCTTTTGTTCACTAGGTATTCATCGTGTGAATTTCCTTATTGTTCAAACAAATAGTCATATGCAAACAATGTTATATCAAAAATGCAAAGCTTATGTCTGTCTTGAAGATTTTGAAAATGCATTCTTTTTCATAAAACAAGTGAATGCTTGTAAAACGTGATGTCAACTCCGTATTTACCGTAAGCCTTAAGGAGTCAAGATACCTTTCGTAACAGTATGCTTTTGAACTAACCCATGCTTCAGCTAGGACTTTTAAGGGTTGTAGCGTGGCCTGGTTCACGGTTTAAGAAACAAAGGATAAAGGCTCAAATTTTATTTGTACCCACCCGCTCTTCGTGATGTTCTCCAAACCTAAACTCAGTTGATCATAAGTTAGACCTTGTTTGAGTCTTTGCTCTGATTTTCCGATGATGATTCGGATGTTGACAATTTATTTTGAACAGGCAGTCATTTCCTTTTTGTTGAGGGTTTGTAGAACCTCTTTCTTTTTTGATCCTGTTGTCCCTGTTTTTTGCCTGAGTTGTTTCCTTTTTGGAATTACAGTCAGTGGGATGCCCCAGTTTTGTAAGTCTCCTTCATAGGTTTTGACTTATTGGGCTTTAGTTTTTTTTTTGTTTTGGTAATGACTGCCTGTCTTTATGATTATTCGGAACCATCACTGTCTTTCTTTGTTTTGTAAGGACCTCTTTGGTGCCATTTGTTATGCACTTGAATCAACTGAGAAGACTACCCTGCCCCAGGTTATGATTAAGGGTTTAAATTTTTTGTGAAAAGAAAAACTCCTACTTCTTTGACTTGAAGGGGTTGACGAGGGATTATCATCCTTATAACTCCAGTGTTTAGGGATTGAAATAATGCCTGTACCTCATCAGTGGGGTCTGTTCAAAAGCATACTGTAGATTGTGGTATTCGTTTTCGTCATCCTCCCTCAAGAGGCTTAGCATTATTAATCGAGCGTTGATCATCAGAAAAAATATGAAAATAATTTGCATATAGTGAATACGAATATATTGCTTTAAAACAGACATATGCGATGCATTAATGAAATAACAACGTTTAACATGAGTAAATGTTTGAACAAAAGTAAATTACAACTTGAAAATCCTAATGAACAAAAGTCTTTTCATCTCAGGGCTTGTTACTTCAAACGGTGAGCCTTGGAGGGAGGGTATAAAAACTCTGCTTGACCATCTTGTGTGAACTCCAATGCTCCTTCATCAATCAGGTCCTGGATCTTGTTCTTCAGTGCCCAACACTCATTTGTATCATGCCCTGGACTGGCAGAGTGGTAGGCACACCTTTTATTGGGATGATAGGTAGGAGATGCTGTATTGGGGTTCCGGGGATGAGCCCTTAATGTGATCAGATTCAATCTCAACAGGCGTTGTAAAGCTTGAAACAGTGACATGTTGAGCTGGGTGAATTGCCTCCTGGGCTTGTCTGGCTGAAGCTGGTGAGGTTGATGTTGAGTTTGTGACACTGGAGCCATTTGAGGAGCTCTCCCCTTATCTCCTTGTATTAAAGATGGTTGAATGATGACTGGCTCTTTACCCTTAGACGTTTGCCCCAGTTGGTTACCCTGAAGCAGTTGGTTGATGAGAACTCCGAGCTCTTCTTGTCTTTGAGCTAAACTTTGAATGGCAGTCACCTGCCTCAACATCTGGGCTTTCATTGCATCCACTTCAGCTTGCAGACGTTTCAGCCATTCGTCCTCAGCGCTGTTCCTGACCAAAGTCCCCATGAGAAGTGTTCTCAGCTCCTTCTGCCCCTTGGATAGATTCAGGAGGATTTCCTCGAACCGAGTCTCTTGAGCAAGAAGGTCCTGGTTGTATTGTCGGGAAGCCATTGCTGAAATAAACAGCGCAGATGGTAAGTGACCTGTCAAAAGGGTACCTGTTATGCAATGATGTGTATGACATGCATGTAATGTTTTCAAGGACCTCGCGGGGTAAACAAGAAAATTGTTAGAGTTGGAAACTGGTAACTTGATTGAAGGAACTTCTTGTTGTTGAGAGTCCTTCTTCAAGGGTCAAGGCTCACCATATCTAGTGGGTCATAGCCCCTGACAACCTTGTCTAGAGGAAAATAAATCCCCTTTGCCCCTTGCTGGACAGTTGGTTCATCATGACCTGCATCACAAGCCCTTGAGATCCTTGAAATGGGTTAGTCCTTATGTAGGATGCATGCAATGGTATGATGTTATGCTATGCATGGGGTAACGTAAGTAAACCCTTTTATGAGTCCCAATTAAGGACTGTGAACAAAATCTGCAAGAAACTTAGTAAACCCTGTTATGAGTACCAATTAAGGACTATAAACAAAACCTGTAGGGAACTCAAGTGTTAGATAACAAGTATGCAAATAGTCAAGTTGGAAGGCACACAAGTCACACAAGAGAAACCCTTAGAGTTTAGGCCAGCATGGGGTCTGGGTATTACCCTCTTGAAGTTGGTGGGCTCAACCTGTCCTATCAGAAGTAACCGGGTTCTAAGGGTCCCAATATCACTGGATTGCTTTCATTGTTCATCGTTTCGATTTAGCCACTGAACTGGCGACCAAAATATTCCAGGAAAGCAACCCTTAATTGAGTGTAGTATTGAGTATCAACCAACCTCGGACTGCACTAAAGTCAGTTATCTCACTACCCTAAAGAGGCCAAGATAATTCAATTAAGGTTCCTAAGGTCAGTTGATGCTTCGTGACACCACGCGGCGGCCCCGTACTCTCCTTGACTGAACTCAAGGGTTACCGGTACACACCAAAGTGCCACATCAACGTAGCAGACTGCTTCAACCATGTCGGTATACCCCGCACAGTTCCCTCACAGCCTTGTTGCTACTTTATAAGAAGGTATCCCCCAGATCCGGGTTAGGATCTATAGAACTCCCAAAACAGTCCCACAATTTAAAGCAAACAAGTCAAAGCAATTGAAAACATAGTGATCTTAGTCCTAAGGTACACCTCACTTTAAAGATTCCCCATCAGAGTCGCCAGTTCTGTGATCGGTGGATCTGGAACTGACTGTTTAACGCTGGTTCGCGAAATGTCGCGAAAGCAAGAGTCGCCACCGTCTTTTATTTTCTCCAAACTGAAAGGACAAAAGCACATAAAAATTCCTTATAGAGATTGCTCTCGGTTCGGGAGGTAGATTTATAGAAAGGGAAGGTATTAGCACCCTTTCTATCCATGGTTATCCATGGGCTCTTAGATACTTGCTCACTTGTGTTTTCAAAAATGTTTGTTTGCTTTTCAACTGTGGGTTTAAAAAAAGTTTCTTTGAAAATTTCAGTTCGACTCTTGTATCAGTCCTCAAGAGTGTTTGAAAAATTGCTTTTTGAAAGCTTTTTGAAAAGTGTCGGTGTGAAAAGAAGTTTTTGATTTTGTTTTGAAATTAGAGCAAGTATCTACGAGTTCTCTACCTACCCTAAGGAATTCATCTGTGTAAATGTCCTTAAAGTAGTGCCATCCCACCATTGAGAGGTAGGTAGCACCACCGTTGGAGGTGTTCGGGTCAATTCGAGGTTTTAGGGACAGTGTGGTCACCAGAGCAATAGGAAGACACCTTAGAAGCTACCCTCATGCCATGTTCATGGACATGAGGACTTACTAAAACATCCTCTACTCGACGACCACTTTTCGAGGGGCAAGGAAACAGTGAGGCGTACCCTAGGGGTGGTGTGTGATTTGTGTGTCATGTTCAATTATGTTTATCTGGTTCATGCATTGGTGATCTACGCTTTGTTTTTATTTTCGGCATTCATTCTTTCATGTGAGTTATTAACAATTAAAAGATGCGGAATTAAAGGTCCTACGCTATTACAAAGGCGCGGGTCTACATCGCCAAATTAGTCCAAGACTCGATTTGAAATAAAAATAAAATGCGGAAAGATAAATGTCTAATTAATCTATTACACGGCTTTGGGATAAATACATTGTATTCACAAAAAGAAATAAAAATAAAATGCGAGAAGAAGTAAAGTCGGGAATGCGAGGGCGTTGGACCCTTTTAAGGAAATTAAATTAGAATTAATGAATTAATTAAGTTAAATGAGAAAAGGAATTTATTTTTGAGTTTTTTTGTATTTATGGAATTAGTAAGAAAATTAAATGAAATTAGAACTCTAATTCTAAACTATTTTTAATTTATTAAAAAAAATGTTTAAACCTAACCTAGTTTTAACCTAATTATTTAATGGCAAATTTATTTACAAAAAATAATTAATTAGTAATAATGGTAAAAGAAAAGAAAAAAAGATAAAAGTATTTAAAACCCTAATTCTACATTTTTTAGTTTATTAAAAAAACATTAAAATTAAACCTAGAATTAAAACTAAATTAATTAATAAAATTTATTTACAAAAATGCTAGTGAATTAAACATTAAAACATATTTTTTATTTTTATAGTTTCTGATTTTTTGGTATTTTTATGTTATGAAAAATTAATTTAAAGAATTAAAATAAAACTAAATAAAACAAATAAAATAGAAAAAATAAAAAGAATGAAAAATAGAATGCAAACCAATGGGGGGTGTTGACCCCAATTTTGGAGGTAAGTTGCCAGCAATTTGGCCCATTTATTGGAGCCTCTTTTGACTTTTCTGACCACGTGCACATGCGTTGACTGGGGTGTTCCCTGGACCTTGATTTTTGACCTTCAGATTCGTCTCTTGGGCCATGTGGCAAGCTTGGATAGTAGATGCATGGTGAACCCCTGGAAGGCACGCTGCGTAGGAACATGGAAGACAAAATAATATTGAGAAGGGAGGGGACCTGGGAATCGAACCCAGGTCCCAGTGCTTACCAAGCCTTTTGCCTGCCAACTGAGCCATTAGCGCGTTTTGTGTATAATATGGAAAATAAAGAATATAATGTAAAACAATGATGAGTGGTGTCCTTCGCGCGAAATTCAAACGCGCCTATGATCAATGGACACGTCCTCCATCTTCTTCATGCTTCTTGTAAAATAAAAAGAGATAGCGGGGGTTTTAAACCCGCACTAAATGGCATATGTGAAAATAGCGATTAGGCCACCGTTGCTCATAAATTGAGCGCGACATATGGACTGAGTTCGTGTGAAGCTTCTGGTTCTAATGGCGTAAGTCTCGTTGGCCAATTTTTCCCCAAGCGTAAAGCCCCAATTCTACAGCTTTGAAACCCTAACGAGCTCCAATGGTGGATTCATGTATAGGGCACGAAAACTCAATTGGATGGCATGGTTAGCTTCAGAATGATTGAATTAGTACAAATCAACAAGAAAAATGCAAGAATGATGCGTATAAATTGAAACACGAATATAAAAAATATTTGAGAAAATTGGACTTTGTTCTACCACTTCTTTATGCGTGAGGACTGGAAAAAGATTGAGTCACGTTCAGGGAGACCTTGGCAAGCTTTTTGGATGGATTATAGGCTTTGAAACCAACTCTAAGTGCGTTTTCAGTTTTCAATTTTTTCACAAAAAGATGCCAAGTTTGTATTCAGGTTTGAGCGCAGCTTCGAGGTTTTTGTGATTAGGTTTAGCATCCTGTATATGTATGGGACGAATTAGAGTAAGAATTTGAGTCCATAACCCTTTGCTTTGATGAATCCAATATTTGATTTCCATGGAATCTTTTTCAATATTTTCTTCATGAAGAACATGCCGATTTGCACCAAATCTTTCCTTTTTTGATGTGCACGAGATCCTTAGGCCTTGATGAGAGATTATACTGCACAAAAAGATTTGAAAACCTTATTTTAGTATTTTTCTTGTAATTAATTTTGATTAAATAGATTAAATATTCAATTAATTAATTAAAAATAAGAAAATAACTCCCCTTTGGGTCAATGGGTCGTGCCTAGCTTTTGGATGATGATTCTTGGAAGAAAATGTGGCCCATTAGCAATTTTGAGGCATTTGAAGCAAAGTTGACTTTTCAAAATTCTCAAAAATTTCCCAACTTCCACAAGGCATATCTTGCTCAATTTTTAAGCTTTGATCATGTGCTTCGACATTTTGGAAAGGTCTTGAAGTCTTCTAACCAATTCCTTTGGTCCCATGTAATTTTGATTTACCAATCTCAAGTTATGGTCTTTGACTTAAAGTGCCTTTTTGTTGACTTTTGAAAATGACCTACAATGTTGAAATTGATAACTTTTTGTGAGAGCATTTCTTGGACTTGAAGTATGAAGAGGAGTTGTAGGAAATGTCATTCTCTTAAAAATGAGCTTTGGATGGAATTTTTATGATAAACCATGTGGAAGTTATGCCTTGGTCAAGTTACAGTTGACTTTTTCAACTGTCCAAATATGGAAACTTTTGCATCTTGAGACTTTTTGAGCCATGCCTTGAAAATCATGATCAAGAATTGATCAAATGATGTTTGTGGCTTCAAAATAAGATGTTGACCAAAAATTTGAACTTTTGACTGTCAAATGACCATTTTACCCCTACAGTTGACTGCTGAGCAATTAGGGCATTTTACTGTGCAATTTTGTACTGTAAGTCTTGAAACTTAGCATGTGGATGCTTGACCATGTTTATAGGCATGTGGGACTTGATTGGGCCCTTGGAAACTTCAATTTCTTTGTCAGAACCAAAACCCTAATTTTTTACTGTTAGGAGGCCCTTAAACTGTGCAACCCTTGGGGAGACTTTGAAGCTTTGACTTGGCAAATCTTGAAGAATATGGGAGGGCAAATTTTGGGGTACAACAGTAATCATCTACAGCCTGATGTGCCAAATGATCTGCCAACACACTCCCTTTTATTGCCTTTTGAGTCGTGTATTAGATGTCATACTCAGTCAAGATCATCTGCCATCTTGCTATTCTTTTGGACAAGGCAGGCTTTTCGAAGATATACTTGATAGGATCCATCTTTGATATCAATAGAGTAGTGTGAGTCAGCATATACTATCTCAGCCGGCGAGCATCCCATGCCAAAGCGCAGCAAGTTTTCTCGAGCAATGAATATCGGGTCTCGCAGTCGGTAAACTTTTTCTAAGGTAATAAATGGCATGCTCTTTTCGGCCAGACTCGTCATGCTTCCCCAGCATGCACCCCATTGAGTTGTCGAGTACTGCCAAGTATAAGATCAAAGGTCTCCCTTTAACTGGAGGCATCAGAATATGAGGCTCTTGGAGATACTCTTTGATCCTTTCGAAAGCCTCTTGGAGATACTCTTTGATCCTTTCGAAAGCGGCCTGGCATTCATCGTTCCAACGTACTACTTGATCTTTCTTCAGTAGCTTGAAGATTGGATCACAAGTAGCAGTCATGTGCGAGATGAATCGGGCAATATAGTTCAGACGTCCCAGAAAGCCTCCGACTTCTTTTTCTGTTCGAGGAGCTGGCATTTCCTGTATAGCCTTCACCTTTGCAGGATCCACCTGAATACCTTTATCGCTTACGACGAAACCCAGCAGCTTACCAGATCTCACCCCGAAGGTGCACTTGTTCGGGTTTAATCTCAGCTTGTACAACTTTAACCTGTCAAATAATTTCTGAAGGTGGTCAAGATTTTCTTCCTTAGTCTGGGATCTTGCAATCATGTCATCAACGTATACCTCAATATCATGATGGATCATGTCATGGAACAAAGCGACCATGGCGCGCTGATACGTTGCCCCGGCATTCTTCAATCCAAAAGGCATGACTTTGTAGAAAAAGGTACCCCATTGAGTAACAAAGGTTGTCTTCTCCATGTCTTCGGGAGCCATTTTAATCTGGTTATAACCGGAGAAACCATCCATAAAGGAGAAGACCTTATGTTGTGCAATATTGTCAACCAGAACGTCGATATGACGTAGAGGGAAATCATCCTTGGGGATCGCCCTGTTCAGATCCCTATAGTCAACACACATTCGAACCTTACCATCCTTCTTCGGCACAGGAACCACGTTGGCAACCCACTGCGGGTAAGAAGTAACTGCTAGAAAACCGGCGTCAAACTGTTTCATAACTTCAGCCTTGATTTTGTCAAACATATCCGGGCGCATTCGGCGGACCTTCTGTTTCACTGGAGGACAATCTTCCTTGGTAGGCAGGCGGTGAACCACAATATCGGTATCCAACCCAGGCATATCTTCATAGGTCCAGGCAAAGATCTCAACGTAGTCACGCAACATCTGAATCAGCCGTTTCTTAACACTAGGCTCCAGATTTGCACCGATCTTGACCTCTTTGTTGTCTATCTCTGTACCCAGATTTACCGTTTCCACAGGCTCCTCATGCGGTTGTATGACCCTATCTTCTTGAAGTAACAGTCTAGCAAGTTCACCAGGCACTTCGCAATCATCTTCACCTTCGTCTTCGGCTAAGTTGATTGGACTTTCGAAGTCATAACTGGCAGTAGCAGAGTCGTTACCAGTGAGATCCAGAGTGGATGTAGACCTGTATATGTGAGTGTGTGTAAAATAGCTGTATTGCAATATATAATAAAATAAAAACAAGGAGCGCAAAATTTAAAATGCAAGAAATGTCCAATGCTTTTATTAATGATATATGTATATGACACACATAAATCCCTCACACATGAAGCCACAGTGCCCCGGGTAAGACACCGGGACGTAAAGTTTAAAACATTATCTGTTACAAATTCAAAAGAAAAGTCTCATTACTGGGTAATAAAAGAAATTGGGACAAATTCCTTTGCCGTCCAATTGCTTAATCCACCGTCAGCCGTTGGGTAGATCCACTTGTCAAATTCAGACTCTTCAACATCATCTTCAATGGCATTCACTCCTGAATTGCTGATTAACAGGGGAGGTCTTCCGATTCGTGCACTCTGAACAACCTGTTATACCCCAAAATTTGCCCTCCCATATTCCTCAAGAAATTGTCAAGCCAAGCTAGAAAAGTTCCCCAAGGGTTGTGCAGTGCAACAGTCTCCTAAACAGTCCAAATTAGGGTTTTGAGTCTGATCAAGAAAAGGAGGTTTTCAAGAGCTCAATCAAGTCTCATAGGCTTACAAACATGGTCAAGCATCCCCATATCAAGTTTCAAGGCATTCAGCTCAAGATTGCACAGTCAAAACCCTAGATTGCACTACAGTCAACTGTAGGGGCAAAATGGTCATTTGGCAGTCAAAAGTTCAAATTTTTGATCAACATATCATTTTGAAGCCACAAACATCATTTGATCAATGCTTGATCATGATTCTCAAAATTTGGCTCAGAAATCATCAAAGATGCAAAAGTTGCTATATTTGGACAGCTGAAAAAGTCAACTGAAATTGACCAGGGCATAACTTTCACATGGATTATCAGAAAAATTCCATCCAAAGCTCATTTTGAAGAGAAAGACATTTCCTACAACTCATCTTCATACTTCAAGTCCAAGAAATGCTCTCACAAAAAGTTATCAATTTCAACATTATAGGTCATTTTCAAAAGTCAACAAAAAGGGACTTTAAGTCAAAGGCCATAACTTGAGATTGGTAAATCAAAATGACATGGGACCAAAGACATTGGTTAAAGGACTCAAAGACCTTTCCAAAATGTCCAAGAACATGTGAAAAGCTTAAAAATTGAGCAAGTTATGCCTTGTAGAAGTTGGGAAATTTTTGTGAGATGGCAAAAGTCAATTATCATTGAAAGTCCAATTTTGACAAAAGGGCCCCATTTTTCTCACTTTGTCCATCCTTGTCATGCCACACACGTGGCCCATGGTTGATTTCAAGACCAAATGTTGACTTTTTCATTTTTATTTAATTTTTGATGATTTAATTCATTTTAATTCATTAAAAATTCAAATAAAATTTAAAGGTCAATGTAATGGTGTCAAATGAATTTGGACAAGTTCTATACATCATGAATCAACTCTAAAATCAGGCCAAGGTTCATTTTCATACTAAGTCTAGGTTTTGGCTAGAATTTAGGAAAAAAATGGTTAATGAACAAACCCTAATGCCAATTCTTTCTCAAGCATGGATTAAGGGGAGTTAGCATGCCTATTCAATTCCATAAGGATCATTGAGTCAAACCCTACCAAGAACATAGCACAAAACTCGTTCAAAGTCCATTTAGCAATTTGAATTTTTGGCCATAAATTGAAAATCTGAAATCAGTGCTAGGGATCTTCTGAAGCCAAAATTTTTATACCATCATCATCCTGAAGCATCATTGAACACGTCCCAACCCTTAACCTCAATCAAAACGCGAAGAAACGGTAGCTATAACTCAGACCGTGTCCCAAATTTTTTGAAATCGAATTCTCCATTCTAAGCATGATTATTGCATTTTGATTACATATTCTTGTTTCTCATGATGTTCTAAAGCTAACTGTATTAATTAATTTCATTTTGGAGCAATACGTGCGATTTCACCATGTTTAGATATTAGGGTTTTCAGAAGGAAAAATTAGGGGTTTCCAAGAACGGCAAAATTGGACGTTCCTAATACCATGGTTGTATTCGGGACATGGAGACGAAGAAAGATGCATCCTCGCGCTTAATTTATGTTAAGAAGAGAGCTATTCGCTATTTTTTTGAATCACCCCTAACGCAACAGTATAAAAACCGTGGCCTCTGAGTTATGTTTTTGCAGGGATGAAGATGATGATGTCGTGGCATAATGGGACTGGCTCATTTAAATGACGCGCGCGCTTTTAAGACCATTGACCAATTTTGATATTTATTATTTAATTGCTATGTTATGTTAATTAAAAGTGAATGGCTCAGCTGGCAACGCACTATGCATGTGACTTCAAAGACCTGGGTTCAAACCCCAGGTCTCACACATTTCCAATATTTTTTTTTCTTTCCAGGTTCAATGCAACGCCCACATGAGGACTCACCATGCACAGTCAAGAAGCGTTATCCACGTGTCCCAGGGGACCTGATCAAGGGTCCAGCTTGAAGGTATACCATGAGGGCAAGTCAGCAGGCGCACACTTGAATGGAAAAGTCAACAAATGGCCATCAACTGGGCCAGGCCTTTCAGATTTGCACTCCCAAATTCAAATCCATACCCTCCTGGTTCTATTTTTCTTTCTTTTTTAATTTTCTTCATATTCTATTATTTACTTTTTTTTTACTTTCTGATTTAATTAAATTTTTTACAAAAAATACAAAAAAACATTAAAAAGGCAAAAAACAATATAATTAATTTTGACTCTTTTTTAATAAATTGAAATATGACTCATTTAGTTTAATTAGGTCTTAGTTTTAATTTTAATTCTTTTTTTTTTTTCATAATAAAAATCCCAAAAAATGTAGAATTAGGTTCATTTAGTCTTCAATTTCCTTTTTTAATTCTTTAACCTTTTTCTCACAATATTATTAATTATTATTTATTTGCTATAAATCAAAATTGTACATAATTAGTTTAGAATTTAATTAGGTTAGAAAATTAAATCTTTTTCATAATAAAACTTAAAAATGATAGAACTAGGATTTTAATTTTAATTAACTTTTCTCTTTTTTCTTTTAAACCTAAAAAACACAAAAAACATTATTTTTAATTTTTAATTTCCTTGATTATTTTAATTATCTGTTAAAGGGTCCAACGCCCTAATTTTGTTTAATCTTTTTATTTCGCGCATTTGTTTTATATTGTGTAAATACCTCTGTATATGCCCCAAAGCCATGTAATTAAAAAACTCTCGGACTTTTTATTTTACTTTCAGTCAAATCGGGTTCGGTTTTTTTTGGCGATGTGGACCCGCGCCCGTTGTAATAGTTAGATTTATTTTCTCGCAAATATAACTGTTAATAAATATGCATGAAAGAATGAATGCCCGAAAAATAAAATTGAATCGTTAGATCACCAATGCATGACAAGACAAATAATGAACTGAAAATGACACACAATTCGCACACACCACCCCTAGGGTACGCCTCGCTGTTGCCTTTCGAAAGGTGGTCGTCGAGTAGAAAATGTCCTAGTAAGTCCTCATGGTCCGGGAACCTGGCATGAGGGTAGCTTCTAAGGTGTTTTCCCATTGCTCCGGTGATCACCACGTCCCTAAAACTCGAATTGACCCGAACACCTCCAACGGTGGTGCTACCTACCTCTCAATGGTGGGATGGCACTACTTTAAAGGACATTTACACAGACGAATTCCTTAGGGTAGGTAGGTTCTCAAAGGTACTTGCTCTAATTTCAAACAAATCAAAACATCTTTTCATCAACACACTTTCAAAAACTTTCCAAAACAAACCTTTCAAAACACTCTGACGTACGAGTTGAATTGAAACTTTTCAAAGAATATTTTTGAAACCCACAATTGAAAAGCAAGCAACAATTTTGAAAACACATTGAGCAAGTACCTAAGAGCCCATGGATAAACCATGGATAGAAAGGGTGCTAATACCTTCCCTTTCTATAACCTACCTCCCGAACCGAGAGCAATCTCTTAAAAGGAATTTTTCTGTGCTTTTGTCCTTTCCTATTGGAGAAAATAAAAGACGGTGGCGACTCTTGCTTCCGCGACATTTCGCGAACCAGCTTTAAAACAGTCAGTTCCAGATCCACCGATCACAGAACTGGCGACTCTGCTGGGGAAAAAACTTAAAGTGAGGTGTACCTTAGGGCTAGTTACAACTGTGTTTTCAATTGTTTCCTTGTATGCTTTAAAATTGTGGGTTGCTTGGGAGTTCTATAGATCCTAACCCGGATCTGGGGAATACCTTCTTAGAAAGTAGCAACAAGGCTGTGAGGGAACTGTGCGGGGTATACCGACATGGTTGAAACAGTCTGCTACGTTGATGTGGCATTTTGGTGCGTACCGGTAACCCTTGAGTCAGTCGAGGAGAGTACGGGGCCTCCATGTGGTGTCATGAAGCATCAACAGACCTTAGGAACCTTAATTGAACCATCTTGGCCTCTTTAGGGTAGTGAGATAACTGACTTTGGTGCAGTCCGAGGTTGGTTGATACTCGATACTACACTCAATTGAGGGTTGCTTTCCTGGAATATTTCGGTCGCCAGTTCAGTGGCTAAATCGAAACGATGAACAATGAAAGCAATCCCGTGATATTGGGAACCTTAGAACCCGGTTACTTTGATTAGGACAGGTTGAACCCACCAACTTCAAGAGGGTACTACCCAGACCTCATGCTGGCCTTAAACCTTAAGGGCCTGTCTTGTATGCCTTGTGTGCCTTACATGTTTGTCTTTGTAAATATCTGTGTTTAATCATAGCATCATGACATCATCCAGCATCATATGCATTAACTAACCATTTCAGGGGTTCGAATTTTCATCTTTGTTCTTGTTTTGTAGGACATGGAAACTGTTCGTAGAAAGACAATTCCAATCAGTCTTGTAAGGATCCCTCCTCAGCTTAAGGAGCTTATATCCAGAATTCCTGAGAACTCTTCATTCAGTGAAAGACATGGAAGCCTCATCAGCTTGGTCAACACCAA
This sequence comes from Vicia faba, assembly GCA_948472305.1. Taxonomy (NCBI): domain Eukaryota; kingdom Viridiplantae; phylum Streptophyta; class Magnoliopsida; order Fabales; family Fabaceae; genus Vicia; species Vicia faba. The sequence continues at coordinate 106,298,126 of OX451741.1, forward strand.
CATTGAGGAAGATATGATAAAAGTCCTGTTCCAATTCTTTGACCCTCTGCATCACTGTTTCACTTTCTTGGACTATCAGTTGGTACCTACATTGGAGGAGTTCTCCCGACTCCTGAAGATCCCTATCCTTGATCAGCTACCCTTCAACGGTACAGAAAAGGAACCTAAGCTTGAAGAGATTGCTAAAGCCTTGCACCTACAGTCATCTGACCTCAAGGGACATTGGGAAGTTAGAAGTGGTATCAAAGGGTTCTTAGCCAGGTTTCTGTTTGAAAAGGCCTATGATTGTTGGAATTCCCTTGACTTACAAGCTTTTGAAGAGGTTGTGGCTCTCCTTGTTTATGGTTTGGTGTTGTTCCCTAACCCAGACCAGCTCATTGATATCAGTGCTGTCCAGATCTTTATGTCCAGGAATCCTATACCTACGTTGCTGGGAGACCTCCTTTACTCATGTTACACTCGAACCATGAGAAAAAGGGGTGTCCTTATGTGTTGCACTCCTCTCCTGGGAAAGTGGTTTATTTCGCACCTTCCACAATCAGTCCTGAAAAACGAGCGGGGTTTGAGATGGTCACAACGGTTGATGACTCTTACACATGCAGATATACATTGGTGCCCTAGGTCCAGAGAAGATGTCACTATCATTGATCGTTGCGGAGAGTATCCTAATGTTCCTTTACTTGGAATCAGAGGGGGTATTACTTATAGTCCATGCCTGGCTTGGAGACAGTTGGTTATGCTCGGAGGGATGGTCCTCATGACATGTTGATTCCTGACATAGTTTTTGACTTCGACAACGATACTCAAGGACTTCGCCAGAGATTTATCAGAGCTTGGAGGATGCCTAGTAGGATAGACAGCAAGACACTGGGGCACAGGAACTCCATCCCTTTGGAGCCTTATCTCAAGTGGGTACGAGCCCGTTCTCAGAAGTTAGTAATGCCTTATCCTCACATGCTTCCAGTAATCAAAGAGCCTGCCTTGGAAGGAGAGGTATCTCATGTTATTCAGCACCCTGATATGCCCACATCCTGGGAAGAGATGCAGAAGAGCTGGATCCAACTGAAGGAAGAACGGAATTCTCTTGAGACTAGTTTGCATGCCAGTGAAAGGAAGGTCTTGGAGCTCACACGCCTGTTGCATGAGGAAAGGAGTCTCAACACTTACATAGCTCCAAAGAAGATGCGCAACATATTTTGGATGTGATTTGATCTTTTTGTACTTTTGCCCATGAGGCTTTGATGTATTAAAACAATGGTTTTCTTAATAATAAAGTGTGTTCCTTTTGGTCTACAACAAATTTGAATTTTCGAACCCTTGAATGCATTGCATAAACACATATCATTCATCATGTGCATCACAAATACTCTTCTTTTCAGGTTGTTTACCGTTCTTCGCTGTTTATTTCAGCATCATGAACCCTCCTGAATCATCAACCGATGCGGCTATCAAGGCTCTTCAGGCGCAGAACGTCCAGTTTCAGGCGCAAAACGCTCAATTTCAGGAGCTGATCAAGGGCTTGTCTCAGGGTCAACAAGAATTAAAGACCATGCTGTTGAAAAAGACTAAGAAGAAGAGGAGGACTGTGCTATTTAGCACTGGGCGCAGACTCGGAAACACCTTGCAAATTGAAGCTGAAAGGACTCCTCCATCTGTGACAGAAGGTAGTCACCATGAAAGGGAGGTCACTACTCCTGTGGGCTCTGATACTGAAACAGACTTCAATGACGACCAGTACCCTCCTGCTGAAGACCGGTACAAACAGCTGGAAGACAGGCTAAAGGCTGTGGAAGTTCAACGAGTACCTGGATTGGATTTCGGAGACTTGGGGTTATCTACTGGAGTGGTGATCCCGCACAAGTTCAAAACACCTGCCTTCGTGAAGTATGATGGGGCTTCCTGTCCCAAGATGCACCTCCGTTCTTATGTAAGGAAGATCCAGCCTTACACAGCAGACAAGAACCTTTGGATCCACTTCTTCCAGGAGAGTCTTTCAGGGACTCACCTCGATTGGTTCTATCAGCTAGATGGAATCAGCATTCGTAACTGGGAGGATCTGGCCACTGCTTTTTACAAGCAGTATCAGTATAATGCCGACCTCGCTCCTACGCGTACCCAACTCCAGGGTATGTCGCTAGGGTCGGGTGAAGGTTTTAAGGAGTATGCTCAGAAATGGAGAGACTTGGCTGGCAGGGTGCAGCCACCATTAACGGATCGGGAGCTGGTAGATATGTTCTTGGGGACCCTATCTGGTCCATTTTTCAACCATCTCATTGGTAATTCCTCTGCTGGGTTTACCGATCTAATCCTGACTGGTGAAAGGATTGAGGCCGGTATAAAATCGGGGAAGATACAAAAAGTTGCCTCCTCCAGTACTGAGAAGAAGCCCTTCAAAAAGGAGGCTAGTGCTGTATATAACTCCCGGAGAACAGAGCGACCTGAACACCGCCAATCTGTCAGTGCGGTAATGATTGCCAAACCTGCTGCCGCTCCTCGGCCCACTAATCCTCAGAAATTTGAAAGACCCCGGAGGGAGTTTACTCGATTAAGCATGACCTTATCACAAATCCTGCCACAGTTGCTATCCACCAATTTAGTGACTGTCAAGGAGGCTCCAAAGTTTCCCAACACTGCATCTCCCAAGTTCAATCCAAATGCTCGCTGTGCTTATCACTCTGATAGCCCGGGGCATAACACAGATGACTGTTGGGCCCTAAGGAACAAAGTTCAAGATCTCATTGATGCCAAGGAGATACAGTTTGAAGCGCCCGAGAAGCCAAATGTTGTAAATGCTCCCATGCCCCACCATGGAGTGAGCGCTGTTGAGGAGAATTTGTATGTAGCTTCGGTGGATGATGTTGCTACTCCGTTGCTGATGGTCAAGAGGAATCTGTTGCTAGCCGGTTTATTTCCGGGATGTAGCGAAAGTTGCCCTCTATGTGTTGCTTCCCCTGCTGGTTGTTCTCTGTTGAAGTCAGGCATCCAAAACCTGATGGATAGTAGAGAGATTTTGTTCGAAAAGACTATTGTTCCTGCTGCTCCTGTTGAAGAAGTGTCAATCGTTACCATCTTCAACAACTATTCCGAGGCTCCTTCAAAGAAGCCTATACAAGTTGTGTCAGTTCACAAGAATGTTCCCATCACCATTACTGTTCCGGGGCCTATACCCTACAAATCTGATAAGGCTGTCCCATGGCACTATGGGGCGGATGTTTATGTTCTGGGTGTGAAACAAGAGTGCAACATTGATACTGGTGTCTCCAACATCACCGGGCCTGCTAAGGTCACTCGTAGTGGAAGACTGTTCTCGCCAGACATTGCTCCTCCAGCAATTCATAGGCCTTTGATCTTCACACCTGCCAGAGTGCCTGTCTCTCCTTCTGACCAAGTATCCACCCCTGCTGCTGAGTCATCTGATACTCGGGGCAAGGGAACTGCTGCTGATGTGCCTGCCAGGACGGAGGCACCAAAGACCATTGTTGAGGCTTCCAAGCAGGAAATGGAAGAAATTCTCAAGATAATAAAGAAAAGTGATTTCAATGTTGTGGAACAGCTGGGGCACACCCCCTCTAAAATCTCCATGTTGTCACTGCTGCTGTGTTCAGAGGCCCATGCAAAGGCTCTGATTGCTTTCTTAAAGACTGCCCACGTACCCCAAGATACGACTGCTGACCAGTTCACCGATTGTGTGGCCAACCTAACTGCTGATAATGGCCTGGGTTTCTCTGATGCCGATCTGACAGCAAAGGGGAAGAACCATAATGATGCCCTGCATGTCTCCATTGAATGCAGGGGCACTACTCTTGCTCATGTGCTGGTTGATACAGGTTCCTCATTAAATGTGCTGCCTAAAAAGGCTCTGGATAGGCTGGATTGTGAAGGTCTAGAGCTCAAACCAAGTAGCATTGTTGTCCGGGCCTTTGACGGGTCCAAAAGAATGGTGCATGGTGAAGTGGACATCCCAATCAGGGTTGGGTCACAGGTATTCGATTCAAAGTTCTATGTGATGGATATCCATCCGTCCTATTCTTGTTTGCTGGGTCGCCCATGGATCCACAAAGCTGGAGCTGTGACTTCTACATTGCATCAAAAGCTCAAATACCCGGTCAGGGGGAGGATTGTAACAGTGCAAGGGGAGGAGGAATACATGGTCAGCCACCTCAACTCTTTCAGATACGCGGAAATGGATGGGGAGTTCATTGAAACCCCCTTTCAACATTTTGAGGAAGTACCACCAACCTTGGCAACAGCAGAAGATGAAGAGGTTTCTCCTATGAAGATGGCCTCCTTAAAGGACGCCCGGGCTGTGATCGAAAAGGGCGAATGTGCAAACTGGGGCAAGCTCCCTGATCTTACTCCTAAGGCTAACAAGTTTGGGCTGGGTTTCACCACGGAAGCTCAGAAAGCGGTGCGCAAGGCAAGAATTGGAAGACCTCCGTTGCTCATCACTCAGCGTGGGGTGAATGCTATTGGAGAGGAAGATGAAGTGGGAGAGTCAGAGTTCGATAGCTGGATCTACCCAACGGCCGACGGTGGATTGACCAATTGGACTGCTAAAGATTTTACTCCCATAACTTTTGTCTCCCAGTAATGAATTTCTTTGTTTTTGATTTGTAATAAACAATAATTTGAGACTATATGGCCCGGTGTCTTACCCGGGGCACCGTGGTTTTATTTATGAGGGCTTTTTGTTTGTCACTGTCATATATCATGAATAAAAGCATTGGACGTTTTTCACATTTCAAATTTTGCGCTCCTTTTCTTTCCTTTCTTTACATATTGCAAAACAGCTGTATTTACACACACACTCACTCATACAGGTTTCAATCCACTCTGGATCTCACTGGTAACGACTCTGCTACTGCCGGTTATGACTTCGAAAATCCGATCAACTTAGCCGCCGACGAAGGTGGAGATGATTGCGAAGTGCCTGGTGAACTTGCAAGACTGTTACAACAGGAAGAGAGGGCAATTCAACCCCATGAAGAGCCAGTGGAAATAATAAACTTGGGTACGGAGGAAGACAAGAAAGAGGTGAAGATTGGTGCCAACCTAGAACTCAGCGTGAAGCAACGGTTGACTCAGATGCTGCAGGATTATAAAGAAATCTTTGCCTGGTCCTACGAAGATATGCCCGGATTAGATACCGACATTGTGGTCCATCATTTACCAACTAAAGAAGATTTCCCTCCGGTTAAGCAAAAGGTCCGCCGTATGCGTCCAGAGATGTCTGAGAAGATTAAAGCCGAGGTGATGAAGCAATTTGATGCCGGGTTTCTTGCAGTAACTTCTTACCCTCAGTGGGTTGCTAATGTGGTGCCGGTACCTAAGAAGGACGGCAAGGTCAGGATGTGTGTTGATTACAGGGATCTGAACAGGGCCAGCCCCAAGGATGACTTCCCTCTACCCCACATTGATGTCCTTGTTGATAATACAGCTCAGCATAAAGTGTTCTCTTTCATGGATGGTTTTTCAGGCTACAATCAGATCAAGATGGCACCTGAAGACATGGAAAAGACTACCTTTGTTACTCAGTGGGGCACCTTCTGTTACAAGGTCATGCCGTTCGGGTTAAAGAATGCTGGGGCAACCTACCAACGTGCCATGGTTACCTTATTTCATGATATGATCCATCATGAGATAGAAGTATATGTGGACGACATGATCGCTAGGTCCCAGACTGAGGAAGAGCATCTAGATCATCTGCAGAAACTGTTTGACCGTTTGAAACTATACAAGCTGAGGTTGAACCCGAACAAGTGCACCTTCGGGGTAAGATCTGGGAAGTTGCTAGGCTTCGTGGTCAGTGACAAGGGAATTCAAGTGGACCCTGCTAAGGTCAAAGCCATTCAAGAGATGCCAGTTCCTAAGACAGAGAAGGAAGTCAGAGGCTTTCTAGGACGTCTGAATTACATTGCTCGGTTCATCTCACATTTAACTGCTACTTGTGAACCAATCTTCAAGCTGCTGAAGAAAGATCAGGTAGTACGTTGGAATGATGAATGCCAGGCTGCTTTTGACAGAATCAAAGAATATCTCCAAGAACCACCCATCCTTATGCCACCAGTTGAAGGGAGACCTTTGATACTTTACCTGACAGTGCTTGATAATGCAATGGGGTGTGTGCTGGGGCAGCATGACGAGTCTGGCCGAAAAGAGCATGCCATTTATTACCTTAGCAAAAAGTTTACCGACTGTGAGACCCGATACTCACTGCTTGAGAAAACTTGCTGCGCTTTGGTATGGGCTGCTCGCCGGCTGAGACAGTATATGCTGACTCATACTACCTTGTTAATCTCAAAAATGGATCCTATAAAGTACATATTCGAAAAGCCTGCTCTGTCTGGGAGAATTGCAAGATGGCAGATGATCTTGACGGAATACGACATTCAGTACACGACCCAAAAAGCCATCAAGGGAAGTGTATTGGCAGACCACCTAGCACATCAAGCTGTGGATGACTACCAATCAATGAACTTCGAGTTTCCAGATGAAAGCATTATGATAGTAACTGACTGTGAAATACCCGGACCGGATGAAGGACCTGAACCAGGATCCCGATGGTCTATGCACTTTGACGGAGCCTCCAATGCTTTGGGAAATGGTATCGGCGCCATAATCGTATCTCCACAAGGTACTCATACTCCACTCACCGCCCGGCTGTGTTTCAACTGTACCAACAACATGGCGGAGTATGAAGCGTGTATTATGGGTCTTCAAGCTGCTATCGACCTGAGGATCAAATTTCTAAGTGTCTTCGGAGATTCCGCTCTCGTGATCAACCAGATCAAAGGAGAGTGGGATACGAAACATCCAAACTTGATTCCTTACAGAGAATGTGTGTTGGCTTTGATCCCCCACTTCACAGAGATAACATTTGAGCACTTTCCAAGAGAAGAGAATCAGCTGGCGGACGCGTTGGCTACAATGTCTTCAATGTTCAAGGTTAAATGGGATAATGAAGCTCCCCGGATCATCATCTGGAAACTGGACGAACCGGCATACTGTTGTGATCTCGAAACTGAATTGGTGACTGAAAAGCCTTGGTACCACGAAGTGAAGAGATATCTGGAAGCTCAGGAATACCCTGAAGGTGCTTCTGTCAATGATAAGAAGTTCCTGAGGAGGTTTGCAGCCAAGTTCTTTCTTAGCAATGGCATCTTGTACAAGCGAAACCAGGATTCAACCCTACTGCGTTGTGTAGATAAGACTGAAGCGGAAAGAATCATGGAAGAGCTACATGATGGGACCTTTGGTACACACTCCAGTGGACATACCATGGCAAAGAAGATTCTACGGGCAGGGTATTACTGGTCCACCATGGAAGCTGATTGCTACCAACATTCTAGGACATGCCATAAATGCCAGGTCTACGCAGATAAAGTGCATGTTCCTCCGGTTCCCCTGAATGTTCTGACTGCGCCTTGGCCATTTGCAATGTGGGGCATAGACATGATCGGTGAGATAAAACCTACGGCATCCAATGGACATCGCTTCATCCTAGTGGCGATTGATTATTTTACGAAGTGGGTTGAGGCAGCATCCTATGCTACGGTAACCAAGACTGTTGTGGCACGGTTCATTCGGCACAACCTGATCTGTCGGTACGGTGTCCCTGAGCGGATTATTACGGATAACGGTACCAATCTGAACAATAAGATGATTGCTGAGCTCTGCGAACAGTTCAAGATACAGCACCATAATTCTTCTCCTTACAGACCGAAGATGAATGGGGCTGTGGAAGCAGCAAATAAGAACATCAAGAAGATCGTGCAAAAGATGACAGTAACGTATAAAGATTGGCACGAGATGTTACCGTTCGCCCTGCATGGGTATCGTACTTCAGCTAGGACGTCAACCGGGGCAACTCCTTTCTCTCTGGTTTATGGCATGGAAGCAGTCTTGCCGATTGAGGTACAAATTCCTTCTCTCCGGATAATGAAGGATGCGAATCTGAATGAAGATGATTGGATCCAGACACGACTTGATCAGCTCAACCTTATTGACGAAAAGAGACTTGCTGCTATCTGTCATGGTCAGACGTATCAGAAACGAATGATCAAGGCGTTTAACAAAAAGGTCAGACCACAGGAATATCAAGTCGGGGATCTGGTGATCAAGCGAATCATCCTTCCTCAGAGTGATCCAAGGGGCAAATGGACCCCTACGTACGAAGGGCCATTTGTGGTTAAGCATGTGTTCTCAGGAGGAGCAATGATATTAACCAACATGGATGGCGACGACCTTCCTCACCCCGCCAATGCAGACATAGTTAAAAAATACTACGCATGAAAAAAAGACCCGCTAGGCTGACATGTCTAGGCAAAAATTAGGGCTTCCCGTCGAACAAAAAGGGTTCGGGCAAAATGAAGGGATGAAAATAAAAAAATCTGTACACCCGGCAAGTCGAAAACCTGAAAAGGCGGCTTGGGCAAAAATGGGTATCCCGGTGGACTGAAAACCCGAAAAGGCAGTCCAGGCAAAAGTTAGGGATAAAAGCGTAATACTATGTCTCATTGGATCACTTTGCATCCAGAATCCGGTATCTACATCAAGACGGCATCGATCAGTCAGCCTCACCTTCAACCAAGGTCACCAAGTGATGAGACGCTCGGAGTTATAAAGGCTATAGCAGAGTTGAAACCCAGTGGATCATTCATCTTTCACACAGCTGTTTTATTTTCTTTTGTATAAAACTTGTAATAAACTCTCTTGTTCGGCGACGTACCTCTTACTAGGACGCCAGCCTCTTGTACACAAAACGCCTATTCACAGGCTACTCAAAATCAATACAAATACGCTTTTCAGTTAAACGTGCCAACTGTTTTTCTTTTTCTGTTTTGTTTTGCGAAGAACGTCCAAGGTTCAATTTGTGATATATGCATTTGACAATAATTTGCTAGCTCATAAATATTTGCATACGAAACAAAGAATTGATTGCAGGTGACACCAGAAACAGGGGCAATAAAGAGTTGTCTGAGCAGTCTGATTGTTCTATCTTCCAAGGTACCAAGGTAGGTTCGACTAAAGAACCTAACCAGACATCTTAAATTCCCCAGAGGACAGCAAGTCAGTGCATTCTTCCCCAGCCTATCTTAAATTCCCCAGGAGAGTCCCATCCAGGTTCCCCAGGAAAGATGGAATTCATCTCTCCGAGCAGTAAGCTTATCCCCAGTATATTCTGGAAGCTTATCCTTCACAGGACACGAACGCATCGTCTGGCTTGATTTAAAGAGTTATTTCCTCAACAGGATATAACTGGGTTATCCTCAGCCGAAAACCAAGGGAAAGTCGTCGTCAACGTAGTTCTTTCCTATCCCCAGCGAAGTCTATTCACACTTCCAATACGACAATGGTATCCCCCAACAGAGTTACTATCAACATCCAGCAAAGCATCACTCTCCCCACAGAGTATTGCTTCCCAGCATGATCACTAAAGTATCTTTTCTCCCTGCAGAATCTCCCATTCGCCAAGTTTATTCCGCAACGGAGTCATCTTCTCCTACCGGTATCCTTGCAGTTATCATCCCCAGCGGAAGCAAAATCTATTCTTCAACATCAGCCCGGGATAGGACTTCCTGGCACCCGTCAAGGATTTACTTTCCTAGACGAAAACATACATAAAACATCACATACATCATCATAGCATGCATAACGCACTGCATCATGCAAATCTCATTTATGTTGAGAACATCATTGCTTGATCCATATCATGCATTGCACATAACTGACTTTTATCTTTCAGGGAAAATTCAGTTAAGTTCTCAAGACATTTCAAGACCTAGACTGGTTCAGTCAAAGGCCTCCTCTGGTTCAGTTAAATCGTCCCAAGATTTTCCTGATTGCTTATCCAGTGGAAGACATTTCAAGACCTAGACTGATTCAGTCAAAGGCCTCCTCTGGTTCAGTTAAATCGTCCCAAGATTTTCCTGATTGCTTATCCAGTGGAAGACATTTCAAGACCTAGACTGGTTCAGTCAAAGGCCTCCTCTGGTTCAGTTAAATCGTCCCAAGATTTTCCTGATTGCTTATCCAGTGGAAGACATTTCAAGACCTAGACTGGTTCAGTCAAAGGCCTCCTCTGGTTCAGTTAAATCATCCCAAGATTTTCCTGATTGCTTATCCAGTGGAAGACATTTCAAGACCTAGACTTATCCAGTCAAAGGCCTCTCTGGTTCAGTCAGATCGACCTTAAGATCTCTCTGATTCTTATCCCCAGTAGAAGACACCCCAGATTTTTCTCAACGAGCGTTGTTGAAGTTAAAGTCGCCCAAGGCTCTCTTATCATTCATGCTAAGGAAGTAATCATCCCTGGTTCTTTCATTGCTGTTTGAAGCTCCAGACTCAGCTCCTGTACCCAGTCAGGACACATCTAAACCTCAGCTCCTGCAACGTGTCAGGTACTCATTTTTCTGTTTTGCAGGTATGCAGGTTCTCGCCAAGGAATCTCTTACGCAATCCAGCAATCTCCAAATGGCATCTATAAGCCCATTCCACCCTCATTGCTAACATGTGAGCGCAAATTTCCGGGCACTCTAGTGTCCAATCATCTTTTACCCTCGGATTACAAAAGGCACGTCAGCCAATCTGCATCCTCAGGTCTAAGAAGATTGAACAGGGGCAACTGTTATACCCCAAAATTTGCCCTCCCATATTCCTCAAGAAATTGTCAAGCCAAGCTAGAAAAGTTCCCCAAGGGTTGTGCAGTGCAACAGTCTCCTAAACAGTCCAAATTAGGGTTTTGAGTCTGATCAAGAAAAGGAGGTTTTCAAGAGCTCAATCAAGTCTCATAGGCTTACAAACATGGTCAAGCATCCCCATATCAAGTTTCAAGGCATTCAGCTCAAGATTGCACAGTCAAAACCCTAGATTGCACTACAGTCAACTGTAGGGGCAAAATGGTCATTTGGCAGTCAAAAGTTCAAATTTTTGATCAACATATCATTTTGAAGCCACAAACATCATTTGATCAATGCTTGATCATGATTCTCAAAATTTGGCTCAGAAATCATCAAAGATGCAAAAGTTGCTATATTTGGACAGCTGAAAAAGTCAACTGAAATTGACCAGGGCATAACTTTCACATGGATTATCAGAAAAATTCCATCCAAAGCTCATTTTGAAGAGAAAGACATTTCCTACAACTCATCTTCATACTTCAAGTCCAAGAAATGCTCTCACAAAAAGTTATCAATTTCAACATTATAGGTCATTTTCAAAAGTCAACAAAAAGGGACTTTAAGTCAAAGGCCATAACTTGAGATTGGTAAATAAAAATGACATGGGACCAAAGACATTGGTTAAAGGACTCAAAGACCTTTCCAAAATGTCCAAGAACATGTGAAAAGCTTAAAAATTGAGCAAGTTATGCCTTGTAGAAGTTGGGAAATTTTTGTGAGATGGCAAAAGTCAATTATCATTGAAAGTCCAATTTTGACAAAAGGGCCCCATTTTTCTCACTTTGTCCATCCTTGTCATGCCACACACGTGGCCCATGGTTGATTTCAAGACCAAATGTTGACTTTTTCATTTTTATTTAATTTTTGATGATTTAATTCATTTTAATTCATTAAAAATTCAAATAAAATTTAAAGGTCAATGTAATGGTGTCAAATGAATTTGGACAAGTTCTATACATCATGAATCAACTCTAAAATCAGGCCAAGGTTCATTTTCATACTAAGTCTAGGTTTTGGCTAGAATTTAGGAAAAAAATGGTTAATGAACAAACCCTAATGCCAATTCTTTCTCAAGCATGGATTAAGGGGAGTTAGCATGCCTATTCAATTCCATAAGGATCATTGAGTCAAACCCTACCAAGAACATAGCACAAAACTCGTTCAAAGTCCATTTAGCAATTTGAATTTTTGGCCATAAATTGAAAATCTGAAATCAGTGCTAGGGATCTTCTGAAGCCAAAATTTTTATACCATCATCATCCTGAAGCATCATTGAACACGTCCCAACCCTTAACCTCAATCAAAACGCGAAGAAACGGTAGCTATAACTCAGACCGTGTCCCAAATTTTTTGAAATCGAATTCTCCATTCTAAGCATGATTATTGCATTTTGATTACATATTCTTGTTTCTCATGATGTTCTAAAGCTAACTGTATTAATTAATTTCATTTTGGAGCAATACGTGCGATTTCACCATGTTTAGATATTAGGGTTTTCAGAAGGAAAAATTAGGGGTTTCCAAGAACGGCAAAATTGGACGTTCCTAATACCATGGTTGTATTCGGGACATGGAGACGAAGAAAGATGCATCCTCGCGCTTAATTTATGTTAAGAAGAGAGCTATTCGCTATTTTTTTGAATCACCCCTAACGCAACAGTATAAAAACCGTGGCCTCTGAGTTATGTTTTTGCAGGGATGAAGATGATGATGTCGTGGCATAATGGGACTGGCTCATTTAAATGACGCGCGCGCTTTTAAGACCATTGACCAATTTTGATATTTATTATTTAATTGCTATGTTATGTTAATTAAAAGTGAATGGCTCAGCTGGCAACGCACTATGCATGTGACTTCAAAGACCTGGGTTCAAACCCCAGGTCTCACACATTTCCAATATTTTTTTTCCTTTCCAGGTTCAATGCAACGCCCACATGAGGACTCACCATGCACAGTCAAGAAGCGTTATCCACGTGTCCCAGGGGACCTGATCAAGGGTCCAGCTTGAAGGTATACCATGAGGGCAAGTCAGCAGGCGCACACTTGAATGGAAAAGTCAACAAATGGCCATCAACTGGGCCAGGCCTTTCAGATTTGCACTCCCAAATTCAAATCCATACCCTCCTGGTTCTATTTTTCTTTCTTTTTTAATTTTCTTCATATTCTATTATTTACTTTTTTTTTACTTTCTGATTTAATTAAATTTTTTACAAAAAATACAAAAAAACATTAAAAAGGCAAAAAACAATATAATTAATTTTGACTCTTTTTTAATAAATTGAAATATGACTCATTTAGTTTAATTAGGTCTTAGTTTTAATTTTAATTCTTTTTTTTTTTTCATAATAAAAATCCCAAAAAATGTAGAATTAGGTTCATTTAGTCTTCAATTTCCTTTTTTAATTCTTTAACCTTTTTCTCACAATATTATTAATTATTATTTATTTGCTATAAATCAAAATTGTACATAATTAGTTTAGAATTTAATTAGGTTAGAAAATTAAATCTTTTTCATAATAAAACTTAAAAATGATAGAACTAGGATTTTAATTTTAATTAACTTTTCTCTTTTTTCTTTTAAACCTAAAAAACACAAAAAACATTATTTTTAATTTTTAATTTCCTTGATTATTTTAATTATCTGTTAAAGGGTCCAACGCCCTAATTTTGTTTAATCTTTTTATTTCGCGCATTTGTTTTATATTGTGTAAATACCTCTGTATATGCCCCAAAGCCATGTAATTAAAAAACTCTCGGACTTTTTATTTTACTTTCAGTCAAATCGGGTTCGGTTTTTTTTGGCGATGTGGACCCGCGCCCGTTGTAATAGTTAGATTTATTTTCTCGCAAATATAACTGTTAATAAATATGCATGAAAGAATGAATGCCCGAAAAATAAAATTGAATCGTTAGATCACCAATGCATGACAAGACAAATAATGAACTGAAAATGACACACAATTCGCACACACCACCCCTAGGGTACGCCTCGCTGTTGCCTTTCGAAAGGTGGTCGTCGAGTAGAAAATGTCCTAGTAAGTCCTCATGGTCCGGGAACCTGGCATGAGGGTAGCTTCTAAGGTGTTTTCCCATTGCTCCGGTGATCACCACGTCCCTAAAACTCGAATTGACCCGAACACCTCCAACGGTGGTGCTACCTACCTCTCAATGGTGGGATGGCACTACTTTAAAGGACATTTACACAGACGAATTCCTTAGGGTAGGTAGGTTCTCAAAGGTACTTGCTCTAATTTCAAACAAATCAAAACATCTTTTCATCAACACACTTTCAAAAACTTTCCAAAACAAACCTTTCAAAACACTCTGACGTACGAGTTGAATTGAAACTTTTCAAAGAATATTTTTGAAACCCACAATTGAAAAGCAAGCAACAATTTTGAAAACACATTGAGCAAGTACCTAAGAGCCCATGGATAAACCATGGATAGAAAGGGTGCTAATACCTTCCCTTTCTATAACCTACCTCCCGAACCGAGAGCAATCTCTTAAAAGGAATTTTTCTGTGCTTTTGTCCTTTCCTATTGGAGAAAATAAAAGACGGTGGCGACTCTTGCTTCCGCGACATTTCGCGAACCAGCTTTAAAACAGTCAGTTCCAGATCCACCGATCACACAACCCTTTGTGCTTCTGCAGTGAAACTCAAACCAAACTTGTTAGTCTTATGTGCAAAATCCGGGAGTTGGCCCCAATTTGCACACCCACCTTTCTCAACAACAGCCCGGGCATCCTTGAAGGAAACCATCTTCATTGGAGGATCTTCAACAACAGTTTCAGTTGATGCCAGCATCTGGGGAACCTCTTCAAAATGTTGAAACAGGGTCTCAATGAACTCCCCATCTATCTCTACATATCGGAAAGAGTTGAGGTGGCTCACCATGTACTCCTCTTCCTCTCGTACTGTAACAATTTTCCCCTTCACTAGGTACTTCAGCATCTGGTGAAGCGTGGACGTTACTGCCCCAGCTTTGTGGATCCATGGGTGACCCAGCAAACAAGAATAAGATGGCCGAATATCCATAACATAGAATGTAGACGCGAAAACCTGAGAACCAACCTTAATTGGAATATCCACTTCTCCGTGTACCATTCTCTTGGACCCATCAAAAGCCCTGACTACAATGTTTCTTGGTTTCAGCTCCAACCCTTCACAGTCTAACCGGTCTAGAGCTTTCTTGGGTAACACATTCAAGGAAGACCCAATATCCACCAATACGTGAGCAAGAGTAGTGCCCCTGCATTCAATGGAGACATGCAGGGCGTCATTGTGATTCTTCCCCTTAGCAGTCAATTCGGTGTCAGAGAAACCCAACCCATTATCAGCAGTCAGACTAGCCACGCAATATTTAAATTGATCAACTGATGTCTCTTACGGTACGTGTGTAGTTTTCAGGAAAGAAATCAGAGCCTTGGCATGGGCCTCTGAGCATAGAAACAAAGACAACATAGAGATTTTGGACGGGGTTTGCCCCAGCTGCTCGACTACATTATAGTCGCTCTTTTTGATGATCTTAAAAATTTCCTCCATCTCTTGTCTAGAAGCTTCAATGGTAATCTTCTTCGGTGCCTCCGTCTGGGCAGGCTCACCGGTGACCTCTTTGCCCCGAGCGTCAGGCGACTCAGCAATAGGGGTAAGAATTGGAACTTGAACAGGGACGGTAGCAGGTGTACTGACAGGCGTAATAACAACAGGCTTCCGGACAGTTGGTGCAGAGATCTCAGGGGAGAAAAGTCTTCCGCTGCGGGTGACTTTACTAGATCCAACAATATTGGTGACGTCAGTATCAGCCTCCAAATCTTGTTTAACTCCGTGATAGTACACGTCAGCCCCGTAGTGCCACGGGACAACTTTATTTGATGTATAGGGGATAGGCCCAGGAATGGTGTCGATCAGTGGCGCAATTCTTGGAACGGATGTAATTCTAACAGGCTTTCTCGAGGAAGCCTTGGAAGAATTGTCGAAAATGGTGATTATAACAACTTCTTCAGTAGGAACCAAAGGAACAAAAGTCTTCTCAAACAGAATTTCTTTATTATCTATCAGGCGTTGGATACCTGACTTCAAAAGATGGCAACTGGTAGGTAGGACGGAACACATACAGCAACCTTTGTCACAGCCCGGAAATAAACCGACTAACAGAAGGTTCTTCTTCAAAGTCATCAAGGGAGTAACAATGTCTTTCACAGAAACCACAAACGAGTCTTCATCTACAGCATTTACTCCATGCTTAGGCATAGGAGCAGCTACAACATTAGGTCTTTCAGGTGCTTCGAACTCAATCTCCTTAGCATTAATCAAGTCCTGTACCTTATTCTTCAAAACCCAATAATCATTCGTATCGTGCCCCGGGCTATCAGAGTGAAAAGCACAACGGGAATTAGGATTGTACATGGGTGATGTTGTATTGGGATTCTTCGGGGCCTCCTTCAGAATCACCAAGTTGGTCTTCAATAACTGCGGAAGAATCTGAGATAAAGTCATGTTGAGCTCAGTGAATTGTCTTCGCAGCCTCTCGGCCCTTGGCTGATTGTTGCGCTAAGGGGCAACAGCAGGTCTTGATATAACAACTGCATTAACAGCTTGGAGGAGTTCGGGTCTATTATGGATCTTTGCACTGTAAATTGCGCTTGACTCCTTCTTAAAAGGCTTCTTCTTGGTGCTTGATGAAACACCCTTCTATATTTTACCGGACTTGATACCGGCCTCAATCCTTTCCCCGGTCATTATCAGCTCCGTAAACCCGGACGAAGAACTTCCAATTAGATCGTTGAAATATGGACCAGACAAGGTCCCCAGAAAAATATCCACTAGCTCCCTATCAGCCAAGGGTGGTTGCACTCTTCCAGCAAGGTCCCTCCACTTCTGAGCGTAGTCTTTGAAACCTTCTCCCGCATCCATAGACATACCCTGGAGTTGGGTACGCATGGGAGCAAGGTCGGCATTGTATTGGTACTGCTTGTAGAAAGCAGCAGCCAAGTCCTCCCAATTACAGATACTAGCTCCTTCCAGCTGGTAAAACCATTCAAGATGAGTCCCTGAGAGACTGTCTTGAAAGAAGTGGATCCAAAGGTTCTTGTCAGCGGTGTATGGCTGAATCTTCCTAACATACGAACGGAGGTGCAGTTTTGGGCAAGAAACCCCGTCGTATTTAGCAAAGATTGGTGCTTTAAACTTGTGGGGAATTACCACCCCAGATGACAGACTCAAATCACCAAAATCCAGACCAGGCACTTTCTGAACTTCCATCGCGCTCAACCGGTCTTCCAGCTGCTTATATCTATCCTCAGCCGAAGGATACTGGTCTTCGTCAAAGTCGGTCTCGTTATCTGAAACCACAGGGCTAGGAGCCCTCCTTTCTTCCTGATTATCTCCACCTCCTGATGAGTGGGTAAAATCAACCTCTTCTCGCAAATTATTTCCGAATCTACAACCCATATTTAGTAGGACCATCTTCTTCTTATTCTTCTTCTTCTTCTTCTCTTTCAAGATAAGGGTCTTCAGATCTTGCTGACCCTTAGCCAAACTCATGAACAGTTCTTGGAACTGGGCGTTTTGGGCTTGCAGAGCCTTGATTGCTTGTTCAGTTGATGTTTCAGAAGACATGATGCTGAAATAAACAGCGAGGAAGATGAGAAAACCTGTAAGGGTACCTGTTATGAGGTGCATTAGAATGATATTCGCATGATATAATTTCAAAGACTTTAGGGATTCAAATTCGTAAGCCAAAATTAAACAAACTTTTATTAGATAAACTTTGAATTCAATTGTTTAATAATTGCCTTTAAGGCGTTACAAGAAAGAAAAGCTGAAAAATAAATCAAAAATAGAAATAATCAAAAAGGCAATCAGTGCTCCCATGGTCATTTCCTATCAGTGCGGACATAGTCGTTCAGGATCCGCTCGTTCTCCAGCTGCCTTGTCAACTTCTGAATCTTCTGCTCTTGCTCGTGATACTTTTCTCTATAAGTATCCCGCTCTTCTCTCAGCTGCATCCACGATCTCTTTAATGCCCCAATGTCAGTAGGCATGTATGGAAGGAGGATGGTAGGACGAAGCCCTTCTTCATTAACAATCTCAACAATTATAGGCAAGACGGCTTCGTACGGAATTCCCAGCTTTTGGGCATGGATTCAAACCCATCGGAGATATGGCTCCATCGGAAGAGAAGTCTTTGCACCTAACTCGTGCAGATCAGACCTGTGTACCCTACCCCAGGCTCGTATGAACTTGCGGCGTTGCTCGTCACTATCCCCTTGGAAGTCAAAGACAATGCTCGGTGTGATCGGTGGAAATAGAACTGACTGTTTTTTAGCTGGTTTCGCGAAATGTCGCGGTAAGCAAGAGTCGCCACCGTCTTTTATGTTCTCCAACATGGAAAGGACAAAAGCACAGCAAAATTCCTTATTCGAGAATGTTTCTCGGTTCGGGAGGTAGATTTATAGAAAGGGAAGGTGTTAGCACCCTTTCTATCCGTGGTTATCCACGGGCTCTTAGGTACTTGCTCTTATATTTTCAAAATTTGTTTGCTTTTCAAGTGTGTGTGGGTTTTGAAAAAGTTTCATTTGAAAAATTTCTAAGTAACTCTTGTATCAGTCCTCAAGAGTGTATGAGAAATTTGTTTGAAAACCTTTTGAAAGTGTAGGTGCGAAAAGTTGTTTTTGTTTGTTTTGAAGAGAGCAAGTACCCATGAGATCTACCTACTCTAAGGAATTAAGCTGTGTAAGAGTCCTTTAGATAATGCTATCCCACCATTGAGAGGTAGGTAGCACCGTCGTTGGAGGTATTCGGGTCAATTCGATTATAGGGACATGTGTGGTCACCAAAGCAATGGTAGGACACCTTAGAAGTAACCCTAATGTCCTAGATCCTTTTATCCGAGGCGACCGTTTCGAGGCAACTAGATCTTTAGACAAAGGGCGACCTCTAAGACACCCTATACTTGATGACCACGTTCGAGGCAACCAGTGAGGCATACCCTAGAAGTGGTGTGTGTATTGTGTGTTGTTTTCATGTTATGTTTTATCTTTGATCATGGCATTGTGAGCTACGAGTTGTTTTTAATTACCATACATTCTTTTATGCAATTTAGAATTTAGGAGTGCGGGAAATTAAATACATAAAGGTAAAAGCTACGCTATTACAAGGCGCGGGTCTATACATCGCCAAAATACGAAGACCCGTTTTTGATAAAGATGCGGAAAGTAAAAAAGCGTAAACCTAATTACTATTACATCCTTGAACAGTTACATAATAATCAATAATGCGCGAAAAGAATTAAACTGAACGTCCGAGGGTTTCAGACCGTATTTAGCAATCATGAGTTTTTTGTGTCTTTTGTATGAAATTAAAATTAAACCTAAATCTAATTATTCAATTATTTACAAGAAAGTGTTTCTTATGTTTTTTTTGTATTTAATGAAATAAATAAAATAAAATCAAGAGAAAACCCTAATTCTAAGTTTACTTTAATTATTAAAGAAAATGTCAAAGTTGACCTAATTTACTAATTAATTAATTTACATATTTATGTACAAAAATAATAATAATAATTAATTAAGAAAAAGATAAAAAATGTCAAAACCTAATTCTATGTAGTTTTTATTTATTAAGAAAAAGATTAAAATATAAACCTAAATTAAACTAAGGTAATGTTAGTTATTTATTTACAAAAATATATTAATGGCAAATTTAATAAATAATTAAAAAACATTTTTGAGTTTTTGATTTTTATTAGGAAAAACTATTTTATGGTGAATTAATAAAAATAATTAAAGCAATTAAAAGAATTAGAAAAGAAAAGAAAATAAAATTATGCAAACCAAGGGGGTGTCAGGCCCAAAGTGGAGGTGAGATTGAAGCAATTCAGGCCCAAGAACACAAGCCTCATTGACTTTCAGGATTGTGTGCACGTTGGTTGACTAGAGCATACCATGGACTTCATTCTGTGGCCACTGGATTGGGCATCATGGCCACTTGGCAAGTTAGCGCGTGAAGGTGCATGATGGACCATTGAACGGATACTGCACTAGAACGTGTTAAAACAAAAATCATCAATTATATGGGGGGACCTGGGAATCGAACCCAGGTCCCAGTACCTGCAAGCCACGTCCTTTGCCAGTTGAGCTATCAAGCGCGTTTGTAAACATAATAATAAAGAAACATAATATATGAAAAGTGCCAATTATGCTGGGACATTAAAAAAGCGCGCTAAGGTTTGAATGCTCCAGTAGCGCTTGGACAACTCACCCTTCTTCTTCGTTCTTCCTGCAATTATAAACAAGATAGCGGGGGTTTTAAACCCCCACAAAGCAAAAGTCCAAAAAATAGCGATTACGCACACAGATTATATAAATTGAGCGCGATAGTCTGGTTGAATTCGTCTGGCCTTGACGAATTCAACCATGGTCATGACATGGTCCAATTTTTCCTCCTGTAAAAAACCCCAAAATCCAAGCTTTAAAAACCTAAATTTCGTCCATGGCATATTTTAATTCAGTCAGCGTTAGTTCAATTAGATTATACCAATCGCTTCAGAAGGTCCCTATTAGCATAAATCAAACAAGAAAATAGATTAAAAGACCATGAAACATGATATGCAGGTTTGATAAATAAGGCAAATCGTGTGGCTTATTGTCTTTGATTCTTTGCGTGTTTGGACTGGTTCTTGATACCAATAAACTCCTGGAGACTCAGGCAAGGTGCTTGAATCCTTTTTAGGCGTGGAAAGGCACTGCAAGTAGGATTTCAGTTTCACAATTTTCTTGAATTTTTGAAAATTGGCTATGGAGTTTTTAGCAGCTTTTACGTGTGTCCTTGAGTAGGGTTTCACTCAGCATATGTATGTGATGTGAATTAGGTCAAGAATAAGCCCAAAAGTCCATGGCATTATGACTTGAATATTTGATTGCCTAATCATATCTTTTTCAATCTTTTCTTTCATGAAACCTTGCCAATCATGGATTTTTTTGCCTTGTTGATTGAGAAACGAGTTGCCGGCTTGCCCTAGTCATATTTGCTGCACAAAAAGATCTAAAAAGCACATCTTTTGAATTTTCTTGTAATTAAAACCAATTAAATGAATTAATATTAATATAAATTCAATTAATTAATTAAAAATAAGAAAATAAATCATTTTAAGTCCAATGGGTCGTGCATAAGCCTTGGGTAATGATTCAAGAAAGAATTTGAGGCCCATTAGCAAAAATGAAGTGTTTTAGGCAAAGTTGACTTTTGAAAGTTCCCAAACATTTCCCAACTTCTCCAATGCATATCTTGCTCAATTTTGAAGCTATGAACATGTTCTTGGACATTTTGGAAAGGTCTTGAAGTCTTCTAACCAATGCCTTTTGTACCATGTCATTTTGATTCACCAATATCAAGTTATGGTCTTTGACTTAAAGTGCCTTTTTGTTGACTTTTGAAAATGACCTATAATGTTGAAATTGATAACTTTTTGTGAGAGAATTTCTTGGACTTGGAGTGTGAAGATGAGTTGTAGTAAATGTCATCCCCTTCAAAATGAGCATTGGATGGGATTTTTCTGATAAACCATGAAAAAGTTATGCCTTGGTCAATTTGCAGTTGGCTTTTCAGCTGTCCAAAAATAGAAACTTTTGCATCTTGAGACTTTTTGAGCCATGCTTGAGGAATCATGATCAAGAATTGACCAAATGATGATTGTGGCTTCAAAATGAGATGTTGACCAAAAATTTTGACTTTTGATTGTCAAATGACCATTTTACCCCTGCAGTTGACTGTGAAGCATTTAGGGTTTTTGACTGTGCCATTTGATGCTGTGAGTCTTGAAACTTGACAAATGGATGCTTGACAATGTATATAGGCATATGGGACTTGATTGGACCCTTGAAAACCTCAATTTCTTTGCAAGAACCAAAACCCTAATTTTGACTGTGTTAGGAGGCAATTGGACTGTGCAACCCTTGAGAGATTTTGAAGCTTTGGGAGATTGACCTTGACAAATCTTGAAGAATATGGGAGGGAAAATTTTGGGGTACAACAGTTGCCTCTGTTCAATCTTCTTAGACCTGAGGATGTAGATTGGCTGGCGTGCCTTTCGTAATCCGATGGTGGAAGATGATTGAACACTAGAGTGCCCAGAAATTTGCACTCGCATAGAAGAATACCAGCAGTGTGATGTAGGGAATGGGCTTACAGATGCCATTTGGAGAGATGATTGATAGGAGGATGGGCTTATAGATGCCATCTAGAGTTGTAATAGAATCTTTTCGGGAATGGGCTTATGGATGCCATTTGGAGACTGTCGGTATGTGGATGGGCTTATAGATGCCATCTAGGTGTCGATCGCGTAAGAGATTCCTTAGCGAGAACTTGCGTACCTGAGAAAGAAAGATAATTACCTGGCCGGTTACAGGAGTTGATCTTCAAACTCTTTTTGTAGATGTGCCCTGGCTGGATACAGGTATCGAATCTACAAACTCTTCATGTAGATATGCCCTGGCTGGATACAGGTGTCGAATCTACAATCAGCTACTCACAGATGTGCCCTGGCTAGATACAGGAATCGAATCTGGAATCAGTAGTCAACAGATATGCCCTGGCCGGATACAGGAATCGGATCTTCAAACTCTTCAGACGTGCCCTGGCAGGATACAGGAATCGAGTCTGGAAATAGTCGTCAACAGATACGCCTTGGCTGGATACAAGAATCGGATCTTCAAACTCTTCAGACGTGCCCTGGAAGGATACAGGAATCGACTCCGGAAATAGTCGTCAACAGATACGCCCTGGATGGATACAAGAATCAGATCTTCAAACTCTTCAGACGTGCCCTGGTAGGATATAAGAATCGAGTCCGGAAATAGTCGTCAACAAATACGCCCTGGCTGGATACATGAATCGGATCTTCAAACTCTTCAGACGTGCCCTGGAAGGATACAGGAATCGAGTTCGGAAATAGTCGTCAACAGATACGCCCTGGCTGGATACAGGAATCGGATCTTCAAACTCTTCAGACGTGCCCTGGAGGAATCGAGTCCGGAAATAGTCGTCAACAGATACGCCCTGGCTTGATACAGGAATCAGATCTTCAAACTCTTCAGACGTGCCCTGGCAGGATACAGGAATCGAGTCCGGAAATAGTCGTCAACAGATACGCCCTGGCTGGATATAGGAATCGGATCTTCAAACTCTTCAGACGTGCCCTGGCAGGATACAGGAATCGAGTCCGGAAATAGTCGTCAAAAGATACGCCCTGGCTGGATACAGGAATCGAATCTTCAAACTCTTCAGACGTGCCCTGGCAGGATACCAGAATCGAGTCTGGAAATAGTCGTCAACAGATACGCCCTGGCTGGATACAGGAATCGGATCTTCAAACTCTTCAGACGTGCCCTGGCAGGATACAGGAATCGAGTCCGGAAATAGTCGTCAACAAATACGCCCTGGCTGGATACAGGAATCAGATCTTCAAACTCTTCAGACGTGCCCTGGCAGGATACAGGAATCGAGTCCGGAAATAGTCGTCAACAGTTACGCCCTGGCTGGATACAGGAATCGGATCTTCAAACTCTTCAGACGTGCCCTGGCAGGATACAGGAATCGAGTCCGGAAATAGTCATCAACAGATACGCCCTGGCTGGATACAGGAATCGGATCTTCAAACTCTTCAAACGTGCCCTGGCAGGATACAAGAATCGAGTTCGGAAATAGTCGTCAACAGATACGCCCTGGCTGGATACATGATTCATATCTTCAAACTCTTCAGACGTGCCCTGGCAGGATACAGGAATCGAGTCCGGAAATAGTCGTCAACAGATACGCCCTGGCTGGATACAGGAATCGGATCTTCAAACTCTTCAGACGTGCCCTGGCAGGATACAAGAATCGAGTCCGGAAATAGTCATCAACAGATATGCCCTGGCTGGATACAGGAATCGGATCTTCAAACTCTTCAGACGTGCCCTGGCAGGATACAGGAATCGAGTCCGGAAATAGTCGTCAACAGATACGCCCTGGCTGGATACAGGAATAGGATCTTCAAACTCTTCAGACGTGCCCTGGCAGGATACAGGAATCGAGTCTGGAAATAGTCGTCAACAGATACGCCCTGGCTGGATACAGGAATCGGATCTTCAAACTCTTCAGACGTGCCCTGGCAGGATACAGGAATCGAGTCCGGAAATAGTCGTAAACAGATACGCCCTGGCTGGATACAGGAATCAGATCTTCAAACTCTTCAGACATGCCCTGGCAGGATACAGGAATCGAGTCCGGAAATAGTCGTCAACAGATACGCCCTGGCTGGATACAGGAATCAGATCTTCAAACTCTTCAGATGTGCCCTGGAAGGATACAGGAATCGAGTCCGGAAATAGTCGTCAACAGATACGCCCTGGCTGGATACAGGAATCAGATCTTCAAACTCTTCAGACGTGCCCTGGAAGGATACAGGAATCGAGTCCGGAAATAGTCGTCAACAGATACGCCCTGGCTGGATACAGGAATCGGATCTTCAAACTCTTCAGACGTGCCCTGGCAGGATACAGGAATCGAGTCCGGAAATAGTCGTCAACAGATACGCCCTGGCTTGATACAGGAATCGGATCTTCAAACTCTTCAGACGTGCCCTGGCAGGATACAGGAATCAAGTCCGGAAATAGTCGTCAACAGTTACGCCCTGGCTGGATATAGGAATCGGATCTTCAAACTCTTCAGACGTGCCCTGGCAGGATACAGGAATCGAGTCCAGAAATAGTCGTCAACAGATACGCCCTGGCTGGATACAGGAATCAGATCTTCAAACTCTTCAGACGTGCCCTGGCAGGATACAGGAATCGAGTCCAGAAATAGTCGTCAACAGATACGCCCTGGCTGGATACAGGATTCGGATCTTCAAACTCTTCAGACATGCCCTGGCAGGATACAGGAATCGAGTCCGGAAATAGTCGTCAACAGATACGCCCTGGCTGGATACAGGAATCATATCTTCAAACTCTTCAGACGTGCCCTGGCAGGATACAGGAATCGAGTCCGGAAATAGTCGTCAACAGATACGCCCGGGCTAGATACAGGAATCAGATCTTCAAACTCTTCAGACGTGCCCTGGCAGGATACAGGAATCGAGTCCGGAAATAGTCGTCAACAGATATGCCCTGGCTGGATACAGGAATCGGATCTTCAAACTCTTCAGACGTGCCCTGGCAGGATACAAGAATCGAGTCCGGAAATAGTCGTCAACAGATACGCCCTGGCTGGATACAGGTATCGAATCTTCAAACTCTTCAGACGTGCCCTGGCAGGATACAAGAATCGAGTCCGGAAATAGTCGTCAACAGATACGCCCTGGCTGGATACAGGTATCGAATCTGGAGTTGCGACAGTTGATAGTAATCATCTTTGTATTGACCTTTGTCCTGAAATGACAAAACGTTAGTTGTATGCGATGTCATGATGTATGAAATGCGTGATGTTCTCAAAATAAATGAGATTGTATGTTCATGATGCGTATGTGCATGCTATAATGTATGAAGATGTGATGTTCATGAATGCATTTTTGTCTAGGAAAGTAAATCCTTGACGGATGCCGGGAAGTTAACTCTTGGGCTGATGTTGGAGACTAGAGTTCCTTGTTTCCGCTGGGGATGATGGTTGCAACCATAAACCGGTAGGAGAAGACGACTCTGTTGGGGAATAAACTTGTTGGAGAGATTACTCTGCGGGGAATTACTCTGTGGGAGGAGAGGCATTTTGCTGAGATGTTGATGATAACTCCGCTGGGGATACCGTTGATAAGCTATGTTGGAAGATGAACTCCGCTGGGGGATAGGAAGAACTTCGCCGAGGACGATCCTTCCGTGGCAACTAGCTGAGGATAACCCAGTTATAAGCTCTGGTGAGGAGTAACCTTTGAATAAAGTCCGGGAGACGCGTTCGTGCTCTGCAGGGGATAAGCTTCCAGAATCTACTGGGGATAAGCTTCCTACTGGGGAGATTAATTCAACTCTCATGGGGAAACTTTTTGAGATTGCACTGGGGAAGTGACTCCACTTGATATCCGGTATTCCGCCGGGGAACAATCTTATATTAAGACTGCCGGGGATGCTTGTTAGGAATGTTTGTGTCTTCCGTTGGGGAATGTTGAGATTTTCTGGGGATACCCAACTTCCTTAAGGCTGACAGTAGACTAACTCTGCTTGGGGAGAGTATTGCTGACTTGCTAGGGATACTGTGCCTTTTCAGGGCTGATGGGAGGCCAACTCTGCTCGGGGGAGAGTATTGTTGAACCTTGTCTTACTCTGCAGGGAGTGGAGGTATCTTGGTTACGTTCTTCAGCTGAACTTACCTTGGTACCTTGGTGGACAGAGCAACTAGATCGTTCAGACAATTCTTATTGCCCCTGTTTCTGTGGGAGAAGATACCTGTGGAGGTGCTTGATGACTGCCGATTAACAAATCTTCTTATGGTAGGCAAGTGACGAGATGACAGAACATTGTCGTACGCTTTAATCCCTAATTTTTGCCTAGACCGCCCTTTCGGGTTTTCATTCCCCCGGGATACCCATTTTTGCCCAAGTCGCCTTTTCAGGTTTTCGACTTGCCGGGTGTACAAATTTTTTCATTTCATCCCTTATTTTTTCCCGAACCCTTTTGGTTCGCCGGGAAGCCCTTATTTTTGCCTAGGTGTGTCAACCTAGCGGGTCTTTGATTATGTGCAGTATTTTTTTCCGACTATGTACGTGCTCTTAGGATACAGGAAGTTGTCACTGTTAGTAGTGCAATGTTACCATACCACCAGAAGATCTTTGTTTGATCGTCCAATGCCCCAAGTGATCCAGATGGAGATTTGCCCCAAGTTGGTTGGCATTTTGAGAGATTCTCCGAATCTTGACTTAACTGCCCCAGATGACGGACAATGATCCTGCCGTGCCCCTTGATTGGAAGTGTTTCTTCCATTTGATATGACCTCTTGTTGAGAAGACTTTTGTTCACTGGATATTCGTCGTGCGAATTTCTCTGTTGTTCGAACAAATAATCATATGCAAACAAGGTTATTTAAAAATGCAAAGCTTATGTCTGTCTTGAAGTTTTTGAAAATGCAACTTTTTAATAAAACAAGCAATTTGTAAAATGTGATGTCAACTCAAGATTTTGCAGCGAGCCTTAAGGAGTCAGGATACCTTTCGTAATAGTATGCTTTCGAACTAACCCGTGCTTCAGCTAGGACTTTTAAGGGTTATAACGTGGCCTGGTTCACGGTTTAAGAAACAAAGGATAAAGGCTCAAAATTTATTTGTACCCACCCGCTCTTCGTGATGTTCTTCAATCCTAAACTCAGTTGATCGTGCATTAGACCTTGTTTGAGTCTTTGCTCGGATATTCCAGTAATGGTTCGGATATTGACAGTTTATCTTGATTAGGCAGTCATTTCCTTTTTGTCGAGGGTTCGTAGGACCTCTTTCTTTTTTTTTTTATTATCCCTGTTTTTTGCCTGAACTGTTTCTTTTTACAGTCAGCGGGATGCCCCAGTTTTGTAAGTCTCCTTTATAGGTTTTGACTTAATGGGCTTTTATTTTGATAAATAATGACTGTCTGTCCTTATGATTATAGGGAACAATCACCGTCTTTTGCTTTGGAAGGACTCCTTTGATGCCATTCATTGTGCACCTGGATCAACTGAGAAGACTACCCTGCCCCAGGTTATGATTAAGGGTTTTAATTTATGCGAAAAGAAAAACTCCTACTTCTTTGGCTTGGAGGGGTTGACGAGGGATTATCTTCCTTATAACTCCAGTGTTTAGGAATTGAAACAATGCCTGTACCTCATCAGCGGGGTCTGTTCAAAAGCATACTGTAGATTGGGGTATCGTTTTTGTCATCCTCCCTCAAGAGGCTTAGAATTATTAATTGAGAGTTGACATCACAAAATGAAAGCAGTTTGAATATAGCGAATGTGAATATATTGATTCAAAACAGACATATGCGATGCATTAATGAAATAACAGCGTTTGACATGATAATTGTTTGAACAATTAAAAGAAAATTACAACTTGAAGATTCTAATGGACAAAAAGTCTTCTCATCTCAGAACTTGTTACTTCAAATGGTGAATCCTGTAGGGATGGTAGAAGAACTCAGCCTGACCCTCTTGGGTGAAATCCACTGCTCCTTCATTAATCAGGTCTTGGACCTTGTTCTTCAGAGCCCAGCAGTCGGCAGTGTCATGTCCAAGATTATCAGAGTGGTATGCACATCTTCTATCGGGATGATAGTTAGGAGCAGAGATGTTGGGATTCCGGGGAGGAGCCCTTAGTGTAATCAGATTCAATCTCAACAGATGTTGTAAAGCTTGAAACAGTGACACGTTGAGCTGGGTGAACTGCCTCCTGGGCTTGTTTGGCTTACTTTGATCAACCTGTTGCTCTGGGCGAGGTTTTGGTTGGACCTGTGAAGTGGTAGCAATTTGGAGAGGTCTATTCTTCGCCATACCAGACTCTTGTCCTCTTGGAAGCTGATCAATGACCTGGTCCCTGACTTGGACTGGTTGCTTCATGTTGTATCTCTCTTGGTGAAGTTGACTGATCATGGTCCTCAACTCTTCTTGCTCCCGAGCTAAGCCTTGGATGAGAGCCATTTGCCCCAGCATCTGGGTTCTCATTGTATCTACCTCAGCTTGCAGACGTTTCAACCTTTCGTCCTTGTCATCTTCGGGACTTTTCTTGGCCAAATTCCCCATGAGGAGTGTCCTCAACTCTTCTTGCCCCTTGGATAGGCTTAGGAAGATCTCTCTGAACTGAATCTCTTGAGCATGAAGACCCTGGTTATCTTGTTGGGAAGCCATTGCTGAAATAAACAGCGAAGAAGGTAAGTGAACTGTAACAAGGGTACCTGCAATGCAATGATATGTATGATATGCATGCAATGTTTTCAAGGACCTCGCGGGATAAACAAGAAAGATTGTTAAAACTTGAATTTGGGTAGCTTGATTGAAGGAACTTCATGTTGCTGAGTGTTGTACCCCAAAATTTTCCCTCCCATATTCTTCAAAGATTTGCAAAGTCAAGCTGCAAAATTCCCCAAGGGTTGCAAAGTGCAAAGATCTCCTATACAGTCAAAACTAGGGTTTTGGTTCTGATCAAGAAAATGAAGTTTCCAAAGGTCCAATCAAGTCTCACATGCCTACAAATATGGTCAAGTATCCTCATATCAAGTTTCAAGACATTCAGCACAAAACTGCACAGTCAAAACCCTAATTGCACTACAGTCAACTGTAGGGGCAAAATGGTCATTTGACAGTCAAAAGTTCAAATTTTTGGTCAACATATCATTTTGAAGCCACAAACATCATTTGATCAATGCTTGATCATGATTCTCAAAATTTGGCTCAGAAATCATCAAGATGCAAAAGTTTCCTTATTTGGACAGTTGAAAAAGTCAACTATAAATTGACCAGGGCATAACTTTCACATGGATTATCAGAAAAATTCCATCCAAAGCTCATTTTGAAGAGAAAGACATTTCCTACAACTCATCTTCATACTTCAAGTCCAAGAAATGCTCTCACAAAAAGTTATCAATTTCAACATTATAGGTCATTTTCAAAAGTCAACAAAAAGTGACTTTAAGTCAAAGGCCATAACTTGAGATTGGTAAATCAAAATGACATGGGACCAAAGGCATTGGTTAGTGGACTGAAAGATCTTTCCAAAATGTCCAAGAACATGAGAAAAGCTTAAAAATTGAGCAAGTTATGCCTTGTGGAAGTTGGGAAATTTTTGGATATTTTGAAAAGTCAACATTGATTCAAATGACCTAAAAATGCTAATGGGCCCATTTTTCTTCCATAATTCATCATCCATGACATGTGCACGACCACTTGGCCCAAAGGGAAGTTTTTATTCATTTTTTATTTATTTATTTGGATTTTTATTAATAATAATTCATTTAAATTAAAATAAATACATGAAAAATGCTAACCTAAATTTTTTCAATCTTTTTGTGCATGTTTTATCCTCAAGATTTCGTGTACAACTAAATAGGGAAAGATTTGGATTGATTGATCATGATTTGAACAAAAAGCACATGGAAAATATTTGGAAAATAATGCTTGAAAATCAAATCTCTAAAACCATTATTGCAAGAGATTTTGATCAGTTTTTCAAACCTAATTGACTCAATACAAAAGCCAAAACACAACCCTAATACCGAGGACAATCAAGCTGCGCTAGAAACCATTGATAAAACTTGAAATTTTGGCAAAGAAATTCAAAACTGCAAACTCACTTCCAGGGCGATTCAAGGCATAATAACTGTTTCATTAGCTTCCTCAAGCATTATAGGACGTATCCCAATCAAGAACCTTCATCAAAACGCCAGGAATTGGTACAATGGAGTCCACATGTTTCAAATAAATTTCATAATCGTACATCCTATTCCATGCATTCTTTGTGAAATTTAATTATTGATTCATGTTGGTCATTTGATTCTGAAGCTAACCCATGTATTTAATTGTGTTTTTGAGCTGTATACGCGATTTCGCCATTGTCAATTTCTAGGGTTACAGGACCTTGGAATTAGGGCTTTTGAAACAAAGAAAAATTGGCCTTCAAGACCCATACCATTAGATTCAACGTGTTTGGACGAACAGAAGCCAGTACTCGCGATCAATTTATGAGGCCTTATGGCCTATTCGCTATTTTTTCATATGGTACTTTTAGCAACGTTTGAAAACCGTTGCTCTTTGTTTGTATATTTCAGGAAAAATAAAACCAGCGAGGAAGACGATATCGTGGCATATGTTGGTTGGTCCGTTTAAAATTCGCGCGCAAAGACCCACTAATGCTTTTGTTTCTTTTATAATGTTTGTTGATTGTTTAATATTAAACGCGTGTGAGTTGGATCAGATGGCAAGCATAAGGGTTGACAAACCACATGACCTGGGTTCGAGCCCCAGGTCTTCGTTATTTCCATAATATTTTTCCATAAAAATTCACGTGCAGGTTCAGCATTGAAGCACATCATACACGCTCAAAAATCAACGTCCATCTGTCCAGGTTCATCAGATCAAAGGCCATGGATTGGGGAACACCATAAACCCTAGTCCATGCATCACACGCGTCCAGCAAAAGTCAATAAGGCCATGCTAAATGGGCCTGAATTGCTAGAGATTCACCTCCATGTTGGGGACTACCACCCCCCTTGGTTTGCAAATTCTTGACTTTCTTGATTTTTTTATTTTTGCTTGTTTAATTAATTTAATTAATTATTTTCACAAAATATAAAATATCATAAAAAAAATCAAAAAAGAGCAAAAATATAATAAATATTTTATTTTAAGTATTTTCTTAAATAAATTTGCATGTAATTAAACTTAGTTTTAAATTAGGTTGTGATTTTAATTCTTTTCATAATAAGATCTAAAAAACATAGAATTAGGTTTAATTAATAATTTCTCATCTTTTTATTTTTTCTTTCATAAATAATTAAATAGTTAAATATTTATTTTTATAATTAAATTGCATGTAAAAATTAGGGTTAATTTTAGGTTAAAAAACTTCAATATTTTCAATAAATTAAAAATAATTAGGATTAGGGTTTGCATCTTATTTTAATTTTAGTTAATTCCCTTTTTTTTATTAAATCCTAAAATACTAAAAAACACAAAAAAAAAACAAGTTCTTTCTTTCTTTTAATTTTAATTAACTTCATCATTAATTTGATTTTTGCAAAAGGGTCCAACGCCCTCGTTTCAATTTAATTTTTATTAATTCGCATGTTATTTTATT
Organism: Vicia faba; assembly: GCA_948472305.1. Taxonomy (NCBI): domain Eukaryota; kingdom Viridiplantae; phylum Streptophyta; class Magnoliopsida; order Fabales; family Fabaceae; genus Vicia; species Vicia faba. The sequence goes on from OX451741.1 coordinate 106,329,584, forward strand.
TCTTGTAAATATTAATGTATCTCTCCCGAAGCCTTGTAATTAATTTTCGCACTTTTACTTTATTTATTTTTTTCGTCAAATCGGGTCCTGGTTAATTTTGGCGATGTGGACCCGCGCCTTTTGTAATAGCTTAGAGTTTACTTTTTTCTCGCAATTTTTAACTGTTAAATCAAAGCATGAAAGAATGTATGGAACTAATAAAAACAAGCTAGAACACCAATAACATGACAAGACAAATGCAAATGAAAACGACACACAAATCGCACACACCACCCCTAGGGTACGCCTCACTGTTGCCTTGCCTCGAAAGGTGATCGTCGAGTAGAGGATGTCTTAGTAAGTCCTCATGATCCGGGAACCTGGCATGAGGGTAGCTTCTAAGGTGTCTTCCCATTACTCTGGTGATCACCATGTCCCTACAAACTCGAATTGACCCGAACACCTCCAACGGTGGTGCTACCTACCTCTCAATGGTGGGATGGCACTACTTTAAAGGACATTTACACAGACGAATTCCTTAGGGTAGGTAGACAACTCTAGATACTTGCTCTAATTTCAAAACAAATCAAAAACTCTTTTCACACCGACACTTTTCAAAAAGCTTTCGAAAGCAATTTTTCAAACACTCTTGAGGACCGATACAAGAGTCGAACTGGAATTTTCAAAAGAAACTTTTTTTAAAACCCACAGTTGAACAGCAAACAAACCATTTTTGAAAACACAAGTGAGCAAGTATCTAAGAGCCCATGGATAACCATGGATAGAAAGGGTGCTAACACCTTCCCTTTCTATAACCTACCTCCCGAACCGAGAGCAATCTCTATAAGGAATTTTTCTGTGCTTTTGTCCTTTCCATTTGGAGAAAATAAAAGATGGTGGCGACTCTTGCTTCCGCGACATTTCGCGAACCAGCGTTAAACAGTCAGTTCCAGATCCACCGATCACAGAACTGGCGACTCTGCTGGGGACTTATCTTTAAAGTGAGGTGTACCTTAGGTTTAAGATCACTGTGTTTTCAATTGTCTTCTTTGCTTGCTTTATTATTGTGGGTTGCTTGGGAGTTCTATAGATCCTAACCCGGATCTGGGGGATACCTTTCTTAGAAAGTAGCAACAAGGCTGTGAGGGAATTGTGCGGGGTATACCGACATGGTTGAAACAGTCTGCTACGTTGATGTGGCACTTTGGTGTGTACCGGTAACCCTTGAGTTCAGTCAAGGAGAGTACGGGGCCTCCGCATGGTGTCGTGAAGCATCAACAGACCTTAGGAACCTTAATTGAACTATCTTGGCCTCTTTAGGGTAGTGAGATAACTGACTTTGGTGCAGTCCGAGGTTGGTTGATACTCGATATTACACTCAATTGAGGGTTGCTTTCCTGGAATATTTCGGTCGCCAGTTCAGTGGCCAAATCGAAACGATGAACAATGAAAGCAATCCCGTGATATTGGGAACCTTAGAACCCGGTTACTTTGATTAGGACAGGTTGAACCCACCAACTTCAAGAGGGTACTACCCAGACCCCATGCTGGCCTTAAACCTTAAGGGCTTGTCTTGTGTGCCTTGTGTGCCTTACATGTTTGTCTTTGTAAATATTTGTGGTGTGTTTAATCATAGCATCATGACATCATCCAGCATCATATGCATTGACTAACCATTTCAGGGGTTCGAATTTTCATCTTTGTTCTTGTTTTGTAGGACATGGAAACTGTTCGTAGAAAGACAATTCAAGTCAGTCTTGTAAGGATCCCTCCTCAGCTTAAGGAGCTTATATCCAGGATTCCTGAGAACTCTTCATTCAGTGAAAGACATGGAAGTCTCATCAGCTTGGTCAACACCAACATTGAGGAAGATATGATCAAGGTCCAGTTCCAGTTCTTTGATCCTCTGCATCACTGTTTCACCTTCTTGGACTATCATCTGGTACCTACATTGGAGGAGTTCTCCCGGCTCCTGAAGATCCCTATCCTTGATCAGCTACCCTTCAACGGTACAGAAAAGGAACCTAAGCTTGAAGAGATTGCTAAAGCCTTGCACCTACAGTCATCTGACCTCAAGGGACATTGGGAAGTTAGAAGTGGTATCAAAGGGTTCTTAGCCAGGTTTCTGTTTGAAAAGGCCCTTGAGTGTAGGAACTCCCTTGACCTACAAGCTTTCGAAGAAGTTGTGGCCCTCCTTGTCTATGGTTTGGTGTTGTTACCTAATCCAGATCAGCTTATTGATATCAGCGCTGTCCAGATCTTTATGTCCAGAAATCCTATACCTACGTTGCTGGGGGACATCCTTCACTCATGTTACACTCGAACCATGAGAAAAAGAGGTGTCCTTATGTGTTGCACTCCTCTCCTGGGAAGGTGGTTTATTTCGCACCTTCCACAATCAGTTTTGAAGAATGAGCGGGGTTTGAGATGGTCGCAACGGTTGATGACTCTTACACATGCTGATATACATTGGTGCCTTAGGTCCAGGGAAGATGTCACTATCATTGATCGTTGCGGGGAGTACCCTAATGTTCCTTTACTGGGAATCAGAGGAGGTATTACTTACAGCCCATGCCTGGCTTGGAGACAGTTTGGTTATGCTCGGAGGGATGGTCCTCATGACATGTTAATTCCTGACATAGTTTTTGACTTCGACAACGATACTCAAGGACTTCGCCAGAGATTTATCAGAGCTTGGAGGATGCCCAGTAGGATAGACAGCAAGACACTGGGGCACAGGAACTCCATCCCGTTGGAACCTTATCTCAAGTGGGTACGAGCCCGCTCCCAGAAGTTAGTAATGCCTTATCCCCATATGCTCCCTGTGATCAAAGAGCCAGTCTTGGAAGGAGAAGTGTCCTACACTATTCAGCACCCTGATATGCCCACATCCTGGGAAGAGATGCAGAAGAGCTGGATCCAGCTTAAGGAAGAACAGAATTCTCTTGAGACCAATTTACATGCCAGTGAAAAGAAGGTCTTGGAGCTCACCCGCCTGTTGCATGAGGAGAGGAATCTCAACACTTATATAGCTCCAAAGAGGATGCGTAGCATATTTTGGGATTGATTTGATTTTTGTATTTTGCCCATGAGGCTTTGATGTACTAAACAATGATTTCCTTAATGATAACGTGTGTTCCTTTTTGTCTACAACAAATTTGAACTTTCGAACCTTTGAATGCATTGCATAAACACATCTCATTCATCATGTGCATAGCAGGTTTTTCCCTTTTCAGGTTGCTTACAGTTCTTCGCTGTTTATTTCAGCATCATGAATCCCGACTCGTCATCAACTGAGACCTCCATCAAAGCTCTTCAGGTACAGAATGCACAGTTTCAGGAATTAATCAAGGGTCTGGCTCAAGGCCAAGAAGAGCTGAAGGCTATGCTCCTGAAGAAGGAGAAGAAGAAGAAGAGAAGGACTGTTCTGTTCAACTCGGGCCGAAGGTTTGGCAATACTCTGCAGCATGAAGAGGCTGGTTCTTCTGTTGGCAAGAGTTCTCCTCAGGCAGAAGCAAGGGTTCCTAGTCCGGTAGTCTCCGACAACGAGACTGATTTTGATGAAGAGCAGTACCCTCCTGCAGAAGACAGATACAAGCAACTGGAGGACAGGTTGAAGGCTATGGAAATACAACTGGTACTTGGGCTGGATTTCGGAGATCTGGGTTTGTCAACTGGTGTGATTATCCCTCATAAGTTCAAAGCACCATCCTTCTCTAAATATGATGGGGCGTCTTGTCCCAAGCTACATCTCAGGTCCTATGCTCGGAAGATGCAACCGTACTCTGCGGATAAGAATTTGTGGATCCACTTCTTCCAGGAGAGTCTTTCAGGGACTCATCTCGAATGGTTCTATCAGCTGGATGGGACCAAGGTTCGTAACTGGGAGGAGTTGGCTACTGCTTTCTATAAGCAGTATCAATATAATGCCGACCTTGCCCCTACACGTACCCAACTCCAGGGTATGTCGTTAGGTTCAAGCGAAGATTTTAAGGAGTACGCTCAGAAGTGGAGAGACTTGGCTGGCAGGGTGCAGCCACCATTGAATGATCGAGAGTTGGTAGACATGTTCTTGGGGACCTTATCTGGGCCGTTTTTCAACCATCTCATTGGGAATTCTTCCGCAGGGTTCACTGATTTAATTCTGACTGGAGAGAGAATTGAGGCTGGGTTAAAGTCTGGTAAGATCGCGAAGGGTGCATCGTCTAATTCTGAGAAGAAGCCCTTCAAAAGGGAGGCTAGTTCCGTGTATGGTTCCAAGAGATCAGAGAGACCTGAGCGCCGCCAATCTGTCACTGCGGTAATGATTGCTAAGCCTGCTGCCGCTCCTCGGCCAACCAATCCTCAAAGGGCTGAGAAACCCCGGAGAGAGTTCACCCGGTTGAGTATGACCCTATCCCAGATCCTGCCACAGTTGCTCTCAACCAACTTAGTGACTATTATGGAGGCGCCAAAGTTCCCAAATACTGCATCCCCCAAGTACAACCCGAATGCTCGTTGTGCTTACCATTCAGATAGCCCGGGGCATTCTACTGATGACTGTTGGGCATTAAGGAGTAAGGTGCAAGACCTTATCGACGCGAAGGAAATACAGTTCGAAGCGCCTGAAAGGCCGAATGTAGTTACTGCTCCTATGCCTCAGCATGGGGTAAATGCTGTTGACGAAGATGTTTATGCTGTTTCTGTGGATGATCTAGCCACTCCTCTGAAGACTGTCAAGAAGAACCTGCTGCTGGCCGGTTTATTTCCGGGTTGTAGTGAGGGTTGCCTGTTCTGTGCTGTGTCCCTATCTGGTTGTCCCTTGCTGAAGTTAGGCATCCAAAGCCTAATGGATAGCAAGGAGATTCTGTTTAAGAAGTCTGCTGTTCGGTTGGTTCCAGCGGAAGAAGTTTCTGTGGTTACCATATTCAATAATCCAATCCGGGTTCCCCCGAAGAAACCTGTTCAAATCATGACCGTTGCACCTGTGGTTATCACTGTTCCGGGGCCCCTGCCCTATGTATCTGATAAAGCTGTCCCCTGGCATTATGGGGCAGATGTGTATGTGAATGGGATTAAACAAGAGTTCAACGCTGGCGCCAGCATCTGTGACATCACTGGCCCAGCCAAAGTTACCCGCAGTGGCAGGCTCTTCTCGCCTGACATTGCACCTCCTGCTGCTCGAAGACCACTCCTCATAACTCCTGCAAGTGTACCTGTTCCTGCTGCTGATCCAATTGTTTCTCCTGCTGCCGAGTTATCCCATGCTCGGGGCAAAGAAGTTGAAGTTGAGCCTGCCCAGATGGAGGCACCTACACCTATAACTGCTGAGGCCTCCCCACAGGAGATGGAGGAGATTCTGAAAATTATAAGGAAGAGTGACTTTAATGTTGTGGAACAGCTGGGGTACACGCCCTCCAAAATCTCCATGCTCTCTTTATTGCTGTGCTCCGAGGCCCATGCTAAGGCCTTAATCTCATTCCTCAAGACGGCCCATGTGCCACATGAGACATCTGCAGTCCAGTTCACTGATTGCGTAGCAAATCTGACAGCAGACAATGGCCTGGGTTTCTCAGATGCTGACTTGACCGCGAAGGGAAGAGACCATAATGATGCTCTGCATGTCTCTATCGAATGCAGGGGCACTACCTTGGCACATGTGTTGGTGGATACTGGTTCTTCTTTGAATGTGCTGCCCAAGAAGGCTTTAGACCGCTTAGATTGTGAAGGCCTGGAACTGAAACCCAGCAATATCATCGTCAGGGCCTTTGATGGTTCAAAGAGGATGGTCCATGGAGAAGTTGACATTCCGATTCGTGTGGGCTCTCAGGTGTTTGACTCTACATTTTATGTGATGGATATCCGTCCATCTTACTCTTGTCTATTGGGTCGACCTTGGATACATAAGGCTGGGGCAGTGACCTCTACCTTGCAGCAGAAGCTGAAGTACCCCGTCAGAGGGAAGATCGTCACTGTGCAAGGAGAGGAGGAATATATGGTGAGCCACTTGAACTCCTTCAGATACATTGAGATGGACGGGGAGTTTATTGAAACCCCCTTTCAGCATTTCGAGGAGGTGCTTCCAATTGCAGCAGCAACAGAAACAACAGCAGAAGAAAGTGTTCCTTTGAAGATGGCCTCCCTGAGGGATGCCCGGGCTGTGGTTCAGAAGGGTGAGTGTGCTAACTGGGGCAGGCTTCCAGACTTCACACAGAAGACTGACAAATTCGGGCTGGGTTTTACCGCAGAGGGTCAGAAGGCTATGAGGAAAGCGAAGACCGGAAGACCTCCTGTGTTCATTACAAATCCAGGAGTGAATGCTGTTGGGGAAGACAATGAAGTAGACGAAGCTGAATTCAATAGCTGGATCTATCCGACGACCGAAGGCGGATTGAACAACTGGATTGCCAAAGACCATACTCCTGTTACCTTTGTGACGCAGTAATAAATTTCTTTGTTTCGTTATTTTGTAATAAACAATAATAAACTCTTTGGCCCGATGTCTTACCCGAGGCACCGTGGTTTCTTTTGTGAGGGCATATAAATTGTCATTTCATATATCATGAATGAAAATCTTGGACGTTTTCTCGCATTACAAATCTTGTGCTCCTTTTCTGTCTTTCTTTCCTTTACATATATTTCAAAACAGCTGTATTTACACACACACTCACTCATACAGGTTTTAATCCACTCTGGATCTCACTGATAACAACTCTGCTACTGCCAATTATGACTTCGAAAATCCGATCAACTTAGCCGAAGACGAAGGTGAAGATGATTGCGAAGTGCCGGGTGAGCTTGCAAGACTGTTGCTTCAGGAAGAGAGGGAAATTCAACCCCATGAAGAGCCAGTGGAAACAATAAACTTGGGTACTAAAGAAGACAGGAAAGAGGTAAAGATTGGTGCCAACCTAGAGCTCAGCGTGAAGCAACGGTTAACTCAAATGCTGCATGATTATATGGAGATCTTTGCCTGGTCCTACGAAGACATGCCCGGGTTGGATACCGATATTGTGGTCCATCACTTGCCAACTAAGGAAGACTGCCCTCCAGTTAAGCAAAAGGTCCATCGGATGCGTCCAGAGATGTCTGAGAAGATTAAAGCCGAGGTTATGAAGCAGTTTGATGCCGGGTTTCTTGCAGTGACTTCTTACCCTCAGTGGGTTGCTAATGTGGTGCCGGTACCGAAGAAGGACGGTAAGGTCAGAATGTGTGTCGATTACAGGGATCTGAACAGGGCCAGCCCCAAAGATGACTTCCCTTTACCTCACATTGATGTCATTGTTGATAATACAGCTCAGCACAAGGTGTTCTCTTTCATGGATGGCTTTTCAGGTTACAATCAGATCAAGATGGCACCTGAAGACATGGAAAAGACTACATTTGTTACTCAGTGGGGCACCTTCTGTTACAAAGTCATGCCATTCGGGTTGAAGAACGCTGGGGCAACCTACCAACGTGCCATGGTTGCTTTATTTCATGATATGATCCATCATGAGATAGAAGTGTATGTTAACGACATGATCGCAAGGTCCCAGACTGAGGAAGAGCACCTAGATCATCTGCAGAAGTTGTTTGACCGGTTGAAACTATATAAGCTGAGGTTGAACCCGAACAAGTGCACCTTCGGGGTAAGATCGGGAAAGTTACTAGGCTTCGTGGTCAGTGATAAAGGTATTCAAGTGGACCCTGCCAAGGTCAAAGCTATTCAAGAGATGCCAGTTCCTAAGACAGAGAAGGAAGTCAGAGGCTTTTTAGGACGCCTGAATTACATTGCTCGCTTCATCTCACACCTAACTGCTACCTGTGAGCCAATCTTCAAGCTGCTGAAGAAAGATCAGGTAGTACGTTGGAACAATGAATGTCAGGCTGCTTTTGACAGAATCAAGGAGTATCTCCAAGAACCACCTATCCTTATGCCACCGGTTGAAGGGAGACCTCTGATACTATACCTGACAGTGCTTGACAACTCAATGGGGTGTGTGCTGGGGAAGCATGACGAGTCTGGCCGAAAAGAGCATGCCATTTATTACCTTAGCAAAAAGTTTACCGACTGTGAGACCCGATACTCACTGCTTGAGAAAACTTGCTGCGCTTTGGTATGGGCTGCTCGCCGGCTGAGACAGTATATGCTGACTCACACTACCTTGTTGATCTCAAAGATGGATCCTATAAAGTACATATTCGAAAAGCCTGCTCTGTCTGGGAGAATTGCAAGATGGCAGATGATCTTGACGGAATACGACATTCAGTACACAACCCAGAAATCCATCAAGGGAAGTGTATTGGCAGACCACTTGGCACATCAGGCAGTCGATGATTATCAGTCAATGAACTTCGAGTTTCCGGATGAAAGCATCATGATTGTGACTGATTGTGAAGTACCTGGACTGGATGAAGGACCTGAACCAGGATCCCGATGGTCTATGCACTTTGACGGAGCCTCCAATGCTTTGGGAAATGGTATCGGCGCCATAATCATATCACCTCAAGGTACTCATACTCCGCTCACTGCCCGGCTATGTTTCAATTGTACCAACAACATGGCAGAGTATGAGGCGTGCATCATGGGTCTTCAGGCTGCGATCGATCTAAGGATTAAGTTTCTGAGTGTCTTCGGAGATTCCGCTCTTGTGATCAATCAGATCAAAGGAGAGTGGGATACGAAACATCCGAATCTTATCCCTTACAGAGAATGTGTGTTGACCCTGATCCCCCACTTCACAGAGATAACCTTTGAACACTTCCCGAGAGAAGATAATCAGTTGGCGGACGCGTTAGCTACAATGTCTTCTATGTTCAAGGTCAAATGGGATAATGAGGCTCCCCGAATCATCATCTGGAGATTGGACGAACCGGCATACTGTTGTGATCTCGAGACTGAATTGGTGACTGAGAAGCCTTGGTACCATGAAGTGAAGAGATATCTGGAAGCTCAGGAATACCCTGAAGGTGCCTCTGTCAATGATAAGAAGTTCCTGAGAAGGTTCGCGGCAAAATTCTTCCTAAGCAACGACATCTTGTACAAGCGAAACCATGATTAAACCTTACTGCGTTGTGTGGATAAGACTGAAGCAGAAAGAATCATGGAAGAGCTACATGAAGGGACCTTTGGTACGCATTCCAGTGGACACACTATGGCTAAGAAAATCCTACGGGCAGGATACTACTGGTCCACAATGGAAGCTGACTGCTACCAACATTCCAGGACATGCCATAAGTGCCAGATTTATGCAGACAAGGTGCATGTTCCTCCAGTTCCCCTGAATGTTCTGACTGCGCCTTGGCCGTTTGCAATGTGGGGCATAGACATGATTGGCGAGATTAAACCTACGACGTCTAATGGGCATCGCTTCATCCTAGTAGCGATTGATTATTTTACGAAGTGGGTTGAAGCAGCTTCCTATGCTACAGTAACCAAGACTGTTGTGGCACGGTTCATTCGACATAATCTGATCTGTCAGTACGGGGTCCCAGAGAGAATTATTACGGACAACGGTACCAATCTGAATAACAAAATGATCGCTGAGCTCTGCGAACAGTTCAAGATACAGCACCACAATTCTTCTCCTTACAGACCGAAGATGAATGGGGCTGTAGAAGCAGCAAATAAGAACATCAAGAAGATCGTGCAGAAGATGACAGTGACTTATAAAGATTGGCACGAGATGTTACCGTTCGCTCTACATGGGTACCGTACCTCAGCTAGGACGTCAACCGGGGCAACTCCTTTCTCTCTGGTTTATGGTATGGAGGCAGTCTTACCGATTGAAGTACAAATACCCTCTCTCCGGATAATGAAAGATGCAAATCTAAACGAAGATGATTGGATCCAGACACGACTTGATCAACTCAACCTCATTGATGAGAAGAGACTTGCTGCTATCTGTCATGGTCAGACGTATCAGAAACGGATGATCAGGGCATTTAACAAAAAGGTCAGACCACAGGAATATCAAGTTGGGGATCTGGTGATCAAGCGAATCATCCTTCCTCAGAGTGATCCAAGGGGCAAATGGACCCCTACATACGAAGGGCCATTTGTGGTTAAGCATGTGTTCTCAGGAGGAGCCATGATTTTAACCAACATGGATGGTGACGACCTTCCACACCCCGCCAATGCAGACATAGTAAAAAGATACTACGCATGAAAAAGACCCGCTAGGCTGACATGCCTAGGCAAAAATTAGGGCTTCCCGTCGAACCAAAAGGGTTCGGGCAAAATGAAGGGATGAAAATGAAAAAATCTGTACACCCGGCAAGTCGAAAACCTGAAAAGGCGGCTTGGGCAAAAATGGGTATCCCGGTGGACTGAAAACCCGAAAGGGCGGTCCAGGCAAAAATTAGGGATAAAAGCGTAATACTATGTCTCATTGATCACTTTGCATCCAGAATCCGGTATCTATATCAAGTTCAGACGGCATCGATCAGTCAGCTTCACCTTCAACCAAGGTCATCAAGTGATGAGACGCTCGGAGTTATAAAGGCAATAGCAGAGTTGAAACCCAGTGGGATCATTTATTTCACACAGCTGTTTTATTTTCTTTTGTACAAAACTTGTATAAACTCTTTTGTTCGGCGGAGTTCTCTTACTAGGACGTCAGCCTCTTGTACACAAAACGCCTATTTTCAGGCCATTCAAAAATCAATACAAATACATTTTCAGCTAAACGTGCCAATTGTTTTTCTTTTTTCTGTTTTGTTTTGCGAAGAACGTCCAAGGTTCAATTTGTGATATATGCATTGACAATAGTTTGCTAACTCATAAATATTTGCAACAAAGAATTGATTACAGGTAACACTAGAAACAGGGGCAATAAAGAGTTGTCTAAGAAATCTAACTGTTCTGTCCTCCAAGGTACCAAGGTAGGTTCAGTTAAAGAACATGACCAGCACATCTTAATTCCCCAGAGAGTAAGCCAGCAAGCAGTACATTCTTCTCCAAGCAGAGTTATCAAATCTCAAGGAAATTGAGTATCCTCCCGTAGATCTCAATACTTCCCCAGCAGCATGTATATCCATAACAAGTATCCCCGGCAGTCTTGGTCTAAAGATTGTTCCTCGGCGGTATATCAACAATCAAAGGAATCACTTCCCCAATATATCAAAACACTTCCCCAGGAGAGTCCGATTAGCTTCCCCAAGAAAGTTAGGAATCCATCTCCCCAAGCAGTAAGCTTATCCCAGTAGATTCTGGAAGCTTATCCCTCGCAGAGCACGAACGCGTCGTCCGGCTTTATTTAAAGAGTTATTTCCGTAACAGGATATAACTGGGTTATCCTCAGCCAAAAGCCATGGAAAGAGCGTCCCCGACGAAATTTTCTTATCCCCAGCGAAGTCTATTCATACTTCCAATACAACAAAGATATCCTCAGCAAGTCATTCTCAACAATTCAGCAAAGCATCTCTCTCCCCACAGAGTATCGCTCCCCAACAAGATCGCTAGAGTACTTTTCTCCCCGCAGAATCTTCCATTCGCCAAGTCTATTCCGCAACGGAGTCATCTTCTCCTGCCGGTATTCTTGCAGCTATCATCCCCAGCAGAAGCGAAACCTATTCTTCAACATCAGCCCAGGAGTGACTTCCCGGCACCCGTCAAGGATTTACTTTCCTAGACGAAAAACACATTCATAAAATATCGCATACATCATTATAGCATGCATAGACGCATCATATCATACAAATCTCATTTATGTTGAGAACATCATTGCTTGATCCATATCATGCATTACATATGACTGATCTTTACCTTTCAGGAAGGATTCAGCTAAATTCTCCATCATATTTCAAGACCTAGACCGGTTCAGTTAATCAACTCCAAAGATTTCTTATCCAGTCCAAGGCCTTCTCTAGTCCAGCCAAATCGACTCCCAACAGATTTTTCTGATGAAGACTCAGTAGAAGTTATCAGGTTATATTTTCCTATTGGTTCTCTCTCCGACGGTGCATGAGATTTCCATTTTTAGGCTTTTTCTTTGAGATTATAATTTCCTATTGGTTCTCTCTCCGACGGTGCATGAGATTTCCATTTTGGGTTTTTCTTTGAGATTATAACGTCCTATTGGTTCTCTCTCCGACGGTGCATGAGATTTCCATTTTTAGGCTTTTTCTTTGAGATTATAATTTCCTATTGGTTCTCTCTCCGACGGTGCATGAGATTTCCATTTTAGGTTTTTCTTTGAGATTATAACGTCCTATTGGTTCTCTCTCCGACGGTGCATGAGATTTCCATTTTTAGGCTTTTTCTTTGAGATTATAATTTCCTATTGGTTCTCTCTCCGACGGTGCATGAGATTTCCATTTTGGGTTTTTCTTTGAGATTATAACGTCCTATTGGTTCTCTCTCCGACGGTGCATGAGATTTCCATTTTTAGGCTTTTTCTTTGAGATTATAATTTCCTATTGGTTCTCTCTCCGACGGTGCATGAGATTTCCATTTTAGGTTTTTCTTTGAGATTATAACGTCCTATTGGTTCTCTCTCTGACGGTGCATGAGATTTCCATTTTTAGGCTTTTTCTTTGAGATTATAATTTCCTATTGGTTCTCTCTCCGACGGTGCATGAGATTTCCATTTTGGGTTTTTCTTTGAGATTATAATTTCCTATTGGTTCTCTCTCCGACGGTGCATGAGATTTCCATTTTTAGGTTTTTCTTTGATATTATATTTTCCTATTGGTTCTCTCTCTGACGGTGCATGAGATTTCCATTTTAGGTTTTTCTTTGAGATTATAATTTCCTATTGGTTCTCTTCCCGATACCGCGAAGATGGTAATTCCCACCAAGATTTTCTCAACGAGCGTTGTTGAAGTTAAAGTCACCCAAGGTTCTCTTACCGTTCATGCTAAGGTAGTAACCATCCCTGGTTCATTCATCATCTTGTGAAGCTCCAGACTCAGCTCCTGTAACCAGTCAGGACACCTCTATACCAAGCATCTGAAAACCAGCTCCTGCAACGTGTCAGGTACTCATTTTTCTTTTGCAGGTATGCAGGTTCTCGCTAAGGAATCTCTTACGCGATCAACATCCAAATGGCATCTATAAGCCCATCATCCTAATTCACCCATCTCTAAATAGCATCTATAAGCCCATTTCCATCACACTGCTACTATGTGAGCGCAAATTTCTGGGCACTCTAGTATTCAATCATCTTCTACCCTCGGATTACGAAAGGCACATCAGCCAATCTGCACCCTCAGGTCTAAGAAGATTGAACAGGGGCAACTGTTGTACCCCAAAATTTGCCCTCCCATATTCTTCAAAGATTTGCAAAGTCAAGCTGCAAAATTCCCCAAGGGTTGCACAGTGCAAAGATCTCCTATACAGTCAAAACTAGGGTTTTGGTTCTGATCAAGAAAATGAAGTTTCCAAAGGTCCAATCAAGTCTCACATGCCTACAAATATGGTCAAGTATCCTCATATCAAGTTTCAAGACATTCAGTACAAAACTGCACAGTCAAAACCCTAATTGCACTACAGTCAACTGTAGGGGCAAAATGGTCATTTGACAGTCAAAAGTTCAAATTTTTGGTCAACATATCATTTTGAAGCCACAAACATCATTTGATCAATGCTTGATCATGATTCTCAAAATTTGGCTCAGAAATCATCAAGATGCAAAACTTTCCTTATTTGGACAGTTGAAAATGTCAACTGTAAATTGACCAGGGCATAACTTTCACATGGATTATCAGAAAAATTCCATCCAAAGCTCATTTTGAAGAGAAATACATTTCCTATAACTCATCTTCATACTTCAAGTCTAAGAAATGCTCTCACAAAAAGTTATCAATTTCAACATTATAGGTCATTTTCAAAAGTCAACAAAAAGTGACTTTAAGTCAAAGGCCATAACTTGAGATTGGTAAATCAAAATGACATGGGACCAAAGGCATTGGTTAGAGGACTGAAAGATCTTTCCAAAATGTCCAAGAACATGAGAAAAGCTTAAAAATTGAGCAAGTTATACCTTGTGGAAGTTGGGAAATTTTTGGATATTTTGAAAAGTCAACATTGATTCAAATGACCTAAAAATGCTAATGGGCCCATTTTTCTTCCATAATTCATCATCCATGACATGTGAACGACCACTTGGCCCAAAGGGAAGTTTTTATTCATTTTTTATTTATTTATTTGGATTTTTATTAATAATAATTCATTTAAATTAAAATAAATACATGAAAAATGCTAACCTAAATTTTTTCAATCTTTTTGTGCATGTTTTATCCTCAAGATTTCGTGTACAACTAAATAGGGAAAGATTTGGATTGATTGATCATGATTTGAACAAAAAGCACATGGAAAATATTTGGAAAATAATGCTTGAAAATCAAATCTCTAAAACCATTATTGCAAGAGATTTTGATCAGTTTTTCAAACCTAATTGACTCAATACAAAAGCCAAAACACAACCCTAATGCTGAGGACAATCAAGCTGCGCTAGAAACCATTGATAAAACTTGAAATTTTGGCAAAGAAATTCAAAACTGCAAACTCACTTCCAGGGCGATTCAAGGCATAATAACTGTTTCATTAGCTTCCTCAAGCATTATAGGACGTATCCCAATCAAGAACCTTCATCAAAACGCCAGGAATTGGTACAATGGAGTCCACATGTTTCAAATAAATTTCATAATCGTACATCCTATTCCATGCATTCTTTGTGAAATTTAATTATTGATTCATGTTGGTCATTTGATTCTGAAGCTAACCCATGTATTTAATTGTGTTTTTGAGCTGTATACGCGATTTCGCCATTGTCAATTTCTAGGGTTACAGGACCTTGGAATTAGGGCTTTTGAAACAAAGAAAAATTGGCCTTCAAGACCCATACCATTAGATTCAACGCGTTTGGACGAACAGAAGCCAGTACTCGCGATCAATTTATGAGGCCTTATGGCCTATTCGCTATTTTTTCATATGGTACTTTTAGCAACGTTTGAAAACCGTTGCTCTTTGTTTGTATATTTCAGGAAAAATAAAACCAGCGAGGAAGACGATATCGTGGCATATGTTGGTTGGTCCGTTTAAAATTCGCGCGCAAAGACCCACTAATGCTTTTGTTTCTTTTATAATGTTTGTTGATTGTTTAATATTAAACGCGTGTGAGTTGGATCAGATGGCAAGCATAAGGGTTGACAAACCACATGACCTGGGTTCGAGCCCCAGGTCTTCGTTATTTCCATAATATTTTTCCATAAAAATTCACGTGCAGGTTCAGCATTGAAGCACATCATACACGCTCAAAAATCAACGTCCATCTGTCCAGGTTCATCAGATCAAAGGCCATGGATTGGGGAACACCATAAACCCTAGTCCATGCATCACACGCGTCCAGCAAAAGTCAACAAGGCCATGCTAAATGGGCCTGAATTGCTAGAGATTCACCTCCATGTTGGGGACTACCACCCCCCTTGGTTTGCAAATTCTTGACTTTCTTGATTTTTTTATTTTTGCTTGTTTAATTAATTTAATTAATTATTTTCACAAAATATAAAATATCATAAAAAAAATCAGAAAAGAGAAAAAATATAATAAATATTTTATTTTAAGTATTTTCTTAAATAAATTTGCATGTAATTAAACTTAGTTTTAAATTAGGTTGTGATTTTAATTCTTTTCATAATAAGATCTAAAAAACATAGAATTAGGTTTAATTAATAATTTCTCATCTTTTTATTTTTTCTTTCATAAATAATTAAATAGTTAAATATTTATTTTTATAATTAAATTGCATGTAAAAATTAGGGTTAATTTTAGGTTAAAAAACTTCAATATTTTCAATAAATTAAAAATAATTAGGATTAGGGTTTGCATCTTATTTTAATTTTAGTTAATTCCCTTTTTTTTATTAAATCCTAAAATACTAAAAAACACAACAAAAAAAAAACAAGTTCTTTCTTTCTTTTAATTTTAATTAACTTCATCATTAATTTGATTTTTGCAAAAGGGTCCAACGCCCTCGTTTCAATTTAATTTTTATTAATTCGCATGTTATTTTATTTCTTGTAAATATTAATGTATCTCTCCCGAAGCCTTGTAATTACTTTTCGCACTTTTACTTTATTTATTTTTTCCGTCAAATCGGGTCCTGGTTAATTTTGGCGATGTGGACCCGCGCCTTTTGTAATAGCTTAGAGTTTACTTTTTTCTCGCAATTTTTAACTGTTAAATCAAAGCATGAAAGAATGTATGGACCTAATAAAAACAAGCTAGAACACCAATAACATGACAAGACAAATGCAAATGAAAACGACACACAAATCGCACACACCACCCCTAGGGTACGCCTCACTGTTGCCTTGCCTCGAAAGGTGATCGTCGAGTAGAGGATGTCTTAGTAAGTCCTCATGATCCGGGAACCTGGCATGAGGGTAGCTTCTAAGGTGTCTTCCCATTGCTCTGGTGATCACCATGTCCCTACAAACTCGAATTGACCCGAACACCTCCAACGGTGGTGCTACCTACCTCTCAATGGTGGGATGGCACTACTTTAAAGGACATTTACACAGACGAATTCCTTAGGGTAGGTAGACAACTCTAGATACTTGCTCTAATTTCAAAACAAATCAAAAACTCTTTTCACACCGACACTTTTCAAAAAGCTTTCGAAAGCAATTTTTCAAACACTCTTGAGGACCGATACAAGAGTCGAACTGGAATTTTCAAAAGAAATTTTTTTAAAACCCACAGTTGAAAAGCAAACAAACCATTTTTGAAAACACAAGTGAGCAAGTATCTAAGAGCCCATGGATAACCATGGATAGAAAGGGTGCTAACACCTTCCCTTTCTATAACCTACCTCCCGAACCGAGAGCAATCTCTATAAGGAATTTTTCTGTGCTTTTGTCCTTTCCATTTGGAGAAAATAAAAGACGGTGGCGACTCTTGCTTCCGTGACATTTCGCGAACCAGCGTTAAACAGTCAGTTCCAGATCCACCGATCACACTGAGAGTCCTTCTTCAAGAGTCAAGGCTCACCATATCGAGTGGGTCATAGCCCCTGACTTAAGTCATTAACCTTGGCTAGAGGAAAATAAATCCCCTTTGCCCCTTGCTAGATAGTTGGTTCATTATGACCTGCATCACAAACCCTTGAGATCCTTGAAATGGATTAGTCTTTATGTAGGATGTATGCAATGGCATGATGGTATGATGTTATGCTATGCGTGGAGTAGGTAAACCCTGTTATGAGTCCAGATTAAGGACTGTAAACAAAACCTGCAAGAAGCTCAAATGTCAGATAATAAGCATGCAATTAGTCAAGTTTTAAGACACACAAGTCACACCAGATAGCCTTTAGAGTTTAGGCCAGCATGAAGTTTGGGGTACTACCCTCTTGAAGTTGGTGGTCTCAAAAACCTGTCCTATCAAAAGTAACCGGGTCCTAAGGAGCTCAATATCATAGGGTTGTTTTCTGTGTTCATTGTTTTGATTTAGCCACTGAACTGGCGATCAAAATATTCCAAGAAAACAACCCTCAATGAGTGTAGTATCGAGTATCAACCAACTTCGGACTGCACCAAAGTCAGTCATCTCACTACCCTAAAGAGGCCAGGATGGTCAAGTAAGGTTCCTAAGGTCAGTTGATGCTTCACGACACCACGCGGCGGCCCCATACTCTCCTTGACTTGACTCAAGGGTTACCGGTACTCACCAAAGTGCCACATCAACGTAGCAGACTGCTTCAACCGTGTCAGTATACCCCGCACAGTTCCCTCACAATCTTGTTGCTACTTTCTAAGAGGTATCCCCCAGATCCGGGTTAGGATCTATAGAACTCCGAAGACAGGCCCAATAATATTAAAGCACATAAATCAGGCAATTGAAAACATAAGTATGATCTATCCTAAGGTACACCTCACTTTAAAGTATCCCCAGCAGATTCGCTAGTTCTGTGATCGGTGGAAATAGAACTGACTGTTTTTTAGCTGGTTTCGCGAAATGTCGCGGTAAGCAAGAGTCGCCACCGTCTTTTATGTTCTCCAACATGGAAAGGACAAAAGCACAGCAAAATTCCTTATTCGAGAATGTTTCTCGGTTCGGGAGGTAGATTTATAGAAAGGGAAGGTGTTAGCACCCTTTCTATCCGTGGTTATCCACGGGCTCTTAGGTACTTGCTCTTATGTTTTCAAAATTTGTTTGCTTTTCAAGTGTGTGTGTGGGTTTTGAAAAAGTTTCGTTTGAAAAATTTCTAAGTAACTCTTGTATCAGTCCTCAAGAGTGTATGAGAAATTTGTTTGAAAACCTTTTGAAAGTGTAGGTGCGAAAAGTTGTTTTTGTTTGTTTTGAAGAGAGCAAGTACCCATGAGATCTACCTACTCTAAGGAATTAAGCTGTGTAAGAGTCCTTTAGATAATGCTATCCCACCATTGAGAGGTAGGTAGCACCATCGTTGGAGGTATTCAGGTCAATTCGATTATAGGGACATGTGTGGTCACCAAAGCAATGGTAGGACACCTTAGAAGTAACCCTAATGTCCTAGATCCTTTTATCCGAGGTGACCGTTTCGAGGCAACTGGATCTTTAGACAAAGGGCGACCTTTAAGACACCCTATACTTGATGACCACGTTCGAGGCAACCAGTGAGGCGTACCCTAGAAGTGGTGTGTGTATTGTGTGTTGTTTTCATGTTATGTTTTGTCTTTGATCATGGCATTGTGAGCTACGAGTTGTTTTTAATTACCATACATTCTTTCATGCAATTTAGAATTTAGGAGTGCAGGAAATTAAATACAGAAAGGTAAAAGCTACGCTATTACAAGGCGCGGGTCTATACATCGCCAAAATACAAAGACCCGTTTTTGATAAAGATGTGGAAAGTAAAAAAGCATAAACCTAATTACTATTACATCCTTGAACAGTTACATAATAATCAATAATGCGCAAAAAGAATTAAACTGAACGTCCGAGGGTTTTGGACCCTTTTTAGCAATCATGAGTTTTTTGTGTCTTTTGTATGAAATTAAAATTAAACCTAAATCTAATTATTCAATTATTTACAAGAAAGTGTTTTTTATGTTTTTTTTGTATTTAATGAAATAAAGAAAATAAAATCAAGAGAAAACCCTAATTCTAAGTTTATTTTAAATATTAAAGAAAATGTCAAAGTTGACCTAATTTACTAATTAATTAATTTACATATTTATGTACAAAAATAATAATAATAAATAATAATAATTAATTAAGAAAAAGATAAAAAAATGTCAAAACCTAATTCTATGTAGTTTTTATTTATTAAGAAAAAGATTAAAATATAAACCTAAATTAAACTAAGGTAATTGTTAGTTATTTATTTACAAAAATATATTAATGGCAAATTTAATAAATAATTAAAAAACATTTTTGAGTTTCTGATTTTTATTCGGAAAAACTATTTTATGGTGAATTAATAAAAATAATTAAAGCAATTAAAAGAATTAGAAAAGAAAAGAAAATAAAATTATGCAAACCAAGGGGGGTGTCAGGCCCAAAGTGGAGGTGAGATTGAAGCAATTCAGGCCCAAGAACACAAGCCTCATTGACTTTCAGGATTGTGTGCACGTTGGTTGACTAGAGCATACCATGGACTTCATTCTGTGGCCACTGGATTGGGCATCATGGCCACTTGGCAAGTTAGCGCGTGAAGGTGCATGATGGACCATTGAACGGATACTGCACTAGAACGTGTTAAAACAAAAATCATCAATTATATGGGGGGACCTGGGAATCGAACCTAGGTCCCAGTACCTGCAAGCCACGTCCTTTGCCAGTTGAGCTATCAAGCGCGTTTGTAAACATAATAATAAAGAAACATAATATATGAAAAGTGCCAATTATGCTGGGACATTAAAAAAGCGCGCTAAGGTTTGAATGCTCCAGTAGCGCTTGGACAACTCACCCTTCTTCTTCGTTCTTCCTGCAATTATAAACAAGATAGCGGGGGTTTTAAACCCCCACAAAGCAAAAGTCCAAAAAATAGCGATTACGCACACAGATTATATAAATTGAGCGCGATAGTCTGGTTGAATTCGTCTGGCCTTGACGAATTCAACCATGGTCATGACATGGTCCAATTTTTCCTCCTGTAAAAAACCCCAAAATCCAAGCTTTAAAAACCTAAATTTCGTCCATGGCATATTTTAATTCAGTCAGCGTTAGTTCAATTAGATTATACCAATCGCTTCAGAAGGTCCCTATTAGCATAAATCAAACAAGAAAATAGATTAAAAGCCCATGAAACATGATATGCAGGTTTGATAAATAAGGCAAATCGTGTGGCTTATTGTCTTTGATTCTTTGCGTGTTTGGACTGGTTCTTGATACCAATAAACTCCTGGAGACTCAGGCAAGGTGCTTGAATCCTTTTTAGGCGTGGAAAGGCACTGCAAGTAGGATTTCAGTTTCACAATTTTCTTGAATTTTTGAAAATTGGCTATGGAGTTTTTAGCAGCTTTTACGTGTGTCCTTGAGTAGGGTTTCACTCAGCATATGTATGTGATGTGAATTAGGTCAAGAATAAGCCCAAAAGTCCATGGCATTATGACTTGAATATTTGATTGCCTAATCATATCTTTTTCAATCTTTTCTTTCATGAAACCTTTCCAATCCATGATTTTTTTGCCTTGTTGATTGAGAAACGAGTTGCCGGCTTGCCCTAGTCATATTTGCTGCACAAAAAGATCTAAAAAGCACATCTTTTGAATTTTCTTGTAATTAAAACCAATTAAATGAATTAATATTAATATAAATTCAATTAATTAATTAAAAATAAGAAAATAAATCATTTTAAGTCCAATGGGTCGTGCATAAGCCTTGGGTAATGATTCAAGAAAGAATTTGAGGCCCATTAGCAAAAATGAAGTGTTTTAGGCAAAGTTGACTTTTGAAAGTTCCCAAACATTTCCCAACTTCTCCAATGCATATCTTGCTCAATTTTGAAGCTATGAACATGTTCTTGGACATTTTGGAAAGGTCTTGAAGTCTTCTAACCAATGCCTTTGGTCCCATGTCATTTTGATTCACCAATCTCAAGTTATGGTCTTTGACTTAAAGTGCCTTTTTGTTGACTTTTGAAAATGACCTATAATGTTGAAATTGATAACTTTTTGTGAGAGCATTTCTTGTACTTGGAGTGTGAATATGAGTTGTAGGAAATGTCATCCCCTTCAAAATGAGCATTGGATGGGATTTTTCTGATAAACCATGAAAAAGTTATGCCTTGGTCAATTTGCAGTTGGCTTTTCAGCTGTCCAAAAATAGAAACTTTTGCATCTTGAGACTTTTTGAGCCATGCTTGAGGAATCATGATCAAGAATTTACCAAATGATGATTGTGGCTTCAAAATGAGATGTTGACCAAAAATTTTGACTTTTGACTGTCAAATGACCATTTTACCTCTGCAGTTGACTGTGGAGCATTTAGGGTTTTTGAACGTGCCATTTGATGCTGTGAGTCTTGAAACTTGACATATGGATACTTGACAATGTATATAGGCATATGGGATTTGATTGGACCCTTGAAAACCTCAATTTCTTTGCAAGAACCAAAACCCTAATTTTGACTGTGTTAGGAGGCAATTGGACTGTGCAACCCTTGAGAGATTTTGAAGCTTTGGGAGATTGACCTTGACAAATCTTGAAGAATATGGGAGGGAAAATTTTGGGGTACAACACTCGGCATCAGCAACTCATGAGGTCCTTCCTTCCTAGCTCGCACAAATTGGCGTAAGGATAAACAAGGGTTATAAGTGATCCATCCATTGGTTCCTATCAGTGGAACATTGGGGTATTCCCCACAGCGATCAATAATAGCCACATCTTCCATGCCCTTGATAGTCCAGATGATGTCCATGTGAGAGAGGGACATAATCCTATAGGCCCAGCCCATGCCTTTTTTGTTCTTCAAAACTGATTTGGGGAGGTGAGAAATAAACCACCTCGCTAGCAATGGAGCACAGCACATAAGGGTTCCCCGTTTCCGAGCAGTACGGGCATAAAGAGAGTGCAAAATGTCACCCAAGAGAGTGGGCACAGGATTACCGAACATGAAAATCTTCACTGCATTCATGTCGACGAAAGAATCTGAGTTAGGAAACAATACCGAACCATATATGAGAAGATCCATAATGTCTTCAAATGCCTGGAAGTCTAGACTATCCCAGAACTGATTGGCCTTACCAACCAAGAATTTAGTCAAGAAGCCCTTTGTTCCACTACGAGTTTCCCAATTAGACATTACCTTAGCCTTTGTCAGATGGAGGGCTGAAGCAATCTCTTCTTGGCTAAGGATTTTCTCCCAACCTGTGAACGGGGTCTGCTCTAGAATGGAGATGCCAAGCAGATCAGAGAACTCTTCCAAGGTAGGGACCAACTGGTAGTCCGGAAAAGTAAAGAAATGGTACAGTGGATCAAAGAACTAGACTAAGACACTCATCATCTGTTCGTCCAATTTGGAAGTGACCAAACCCATGAGGTGACCATGTCTTCTGATAAAGGAGGAAGTATCTGAAATCTTTGCAACCAATTCCTTAAGCTGAGTGGGAACCTGGACAAAGTTGATCCGAATAGTGTTTCTACGCATAGGTGCCATAACCTATAAAACAGAATAAAGATGAATCCCTCCTGTCTTTGAAATAGGTTAGTCCAATGCAAGATGCATGCAATGTCATGATGTCATGATGTCATGATAGAAAACACACCAAAAATATCCACAAATAGCAAACATGGTAAGGGCAAACAAGTCACACAGATAACCCTTATATTTCAGTCTGGCAAGAAGCTTAGGTACTACCCTCTTTCAATTTAGTTGGTTCAACCTATCCTAGTAATAGTAACCGGGTTCTAGAGGATCTCAATATCACTGACCATCCTCGATTGGTCATAATTCCAGTTTAGCAACCTTTTCTTGCGGCCAGAATCATCGCGAGAGTTTGGTCTCAACGAGTGTAGCATACTGCTACTGTTCTATGGCCAAGTTGGTCAATTATAGGTGCTAAGGTCAGTTGGTGCTTAATGACCCCTTAGCAGACCCATATTCTCCTCGTTGCGCCACAAGGGATATCGGTACATACTAAAGTGTCACACCAACGTAGCTACTGCTTCAACTGTATTGGTCTACGCTGTAGAGTTCCCTCACAGTTTATTGCTACTTACCTAAAGGGTATCCCCCATATCCGGGTTAGGATCTATAGTAACTCCGATTCAAGCCCACAAAGATAAAGCATACAAATCAAGCAATTGAAAACATTATGAACTATTCCTAAGGTGCATTCCACTTATAAATTCATCCCTAGCAGAGTCGCCAGTTCTATGATACGGTGGGAAGAACTGAGTGTTTTTTGGAATGCTGGTTTGCATTTTGCGTTTTTTGTTTGCAAAATGTCGCGGTAAGCAAGAGTCGCCACCGACTTTTATTTTATCCAACAAGGAAAGGAAAAAAACACAGAAAAATTCCTTTTTCGAGATATTTCTCGGGTTCGGGGGGTAGATTATAGAAAAGGAAGGTATTAGCACCCTTTCTATCCATAGTTATCTATGGGCTCTTAGGTACTTGCTCATTGTTTTCAAAATTGTTTTCTTTGTGCTTGTGGGTTTGAAAAAGTTTGTTTTAACTTTGATTTAACTCTTGCTTCTGTCCTCAAGAGTGTAATGAAGTGTTTTTTGAAAACTTGTTTGTAAAAGTGTAAGTGTAAAAAGTTTGTTTTGTTTTGAATGAGCAAGTATCTAAGAACTATCTACCTACTCGAAAAAAGGAATCGTTCTATACTAATTTCCTTTAGACAATGCTATCCCACTATTAGTGAGTAGGTAGCACCGTCATTGGAGTTTGAGGGTCAATTCGAATGAGGGACATACGGTCACTAAAGCAATGTTAGGACGCCTTAGCGGTAACCCTAATATCTTAGATCATTTGTTTGAGGCAACAATATCCGAGGAAACCGTTTCAAGGCGAATATGATCTTTTAGACAAGAGGACAACCTCTAAAGTGACCTATACTCAATGATCGTGTACAAAGGCAACCAAGTGGGGTATACCCTAAGAGTGCGCATGTGCGAGTATGTCATTTTCAGTTATTTTTATCTTTGTACATGTTAAGGGTGATCTAATTTGATTTTAGTTTAAGCATTCAGTCTTGTCATGAAAACCCTATTATCAAACATCTAGCAGTTATAATTTGCAGAAATAAAATGTAGAAATTTAAATTACAAGGCATCGGGTATTTACATCGCCAAAGACAAACCCCTTTGAAAAATAAAATAAAGCGATAAAAATAATTAAATTTCCTATTTAACTATTACAATCCGGAAGCAGGTACATTATTGGATAAAAATAAGTAACGCGTGCGAGAAATTAGATCGAGTGCGAGTTTAGGGTTTTGACCCTTTTGAAAGAAGATGCCATCTTTTTATTGTTTTTTTTATTTTAAGAAAGAAATTACTCCTAAATTAATTACTAAATTAAATTAAATTAATTAATTAATAAAAAATAAATTATTTTTTGAGTTTTTATTTATTTAGGAAAGAAATTAAAAATGATTAAATTAGTGGTCAATATCTAATTAAATCTAATTAATTAAAATTATTTGCAAAAATAAATTAAAGTTTTCTAATTAAAAACCTAGTTAATTAATAAATTTATTAAGAAAAATAAAAGTTAAAAATTTGATTGAAATAAAAAATATTTTTTTGTGATTTTATTTAATAAAACAGAATTTTTTGATTGGTTAGAGATTTAAATAAAACAATTAAAGTAAATAAATAAATAATAAGAGAGGAGAAGAATTTGGGCCTTTTTTGAGGTGTGAGTAGCAATTTGAAGGTCCATTAGTGCTGGCCTTTTTTTGACTTTTTTGGATCTAGTATGCACATGTTGACTTGGCTCATGGTGGACCTCCAGCTTTTTGACCATCAGATATGGCCTTTGGCCATCTGGAATTTGGATGGGAGAGGGAGTATGGTGTACTGCAAGCCAGTGTATGCATGTGATAACCTGAAAAGAAAAAATATTGAGAAAGTGGGGAACCTAGGATTCGAACCCAGGTCTTGAAGGAGAATGCATTACATGTTTGCCACTACACCATGCTGCTTCATTTGTTATATTAACACAAATCAATAATAATATAATAAAACAAGAATTATTGGTCAGAAAAAAGAAAAAAAATGCGCCAAGATTTGAAATGGCCAGTGGACGGAGGACACCTCATCGTCCCTGTCCTCAGACCTGTAAAAAAAATACCTGCGGATTTGAATCTGCAACTAAAAGCGCAGGCCTGTTCTAAAATTCTCTCCAGGCCATATAAATCCTTTCCAAGATCATGGATCAATTCGTCATGGCCTCCCGATCAAAACCATTTTCTTCTTGAGTCTCAATTTTACCTGAAACAAAAGTCCCTAAAAACAACAACGAAACCCTAGCCATGGCGTTTTGCAAAACAGGTTATATGAATGAAATTAAATGATACAGAAAGTTTGGAAATGTTCTTGTGATCATGAATATGCCATTAGTTTTCTTAAATGATGCAAGAACAAACCAAATCGAATTCAAGAACAGAGTTGTGTTACGTGCGACTTACAGTGTGTTTGGGGGCTTGAGGATGCGTGGTTTTGATTCAGTCAGCTTGTGTGAATGGTCAGGAAGCGATTGAGACCACTCTCATGTCCTGAAACTGCCTCTAACTTGGACTTTGATCTCTCACTTTTTTGTGAATTTTTGCACTTTTGTTCTACCTCTTCCAACACTTTCCAACCCTTATTTCATGTGCTTTAGCTTCCTTATGAAATGCTCAGTGTATTAGGTTTACAAACTTGGTTTAAATCTCCCTATATCAATGACTTTGATGTGGATTTAATTCTTGCATTAAACCTTTCCAATTTTGATTCAAATCATATCTTCTTGTACACTTATGCCTTGATACGAGTTTGGAGATGTGCTAGTTGTCTATTGAAGCCTATAATCAACAAAAAATCTTTGGTTATCAATATTTTTGATTTTATATGATTTTATATGATTTTATTTGCTTTAAAATGAATAAATTCAAATAAAAAGCAAATTAAATAATAAAAATGAGATATGGACACATGGATGAAGCTAGGGCACGTGGGCTATAATGCAAACTCAAAACAAGTGAAAACGAATGGGCCTATTTGAAAAAATTTGAATTTTTGGGGATAGTTGACTTTTGGCAATTTTGCAAAAAAGTCCAACTTCAACAATGCATAACTTCTTAAATTTTGAACTTTTGGAAGTGTTCTTTGACTTTTTAGAAAGCTTGAGATGTCCTTTAATCAACCCTTTTTGTCTCATCTCATTTTGATATTCCATGCTCAATTTATAAGCTTTCGAAAAAAATGTGTTTTTGTTGACTTTTAAAAATGACCTATAATGTCCAAATTCATAACTTCTTGTGAGTGCATTTCTTGATCTTGGGGTATGAAGATGGATTGTAGGTAATTACATCCTATTCAAAATGAGCTTTGTATGGGTCATTTCTCATAAAGTATGAGAAAGTTATGCTTGGTCAAAGTTGAGTTGACTTTTCCTACAAAACCCTAATTTAGCAACTTTTGAGTCTTGATGAATTTTGAGCAATCCTTGATGAATCATGATCAACATTTGATCAAATGATGAAATATCCTTCAAAATGAGAATATTTACAAAAAATCTTGAAGTTTGACTGTATTTGGGTCACAGTTGACTTTTGCCCTAGCACAGTCGATTTTTGGACCTTTGAGCAATTGACTGAGCAAACTTCCTCTGCAAGGCTTGAAATTTTACACGGATGATCTTGAGAACATATTAGGACATTAGGGAGAAATTGAGGTCATTTGGACTCAAGGATCTTGATACAACACAAAACCCTAATTTGGGGTTGACTGCCTTAGGAGATAGCTTGTATGACCAATCCTTGAGCAACCTTGAGCAACTTGGAGATTTTTCTTGCAATGTCTTGAGGAATATGGGAGGGAATATTTTGGGGTACAACAGTCAGCACTGAAAAGTCTTATCATCCCCGGCGGAGTATAATATATCCCCAGTAGAGTTTGAAAATTCTCCCCAGCACAGTCTGAAAAAGCTTCCCTAGTGGAGTGTGGAGAATCATCCCCAGTAGACTTTGAAAGGTTATCCCCAGTAGATCATAAAAGGTTATCCCCAGTGAAGTCGCAACTGAAGATCATCCCCAGCAGAGTACATTCCTTTCACAAACAGGAACTCAATCCCCAACAGGATTCAGTATCACCAGCAATGATAATTCATCCCCAGCTGAATTTATTGGTGGAATCCTCAGCAGAACATCTCTTCCCCACAGAGTAATCTCCTCGTCGGTTTATTCCCCAGCGGAGTTATCCTCTCCTGCAGGTTTATTCTCACAATCATCGTTCTCCATCCCCTGTGGAAACGAAGAATTCAACTCTTTTCTCCAGCAGCTATCCAGGATTTATTTTCCTCAGCTAAAAACATTACATTTCCATACATCATGAAACATGCATATTGCATACAGCACAATCTCATTTATTTTGAGAACATCATTGCTTGATACATATCATGCATTACATACAACTAACCTTTACTTTTCAGGAAGGATGCGGTTAAATTCTCACAAAATTAAAAAGTTTTGAAGCTTTTATCTCCGTCAAATTACAGACCAGTTCTTAAATCTCAACTGAATTATCCTCGGTTGAATTACAGACAAGGTCCTAAATCTCGACAAAGTTCCTCCGTCGAATTACAGACAGGTTCCTAAATATCAGCAGAGTTTTCTTAGTTGAATTACGGGCAAGTTCTTAAATCTCGATGAAGATGTTTCCCTACAGTCGAATTATTGACTAGTTCTTAAATCTCAACAAAATTATCCTCGGTTGAATTACAGACAAGGTCCTAAATCTCAAAAAGTCCCTCCGTCGAACTACAAACGAGTTCCTAAATCTCAGCAGAGTTTTCTCAGTTGAATTACGGGCGAGTTCTTAAATCTCGATGAAGATGTTTCCCTCCAGTCGAATTACTGACAAGTTCTTAAATCTCAACAGAGTTTTTCTCAGTTGAATTACAGACAAGGTCCTAAATCTCGATAAAGTTCCTCCGTCGAATTACAGACGAGTTCCTAAATCTCAGCAGAGAAGTTTTCTCAGTTGAATTACGGGAAAGTTCATAAATCTCGATGAAGATGTTTCCCTAAGTCGAATTACTGACAAGTTCTTAAATCCCAACCGAATTATCCTCAGTTGAATTACAGACAAGTTCCTAAATCTTGACAAAGTTCCTCCGTTGAATTACATACATGTTCCTAAATCTCAGCAAAGTTTTCTCAGTTGAATTAAGGGCAAGTTCTTAAATCTTGATGAAGATGTTTCCCTCAAGTCGAATTACTGACAAGTTCTTAAAACTCATCAAAGATGTTCCCTCAGTTGAAGTACAGACAAGGTCCTAAATCTCGATAAAAGTTCCTCCGTTGAATTACAGATGAGTTCCTAAATCTCAGCAGAGAAGTTTTCTCAGTTGAATTACGGGCGAGTTCTTAAATCTCGACGAAGATGTTTCCCTCAAGTCGAATTACTAACAAGTTCTTAAAACTCAACAGAGATGTTCTCTCAGTTGAAGTACAGACAAGGTCCTAAATCTCGACAAAAGTTCCTCCGTTGAATTACAGACGAGTTCCTAAATCTCAGCAGAGAATTTTCTCAGTTGAATTACGAGAGAGTTCTTAAATCTCGACGAAGATGTTTTCCCAAGTCGAATTACTGACAAGTTCTTAAAACTCAGCAGAGATGTTCTCTCAGTTGAAGTACAGACAAGGTCCTAAATCTCGACAAAGTTCCTTCGTTGAATTACAAACGAGTTCCTAAATCTCAGCAGAGAATTTTTCTCAGTTGAATTACGGGCGAGTTCTTAAATCTCGACGAAGATGTTTCCCCAAGTCGAATTACTGACAAGTTCTTAAAACTCAGCAGAGATGTTCTCTCAGTTGAAGTACATACAAGGTCCTAAATCTCGACAAAGTTCCTCCGTCGAATTACATACAAGTTCCTAAATCTCATCAGAGAAGTTTTCTCAGTTGAATTACGGGCAAGTTCTTAAATCTCGACGAATATGTTTCCCCAAGTCGAATTACTGACAAGTTCTTAAATCTCAGCAGAGATGTTTTTCTCAGTTGAATTACAGACAAGGTCCTAAATCTCGGCAAAGTTCCTCCGTTGAAGTACAGACGAGTTCCTAAATCTCATCAGAGAATTTTTCTCAGTTGAATTACGGGCGAGTTCTTAAATCTCGATGAAGATGTTTCCCTACAGTCGAATTACTGACAAGTTCTTAAATCTTAGCAGAGATGTTTTCTCAGTTGAATTACAGACAAAGTCCTAAATCTCGACAAAGTTCCTCCGTTGAATTACAGACAGGTTCCTAAATCTCAGCAGAGAAGTTTTCTCAGTTGAATTACGGGCGAGTTCTTAAATCTCGATGAAGATGTTTCCCTACAGTCGAATTACTGACAAGTTCTTAAATCTCACCATAGATGTTTTCTCAGTTGAATTACAGACAAAGTCCTAAATCTCGACAAAGTTCCTCCATTGAATTACAGACAGGTTCCTAAATCTCAGCAGAGAAGTTTTCTCAGTTGAATTACGGGCAAATTCTTAAATCTCGACGAAGATGTTTCCCCAAGTCGAATTACTGACAAGTTCTTAAATCTCAACAGAGATGTTTTCTCAGTTGAATTACAGACAAGGTCCTAAATCTCGACAAAGTTCCTTCGTTGAATTACAGACAGGTTCCTAAATCTCAGCAGAGAAGTTTTCTCAGTTAAATTACGGGCAAGTTCTTAAATCTCAACGAAGATGTTTCCCCAAGTCGAATTACTAACAAGTTCTTAAATCTCATCAGAGATGTTTTCTCAGTTGAATTACAGACAAGGTCCTAAATCTCGACAAAGTTCCTCCGTTGAATTATAGACAGGTTCCTAAATTACAGCATAGAAGTTTTCTCAGTTAAATTACGGGCGAGTTCTTAAATCTCGACGAAGATGCTTCCCCTAGTTGAATTACGGGCAAGTCCCTAAATCTCGACAACTCAGTGGAATTACGGGCAAGTTCCGAAATCTCAACACCTCAGTTGAAGTACGGGCAAGTTCCTAAATCTCGACACCTCAGTTGAATTACGGACGGATTCCTAAATCTCAGCAGATATGCTTCCTCAGTCGAATTACGGACGAGCTCTTTTCCCTCAACAAAGATTAGACTTCCCCAACGGAATCTTCCACAACAACAGGTATACAAGCTCTCGCTAAGGAATCTCTTATGCGATCGACACTCATTCAGATGAAATCCCTTAAGCCCATCCCCTCGCCAGCAATTTCCAAATGGCGTCTGTAAGCCCATTCCCGATATCACAAGACTATTACCACTTCATGCGAGTGCAAATTTCTGGGCACTCTAGTGTTCAATCCTCTTCCACCTTCAGATCATGAAAGGCGCAAAAGCCAATCTACATCCTCAGGTTTAAGAAGATTGAACATGGGGAGCTGTTGTACCCCAAAATTTTCCCTCTTTTCATACACGCATATTATTGGTTTTATGGTTATGGAATAAAGGTATATTTATCAACCTTCTTCAGGTTACAAGTGACATTTATTTCGTCAATGGATATTCTCAGAGTATTTTCCGTGCCGAAGATCGGTTCGTCGTTTTGCAACAATTCGGGGTTCAAAGATTCACAAGTCCAACCCGGCGGGTCATATTCAGGTACTCTTTCGCCAAGATATCTTTGATAACTTATTCTCAAATTCAGGTTCAACTCAAGAGTCAATTCTTTAAAGAAGGTATCCGAATGTGTGAGTTTTCTCGAAGAAATATGGTGAAAAAGTGTGCTGAAAGTGTAGTTTTTACGCGCTAAAAAATTCATAACTTGAAGATCGTGGCTCGTTTTGAACCCGTTCCGGTGGCTAAAATTTTGTATTGACATCATCTATGTTTTCATCCCTCACGGCTGGAAGTCAATTTCGATCAGAAGGTCTTCAAAAATACGGATTTATCAAGTATTTTCGTACAGAAAATTTGTGACAGAAATTTATTTATGTCATGTTCAGAAAATCATAACTTGGTCGATTTTCATTGTATCGAGCTGGTTCCGGCGCCAAAATTTCACAAATTGAGTTGGCTAAGTTTTCACAGAAGGTACCGAGTTCGAACAATATCCAAAAGGTCTTCATTTTTTGCTCAGAGTACGCGTGACGCGCCGAAAATCCTGAATGCTGAATATTATTTTATCTGGGTCGAAACTTCGAAAATTCATAACTCGGTCAATTTTTATTGGATTGGGCCCATCTCTTTACACAAGGTCACTGACTCAGAGAGCTACAACTTTGATTCAAAAGTCGAGACCGAATTATGCTCCAATCAATACCAGTTTTTTATTGAAGAACGTGTCAGAGTCGACACTGGAGCCCAAAATAAGTTTGTTTGAGCTGAAACTTCAAAAATTCATAACTAATTCACCGTTTATCCAATTGAGCCCATTTTCGGACAGGAGTTATTTCTCGATGTCGGCTACATTTTTTTTCACATTTCAACTTCAAAAATTGCACTTAAGCCCCTGCTATTTTGCCTAGAACGTGACGGACTCAAGTGAACATTGGAGGCCCAATTGCACATTCAAAGCCCATTTTTTGCTCTCTAATTTCTATTATATAATCCCATTCTTTTCACAAACGGGAGGGGGAAAAAGATTTTGCCACAACGCTGTCAAAATATCAAATTTTTTCAAGAACCCTAAAACGTTGAAATCCTTATTATAAATCCTCATCTCACTACAAACAAGCCATCCCTGTTACAAACCAATATCTCACTACTTCTCCAATAAGGGTAAGGCTGGCTTGATCTCCATGATCAAAAGGGAATAAAAGCATTCATATCACTACTTCTCCAGTAAGGATAAGGCTAATTTGATCTCCATGATCAAAAGGGTATAATCATTCATCCATGCCATATTGGCTTAAACATTAAATTTCTTCATATATTGGCTTTATTTGTATTTCATGATATATAGTAATTTATTTAATGTGTTCATGAGATTTAACACTGCAGATTTAGAGAGGATCCCATGCAGTTTCATTACAAAACAGCTTATACATGATACCAATACGTGGCAAGACAGACATTCTGAGAAGGTTAAGGAACGTTGAGGCCAAAACACAAATGGTCAAAACAGAAACAGCCAACACATGATACCAATACATGGCGAGGCAGACATCCTGAGAAGGTTAAGGGCGTTGGTTCAACAACCTCCACTATTGGTTTTGATTTTCTCCCTTTCTATTTATCCGTTGACCTATTTTTATTTTTTCTGTTTAAAATCTTTTTTCATAAAACTTAACATTTTTCACAAACCTTTGATTTTTTATAATAAACTCGAATAATTAATTTTCGATTTTAATTTAATTTTAGGTAACTTTAATTATTTTTTAAATTAATTAAAATTAATTAGAACAATTAGGATTTTGTTACTAACTTAATTATATTTTATTTTTTTCCTAAAATAACAAAAAAAATCAAAAATAGGTCATTTAATTATTTTTACGGTTTAATCACTAATTAGTTTTCATATTTAATTTAGGAAAACTTAGTTCTTTTCTTTTAAAAATATTAAAAACAACAAAAAAAACATTTTTCTTTTAAATTAGGATATGAGGGTCAAAACCCTAGTTTCACATTCGATCTAATTTTCTCGCGCGCTTTATTTTTATCCAATTATTGTATCTGCTCCCGGTTTGTAATAATTTAATTAGGACATTTATTTATTTTTATCGCTTTTAATTTCAAAGGGTTTGTTTTTGGCTATGTAAATACACGAAGCCTTGTAATAGCATAGTTTTAAACTCCGCACTTTAATTTCTGCAAATATTTAACTGTTAGATGTTTGATAATAGGGTTTGCATGACAAGAATGAATGACTAAATTTAAAACAGTTAGATCACCCTAAATGTGAAAAGATAAAATAATCGGAAATTGAAACACTCGCACATACGCACTCTTAGGGTACACTCCCACTTGGTTGCCTTCGATAAACGGTCATTGAGTATAGGATATTTTAGTGGTCGTCCTTTTGTCCAAAGATCATAGTTGCCTCAGAAAGGTTGCCTCAGATATTGTTGCCTCGGATAGATGATCTAAGACACTAGGGTTACTACTAAGACGTCCTAACATTACTTTAGTGATCGTACGTCCCTTTCAAATTGACCCTCAAACTCCAACGACGGTGCTACCTACTCATTAATAGTGGATAGCATTGTCTAAAGAAAACGAACATAGAACGATTCTTTTTTCGAGTAGGTAGATCAGTTCTTAAGTACTTGCTCAATCAAAACAAACTTTTTCACACTTACACTCCTTTAAAAACAAAGTTTTCAAAAACACTTCATTACACTCTTGAAGACAGAAGCAAGAGTTAAATCGAAGTCAAAACAAAAACTTTTCAAAGCATACAAACACAAAGAAAATAATTTTGAAAATGATGAGCAAGTACCTAAGAGCCCGTAGATAACTACGGATAGAAAGAGTGCTAATACCTTCCCTTTCTATAATCCACCCTCCGTACTCAGAAATATCTCGAAAAAGGAATTTTTCTGTGTTTTTTTCCTTTCCTTGTTGGATAAAATAAAAGACAGTGGCGACTCTTGCTTACCGCGACATTTTGCAAACACAAACGCAAAATATAAACCAGCAAATTCCTTAACAAAATAGGGAAACACGTCCCGGTTCTGGCCACCGTATCACACCATCAAAAATAACTTCATCAAACAATAATTTGTTGAGCTCTTGACGAATTAGTATAGGACTGTATTTTATTCAAAGGTATACTTGTCACTATTCTTTTAAGATTAGATTGTCATGTTGTAGTAGCTATTTTTCAATACTCTCTTCTTTCCACAAAGTGAAACCTGGAAATGTTCCTATTCAAATTGTTAATGACATGAATTTCATTTATAAATTCAAATATAACTTATTCGTAACAAATGATGTAAATCTCTAGTGCAGTCATGAAGAACCATTCTAACAATTATCATGAAGAAATCCAATGAATTTACAATTTGTGATAGATAATACGTATTTATATCCATAAAATTCATATGAAAAATGACCTCTTAGATCCCATTGAATACATGAATCAATAATTGGAAAACGAAAAAATTTGGTTATATATTACTATAATTATTTTTTAAATATAGTACTATAGTTATTTCTTTTTTTTAAATATAGTATTATAGTACTATAGTTATTTCTTTAAATATGAATTTTATCCTATTATTTTTCTTTATTCATAAAAAATATAATATAAATGTCATTAAAATGTGATTTTTTTCTTAAGTACAATTTATTATATACTTATGACTTAGAGAATCATGTATACAAATTAACTAGAACTCTACTTTCCATACTTATTAAAAATAGAAGGACAATAAATAAAAATCAAAAGCATTCGATTAAAATGATCTTTAAGATAGAGAGAATACATCATAATTGTGTGATGTATAATTTATTTATGTTAATATTAGGTGTTATTTTAAAATAGAGAGAATACCTTTTTTATATATATATATATATATATATATATATATATATATATATATATATATATATATATATATATATATATATATATATATATATTTTTTTTTTTTTTTTTTTTTTTCTTATTATAAACTCTCAAATATTTTCACATATTTAAGAAAAAGTTCAATCAATTGAATAATTTTATTTATTAATATTGAAAAAATATGATTGATATATTAAATTTACCTAATTTAATTGGAAAATATATTTGTTTTGAAAGCAAATTGTTTTATTATTTAAGAATAGTAAAATTTATATATATATATTAATTAAATATAATAAATAATCTTTTAATTATAATAACGATTTAAGGGGATATGAATATTTTTTTACAAAAAATATTAAATACTAAACCTATTACATATATCATTTTTAATAGTTGCTATAAAATAAATAATTATATTCAAATAATGGTTACAAAATAAATACTTATATGTTGGAACTGATAAAACTCTTCCAACTCCAATGTTATATGGTTTTGTAAAATTGAATTTATAATTCATACTAATTTCAATTTTATAGATATTTAATAATTTATTTAAAAGAAATTAATTATTTAAAATTTGTTATTCAAACATATTAAAATTTGTATCTCTCTGTATTTACTCTATCCACTCAATTAATTTCTCAATTATTACAATTAGACACAATAAATTAAAGAAATAAAAATTATATCTTCAATCATTCATATTCCCTCTCTCTATTTTTAATATTATAATAAATTAATTATTAATTTTAATTTTTTATATATAAGAGTTATTTGAGAAAAGAGAGTAAAATTTCAAAATATGTGTTTTCTTTAAGTACAGATATAGTGTGACCTTTTGGTTACCATTCGGATGTGTAATCAAGATGAAAATATAAAATGACACTATACAATGTAAAAAAAATTGTTTGATTAAATTAATGATTAGAAAGGTGTACGAATATTGTCTTTAATTATAAATTTTTTTTTAAACTATCTCTTCTTAAATCTTGAATGGGATCTTTTGATGAACGAAAGAATGGATTTTCTCATATATTTCTCTTGGGCAATTTCATGTATTTTTCTCTTAAAAAAATATTAATTTTCTTAGTAATCATCTTTTTCTAATTCTATAAATCATGAACCATTCTCCTAATATAACAAAATAAAAATATTCAGTATTCATGCAATATCAATTTGAAGAAATTAAAATTGAGATCAACCAAAAATAAAATCTCAACGTAATCCAAATAAACTAAAATGTCTAATTTCATAAACAACAAAACAAAATGTGTAATTTTGACATTCATGAAGACATTAGAAAACATAAAATAAAATAAAAATATAGACATTAAATTAAAATCACCTACCAATCAAACAACAGGTTATTGAACTCTTGAGGAAACAATATATGATTGTATTTTATTCAAAGGTATAATTATCACCATTCTTTAAAGATTGCCATGTTGTAGTAGCTATTTTTCGGCACTCTATGTGTCAAATTGTACAACTCTTTCTAAAAGGTGAAACTTGAAAATGATCCTATTCAAATCGTTAATGACATGACTTTCATTTATAAATTCAGATATAACTTATACGTAATAAAAGATGTAAATTTCTAGTACAATCGTGAAGAACAACGGTAATAATTATCAAGAAGAAATACGATCAATTCATAAAATTGTGATGGATAATATATATTTATATCCACTAAATCCATATGGGAAATGGCCTATTAGATCCATCCGAATACCTGAATCAAGAATTGGGAAACGAAAAAATAGAATTGGGAAACCAAAAAATTAGGTTATATAGTACTATAATTATTTTAAAAATATAGTACTATAGTTATTTCTTTTTTTAAATATAGTATTATAGCACATAGTTATTTCTTTAAATATGAATTTTAACCTATTCTTTTTCTTTATTCATATAAAATATAATATAAAAGTCTTTAAAATGTGAATTTTTCTTAATTACAATTTATAATATACTTATGACCTTTATGATAATTAGCTAATCGTGTATAAAAATTAACTAAAACTCTATCTTTTCATACTTATTAAAAATAGAAGGACAATAAATAAAAATCAAAAGCATTCAATTAAAATGATCTTTAAGATTAAAAAAAATGTATGTAATTAGTCTTAATGAAGGTCAATATTAAAAATGAGTACAAATGAAAGTTGTGTTTTTCATATACATCATAATTGTGTGATAATTATATTTAAATAGTGGTTACAAAATAAATACACATACGTTAGAATTGATAAAACTCTCACAATTCCAATGTTATATGGTTTTATAAATTGAATTTATAATTCATACTAATTCCAATTTTATAGATATTTAATAATTTATTTAAAAGTAACTAATTATTTAAAATTTATTATTCAAACATATTAAATTACAAATGCTAGATTAATTTCTCTGTATCTCTCTGTATTTACTCTCTCCGCTCAATTAATTTCTCGATTAATACAATTTAACACAATAAATTAAACACAACAAATTAAAGAAATCAAAATTTTATCTTAAATCATTCATACTCCCTCTCTCTATTTTTAATATTATAATAAATTAATTCTTCATTTTAATTTTTTTTATATAAGAGTTATTTTAGAATAGAGAATAAAATTTTAAAATTTATGTTTTCTCTTATTATATACTTTCAAATCTTTGCACATATTTAAAATTATAAAGTTAATAGATTTGATTAATTGATTTAATGATATTTTAAAAATATCATTCGTATATGGTGAGCTTTATTCTTCATTACTCATTTTTATTATTTAGAATATATCATTAATCATTTTTAAATACAGAAAAATTGTTGTATGTAAAAAAAATTGTTTAATTAAATTAGTGATTAGAAGGGTGTATGAATGCTTGTCTTTAATTATAATCTATTTTTTCTTAAACTATCTTTTCTTAAATCATGAATGCAATCTTTTGTTGAACGGAAGAAGAATCGATTTTCTCATATATATTTCTCTTTAGTAATTTCACACACTTTTTTGTTAAAAAATATCAATTTTCCTACTAATCATCCTTTTCTAATTCTATAAAGCATGAACCATTCTCCTAATTCCATAAATCCAACCAAAAAATTAAGTGCACCACCATTAAGTAACCATTTCCAATTTTTTATGTTTGAGATCAACCAAAAATAAAGGGTCAACATCATTGTTATCCAAATAAACTAATTTCTTAATAACCTTCCATTCTTCTCCATAAACAACCAAAAAAATGTGTAATTTCGGCATTCTCCTTACCCACCTGTAATGAAATTAATCAAGGTCCTTAGTCACGGTAATTAAGTAATCAAGACATTAGAAAATATAAGATAAAAGAAAAATATAAACATTAAATTGAAATCACATACCCATTAAATAACAACTTGTTGATCTCTTGAGGGAACAATATAGGACTGTATTTTATTTAAATGTATAATTGTCACTATTCTTTTAAGATTGCAATGTTGTAGTAGCTATTTTTAAGTACTCTCTGTGTCAAATTGTACAACTCTTTCCACAAAGTGAAACTTGAAAATGGTTATATTCAAATAGTTAATGAAATGACTTTCATTTATAAATTCAAATATAACTTATACGTAACAAATGATGTAAATCTTTAGCGCACCAGCCGAATACATGAATCAAGAATTGAGAAACGAAAAAATTAGGTTATATAGTACTATAATTATTTTTTAAATATAGTACTCTAGTTATTTCTTTTTTTTAAATATAGTATTATAGTACTATAGCTATTTCATTAAATATTAAGTTTAACCTATTATTTTTCTTTATTCATAAAAAATATATAATATATGTCATTAAAATGTGAATTTTTTCTTTATTACAATTTATTATATACTTATGACCTTTATGATAATTAGCTAATCATGTGTACAAATTAAGTAAGACTCTACCTTTCCGTACTTATTAAAAATGGAAGGACAATAAATAAAAATAAAAAGCATTCAATTAAAATGATCTTTAATATATAAAAAAAAATTGTAATTAGTCTTAATCAAGCTTAATATTAAAAATGATTACAAATGAAAGGTGTTTTTTTCATATACATCATAATTGTGCGAGGTATAGTATAATTTATTTATGTTAATATTAGGTGTTATTTTAAAATTGAGAGAAAATCTTTAAAATATATATATATATATATGCTCTTATTATAAACTCTGGAATATTTTCAAGTATTTAAGAAAAAGTTCAATCAATTTAGTAATTTTATTTATTAATATTGAAAATTTGAAAGCAAGTTGTTTTTTATTCAAGAATAATAAAAAATTTATATATAGTAATTGAATATGATAAATAATCATTTAATTATAATAATGATTTGGGGATATGAAAACAATTTTTTACAAAAGATATTATATTTAAATAAGTTATTATATTTAATAGTTGTTATAAAATAAATAATTATATTTAAATAGTGGTTACAAAATAAATACTCATACGTTGGAATTGATAAAACTCTCACAATTTCAAT
This sequence comes from Vicia faba, assembly GCA_948472305.1. Lineage (NCBI taxonomy): Eukaryota > Viridiplantae > Streptophyta > Magnoliopsida > Fabales > Fabaceae > Vicia > Vicia faba. The sequence goes on from OX451741.1 coordinate 106,368,594, forward strand.
GTTATATAGTTTTGTAAAATTGAATTTATAATTCATACTAAGTCCAATTTTATAGATATTTAATAATTTATTTAAAACTAATTAATTATTTAAAACTTATTATTCAAACATATTAAATTATAAATGCTAAATTAAATTTTTTGTATTTACACTCTCCGCTCAATTAATTTCTCGATTATTACAATTAAACACAATAAATTAAACACAATAATTTGTTGAAATAATTCAGATATGTGTTGATTGGTTTACTAAGTGAAGATTGATCTAGTCTTTTAAAAACAGGTCACGGCCGCAATGCCGCATAAACGTTTTTACGATGTCGGTCGATACAGCATTTTTACAATTTCGGTCGATACAGGTGTTGTGACATTAAATATAGTCATCATAGTATAAATTAACTATTTTTTCGATATCGGTGTCTGTAACAGGTATTTTGGAGGACTACATCCCGAAAAAAATTTAGACAAATGCAAGTAATTATGTTTAGAACTTCTCGAACAAAATGCTAATCAAATGCATTAATTCTAATCGAATGCAAGTAAATACTATATATTAACAGAAACCCACCACCAAGACTCAACATAGCACCATAATCATTGAAACCATAATTTACAATGCCTTGAATTTTATTATACGACTACTATATAAATTGTATAAAAGGAGACAATAAAAAGGTATAACAGAACAAAAAGGTAAAATGAATTCAATCTACACATCTGAGTTCAATTACGGTGCTTTACGACTACCAACTCTTTTGAGAATTCTAAGGGATCCATTCTTATTTTTTTCTCAGACCTACCATTTTATGTTTAAAATTTTCTCTTTCTTCTAATAACTCAACAATAGTTTTTTAGAAAAAATAAATAAATTCACAAGTTTTTAGCAACAGCTTTGAAATTGATGACTCTCCTTGACATTTATTTAAGAAAGTAATCGTATGAAATTACTTATATTCAATCATATTTGTCATATGCTGGTTGTGATTTCTTTTCCTCATATTTTTTTTAATTTAAGATTATGATATTACATTTTAAGATTTGATGAAGATTTTAAAAAGATGTAATTTGAGAATGGTCACGTGAGAGCAATTAAGGTTAACTTTGAACTAATAGATTAAAACAACATCAATGGTAGAGATTTGAAGTAACACTTTTTAATTCTCTCTCTCTCTCTCTATATATATATATATATATATATATATATATATATATATATATATATATATATATATATATATATATATATATATATATATATATATATATATATATATATATAGTTCTGAGGATTAGACACGGTCCAATCCAATCCTGTTTCAAGACGGTCAAAAAGTACTGGCCCAATCAGTTTAGGATGTCGAAGGAGAGTTAATTCTAAGAAAAATATGAAAATATTTTATGAAGATTTCGACTAACCGACTTATGGATAGTTTAGGGAAAGACTGTTATGGTAGAACTAGTATAAATTAGAATCTTTGTGTAATGATTTGTGTGGGTTCACTTTTGTATAAATTACTCAAATAAATTCAAAGTACCAAGTGTTAGAGAAATGAGTTACTGAGAAAGTACGTATGAAACACCCATTTTTTCATCCAATGTTATTTATTTTTCAAAAAAGTCTTTACATTTCATTTAAGTTTAAGTCGAAATTCAAATGCATTCTAGTCTGTTATCTTAAAGCCTTTTTTATCTTTATTTTAAAGCTTTTTATTTTCACTTTCGTTATAATTATTTATTCGATAGACATTGAATATCCAGAAACATTATAAAACACAGAAAACTAGACACATGTTATTAGATCAATCTAGTCGATCTTGTAAGTAACCAAAATTATCTTTATTTTGGAAGACTAGCGGGTGTTTACTAAATTCCACGGTAAACAAATTGGCATGTCGAGAGGGACGGTGTCTAACTTTGTGTCACAAATTTTGTTTTATGTTGTATTGTCTTTCGTTTCAGTCTGTTTGTTTGACATTGTTGTATGAGATTAAGGAGTGGAAAATTATCCAAAACTAACGAACCAATACAAAAATGGAAAGATACTAGGAAAATGGTTAACCCGCCCAATAACAATGGAGAACAACTGTCCCCTTCGACCGGGGAAACTACGACTGCGTTATCCGGAACAGAATCGATACCTATTGAGACAAGTACGACTGGAATATCAGCAAATGCTTATAGCGGTCCAGTTCTATCCCTAGTACATACAAAGGGTCCCCTAGTGACCCCAGGGCAACCGGGGGTGAATAATTTTAGACATTTCGCATCTGGATTCACAATTCCTATGGATGGTCGTGAATAGATTTATGGTATACTAACACCAGTAATGGCAAGTTTAAACAATAGTACTTCGACATTGCTTGATCCAAGGGTTTCTACTTATTCACCACTCCAAGGATCAGGATCAAGTATCAATAACATGGGTTTAATTGTCCCACCCCCAGGGTTCTCTACACAATTACCTACCATGACAATGAATTCTACAACGATATTTAGACAACAAATGGATGACAGTAACCACGAGATGTTTGGTGTTTTACCCCAACAAATGGGCGTCATTTTTAACCCTTTGATTCAAAGTGCTACCCAAACAAATCAACAGAATGCACAGACGAATCAATAAATGGCAGCATAGATGGCGCGAATTTCATATTTCTTTAGTACCCCTCGAGCCCCAGTTCAACATCCTCGTCCAGAGTGGATAAGAGAAAATCAGGGAGTGGTTTTTGAAAAAAAATCAAACAGTTAACCAAGCGCAACCAATTGTTCAAAATGTTGGTGAAGTCAATCAGGGGCTAAGAATCGAACAACTCAGGGTCGAACAAGCCATACCAAGGAAGGTTCAAGCCCCAAGTGTAGTAATGGTCAATTGAAACCAAGACGCGGATGAAGTTCTTCAACGTGTTCGACAAGAGGAATACCCCGGAATAAATAATCAGGCAGTCATGGTCGAAAGAATAATGGCTCGAAATGGGGTAAATATAGGCATTCGAAGGCTAAATTACACATCTCATTTGTCTGAATATCACTACTACGGAAAAGGAATTTAACAATGGTTGCGAAAGATATATAACCCCACGGGACCATGCGTTGTAATCTAGTGTGTGGTTGTATATTCGGCACTTACAATCACGATTCAGTGACCATCGTAGTAAACTACAAAACGTGCTCCTTATAACAACAGTTATTCCTATTAACCGTTGTGATATTGCATATGAAAAAATGTAAAATTTTCATACAGAATAAGAACGAAACCAATTTTAAATTTATATGAAAACTTGTATTACATGTACACAATTCCATTAAGTACATCAAATTTAAACAGTTCGAGGTATGCAATCTTCCCAACTTCCAAGAGAAAAGATAGAGTATATAATTAAAGAAACAATGATGAGTTTTGTTTTTAAACTTCCAAAAAAAGAATATGAAGAATCAGAAGGAACAATATAAAAGCATAAAAACCAAAACACAAGAATAACTTCATCCAAAGGAATCAACATGTGATATCCTGCTCAAGCTACCAACAATACTGAGAATCAAAATGTTGTTGTAGAGGGTGTTGTGGTGAAAACCCAGCCTCAGAATCAAGATGTAGTTGTAGATGGTGTTTTGATGAAAAACCATCATCAAATTCAAGATGTCGCTGTAGAGGGTGTTGCGTTTAGACTAATGAAAGCTCCCAGGATGAGGAGAAGAAGAAGAAGGAGAAGGTTGAGAAGGAAAATGATGATTTTTTCCAATTTTGATGATGATGAGGAAGATGACTATGATTGGTCTAACTTTATCTTAGCGAGAGGATTTAGATTTGATTACATGTAATAAAAGTATTATGCAATGAGGTTTTAATTTGCTTAACTCTCTTAAGGTTATCAACTTAAACATTCAACTTAATGTATCATCTTAAACTACAAAATATATAAAACATATTATTATAACTGAAAATTATTACGAAGAATTTAATCGTAAGAAATCGTTTGATAGTTGCATATTCTTGTCAAGTTCACTACATCTTCAACTATTACATTTCATAACAAAGTAAATATTAAACATAAAGGATATAAGAAAACATAACATTTTCAAATTTCAAACCCTAATTCAACTATTACATTTTATAACAAAGTAAACATTAAACATAAAGGAGATAAGAAAACATAACATCCTCAAATTTCCATAAAATCTCTCTGACTCCAGTTTAATCTTCAAATTCTTGTTCTTAGTTTTTGAATTTGTATACATAACCTTCAAATATCCAACATGTTTCAACTTTGGTATCATACTACTCTCATCTTCCAATATTTGTTCATCATCCCATATGAATAAATTACATGTTTCACCACTCCACCAGTTTAGACATCTCCAAAAAAGTCTTCCTTTATTTTGACCCCTCTTGCATTGGTACGAAACCATACGACTGTCACAACCACAAAAAATTCTAGAACGAGATTTTACACCTTTAAATGAGTTACACTTCAAATGCGTCATTGAGGTAAAACTAGACAACAACAATGAGTGTGGTGTTAGGGTTCTTTTCTTCTTCCCGACGATGTCGACGGTGTTAATATTAGGGTTGTTTCTTTTATCAGTGTAAGAATGGGTACTTAGTGTTTAAGATATATATATATATATATATATATATATATATATATATATATATATATATATATATATATATATATATATATATATATATATATATATATATATATATATATATATATATATATATATATAAATTGAAAAGGTGTGCATTAATGTAAAAGGGATAAACTATTTGAGGGAACTGAGGATCAAACCCAGGAAATCTGGACTATATCGCCACGGTTATAGATGAAGGAAAATTTCCATCCAAAACATAGCGGAAATTAAAATTTTCCTTTAGTGATCCTCACGAGTGGGCATGGTCAGTGATAGAAACTATTACCTCTTGTGGAAATTCAGACCTTTGATGTTGTGATCACGAACGTTGATGAAGAACAACATCTCTACTCACTCAACATGAACAGATCGCTTCCGGTCACAGTGCTAGCTGCTTATGAATGAAAACCTTGATTGAGAAAGTGAGAGAAAACACAACTAGGATTTCAAGACCAAATTTTCATCAACTGAAAATTCTTCAGCTCAACGATTCTATTTATAGAAATACTTGTGTGGGCTACAAGCTAAAAGCCCAATTAAGGCTGCAAGCTAAAAGCCCAATTAAGCTTATGGACATCATACCTTATGATGTATCGTATATCACTTAAGCTCATGGTACCTTACCATATTTCGTATTCCACTTAAGTGTATCGTACCTTACGATGTTCTACAATTCTCTTAAGTGCATCATACCTTACGAAGTTCCTTATTTACTCTATCTCTCATCAACCAGTCCTTATGTGTGTGAACTTTTAGGTTTTCGCGACGTTGGAAATTATATTAAATCAAACATTTAACATAATAGAAAGTGAGTGGTATCTAGCAACACATCACTACTACCCAAGTCACAAAAATGTCATGTGATGTGACAAAACCTATCCGTGATGATATTTGTGTATAATTACCCTTTTGATCTTATATCTATATTTAACACAAGGCATAAAATGTGTCACCCTTTTCCAATTCAATATTGGGCCCTTCGACACTTATCATGTTATGAACGATGGGAAAATTCCATCTAGGTCACTCATGTCCCTCAGCATTCTTTCTGAAGTACCCATCATCTTTCTTTATGGTCATTCAGTCACATATAATGTCTGATCATCAATAAAGTACTGAACTTTACATCAAGGGTCCATAGTGGTTTCAGGTCGAAGGGTGGTATACACTATTATTACCATGAGAATAACTTATGACACATTTCATAACATTCTATTTAGTATTTTCATAGCAGGTCAATCCAGTATAAATATTACTCCTAATATTCATACCTATGTCAAGACTTGAAAACTCCTTATCCATGATCCCTGAGATGTGGTCATCGGTCTATCTACATAATAATCTTAATGCTTTATCCTACTTCACAATAAAGCTCGACTACAGATACTTTAAGAATACTGTACTTATGTTTAATGGGATATCATGATTAAGTCACACTTAACATTTCATTAAACAGACAAACTATTCTAGAGACTTTATTATTTTGGAAAAGCAAACATAATAAAGAAATGCCTTTTATTATTAATAAATAATTTGATACAAGTAACAAAACTATTGGCCTCTAGGGCTTACACCAACAATCTCCCACTAGCACTAGAGCCAATCAAGAAAACCCCTAATACCCATAGACCTAGTATGTCCATTATTCTTCTGTTGTGCAAGAAGCTTTGTTAGTGGGTCAGAAACATTGTCAACTGTAGATACTCTACATATATTTCTCTTTTACAATTTCACACACTTTTCTCTTAAAAAATGTCAATTTTCTTACTAATCATCCTTTTCTGATTCTATAAAGCATGAACCATTCTCCTAATTCTATAAAGCCATAAGCCCAGAAAACCATTCTATTAATTTCCCTGTAACAAAATAAAAGTATTCTTGCAATACCAATTTGAAGCAATCAAAGTTATCACCATTAACTATTTCCAATTTTTTATTTTTGAGATCAACCAAAAATAAAGTCTCAACATCATTGTTATCCAAATAAACTAATTTCTTAAGAAGATCTCAACCTAAAAAGTTGGAATAAGTTAACATGTGATCCAAATTTAGCCGAAACAACTCTCTCATACCTTCAATTCTTGATTCCCTCAATTCTTGATTCATGTATTCGGCTGGATCTAACAGGCCATTTTCCATATGAATTTTATGGATATAAATACGTATTATCCATCACAAATTGTAAATCCAACGGATTTCTTTTTGATAATTGTTACAGTTGTTCTTCATAATTCACGACTGCGCTAGAGATTTACATCATTTGTTACGTATAAGTTATATATAAATTTATAAATTAAAGTCATGTCATTAACGATTTAAATAGGACCATTTTCAGGTTTCACCTTTGTTCCCTCAAGAGATCAACAAGCTATTGTTTGGTGAAGTTGTGGTTTGATGGGTAGGTGATTTCAATTTAATGTCTCTATTTTTATTTTATTTTATGTTTTCTAATGTCTTGATACTTAACTACCGTGACTAAGGAATGGAAGGTTTGAGAGAGTTGTTTCTGCTAAATTTGCATCACATGATAACTTAATCCAACTTTTGAGGTTGGGATCTTCTTAAGAAATTAGTTTATTTGGATAACAATGTGTTGAGACATTAATTTTGGTTGATCTCAAATATAAAATATTTGAAATAGTTAATGGTGGTAGCTTTAATTGCTTCAAATTGATATTGCAAGAATACTTTTATTTTGTTATAGGGAAATTAATAGAATGGTTTTGTGGGTGTATGACTTTATGGAATTAGGAGAATGGAGAATTAGAAAAGGATGATTAGTAGGAAAATTGATATTTTTTAAGAGAAAAGTGTGTGAAATTGCCAAAGAGAAATATATGAGAAAATCGATTCTTCTTTTGTTCAACAAAAGATCACATTCAAGATTTAAGAAAAGATAATTTAAGAAAAAAATAGATTATAATTAAAGACAATCATTCATTACACCCTTCTAATCACTAATTTAATTAAATATTTTTTTTTAAAAGTTTATATTATCGTCTTGATTACTCATCACATCCAATTGGTAACCAAAAGGTCACATTTTATCTATATTTAAAAAAAAAGTTAAGGACATTGAATGATATATCCTAATTAATAAAAATGATTAATGAAGAATAAAGATCATGATATACAAATGATATTTTTGAAATATCATTAAATCGATTAATCAAATCTATTAATTTTATAATTTTAAACACGTGCAAAGATTAGAAAGCATATAATGAAAGAAAACATAAATTTTAAAATTTTATTCTCTATTCTCAAATAACTCTTATATATAAAAAATTAAAATGAAGAGTTAATTTATTATAATATTAAAAATAGAGAGAGGGAGTATGAATGATTGAAGATAGGATTTTTATTTCTTTAATTTGTTGTGTTTAATTTATTGTGTTTAATTGTATTAATCGAGAAATTAATTGAGCGGAGAGAGTAAATACAGAGAGATACGGAGAAATTAATTTTTCATTTGTAATTTAATACGTTTGAATAATAAATTTTAAATAATTAATTAATTTTAAATAAATTATTAAATATCTATAAAATTGGAATTAGTATGATCTATAAATTCAATTTTACATAACCATATAATATTGGAATTGTGACAGTTATATCAATTCCAACATATAAGTATTTATTTTGTAACCACTATTTAAATATAATTATTTATGTTATAACAACTATTAAATATAATTACTTATTAAAATATAATATCTTTTGTAAAAAATTGTTTTCATATCCCCTTAAATCATTTTTATAATTAAATGATTATTTATTACATTCAATTAATATATATAAAATTTATATTATTCTTGAATAGTAAAACAACTTCCTTTCAAAACAAATACATTTTCTAAATAAATTAGGTAATTTAATATATTGTTCATATTTTTTCAATATTAATAAATAAAATAATTAAATTGATTGAACTTTTTCTTAAATACGTGAAAATATTCGAGAGAAAGTCTTTCTTATGTGAAAGTGAGAGGGTTTCTTTTTAGCCTTTAGATTACATTGGATGGTTGAGATTCATTGATGAAGTTATTTTTTTTCTTCTAAATCTTACTTCTCTCTCCTCATTTATTACGTTAACTTTTTTTTACTCTTTCTTCTCTCTCCTAATCTTAGTCATAAATTTTGATCCAATGGCTTATAATTACTCCTCTCACTCTCATATAAGGGACCCCTTTCTCACTTGATATGTCCCCTATGAAAACCTATATATATATATATATATATATATATATATATATATATATATATAGGGGACATATCAAGTGAGAAAGGGGTCCCTTATATGAGAGTGAGAGGAGTAATTATAAGCCATTGGATCAAAATTTATGACTAAGATTAGGAGAGAGAAGAAAGAGTAAAAAAAAGTTAACGTAATAAATGAGGAGAGAGAAGTAAGATTTAGAAGAAAAAAAAATAACTTCATCAATGAATCTCAACCATCCAATGTAATCTAAAGGCTAAAAAGAAACCCTCTCACTCTCACATAAGAAAGACTTTCTCATGAGATATGGCCCCGGTTTTCTATAACACTTAATATTAACATAAATAAATTATACCTCACCTAATTATGATGTATATGAAAAAAACAACTTTCATTTGTACTCATTTTTGATATTGACCTTGATTCAGACTAATTACATACGTTTTTATTTATATCTTAAAGATCTTTTTAATTGAATGCTTTTGATTTTTATTTATTATCCTTCTATTTTTAATAAGTAAGAAAAGGTAGAGTTTTAGTTAATTTGTATACATGATTAGATAATTATCATAAAGGTCATAAGTATATAATAAATTGTAATTAAGAAAAAAATTCACATTTTAATGACATATATTATATTTTTTTTATGAATAAAGAAAAATAATAGGTTAAAATTCATATTTAATGAAATAGCTATAGTACTATAATACTATATTTAAAAAAAAAGAAATAACTATAGTACTATATTTAAAAATAATTATAGTACTAAATAACCTAGTTTTTTTTGTTTCCCAATTCTTGATTCATGTATTCAGCTTGATCTAAGAGGTCATTTTCCATATGAATTTTATGGAGATAAACACGTATTATCCATCATAAATTGTAAACCCATCAGATTTCTTCTTGATAATCATTACAGTTGTTCTTCATGATTCACGATTGCATTAGAGATTTACATCATTTGTCACGTATAAGTTATATCTGAATTTATAAATGAAAGTGATGTCATTAACTATTTGAATAGGACCATTTCCATGTTTCACTTTGTGGAAAGAGTTGTACAATTTAACATAGGGAGTACCTAAAAATAGCTACTACAATATGGCAATCTTAAAAGAATAGTGATAATTATATCTTTGAATAAAATACAGTCATATACTGTTCCGTCAAGAGTTCCCTCAAGAGTTCAACCAACTGATTTAATTTTAATGTCTATATTTTTATATTATTTATTTTATGTTTTCTAATATCTTGATTACTTAATTACCGTGACTAAGTAGCTTGATTAATTTCATTCAGATGGGTAAGGAGAATGCCGAAATTACACATTTTTTTGGTTGTTTACGAAGAAGAATAGAAGGTTTGGGAGAGTTATTTCTGCTAAATTTGGATCACATGATAACTTAATCAAACTTTTTAGGTTGGTATCTTCTTAAGAAATTAGTTTATTTGGATAACAATGATGTTGAGACTTTATTTTTTTTTTTGATCTCAAACATAAAAAATTGGAAATAGTTAATGGTAGTAGTTTTAATTGCTTCAAATTGAGTCATTCAACAAAAGGTCACATTCAAGATTTAATAAAAGATAGTTTAAGAAAAATAGATTATAATTAAAGACAATCATTCATACACCCTTCTAATCACTAATTTAATCAAACAATTTTTACATTTTATATTGTCATCTTGATTACTCATCACATCCTAATGGTAACTAAAAGGTCTACTCATCACATCCTAATGGTAACTAAAAGGTCACATTTTATCTGTATTTAAAAAAAAGTTGAGGACATCGAATCATATATTCTAATTAATAAAAATTATTACTGAAGAATAAAATTCACGATATATAAATGATATTTTTGAAATATTATAAACTCAACTAATCAAATCTATTAACTTTATAATATTAAATACATACAAAGATTAGAAAGCATATAATAAGAGAAAACATAAGTTTTAAAATTTTAGTCTCTATTCTCAAATAACTCTTATATATAAAAACTTAAAATGAATAATTAATTTATTATAATATTAAAAATAGAGAGAGGGAGCATGAATGATTGAAGATACAATTTTCATTTCTTTAATTTGTTGTGTTTAATTTATTCTCTTTAATGGTATTAATCGAGAAATTAATTGAGCGGATAGAGTAAATACAGAGAGATATAGAGAAATTAATTTAGCATTTGTAATTTAATATGTTTGAATAATAAATTTTAAATAAATAATTACTTTTAAATAAATTATTAAATATATATAAAATTGGAATTAGTATGTGTTCTGGAGTGGGCATGTCCTTGACCCAACCACTAGTGAGACCCAATCCAAGCTTGCCAACCTGTTGCGCTGAGCAGTATACTCGCCAAGCACACCCTGATCATAGGTATCTGGTCGGCTATGATTGCTTCCCGTTGGTGCTTGCGAAGAACGTCCCCGACGAGCACGCGCTCCCTCCGAGCACCCTCCTCATAGGGCAAACTTTCAACCTCTCTTGATTTTGCAGAGTCTTCATGGTCTCGGAAAGATCGCGTCTTTATCCTCCCTGTCTTACGGAGGGAGTCATATAGGTAGGGGGCCACGTGCGGGTCCCACCTACTCACGTAGAACTTGACAGTCTCTTTGTTGGGCCTGTTTGATCAGCCCAATAAAGAGACATTGGCCTAGTGCTGAGGGCTATAAATACCCTCTCTTTTGAGAGGGTCATGTATTCATTCATTCACACATACATTCATACTTTCTTTCTCATTCTGCCTCTTATTTTTCCATCGAAGTGTCTTGCAGGTACCCCCTCCCCCCCATCTCCTTTAAATTTACCCCGAAGCCAGTTGTGACGGTCCAACTCTGATCCGATAAGATCAGTGACGCCGTCTGTGGGAATCTAAGGTTCCCCGTCTTCTCTCCATTTAAAAGACCGAAGCTAACAATCCTCGACTGTCATGGCTGACCAAACTCAAGACAACCAGAACGTTTGTGTCGTCGATGTTAACAACAACATCACCGAAAATAATGCCGGCCTCGACAACACCGATACCGTCAGCGATAATACGGTCCCTGACATCAACATCCATGGACCTTCTAACTACCGGGATAGAGACACGACTTCTTCTTCATCAATCCCTCATCGACTTGAAGAAGATTGACCAATTCCTCTGAACTACCCAGCCTTCTAATTCCACGAGGTCCCCGTCCCCGCCGAGGCAGACGCCACGACCAGGGCAATGTTCACGGCGATCAACCAAACCAACTATCTCATCTTCGCCTAGGGGGAAAGACTGAGAGTAATCTAGGACGACCGAAGGCCCCCTAGAAGGCACAGAAGACCTCAATCTCCTCCCCCTCGACAAGCGGACGAACGTCCCCAATCTCCCCCGCGGAGACAGAATCGGGACATCTCTCGAAGCCCATCACCCCGACCACTCGAGCGACGACCCCCTTTAGAGAGGGTGTTGTACCCCAATTTTTACCCCTAAGATCCCTTCATTATACCATATTGTTTCAATCACCACAAAATCACATTAGGGCTTTTGGTTCTTCTCTCTATCTTTAGCCTTGCTCTTTGAGGAGTTACCAAGCCCCTTGACTTGTTTTCTTTTGTGATCATGGATATTTTGCTTTGATTTTCTCTTTAAATTAACAAAATACAATATTGGTTTGTCTTACTTGTTAATAATGTAGGTAAAGGCAATGAGGTTTAGCAAGTTGCGTCATGGATTCATGAGTTTATTTCCATCCCTAGTCAAAATCTTGAGAGATTCAAACCTCACCATTGAAGTTGTTTTGAAGTTGGTATGGAAGTGGTTTTGGTGGCCATGAGTCCTCACCATCATCCTCAACAAATTATATTCACAAAGGAAGAATATTGGCACAAAAAGTTTGTTCAAACTTGGCAAAGTTCCACCAAGCATTCTCTTGATCTAGAGGCTAGGGTTTTGGACTTCAAAGGGGCATATCTTTCTCATCTTTTGGTATTTTTGAGTAATTCCAAAAATATTCTTATCTTCAAAGAGTTACCAACAAATCACTTCAAAATTTCCAAGGAGTTTTCATGTGGAAGGAACTTGGTGAAGAAGAAAGATTACAAGTTATCCATATGAATCCCCAATTTTCCATATGTGACTTCAATTGGTCATAACTTGGTCAATTTTTATCACCTTCAGCCTATTCTTTTTTCATGATGACCCTAAGGATGTGTACTTCATGCCTTCTTTTATGTGAAAAGTAAGAAAATGGATGGAAGTTGGCTTAAGAATGCAAATGATTATAGGTCATTTCATGATTTTTGGCCAACTTCAACAAGTCATAACTTGCTCAATTTTTGGAGATTTTGAGTGGTTCAAATTGAAAAGTGTCATTCAAGAGATCTAATTCATTCCATCTTTTTTGGTAAAGAGCAAATTCTAAGTGGAAGGCCATGTTTGGATGCAAGAGATTATAGGTCATTTTTAAAGAAGAATTTGAAATATTTCTAAGTATGGAAAGTCAAATCTTTTTCTTCAACTTTGACTCCATGTAATTTTCAGCTCAAGCTTCCATTTGATTCCATTCTTTTTCCATTACAAAGCTTGTTACCTCATCTTTCCAAAGCATCGAGAATTTTTCCCTAAGACCCCCTGAGGTGGAAATGCCATTGGATTGAACTTAGTAACTTGGAACTGAAGTTTCTCCATAAGTCAGAATTTGAAATTCATGTTTTGGCCTTTAAACATCAAATTAGCACGCATTTGTGATCTAAACATGTTTAACCAAGTTGTCAAAGTGGATTAGAGCATTGAAATACAAGGATTAGATGATTTTTTATGCAAATCAGATGACACTTTTCTCGTGCATCAGGTTCACACGATTTCCCTCTAATGTGCATCATTCCACACGCTTGAAAATTCCATTTGATTCCCTATAAATAGAGGGTCATCCCCCATTCAATTTCCCAAGCTTAGATAGCCAGAATCACCCTACCAAACTTGTTTCACAACTCAGAATTCAGCTACTTCGAATCCTATTCTCAAGCCTTTTTCAATCCATTTTTTTCATCAATTCACCTTCCTTGATCTTTCCTGAAGCTAACCATATAATCAAATTCAAGAATCGTGCCCTATATTGCTCCATAGAAGTCCAGTTTCAGAGCTCTGTAACTCAACTTCAATAGGTAGATTCCTTCATCAATTCTTCAAAACTTTGGTATCATTGTGTTGTTCTCATTGCCCTGGTTCTAGTCGCAACACTTACTTTTATCTGGAAGCACGTTTTGACCATGAATTTTCAAATCCCTTTTCAAAACATTCTTTCCAAATTGCTTGAGTTACAGTTTATATAAATTTGGCGCGAGGGTGTGGTTGTCTTCATCTTGAAGAGACGAATCGAATGGCATAGTCTGAGCTTCTGATTTTACAGTTTGAGAGACCTGCAATTCGTGAGGTCTGGAGGTTGAAGATGACCAACGTGTCATCTTCCAACCAATGAAAGCGTGACATTTGTTATTTTCAAATTCTGATTTTATTAATGATTTTGTACATTATTCATTAAAGACCATGATATGCACAGCGCGCCAGATCCTTTGGATTTGATTACTAATGTGTTTTGACTCTCATCCAATGGTCCATATCTTTTTCTTTTATTTTCTTTTTCTGGTTTTTATATTTTAATTGTTTTAAATTTCAAAAAATCATAGAAAATTCATTTTTAGTCCAAAAAATCTAAAAAAATTATGAAAAATATTTTTGATTATCCTCTTTCTGATTTTTATTTCTTCATAATTTAATTTTATGTTTTGATGTTTTTTTATGAATTTTACACTTAATTGATTTATTTAAAATGTTTAAAAATACTTTTACACATTTTTAAATTCTGAAAAAATTATGAAATGATCCAATGATATTGTGACAAATATTGGTGACCTTATTTTATTTTTGTTTCTGACTTTGCTATTTTTTACTATTTTTGTTTATTTTACCCATTTATTTTAATTTTTAAAAATAGTTTCTGACTTTTAAAAATTCCCAAAAATTTTGTAAAATTACTTGACCTCTTTTCTAATTTTTCTATGGTCTTATTTTTCATTTTTTGATTAATTTGAATATAATTGGCATTTTCTTCATTATTTTCCATTTTTTTTAAAACATTTATTTAACCCTTTAATGAAAATATTAATAATATTATTATTTTGTGAATATTTTCTGATTGTCTTGGGTTGATTTTTTGGTCATGGTTTTATTAACATCATTGGATCCATGGTGTTGAGTTTAACTCCACAAAAAATGGATGAATAATTTTAATAATAGTTTGATTAAATATTAATTCAAATGTGGTTTTTCTTTTTACCCTAATTCCTCTTCATCTCATCCCCTTCTTGTTGCACTAAATGTTGTTAGAGCATGATCTCTATATCATGTCTCAAAACAAATGGTGCATAGATTGCTATTGACCGACCTCAAAATAGGTGCGACTTCTATATAAGTCCACTTACGATTGCTTAACATAGCGCTAAATTTTGTCCCGATTCGAATAAATGATCATTTGTGGCCCAAACTTATGATTGCAAGCCCAAGTATGTTAATTTGATCTCTTTGATCCAATAACCTTGAGATTCATTGTGTGGAGACTTTGGTTCTACCAATCCTCTAATGGATATACAACACATTTGGTCAACGCGGATCACTTAAACATTGTTGATCATTAAATGGTACTTGTGAGAATTCCAAATGGATGATATACTTGACAAAAAGCAAATGCAACTTGTTGTATGGAGGCTTTGGTTCTACCAATCCTCTAATGAGTTCCAAATGCAAGTTTCAAGATGGTCATCCAACTAACCACTAATTATTGACTTGTTTTATTTTATGCTTTTATTCTTTTATGCTTTATGTACTATTTATTTTTTAGCATTTTACATTTCATGCCATTTTCATCTTTGCTCATTTGAGCATTTATTTTCTTGTCATTTTTACTTTGCTCACTTGAGCTTTTCTTTTTTCCCTTTCCTAAGATACTTAATAACCAACTTAAACCCTAAAAAACTCTTAATGGTACTTGGACTATTTGGTTACTATCCTTGGCATGATGGAGCATGGGACTTTTTCTTGGATTTAGGATTAGAAAGCTTGGCCTATCTTGGAGACCTTGTAATCCTATCTGATCATTTTGTCTGGAGCTCTTGAGGTTTACCTCAAGACATTGGGTTGCTTGTTTGTTTTTGTGTGCAGGTTTTTGTGATTGCATCCTTTGTTTGTAATCTAGAATTCACCCGCATACAGTCGTTACTCTGCCCAATTTTTATGAAGACTTAATACATTTGAAGAGGTCTAGTATCTTTGCTTGCTTGGTTTCACTCCAAAGAATGGGAATTCTATCTTGGCTCATAATGTCAAGTTTTGGCTTCTTCTTTGGTTAGATAGTCCTTATCCTTAGCTTTTACCTTATGCTTTAGGATAGCCTCTTCTACTCCACCCATCTTATTTAATTTCAAAAAAATCTTCTCCCTCCTTTTCAAACTCTTCTTATTTCTAAACTTGAAACACTTTCATAATAAACTTGGACTTAGGTCCATGTATTTTCAAAACATTTTCATCAATAAACTTCAATCAATTTAATAATACTTTGACACTTTTTTATGAGAAGACTAAAAGTCAATCAATCTCATTTCAAACCATTTTGCCACCTTGGCTTTTACCTTTAAACTTTTCTTAAAAGATTAGGCTTTTGTCAATCCTTGTAGTGATGCAAACAACTATACTTCTACAACATGTAGTGAAGAGAGATATTTTCCACTTGGGTGTTGAGTGAGGCATTGTTGATTTTAAAGTCCAAGCCATATCCTCCACTCTGAGATGATGCAAATTCTCCTTTCTCATGATTGTGGATAGTAAATATGTTTTCCACACGGACAATGACGATGATGTCTTATCCCATAAAATTAACCAACGCACTTGTGTTTCAAATTTTCAAAAGAGGAACTACGTGTACCATGATCCCCTATTGCATGAAAGGTGGTACATAGGCACTAAAGGTTCGCAACCGCGGCGGGTGGAAAAATCATAAAAAAATATTTCTTCTCTCACCTCCACCATCCACTTTATATACAACACATTTTTATAGCCAAAATATACAGATTTTACAAAGAGGTTCTTGCGGAGTATCATAGATATTTATGGTGCTAATACCTTCGCTTTGCATAACCAACCCCCTTACCTTGAATCTTTCCCCCTTTTTTTTGGGTTATTCGCTCTTTTCCCATTCCTTTGGAAACAATAAAGCGTGGTGGAGATTTTTATTTTGATTTGTATAAAGTCTAGTCAATCCAATGGCTTAGTCTTGAACATTTCTACCACTACAGACGGAATCGCTCGTCGACGCGAGAAGGCGTGACTATGGCCCCTCACGGAAAGAACGAAGACCCCCCAGAGACAGACACGAGGGAAACCATCAATGATCACACTGCCCGAGGAACGCTCCGTGCGACAAGGGCCACCATGACCGCCATTACATTGTATCCCCATCCCTCTCTTCAGAACAGAGTGACGAGGACGACCCTCGCGGTCCCTTCACAAGCTATCATGGAGGCGCACATTCCCCCGGGCATGGAGAAGCCTCCCCACTTAAAGGAGTATGACGCCATTGCTGACTCGGTCAACCATATAGACGGGTTTGAAGCCATGATGCACTACCACAATGTCGGGGGACCAATCAAATGCCAGTTGTTCCCCACGACCCTGAGGAAAGCGGCTATAGACTGGTACAAAGGTCTCGCCCCGGGGTCAATTACCTCTTGGCGAAACTTGAAGAACCAGTTCATCAGCTTGTTCACTGCTTCGCGACGACACCCGAAGACCGAAGCAGCGCTCGAGGCCATCATCCAGAAGCACGACGAGACCTTGAGAGAATTCATTAACCGCTTCAACCGGGAATCCATCCATGTCCCCTGCATGGACCATATGAAGAGATACCTGCTGGAGAGGGGGCTCCTCCTTGGCACTGAATTCAGAAAAGTCGTGGGCATTGAACCACCCCGGACGTTTGATGCCCTCTTCGAAAAAGTCCAGTGTCTACATGGACTACGAGGAGAGAAAAGCGGCCAACAGAGTCTGAGCCCCCATAAACCGCGAATCCAGTAGCAATCAGCGACAAGACATCGACCCTCCTTGACGAACTGGAGAAAAGAGAAGGGACGATAAACCCCGAGACGTTCGGGAATAAAGGGGGCCCTCGGGGAGGTTCACAGAATACACTCCACTTACGGATTCCCGCAAGCGCATCTTAGCGGAGTACGCAAGTATAGATTTCAAGGACGGCGGCGTAAAAAGTCCCCGTCCAGCTCCTTCCAAACTCGCGGTGGACCAAAGAAAATATTGCATGTACCACTGGAGCCACGGACACCTGACCGAAGACTGCGTCCACCTCAAGGACACCATCGAGACTCTCATAAAAGGGGGAAGACTTGCACAATACCGTCAAAACGACACTCCTCGTCAAGATGCCTGTGAGACGAGGGTAGCAAAAGAGGATGCCCGACCATCTCACGAGTCGGTTCCCATCCAAACCGCGTTCTCCGTCACAAGAGGGAAGTTCTGTCGACGAGGGAAGTTCCGTCGACGTGATGCACAGTCAGCTGTTCCGAACCCTGCAGCTCGACGACTCTTACCTTTCACCATATGTGGGGTCGGACCTGCAGGGCTTTAACGTCTCGACCTTCAAGCCTTGGGGATAAGTCGAGCACATGGTCATGTTCGGTGAGGATACCGCTACCAGGCAAGTCAATGTGTGCTTCCTCGTCATTGATTGTCCGTCCCTCTATAACTTCATTCTGGGAAGGTCGACACTGGAAGAGTTAACCGCGGTGCCCTCCACCGTCCATTTAAAAATAAAGTTCTACACCAAGAGGGCACTGTTGGTGTAAGCCCTAGAGGCCAATACTTTTAGTACTTGTATCGAATTATTTATTAATAATAAAAGGCATTTCTTTATTATGTTTGCATTCCAGAATAATAAAGTCCCTAGAATGGTTTATTTGTTTAATGAAATGTTAAGTGTGACTTAATCATGAGATCACATTAAACATAAGACACTATTCTTAAAGTATCCGTAGTCAAGCTTTAATGTGAAGTGGGATAACATTAAAGCATTAAGATTATTATGAAGATAGATTGATGATCACATCTCATGGATCATAGATAAGGAGTTATCAAGTCTTGACATAGGTATGAATATTAGGAGTAATATTTATACTGGATTGACCCGTTATGAGAATACTACATAAAATGTTATGCAAAGTGTCATAAGTTATTCTCATGATGATAATGGTGTATACCACCCTTCGACCTGAAACCACTATTGACCCTAGATGTAGAGTCAAGTACTTTATTGCTGATCAAACGTCATCCATAACTGGATGACTATAAAGACGGTTGATGGGTACTTCACAAAGCATGCTAAGGGACATGAGTGACCTAGATGGAATTTGCTCATCCTGCATAACAGGATAAATGTCTAAGGGCCCAATATTGAACTGGACAAGGGTGACACAGTGTATGCCTTGTGTTCAATATAGACATGAGGGCAAAAGGGTAATTGTACAACACAAATATTATCACGGAAAAGGTTTGGTCAGATCACATGACATTTTCGTGACTTGGGTAACAGTGATGTATTGCTAGATACCGCTCACTGTTTATTATATTAAATGTGTGATTTAATATAATTGCCAACATCGCGAAAACCTACAGGGTCACACACATAAGGACAGGTTGATGAGAGATAGAATAAATAAGGAACACCGTAAGGTATGGTGCACTTAAGTGTAATACAGAAAGTGGTAAGGTACCACGTGGATAAGTGATATATGGTACATCATAAGGTATGATGTCCATAAGCTTAATTGGACTTTTAGCTTATAGCCTTAATTGGGCTTTTATCTTGTAGCCCACACGAGTGATTCTATAAAAAGATCCCTTGTGATGAAGCAATTTCACTTGATGCAATTTCGTTTTTGATTCTCTCTCTCACTCAAGGTTTCCGTTCGTGATCAGCTAGCACTGTGACCGGAAGCGATCTGTTCGTGTGGACTGAGTAGAGGCGTTGTTCTTCATCAACACTCGTGATCACAACATCAAAGGTCTGAATCGCCACAAGAGGTAAATATTTCTATCACTGACCATGTTCATTCGTAAGGATCGCTAAAGGAAAATTTTAAATTCCGCTGCACTTTTCTGATCGCAATTTTCCTTCAGTGGTATCAGAGCCACTTACGAAACCATGGATCTGATAGTTATTTATGTTCTATATTTTCTGTTTTGATTCGATTAAAACAAAAATGAATTGAACAATAAACGAGTAATTAAATTTGGCATCTGTTGTGTACGATTTGGATGATTGATGTTGACTATGCTTCCGAATCCGACATTAGTATGGTGAAGCAGCGATACATCAATCGTCCATAGGTTACACAAGTAAGATCGATCACTTTTATATATGATATAAGTAAATCTGATGCAACAATGGTATATGGGATATACTATTTCTGTTTCGTTCATTCAAACACTTGATGATTGTTATTCCTTTGACCAATCACTGTTCATATGCTTCGAAATTCGACATTAGTATGGTGAAGCAATGGCATGTGATTAATCATACTGAATTATCAATCGAAATGTGTTTGACAGCATGAAACTGTTGCATTAGGGTTCATGACGGCACAAGGGTTGTGTTGTTGCATAGTTATGCGATTAGGGTTGTGAATGCACAAGAGTTGTGCGAAAATGACGCTGATTTCAAATGAATTGTTCATTAAAATTTTGCGTCGGGGTGCTGCCCCCTTGACCCCCGTCTGTTGAACGGTCAGCGGAACCACCGTCCGCTGAACGGGCAGCGGAACCCCCGGCTAACTCTGCTTAGTGTGATCAATCGTCGAAATTTAATTTGCCTTTTTTTTAATTAACAAAATTTAAACTAATAATAAAAGTGTGTTTATTATTATTGTCTTGTGGTGATCAGTTATGGCCTTAGTTTTTTCCTTTTTTTTGTTTTGGGATTGTAAAATACGGCCTGCGTGTCGTGCCTCTCTCTAAAATTCTTGATGTAACTTATTTTCTCATCTCACTCCTTCGTATGTAAAACGAGTTTCTTTTATGTAATGTAATGTTATGAAGAAAGAGAAGAATACAATATCAAAGGAGGATAACCTTGGAGATCTTGCTTGGAGAAGTTTAGATCGTTATTAGGTTAGCTTAGGTTCTCTCATTGGCTTGGGAGAATAATTGCGCTAGGGGCCATAACTGTATCCTTTTATGTATATTGATGCATGTGTTTGTATGTTGATGCATGAGAGAGACGAATTGCATGTTAAGCCGGTGAGATCAAACTAATAACAAAATCCCTCAAGTTAAATATTAAGTTCATGCTTTCCAAGTTTTAGCACTCATCAAGACTAGTATCGAACAATGTAGGTTTCGCCTACACGAGGTGCATGTTCTATATTAGTAAGGTGCGATGGGATAATTGTAATATCCAACTGCTAAAACAATGGGTCAAACTTAACTAAACACATTATAATAAGATTATACATGTTTAGAAGCAAGAGTTGGGAATGATTCATATGATGAATTAGAATAAGGAGTTATTCACCCAACTGAAAATATTCGAGAGTTGTATGAGATACAATTGGAAGGAGTTCCTACCTAAATAACCTAGTTTTGTGTAATCAGCCTAACGCTAACTTAGAACAAAGTGAAATGTGGATCTCGACCCACTAGAAAGTCTTCCAACGGGATTTTCCGAATCAAATGATGAGGGTCATTTGGTTTGAGTAAAATAGTGGGAGCATATTTGATTAAAGGCCTAATTAAATATGTTGTTTTAATGATACTTATATTTTCATTTTTTTTGTAGATTACCATGACAACAAACAACCATATTTTGCGATCAATCCTAGATAAGATAAAATTGTCTGGGACAAATTTCCTGGATTGGCACGGAAATCTAAGGATTGTCCTCAAGCACGATAAGAAGCTGTATGTCTTGGAGACACCTGTTCCTGAAGAGGAAACGCCTAGTTCGGCACCTAAGGCAGAAAGAGATGCTTATAAGAAGCATTTTGATGATGCTAACGAAGCCGCTTGTCTCATGCTAGCTACTATGAACTCGGAGTTGCAAAAGCAACACGAGAACATGTCAGCGTTCGATATGATCGGACATCTGAAAATGCTCTATCAAGAGCAGGCAAGAAATGAGAGGTTTCAGGTTTCAAAGGCCCTTTTTAACAGCAAGTTATCTGAGGGAAACCCTGTAGGTCCCCATGTACTCAAAATGATTGGGTATGTGGAGAACCTTGAAAGGTTAGGGTTTCCGCTTGGAAAGGAACTTGCAACTGATTTTATCTTGCAATCGTTGCCAGATAGCTTTAATCAGTTTGTGATGAATTTCAACATGAATGACATGGATAAGAGTCTTCCAGAATTGCTAAGCATGTTGAAAACTGCTGAGCAGAATATGAAGACAAAAGGGAAGTCCATTCTGATGGTCAGTAATGCAAAGGAGCTGAACAAGAGGCCTACCAAGCAGGTTGGTAAAGGGAAAGGCAAGGAAGTTGCCAAGTCTAAACCTATTGTTCCTGCTTTGAAGCCTAGTGGAGGCATAGCAAAGGAGGGCACTTGCTTCCATTGCGGTAAGACCAGACATTGGAAGAGAAACTGCCCAAAGTACCTGAAAGATATGAAAAATGGAGTAGGGACTTCAAATTCAGGTATTTTTGTTATTGAAATTAATTTATCTACTTCTGCATCATGGGTATTAGATACTGGATGCGGTTCTCATATTTTTACTAATGTGCAGGGGCTAAAAAGGAGTAGAGATTTGGCAAAAGGTGAAGTTGACCTACGAGTTGGAAATGGAGCAAAGGTTGTTGCTTTAGCCGTAGGAACTTATGTTTTGACTTTACCTAGTGGTTTAATAATTCAGTTAGAGAACTGTTATTATGTACCTGTAATTAGTAGGAATATTATTTCCATTTCTTGTTTGGACAAGTTTGGTTTTTCATTTATAATAAAGAACAATTGTTGCTCTATTTATTTGAATGATATATTCTATGCTTCTGCACAAATGAACAATGGACTATATGTCCTTGATCTTGAAATGCCAATTTATAACATTAATACTAAACGGATTAAACCTAATGAGTTAAATCCAAGCTACCTTTGGCACTGTCGCTTAGGACACATAAATGAGAAACGCATTTCCAAACTCCATAAAGATGGACTCTTGGACTCTTTTAATTATGAATCATATGAGACATGCAGATCTTGTTTAATTGGAAAGATGACAAAGTCCCCATTCACAGGAAAAGGTGAAAGGGCTAATGATCTTTTGGCCCTCATACATACTGATGTATGTGGACCACTGAACATACCAGCCAGAAGAGGTTTTCAATACTTCATCACATTTACTGATGATTTCAGTAGATATGGTTATGTGTATTTAATGAAACAAAAATCTGAAACCTTTGAAAAATTCAAGGAATTCAAGAATGAAGTACAAAACCAACTAGGTAAGAATATTAAAGTTCTTCGATCAGATCGAGGCGGTGAATATTTAAGCCTAGAGTTTGATGACCATATAAAGGAATGTGGGATTTTATCCCAAATTACTCCTCCCGGAACACCACAATGGAATGGTGTATCTGAGAGAAGAAATCGAACCTTGTTAGACATGGTCCGATCCATGATGAGTCACGTCGATCTTCCGAACTCCTTTTGGGGACATGCACTATTGACAGCAGCTTACACACTTAACTGGGTTCCATCCAAAAAGGTTGAGAAGACACCATATGAGATATGGAGTGGTAAGAAACCACATATGTCTTACATGAAGATTTGGGGTTGCGAAGTTTATGTGAAATGACAAATTTCAACTAAGCTTGAGCCCAAATATGACAAATGCTTATTTGTGGGGTATCCTAAAGAAACAAGAGGGTATTACTTCTACAATCCTTATGAGGGCAAAGTGTTTGTCGCTCGAACTGGAGTTTTTCTGGAACAGGATTTTATTTCCAAAAGAATCAGTGGGAGGAAAATAGAGCTTGAAGAAATTCAAGAACCACAAAGCATTGATACACCTATGGAGGAATTAGAGCAGGAAACACAAGTAGTTGTGGAAGAGCAACCTGCTCAAGTAGAACAAGACCAGCGTAGGTCAAGATGGATACGTCAACAACCTGAGAGATATGGATATCTCATAAGTGATCAGGGTGATGTATTACTCATGGATCAAGATGAGCCTGTGACCTACCAAGAGGCCATAACTGGTCCTGAGTCCGAGAAGTGGCTAGAAGCCATGAAATCTGAAATGGATTCCATGTACACAAACCAGGTTTGGACCTTGGTAGAGCCTCCTATAGGAGTTAACCCTATAGGATGCAAGTGGGTCTTCAAAAAGAAGACTGACATGGATGGTAAGGTACATACCTATAAGGCAAGTATGGTTGCAAAAGGCTATAAACAAATTCATGGGGTTGACTATGATGAAACCTTTTCACCAGTTGCAATGCTTAAATCTGTTCGGATTTTACTTGTTATCGCTGCATATCATGATTATGAAATATGGCAGATGGATGTCAAAACTGCTTTCCTTAATGGGAATCTTCTTGAGGATGTGTACATGACACAATCTGAAGGATTTGACATACCAGAAGAAGCCCAAAAGATATGTAAGTTACAGCGGTCAATTTATGGATTGAAGCAAGCTTCCAGAAGCTGGAATCTTCGTTTTTATGAAACAGTAAAACAATATGGATTCATCAAGAATGAAGATGAGCCTTGTGTCTATAAGAAGGTTAGTGGGAGCATGATCGTATTCCTGGTATTATATGTAGATGACATATTACTCATTGGAAACGATGTCCCTACCTTGCAACAAGTGAAGACTTGGTTAGGGAAATGCTTTTCAATGAAGGACCTAGGTGAAGCAGCCTATATATTAGGAATCAGGATCTATAGAGATAGGTCACAAAAACTGCTTGGCCTAAGTCAGAGTACATACATAGAAAAGGTGTTGAGACGCTTTAATATGCATGATTCCAAGAAAGGATTCATAACTATGCAACATGGCATGTGTCTGTCAAAAACACAATCCCCTTCAAGTAAGGAAGAAAGGGATCGCATGGATAAGATTCCATATGCATATGCAATAGGATCTATCATGTATGCCATGCTATGTACTCGACCAGATGTCTCGTATTCTTTAAGTGCAACGAGTAGGTACCAGTCTAATCCCGGTGATGCTCATTGGGTAGCTGTCAAGAATATCCTTAAGTACTTGAGAAGGACTAAGGACTCATTCTTGATATATGGAGGTCAGGAAGAGCTTGCTGTAATTGGATACACCGATGCTAGCTTCCAGACAGATAAGGATGACTTTAGATCGCAATCTGGTTATGTGTTTTGTTTAAATGGTGGCACTGTGAGCTGGAAAAGTTCAAAGCAAGATACAGTTGTTGATTCTACAACCGAGGCTGAGTATATTGCTACCTCAACTGCAACAAAGGAAGCTGTTTGGATCAAGAAGTTCATTAGTGAACTTAGCATAGTCCATAGCATTGTGGATCCCATTGATCTCTATTGTGATAACAATGGTGCTATCACACAAGCTAAGGAACCTAGATCTCACCAACGATCCAAACACATACTTAGGCGTTATCATCTCATTCGAGAGATAATCAATCGGGGAGATGTGAAAATATGCAGAGTACCTACACTTGACAATGTTGCTGATCCATTAACAAAGCCTCTTGCGCAGCTGAAGCATGATGGACATACTAGATCTATGGGTATTAGGGGTATGCCTGATTGGCTCTAGTGCTAGTGGGAGATTTTTGGTGTAAGCCCTAGAGGCCAATACTTTTGGTACTTGTATCGAATTATTTATTAATAATAAAAGGAATTTCTTTATTATGTTTGCTTTCCAAAATAATAAAGTCCCTAGAATGGTTTATTTGTTTAATGAAATGTTAAGTGTGACTTAATCATGAGATCCCATTAAACATAAGACACTATTCTTAAAGTATCTATAGTCAAGCTTTAATGTGAAGTGGGATAACATTAAAGCATTAAGATTATTATGAAGATAGATTGATGATCACATCTCATGAATCATAGATAAGGAGTTATCAAGTCTTGACATAGGTATGAATATTAGGAGTAATATTTATACTGGATTGACCCGCTATGAGAATACTACATAGAATGTTATACAAAGTGTCATAAGTTATTCTCATGATGATAATGGTGTATACCACCCTTCGACCTGAAACCACTATGGACCCTAGATGTAGAGTCAAGTACTTTATTGCTGATCAAACATCATCCGTAACTGGATGACTATAAAGACGGTTGATGGGTACTTCACAAAGCATGCTAAGGGACATGAGTGACTATGATCGGTGGATTTAGAACTGACTGTTTTTTAGCTGGTTTCGCAAAATGTCGCGGAAGCAAGAGTCGCCACCGTCTTTTATTTTCTCCAACATGGACAGGACAAAAGCACATCAAAATTCCTTATGAGATAGTTTCTCGGTTCGGGAGGTAGATTTATAGAAAGGGAAGGTGTTAGCACCCTTTCTATCCATGGTTATCCATGGGCTCTTAGATACTTGCTCTTATGTTTTCAAAATGTTTGCTTTTCAATTGTGAGTGGGTTTGAAAAAAGTTTCTTTGAAAGATTTCTGAATAACTCTTGTATCAGTCCTCAAGAGTGTTTGAAAAATTGTTTTGAAAGCTTTTTGAAAGTGTCAGTGTGAAAAGATTTTTGTTTTGTTTTTAGAGAGAGCAAGTATCTATGAGTCATCTACCTACCCTAAGGAATTAGGCTGTGTAAATGTCCTTAAGGTAGTGCCATCCCACCATTGAGAGGTAGGTAGCACCACTGTTGGAGGTGTTCGGGTCAATTCGAGTGTAGGGACAGTGTGGTCACCGAAGCAACAGTAGGACACCTTAGAAGCTACCCTTATGTCCTTGATCCTTTTTTAATCCGAGGCAACCGTTTCGAGGCAACTATTCTGAGGCAACTATTTCGAGGCAACTGGATCATGGACATAAGGACTTACTAAAACGTCCTATACTTGACGACCACGTTTCGAAGGCAACAGGTGAGGCATACCCTAGAAGTGGTGTGTGTATTTGTGTGTTGTTTTCAGTTTAACAATTATCTTTGGTCATGGCATTGTGAGCTACGCTTGTTTTTAATTAGCATACATTCATTCATACAAGTTAGAATTTAAGAGTGCGGAAAGTAAAATACAGGAAAATAAAGGCTACGCTATTACAAGGCGCGGGTCTATACATCGCCAAAATACAAAGACCCGTTTTTTTGATAAAACGCAGAAAGTAAAAAACGCGGTAAATCTAATTACTATTACATCTAGAAAGCAGTTACATAATAATTGATAAGAATATAAATGCACGAAACGAATTAATATTGAACGTCCGAGGGTTTTGACCCTTTTGAGAAATTAAATTAAATTCAAGTCTAATTATTATTCAAAGAAAGAAAAGAGAATGTTTTTTATGTTTTTGGTATTTATGAAAATAAAGAAAATTAAAATCAGAAGGAAACCCTAGTTCTAAATTATTTTAATTATTAAAAAAAACATTAAAGTTACCCTAATTTACACTAATTAATTAATTTACATGTTTATTTACAAAAATAAATAGTAATTAATAATAATAATAAATAATGAGGAATATAATTTAATTGAGAAAAAGATGAAGAGGTCAAAAAAACTATTTCTAGATATTTTTTATTTATTAAGAAAAAGATTAAAGTTTAAAACCTAAATTAACTAAATTAGTTATCGAAATTTATTTACAAAAATATTTTAATGATGAAATTAATAAGAACTAAATATAAAACATTTTTTGGGTTTCTGATTTTTTATTATGAAAATTATTTTATGGTGAAAAAAACAATTAAAAAAAACATTAAGAGGAATTAAAAAGGAAAAGAAAATAGAATTAAAAAAATATGCAAACCAAGGGGGTATCAGGCCCAGAATGGAGGTGTTTGAGAGTAATTCAGGCCCATCAGCCAAAGGCCTTGTTGACTTTCCACGCTTGTGTGTATGTCCATTGACTGAGCCCTACCATGAACTTCATTCTGAGGCCCTTGGATTAATCATCATGTCCACTTGGCAGGCCTAAGCATGAGCGTGTATGGTGAACCATTGAGTGAGCGCTGCATGGAAACACGTTATAACAAAAATCATGAATTAAGTGGGGGGACCTGGGAATCGAACCCAGGTCCCAGTGTTTACCAAACGTATACCTTGCCAATTGAGCTGTTGTGCGCGTTTGTATATACAATGGAAAACAAATATTATATAATAAAAAACAACGTTAGTGATATAAAACAAAAAAAACGCGCCAGATTTTTGAATCACCCAACCACGCCTGGACACCTCAGCTTCTTCTTCGTTCTTCCTGCAAAATACAAAACAAGTAGCGGGGGTTTTAAACCCCCACAAACTGAAACCTGTAAAAATAGCGATTAGAAGAGGAGGAAATATAAAAAGGGCGCGAGGTTTCCATTTGCTTCGTCTTGAGCTTCTGAATCCAGCTGTATAGGTCTGAAGGTCCAATTTTTTCTCTATAAGAAAGCCCTATTTTGAAGCTTCTGAAACCCTAGGTTTCATCAATGGTAGATTTCGATTCAAGCAATTTTAGAACAATTAAACTATGCCAAACGCTTCAGGAAGATGTTAATAGCATAAATCAATAATCAAAACACATGAATGATGCGTGGAAATTAAAATTTGATTATGAAATATTTGTAAAGAAACGTGATTCTGTTCTACCGTTTCTTTGAGTATGGAAGCTTGTTCTTGATGCCAATAGTTTCCTGGAAGGTCCAGCAACGTGTTGGAATACTTTTTATGCTTTGAAACATCTTGCAAGTGAGAAATCAGTTTCACAATTTCTTTGGAATTTTGGCCACTTGGTTATGCAGCTTTAGCAGCTTTTTCGTGTCTTGTGGAATTAGGATAGGTCTTGCATAAGTATGTGAAGCAAATTAGGTCAAAACAAAGCCCAAAAGTCCATGAATTGATGACTTGAATCTTTGATTGCCAATCATATATTTTCCAATCTTTTTCCATGGAAATCTTGCCAAATGTGGATGATCTTGTCCCCTTGGATGATGCACGAAATCTTTAGCATATAATGAGTGTATTTGCTGCATAAAAAGATTTGAAAAAGCATTATTTGATATTTTCTCATAATTAAATCTAATTAAATGAATTAATAAGAATAAAAATTCAATTAATTAATTAAAAATAAGAAAATAAATCCCTTTGAGCTCAATGGGTCGTGCATAGGCTTTGGGTAATGATTCAAGGAAGAATTTGAGGCCCATTAGCAATTTTGAAGTGTTTTAGGCAAAGTTGACTTTTGAAAGTTCCCAAAAGTTTCCCAACTTCTCCAATGCATATCTTGCTCAATTTTGAAGCTATGATCATGTTCTTGGATATTTTGGAAAGGTCTTGAAGTCCTATAACCAATTCCTTTGGTCCCATGTCATTTTGATTTACCAATCTCAAGTTATGGTCTTTGACTTAAAGTGCCTTTTTGTTGACTTTTGAAAATGACCTATAATGTTGAAATTGATAACTTTTTGTGAGAGCATTTCTTGGACTTGGAGTGTGAAGATGAGTTGTAGGAAATGTCATTCTCTTCAAAATGAGCATTGGATGGAATTTTTCTGATAAACCATGAGGAAGTTATGCCTTGGTCAATTTGCAGTTGACTTTTCAGCTGTCCAAAAATAGAAACTTTTGCATCTTGAGACTTTTTGAGCCATGCTTTGAGAAATCATGATCAAGAATTGATCAAATGATGTTTGTGGATACAAAATAAGATGTTGACCAAAAATTTTGACTTTTGACTGTCAAATGACCATTTTGCCCCTACAGTTGACTGTGGAGCAATTAGGGTTTTTGACTGAGCAACTTGATGTTGTGAGTCTTGAAACTTGACATATGGATGCTTGACAATGTATATGGGCATGTGGGACTTGATTGAACCCTTGGAAACCTCAATTTCTTTGCAAGAACCAAAACCCTAATTTTTGACTGTGTTAGGAGGCAATTGGACTGTGCAACTCTTGAGGGATTTTGAAGCTTGATCTTGCCAAATCTTGAAGAATATGGGATGACAAATTTTGGGGTACAAAAGTTGCCCCTGTTTAATCTTCTTAGACTTGAGGATGTAGATTGGCTGGCGTGCCTTTCGTAATCCGAAGGTGGGAGATGATTGAACACTAGAGTGCCCAGAAATTTGCACTCACATAGTAGAGTGTTAACAGTGTGATGGCGGGAATGGGCTTACATATGCCATTTGGAGACTGATGGATAGGGGGATGGGCTTATAGATTCCATATGAAAGTGTGACAGTACCTTGTCGGGAATGGGCTTATAGATGCCATTTGGAGACTAATGGTATGTGGATGGGCTTACAGATGCCATCTAGGTGTCGATCGCGTAAGAAATTCCTTAGCAAGAACTTGCGTACCTGAGAAACAAAATAATCACCTGGCCTGTTACAGGGGTTGATCTTCAAACTCTTTATGTAGATGTGCCCTGGCTGGATACAGGAATCGAATCTTTAAACTCTTCAGATGTGCCCTGGCAGGATACAAGAATCGAGTCTGGAATTAGTCGTCAACAGATACACCCTGGCGAGATACAGGAATCGGATCTTCAAACTCTTCAGACGTGCCCTGGCAAGATACAGGAATCGAGTCTGGAATTAATCGTCAACAGATACACCCTGGCGAGATACAGGAATCGGATCTTCAAACTCTTCAGACGTGCCCTGGCAAGATACAGGAATCGAGTCTGGAATATAGTCGTCAACAGATACACCCTGGCAAGATACAGGAATCGGATCTTCGAACTCTTCAGACGTGCCCTGGCAAGATACAGGAATCGAGTCTAGAATATAGTCGTCAACAGATACACCCTGGCAAGATACAGGAATCGGATCTTTGAACTCTTCAGACGTGCCTTGGCAGGATACAGGAATCGAGTCTGGAATATAGTCGTCAACAGATACACCCTGGAAAGATACAGGAATCGGATCTGGAATCACGACAGTTGATAGTAATTATCGTTGTATTGACCTTTGTCCTGAAAAGACAAAACGTTAGTTGTATGCGATGTCATGATGTATGAGATGCGTGATGTTCTCAAAATAAATGAGATTGTATGTTCGTGATGCGTATATGCATGCTATAATGTATGAAGATATGATGTTTATGAATGTATGTTTTTGTCTAGGAAAATAAATCCTTGACGGAGTGCCAGGAAGTTAACTCCTGGGCTGATGTTTGACGAATAGAATTCTTTGTTTCCGCTGGGGATGAGGGTTGCAAGAATACCGGTAAGAGAAGATGACTCCGTTGGGGAATAAACTTGGCGAATAGATTACTCTGCGGGGAATGCTCTGTGGGGAGAGAAATACTTTGATGAGGTTGATGATAACTCCGCTGGGGATAACATTGATAAGTTCTGTTGGGAGATGAACTCCGCTGGGGATAGGAAGACTTCGCCGAGGACGATCTTTCCGTGGTTTTCAGCTGAGGATAACCCAGTTATATCCTGGTTGGGAAATAACCTTTGAATAAAGCCGGGGAGAAGCTTCCGTGCTCTACAGGGGACAAGCTTCCAGAATCTACTGGGGATAAGCTTCCTACTGGGGAGATGGATTCAACTCTCCTGGGGAGACTTTGAGATTATACTGGGGAAGTGGCTCCACTAGATGTTCGGTATACCGCCGAGGAACAATCTTATGTTAAGACTGCCGGGGATGCTTGTTAGGAATGTTTGTATACTTTGTTGAGGAATATTGAGATCTTCGGGGATAATCCAACTTTCCATAAGGCTGACTGAGTATAACTCTGCTCGGGGAGAGTGTTGCTGACTTGCTGGAGAATACTGTGCCTTTGAGGGCTCGGGGGGAGTATGGCTGAACCTTGGCTCACTCTCTGGGGAATTAAGGCATCTTGGTTACATTCTTCAGCCAAACTTACCTTGGTACCTTGGTGGACAGAGCAATTAGATCGCTTAGACAACTCATTATTGCCCCTGTTTCTGATGTTACCCGTAATTAATCCTTTTTTTTGTATGCAAATATTTATGAGTTAGCAATTAGTGTCAAATGCATATATCAAAATTGAACATTGGACGTTCTTCGCAAAACAAAACAGAAAAATTAAAAACAATTGGCGATTTGTTTGTGTTGCACCCCAAAATTTGCCCTCCCATATTCTCCAAGAAATTGCCAAGCCAAGTCACAAAATTCTCCAAGGGTTGCAGTCCAACTATCTCCTATACAGTCAAAACTAGGGTTTGTGTTCTGATCAAGAGAATGAAGTTTTCAAAGGCCCAATCAAGTCTCATATGCCTACAAATATGGTCAAGTATCCTCATATCAAGTTTCAAGGCATTCAGCTCAAAATTGCACAGTCAAAACCCTAAATTGCACTACAGTCAACTGTAGGGGGCAAAATGGTCATTTGGCAGTCAAAAGTTCAAATTTTTGGTCAACATATCATTTTGAAGCCACAAACATCATTTGATCAATGCTTGATCATGATTTTCAAAATTTGGCTCAGAAATCATCAAAGATGCAAAAGTTACTATATTTGGACAGCTGAAAAAGTCAACTGAAATTGACCAGGGCATAACTTTCACATGGATTATCAGAAAAATTCCATCCAAAGCTCATTTTGAAGAGAAAGACATTTCCTACAACTCATCTTCATATTTCAAGTCCAAGAAATGCCCTCACAAAAAGTTATCAATTTCAACATTATAGGTCATTTTCAAAAGTCAACAAAAAGGGACTTTAAGTCAAATACCATAACTTGAGATTGGTAAATCAAAATGACATGGGACCAAAGGCATTGGTTAAAGGACTCAAAGACCTTTCCAAAATGTCCAAGAACATGTGAAAAGCTTAAAAATTGAGCAAGTTATGCCTTGTAGAAGTTGGGAAATTTTTAGGAATTTTGAAAAGTCAACATTGATGCAAATGATTCAAAATTGCTAATGGGCCCATTTTTCTTCCAAGATTCATCATTCCAAGCATGTGCACGACCACTTGGCCCAAAGGGAAGTATTTTCTCATTTTTTATTTATTTATTTGAATTTTTATTCATATTAATTCAATTCGAGGATCTAGGTCTGTCTTCTGGGGTAGTGATCCCGCGCAAATTCAAGGTACCTGCCTTTGCTAAATACGATGGGGCATCCTGTCCTAAGTTGCATCTCAGGGCTTATACAAGGAGGATCCAGCCCTATACAGCTGACAAAAACTTATGGATCCATTTCTTCCAAGAGAGTCTTTCGGGGACTCAGCTCGAGTGGTTCTATCAACTGAATGGAGCCAACATCCGTACCTGGGAAGACTTAGCCACTGCATTTTACAAACACTACCAGTATAATGCCGACCTCGCTCCCACGCGTACTCAGCTTCAGGGGATGTCTATGGGTACAGGCGAAGGCTTCAAAGAGTATGCTCAAAAATGGAGGGACCTTGCTGGAAGGGTACAACCACCTCTGACTG
Source organism: Vicia faba (assembly GCA_948472305.1). Lineage (NCBI taxonomy): Eukaryota > Viridiplantae > Streptophyta > Magnoliopsida > Fabales > Fabaceae > Vicia > Vicia faba. The sequence continues at coordinate 106,402,042 of OX451741.1, forward strand.
ACCGCGAGCTCGTCGACATGTTCTTGGGGACCCTGTCTGGTCCATTCTTCAACCACCTAATTGGGAATTCTGCTGCTGGGTTTACAGATCTTGTCTTGACTGGGGAGAGAATCGAAGCTGGTATCAAGTCGGGGAAGATTCAAGAAACCGCACCTACTGATGCTCAGAAAAAGCCCCACAGTGGAAAGAAAGAGTCCAATGCTATACATGGTAAAAAGGGTCGTCATGATGTAGGGGCAATCCAGATTTCCGATCCCACGCCCGTTCAACCAAGAAAGAGCAATAGGCGTAGGGTAAAGCATCAAGATAGGAAGTATACTGACATCAACATGTCTTTGTCTCAGGCATTACAGCAATTGCTGAAGGCGAAAATGATCACACTAAAGGATCCTCCTCAAAATCCTGACACTTCCTCTCCCAAGTACAACCCGGGTGTGAGATGTGCCTACCATTCTGACAGTCCTGGACACGACACCGACGATTGTTGGACTCTGAAAAATAAGATCCAGGATTTGATTGACGCCAAGGAGGTCGAGTTTGAACACTGATCCTACACCAAACATCGAGAATATCTTTTGTTCATTCAAATGTTCAAGTTGTATTTTTCTTTGATTGTTCAAACATGTATTCACGTTAAACATTGTTATCACATTAATGCATCGCTTATGTCTATTTTGAATCAATATATATTCGTATTCACTAAACGCAAATTATTTTCATATTTTTTCTGATGTCAACTCTCTTTAATTCTAAGCCTCTTGAGGGAGGATGACGAAAACGATACCACAATCTACAGTATGCTTTTGAACAGACCCCGCTGATGAGGTACAAGCATTGTTTCAAATCCTAAACACTGGAGTTATAAGGAAGATAATCCCTCGTCAACCCATCTGAGCCAAAGAAGTAGGAGTTTTTCTTTTCGAAAATTAAAACCCTTTATCATAACCTGGGGCAGGGTAGTTCTCTCAGTTGATCCAGGTGCATGACAAATGGCACCAAGAAGGTCCTTACAAAACAAAGAAAGACAATGATGGTTCCGAATGATCAATAAAGAAAGGCAGTCATCATCAAAATTCATAAACGAAAAGCCCAAAAAGTCTAAACCTACAAAGGGGACTTATGAAACTGGGGCATCCCGCTGACTGTGATCCCAAAAAAGGAAACAGTTCAGGCAAAAAAGAAAGGGATAACAAAATCAAGAAAGAGGTCTCACAAACCCTCAACCAAAGCAAAAATGACGGCCTATTCCAAATAATATGTCAATATCTGGACCATCACCGGTATACCAGGACAAAGACTCGAACAAAGTCTAACGTATGATCAACTGAGTTTAGGTTTGGAGAACATCACGAAGAGCGGGTGGGTACAAATAAAATTTGAGCCTTTATCCTTTGTTTCTTAAACCGTGAACCAGGCCACGTTATAACCCTTAAAAGTCCTAGCTGAAGCATGGGTTAGTTCGAAAGCATACTGTTATGAAAGGTATCCTGACTCCTTAAGGCTATGGTAAATACAAAGTTGACATCATGTTTTACAAACATCCACATGTTTTATGAAAGAGAATGCATTTTCAAAATCTTCAAGACAGACATAAGCTTTGCATTTTTAACATAACTTTGTTTGCATATGACTTTTGTTTGAACAGCAGGGAAATTCGCACGATGAATACCTAGTGAACAAAAGCACTCCCAATCAAGGGGCAGACATGATCAGGGTCTATTATCTGGGGCAATCCAATCAAGATTCGGAGAATCTCTCAAAGGCAAAAATAGCCTGGGGAAAATCTCCGCCTGAGTCACTTGGGGCATTTCAACAACGAATCTGGCCTGATCAAACACCTTCTGGTAGCATGACAAAACACTTCTGACAGGGGCAACTCCCTACCTTCTGAAAGCACGGACACAGTCGAAAAATACTGCACATAATCAAAGACCCGCTAGGTTGACACACCTAGGCAAAAATAAGGGCTTCCCGGCGAACCAAAAGGGTTCAGGCAAAAATAAGGGATGAAAAATAAAAATCTGTACACCCGGCAAGTCGAAAACCTGAAAAGGCGGCTTGGGAAAAAATGGGTATCCCGGTGGACTGAAAACCCGAAAGGGCAGTCCAGGCAAAAGTTAGGGATCAAAGCGTACGACTATGTCCTGTCATCTTATCATCTGCCTACCAGAAGAAGGTTTGTCCATCAACCACTATCAGCACCTCACAGGTCTTCTTCTCCAACCTCCGAAATAGGGGCAATAAAGAGTTGTCTCAGCAATCTAATTATTCTGTCCTCCAAAGGTGTCAAGGTGAGCTCAGCGGAAGAACGTAACCAGATATCCTAATTCCCCAGAGAGTAAGTCAGCAGTCAGTACATTCTCTCCAAGCTATACTATCAAATCTTAAGGAAGTTGAGTATCCTCCAGCAGATCTCAACATTCCCCAGCAGCATACATATATTCTTAACAAGCATCCCCGGCAGTCTTGGTCTAAAGATTGATTCCCCGGCGTTCTATCAAGCATTCAAAGGAATCACTTCCCCAGCATAACAAAACTTCCCCAGGAAAGTTGGAATCCATCTCCCCAAGCAGTAAGCGTATCCCCAGTTGATTTTGGAAGCTTGTCCCCTCGCAGAACACGAACACGTCGTCCGGCTTGATTTAAAGAGTTATTTCCTCAACAGGATATAACTGGGTTATCCTCAGCCAAAAGCCATGGAAAGATCGTCGTCGACACCGTCTTCTTACCCCAGCAAAGTCTATCAATACTTCCAGTACGACAAGGGTATCCCCAGCAAATTATCATCAACACTCAGCAAGGCATCCCCCTTCCCACAGAGTATTGCTTCCCAGCATGGTCGTAGAGTATCTTTTCTCCTCGCAGAATATTCCATTTGCCAAGTTTATTCCGCAACGGAGTCATCTTCTCCTACCGGTATTCTTGCAGTTATAATCCCCAGCGGAAGTAAAATCTATTCTTCAACATCAGCCCAGGATACGACTTCCCGGCACCCGTCAAGGATTTACTTTCCTAGACGAAAAACACATTCATAAAATGTCACATACATCATTATGGCATGCATAGACGCATCATATCACCCCAATCTCATTTATTTTTGAGAACATCTTAAAATCAGGCAATTCATGCATTATGACATTGCACACAACTAATTCGTTACTTTTTCAGGAAAGAACGATCAACAGATAAAAGTCTTTACCCGTTGGAGTAGCAATCGTCTCAGATTCCTTCATCGTCCTGTTGAGGTAGTAATCGTCCCAGATTCCTTCATCATATATTTGGAGTAGCAATCGTCTCAGATTCCTTCATCGCCCTGCTGAGGTAGTAATCGTCCCAGATTCCTTCATCATCCTGCTGAGGTAGTAATCGTCCCAGATTCCTTCATCATATATTTGGAGTAGCAATCGTCCCAGATTCCTTCATCATCCTGCTGAGGTAGCAATCGTCTCAGATTCCTTCATCGCCCTGCTGAGGTAGTAATCGTCCCAGATTCCTTCATCATATATTTGGAGTAGCAATCGTCTCAGATTCCTTCATCGCCCTGCTGAGGTAGTAATCGTCCCAGATTCCTTCATCATATATTTGGAGTAGCAATCGTCCCAGATTCCTTCATCATCCTGCTGAGGTAGTAATCGTCCCAGATTCCTTCATCATCCTGCTGAGGTAGTAATCGTCCCAGATTCCTTCATCATCCTGCTGAGGTAGTAATCGTCCCAGATTCCTTCATCATATATTGGGAGTAGCAATCGTCCCAGATTCCTTCATCATCCTGCTGAGGTAGTAATCGTCCCAGATTCCTTCATCATAGATTTGTAGTAGCAATCGTCTCCGATTCCTTCATCACATCCTTATCAAATAAAACCTTCTCTAGTCCAGCTAAATCGACTCTCAACAGATTCTTCTGACAAAGACTCAGCAGAACTTATGGTCCCCTCTCCGACAAGTGCGTGAGGTGGTAATTCCTTTTTCAAGATGTTTCCCTCTCCGACGATGAGTGTGAGGTGATAATCTCTTATGGTCCCCTCTCCGGCAAGTGCGTGAGGTGGTAATTCCTTCTTCAGATGTTTCCCTCTCCGGCGATGAGTGTGAGGTGATAGTCTCTTATGGTCCCCTCTCCGGCAAGTGCGTGAGGTGGTAATTCCTTCTTCAGATGTTTCCCTCTCCGACGATGAGTGTGAGGTGATAATCTCTTATGGTCCCCTCTCCGGCAAGTGCGTGAGGTGGTAATTCCTTCTTCAGATGTTTCCCTCTCCGACGATGAGTGTGAGGTGATAGTCTCTTATGGTCCCCTCTCCGGCAAGTGCGTGAGGTGGTAATTCCTTCTTCAGATGTTTCCCTCTCTGACGATGAGTGTGAGGTGATAATCTCTTATGGTCCCCTCTTCGGCAAGTGCGTGAGGTGGTAATTCCTTCTTCAGATGTTTCCCTCTCCGACGATGAGTGTGAGGTGATAGTCTCTTATGGTCCCCTCTCCGACGGTGTGTGAGGTGGTAAGTCCTTCTCCTATGGTTCCCTCTCCGACGGCGTGTGAGGTGACAATTCCTTTTCCTATGATTCCCTCTCCGACGGCGAGTGAGGTGATTCCCTTTCAAATTATAGTAGCATATGGTTCTCGTTCCGATCCTGCGAAGATGGTATTTCCCACCAAGATTTTTCTCAACGAGCGTTGTTGAAGTTAAAATCACCCAAGGCTCTCTTATCATTCATGCTAAGGCAGTAACCATCCCTGGTTCATTCATCGCTGATTGAAGCTCCAGACTCAGCTCCTGTAACCAGTCAGGACACATCTATACCAAGCATTTGAAAACCAGCTCCTGCAACGTGTCAGGTACTCATTTTTCTTTTGCAGGTATGCAGGTTCTCGCTAAGGAATCTCTTACGCGATCAACATCCAGATGGCATCTATAAGCCCATCATCCTATCCAGCAACCTCCAAATGGCATCTATAAGCCCATTCCACCGCACTGCTAACATGTGAGCGCAAATTTCTTGGCACTCTAGTGTTCAATCATCTTCCACCCTCGGATTACGAAAGGCACGTCAGCCAATCTGCATCCTCAGGTTTAAGAAGATTGAACAGGGGCAACTGTTGCACCCCAAAATTTGCCCTCCCATATTCTCCAAGAAATTGCCAAGCCAAGTCACAAAATTCTCCAAGGGTTGTAGTCCAACTATCTCCTATACAGTCAAAACTAGGGTTTGTGTTCTGATCAAGAGAATGAAGTTTTCAAAGGCCCAATCAAGTCTCATATGCCTACAAATATGGTCAAGTATCCTCATATCAAGTTTCAAGGCATTCAGCTCAAAATTGCACAGTCAAAACCCTAAATTGCACTACAGTCAACTGTAGGGGGCAAAATGGTCATTTGGCAGTCAAAAGTTCAAATTTTTGGTCAACATATCATTTTGAAGCCACAAACATCATTTTATCAATGCTTGATCATGATTTTCAAAATTTGGCTCAGAAATCATCAAAGATGCAAAAGTTACTATATTTGGACAGCTGAAAAAGTCAACTGAAATTGACCAGGGCATAACTTTCACATGGATTATCAGAAAAATTCCATCCAAAGCTCATTTTGAAGAGAAAGACATTTCCTACAACTCATCTTCATATTTCAAGTCCAAGAAATGCCCTCACAAAAAGTTATCAATTTCAACATTATAGGTCATTTTCAAAAGTCAACAAAAAGGGACTTTAAGTCAAAGACCATAACTTGAGATTGGTAAATCAAAATGACATGAGACCAAAGGCATTGGTTAAAGGACTCAAAGACCTTTCCAAAATGTCCAAGAACATGTGAAAAGCTTAAAAATTGAGCAAGTTATGCCTTGTGGAAGTTGGGAAATTTTTAGGAATTTTGAAAAGTCAACATTGATGCAAATGATTCAAAATTGCTAATGGGCCCATTTTTCTTCCAAGATTCATCATTCCAAGCATGTGCACGACCACTTGGCCCAAAGGGAAGTATTTTCTCATTTTTTATTTATTTATTTGAATTTTTATTCATATTAATTCAATTAAATCAATTAAATATGTGGAAAATATCTAAATGAACCAAACAAATCCTTTTGTACACATTCTAGACTCAATATTTCGTGCATAGGCTAAATATGGCAAGATTTGGTTGATTTGAGTATGATTGAACAAAAATGCACATGAAAAAGATTCAAAAAGATCTTGGAAAATCAATTATCAAAAATCATTATGGCAAGAGATTTGATGGAGTTTTCTTAACCTAATATGCTCACTACATAACCAGGAATCAAACCCTAATGCTGGAACACATTGAAGCTGCGCAAAAGCTAAGAACAAACTTAGAATTTTCACAAAAAAAAAGCAAAACTGAAATCAACCTTAGAGGTCGATTCAAACCCTACAATTCATTCCATTGGCTTCCTCAAGTCTCCTTGATCATCTTTCAATCAAAAACAACAACCAAAGCTCCAAGAATCGGTAATATGAAGGCAGACTGTATCGAATAAAAGTCACAATCGTGCATACCAATTCATGCATTTTTTTATAAGTTTTGATATGTGTTTTGCATTCCTGATGAAGTTTACAAGCTAACCATCATGTTTAATTGCGTTTTGCTGTGTTATATGCGATTATACCATGTATGCTTTTTAGGGTTTGCAGGATAAGGAATTAGGGCTTTCCATCCAAGGCAAAATTAGGACTCGTGGTTAATACCATTGGAATGAGCACGCTTGGACGAAGAGATTCATATACTCGCGCCTAATTTATGTTTAGAGACAGCCTAGTCGCTATTTTCTGTAAACCCATCTAACACCATGTTTGCAAAACCGTTGCCTTACAGACTTGTTTCAGAAAAAAAATAAAAACAACGAAGAAGACAACCTCGTTGTCAAAACGTGATAGGCGGATTCAAACTTTCGCGCGCTGACTCCCACTAATATAGTTTTTCTTTTATATTATTTATTTGATATTATATGTTAAACGTAATCAAACTGGCGTAGTGGCACAGGTGTTGAGCTTGCAACGTCCAAGACCTGGGTTCGAACCCCAGGTCTGTATAATTTCACTATTGTTTTTCCATATAAGTTCCCATGCAGGCACAACGTTGAAGCGTACCATGCTCCATCATCATCCAAAGGTCCACGCGTCCAAGAGATGCAGATCAAGGGCTCAGATCTGAAGAGCACCATGTACCATAGTCAGACGCATCACATGCTTGCACAAAAGTCAACGAATTTCAATGCTTAATGGGCCTGGATTCTTGGACCAACACCTCCATGTTGGGACAGAAAACCCCCCTGGTTTGCTTCTCTATACATTTTTTATTTTATTTTCAATAATGATTTTATTTTCTTTATTTGTTTAAAGTAATTAATTATTTCTTTACAAAATATAAAAATATACAAAAAAATCAGAAAAAGGCAAAATGTAATAAATATTTTTATTTTAATTATTTTCATAAATAAATTGTATAATTGAATTTAGTATAATTAGGGTTTTTTGCAATTTTAATTCTTTTCATAATAAAATATAAAAAATATAGAATTTAGGTTTAATTGTTAATTTTATTCCTTTTTTATTTTCCCTTTTCACAATAATATTGCTTATTTTATTTATTTTATAATTAAATTGTACATAAATAATTTAGGTTTAAATTAGGTCAAAAATTCAATATTTTCTTAATAACTAAAAATAATTAGAATTAGGGTTTGACATTTTTATTTTAATTCATTTTTCTATTAAATCTAAAAAAAACATAAAAATACCAAAGACGTTTTCTTTTAATATTAATTAATTCATGTAATATTTTGCAAAAGGGTCCAACGCCCATGTTTTTTTAATTTATTTAATGTCGCATATTTATTTTTATTGCTTAATTCATTATGTAATTCTCCCAAAGCGTTGTAACGATTTTATTTCTCGCACTTTTATTTTATTGCTTTATTTATTTTCCGTCAAATCGGGTCCGGTTTAATTTTGGCGATGTGGACCCGCGCCTTTGTAATAGCTTTAGAATTTACTTTCCCGCAAATATTAAACTGTTAAAAGCATGCAAGAATGAATGACTTAATTAAAATCAAGCGTAGATCACAATGAACATGACAAGACAAATGCAAATGAAAACGACACACGAATCGCACACACCACCCCTAGGGTACGCCTCACTGTTGCCTTTCGAAAGGTGATCGTCGGGTAGAGGACGTCTTAGTAAGTCCTCATGATCCGGGAACCTGGCATGAGGGTAGCTTCTAAGGTGTCTTCCTATTGCTCTGGTGATCACCATGTCCCTAAAACTCGAATTGACCCGAACACCTCCAACGGTGGTGCTACCTACCTCTCAATGGTGGGATGGCACTACTTTTAAGGACATTTACACAGACGAATTCCTTAGGGTAGGTAGGTTCTCAAGGATACTTGCTCTCTTCAAAACTCAAAAAGACTTTTCACACCAACACATTTTCAAAAGCTTTCAAAGAAAATTTTTCAAACACTCTGACGTACGAGTCGAACTGAAATTCTTCAAAGAAACTTTTTAAACTCACATTGAAAAGCAAACAAACATTTTGAAAACACATTGAGCAAGTATCTAAGAGCCCATGGATAACCATGGATAGAAAGGGTGCTAACACCTTCCCTTTCTATAACCTACCTCCCGAACCGAGAGCAATCTCTTTAAGGAATTTTTCTGTGCTTTTGTCCTTTCCATTTGGAGAAAATAAAAGACGGTGGCGACTCTTGCTTCCGCGACATTTCGCAAACCAGCGTTAAACAGTCAGTTCCAGATCCACCGATCACAGAACTGGCGACTCTGCTGGGGACCCTTTATAAAGTGAGGTGTACCTTAGGGCTAGTTCATAACTGTGTTTTCAATTGTTTTCCTTGTGTGCTTTAAATTGTGGGTTTCTTGGGAGTTCTATAGATCCTAACCCGGATCTGGGGGATACCTTTCTTAGAAAGTAGCAACAAGGCTGTGAGGGAACTGTGCGGGGTATACCGACATGGTTGAAACAGTCTGCTACGTTGATGTGGCACTTTGGTGTGTACCGGTAACCCTTGAGTTCAGTCAAGGAGAGTACGGGGCCTCCGCGTGGTGTCGTGAAGCATCAACAGACCTTAGGAACCTTAATTGAACAATCTTGGCCTCTTTAGGGTAGTGAGATAACTGACTTTGGTGCAGTCCGAGGTTGGTTGATACTCGATACTACACTCAATTGAGGGTTGCTTTCCTGGAATATTTCGGTCGCTAGTTCAGTGGCTAAATCGAAACGATGAACAATGAAAGCAATCCAGTGATATTGGGACCCTTAGAACCCGGTTACTTCTAATAGGACAGGTTGAGCCCACCAACTTCAAGAGGGTACTACCCAGACCCCATGCTGGCCTAAACTCTAAGGGCTCCTTTGTGCGACTTGTGTGCCTTCGTACTTGACTATCTGCATGCTTGTTACCTGACCCTTGTTTCTTGCAGGACTCATAACAGAGTACCCTAAGTTTCTTGCAGGTTTTGGTTTGTAGTCCTTAATTGGGACTCGCAACAGGGCTACTCACATTACCCCATGCATATCATGACATCATACCATTGCATACATCCTAACCCATTTCAAGGATCTCAAGGGCTTGTGATGCAGGACAGGATGAATCAACATCTAGCCAGGGGTAAAGAGGATTTATTTTCCTCTAGCCAAGGTTGTCAGGGGCTATGACCCACTGGATATGGTGAGCCTTTGACCCTTGAAGAAGGACTCTCAACAACATGAAGTACCTTCAATCAAGTTACCGGTTTCCAACTCTAACAAGTTTCTCTGTTTACCCCGCGAGGTCCTTGAAATCATTGCATGCATGTCATACACATCATTGCATAACAGGTACCCTTTCTCTGCAGGTTACTTACCATCTTCGCTGTTTATTTCAGCCGATAGTCATGAATCCCGAATCATCAGCTGAGCAGTCTATCAAGGCCCTCCAGGCTCAGAATGCCCAATTCCAAGGGCTAATCATGAACTTGACCCAGGGGCAGCAAGATCTGAAGGCTCTGCTCTTGAAGAAGGACAAGAAGAAGAAGAGGACTGTCTTGTTCAGCCCTAGGCGCAGATCTGGGAACACACTGCCGACTGAAACTGAGAGGACTACTCCGTCTGTAAGGGAAAGCAGTCACCATGAGAGAGAGGTGCCTAGTCCAGTGGTCTCCGACAATGAGACAGATTTCAACGACGAGCAGTACCCTCCGGCTGAGGACAGGTACAAACAGTTGGAAGACCGGCTCAGTGCTATGGAGATACAAAAGGTGCCTGGCCTGGACTTCGAGGATCTAGGTCTGTCTTCTGGGGTAGTGATCCCGCGCAAATTCAAGGTACCTGCCTTTGCTAAATACGATGGGGCATCCTGTCCTAAGTTGCATCTCAGGGCTTATACAAGGAGGATCCAGCCCTATACAGCTGACAAAAACTTATGGATCCATTTCTTCCAAGAGAGTCTTTCGGGGACTCAGCTCGAGTGGTTCTATCAACTGAATGGAGCCAACATCCGTACCTGGGAAGACTTAGCCACTGCATTTTACAAACACTACCAGTATAATGCCGACCTCGCTCCCACGCGTACTCAGCTTCAGGGGATGTCTATGGGTACAGGCGAAGGCTTCAAAGAGTATGCTCAAAAATGGAGGGACCTTGCTGGAAGGGTACAACCACCTCTGACTGACCGCGAGCTCGTCGACATGTTCTTGGGGACCCTGTCTGGTCCATTCTTCAACCACCTAATTGGGAATTCTGCTGCTGGGTTTACAGATCTTGTCTTGACTGGGGAGAGAATCGAAGCTGGTATCAAGTCGGGGAAGATTCAAGAAACCGCACCTACTGATGCTCAGAAAAAGCCCCACAGTGGAAAGAAAGAGTCCAATGCTATACATGGTAAAAAGGGTCGTCATGATGTAGGGGCAATCCAGATTTCCGATCCCACGCCCGTTCAACCAAGAAAGAGCAATAGGCGTAGGGTAAAGCATCAAGATAGGAAGTATACTGACATCAACATGTCTTTGTCTCAGGCATTACAGCAATTGCTGAAGGCGAAAATGATCACACTAAAGGATCCTCCTCAAAATCCTGACACTTCCTCTCCCAAGTACAACCCGGGTGTGAGATGTGCCTACCATTCTGACAGTCCTGGACACGACACCGACGATTGTTGGACTCTGAAAAATAAGATCCAGGATTTGATTGACGCCAAGGAGGTCGAGTTTGAACACTAATCCTACACCAAACATCGAGAATGTCTTTTGTTCATTCAAATGTTCAAGTTGTATTTTTCTTTGATTGTTCAAACATGTATTCACGTTAAACATTGTTATCACATTAATGCATCGCTTATGTCTATTTTGAATCAATATATATTCGTATTCACTAAACGCAAATTATTTTCATATTTTTTCTGATGTCAACTCTCTTTAATTCTAAGCCTCTTGAGGGAGGATGACGAAAACGATACCACAATCTACAGTATGCTTTTGAACAGACCCCGCTGATGAGGTACAAGCATTGTTTCAAATCCTAAACACTGGAGTTATAAGGAAGATAATCCCTCGTCAACCCATCTGAGCCAAAGAAGTAGGAGTTTTTCTTTTCGAAAATTAAAACCCTTTATCATAACCTGGGGCAGGGTAGTTCTCTCAGTTGATCCAGGTGCATGACAAATGGCACCAAGAAGGTCCTTACAAAACAAAGAAAGACAGTGATGGTTCCGAATGATCAATAAAGAAAGGCAGTCATCATCAAAATTCATAAACGAAAAGCCCAAAAAGTCTAAACCTACAAAGGGGACTTATGAAACTGGGGCATCCCGCTGACTGTGATCCCAAAAAAGGAAACAGTTCAGGCAAAAAAGAAAGGGATAACAAAATCAAGAAAGAGGTCTCACAAACCCTCAACCAAAGCAAAAATGACGGCCTATTCCAAATAATATGTCAATATCTGGACCATCACCGGTATACCAGAACAAAGACTCGAACAAAGTCTAACGTATGATCAACTGAGTTTAGGTTTGGAGAACATCACGAAGAGCGGGTGGGTACAAATAAAATTTGAGCCTTTATCCTTTGTTTCTTAAACCGTGAACCAGGCCACGTTATAACCCTTAAAAGTCCTAGCTGAAGCATGGGTTAGTTCGAAAGCATACTGTTATGAAAGGTATCCTGACTCCTTAAGGCTATGGTAAATACAAAGTTGACATCATGTTTTACAAACATCCACATGTTTTATGAAAGAGAATGCATTTTCAAAATCTTCAAGACAGACATAAGCTTTGCATTTTTAACATAACTTTGTTTGCATATGACTTTTGTTTGAACAGCAGGGAAATTCGCACGATGAATACCTAGTGAACAAAAGCACTCCCAATCAAGGGGCAGACATGATCATGGTCTATTATCTGGGGCAATCCAATCAAGATTCGGAGAATCTCTCAAAGGCAAAAATAGCCTGGGGCAAATCTCCGCCTGAGTCACTTGGGGCATTTCAACAACGAATCTGGCCTGATCAAACACCTTCTGGTAGCATGACAAAACACTTCTGACAGGGGCAACTCCCTACCTTCTGAAAGCACGGACACAGTCGAAAAATACTACGCATAATCAAAGACCCGCTAGGTTGACACACCTAGGCAAAAATAAGGGCTTCCCGGCGAACCAAAAGGGTTCAGGCAAAAATAAGGGATGAAAAATAAAAATCTGTACACCCGGCAAGTCGAAAACCTGAAAAGGCGGCTTGGGCAAAAATGGGTATCCCGGTGGACTGAAAACCCGAAAGGGCAGTCCAGGCAAAAGTTAGGGATCAAAGCGTACGACTATGTCCTGTCATCTTATCATCTGCCTACCAGAAGAAGGTTTGTCCATCAACCACTATCAGCACCTCACAGGTCTTCTTCTCCAACCTCCGAAATAGGGGCAATAAAGAGTTGTCTCAGCAATCTAATTATTCTGTCCTCCAAAGGTGTCAAGGTGAGCTCAGCGGAAGAACGTAACCAGATATCCTAATTCCCCAGAGAGTAAGTCAGCGGTCAGTACATTCTCTCCAAGCTATACTATCAAATCTTAAGGAAGTTGAGTATCCTCCAGCAGATCTCAACATTCCCCAGCAGCATACATATATTCTTAACAAGCATCCCCAGCAGTCTTGGTCTAAAGATTGATTCCCCGGCGTTCTATCAAGCATTCAAAGGAATCATTTCCCCAGCATAACAAAACTTCCCCAGGAAAGTTGGAATCCATCTCCCCAAGCAGTAAGCGTATCCCCAGTTGATTTTGGAAGCTTGTCCCCTCGCAGAACACGAACACGTCGTCCGGCTTGATTTAAAGAGTTATTTCCTCAACAGGATATAACTGGGTTATCCTCAGCCAAAAGCCATGGAAAGATCGTCGTCGACACCGTCTTCTTACCCCAGCAAAGTCTATCAATACTTCCAGTACGACAAGGGTATCCCCAGCAAATTATCATCAACACTCAGCAAGGCATCCCCCTTCCCACAGAGTATTGCTTCCCAGCATGGTCGTAGAGTATCTTTTCTCCTCGCAGAATATTCCATTTGCCAAGTTTATTCCGCAACGGAGTCATCTTCTCCTACCGGTATTCTTGCAGTTATCATCCCCAGCGGAAGTAAAATCTATTCTTCAACATCAGCCCAGGATACGACTTCCCGGCACCCGTCAAGGATTTACTTTCCTAGACGAAAAACACATTCATAAAATGTCACATACATCATTATGGCATGCATAGACGCATCATATCACCCCAATCTCATTTATTTTTGAGAACATCTTAAAATCAGGCAATTCATGCATTATGACATTGCACACAACTAATTCTTTACTTTTTCAGGAAAGAACGATCAACAGATAAAAGTCTTTACCCGTTGGAGTAGCAATCGTCTCAGATTCCTTCATCGTCCTGCTGAGGTAGTAATCGTCCCAGATTCCTTCATCATATATTTGGAGTAGCAATCGTCTCAGATTCCTTCATCGCCCTGCTGAGGTAGTAATCGTCCCAGATTCCTTCATCATCCTGCTGAGGTAGTAATCGTCCCAGATTCCTTCATCATATATTTGGAGTAGCAATCGTCCCAGATTCCTTCATCATCCTGCTGAGGTAGCAATCGTCTCAGATTCCTTCATCGCCCTGCTGAGGTAGTAATCATCCCAGATTCCTTCATCATATATTTGGAGTAGCAATCGTCTCAGATTCCTTCATCGCCCTGCTGAGGTAGTAATCGTCCCAGATTCCTTCATCATATATTTGGAGTAGCAATCGTCCCAGATTCCTTCATCATCCTGCTGAGGTAGTAATCGTCCCAGATTCCTTCATCATCCTGCTGAGGTAGTAATCGTCCCAGATTCCTTCATCATCCTGCTGAGGTAGTAATCGTCCCAGATTCCTTCATCATATATTGGGAGTAGCAATCGTCCCAGATTCCTTCATCATCCTACTGAGGTAGTAATCGTCCCAGATTCCTTCATCATAGATTTGGAGTAGCAATCGTCTCCGATTCCTTCATCACATCCTTATCAAAAAAAAACCTTCTCTAGTCCAGCTAAATCGACTCTCAACAGATTCTTCTGACAAAGACTCAGCAGAACTTATGGTCCCCTCTCCGACAAGTGCGTGAGGTGGTAATTCCTTTTTCAAGATGTTTCCCTCTCCGACGATGAGTGTGAGGTGATAATCTCTTATGGTCCCCTCTCCGGCAAGTGCGTGAGGTGGTAATTCCTTCTTCAGATGTTTCCCTCTCCGACGATGAGTGTGAGGTGATAGTCTCTTATGGTCCCCTCTCCGGCAAGTGCGTGAGGTGGTAATTCCTTCTTCAGATGTTTCCCTCTCCGACGATGAGTGTGAGGTGATAATCTCTTATGGTCCCCTCTCCGGCAAGTGCGTGAGGTGGTAATTCCTTCTTCAGATGTTTCCCTCTCCGACGATGAGTGTGAGGTGATAGTCTCTTATGGTCCCCTCTCCGGCAAGTGCGTGAGGTGGTAATTCCTTCTTCAGATGTTTCCCTCTCCGACGATGAGTGTGAGGTGATAATCTCTTATGGTCCCCTCTTCGGCAAGTGCGTGAGGTGGTAATTCCTTCTTCAGATGTTTCCCTCTCCGACGATGAGTGTGAGGTGATAGTCTCTTATGGTCCCCTCTCCGACGGTGTGTGAGGTGGTAAGTCCTTCTCCTATGGTTCCCTCTCCGACGGCGTGTGAGGTGACAATTCCTTTTCCTATGATTCCCTCTCCGACGGCGAGTGAGGTGATTCCCTTTCAAATTATAGTAGCATATGGTTCTCGTTCCGATCCTGCGAAGATGGTATTTCCCACCAAGATTTTTCTCAACGAGCGTTGTTGAAGTTAAAATCACCCAAGGCTCTCTTATCATTCATGCTAAGGCAGTAACCATCCCTGGTTCATTCATCGCTGATTGAAGCTCCAGACTCAGCTCCTGTAACCAGTCAGGACACATCTATACCAAGCATTTGAAAACCAGCTCCTGCAACGTGTCAGGTACTCATTTTTCTTTTGCAGGTATGCAGGTTCTCGCTAAGGAATCTCTTACGCGATCAACATCCAGATGGCATCTATAAGCCCATCATCCTATCCAGCAACCTCCAAATGGCATCTATAAGCCCATTCCACCGCACTGCTAACATGTGAGCGCAAATTTCTGGGCACTCTAGTGTTCAATTATCTTCCACCCTCGGATTACGAAAGGCACGTCAGCCAATCTGCATCCTCAGGTTTAAGAAGATTGAACAGGGGCAACTGTTGCACCCCAAAATTTACCCTCCCATATTCTCCAAGAAATTGCCAAGCCAAGTCACAAAATTCTCCAAGGGTTGCAGTCCAACTATCTCCTATACAGTCAAAACTAGGGTTTGTGTTCTGATCAAGAGAATGAAGTTTTCAAAGGCCCAATCAAGTCTCATATTCCTACAAATATGGTCAAGTATCCTCATATCAAGTTTCAAGGCATTCAGCTCAAAATTGCACAGTCAAAACCCTAAATTGCACTACAGTCAACTGTAGGGGGCAAAATGGTCATTTGGCAGTCAAAAGTTCAAATTTTTGGTCAACATATCATTTTGAAGCCACAAACATCATTTGATCAATGCTTGATCATGATTTTCAAAATTTGGCTCAGAAATCATCAAAGATGCAAAAGTTACTATATTTGGACAGCTGAAAAAGTCAACTGAAATTGACCAGGGCATAACTTTCACATGGATTATCAGAAAAATTCCATCCAAAGCTCATTTTGAAGAGAAAGACATTTCCTACAACTCATCTTCATATTTCAAGTCCAAGAAATGCCCTCACAAAAAGTTATCAATTTCAACATTATAGGTCATTTTCAAAAGTCAACAAAAAGGGACTTTAAGTCAAAGACCATAACTTGAGATTGGTAAATCAAAATGACATGGGACCAAAGGCATTGGTTAAATGACTCAAAGACCTTTCCAAAATGTCCAAGAACATGTGAAAAGCTTAAAAATTGAGCAAGTTATGCCTTGTGGAAGTTGGGAAATTTTTAGGAATTTTGAAAAGTCAACATTGATGCAAATGACTCAAAATTGCTAATGGGCCCATTTTTCTTCCAAGATTCATCATTCCAAGCATGTGCACGACCACTTGGCCCAAAGGGAAGTATTTTCTCATTTTTTATTTATTTATTTGAATTTTTATTCATATTAATTCAATTAAATCAATTAAATATGTGGAAAATATCTAAATGAACCAAACAAATCCTTTTGTACACATTCTAGACTCAATATTTCGTGCATAGGCTAAATATGGCAAGATTTGGTTGATTTGAGTATGATTGAACAAAAATGCACATGAAAAAGATTCAAAAAGATCTTGGAAAATCAATTATCAAAAATCATTATGGCAAGAGATTTGATGGAGTTTTCTTAACCTAATATGCTCACTACATAACCAGGAATCAAACCCTAATGCTGGAACACATTGAAGCTGCGCAAAAGCTAAGAGCAAACTTAGAATTTTCACAAAAAAAAAGCAAAACTGAAATCAACCTTAGAGGTCGATTCAAACCCTACAATTCATTCCATTGGCTTCCTCAAGTCTCCTTGATCATCTTTCAATCAAAAACAACAACCAAAGCTCCAAGAATCGGTAATATGAAGGCAGACTGTATCGAATAAAAGTCACAATCGTGCATACCAATTCATGCATTTTTTATAAGTTTTGATATGTGTTTTGCATTCCTGATGAAGTTTACAAGCTAACCATCATGTTTAATTGCGTTTTGCTGTGTTATATGCGATTATACCATGTATGCTTTTTAGGGTTTGCAGGATAAGGAATTAGGGCTTTCCATCCAAGGCAAAATTAGGACTCGTGGTTAATACCATTGGAATGAGCACGCTTGGACGAAGAGATTCATATACTCGCGCCTAATTTATGTTTAGAGACAGCCTAGTCGCTATTTTCTGTAAACCCATCTAACACCATGTTTGCAAAACCGTTGCCTTACAGACTTGTTTCAGAAAAAAAATAAAAACAACGAAGAAGACAACCTCGTTGTCAAAACGTGATAGGCGGATTCAAACTTTCGCGCGCTGACTCCCACTAATATAGTTTTTCTTTTATATTATTTATTTGATATTATATGTTAAACGTAATCAAACTGGCGTAGTGGCACAGGTGTTGAGCTTGCAACGTCCAAGACCTGGGTTCGAACCCCAGGTCTGTATAATTTCACTATTGTTTTTCCATATAAGTTCCCATGCAGGCACAACGTTGAAGCGTACCATGCTCCATCATCATCCAAAGGTCCACGCGTCCAAGAGATGCAGATCAAGGGCTCAGATCTGAAGAGCACCATGTACCATAGTCAGACGCATCACATGCTTGCACAAAAGTCAACGAATTTCAATGCTTAATGGGCCTGGATTCTTGGACCAACACCTCCATGTTGGGACAGAAAACCCCCCTGGTTTGCTTCTCTATACATTTTTTATTTTATTTTCAATAATGATTTTATTTTCTTTATTTGTTTAAAGTAATTAATTATTTCTTTACAAAATATAAAAATATACAAAAAAATCAGAAAAAGGCAAAATGTAATAAATATTTTTATTTTAATTATTTTCATAAATAAATTGTATAATTGAATTTAGTATAATTAGGGTTTTTTGCAATTTTAATTCTTTTCATAATAAAATATAAAAAATATAGAATTTAGGTTTAATTGTTAATTTTATTCCTTTTTTATTTTCCCTTTTCACAATAATATTGCTTATTTTATTTATTTTATAATTAAATTGTACATAAATAATTTAGGTTTAAATTAGGTCAAAAATTCAATATTTTCTTAATAACTAAAAATAATTAGAATTAGGGTTTGACATTTTTATTTTAATTCATTTTTCTATTAAATCTAAAAAAAAACATAAAAATACCAAAGACGTTTTCTTTTAATATTAATTAATTCATGTAATATTTTGCAAAAGGGTCCAACGCCCATGTTTTTTTAATTTATTTAATGTCGCATATTTATTTTTATTGCTTAATTCATTATGTAATTCTCCCAAAGCGTTGTAACGATTTTATTTCTCGCACTTTTATTTTATTGCTTTATTTATTTTCCGTCAAATCGGGTCCGGTTTAATTTTGGCGATGTGGACCCGCGCCTTTGTAATAGCTTTAGAATTTACTTTCCCGCAAATATTAAACTGTTAAAAGCATGCAAGAATGAATGACTTAATTAAAATCAAGCGTAGATCACAATGAACATGACAAGACAAATGCAAATGAAAACGACACACGAATCGCACACACCACCCCTAGGGTACGCCTCACTGTTGCCTTTCGAAAGGTGATCGTCGGGTAGAGGACGTCTTAGTAAGTCCTCATGATCCGGGAACCTGGCATGAGGGTAGCTTCTAAGGTGTCTTCCTATTGCTCTGGTGATCACCATGTCCCTAAAACTCGAATTGACCCGAACACCTCCAACGGTGGTGCTACCTACCTCTCAATGGTGGGATGGCACTACTTTTAAGGACATTTACACAGACGAATTCCTTAGGGTAGGTAGGTTCTCAAGGATACTTGCTCTCTTCAAAACTCAAAAAGACTTTTCACACCAACACATTTTCAAAAGCTTTCAAAGAAAATTTTTCAAACACTCTGACGTACGAGTCGAACTGAAATTCTTCAAAGAAACTTTTTAAACTCACATTGAAAAGCAAACAAACATTTTGAAAACACATTGAGCAAGTATCTAAGAGCCCATGGATAACCATGGATAGAAAGGGTGCTAACACCTTCCCTTTCTATAACCTACCTCCCGAACCGAGAGCAATCTCTTTAAGGAATTTTTCTGTGCTTTTGTCCTTTCCATTTGGAGAAAATAAAAGACGGTGGCGACTCTTGCTTCCGCGACATTTCGCGAACCAGCGTTAAACAGTCAGTTCCAGATCCACCGATCACAGTTTGGAAAAGTGAATTTGTATTGATTTTGAAATTTGCCAGTAAATAGGCATTTATGTACAAGAGGCTGACGTCCTAGTAAGAGAACGCCGCCGAACAACAGAGTTTATACAATTTTTTTTTGTGAAAATAGGAAAACAAAACAGCTATGTGAAAAGAATAATCCCACTGGGTTCCAACTCTGCTATCGCCTTTATATCTTCGAGCGTCTCATCACTTGGCTGCTCGGTTGAAGATGAAGCTGATTGATCGATGCCGTCTGAACTAGATGTTGATACCGGATTCTGGATGCAAAGTGATCCAATGAGACATAGTATTACACTTATCCCTAACTTTTTCCTGGACCTCCCTTTCGGGTTTTCAGTCCACCGGGATACCCATTTTTTCCCAAGCCGCCTTTTCAGGTTTTCGACTTGCCGGGTGTACAGATTTTTTTCATTTTATCCCTCATTTTGCCCGAACCCTTTTGGTTCGCCGGGAAGCCCTAATTTTTGCCTAGGTGTGTCAACCTAGCGGGTCTTTTATCATGCGTAGTATCTTTTTACTATGTCTGCATTGGCAGGGTGAGGAAGGTCGTCACCATCCATGGTGGTTAGAATCATGGCTCCTCCTGAGAAGACATGTTTAACCACAAATGGCCCCTCGTACGTAGGGGTCCATTTGCCCCTGGGATCACTTTGAGGAAGAATGATGCGCTTGATTACCAGGTCCCCAACTTGATACTCTTGTGGTCCGACTTTCTTGTTAAATGCCCTGATCATCCGTTTTTGATACGTTTTACCATGACAAATAGCAGTGAGTCTCTTTTCGTCAATTAAGTTTAACTGATCAAGTCGTGTCTGGATCCAGTCATCTTCGCTCAAGCCTGCATCCTTCATTATCCGGAGAGAGGGTATCTGGACTTCAATCGGCAAGACTGCCTCCATGCCATAGACCAAGGAAAAAGGAGTTGCCCCAGTTGACGTTCTTGCTGAGGTACGATACCCATGAAGAGCGAACGATAGCATCTCGTGCTAATCTTTATAGGTCACTGTCATATTCTGCGCAATCTTTTTGATATTCTTATTAGTTGCCTCTACAGCCCCATTCATCTTCGGTCGGTAAGGAGAAGAGTTGTGGTGCTGTATCTTGAATTGCTCGCAAAGCTCAGTGATCATCTTGTTGTTAAGATTGGTACCGTTGTCCGTAATGATTCTTTCCGGGATGCCGTATCGACAGATCAGGTTATGCCGAATGAACCGTGCCACAACGTTCTTTGTTACTGTAGCATAGGAAGCTGCTTCAACCTACTTTGTAAAGTAATCGATCGCCACTAGGATGAAGCGATGCCCGTTGGATGCTGTAGGTTTAATCTCTCCGATCATATCAATGCCCCACATTGCAAAAGGCCAAGGTGCTGTCAAGACATTCAGAGGAACTGGAGGAACGTGCACCTTATCTGCATAAATCTGGCATTTGTGACATGTCCGAGAATGTTGGTAACAGTCGGCTTCCATTGTGGACCAGTAATATCCTGCCCGAAGGATTTTCTTTGCCATGGTGTTTCCACTGGAATGCATTCCGAAGGTACCTTCATGTAGCTCTGCCATGATCCTTTCTGCTTCAGTTTTATCCACACAACGCGGTAAGGTTGAATCATGGTTTCGCTTGTAGAGAATGTCGTTGCTGAGGAAGAACTTTGCTGCAAACCTTCTCATAAACTTTTTGTCATTGATGGATGCACCCTCGGGGTATTCTTGAGCTTCCAAGTACCTTTTCACTTCATGATACCAAGGTTTTTCAGTTACTGTCTCAACCTCAAGGTCACAACAATATGCAGGTTCGTCCAGTTTCCAGATAATGATCCGGGGAGCCTCATTGTCCCACTTGACTTTGAACATAGAAGACATCGTAGTTAACGCGTCCGCCAACTGATTCTCCTCTCTTGGGAAGTGTTCAAAAGTTATCTCTGTGAAATGCGGGATCAATGTCAACACACATTCTCTGTAAGGAATAAGATTCGGATGTTTCGTATCCCACTCGCCTTTGATCTGATTGATCACGAGAGCGGAATCTCCGAAGACACTCAGAAACTTGATCCTTAAGTCAATCGCAGCTTGAAGACCCATGATGCATGCCTCATACTCCGCCATGTTGTTAGTGCAGTTGAAACATAGCCGGGCAGTAAGTGGAGTACGAGTGCCTTGAGGGGATATGATCACAGCGCCGATACCGTTACCCAAAGCGTTGGAGGCTCCGTCAAAGTGCATAGACCATCGGGATCCTTCCTCAGGTCCTTCATCCGGTCCAGGTACTTCACAATCAGTTACTACCATGATGTTCTCGTCAGGAAATTCAAAGTTCATTGACTGGTAGTCGTCTACTGCCTGGTGTGCCAAGTGGTCTGCCAATACACTTCCTTTGATAGCTTTGAGTCGTGTACTGGATGTCGTATTCTGTCAAGATCATCTGCCATATTGCTATTCTTCCAGACAGAGCAGGCTTTTCTAATATGTACTTTATTGGATCCATCTTTGATATCAACAGAGTAGTGTGAGTCAGCATATACTGTCTCAGCCGGCGAGCAGCCCATACCAAAGCGCAGCAAGTTTTCTCGAGCAGTGAGTATCAGGTCTCACAGTCGGTAAACTTTTTGCTAAGGTAATAAATGGCGTGCTCTTTTCGGCCAGACTCGTCATGCTGCCCCAGCACGCACCCTATTGAGTTATCGAGTACTGTCAAGTATAGTATTAGAGGTCTCCCTTCAACCGGTGGCATAAGAATGGGTGGTTCTTGGAGATACTCTTTAATTCTGTCGAAAGCGGTCTGACATTCATCATTCCAACGTACTACTTGATCTTTCTTCAGCAGCTTGAAGATTGGTTCACAGGTAGCAGTTAGATGCGAGATGAATCGGGCAATATAATTCAGACGTCCTAGAAAGCCTCTGACTTCTTTCTCTTTCTTGGGAATTGGCATCTCTTGTATGGCTTTAACTTTGGCAGGGTCCACTTGAATACCTTTGTCGCTCACGACGAAGCCTAGAAACTTTCCAGATCTTACCCCAAATGTGCACTTGTTCGGGTTCAACCTCAGCTTGTACAACTTCAGACGGTCAAACAGCTTCTGTAGATGGTCAAGGTGTTCCTCCTCAGTTTGAGACCTTGCAATCATATCATCGACATACACTTCAATTTCATGGTGGATCATGTCATGAAATAAAGCAACCATGGCACGTTGGTAGGTTGCCCCAGCATTTTTCAGTCCAAAAGGCATGACCTTGTAGCAGAAGGTGCCCCACTGAGTAACAAAGGTAGTCTTCTCCATATCTTCAGGAGCCATCTTGATCTGATTATAACCTGAAAAGCCATCCATGAAGGAGAATACCTTGTGCTGAGCAGTATTGTCAACTAGAACATCAATATGAGGTCGAGGGAAGTCATCTTTGGGGCTGGCCCTATTCAAACCCCTGTAATCAACACACATTCAGACCTTACCATCTTTTTTCGGTACCGGCACCACATTGGCGACTCACCGAGGGTAAGAAGTCACTGCTAGAAACCCGACATCAAATTGCTTCATAACCTCGGCTTTGATCTTCTCGGACATCTCTGGACGCATACGGCGGACCTTTTGTTTAACCGGAGGGCATTCTTCCTTGGTAGGCAAGTGATGGACCACAATGTCGGTATCCAACCCAGGCATGTCTTTGTAAGACCAGGCGAAGATCTCCACATAATCATGCAACATCTGAACCAACCGTTGTTTCACGCTGAGCTCCAGATTGGCACCAATCTTAACTTCCTTTTTATCTGTCTCAGTACCCAGGTTTACCGTTTCCACTGGCTCTTCATATGGCTGAATGGCCCTCTCTTCCTGGAGTAACAGTCTTGCAAGCTCGCCAGGCACTTCGCAATCATCTTCACCTTCGTCTTCGGCTAAGTTGATCGGATTTTCGAAGTCATAATTGGCAGTAGCAGAGTCGTTACTAGTGAGATCCGGAGTGGATTGAAACCTGTATAAGTGAGTGTGTGTAAATATAGCTGTTTTGCAATATATAAAGAAAGAAAGAAAGGGAGCACAAGATTTGAAATGCGAAAAACGTCCAATGTCTTTATTCATGATATATGGAAATGACAAGTAATAAGCCCTCACAAATGAAGCCACAGTGCCCCGGGTAAGACACCGGGCCAGAAAGTTTCAATTTATTGTTCATTACAAATAAAAAACAAAGGAATTCATTACTGCGTAACAAAAGTAACAGGTATATGGTCTTTTGCAGTCCAATTGTTCAGTCCACCGTCGGTCGTCGGGTAGATCCAGCTATCAAACTCTGATTCCTCCGCATCGCCTTCAATAGCATTCACTCCCGGGTTGGTGAAGAACACGGGAGGTCTTCCGATCCTTGCTTCGCGTACAGCCCTTTGAGCCTCTGCAGTGAAACCCAGTCCAAACTTGTCAGTCTTAGGAGTAAAGTCAGGGAGCATGCCCCAGTTAGCACATTCACCTTTCTCAATTACAGCTCGGGCGTCCTTCATGGAAGCCATCTTCAAAGGAAAGTCTTCTTCAATTACCGTCTCAGCTGACGCCAATGTTGGAGGTACCTCTTCAAAATGTTGAAAGGGGGTTTCAATAAACTCCTCGTCCATCTCTATATACCGGAACGAGTTCAGATGACTAACCATGTATTCTTCCTCCCCCTGCACTGTAACAATCTTCCCTCTGACAGGGTATTTGAGCTTCTGGTGTAGAGTGGAGGTCACAGCCCCAGCCTTGTGGATACAGGGACGACCCAGCAAACAAGAATAGGATGGACGAATGTCCATCACATAGAACGTTGAATCGAAGACTTGAGAACCAACACGAATCGGAATATTCACTTCACCATGTACCATCCTCTTCGACCCGTCAAAGGCTCGGACCACGATGTTACTAGGCTTCAACTCCAGGCCCTCACAATCCAACCTGTCTAAGGCCTTCTTGGGCAATACATTCAGCGAAGAACCGGTGTCCACCAACACGTGTGCGAGAGTAGTGCCCCTGCATTCTATGGAGACATGCAGGGCATCATTGTGGTTCTTTCCCTTAGCGGTAAGATCAGCATCTGAGAAACCCAACCCATTGTCAGCGGTCAAATTGGCCATACAGTCAGTAAATTGGTCTGCAGACGTTTCTTGTGGCACATGGGCCATCTTCAGAAATGAAATCAGGGCCTTGGCGTGGGCCTCTGAGCACAACAACAGTGATAGCATAGAGATCTTGGAGGGGGTATGCCCCAGCTGTTCAACGACATTGAAATTGCTCTTCTTGATGATCTTAAGGATTTCCTCCATCTCTTGTTGGGAGGCTTCAACATTAACAGTCTTTGGTGCCTCCATCCGGGAAGGCACATCAGCAATCCCTTTGCCCCGAGTGTCAGATGACTCGGCAGCAGGGGTAAAAACTTGATCAGAAGGGGAAACAGGCGCACTTGTAGGCGTAATAATAAGAGGTCTTCGGATAACTGGTGGCGCAATGTCAGGAGAGAAGAGCCTGCCACTGCGAGTAACTTTAGCGGGACCGGTGATGTTGCTGATACCAGTACTAGTGTTGAACTCCTGCTTCACTCCGAGCACATACACATCTGCCTCATAATGCCATGGGACAGCCTTGTCAGATTTATAGGGGAGGGGCCCCGGAACAGTAATAATAATAGGTGCAACAGACATGATTTTGACTGGCTTCCTCGGGGGAGCCTTGGTAGGATTGTTGAAAATTGTGACGACAGATACTTCTTCAGTAGGAACACAAGGAACAACGGTCTTCTTGAACAAGATTTCTTTGCTATCCATCAGGTTTTGGATGCCTGACTTCAGCAACGGACAACCAGCAGGGGAAACGGCACACATAAGGCAACCCTTGCTACAACCCGGAAATAAATCGGCTAGCAACAGGTTCCTCTTGACAGTCAATAAAGGGGTAGCAACATCATCCACAGAAACTGCATACAGGTCTTCCTCAATAGCATTTACTCCATGCTGGGGCATAGGAGCAGTCACAACGTTAGGCCTTTCGGGCGCCTCAAATTGTATTTCCTTCGCATCAATAAGGTCCTGAACCTTATTTCTTAGGGCCCAACAATCATCAGTAGAATGCCCCGGGCTATCAGAGTGATAAGCATAATGGGCATTGGGATTATACTTCAGAGATGTAGTGTTCACCACCTTCGGAGCTTCTCTGACGGTTACCAAGTTGGTCGATAGCAATTGCGGCAAGATTTGTGACAAGGTCATACTAAGCCGAGTATATTCTCTTCTGGGTCTCTCACCCCTTGGTTGGTTAGGTTGGCGGAGTTCTGGTTTGTTTTGCCTCCTAGGCCCATACACAGCACTGGCTTCCTTTTTGAAAGGCTTCTTCTCAGAACTTGAGGATGCACCCTTCTGTATCTTCCCTGATTTCATACCAGCTTCTATTCTTTCCCCAGTCAGAATGAGGTCTGTAAACCCTGCAGACGAATTGCCAATGAGATGATTGAAGAACGGCCCAGATAGGGTCCCCAAGAACATGTCCACGAGTTCACGGTCGGTTAACGGTGGCTGCACCCTGCCAGCCAGGTCCCTCCACTTCTGCGCATACTCTTTAAAACCTTCTCCCGATCCTAGCGACATACCCTGGAGTTGGGTACGTGTAGGAGCGAGGTCGGCATTATACTGATACTGCTTGTAAAAAGCAGTAGCCAATTCCTCCCAGTTACGAACCTTGGTTCCATCCAGCTGATAGAACCATTCGAGATGAGTCCTTGAAAGACTCTCCTGGAAGAAATGGATCCATAAGTTCTTGTCTGCAGTGTATGGTTGGATCTTCCGCACATAAGATCTGAGATGTAGCTTAGGGCAGGACGCCCCGTCATACTTTGCGAAAGATGGTGCTTTGAACTTGTGTGGGATCACCACACCAGAAGATAGACCCAGGTCTCCAAAATCCAACCCCGGCACTTGTTGAATTTCCATGGCATTCAGACGATCCTCTAACTGCTTGTACTTGTCTTCAGCTGGAGGATACTGCTCCTCATTGAAATCAGTCTCGTTGTCAGAGACCACCGGACTAGGAACCCTTCCCCCTTGGGGACTTCCTTTCCCTACAGAAGAACCAGCTTGATCAACCTCATTCTGCAGTGTGTTACCAAACCTCCGGCCAGTGTTGAATAGTACAGTTCTCTTCTTCTTCTTCTTGACCAGCAAAGCCTTCAATTCCTCTTGACCTTGGGCCAAACTCATGATCAGCTCTTGGAACTGGGCGTTCTGAGCCTGGAGGGCCTTAATGGATTGCTCAGTAGATGATTCAGGATTCATGATGGCGAGCTGAAATAAACAGCGAAGAAGATTAAACCACCTGTAAAAAAGAGTACCTGCTATGCACATGATGCATGATATGCTGTGTATGCAATGCATTCAAGGGTTCGAAAGTTCAAATTTGTTGTAGACAAAAAGGAACACACGTTATCATTAAGAAATAATTGTTCAGTACATCAGGGCCTCATGGGCAAACATTACAAAGTAAATCAATCCCAAAAGACACTGCACATCCTCTTCGGAGTTATGTAAGTGTTGAGAGTCTTTTCCTCATGCAGTAGGCGGGTGAGCTCCAAGACCTTCTTCTCAATAGCATGTAGACTGGACTCAAGAGAATTCCGTTCTTCCTTAAGCTGGATCCAGCTCTTCTACATTTCTTCCCAGGATGTAGGCATGTCAGGATGTTGAATGGTGTAGGACACCTCTCCTTCCAGAACTGGCTCTTTGATCACAGGGAGAACATGAGGATATGGCATCACTAACTTCTGGGAGCGAGCTCGTACCCACTTGAGATAAGGCTCCAACGGGACGGAGGTCCTCTGCCCTAGTGTTTTGCTGTCTACCTTGCTGGGCATCCTCCAAGCTCTGATAAATCTCTGGCGAAGTCCTTGTGCATCGTTGTCGAAGTCAAAAACTATGTCAGGAATTAACATGTTGTGAGGACCATCCCTCCGAGCATAACCAAACTGTCTCAAGGCCAGACAGGGGTTGTAAGTAATACCTCCTCTGATTCCAAGTAAAGGAACATTAGGAAATTCCTCGCAACGATCAATGATAGTGACATCCTCTCTGGACCGAGGACACCAATGTATATCAGCATGTGTAAGAGTCATCAATCGTTGTGACCATCTCAAACCCCGCTCATTCTTCAAAACTGATTGTGGAAGGTGCGAAATAAACCACCTTCCCAGGAGGGGAGTGCAACACATAAGAACACCTCTTTTTCTCATGGTTCGAGTGTAACATGAGTGAAGGATGTCCCCCAACAACGTAGGTATAGGATTCCTGGACATGAAGATCTTGACAGCACTGATATCTATAATCTGGTATGGATTCGGGAACAACACCAACCCATAGACAAGGAGTGCCACAACTTCTTCAAAGGCTTGTAGGTCAAGGGAATTCCAACATTCTTGGGCCTTCTCAAACAGAAACCTGGCCAAGAACCCTTTGATACCACTTCTAACTTCCCAATGTCCCTTGATGTCAGATGGTTGTAGGCGTAATGCTTCAGCAATCTCTTCAAGTTTGGGTTCCCTTTCCGTACCGTTGTAGGGTAGTTGACTAAGAATAGGGATCTTCAGAAGCCGGGAGAACTCTTCCAATGTAGGCACCAGTTGATAATCCAGAAAAGTAAAGCAGTGGTGCAGAGGGTCAAAGAACTGGAAGAGGACCTTTATCATATCTTCCTCAATGTTGGTGTTGACCAAGCTGATGAGTCTTCCATGCCTTTCACTGAAAGAAGAGCTCTCGGGAATCCTGGATATAAGCTCCTTAAGCTGAAGAGGGATCCTTACAAGGCTGATCTGAATTGTCTTTCTGCGGATAGTTTCCATGTCCTACAAAACAAGAACAAAGATGAAGATTTGAACCCCTAAAATGGTTAGTGGATGCATATGATGATGTATGATGTTATGATGCTATGATTAAGCACACCACAAGTATTCAAAAAACCAAACATGGTAAAGCACACAAGTCACACCAGACAGCCCTTAGAGTTTAGGCCAGCATGGGGTCTGGGGTACTACCCTCTTGAAGTTGGTGGGCTCAAAACCTGTTGTTGCACCCCAAAATTTGCCCTCCCATATTCTTCAAGATTTGTCAAGTCAAAGCTACAAAATTCCTCAAGGGTTGCACAGTGCAAAGGTCTCCTATACAGTCAAGATTAGGGTTTGTGTTCTGATCAAGAAAATGAAGTTTTCAAAGGCCCAATAAAGTCTCACATGCCTACAAATATGGTCAAGTATCCTCATATCAAGTTTCAAGGCATTCAGCTCAAAATTGCACAGTCAAAAACCCTAATTGCACTACAGTCAACTGTAGGGGCAAAATGGTCATTTGACAGTCAAAAGTTCAAATTTTTGGTCAACATATCATTTTAAAGCCACAAACATCATTTGATCAATGCTTGATCATGATTCTTAAAATTTGGCTCAGAAATCATCAAGATGCAAAAGTTTCCTTATTTGGACAGCTGAAAAAGTCAACTGAAATTGACCAGGGCATAACTTTCACATGGATTATCAGAAAAATTCCATCCAAAGCTCATTTTGAAGAGAAAGACATTTCCTACAACTCATCTTCATGCTTCAAGTCCAAGAAATGCTCTCACAAAAAGTTATCAATTTCAACATTATAGGTCATTTTCAAAAGTCAACAAAAAGGGACTTTAAGTCAAAGGACATAACTTGAGATTGGTAACTCAAAATGACATGGGACCAAAGACATTGGTTAGAGGACTCAAAGACCTTTCCAAAATGTCCAAGAACATGAGAAAAGCTTAAAAATTGAGCAAGTTATGCCTTGTGGAAGTTGGGAAATTTTTGGATATTTTGAAAAGTCAACATTACTTCAAATGACCTAAAATTGCTAATGGGTCCATTTTTCTTCCACAATTCATCATTCCAAGCATGTGCACGACCACTTGGCCCAAAGGGAAGTATTTTCTCATTTTTTATTTATTTATTTGAATTTTTATTTATATTAATTCATTTAAATCATTTAAATATATGAAAAATATTTAACTCACCCTAACCAATCTTTTTATACATGTTTTAGCCTCAAGATTTCGTGTATATGCAGATAAGGAAAGATTTGGAGTGATTTGATCTTAATTGGTACAAAAACATATGAAAAAAGATATGAAAAAGATCCTTAAAATCAAATTTTCAAAAACCATTATTGCATTGGATTTGTGCTATTTTTCTTGACCTATTTTGTTCACTACATATGCCTGATCATAACCCTAATAAGAACGACCACAAAGCTGCGCAAAAGAGCACAAAGAAAACTTGGAATTTTTGTCTAAAAAGTCAATACTGAAAACCACTTTTGAGGGCGATTCAAAGGATAATTCTTGTTCCATTAGCTTCCTCAAGGTCCCCTGAACGATTCTCAATCAAAAACACTCATCAAAGCCCAAGGAATTGGTATACAGAACCTGAGATATCTCATGAAAATTGCATAATCGTATTCTCCAATCTAAGCATTTTTACAGCATTTTATTCATGGATTCATGTTCATTATGAAGTTCTGAAGCTAACCAATATATTTGATTGTGTTTTTATGCGTTGTATACAAATATGCCATGTTTGATTTTTAGGGTTTACAGAGTTCTAAATTGGGGGTTTCTTGTTAAAGAAAAATTGGTCCTCCAGACCAAGACCATTCAATTCAGCGCATGGAGACGAAGAAGAAACACCCATCGCGCCCAATTTATGAATGCCTGAGCTCTAGTCGCTATTTTCTTGAAAAGGGCCTAAGGAAACATATGGAAACCGTTGCCTATGTTATTAGTATTTCAGAAAAATAAAACAGAACGAAGAAGATGATGTGGTGGCGAGGCTTGATTGGTCTGTTTGAAAAATTCGCGCGCTACCCACTAACTCCCTTGTTTTCTCTTATAATATTTGTTGTTTATTTGTTAATCAGAACGCGCAATTGGCTCAGCTGGCATGCATAAAGGCTGGTAATATACATGACCTGGGTTCGAACCCCAGGTCTTCAATATTGTCCATATTATTTTTCCAATTATCTTCCCATGCAGTACTAACATTCAAGGCGCATCATACACCTTCTTAATCAACCATCCACGTCCATCTTGAGATCAATCTAAAGGCTGAGAGTTGGAGAACACGCTAAGTCCTAGTCAACCATCCCACACGCTTGCACAAAAGTCAACCAGGCCTTGCAAAGTTGGGCTCAAATTACTGATTAAAACCTCCCATTTGGGGACTACCCCCCCCCCCCTGGTTTGCAAATTCTCTATATTTTCTTTATTATTTTCAATTATTGTTTTATTTTCTTTATTGTTTTGATTTAATTAATTATTTTTACAAAAATATAAAAAATGCCTAAAAATCAGAAAAGATAAAAAACATAATAAATATTTTATTTTAATATTTTCTCGTAAATAAATGCATGTAAATAAATTTAGTTTTAAATTAGGTTGCAATTTTAATTCTTTTCATAATAAAAATATAAAAAAAAACATAGAATTAGGTTTAATAAATGTTTTATCCCTTTTAATTTTTCTTTTTCACAATAATATTATTCATTTTATTTATTTTCATAATTAAATTTGTATGCAAAAATTAGGGTTTAATTTAGGTTTAAATTCTAACGTCTTCTTAATAAATTAAAATAAAGTAGAATTAGGGTTAGTAGTTAATTTTAATTAAATTCTTTCTTTTTCTATTAAATCTTAAAATGCTAAAAAAACACCAAAAATAAGTTCTTTTTCTTTTAATTTTAATTTTAATTCCTCATTAATTTTAATTTTTGCAAAAGGGTCCAACGCCCATGTTCTTAATTTCTATTTAATTTCGCATATTTATTTTATTTTGCTTAAATAATTATGTATCTCTCCCGAAGCCATGTAATTACTTCTCGCACTTTCAATTTATTTATTTTTCTGTCAAATCGGGTCCTGGTTAATTTTGGCGATGTGGACCCGCGCCATTTGTAATAGCTTTAGATTTACTTTTCCCACAAATATTTTAACTGTTAAACAAAGCATGCAAGAATGAATGGCCTTAAATAAAAACAAGCGTAGAACACTTTTAACATGAACAAGATAAATGCAAACGAAAACGACACACAAATCGCACACACCACCCCTAGGGTACGCCTCACTGTTGCCTTGCCTCGAAAGGTGATCGTCGAGTAGAGGATGTCTTAGTAAGTCCTCATGATCCGGGAACCTGGCATGAGGGTAGCTTCTAAGGTGTCTTCCCATTGCTCTGGTGATCACCATGTCCCGAACCTCGAATTGACCCGAACACCTCCAACGGTGGTGCTACCTACCTCTCAATGGTGGGATGGCATTACTTTAAAGGACATCTACACAGACGAATTCCTTAGGGTAGGTAGACGACTCTGGATACTTGCTCTAAATTTCAAAACAAATTCAAAATACTTTTCATACCGACACATTTTCAAAAAGTTTTCGAAAGCAATTTTTCAAACACTCTTGAGGACCGATACAAGAGTCGAACTGAAATTTTCAAAGAAACTTTTTAAAACCCACAATTGAAAAGCAAACAAACCATTTTGAAAACACAAATGAGCAAGTATCTAAGAGCCCATGGATAACCATGGATAGAAAGGGTGCTAACACCTTCCCTTTCTATAACCTACCTCCCGAACCGAGAGCAATCTCTTTAAGGAATTTTTATGTGCTTTTGTCCTTTCCATTTGGAGAAAATAAAAGACGGTGGCGACTCTTGCTTCCGCGACATTTCGCGAACCAGCGTTAAACAGTTAGTTCCAGATCCACCGATCACACCTGTCCTATCAAAAGTAACCGGGTTCTAAGGGTCCCAATATCATTGGATTGTTTTCTGTGTTCATCGTTTTGATTTAGCCACTGAACTGGCGACCGAAATATTCCAAGAAAACAACCCTCAACTGAGTGTAGCATCGAGTATCAACCAACTTCGGACTGCACCAAAGTCAGTTATCTCACTACCCTAAAGAGGCCAGGATGGTTCAATTAAGGTTCCTAAGGTCAGTTGATACTTCACGACACTACGCGGCGGCCCCTTACTCTCCTTGACTAGACTCAAGGGTTACCGGTACCCACCAAAGTGCCACATCAACGTAGCAGACTGCTTCAACCGTGTCGGTATACCCCGCACAATTCCCTCACAGTCTTGTTGCTACTTTCTAAGAAGATATCCCCCAGATCCAGGTTAGGATCTATAGAACTCCCAAGACAGTACCCACAATAATAAAGCAAGCAATTCAGACAATTGAAAACACAAGTGATCTTAGTCCTAAGGTACACCTCACTTTAAGTATCTCCCCAACAGAGTCGCCAGTTCTGTGATCGGTGGATTTAGAACTGACTGTTTTTTAGCTGGTTTCACGAAATGTCGCGGAAGCAAGAGTCGCCACCGTCTTTTATTTTCTCCAACATGGACAGGACAAAAGCACAGCAAAATTCCTTATGAGATAGTTTCTCGGTTCGGGAGGTAGATTTATAGAAAGGGAAGGTGTTAGCACCCTTTCTATCCATGGTTATCCATGGGCTCTTAGATACTTGCTCTTATGTTTTCAAAATGTTTGCTTTTCAATTGTGAGTGGGTTTGAAAAAAGTTTCTTTGAAAGATTTCTGAATAACTCTTGTATCAGTCCTCAAGAGTGTTTGAAAAATTATTTTGAAAGCTTTTTGAAAGTGTCGGTGTGAAAAGATTTTTGTTTTGTTTTTAGAGAGAGCAAGTATCTATGAGTCATCTACCTACCCTAAGGAATTAGGCTGTGTAAATGTCCTTAAGGTAGTGTCATCCCACCATTGAGAGGTAGGTAGCACCACCGTTGGAGGTGTTCGGGTCAATTCGAGTGTAGGGACAGTGTAGTCACCGAAGCAACAGTAGGACACCTTAGAAGCTACCCTTATGTCCTTGATCCTTTTTTAATCCGAGGCAACCGTTTCGAGGCAACTATTCCGAGGCAACTATTTCGAGGCAACTGGATCATGGACATAAGGACTTACTAAAACGTCCTATACTTGACGACCACATTTCGAAGGCAACAGGTGAGGCGTACCCTAGAAGTGGTGTGTGTATTTGTGTGTTGTTTTCAGTTTAACAATTATCTTTGGTCATGGCATTGTGAGCTACGCTTGTTTTTAATTAGCATACATTCTTTCATACAAGTTAGAATTTAAGAGTGCGGAAAGTAAAATACAGGAAAATAAAGGCTACGCTATTACAAGGCGCGGGTCTATACATCGCCAAAATACAAAGACCCGTTTTTTTGATAAAACGCGGAAAGTAAAAAACGCGGTAAACCTAATTACTATTACATCCAGAAAGCAGTTACATAATAATTGATAAGAAAATAAATGCGCGAAACGAATTAATATTGAACGTCCGAGGGTTTTGACCCTTTTAAGAAATTAAATTAAATTCAAGTCTAATTATTATTCAAAGAAAGAAAAGATAATGTTTTTTATGTTTTTGGTATTTATGAAAATAAAGAAAATTAAAATCAGAAGGAAACCCTAGTTCTAAATTATTTTAATTATTAAAAAAACATTAAAGTTACCCTAATTTACACTAATTAATTAATTTACATGTTTATTTACAAAAATAAATAGTAATTAATAATAATAATAAATAATGAGGAATATAATTTAATTGAGAAAAAGATGAAGATGTCAAAAAAACTATTTCTAGATATTTTTTATTTATTAAGAAAAAGATTAAAGTTTAAAACCTAAATTAACTAAATTAGTTATCGAAATTTATTTACAAAAATATTTTAATGATGAAATTAATAAGAACTAAATATAAAACATTTTTTGGGTTTCTGATTTTTTATTATGAAAATTATTTTATGGTGAAAAAAACAATTAAAAAAAACATTAAGAGGAATTAAAAAGGAAAAGAAAATAGAATTAAAAAAATATGCAAACCAAGGGGGTATCAGGCCCAGAATGGAGGTGTTTGAGAGTAATTCAGGCCCATCAGCCAAAGGCCTTGTTGACTTTCCACGCTTGTGTGTATGTCCATTGACTGAGCCCTACCATGAACTTCATTCTGAGGCCCTTGGATTAATCATCATGTCCACTTGGCAGGCCTAAGCATGAGCGTGTATGGTGAACCATTGAGTGAGCGCTGCATGGAAACACGTTATAACAAAAATCATGAATTAAGTGGGGGGACCTGGGAATCGAACCCAGGTCCCTGCGTTTACCAAGCGTATACCTTGCCAATTGAGCTGTTGTGCGCGTTTGTATATACAATGGAAAACAAATATTATATAATAAAAAACAACGTTAGTGATATAAAACAAAAAAAAACGCGCCAGATTTTTGAATCACCCAACCACGCCTGGACACCTCAGCTTCTTTTTCGTTCTTCCTGCAAAATACAAAACAAGTAGCGGGGGTTTTAAACCCGCACAAACTGAAACCTGTAAAAATAGCGATTAGAAGAGGAGGAAATATAAAAAGGGCGCAAGGTTTCCATTTGCTTCGTCTTGAGCTTCTGAATCCAGCTGTATAGGTATGAAGGTCCAATTTTTTCTCTACAAGAAAGCCCTATTTTGAAGCTTCTGAAACCCTAGGTTTCATCAATGGTAGATTTCGATTCAAGCAATTTTAGAACAATTAAACTATGCCAAACGCTTCAGGAAGATGTTAATAGCATAAATCAATAATCAAAACACATGAATGATGCGTGGAAATTAAAATTTGATTATGAAATATTTGTGAAGAAACGTGATTCTGTTCTACCGTTTCTTTGAGTATGGAAGCTTGTTCTTGATGCCAATAGTTTCCTGGAAGGTCCAGCAACGTGTTGGAATACTTTTTATGCTTTGAAACGTCCTGCAAGTGAGAAATCAGTTTCACAATTTCTTTGGAATTTTGGCCACTTGGTTATGCAGCTTTAGCAGCTTTTTCGTGTCTTGTGGAATTAGGTTAGGTCTTGCATAAGTATGTGAAGCAAATTAGGTCAAAACAAAGCCCAAAAGTCCATGAATTGATGACTTGAATCTTTGATTGCCAATCATATATTTTCCAATATTTTTCCATGGAAATCTTGCCAAATGTGGATGATCTTGTCCCCTTGGATGATGCACGAAATCTTTAGCATATAATAAGTGTATTTGCTGCATAAAAAGATTTGAAAAAGCATTATTTGATATTTTCTCATAATTAAATCTAATTAAATGAATTAATAAGAATAAAAATTCAATTAATTAATTAAAAATAAGAAAATAAATCCCTTTGAGCTCAATAGGTCATGCATAGGCTTTGGGTAATGATTCAAGGGAGAATTTGAGGCCCATTAGCAATTTTGAAGTGTTTTAGGAAAAGTTGACTTTTGAAAGTTCCCAAAAATTTCCAAACTTCTCCAATGCATATCTTGCTCAATTTTGAAGCTATGATCATGTTCTTGGATATTTTGGAAATGTCTTGAAGTCCTCTAACCAATGCCTTTGGTCCCATGTAATTTTAATTTACCAATCTCAAGTTATGGTCTTTGACTTAAAGTGCCTTTTTGTTGACTTTTGAAAATGACCTATAATGTTGAAATTGATAACTTTTTGTGAGAGCATTTCTTGGACTTGGAGTGTGAAGATGAGTTGTAGGAAATGTCATTATCTTCAAAATGAGCATTGGATGGAATTTTTCTGATAAACCATGAGGAAGTTATGCCTTGGTCAATTTGCAGTTGACTTTTCAACTGTCCAAAAATAGAAACTTTTGCATCTTGAGACTTTTTGAGCCATGCTTTGAGAAATCATGATCAAGAATTGATCAAATGATGTTTGTGGCTTCAAAATAAGATGTTGACCAAATTTTTTGACTTTTGACTATAAAATGACCATTTTGCCCCTGTAGTTGACTGTGGAGCAATTGGGGTTTTTGACTGGGCAACTTGATGCTGTGAGTCTTGAAACTTGACATATGGATGCTTGACAATGTATATGGGCATGTGGGACTTGATTGGACCCTTGTAAACCTCAATTTCTTTGCAAGAACCAAAACCCTAATTTTTGACTGTGTTAGGAGGCAATTGGACTGTGCAACTCTTGAGGGATTTTGAAGCTTGATCTTGCCAAATCTTGAAGAATATGGGAGGTCAAATTTTGGGGTACAACAGTGACCTAGATGGAATTTGCTCATCCTGCATAACAGGATAAATGTCTAAGGGCCCAATATTGAACTGGACAAGGGTGACACAGTGTATGCCTTGTGTTCAATATAGACATGAGGGAAAAAGGGTAATTGTATAACACAAATATTATCACGGAAAAGGTTTGGTCAGATCACATGACATTTTCGTGACTTGGGTAACAGTGATGTGTTGCTAGATACCGCTCACTGTTTATTATATTAAATGTGTGATTTAATATAATTGCCAACGTCGCGAAAACCTACAGGGTCACACACATAAGGACATGTTGATGAGAGATAGAATAAATAAAGAACACCGTAAGATACGGTGCACTTAAGTGTAATACGGAAAGTGGTAAGGTACCACGTGGATAAGTGATATATGGTACATCATAAGGTATGATGTCCATAAGCTTAATTGGGCTTTTAGCTTATAGCCTTAATTGGGCTTTTAGCTTGTAGCCCACACGAGTGATTCTATAAATAGATCCCTTGTGATGAAGAAATTTCACTTGATGCAATTTCGTTTTTGATTCTCTCTCTCTCTCTCACTCAAGGTTTCCGTTCGTGATCAGCTAGCACTGTGACCGGAAGCGATCTGTTCGTGTGGACTGAGTAGAGACGTTGTTCTTCATCAACGCTCGTGATCACAACATCAAAGGTCTGAATCGCCACAAGAGGTAAATATTTCTATCACTGACCATGTTCATTCGTAAGGATCGCTAAAGGAAAATTTTAAATTCTGTTGCGCTTTTCTGATCGCAATTTTCCTTCAGGCACGGGTTGCCACTTTTCAAGGTGGCCTGGCAGCTGCCTGAAGGTGTTTCAACGCGGAATCCAAGGGACACAACACGGTCGACACCAACACACGGCCCGCCAAGAAAGTTGCAACTACGCGATCAGAGCCTCAGCAGTCAGAGCCCGTCAGAGCAGAAGAACAGAGGACCCCTCCAAAGGTCGACTCGATATCCCTGGAAACTCAATTCGACCAGGACGAGCCACCCAGTGGCGAACAAGTCCCCCTCCGATCAATTTTGGATGGGGACTTCGAGCTCGTCCGCC
The DNA here is from genome assembly GCA_948472305.1 of Vicia faba. NCBI lineage: Eukaryota > Viridiplantae > Streptophyta > Magnoliopsida > Fabales > Fabaceae > Vicia > Vicia faba. The sequence continues at coordinate 106,439,716 of OX451741.1, forward strand.
TCGGTGAAGACCCAAGCAGAGGAGTGAAGATTGGCATCGGACTCCCCAACTTGGCGAGGAAGAAGATCAAGGCTTGCTTGAGAGAGAATGCGGATCTGTTTGCATGGATCGCTGCAGAGATGCCTGGTCTCGACCCTGAGGTCGCCTGTCATCAAATCGCCATTGATCCATCCGCTAGGGCAATAGTACAACGTAGACGTAGGCAGTCTCCGGAGAAAACGGAGGTTGCTGCAAAAGTTGTAAAAGACCTCTTAGAGGCAAATTTTATTTCTGAATCCCGGCATTCAACCTGGCTGTTAAATGTTGTACTTGTCAAGAAAAATAATGGAAAATGGCAAATGTGCGTTGACTACACCGATCTTAACCTGGCATGCCCCAAAGATGCATTTCCTTTACCTAATATTGATATGTTGGTCGATAACTTGGCCGACTCTAAAATTCTATCATTTATGGACGCCTATTCGGGCTACAACCAAATCCCAATGGCAATAGGCGACAAATACTGCACCGCTTTCATGACTAGCTCGGGCAACTATTACTACAACGTAATGCCCTTCGGTCTGAAAAATGAAGGAGCAACGTATCAGCGGATGATGAACAAAGTCTTTCACAATCAAATCAGGGATATACTCGAGGTATACATGGACGACATGATCGTCAAGTCCCGAGTAGACATCGATCATGCCGCTCATCTCAGGGAAGTCTTTCCCCAAGCGAGGCAATGCAAAATGAGGTTTAACCCCGAGAAGTGCACGTTCGGGGTCAAGGTGGGAAATTTCCTCGGCTTCTACTTAACAGAACAAGGAATCGAAGCCAACCCAAACAAGTGTCAAGATTTCTCCGACCTCCCCACACCTACGTCAAAAAAATCCATACAAGTCTTGAATATCATGCTCAACTCACTATCCCGTTTCGTTGCAAAGTCCGCTCAACACGCCCTCCCTTTATTCAAGCTTCTTTGCAAAGAAGCGGCCTTCGAATGGACCGAGGAATCCGAGCAGGCGCTGCTTCATCTTAAACAAAGCCTCTCACAGCCGCCCGTGTTATCAAGACCAGTTGATGGAGAAATCTTATTTCTATACTTAGCCGTCTCGGTCGAAGCCGTCAGCACAACCCTCATTCGTGAGACGCACGATGGACAAAAACCCGTTTATTTCCCGAGCAAGGAAATTCAAGGATCCGAGGTTAGATATCAACAAATAGAAAAGGTGGCTCTGGCCCTCGTCAACTCAGCAAGAAGGCTCAGGCACTATTTCCTCGCGCACACGATCGTGGTGCGAACGGACCAGCCCGTGAAACAGCTCCTAGGTCGACCGGACATGGTGGATCGAATGTTAAAGTGGTCCTTGGAACTTTCTGAATTAGACGTCTAATACGACAGCAGGAAGGCCCTAAAAGCACAAGCTATGGCCGATTTTGTCGCTGAGATGACCGCTTATAACCCCCCCGCAGGGAAAGAGAACAAGTAGATCATCTTCGTCGACGGAGCTTTCAGCTCGACCGGGAACGGTGCGGGAATCCTCCTAGAGAACAAGGAAGGTGTGGTTGTCGAGCATTCTCTCACCCTCTCTTTCCCACCTCGAACAACCAGGAGGAATACGAGGCCTTACTCGCAGGTCTAAGACTGGTCGAGGATTTAGGCGCCCGTGAGATATAAATCTTCACTGATTCTCAACTCGTTGCGTCCCAAGTCCAAGGGGAATACCAGGCTAAGAACAATAACCTCATCGAATATCTGAACTTGGTCAGAGAGCATATGAAAAGGTTCGACCGGGCAGAAATTTCGCACGTACCACGCGAGCAAAACACAAGAGCCAATATACTTTCGACGCTCGCAAGCACGAAAAAGAAAGGGAGAAACAAATCCATCATACAAGAATTTCTATCTCGCTCGAGCATCAAAAAATCCATGAATCTACCTGAGGTAAACGCCATCGGAGACAGCTCGTGTTGGATGACCCCGATATTCAACTTCCTAACAAAGGGGGAACTCCCCCTTAACCAAAGAGAAGCAGCCGCGACCAAACGACGAGCATGCTCCTGTATGGTACTCGAGCACAAGTCATATCGTAGGGGATTTTCCATCCCACTCTTCAAGTGTATCGAAGAATCCGCAGTCCCTGAGATATTATGGGAAATGCACGAAGGGATCAATGCCCAACACATGAGCAGCAAGTCCCTCGCGAGGAAGGCGCTACGAGCAGGGTATTACTGGCCAACAATGCATCAAGACGTTAAAGACCACGTCAAGAGATGTGACAAAAGCCAAAGGCATACCGACATGCACCTCGCCCCACCACACGAGCTAAACATATTATCATCCCCATGGCCATTTTCCTGGTGGGGAATAGACATCCTCGGACCATTCGTGCAAGGGACGTACCAAAACAGATTCCTCATCGTGGCCGTAGATTATTTTACAAAGTGGATAGAGACCAAAGCCCTCACAAAAATCACTTTGCATAACATCCTCCGCTTCTACAAATGAAACGTGCTCGCCCGATTCGGAATCCCGCATGCGCTCGTCACAGATAACGGTACCCAATTCACCGACCAAAGCTTTCAAAGCTTCGTTGCCAAACTCGACACCAAACAACATTTCACCTCAGTCGAGCATCCCCAAACTAACGGGCGAGCCGAGGTCGCGAACAGGGTCATCTTGCGAGAACTCAAGCGCAGGTTAGGCGAAGCAAAGAGGGGATGGGTTGAAGAACTACATAGAATTCTATGGGCTTACCGCACGACGCCCCATTCGACGACGGGTGAGACCCCATTCCGACTGACCTACGGCACTAAGGCAGACATCCCATTAGAGATCATGGAGCCATCTAGGCGAACTGAGATGCCTCTCGACGAGGAGATGAACAACGAGGCTCTGAGAGACGAGCTCGACCTTGTCAAATAAATCCAATCCGGAGCAGCCCTGTGCAAGGCCACTCTGAAACAGCAGGTAGCCCTACGCCACGATAGCAAAGTCATAAGACGTGAATTTCAGGTCGACAACCTAGTCTTGTGAAGAAACCAGAAAGATTCCCGTGAAGGAAAATTGGCCGCAAACTGGGAGGGACCTTATCGCGTCCAGGGAGCTACGGGCACCGGAGCATATTATCTCGAGAAATTAAACGGAGAACCATTACCACGACCCTGGAACACTGTGAAGCTAAAACAATATTATAGCTAAATCCCTCACCTGCTGGAGGACGTTCACCGTCAAATAGCCGCCTTCAGTCGACGAAGGGAAAATCTAGACCACGTAGGCGAGTCGAGGTACGGACCCTACCTACCAACCAACCAAGGCATGTTATCATTCATTTCGACGAACCAAACGTACATGCTCGACAGGGACACCTCGATCGAGTTCCACTGTCGAAGTACCCCACATGGCATAACACCCAACTCGCGATGGGCAGTTCACGCCACGAGCGTAGGATCCCAATCGCGATCATACGCCCGACACGTGGGTTCCCACTCTGTGCATTCAACACATTTCAAAATGCGTTGAACCGACACAGGGGTCGAACGGATATCTCCATACAAACACAAACTTCGTCAAAAATTCATAATTAAGATAACAGTCGGTCATATACATCAAATATTATCAGATAACTGTAAACAAAGCATTCATCGAATAGGCAGTCATAAACAAAGGGACGGCGTTGTCCAAAATTACAATCCAGGCACGACGACCAAAAAACTAAAAGAATGAAGGAGGGCACACAGGCCCCAAAAAACAACAACAGGCACGCAGGCCCAAACACCAATAAAAGCATCAATCACTCCCCGGAGTACCAACGTCGACGTCAGGAGAGTCAGGAGGAGGCACAACCTGGACATCGAAAACATGGGATAGAACCCCAGTCCCTTCGGTATTCAACCCCAGATTTAACACGGACAGTTTATTCACTGCAGACTCAAAGCCATCGGCCAAAGCGCCAACACAGTCCGACTCTAGAAGTTGAATGTGAGCGATGAAGTCAGAACGCGTGCGTAAGTCGGCCATCCCTTCAGGCTCATCCTACGCGGGCAGCATAACAGCCTTCAGGTCTTCGACCTCTCTCGATAATCGTTGGTTGTCACTCTCTAACCTCTCCTTATCAAGCTGGAGGCAGTCTTTTTCCTCAAGAGCTCTGTCGGACCTCTCCTTCTCCCCCGACAACACGTCAGACTGCTCACGAAACATTTCCTCAGAGTGTTCGAGACCAGCCTTCAGTTTGCGGGATTTTGCCACAAGAGCCGCCTTCTCCAACTCCAGCTCGTTGACCCGATCCAAGGAGTACGACCCTTCGCCCGCGAGGACAACTGCCATCTCGGCCATTTTTACCACCCCGATGATGCTGACGGCGAGGTGTTTTCTCCGACCTTCCTTGTCGATCCGCCTGATGATATCGGCCTCGTTGTCAGATACTAACAAGGGAAACCCCTCGAAGAAATCCTTTTCCACAAAACAGGGTGGCAGGCTGAAGGCCCGGGCACCCGCCCCTCCATCGGTAACTTCGACCCCATCGCCTGGTCGACTCTGTTTCTTGCTAATCAAAGCAGATTGGCGCTCGGTGTCTTGGTAACCCGAGGACCCACTAGATCCTTCCTTCCCAGACTCATGGGCTGGACCCATTCACGTGGCTTGTTGCGGCTTCACCAACCACTTGCTAATCTTCTTGTCTTGAGTCAGCTTCAGCAACCTCTCGCGATGCTCCGCCATGTGACCTGCAAAGGAAGTGCACTTGGGTTAGCCACATTGAAGAAAACAAATAAAGAGGACTATAAATAGAGCAAAGCAAGAAACCTAAGAGCTCTACGGCCTGCCCGTAAGACTGGCATTCGACGAACGCCTTGGTGTTGATCGGACGGGCCTCAAACATTGGCTCGCCATCCTTGTCAAGAAATTTGTTCCCTTCCCTTGTAACCCACCGAGAAGGGAAGAAACTATCGACAAATTTGTTCAGGACGCCATAAGCTTCCTCGTCCTCAACGCTCATACCGGCAGCAAGAGTGTGGTAGTATCCAGGTCCATGGTCGTAATGGCCCGAACACCAGTGGATGGGAAACTTTGAGACTTTCCCAATCTCGAGATTACCCTCAGCATCCAAACACGGCTCCCCGTCCTCGTCCACCACAGCGGCCGGTTCGAACAGCGAATCAACGGCTGTCTGAGTAGACAGTTGCAAAATATACCACTTATCCTTGAAATCTCCCACTGAATCCATATACATCCTAAACAGTCTCTTTGACTGCTTAAGGGATACCCAATTGTGCTTCCCTCCTCGGGACTGCCGTTACAGGTGAAAAACCCTGAAGAACAGGGGAATCATTGCCCCGATCCTCAGAAAGAGGCAGGTGAGTTTGAATGCTTGGATAAAGGCAATCGCGTTAGGATGAATTTGGGAGGGGGCCAGGTTCAAGTAATTGAACATTCCCACCTGGAAGTCGTTGAAAGGTAACCAGAGCCCGAGATCTTTAAATACGATCTCGTACATGGTAAAGGAGTCCTGTGTAAACTCTGAGCAGATGCGGGTATCCTTCGTCGGCCTCATGATCTTAAAGTTTCTCTGAAATCCCTCCTGGCCACCGCCATACTCGATGACAGTGTAATCTTGTCTATCGGTATAGATATAGATCGAAGCTATTCCCAGGGGTTATGCACCAACCCAGTCCAGAGTAGGGTCGTCAACAGTGTCGACCAGATTCATGCTTTCATCGGCAGTGCTTGTTTCCTCAGTATCATTACGCTCTGAGGACTCAGGAATATCGGCCATTTACCTGCAAAGTACAGGAAACTGGTGAATTCAATAGCAAATCCTCTTTTCTGCCACACAGACGGGGAGAAGTAAGCAACATACAGACCGAGTCAACGGCCATTCGTATGAAAGATGGGGAACACGTGGACCTCGACCAAACACCGACCTTAACGGCGGACGTATATCAATCATAAATGTCACGAGCATAGCATGAATATCGCGAGCAAAGGATGAACCCCACGACCAAGTTCATAACATTGCTATCCAGATACAAGAATACCACAAGGAAAACTAGCCTACATACTAACAAAAGGATGAATCCCTCGACCAAGTTCATTAATCTATTAGCCGAACGCATGAATATCACGGGCACGATCGTAAACCGTATTCCTAAACATATGAATGCCACGGGTATGATCATGAATCAGACGCCTAGAGTGCTTGAATTTCTCGGGCACAATCCCCACACACGAAATTCTACCACTAAACGCCATCAAAATCTATCTACAACATGAGATATAAAAGAAAAAGAATACTTACTTGGAAGAAGAGTGAGGAGCGACGGTTGTGGAGAGGAACACACGGCAGATGGTGCGGCGGTCTCAACGACACTAGGAAAACACGCGGTATCGAAGGCAGAGAAAATATGAGAACATGAAAATGTGAAAACAAGTTATGGACCTTGAAGCCCTATTTATAGAGATGATGTGGAATATGAAACATCGCGTCGGGGAATCACAAACCGCCTTCGTCCTCGACGCCTACTCACGTAGACAATGATGACCCTACTCCCTAGGCCGCCATTATGGTTTCCAAGAGCCATGCCAAGTGTCTGACTAGTGTACCACCACCTCCCTGCGAGTGCTCCACGATTGAAAACCCCTGTGTCGCGCAAGTGAGTCTCGCGAAGGGGAAAACTTGAATCAAGTCATAACTCCCATACCAGGAGCAACGACTTGAATCAAGCTATAAATACCCTCTCTTTTGAGAAGGTCGGGTATTCATTCATTCACACCTACATTCACACTTGCTTGCTCATCTCGCCTCTCATTTTGTCATCGGAGTGTCTTGCAGGTACCTCCCCCCTCCCCCCCCCCCCCCCCCCCCCGCGCCACCTCCTTCAAATTCAGCTTGAAGCTAGCTGTGACGGTCCAACTCTGATTCAGTAAAATCAGTATGAATTATAAATCCAATTTTACAAAACCATATAACATTGTAATTGGGAGAGTTTTATCAATTTCAACGTATAAGTATTTATTTTGTAACCACTATTTAAATATAATTATTTATTATATAACAACTATTAAAAATCATATATCTAATATGTTTGGTATATAATATTTTTCGTAAAAAAATATTAGTATCCCCTTAAATCATTATTATAATTAAATGATTATTTATTATATTCAATTAATATATACAAAATTTTATTATTCTTAAACAATAAAACAACTTGCTTTCAAAAAAAAATATTTCCAAATAAATTAGGTAATTTAATATATCGATCATATTTTTTCAATATTAATAAATAAAATATTTAAATTGATTGAACTTTTTCTTAAATACGTGAAAATATTCGAGAATTTATAATAAGAGATTATATATATTTTAAAGGTTTTCTCTCTATTTTAAAATAACACCTAATATTAACATAAATAAATTATACCTTCTACAATTATGATGTATATGAAAAAAACAACTTTCATTTGTACTCAATTTTAATATTAACCTTAATTAAGACTAATTACATACATTTTTTTTTATATCTTTAATATCATTTTAATTGAATGCTTTTGATTTTTATTTATTGTCCTTCTATTTCTAATAAGTATGGGAAGGTAGAGTTTAGGTTAATTTGTATACATGATTGGCTAATAATCATAAAGGTCATAAGTATATAATGAATTGTAATTAAGAAATTTTTTCACATTTTAATGACATTTATATTATACTTTTTATGAATAAAGAAAAATAATAGGTTAAAATTTATATTCAAAGAAATAAATATAGTACTATAATACTATATTTTAAAATAAAAGAAATAACTATAGTACTATATTTAAAAAAATAATTATAGTACTATATAACCTAATTGTTTCTCAATTCTTGATTCATGTATTCGGCTGCATTTAAGAGGTCATTTTCCATATAAATTTAGTGGATATAAATATGTATTACCCATCACAATTTATAAATCGATCGTATTTCTTCTTGATAATTATTACCGTTGTTCTTCACGATTCACGATTGTACTAGAAATTTACATCATTTATTACGTATAAGTTATATTTGAATTTATAAATGAAAGTCATGTCATTAACGATTTGAATAGGATCGTTTTCAAGTTTCACCTTGTGGAATGAGTTGTACAATTTGACACATAGAGTGCCAAAAAAATAGCTACTACAACATGACAATCTTTGAAGAATGGTGACAATTATACCTTTGAATAAAATATAACCCTATATGGTTCCCTCAATAGTTCAACAACTTGTTGTCTGATGCCTATATCTTTATTTTATTTTATAGTAGCTATTTCTCTTTGTTTACTCTCTCTGCTCAATTAATTTCTCGATTATTACAATTAAACACAATAAATTAAACACAAAAAAATAAAGAAATGAAAATTCTATCTTCAATCATTCACACTCCCTCTCTTTATTTTTTATATTATAATAAATTAATTATTCATTTTAATTTTTTATATATAAGAGTTATTTGAGAATAAAGAGTAAAGTTTTAAAATTTATGTTTTATCTTATTATATGCTTTCTAATCTTTGAACGTATTTAAAATTATAAAGTTAATAGATTTGATTAAATGATTTAATGATATTTCAAAAATATCATTTGTATATCGTGAACTTTATTCTTCATTAATATTTTTACTAATTAGGATATATCATTCAATTTCCTCAATTTTTTTAAATACAGATAAAATGTGACATCTTGGTTACCATTGGGATTTTTTTAAATACAGATAAAATGTGACATCTTGGTTACCATTGGGATGTGATGAGTAATCAAGATGATAATATAAAATATATAAAAAAAATAAATAATTAAATTAGTGATTAGAAAGGTGTGTGAATGATTGTCTTCAATTATAATCTATTTTTTCTTAAATCTTGAATGTAATATTTTGTTGAATGAAAGAAGAATCAATTTTCTCATATATTTCTCTTTGGCAATTTCACACACTTTTCTCTAAAAAAAAATATCAATTTTTCCTACTAATCATCCCTTTCTAATTCTATAAAGCATGAACCATTCTCCTAATTTCATAAAACCATAAGCCCACAAAATCATTTTATTAATTTCCTTATAATAAAATAAAAGTTTTATTGCAATCCAAAAATAAAGTCTCAACATCATTCTTATCCAAATAAATTAATTTCTTAAGAAGATCCCAACCTTAAAAAGATGGATTAAGTTATCATGTGATCTAAATTTAGCATTTCTTCATAAACAACCTGTAATAAAATTAATCAAGACATTAGAAAAAATAAAATAAAAATATAGACATTAAAATGAAATCACCTATTCATCAAAAACAACTTCATCAAACAATAATTTGTTGAACTCTTGAAGGATCAATATAGGACTGTATTTTATTCAAAGGTATAATTGTCACTATTCTTTTATGATTAGATTGTCATTTGTAGTAGCTATTTTTCAATACTCTCTTCTTTCCACAAAGTGAAACCTGGAAATGTTCATATTCAAATTATTAATGACATAACTTTCATTTATAAATTCAGATATAACTTATACGTAACAAATGATGTAAATCTCTAGTGCAGTCGTGAAGAACAATTCTAACCATTATCATGAAGAAATCCAATGGATTTACAATTTGTGATAGATAATACGTATTTATATCCATAAAATTTTGATTATATATTACTATAATTATTTTTTAAATATAGTACTATAGTTATTTCCTTTTTTTAAGTATAGTATTATAGTACTATAGTTATTTCTTTAAATATGAATTTTAACCTATTATTTTTCTTTATTCATGAAAAAATATAATATAAATGTCATTAAAATGTTATTTTTTCATGTATACAAATTAACTAGAACTCTACCTTTCCATACTTATAATAAATAGAAGGACCATAAATAAAAATCAAAAGCATTCAATTAAAATCTTTAAGATATAAAAAAAAAATATATGTAATTAGTCTTAGTCAAGGTTAATATTAAAAATGAATATAAATGAAAGTTGTGTTTTTCATATACATCATAATTGTGTGAGGTACTCCCTCCGGTCTTAAAATAGAGAGAAAACCTTTAATATATATATATATATATATATATATATATATATATATATATATATATATTTTATTTAAGAAAAAGTTCAATCAATTGAATTATTTTATTTATTAATATTGAAAAATTAATATTGATATATTTAATTACCTAATTTAATTGGAAAATATATTTGTTTTGAAAGCAAATTATTTTATTATTTAAGAATAGTAAAAAATTTATATATATATTAATTAAATATAATAAATAATCATTTAATTATAAAAATGATTTAAGGGGATATGAATATTTTTTTACAAAAATTATTAAATACTAAACCTATTACATATATCCTTTTTAATAGTTGTTATAAAATAAATAATTATATTCAAATAGTGGTTACAAAATAAATACTTATATGTTGGAATTGATAAAACTCTCCCTACTCCAATGTTATATAGTTTTGTAAAATTGAATTTATAATTCATACTAATTCCAATTTTATAGATATTTAATAATTTATTTAAAATAAATTAATTATTTAAAATTTGTTATTCAAACATAATAAAATTTATAACTCTATGTATTTACCCTCTCCACTCAATTAATTTCTCAATTATTACAATTAGACACAATAAATTAAACACAATAAATTAAAGAAACAAAAATTATATCTTCAATCATTCATACTCACTCTCTCTATTTTTAATATTATAATAAATTAATTATTAATTTTAATTTTTTTTATATATCAGAGTTATTTGAGAATAGAGAGTAAAATTTTAAAATTTATGTTTTCTTTAAATACAGATATAATGTGACCTTTTGGTTACCATTGGGATATGATGAGTAATCAAGATGAAAATATAAAATGTAAAAAGATGACACTATAAAATATATAAAAAAAATGTTTAATTAAATTACTGATTAGAAGGGTATATGAATGATTGTCTTTAATTATAATCTATTTTTTTAAACTATCTTTTCTTGGATTTTCTCCTATATTTCTCTTTGGCAATTTATCATCATTTTTTTAATTCTATAAATCATGAACCATTCTCCTAATATAACAAAATAAAAGTATTCAGTATTCATGCAATATCAATTTGAAGCAATTAAAATTGAGATCAGCCAAAAATAAAATTTCTTAAGAAGATCCCGCCAAAAATAAAATTTCTTAAGAAGATCCCAACCTAAAAAGTTGGATTAAGTTATCATGATCCAAATTTAGTAGAAATAACTCTCCCAAACCATCCAGTCTTGGTAAACAAGAAAACAAAATGTGTATTTGTAAACAACAAAACAAAATGTGTAATTTAAACATTCATCAAGACATTAGAAAACATAAAATAAAATAAAAATATAGACATTAAATTAAAATCGGTTGTTGAACTCTTGAGGGAACAATATAGGATTGTATTTTATTCAAAGTATAATTGTCACCATTCTTCAAAGATTGCCATAGTAGCTATTTTTTGCCACTCTATGTGTCAAATTGTACCACTCTTTCCACAAGGTGAAACTTGAAAAGGATCATATTCAAATCGTTAATGACATGACTTTTATTTATAAATTTAGATATAACTTATACGTAACAAATGATGTAAATTTCTAGTACAATCGTGAACCGTGAAGAACAACAGAAGAAACACGATCGATTTATAAATTGTGATGGATAATACATATTTATATCCACTAAATTCATATGGAAAATGACCTCTTAGATCCAGCCGAATACATGAATCAAGAATTGGGAAACGGAAAAATTAGGTTATATAATACTATACTTATTTTAAAAATATAGTACTATAGTTATTTCTTTTTTAAAATATAGTATTATAGTACATAGTTATTTCTTTAAATATGAATTTTAACCTATTCTTTTTCTTTATTCATATAAAATATAATATAAATGTCATTAAAATTTGAATTTTTCTTAATTACAATTTATTATATACTTATGACCTTTATAATAATTAGCGAATCATATATAAAAATTAACTAAAACTCTACCTTTCCATACTTATTAAAAATAGAAGGACAATAAATAAAAATCAAAAGCATTCAATTAAAATGATCTTTAAGATTAAAAAAAAATGTATGTAATTAGTCTTAATCAAGGTCAATATTAAAAATGAGTACAAATGAAAGTTGTGTTTTTCATATACATCATAATTGTGTGAGGTATAATTTATTTATGTTAATATTAGGTGTTATTTTAAAATAGAGAGAAAACCATAATATATATATATATATATATATATATATATATATATATATATATATATATATATATATATATATATATATATATATATATATATATATATATATATATATATATATATATATATATATATATATATATATATATATATATATATATATATATATATATATATATATATATATATATATATATATATATATATATGCTCTTATTATAAACTCTCAAAAAATTGTACGTATTTAAGAAAAAATTCAATCAATTTAATTATTTTATTTATTAACATTGAAAAAATATGAACGATATATTAAATTACCTAATTTATTTAGAAAATCTATTTGTTTTGAAAGCAAGTTGTTTTATTATTCAAGAATGATAAAAAATGTATATATATTAATTGAATATAATAAATAATCAGTTAATTATAATAATGATTTAAGGGGATATGAATATTTTTTTACAAAAAATATTGTATACCAAACATATTCCATATATGATTTTTAATAGTTGTTATAAAATAAATAATTATATTTAAATAGTGGTTACAAAATAAATACTTGTTGGAATTCATAAAACTCTCCCAACTCCAATGTTATATGGTTTTGTAAAATTGATTCCAATATTATATGGTTTTGTAAAATTGAATTTATAATTCATACTAATTTCAATTTTATAGATATTTAATAATGTATTTAAAAGTAATTAATTATTCAAAATTTATTATTCAAACATATTAAATTATAAATGCTAATTTAATTTTTCTATATCTCTGTGTATTTACTTTCTCCACTCAATTAATTTTTCAAATATTATAATTAAACACAATAAATTAAAGAAATCAAAATTCTATCTTTAATCCTTCATACTCCCTCTCTTAGATCCAGCAGAATACATGAATCAAGAATTTGAAAACCTTAAATACAGAAGGTTGCATTCAGCACTGGAAGAGGAAAAATTGAATGGGTGAAGGAAGAATATTGAATGGATGAAGGAAGAATATGACAACTATTTTTAGAAGGCCTCAAATTGCGAAAGGCCGCACAATATTTCACAATTGTTATGTAACCGTGAAACAATAAAATTAAGTAATGATATTTAAAATTAAATTAAAATAAAAATATTAATAATAAGTTAAATACAAGTTTCTAATTATAGATGATTTATAAATATAAGAATGCATGAGAGAGTGACACTTGGTAAACTTGTCAAAGATTCATCTTGCATTATTATATGATTAAACTTTTTAACTCAATTAAAGATATTAAGCAGTATGGTAGAGCAATACTTTCTCTTTTAAAAGGTCATTTTTTCTTGGCCAAACTAGGTCAAATGTTTTTAATTTGTTGAAATAATTCAGATATGCGTTGATTGGTTTACTAGGTGAAGATTGATCTAGTCTTTTAAAAATAAGTCACGGCCGCGTAAATGTTTTTACGATTTCGGTCGATATATGTGTTGTGACACTAAATATAGTCGTCGTAGTATAAATTAACCGTTTTTTCGATATCGGTGTCTGTAACAGGGATTGGAGGACTACATCCCAAAAAATTTTTAGACAAATGCAAGTAATTATGTTTAGAATTTCTCGAACAAAATGCTAATCAAATGCATTAATTCTAATCGAATGCAAGTAAATACTATATATTAACAGAAGCTCACCACCAAGACTCAACAGAGCACCATTATCATTGAAACCATAATTTACAATGGTGGTTGTGATTTCTTTTCCTCATTTTTTTTTATTTAAGATTATGATATTACAATTTTAAGATTTGAGAAGATTTTAAAAACATGTAATTTGAGAATGGTCACGTGAGAGCAATTAAGGTTAACTTTGAACTAATAGATTAAAACAACATCAATGGTAGAGATTTGAAGTAACAATTTTTAATTGTCTCTCTATCTATCTATCTCTCTCTCTCTATATATATATATATATATATATATATATATATATATATATATATATATATATATATATATATATATATATATATATATAGTTCTGAACTGAGCCAGGGATTAGACACGGCCCAATCCAACCCTGTTTCAAGACAGTCCAAAGGCATTGGCCCAATCAGGTTAGGATGTCGAAGTAAAGTTAATCCTAAGAAAAATATGAAAATATTTCATGAAGATTTCGAATAACCGGCCTATGGATAGTTTAGGGAAAGACTGTTATGGTCGAACTAGTATAAATTAGAATCTTTGTGTTAGGATTTGTGTGGGTTCACTTTTGTACAAATTACTCAAATAAACTCAAAGTACCAAGTGTTAGAGAAATGAGTTACTGAGAATGTACGTATGAAACACCCGTTTTTTCATCCAATGTTATTTATTTTCGAAAAAAGTCTTTACATTTCATTTAAGTTTAAGTCGAAATTCAAATACATTTTAGTCTATTATCTTAAAGCGGGTGTTTACTAAATTTCACGGTAAATAAATTGGCATGTCGAGAGGGACAGTGTCTAATTTTGTGTCACAAATTTTGTTTTATGTTGTATTGTCTTTTGTTTCAGTCTGTTTGTTTGACATTGTTGTATGAGATTAGGGAGTGGAAAATTATCCAAAACTAACGAACCAATACAAAAAAGGAAATATACTAGGAAAATGGTTAACCCGTCCAATAACAATGGAGAACAATTGTCCCCTTCGACCGGGGAAAGTACGGTTGCATTATCTGGAACCGAATTGATACCTGTTCATACAAGTACGACGGGAATATCGGCAAATGCTTATAGCAGTCCAGTTCTATCCCTAGTACATACAAAGGGTCCCCTAGTGACCCCAGGGCAACCGGGGGTGAATAATTTTAGACATTTCGCATATGGATTCACAATTCCTATGGATGGCCGTGAATAGATTTATGGTATGCCAACATCACTAATGGCAAGTTTAAACAATAGTACTTCGACATTGCCTGATCCAAGGGTGTCTACTTATTCACCACTCCAAGGATCGGGATCAGGTGTCAATAACATGGGTTAAATTGTCCCACCCCCAGGATTCTCTACCCAATTACCTACCATGATAGTGAATTCTACAGCGACATTTAGACAACAAATGGATGACAGTAACCATGAGATGTTCGATGTTTTACCCCAACAAATGGGCGTCATTTTTAACCCTTTGATTCAATGTGCTACCCAAACAAATCAACAGAATGCACAGACAAATCAATAATTGGCAGCACATATGGCGCGAATTTCAGATTTCTTTAGTGCCCCTCGAGCCCCAACTCAACATCCTCGTCCAGAGTGGATAAGAGAAAACCAGGGAATGGTTTTTGAAGAAAATCAAACAGTTAACCAAGAGCAACCAATTGTGCAAAATGTTGGCGAAGTCAATCAGGGGAAAAGAATCGAACAACCCAGGGTCGAACAAGCCATACCAAGGGTGGTTCAGGCCCCAAGGGTAGTAATGGTCAATTGAAACCAGAATGTAGATGAAGTTTTTCAACGTGTTCGACAAGACGAATACCCCGGAATAAATAATCAGGCAGTCATGGTCGAAAGAGTAATGGCTTAAAATGGGGTAAATATAGGCCTTCGAAGGCCAAATTACACATCTCTTTTGTCTGAATATCACTACTACGGAAAATGAATTTAACAATGGTTGGGAAAGATATATAACCCCACGAGACCATGCGTTGTAATCTAGCATGTGGTTATTGTTGTACCCCAAAATTTTCCCTCCCATATTTCTCAAAACATTGCAAGAAAAATCTCCAAGTTACTCAAGGGTGCTCAAGGGTTGGTCAGACAAGCTCTCTCCTAAGGTAGTCTACTCAAATTAGGGTTTTGTGTTGCATCAATATCCTTGAGTCCAAATGACCCCAAGTGCTCACCAATGTCCTAATATGTTTTCAAGATCATCTATGTCAAGTTTCAAGCCTTGCAGAGGAATTTTTCTCACTCAATGGCTCAAAAGGTTCAAAAATCGATTGTGCTATGGCAAAAGTCAACTGTGACCCAAATACAGTCAAACTTCAATATTTTTTGTCAACATTCTCATTTTTAAGGATATTTCATCATTTGATCAAGGTTTGATCATGATTCATCAAGGATTGCTCAAAATTCATCAAGATTCAAAAGTTGCTAAATTAGGGTTTTGTAGGAAAAGTCAACTCAACTTTGACCAAGCATAAATTTCTAATTCTTTATGAGAAATGACCCATACAAACCTCATTTTGAAGAGGATGAAATTCCCTACAATCCATATACATACCCCAAGATCAAATTATGCACTCACAAGAAGTTATGAATTTTGACATTATAGGTCATTTTTGAAAGTCAACAAAAACACCTTTTTTGTCAAAGCTTATAACTTGAGCATGGAATATAAAAATGAGATGCGACCAAAAGGGTTGGTTAGAGAACATCTAAAGCTTTCTAAAAAGTCAAAGAACAAATCCAAAAGTTTAAATTTGAAGAAGTTATACATTGTTGAAGTTGGACTTTTTTTGCAAAGTTGCCAAAAGTCAACTATCTCCAAAACTTCAAATTTTGCCAAATGGGCCCATTCTTTTTCACTTGTTTTGAGTTTGCATTATTTCCCACGTGCTATAGATTTGGCCATGTGTCCATATCATATTTTTATTATTTAATTTGATTTTTATTTGAATTAATTCATTTTAAATCAAATAAAATCACATAAAATCAAAAACATTGAAAGCTAAAGATATTGTGATCATTTCAGGCTCCAACTACAACTAGCATTGCAATCAAACTCGTATCAAGGTCATTAGGCACAAGGAGATTTGATTCAAGCCAAAATTAGAAGGTTTTAATGGAATATCAAATCAAATATTCAATCATCAATGGAGGAAGATTTGGACAGAATTTTTTACCCTAATGTATTGTACAATACATAAGGAAGCGAGAGACACAAGAATCAGGGTTGGAGAGCAATTCTAGAGGTAGAACAAAACTTGCAAAAACAAGGAAAAAGTGTGGGATCAAAATTAAGGTTAGAGGTCGTTTCAGGGCTTGGCAAGTATCTCAATCGTTTCCTGGCCATCTCTACAAGCAAAACCAATCCAAACCACGCGTTTTCAAGCTTCCTAGAACAATGTAAGTCATCCACGGATTCCCCACATTCTTGAATTCGATTTGCACTATTCTTGCATCCATTAAATAAAATAATCGCATATTTGTGATCACCACATCATTTACAAGCTTTTGGTATTATTTGATTGCATTTATCTGACCTGTAACAAGATCCACCATTATTAGGGTTTTGTTCTTGTTTTTAGGGTTTTTCGCTTCAGGTACAATTAGCCCACATGATGGCCATGGTTATGATCAGAAGAGGATGACGAGTTCAACCATGGCCTTAGAAATCATTTTCATAGCCTGAGGAGGATTTTGGAATGAAGCTACGCTTTTAGTTGCGGATAAAAATCCGCAGGTAAAAGTTACAATTTTAGAGGACAGGGACGAAGACGTGTCGTCCACCCATTTTCCCATTCAAACGAAGCGCGCGTTTTTTTTCTTTTCTTGTCCATTAACTTTGTTTTTTTTATATTATATTTAATTCTTATTGTATATACAAGAACAACCAACAGCTCAGTTGGTCACAAGCCATTGGAGTTTGCCTTAAGGGCCTGGGTTCGAATCCCAAGTCCCCTATTTTCTTCATGATATTTATTTTCAGGTGATTCAGGGCGCATTTAAATCTAAGACCCATCATGGACACTCATCAATCAACGTGCCAGATGGCCAGATGGCCAGATCTGGTGGCCAATGTTGAAGAAGCACCACGGACTCAGTCAACACATGAGCACTAGATCCCAAAAAGTCCACATGGATCAGCCTTAATGGGCCAGCAAAACTACTTTCCACACCATCCAAATCAGGCCCATTCCTTCTTTCTCTTATATTTATTTATTTTAATTTAATTATTTTATTTTGTTTTAATTAATTTACTAACCGATAACAAATTTTCTTTTTACCAAAAATCACAAAAAAAACATTTTTGTCCAATTAAAATTTAGGACTTTATTTTTCTTTAATAAATTTTAATTAATTAATTAGGTTTTTAATTCTAGAATAACTTTAACTTATTTTGTAAGTAAATAAAAATTAATTAGAATTAATTAGGTTTTAACTTTGATTTAATTATTTTTAATTTCTTTCTTAAATTAACAAAAACTCCAAAAACATGTCATTAATTATTTTTTTCCATTTAATTAATTTAATATTTAATTTATGATTTAGTTTCTTTTCTTAAAATAAAAACAACAAAAAAAGCATTTTCTTTTAAAAGGGTCAAAACCCTAATTCGCATTCGATTTAATTTCGCGTCGCGCTTTATTTTCTTTATCCAATTAATGTATTTGCTTCCGGTATGTAATAGTTAATTAGGACATTTAATTATTTTACCGCTTTATTTTATTTTCAAAGGGTTGCTTTTGGCGATGTAAATACCCGACGCCTTGTAATTTAATTTCTGCATGTTTGCTATCTGTGAATACTTGTGGTGTGTTTCTATCATGACATCATGCATCATGACATTGCATGCATCTTGCATCAGACTAACCATTTCAAAGATAAAGGGGATTCATCTTTGTTCTGTTTTGTAGGTCATGGCTTCTATGCGTAGAAGCACTATTCGCATCAGCTTTGTACAGATTCCTACTCAGCTTAGGGATTTGGTTGCAAATGTTCCTGACACTTCCTCCTTTATTAGAAGACATGGTCACCTCCTTGGTTTGGTCACTTCCATATTAGATGAGCCGATGATGAGTGTCTTGTGCCAGTTCTTTGATCCATTGTACCACTGCTTTACCTTCCCGGACTATCAGTTGGTCCCTACCTTGGAAGAGTTCTCTGATCTACTTGGTATTTCTATTCTAGAGCAGACGCTATTTACAGGTTGGGAGAAAGCCCTTAGGCCGGAAGAGATTGCTTCAGCCCTCCATCTGACAAAGGCTGAGGTAATGTCTAATTGGGACACTCGGAGTGGGACGAAAGGCTTCTTGGCTAAATTCTTGGTTGATCAGGCTAATCAGTTCTGGAGCAGTTTGGACTTTCAGGCATTCGAGGACATCCTGGCTCTTCTCATATATGGTCTGGTTCTGTTTCCTAACTTAGATTCTTTCGTTGACGTGAATGCAATGAATATTTTCATGTCCCGTAATCCGGTACCCACTCTCTTAGGGGATATTCTACATGCTCTTTATGCCTGTACTGCTCGGAAACGGGGAACCCTTATGTGTTATGCACCATTGTTGGCGAGGTGGTTTATTTCTCACCTCCCCAAATCTGTTTTGAAGAACAAGGAAGGCATGGGTTGGGCCTACAGAATTATGTCTCTCGCTCACACTGACATCATCTGGAGTACTAAAGACATGGAAGAAGTAGCTATTATTGATCGTTGTGGGGAATACCCCAATGTTCCACTACTTGGAATTCGAGGAGGGATTACTTATAATCCTTGTTTGGCCTTACATCAGTTTGGGCGAGCTAGGAGGGACGGACCTCATGAGTTGCTAATGCCGAGCACTGTCTTTGACTTCCAAGGGGATAGTGAGGAGCATCGCCGTAGGTTCATACGAGCTTGGAACAGGATACACCGGTCTGATCCATATGAGCTAGGGATGAAGACCTCTCTTCCGATGGAACCGTATCTCCGATGGGTTCGAATCCGTGCCCAAAAGCTGGGAATGTCGTACGAAGCTGTCTTACCGGTAATAGTTGAACATGTTGATGAAGAAGGGGTTTCACCTACCATCCTCCACCCACACATTCCTACTGACATTGGGGCATTAAAGAGGTCTTGGATGCAGTTGAGAGAAGAACGGGATACTTACAAAGAAAATTATCACGAGCATGAGCGGAAGATTCTAAAGCTTATAAGACAGTTGGAGAATGAGAAGGTCCTCAATGACTATGTCAGCACCGGAGGAAAGTGGCCATGGGAACACTGATGTCTTTTGTTATTTCTAGTTTTGATTTACTTTTCAGTATTTCTTTTTGTAACGCCTTAAGGGAATTTATCAAACATTGTTTCAAGTTTATCTAATAAAAGTGTGTTTCATTTTGGTCTACGAATTTGAATCTCTTGACGTCTTTGAAATCATATCATACACGTTTCATTCCATGCACCTCATTACAGGAACCCTTAAAGGTCTCTTATCTTCTTCGCTATTTATTTCAGCATCATGTCTTCTGAAACATCAGCTGAACAAGCCATCAAGGCTATGCAAGCTCAAAACGCCCAGTTCCAAGAAATGTTCATGAACTTGGCTAAGGGTCAGCAAGATCTAAAGACTCTTATCTTGAAGGATAAGAAGAAGAAGAAGAAGAAGAAGAAGAAGAAGAAGAAGAAGACGGTCCTCCTGAACATGGGTCGCAGATTTGGAAACAATTTGCGGGAAGATGTTGATTTGACTCACTCATCTAGAGGGGGAGAGAATCAGGAAGAAAGGAGGGCTCCTAGCCTTGTGGTTTCTGATAATGAGAACGACTTTGACGAAGACCAGTATCCTCCGGCTGAGGATAGGTATAAACAACTTGAAGACCGGTTAAGTGCGATGGAGATCCAGAAAGTACCTGGATTGGACTTTGGTGATTTGGGTTTGTCATCTGGGGTGGTGATTCCCCACAAGTTTAAAGCACTAATCTTTGCTAAATACGACGGGGTTTATTGTCCAAAGATGCACCTCCGCTCGTATGTTAGAAAGATCCAGCCATACACTGTTGATAAGAACCTCTGGATCCACTTCTTTCAAGATAGTCTTTCAGGGACTCAACTTGAATGGTTTTACCAGCTGGAAGGAGCTAGTATCAGTAATTGGGAAGACCTTGCTGCTGCTTTCTACAAGCAGTACCAATACAATGTCAACCTTGCTCCCACGCGTACCTAACTTCAGGGTATGTCTATGGCTGCGAGCGAAGGTTTCAAAGACTACGCTCAGAAATGGAGGGACCTTGCTGGAAGAGTATAACCCCCGCTGGCTGATAGGGAGTTGGTGGATATGTTTCTGGGGACCTTGTCTGGTCCATATTTCAACCATCTGATTGGAAGTTCATCGTCCGGGTTTACTGAGCTGATTATGATCGGGGAAAGAGTTGAGGCCGGTATGAAGAGCGGTAAAATACATAAAGGTGTTTCATAAAGTACCGAAAAGAAGCCTTTTAAGAAGGAATCCAGTGCTGTTTACAGCTCAAAGAGCCAGAATCGACCTGAACGCCGCCAAGCGGTTAATGAGGTAGTTATTTCAAGACCAACTGTTGCCACACAACACAACAATCAGCCAAGAGCCGAGAGGCCACAAAGACAGTTCACTCAACTCCATATGACCCTGTCTTAGATTCTGCCACAGTTTCTAAAGACCAACTTGGTGATTCCAAAGGAATCCCCAAAGAATCCCAATACAACATCACCTCTGTACAATCCGAACGCCCGCTGTGCTTTTCACTTCGATAGCCCGGGGCATGATACGAATGATTGTTGGATCTTGAAGAATAAAGTGCAGGATCTGATCGATGCTAAGGAGATTGAATTTGCAGCGCCGGAAAAGCCTAATGTCATAACGGCACCTATGCCCAAACATGACGTGGGAGTGAACGCTATTGGGGATGATGAAGAAGAGTTTGATATTGACAGCTGGATATACCCGACTGCTGATGGTGGACTAAGCAATTGGACGACAAAGGATTTTATGCCCGTTTCTGTTATTACCCAGTAATGAGACTTTTGTTTTGAATTTGTAACAGACAATTTTTAAACTTTACGGTCTGGTGTCTTACCCGAGGCACCGTGACTTTGTTTATGAGGGCTTTATGTGTGTCATTTCCATATATCATTAATAAAAGCATTGGAAGTTTTCTTGCATTTCAAATTTTGCGCTCCTTGTTTTTCTTTTTTATCTTGTAAAACAGTTATTTTACACACACTCACATATATAGGTCTACATCCACTCTGGATCCCACTGATAACGACTCTGCTACTGCCAGTTACGACTTCGAAAGTACGATCAACTTAGCCGAAGACGAAGGTGAAGATGATTGCGAGGTGCCTGGGGAACTTGCTAGACTGTTACTTCAGGAAGAGAGGGCCATACAGCCGCATGAAGAGCCAGTGGAAACAGTAAATCTGGGTACAAAAGCAGACAAGAAAGAGGTCAATATCGGTGCGAATCTGGAGCCTAGTGTTAAGCAACGACTGATTCAGATGTTGCGCGACTATGTTGAGATCTTTTCCTAGTCTTATGAAGATATGCCTGGGTTGGATACCGATATTGTGGTTCACGGATTGCCTACCAAGGAAGACCGTCCTCCAGTGAAACAGAAAGTTCGTCGAATGCGCCCGGAGATGTCTGAGAAAATCAAGGCCTAAGTTATGAAACAATTTGATGGCGGTTTTCTAGCAGTTACTTCTTACCCACAGTGGGTGGCCGACGTGGTTCTTGTGCTGAAGAAGGATGGTAAAGTTCGAATGTGTGTTAACTATAGGGATCTGAACAGGGCAAGCCCCGAGGATGATTTCCCTCTGCCTCATATCGACGTTCTGGTTGACAACACCGCACAGCATAAGGTCTTCTCCTTTATGGACGGTTTCTCCGGTTATAATCAGATTAAAATGGCTCCCGAAGATATGGAGAAGACAACCTTTGTTACTCAATGGGGTACCTTTTGCTACAAAGTCATGCCTTTTGGATTGAAGAATGTTGGGGCAACGTATTAGCGTGCCATGGTCGCTCTGTTCCATAACATGATCCATCATGAGATTGAGGTATACGTCGACGACGTGATTGCAAGGTCCCAGAATAAGGAGGAACATCTTGACCACCTTTAGAAGTTATTTGACAGGTTGAAGTTGTACAAGTTGAGGTTAAACCCGAACAAGTGCACCTTCGGGGTGAGATCTGGTAAGCTGCTGGGTTTCGTTGTAAGTGACAAAGGTATTCAAGTGGATCCTGCAAAGGTGAAGGCTATACAGGAAATTCCAGCTCCCCGAACAGAAAAAGAAGTCAGAGGCTTTTTGGGACGATTGAACTATATTGCCTGATTCATCACACACCTGACTGCTACTTGTGAGCCAATCTTCAAGTTACTGAAGAAAGATCAAGTGGTAAGATGGAATGATGAATGTCAGGTCGCTTTCGAAAGGATCAAAGAATATCTCCAAGAGCCACCTACTCTGATGCCTCCAGTTGAAGGGAGACCTTTGATCCTATACTTGACAGTACTCGAAAATTCAATGGGGTGCGTGCTGGGGCAGCATGACGAGTCTGGCCGAAAAGAGCATGCTATTTATTACCTTAGCAAAAAGTTTATCGACTGTGAGACCCGATACTCGTTGCTCGAGAAAACTTGTTGCTCTTTGGCATGGGCTGCTCGCTAGCTGAGACAGTATATGTTGACTCACACTACTCTATTGATATCAAAGATGGATCCAATCAAGTATATCTTCGAAAAACCTGCCTTGTCCAGAAGAATAGCAAGATGGCAGATGATCTTGACTGAGTATGACATCCAATACATGACCCAAAAGGAAATTAAGGGAAGTGTATTAGCAGATCATTTGGCGCATCAGGCAGTGGATGATTACCAGTCTATGAACTTTGAATTCCCGGATGAGAATATCATGTTGGTAACTGACTGTGAAACACCTGGACCGGATGAAGGACCTGAGGAGGGATCCCGATGGTCTATGTACTTTGATGGAGCTTCAAACGCTTTGGGTAATGGAATTGGCGTCGTGATCATATCTCTTGAAGGCTCTCATACTCCGTTCACCGCCCGACTATGTTTCAACTGCACCAACAACATGGCGGAGTATGAAGCGTGCATTATGGGTCTTCGAGCAGCTATTGACCTAAGGATTAAATTCTTAAGTGTTTTCGGAGATTCCACTCTCGTGATCAGTCAGATCAAAGGCGAGTGGGATACGAAACACCCTAATCTTATTCCTTACAAGGAGTATGTTTTGACATTGCTTCCGCACTTCGAGGAGATAACCTTTGAACACTTCCCTAGAGAGGAGAATCAGTTGGCGGGCGCGCTAGCTACGATGTCTTCTATGTTCAAGGTCAGATGGGACAATGAGGCTCCCCAAATTACCATTGAGAGGTTGGACGAACCTGCACATTGTTGTGACATTGAGACTGAAGAGGCAATGGATAAACCCTGGTTTCATGAAGTGAAGATATATCTTGAAGTTTAGGAGTACCCCGAGGGTGCATCTATTAATGATAAGAAGTTTTTGAGGAGGTTCGCAGCGAAATTCTTCATCAGTAATGGCATTCTTTACAAGCGTAACCATGATTCAACCTTATTGTGTTGTGTAGATAAGAACAAAGCAGAAAGGATCATGATAGAGTTACATGAAGGTACTTTCGGAACTCACTCTAGTGGACACACCATGGCAAAGAAAATCCTTCGGGTAGGATACTATTGGTCTACAATGGAAGCCGACTGTTATCAGCATTCTCGGACTTGTCACAAGTGCCAAGTTTATGTTGATAAGGTGCACATACCTCCGGCACCTATGAACGTCTTGACAGCCCCGTGGTCTTTTGCAATGTGGGGCATCGACATGATCGGCGAGATCAGACCTACGACATCTAATGGGCATGGTTTCATCCTGATAGCTATTGATTACTTTACAAAGTGGGTTGAAGCAGTTTCCTTTGCTACAGTAACCAAGAACGTCGTGGCACGGTTTATTCGGCACAATCTGATTTGTCGATATGGTGTACCAGAGAGGATCATTACAGACAATGGTACAAATCTCAATAATAAGATGATCACTGAGCTCTGCAAGCAGTTCAAGATACAGCATCATAATTCTTCTCCTTACCGGTCGAAGATGGATAGGGCTGTAGAAGCAGCTAATAAAAATATCAAGAAGATTGTGCAGAAGATGACGGTGACATACAAAGACTGGCACGAGATGTTACCATTTTCTCTTCATGGGTACCGTACCTCAGCACGGACATCAACAGGGGAAACACCCTATTCCTTGGTATATGGCATGGAAGCAGTCTTGCCCATTGAAGTTCAGATACCCTCTCTTCGGATTATGAAGGATGTAGGTTTGGGCAAAGATGACTGGATCCAGACCCGGCTTGATCAGCTGAACTTAATCGACGAAAAGAGACTTACTGCTATTTGTCATGGTCATACGTATCAAAATCGGATGATCAATGCATTTAACAAGAAAGTTAAGCGACAAGAGTATCAAGTTAGGGATCTGGTAATCAAGCGCATCATATTACCTCAAGGTGATCCCAGGGGCAAATGGACCCCTACTTACGAAGGGCCGTTTATGGTTAAGAACACTTTCTCAAGAGGAGCTATGATTCTAACCACCATGGATGGTGATGACCTTCCTCACCCCGTCAATGCAGACATAGTGAAAAGATACTACGCATGAACAAAGACCCGCTAGGTTGACTGGCCTAGGCAAAAATAAGGGCTTCCCGGCGAACCAAAAGGGTTCGGGCAAAAATAAGGGATGAAAATGAAAAAAACTGTACACCCGGCAAGTCGAAAACCTGAAAAGGCGGCTTGGGCAAAAAAGGGTATCCCGGTGGACTGAAAACCCGAAAGGGCGGTTTAGGAAAAAATTATGGATTAAAGCGTAATACTATGTCTCATTGGATCACCTTGCAACTAGAAATCGGTATCGACTATCAAGCTCGGACGACACTAATCAATCTGATCTACCTTCAACCAAGCAGCAAAGTAATGAGATGCTCGAGGATATAAAGACAATATCAGAGTTGGAACCCAGTGGGATTATTCACATAGCTGTTTTTCTTTGTTTTTCACAAATTGTATAAATTCTATTTGTTCGGCGGCGTTCCCTTACTAGGACGTCAGCCTCTTATACAAAAAATGCCTCTTTACAGGCCAAACTTCAAAGTCAGTACAATTCATTTTCAAAGAAATTTCAACTGTTGTTTTTTCCTTTATTTGTTTTGTTTTGCAAAGAACGTCCAATGTTCATTTTTGATATATGTATTTGACATTAATTGTTGCTCATGAATATCTACATGCGAAACAAAAGACGATTACTTGTAATATCAGAAACAGGGGGCAACAAGAATTGTCCGAGCTTTATAGTTGCTTTGTCCACCAGGTACGAGGATAAATTCAGCTGAAAAATATGGCTGAAATACTTTCACTCCCTACAGAGCAAGAAAAGGACAGTAATGTTAACTCTCCCTAGCTGAGACTCACAACTATGAATGAATCGGTAATATTCTCCCCAAGCAGAGTTTATCTACCATCATCACTGAAAAGTCTTATTATCCCCGGTGGAGTATTAAATATCCGCAGTGGAGTTTGGAAAGTTTCCCCAGCGTAGTCTGAAAAAGTTTCCCTAGTGAAGTTTGGAGAATCTTCCCTAGTAGACTCTGGCAGATTGTCCCCAGTAGAGCCTAAAAGATTATCCCCAGTAAGGTCGCTATCGGAAAAATCATCCCCAACGGAGTTCATTCCTTTCACAAGCAGAAACACGAATCCCCAACAGGATTCAGTATCACCAACAACGGTAATTTTATCCCCAGCTGAATTTATCAACGGAATCTTCTAGCAGAGCATCTCTTCCCCATAGAGTAATCTCCTCATTAGTTTATTCCCCAACGAAGTTATCCTCTCCTGCGGGTTATTCTCACAAACATCTTCATTCGCTATCCCCAACGGAAATAAAGAATTCAACTCTTTTCTCCAGCGGCTATCTGGGATTTGTTTTCCCCAGCTAAAAACATTACATTTCCATACATCATGACGTGCATATGCATCATACGACACAGTCTCATTTATTTTGAGAACATCATTTGCTTGATACATATCATGCAACTAATCTTTACCTTTCAGGAAGGATGCGGTTAAGTTCTTACAAAATTCAAAGTTTTGAAGCTTTTACCCAAGTCGAATTACGGACAAGTTCTTAAAACTCAGCAAAGATGTTCTCTCAGTTGAAGTACAGACAAGGTCCTAAATCTCGACAAAGTTCCTCCATTGAAGTACAGACAGGTTCCTAAATCTCAGCAGCGAAGTTTTCTCAGTTGAATTACGGGCGAGTTCTTAAATCTCGATGAAGATGTTTCCCTCCAGTCGAATTACTGACAAGTTCTTAAAACTCAGCAGAGATATTCTCTCAGTTGAAGTACAGACAAGGTCCTAAATCTCGACAAAGTTCCTCCGTTGAAGTACAGACAGGTTCCTAAATCTCAGCAGAGAAGTTTTCTCAGTTGAATTACAGGCGAGTTCTTAAATCTCGATGAAGATGTTTCCCTCCAATCGAATTACTGACAAGTTCTTAAAACTTAGCAGAGATGTTCTCTCAGTTGAAGTACAGACAAGGTCCTAAATCTCAACAAAGTTCCTTCGTTGAAGTATAAACGGGATCCTAAATCTCAGCAGAGAAGTTTTCTCAGTTGAATTAAGGGCGAGTTCTTAAATCTCAATGAAGATGTTTCCCTCCAGTCGAATTACTGACAAGTTCTTAAAACTCAGCAGAGATGTTCTCTCAGTTGAAGTACAGACAAGGTCCTAAATCTCAACAAAGTGTTCCTCCGTTGAATTACAGACGAGTTCTTAAATCTCAACAGAGAATTTTCTCAGTTGAATTACAGGCAAGTTCTTAAATTTCGACGAAGATGTTTCCCCTCAGTTGAATTACGGGCAAGTTCCTAAATCTCGACACCTCAGTTGAATTACGGGCAAGTTCCTAAATCTCGACACCTCAGTTGAATTACGGGCGAGTTCCTTTCCCTCAACAAAGATCAGACTTCCCCAACGGAATCTTCCTCAACAACAGGTACACAAGCTCTCGCTAAGGAATCTATTATGCGATCGACACTCCTTCAGATGGCATCTTAAGCCCATCCTCGTCAGCAATCTCCAAATGGCATCTGTAAGCCCATTCCCGACATCACAAAGCAACTACCACTTCATGCGAGTGCAAATTTCTGGGGCACTCTAGTGTTCAATCATCTTCCACCTTCAGATTACGAAAGGCATGAAAGCCAATCTACATCCTCAAGTTTAAGAAGATTGAACAGGGGAAGCTGTTGTACCCCAAAATTTTCCCTCCCATATTTCTCAAAACATTGCAAGAAAAATCTCCAAGTTACTCAAGGGTTGGTCAGACAAGCTCTCTCCTAAGGAAATCTACTCAAATTAGGATTTTGTGTTGCATCAAGATCCTTGAGTCCAAGTGACCCCAAGTGCTCACCAATGTCCTAATATGTTCTCAAGATCATCCATGTCAAGTTTAAAGCCTTGCAGAGGAATTTTGCTCACTCAATGGCTCAAAAGGTTCAGAAATTGACTGTGCTAGGGCAAAAGTCAACTGTGACCCAAATACAGTCAAACTTCAATATTTTTTGTCAAAATTCTCATTTTGAAGGATATTTCATCATTTGATCAAGGGTTGATCACGATTCATCAAGGATTGCTCAAAATTCATCAAGATTCAAAAGTTGCTAAATTAGGGTTTTGTAGGAAAAGTCAACTAAACTTTGACCAAGCATAACTTTCTCATACTTTATGAGAAATGACCCATCCAAATCTCATTGTTGAAAGTAAAAAAAAAACACCTTTTTTGTCAAAGCTTCTAACTTGAGCATGGAATATAAAAATGAGATGAGACCAAAAGGGTTGGTTAGAGGACTTCTCAAGCTTTCTAAAAAGTCCAAGAACACATCCAAAAGTTCAAAATTGAAGAAGTTATGCATTGTTGAAGTTGGACTTTTTTGCAAAGTTGCCAAAAGTCAACTATCCCCAAAACTTCAAACTTTGCCAAATGGGCCCATTCTTTTTCACTTGTTTTGAGTTTGCATTATTTCCCACGTGCTCTAGCTTTGTCCATGTGTCCATATCATATTTTTATTATTTAATTTGATTTTTATTTAAATTAATTCATTTTAAATCAAATAAAATCACATAAAATCAAAAACATTGAAAGCTAAAGATATTGTGATCATTTCAGGCTCCAACTACAGCTAGCATTGCAATCAAACTCGTATCAAGGTCATTAGGCACAAGGAGATTGGATTAAAGCCAAAATTGGAAGGTTTTAATGGAAGATCAAATCAAATATTCAATCATCAATGGAGGAAGATTTGGACAGAATTTTTTACCCTAATGTATTGTACAATACATAAGGAAGCGAGAGACACAAGAATCAGGGTTGGAGAGCAATTCTAGAGGCAGAACAAAACTTGCAAAAACAAGGAAAAAGTGTGGGATCAAAATCAAGGTTAGAGGTCGTTTCAGGGCTTGGCAAGTATCTCAATCGTTTCCTGGCCATCTCTACAAGCAAAACCAATCCAAACCACATGTTTTCAAGCTTCCTAGAACATTGTAAGTCATCCACGGATTCCCCACATTCTTGAATTCGATTTGCACTATTCTTGCATCCATTGAATAAAATAATTGCATATTTGTGATCACCACATCATTTACAAGCTTTTGGTATTATTTGATTGCATTTATCTGATTTGTAACAAGATCCACCATTATTAGGGTTTTGTTCTTGTTTTTTGGGTTTTTTGCTTCAGGTACAATTAGCCCACATGACGGCCATGGTTATGATCATAAGAGGATGACGAGTTCAACCATGGCCTTAGAAATCATTTTCATAGCCTGAGGAGGATTTGGAATGAAGCTACGCTTTTAGCTGCGGATAAAAATCCGCAGGTAAAAGTTACAGTTTTAGAGGACAGGGACGAAGACGTGTCGTCCACCCATTTGCCCATTCAAATGAAGCGCGTGTTTTTCTTTTCTTTTCTTGTCCATTAACTTTGTCTTTTTATATTATATTTAATTCTTATTGTATATACAAGAACAACCAACAACTCAGTTGGTCACAGGCCATTGGAGTTTGCCTTAAGGTCCTGGGTTCGAATCTCAGGTGTTGCACCCCAAAATTTTCCCTCCCATATTCTTCAAGATTTGTCAAGATCAATCTCCAAATGGTTCAAGATCTCTCAAGGATTGCACAGTTCAATTGCCTCCTAAGGCAGTCAAAATTAGGGTTTTGGTTCTTGCAAGGAAGTTGAGGTTTTCAAGGGCTCAATCAAGTCCCATAGGCCCATACACATTGGCAAGCATCTACATGTCAAGTTTCAAGACTCACAGCATCAAGTTGCACAGTCAAAAGCCCTAATTGCTTCACAATCAACTGCAGGGGCAAAATGGTCATTTGGCAGTCAAAAGTCAAAAATTTTGGTCAACATCTTATTTTGAAGCCACAATCGTCATTTGATCAAGTCTTGATCATGATTCCACAAAAATGGCTCAAAAATCATCAAGATGCAAAAGTTTCCATTTTGGGACAGCTGAAAAGTCAACTGTAACTTGACTAGGGCATAACTTTCTCATGGTTCATCAGAAAAATCCCATCCAATGCTCATTTTGAAGGGGATGACATTTCCTACAACTCATCTTCACATTCCAAGTCCAAGAAATGCTCTCACAAAAAGTTATCAATTTCTACATTATAGGTCATTTTCAAAAGTCAACAAAAATGCACTTTAAGTCAAAGACCATAACTTGATATTGGTAAATAAAAATGACATGGTACCAAAGGCATTGGTTAGAGGACTTCAAGACCTTTCCAAAATGTCCAAGAACATGTTCATATGATCAAAATTGAGCAAGATATGCATTGGAGAAGTTGGGAAATTTTTGTGAAATGGCAAAAGTCAACTATCCTTAAAACTTCAATTTTTGACAAAAGGGCCCACTTTCTTCCACTTGATTCAGCCTTGTCATGCCATACACGTGTCCCATGATTAATTTCAAGATCAAACATTTATTTTTTCATTTTATTTAATTTTTATTGATTTAATTCATTTTAAATCCATAAAAATTCAAATAAAATCAAAAAATTAATGGAATGGCATCTTGGTGACTTGAATGGCTTTTTTATGTCATGTGCCAGCTAATAATTTCGTGCCAAGCCTTTTGGTGCACAAAATCTTGGATTTGCTCCAAATGTGGAAGGTTCTTTAATGGTGGTCAACCAAGATCTCAAGCCTTCAATACACAAGGTTAAGGCTCAGCTGCTGACCTAATTTCATTCATACCTACATAAGCAAGCGTGACAAACCTAATTCACAACCTACAGATCACTGAAACGGCCAGAGCAAAAGTGCAAAGTTGTCAAAAAAGTGTGAGATCAAAAGGGGTGTTGCAAGCATTTTTAGATCAAAAGGAGAGCGTGACATCCTTCCTTGCCATCCCCTGAAGCCAAAGCGACCACAAACGCATCCTAAGACCACCTATCAAGCACTGTAAGTTCTTCCAAACTCACCCCTGTACACGAAACTTGAACTCTCTATTCTTGCATTGTTTCTCAAAAATATTGGCATAATCATGTTGCTTGTTTGATTTCTGACGTAACTTCATTATCCAATTTGGTTTTTAGGCCCTGAATCGTGGTGCCCGATTCTAGGGTTCATCTTTTTGCGTTTTAGGTATTTTGACTACAGGTGAAATTAGAACAAAGCATGGGTATGGATGGATTCAGGGGACATGGACGAGATCAACCATGGTTTTGAAATGGGTTTTCATGGCCTAGGGACGATTTTCAGAAAGGCCTACGAAACTACCTGCGGATAAAAATCCGCAGGTAAAAAACCAGTATCAAAGGAAGAAGACGCTGACGCGTCCCCCTCTCATTCGTTCGTTTAAAATAACGCACGTTTTATTTTTTTTCCAGGCTTTGTTTTGATTTATCAATATAATAATTATGTATTGTTATGATAACAAATGAAGGCAAGTGGCTCAGTGGAAGGACGCGCTGGCAAATGATCACTGGGACCTGGGTTCGATTCCCAGGTCCCCCAAAATTTCCATATATTTTTTCTTTACATGCTTGTGTGCAGGTCCCCAAAGAAGGTTTATCATGCACCTCACAAATCCACACGCCATGTGTCCACAATCACAGATCCAAAGGCCAAGAGATGATAACCACCATGAACCCCAGGCAACACTTCCACACCTAATCCAGAAGTCAACGCAGGCTTGGCAACCAATGGGCCTGGAAATTTCTAAACAAACCCTCAAATCTGGCCCAAACCCCCCTGGGTTTGCATTTTATTTTTGTCATTTTATTTTTCATTTGCCTTATTTTATTTTTTATTCTTTTTTTATTAATTATTAGCTAGATAATTATTTTTTCATAATAAACCCAGAAAACAAAAAAATAATAATAATAATAATTTTATTAATTAAATTTAATTAGTCATTATTTTGTAAATAAATACTAACTTAAATTAATTTAGTTTAATTAGGTTTAAAATTTAATCTTCTTTTTACAATAAATAAAATTATTTAGACTTAGGTTTTTCTTTTGACACTTTTAATTTCCTCTTTTTATCTTATTTCATTAAAAACATAAAAATACAAAAACATTTTTTTTTCTTTTAATAAATTAATTAATTAATAATTAGGCTTAATTTCATTAATTGCAAAAAAGGACAAATCTCATTCTTTCTCAAAAAAGGGTCAAAACCCTAAGGACGCCCTGATTTAATCCTTTCGCGCGCATGTTTATTTTAATCCATTATATTTATGTATCTGCTCCGGAAATGTAATAGTTAATTAGGTTTTATCGCTTTATTTACTTTTCTAGCACTTATTTTCAAAACGGGTTTTTGTTTTTTTGGTAATGTATAGACCCGCGCCTTGTAATAGCGTAGATTCATATTTCCGCAATTTATTTTCCGCACTCTTAACTGTTAAAAATGCATGAAAGACTTGTATGAAAAATAAAATCAATCCGTAGCTCACAAATAACATGTATAAGATAAACATAAACCGAAACAACACACATGCACATGCCACTCCTAGGGTACGCCTCACTGGTTGCCTCGACGTGGTCATTGAGTATAAGGTGTTTTAGAGGTCGCCCTCCTGTCTAAAGATCAAAGTTGCCTCGAAACGGTTGCCTCGGATAAAACGATCTAAGACATTAGGCTTACCGCTAAGGCATCCTACTATTGCTTTGGTGGCCACACATGTCCCTATAATCGAATTGACCCGAATAACTCCAACGACGGTGCTACCTACTTCTCAATAGTGGGATAATACTGTCTAAAGGACTCTTACACAGCTTAATTCCTTAGAGTAGGTAGATTTCTTCTGGGTACTTGCTCTTTCAAAAAACAAAACAAACTTTTCGCACCTACACTTTCAAAAAGTTTTCAAACAAACACTTCATACACTCTTGAGGACTGATACAAGAGTTATCTAGATGTTTTCAAACTAAACTTTTTCAAAACCCACATACACAAGAAAAGCAAACATTTTTTGAAAACATAGTGAGCAAGTACCTAAGAGCCCGTGGATAACCACAGATAGAAAGGGTGCTAACACCTTCCCTTTCTATAAATCTACCTCCCGAACCGAGAAACATTCTCAAAGAACGAATTTTACTGTGCTTTTGTCCTTTCCATGTTGGAGAACATAAAAGACGGTGGCGACTCTTGCTTACCGCGACATTTCGTGAACCAGCTTTCAAAACAGTCAGTTATATTCCCACCGATCACAGAACTGGCGACTCTGCTGGGGAACAATTAATAAGTAAGGTGTACCTTAGGATTAGACCACTCTTGTTTTCAATTGCTTGCTTTGTTTGCTTTAAAATTGTGGGCCTGTCTTGGAGTTTCATAGATCCTAACCTGGATCTGGGGGATACCTTTTAGAAAGTAGTAACAAACTGTGAGAGAACTGTGCGGGGTATACCGACACGGTTGAAGCAGTTTGCTACGTTGATGTGGCACTTTGGGGAGTACCGGTAACCCTTGAGTCAAGTCAAGGAGAGTACGGGGCCGCTGTGTGGTGTCTTGAAGCATCAACTGACCTTAGGAACCTTACTTGACCATCCTGGCCTCTTTAGGGGTAGTGAGATGACCGACTTTGGTGCAGTCCGAAGTTGGTAGATACTCGATACTACACTCATTGAGGGTTGTTTTCTTGGAATATTTTGATCGCCAGTTCAGTGGCTAAATCAAAACAATGAACACAGAAAACAACTCAATGATATTGAGCTCCTTAGAACCCAGTTACTTTTGATAGGACAGGTTTTTGAGCCCACCAACTTCAAGAGGGTGGTACCTAAACTTCATGCTGGCCTTAAATCTAAGGGCTCTCTTGTGTGACTTGTGTGCCTTCAAACTTGACTACTTGCATGCTTGTTATCTGACACTTGCGTTTCTTGCAGGTTTTGTTTACAGTCCTTAATCTGGACTCATAACAGGGTTTACCTACATTACTCCATGCATAGCATAGCATCATACCATTGCATACATCCTGCATAAAGACTAACCTATTTCAAGGATCTCAAGGGTCTGTGATGCAGGTCATGATGTACCAACTGTCTAGCAAGGGGCAAAGGGGATTTATTTTCCTCTAGCCAAGGTTGATTACTTGAGTCAGGGGCTATGACCCACTCGATATGGTGAGCCTGACTCTTGAAGAAGGACTCTCAACAACAGGAAGTTCCCTCAATCAAGCTACCAGATTCTAACAATTTTCTCGTTTACCCCGCGAGATCCTTGAAAACATTGCATGCATACATACACATCATTGCATAACAGGTACCCTTGTTACAGGTCACTTACCTTCCTCGTTGTTTATTTCAGCAATGGCTTTCCAACAAGACAACCAGGATCTTCATACTCAAGAGACTCAGTTCAGGGAAATCTTCCTAAGCCTATCCAAGGGGCAGGAAGAGTTGAGAACACTCCTCATGGGGAATTTGGCCAGGAAGAGTCCTGAAGACGACAAGGACGAACGACTGAAACATCTGCAAGCTGAGGTGGATGCAATGAGAACCCAGATGCTGGGGCAAATGGCTCTTATCCAAGGTTTGGATCGGGAGCAAGAAGAGTTGAGAACCATGGTCAACCAGCTTCACCAAGAGAGATACAACATGAAGCAAACAGTCCAAGTCAGGGACCAGGTCATTGATCAGCTTCCAGGAGGACAAAAGTCTGGTATGGTGAAGAATAGACCTCTCCAAATTTCTACCACTTCACAGGTCCAACCACAACCTCGCCCAGAGAAACGGGTTGATCAGAGTAAGCCCCGAAGGCAATTTACCAAGCTCAACATGTCGCTGTCTCAAGCTTTACAACACCTGTTGAGGTTGAATTTGGTAACTCTAAGGGCTCCTCCCCGGAATCCCAACATCTCTGCTCCTACTTATCATCCCAATAGAAGATGTGCATACCACTCTGATGGTCCGGGACATGACACAAACGACTGCTGGTCTCTGAAGAACAAGATCCAGGATCTGATTGATGAAGGAGCAGTGGAATTCACCCAAGATGGCCAGGCTGAGTTCTTCTACTATCCCTGCAAGATTCACCATTTGTAGTGACAAGTCCTAGGATTGAAAAAAAAACTTTTGTCCATTTGAATGTTCAAGTTGTATTTTTATTTGATTGTTCAAACAATTATTGTCATAGTAAACTTTATTACTTTATCAATGCATCGCATATGTCTGTTTTGAATCAATATATTCGCATTCGCTATATGCAAACTGCTTTCATTTTTTCTATGATGTTCAACTCTCAATTAATAATTCTAAGTCTTTTGAGGGAGGATGACGAAAACGATACCACAATCTACAGTATGCTTTTGAACATACCCCGCTGATGAAGTACAACCATTGTTTCAAATCCTAAACACTGGAGTTATAAGGAAGATAATCCCTCGTCAACCCCTTCGAGCCAAAGAAGTAGGAGTTTTTTCTTTTCACAAAAAAATTAAAACCCTTAATCATAACCTGGGGCAGGGTAGTTCTCTCAGTTGATCCCGGTGCAAAATGAATGGCATCAAAGGAGTCCTTCTAAAACAAAAGACAGTGATGGTTCCCTACAATCGTCAAGACAGGCAGTCATTACCAAAAAAAAACTAAAGCCCATTAAGTCAAAACCTATGAAGGAGACTTACAAAACTGGGGCATCCCGCTGACTGTAATCACAAAAGAGACAGTTCAGGCAAAAAACAGGGATAATGAAATAAAAAAGAAAGAGGTTCTACAAACCCTCAACAAAAAGAAATGACTTCCCGGTCAAAATAAACTGTCAAACATCTGAACCATCACCGGAATATCAAAGCAAAGACTCAAACAAGGTCTAACGCACGATCAACTGAGTTTAGGTTTGAAGAACATCACGAAGAACGGGTGGGTACAAATAATTTGAGCCTTTATCCTTTGTTTCTTAAATCGTGAACCAGACCACGTTACAACCCTTAAAAGTCCTAGCTGAAGCATGGGTTGGTTCGAAAGCATACTGTTACGAAAGGTACCCTGACTCCTTAAGGTTTGCTATAAAATACTGAGTTGACATCACGTTTTACAAAATTCACTGGTTTTACTGAAAAAACACATTTTCAAAAACTTCAAGACAGACATGAGCTTTGCATTTTTCTTATAACATTGCTTGCATATGACTATTTGTTTGAACAGCATAGAAGTTCGCACGACGAATGTCTAATGAACAAAAGCACCTACAATCAAGGGGCATGGCATGATCATTGTCCATCATCTGGGGCAGTTAAGTCAAGATTCGGAGAATCTCTCAAAAGGCCAACCAGCTTGGGGAAAATCTCCATCTGGATCACTTGGGGCATTGGACGATCAAACGAAGATCTTCTGGTAATATGACAACACAACACTACTGACAGCGACAACTCTCTACACTCCGAGAACGTGGACATAGTCGAAAAAAATACTACGCATAATAAAAGACCTGCTAGGTTGACACACCTAGGCAAAAATAATGGCTTCCCGGCGAACCAAAAGGGTTCGGGCAAAAATAAGGGACGAAATGAAAAAATCTGTACACCCGGCAAGTCGAAAACCTGAAAAGGCGGCTTGGGCAAAAATGGGTATCCCGATGGACTGAAAACCCGAAAGGGCGGTCCAGGAAAAAGTTAGGGATCAAAGCGTACGACTATGTCCTGGCATCTCGTCACTTGCCTACCAGAAGAAGATGTGTCAATTGGCAGTCATCAAGCACCTCCACAGGTACCTTCCACAGAAACAGGAGCAATAATGAGTTGTCCAAGCGATCTAGTTGCTCTTTCCGCCAAGGTACCAAGGTAAGTTCGGCTGAAGAACATAACCAAGATGCCTCTACTCCCCGAGAGTAAGACAGGGTTCAACAGTACTCTCCTCAAGCAGAGTTGGTCTCCCGTGAGCCCTAAAAAGGTACAGTATCTCTAGCAAGTCAGCGATACTCTCCCCAAGCAGAGTTAGCCTACTGTCAGCCTTAAGGAAGTTGGGTATCCCCAGAAGATCTCAATATTCCCCAGCGGAGTATACAGATGTTCCTAAGCAAGCATCCCCGGCAGTCTTAATATAAGATTATTCCCCGGCGGAATACAAGACACCCCAGTACAGTCCAAAGAGTTTCCCCAGGAAAGTTGAATCAATCTCCCCAGTAGATTCTGGAAGCTTATCCCCAGTAGATTCTGGAAGCTTATCCCCTACAGAGTACATATATCTCTCCCCGGCTCTATTCAAAGGTTATTCCCCACCAGAGCTTATAACTGGGTTATCCTCAGGATCGTCCTCGGCGAAGTTCTTCCTATTCCCCAGCGGAGTTCATCAAATTCCTCAATAAAACATATCAACAGTATCCCCAGCGGAGTTATCATCAAAATCTCAGTGAAGTATCTCTTCCCCACAGAGTAATTCCCCGCAGAGTAACCTCTTCACCAGGATTATTCCCCATCGGAGTCATCTTCTCCTACCGGTTTATTCTTGCAACCATCATCCCCAGCAGAAACAAAGAACTCTACTCTTCAAACGTCAGCCCAGGAGTTAACTTCCCGGCACTCATCAAGGATTTATTTTCCTAGACGAAAATACATTCATAGACATTTCACGTTTCATACATCCTTCTTACATACATGATAAAGTGCATACGACACGATCTCATTTATTTTTGAGAACATCATGACATCATGCATTTCATACATCATGACATTGCATACAACTGATGTTTTGCCTTTTTAGGAAAAAGGTCAAGCCAAAGATAATTACTATCAACTGTCCCAATTCCAGATTCGATTCCTGTATCTAGCCATGGCATATCTGTGAGTAATTGATTATGGATTCGACACTTGTATCTAGCCAGGGCATGTCTGCATGAAGAGTTTAGAGATTCGATTCCTGTATCCAGCCAGGGCATATCTGTAGACGACTAATTCTAGATTCGATACCTGTATCTAGCCAGAGCATATCTGTGAGTAACTGATTGTAGATTCGACACCTGTATCCAGCCAGGGCATGTCTGCATGAAGAGTTTAGAGATTCGATACCTGTATCCAGCCAGGGCATATCTGTAGACGACAAATTCCAGATTCGATTCCTGTATCTAGCCAGGGCATATCTGTGAGTAACTGATTTTAGATTCGACACCTGTATCTAGCCAGGGCATGTCTGCATGAAGAGTTTAGAGATTCGATTCTTGTATCCAGCCAGGGCATATCTGTAGACGACTAATTCCAGATTCGATACCTGTATCTAGCCAGGGCATATCTGTGAGTAACTGATTGTAGATTCGATTCCTGTATCCAGCCAGGGCATGTATGCATGAAGAGTTTAGAGATTCGATACCTGTATCCAGCCAGGGCATATCTGTAGACGACCAATTCCAGATTCGATTCCTGTATCTAGCCAGGGCATATCTGTGAGTAATCGATTGTAGATTCGATACCTGTATCCAGCCAGGGCATATCTGCATGAAGAGTTTAGAGATTCGATACCTGTATCCAGCCAGGGCATATCTGTAGACGACCAATTCCGGATTCGATACCTGTATCTAGCCAGGGCATATCTGTGAGTGACTGATTGTAGATTCGATACTTGTATCCAGCCAGGGCATATCTGTAGACGGCCAATTCCAGATTCGATACCTGTATCTAGCCAGGGCATTTCTGTGAGTAATTAATTGTAAATTTGATACCTGTATCCGGCCAGGGCATGTCTGCATGAAGAGTTTAGAGATTCGATACATGTATCCAGCCAAGGCATATCTGTAGACGACCAATTCCAGATTCGATTCCTGTATCTAGCCAGGGCATATCTGTGAGTGATTGATTGTAGATTCGACACCTGTATCCAGCCAGGGCATGTCTACATGAAGAGTTTAGAGATTCGATACCTATATCCAGCCATGGCATATCTGTAGACGACTAATTCCATATTTGATTCCTGTATCCAGCCAGGGCATGTCTGTGAGTTATTGATTGTAGATTCGATACCTGTATCCAGCCAGGGCATGTCTGCATGAAGAGTTTAGAGATTCGATACCTGTATCCAGCCAGGGCATATCTGTAGACGACTAATTCCAGATTCGATTCCTGTATCTAGCCAGGGCATATCTGTGAGTAACTGATTGTAGATTCCACACATGTATCTAGCCAGGGCATGTCTGCATGAAGAGTTTAGAGATTCGATTCCTGTATCCAGCCATGGCATATCTGTAGACGACTAATTCCTGATTCGATACCTGTATCTAGCCATGGCATATCTGTGAGTAACTGATTGTAGATTCGATTCCTGTATCCAGCCAGGGCATGTCTGCATGAAGAGTTTAGAGATTCGATACCTGTATCCAGCCAGGACATATCCGTAGACGACCAATTCCAGATTCGATTCCTGTATCTAGCAAGGGCATATATGTGAGTAATCGATTGTAGATTCGATACCTGTATCCAGCCAGGGCATATCTGCATGAAGAGTTTAGAGATTCGATACCTGTATCCAGCCAGGGCATATCTGTAGACGACCAATTCCGGATTCGATACCTGTATCTAGCCAGGGCATATCTGTGAGTGACTGATTGTAGATTCGATACCTGTATCCAGCCAGGGCATATCTGTAGACAGCCAATTCCAGATTCGATACCTGTATCTAGCCAGGGCATATCTGTGAGTAATTGATTGTAGATTCGATACTTGTATCCAGCCAGGGCATGTCTGCATGAAGAGTTTAGAGATTCAATACCTATATCTAGCCAGGGCATATCTGTAGACGGCCAATTCCAGATTCGATTCATGTATCTAGCCAGGGCATATCTGTGAGTGATTGATTGTAGATTCGACACCTGTATCCAGCCAGGGCATGTCTGCATGAAGAGTTTAGAGATTCGATACCTGTATCCAGCCAGGGCATATCTGTAGACGACTAATTCCAGATTCGATTCCTGTATCCAGCTAGGGCATATCTGTGAGTGATTGATTGTAGATTCGATACCTGTATCCAGCCAGGGCATGTCTGCATGAAGAGTTTAGAGATTCGATACTTGTATCCAGCCAGGGCATATCTGTAGACGACTAATTCCAGATTCGATTCCTGTATCTAGCCAGGGCATATCTGTGAGTAACTAATTGTAGATTCGACACCTGTATCTAGCCAGGGCATGTCTGCATGAAGAGTTTAGAGATTCGATTCCTGTATACAGCCAGGGCATATCTGTAGACGACTAATTCCAGATTCGATACCTGTATCTAGCCAGGGCATATCTGTGAGTAACTGATTGTAGATTCGATTCCTGTATCCAGCCAGGGCATGTCTGCATGAAGAGTTTAGAGATTCGATACCTGTATCTAGCCAGGGCATATCTGTAGACGACCAATTCCAGATTCGATTCCTGTATCTAGCCAGGGCATATATGTGAGTAATCGATTGTAGATTCGATACCTGTATCCATCCAGGGCATATCTGCATGAAGAGTTTAGAGATTCGATACCTGTATCCAGCCAGGGCATATCTGTAGACGACCAATTCCGGATTCGATACCTGTATCTAACTAGGGTATATCTG
Organism: Vicia faba; assembly: GCA_948472305.1. Classification (NCBI taxonomy): domain Eukaryota; kingdom Viridiplantae; phylum Streptophyta; class Magnoliopsida; order Fabales; family Fabaceae; genus Vicia; species Vicia faba. The sequence continues at coordinate 106,480,752 of OX451741.1, forward strand.
TGAGTGACTGATTTTAGATTCGATACCTGTATCCAGCCAGGGCATATCTGTAGACGGCCAATTCCAGATTCGATACCTGTATCTAGCCAGGGCATATCTGTGAGTAATTGATTGTAGATTCGATACATGTATCCAGCCAGGGCATGTCTGCATGAAGAGTTTAGAGATTCGATACCTGTATCCAGCCATGGCATATCTGTAGACGACCAATTCCAGATTTGATTCCTGTATCTAGCCAGGGCATATCTGTGAGTGACTGATTGTAGATTCGATACCTGTATCTAGCCAGGGCATGTCTGCATGAAGAGTTTAGAGATTCGATACCTGTATCCAGCCAGGGCATATCTGCATGAAGAGTTTAGAGATTCGATACCTGTATCCAGCCAGGGCATATCTGTAGACGACCAAATTCCAGATTCGATACCTGTATCTAGCCAGGGCATATCTGTGAGTGATTGATTGTATATTTGATACCTGTATCCAGCCAGGGCATATCTGCATGAAGAGTTTAGAGATTCGATTCCTGTATCTAGCCAGGGCATATCTGTAGACGACCAATTCCAGATTTGATACCTGTATCTAGCCAGGGCATATCTGTAAGTGATTGATTGTAGATTCGATATCTGTATCCAGCCAGGGCATATCTACATGAAGATTTTGAAGATCAACACCTGTAACAGGCCAGGAAACCATCTTTCTTTCTCAAGTACGCAAGTTCTCGCTAAGGAATCTCTTACGCGATCGACACCCCAATGGCATCTTTAAGCCCATCTCCACAATTATCCATCACATTTCCAAATGGCATCTATAAGCCCATTCCCGACAAGGTTCTGTCACACCTCCAGATGGCATCTATAAGCCCATTCCCCTATCCACTACCTCTCCAAATGGCATCTGTAAGCCCATTTCCGCCATCACATTGCTGATACTCCACTATGCGAGCGCAAATTTCTGGGCACTCTAGTGTTCAATCATCTTCCACCTTCGGATCACGAAAGGCACGCAAGCCTATCTACATCCTCGGGTCTAAGAAGATTGAATTACAGGCGAGTTCTTAAATCTCAATGAAGATGTTTCCCTCCAGTCGAATTACTGACAAGTTCTTAAAACTTAGCAGAGATATTCTCTCAGTTGAAGTACAAACAAGGTCCTAAATCTCAACAAAGTTCCTTCGTTGAAGTATAGACGGGATCCTAAATCTCAGCAGAGAATTTTTCTCAGTTGAATTAAGGGCGAGTTCTTAAATCTCAATGAAGATGTTTCCCTCCAGTCGAATTACTGACAAGTTCTTAAAACTCAGCAGAGATGTTCTCTCAGTTGAAGTACAGACAAGGTCCTAAATCTCAACAAAGTGTTCCTCCGTTGAATTACAGACGAGTTCTTAAATCTCAGCAGAGAATTTTCTCAGTTGAATTACAGGCAAGTTCTTAAATTTCGACGAAGATGTTTCCCCTCAGTTGAATTACGGGCAAGTTCCTAAATCTCGACACCTCAGTTGAATTACGGGCAAGTTCCTAAATCTCGACACCTCAGTTGAATTACGGGCGAGTTCCTTTCCCTCAACAAAGATCAGACTTCCCCAGCGGAATCTTCCTCAACAACAGGTACACAAGCTCTCGCTAAGGAATCTCTTATGCGATCGACACTCCTTCAGATGGCATCTTAAGCCCATCCTCGTCAGCAATCTCCAAATGGCATCTGTAAGCCCATTCCCGACATCACAAAGCAACTACCACTTCATGCGATTGCAAATTTCTGGGGCACTCTAGTGTTCAATCATCTTCCACCTTCAGATTACGAAAGGCATGAAAGCCAATCTACATCCTCAGGTTTAAGAAGATTGAACAGGGGCAGCTGTTGTACCCCAAAATTTTCCCTCCCATATTTCTCAAAACATTGCAAGAAAAATCTCCAAGTTACTCAAGGGTTGGTCAGACTAGCTCTCTCCTAAGGAAATCTACTCAAATTAGGATTTTGTGTTGCATCAAGATCCTTGAGTCCAAGTGACCCCAAGTGCTCACCAATGTCCTAATATGTTCTCAAGATCATCCATGTCAAGTTTAAAGCCTTGCAGAGGAATTTTGCTCACTCAATGGCTCAAAAGGTTCAAAAATTGACTGTGCTAGGGCAAAAGTCAAATGTGACCCAAATACAGTCAAACTTCAATATTTTTTGTCAAAATTCTCATTTTGAAGGATATTTCATCATTTGATCCAGGGTTGATCACGATTCATCAAGGATTGCTCAAAATTCATCAAGATTCAAAAGTTGCTAAATTAGGGTTTTGTAGGAAAAGTCAACTAAACTTTGACCAAGCATAACTTTCTCATACTTTATGAGAAATGACCCATCCAAATCTCATTGTTGAAAGTAAAAAAAAACACCTTTTTTGTCAAAGCTTCTAACTTGAGCATGGAATATAAAAATGAGATGAGACCAAAAGGGTTGGTTAGAGGACTTCTCAAGCTTTCTAAAAAGTCCAAGAACACATCCAAAAGTTCAAAATTGAAGAAGTTATGCATTGTTGAAGTTGGACTTTTTTGCAAAGTTTCCAAAAGTCAACTATCCCCAAAACTTCAAACTTTGCCAAATGGGCCCATTATTTTTCACTTGTTTTGAGTTTGCATTATTTCCCACGTGCTCTAGCTTTGTCCATGTGTCCATATCATATTTTTATTATTTAATTTGATTTTTATTTAAATTAATTCATTTTAAATCAAATAAAATCACATAAAACCAAAAACATTGAAAGCTAAAGATATTGTGATCATTTCAGGCTCCAACTACAGCTAGCATTGCAATCAAACTCGTATCAAGGTCATTAGGCACAAGGAGATTGGATTAAAGCCAAAATTGGAAGGTTTTAATGGAAGATCAAATCAAATATTCAATCATCAATGGAGGAAGATTTGGACAGAATTTTTTACCCTAATGTATTGTACAATACATAAGGAAGCGAGAGACACAAGAATCAGGGTTGGAGAGCAATTCTAGAGGCAGAACAAAAATTGCAAAAACAAGGAAAAAGTGTGGGATCAAAATCAAGTTTAAAGGTCGTTTCAGGGCTTGGCAAGTATCTCAATCGTTTCCTGGCCATCTCTACAAGCAAAACCAATCCAAACCACGCGTTTTCAAGCTTCCTAGAACATTGTAAGTCATCCACGGATTCCCCACATTCTTGAATTCGATTTGCACTATTCTTGCATCCATTGAATAAAATAATTCCATATTTGTGATCACCACATCATTTACAAGCTTTTGGTATTATTTGATTGCATTTATCTGATCTGTAACAAGATCCACCATTATTAGGGTTTTGTTCTTGTTTTTTGGGTTTTTTGCTTCAGGTACAATTAGCCCACATGACGGCCATGGTTATGATCATAAGAGGATGACGAGTTCAACCATGGCCTTAGAAATCATTTTCATAGCCTGAGGAGGATTTGGAATGAAGCTACGCTTTTAGCTGCGGATAAAAATCCGTAGGTAAAAGTTACAGTTTTAGAGGACGGGGACGAAGACGTTTCGTCCACCCATTTGCCCATTCAAATGAAGCGCGTGTTTTTCTTTTCTTTTCTTGTCCATTAACTTTGTTTTTTTTATATTATATTTAATTCTTATTGTATATACAAGAACAACCAACAACTCAGTTGGTCACAGGCCATTGGAGTTTGCCTTAAGGGCCTGGGTTCGAATCTCAGGTGTTGCACCCCAAAATTTTCCCTCCCATATTCTTCAAGATTTGTCAAGATCAATCTCCAAATGGTTCAAGATCTCTCAAGGATTGCACAGTTCAATTGCCTCCTAAGGCAGTCAAAATTAGGGTTTTGGTTCTTGCAAGGAAGTTGAGGTTTTCAAGGGCTCAATCAAGTCCCATAGGCCCATACACATTGGCAAGCATCTACATGTCAACTTTCAAGACTCACAGCATCAAGTTGCACAGTCAAAAGCCCTAATTGCTTCACAATCAACTGCAGGGGCAAAATGGTCATTTGGCAGTCAAAAGTCAAAAATTTTGGTCAACATCTTATTTTGAAGCCACAATCGTCATTTGATCAAGTCTTGATCATGATTCCACAAAAATGGCTCAAAAATCATCAAGATGCAAAAGTTTCCATTTTGGGACAGTTGAAAAGTCAACTGTAACTTGACTAGGGCATAACTTTCTCATGGTTCATCAGAAAAATCCCATCCAATGCTCATTTTTAAGGGGATGACATTTCCTACAACTCATCTTCACATTCCAAGTACAAGAAATGCTCTCACAAAAAGTTATCAATTTCTACATTATAGGTCATTTTCAAAAGTCAACAAAAATGAACTTTAAGTCAAAGACCATAACTTGATATTGGTAAATAAAAATGACATGGGACCAAAGGCATTGGTTAGAGGACTTCAAGACCTTTCCAAAATGTCCAAGAACATGTTCATATGATCAAAATTGAGCAAGATATGCATTGGAGAAGTTGGGAAATTTTTGTGAAATGGCAAAAGTCAACTATCCTTAAAACTTCAATTTTTGACAAAAGGGCCCACTTTCTTCCACTTGATTCAGCCTTGTCATGCCATACACGTGTCCCATGATTAATTTCAAGATCAAACATTTATTTTTTCATTTTATTTAATTTTTATTGATTTAATTCATTTTAAATCCATAAAAATTCAAATAAAATCAAAAAATTAATGGAATGGTATCTTGGTGACTTGAATGGCTTTTATATGTCATGTGCCAGCTAATAATTTCGTGCCAAGCCTTTTGGTGCACAAAATCTTGGATTTGCTCCAAATGTGGAAGGTTCTTTAATGGTGGTCAACCAAGATCTCAAGCCTTCAATACACAAGGTTAAGGCTCAGATGCTGACCTAATTTCATTCATACCTACATAAGCAAGCGTGACAAACCTAATTCACAACCTAGAGATCACTGAAACGGCCAGAGCAAAAGTGCAAAGTTGTCAAAAAAGTGTGAGATCAAAAGGGGTGTTGCAAGCATTTTCAGATCAAAAGGAGAGCGTGACATCCTTCCTTGCCATCCCCTGAAGCCAAAGCGACCACAAACGCATCCTAAGACCACCTATCAAGCACTGTAAGTTCTTCCAAACTCACCCCTGTACACGAAACTTGAACTCTCTATTCTTGCATTGTTTCTCAAAAATATTGGCATAATCATGTTGCTTGTTTGATTTCTGACGTAACTGCATTATCCAATTTGGGTTTTAGGCCCTGAATCATGGTGCCCGATTCTAGGGTTCATCTTTTTGCATTTTAGGTATTTTGACTACAGGTGAAATTAGAACAAAGCATGGGTATGGATGGATTCAGGGGACATGGACGAGATCAACCATGGTTTTGAAATGGGTTTTCATGGCCTAGGGACGATTTACAGAAAGGCCTATGAAACTACCTGCAGATAAAAATCCCCAAGTAAAAAACCAGTATCAAAGGAAGAAGACGCTGACGCGTCCCCCTCTCATTCGTCCGTTTAAAATAACGCGCGTTTTATTTTTTTTTCCAGGCTTTGTTTTGATTTATCAATATAATAATTATGTATTGTTATGATAACAAATGAAGGCAAGTGGCTCAGTGGAAGGACGCGTTGGCAAATGATCACTGGGACCTGGGTTCGATTCCCAGGTCCCCCAAAATTTCCATATATTTTTTCTTTACATGCTTGTGTGCAGGTCCCCAAAGAAGGTTTATCATGCACCTCACAAATCCACACGCCATGTGTCCACAATCACAGATCCAAAGGCCAAGAGATGATAACCACCATGAACCCCAGGCAACACTTCCACACCTGATCCAGAAGTCAACGCAGGCTTGGCAACCAATGGGCCTGGAAATTTCTAAACAAACCCTCAAATCTGGCCCAAACCCCCCTGGGTTTGCATTTTATTTTTGTCATTTTATTTTTCATTTGCCTTATTTTATTTTTTATTCTTTTTTTATTAATTATTAGCTAGATAATTATTTTTTCATAATAAACCCAGAAAACAAAAAAATAATAATAATAATATTTTTATTAATTAAATTTAATTAGTCATTATTTTGTAAATAAATACTAACTTAAATTAATTTAGTTTAATTAGGTTTAAAATTTAATTTTCTTTTTACAATAAATAAAATTATTTAGACTTAGGTTTTTCTTTTGACACTTTTAATTTCCTCTTTTTATCTTATTTCATTAAAAACATAAAAATACAAAAACATTTTTTTTCTTTTAATAAATTAATTAATTAATAATTAGGCTTAATTTCATTAATTGCAAAAAAGGACAAATCTCATTCTTTCTCAAAAAAGGGTCAAAACCCTAAGGACGCCCCGATTTAATCCTTTCGCGCGCATGTTTATTTTAATCCATTATATTTATGTATCTGCTCCTGAAATGTAATAGTTAATTAGGTTTTATCGCTTTATTTACTTTTCTCGCACTTATTTTCAAAACGGGTTTTTGTTTTTTGGCGATGTATAGACCCGCGCCTTGTAATAGCATAGATTCATATTTCCGCAATTTATTTTCCGCACTCTTAACTGTTAAAAATGCATGAAAGACTTGTATGAAAAATAAAATCAATCAGTAGCTCACAAATAACATGTACAAGATAAACATAAACTGAAACAACACGCATGCACATGCCACTCCTAGGGTACGCCTCACTGGTTGCCTCGACGTGGTCATTGAGTATAAGGTGTTTTAGAGGTCGCCCTCCTGTCTAAAGATCAAAGTTGCCTCGAAACGGTTGCCTCGGATAAAACGATCTAAGACATTAGGGTTACCGCTAAGGCGTGCTACTATTGCTTTGGTGGCCACACATGTCCCTATAATCGAATTGACCCAAATTACTCCAACGACAGTGCTACCTACTTCTCAATAGTGGGATAGTACTGTCTAAAGGACTCTTACACAGCTTAATTCCTTAGAGTAGGTAGATTTCTCCTGGGTACTTGCTCTTTCAAAAAACAAAACAAACTTTTCGCACCTACACTTTCAAAAAGTTTTCAAACAAATACTTCATACACTCTTGAGGACTGATACAAGAGTTATCTAGATGTTTTCAAACTAAACTTTTTCAAAACCCACATACACAAGAAAAGCAAACATTTTTTGAAAACATAGTGAACAAGTACCTAAGAGCCCGTGGATAACCACGGATAGAAAGGGTGCTAACACTTCCCTTTCTATAAATCTACCTCCCGAACCGAGAAACATTCTCAAAGAAGGAATTTTGCTGTGCTTTTGTTCTTTCCATGTTGGAGAACATAAAAGACGGTGGCGACTCTTGCTTACCGCGACATTTCGCGAACCAGCTTTCAAAACAGTCAGTTCTATTCCCACCGATCACAGCATGGATAGGCATTTCGATTGGCGTTATGTCAAGGCCTTATATTGGCATGCCAAGGGAACCTTCGATTCAGCATTGTATCCAGGAAGCTTCGACAGGGCCATTTGAAGAACTCCTTCCAGGCCATTCGAAAGAGGCCATCAAGAGGGCACTCAAACATGTCCAGGCCAGATTCTTGCCTTTTCTGTTCCTAAAGAGCTTATTCGACCAGAGTGATTCTGTGCAACTCAAGACCATTCGAAGAAGCATTCAGAAGGCCCATTCGAAGGGTACGTAGGAAGTCCATTCGAAGGAAGCAAATCAGGACCAATCGAAGAGCTTGGCTTGAAAGCATTCGAAATCCAAAAGCGTCCAGGTTCATTCAAGGGACACGAATGTTTCAAAAAAAGGAAATTATTTAATGTGTCTGATTCTTGTCTCATGGCTTTAATGGCCTGTTTAATGGCTTTCTCTTGCCATTACTGCACCCTCACACCCCTATAAATACAGAGGCCATCATACATATCCAGGACACACGAAAATTTACAAAAAAAAACTCTGCAGGAGAACACACACGAAAATTTACAAAAAAAAAGGAGAGAAAAGAAGGAGGGAGAACTTGGAGATACGCTGCCAGCACTTCCAGGAAGCCATACCCAATCCTTGCACAAGCCAAAGCTGCCACCCAGCGAACACCTCCACCCTCAGAACTACAGATCGAAGCACCTTTGTTTGGTAAAGGAAAACCTAATCTCAAACTCATTTTTAAATTCATTTTGATTGCATATTCATATTATTACTGCTGTTTGTGAATGATTTAATGTGCTACATATAAGCTACAGCGCAGATATGAAATTGTGCCATTGCTTGGGCACAATCTGAGTTTCTCCTTCGAATCCCAGGATAAAACAAACCCAGACCCAGATTTAGCAGGTGCGAATAAGAGGGAGATTCGAACCAGGGGGTAAAATCCCCCTGGACCTTTAATATGTGTTTCGTTTCTTGCAAGAAATACATTCCAAGATTCCTGTTCAGAGTTTCGAAGCTCAGCAGTCTAGCTTCGAACTGGACCCAGGATTTCCAAATCGAAGGATGACATGTCCAGATCGAACACCTTCAGAGTGCATCCCCTCATGCACCTTCGATCAAGACTCTTCACTGGGTCGAAAGTCAGCTTGCACCTCTTTCGACCCAGGCCTCCAGAATTATATTTTTTCCTAATTTGCTGCTTGGCCCATTTGTACTTTGTTTACTTTGTTTTTTTTATTTCTTTTAGTTTGTTTTTTTTAATCAACATAAAAATCATAAAAATAAATAACTTAGAATTAGGATTTAAATTAGTTATTATTTTAACTTATTTTCTTCAATTTTAAAATCAGTAGACTTAGGATTTATTTGGATTCAATCCTTTTCATAAACACAAAAAATGCAAAAAATATTAGGTATGTCTTAGATTAAATTTTAATCATTTTTTTAATTAATTAAATTTGATTTAATTGAACATTTAACACTTTCCCAAAAAAAAATAAATAAATAAAACAATAAAAAGAGTTCTTATTCTTAGGATTTTTTTAGATTCACGCGCATTTATTTTATTGTAACTGCTTATTGGTTTGTAATAGCTTAGCTAAGACTTTTACTTTACTGCTTATTATTCCCCCCAATTTTTGGACATGTAAATAATCCCCCTCCCCGAAGCCTTGTAATAGCGTAGGATTTACCATTCCCGCACTTTAAATTCCTGTACATATATTAACTGCTTAGATGTATGCTAACTAGGATTTCATGACAAGATTAACTCTTAAACTTAAAATCAACAGTAGCTCACCATAACATGTACAAAGATAATATAACTGAAAATTGACACACTTGCACATGCCACTCCTAGGGTACACCTCACTTGGTTTCCTCGAGCGTGGTCATTAAGTATAAGATATTTTAGAGGTCGTCCTTTTGTCCCAAGATCATAAGTTGCCTCGAAATGGTTGCCTCGATAAAAATGGTCTAAGATGTTAGAATTACCACTAAAGCATCCTAACGTTGCTTTAGTGACCACACGTCCCTAAAATCGAATTGACCCGAAAAACTCCAACGACGGTGCTACCTACTCCTCAATAGTGGGATAGCACTGTCTAAAGGACAGTTGCACAGTTTAATTCCTTTTTGAGTAGGTAGATGTTCTTAAGTACTTGCTCTCTTTTAAACTAAACAAAACTTTTCGCACTTACACTCTCTTCAAAAACAAAACTCTTTTCAAAACCCACAAACACAAAGAAAAGGAAACTTTTGAAAACATAGTGAGCAAGTACCTAAGAGCCCGTGGATAACCACGGATAGAAAGGGTGCTAACACCTTCCCTTTCTATAATCTACCTCCCGAATCCGAGAAACAATCTCGAAAAGGAATTTTTCTGTGCTTTTGTCCTTTCCTTGTTGGATAAAATAAAAGACGGTGGCGACTCTTGCTTAAAACCGCGACATTTTGCAAAAACAAACGCAAACGCGAACCAGCATTCCAAAAACAGTCAGTTATTGGTCCCACCGATCACAGAACTGGCGACTCTGCTAGGGATTTTTAATAAGTGAGGTGTATCTTAGGATTAGATCACTCTTGTTTTCAATTGTATGCTTTGTATGCTTTAAAATTTGTGGGCTTGTATTGGAGTTCTATAGATCCTAACCCGGATCTGGGGGTACCCTTTTTAGGTAAGTAGCAGTAAACTGTGAGGGATCTGTCTGGCGTAGACCGACACGGATGAAGCAGTAGCTACGTTGGTGTGGCGCCTTGGTCTGTACTGATATCCCTTGGGTTGAAACGAGGAGAATATGGGTCTTCTGAGGAGTCATTAAGCACCAACTGACCTTAGAACCTTAAATTGACCAACTTGGCCATAGAACACTAGCAGTATGCTACACTCATTGAGACTAAACTCTTGCGATGGTTCTGGCTGCAAGAAAAGGTTGCTAAGTTGGAATTATGACCGATTGAGGGTAGTCAGTGATATTGAGATCCTCTATAACCCGATTACTATTTTTTAGGACAAGTCTTAACCAACTGAAACTGAAAGAGGGTAGTACCTGAACTTCATGCCAGCCTGAAATCTAAGGGCTCTTTTGTGTGACTTGTATGCATATACCATGTTTGCCTTTTGTGAATATCTGTGGTATGCCTTTACCATGACATCATAACATCATAACATTGCATACATATTGCATAAGGACTAACCTATTTCAAAGACAAGAGGGTTTCATCTTTGCTCCGTTTTGTAGGACATCATGATGCCCATGCGAAGGAATACTATCCGGATCCACTTTGTTCAAGTACCTCCTTTGCTTAAAGCGTTGGTTGTCAGGATTCCAAACACTACTTCCTTCATCAAGAGGCATGTTTCTCTTCTCAGTTTAGTCACCTCAAAGTTGGACGAACAAATGATGAGTGTCTTGGTCCAGTTTTATGATCCGCTATATCATTGCTTCACCTTTCAAGACTTCCAGCTGGTTCCTACTCTGGAAGAGTTCTCTGAGTTGCTTGGTATCTCTGTTTTGGAGCAGACTCCATTTACTGGTTGGGAAAAGACTCTCAAACCTGAAGAGATTGTTGCAGCCCTTCACTTGACCAAAGAGGAGGTAATGGCCAACTGGGAGACTAGAAGTGGAGCTAAGGGTTTTTTGGCTAAGTTTCTGGTTGACAAAGCTAATTGTTTCTGGGACGACTTAGACTTCAAAGCGTACGAGGACATTCTGGCTCTTTTGATCTATAGTCTGGTATTGTTTCCAAATCCTGACACTTTTGTTAATGTTAATGCCATAAAGATCTTCATCTCTCGGAACCCTGTACCCACTCTCTTGGGTGATATCCTTCATCAGCTCTATGCTCGTACTGCCCGAAAGCGGGGAACTTTGATGTGCTGTGCTCCTTTATTGTCGAGGTGGTTTATTTCGCACCTCCCTAAATCCGTGCTGAAGAACAAAGAAGGAATGGGCTGGGCTCATAGGATAATGTCTCTTACTAATAATGACATTATCTGGACTCTCAAAGGCTTGGATGAGGTGACTGTCATTGATCGTTGTAGAGAGTATCCTAATGTTCCATTGATCGGAACCCATGGAGGAATTTCTTATAATCCATGTTTAGCTCTCCGCCAATTTGGAAGAGCCAGAAGAGAAGGGCCTCATGAGATGTTGATGCCTCATATCATCTTTGATTTCTAGGGAGATAGTGACGAGCTGCGTCGTAGATTCGTCAAGGCTTGGGATAGATTTCACCAATCTGACCCACATGAATTGGGACCAAAGACTTCTCTGCCAATGGAGCCATACCTCAGATGGGTCAGCATCCGTGCCCAGAAGTTAGGTATGCCATACGAAGCTGTCAGGCCTATTACTCTTGAAGTTACTGATAAAGACGGGGTTGTTCCAACTATTTTCCATCCTCATATGCCCACTGATATTGGCACACTGAAGAGGTCTTGGACGCAACTGCGGGAAGAACAGGATTCTTATCGGGAGTGGTTCAATGAACAAGAATAGAAGATCCAGAAGCTGACTAAGCAACTGGAGAACGAGCGGATCCTGAATGATTATATCCGCACTGAGAAGAAGAGGCCATGAGAGTATTGATGGACCTTGGATGATTTCTTTTACAGTTTTTATTTACTTTTCAGTATTTCCATTCTTGTAACGCCTAAGGGAAATTTGTTGAACAATCTAAATTCTGAAGTTAAATCTAATAAAGTGTGTTTCCTTTCTTGCTTACAAGTTTGAATCCCGATTGTCTTTGAAATTATAAGTCATACGCATTTCATCTCATACACTTCATAAACAGGTACCCTTTTACAGGTCTCTTATCTTCTTCGCTGTTTATTTCAGCAATTATCATGTCTGCTGAAACTTCCACTGAGCAAGTTATCAAGGCCCTCCAGGCCCAGAATGCCCAATTTCAAGAGTTGGTCATGAGTCTAGCTAAGGGTCAGCAGGACTTGAAGACCCTGATTCTGAAAGAGAGGAAGAAGAAGAAGAAGAAGAAGAGGACCGTCCTATTCAATACCGGACGCAGGTTTGGAAACGGGCTGCAAGATGAAGTTGATCTGACCACCCCATCTGGAGAGAAAGACAGTCCACAAGAAAGGAGGGCTCCTAGCCCTTTGGTCTCCGACAACGAGACAGACTATGATGAAGAACAGTATCCTCCTGCTGAGGATAAGTACAAGCAGTTGGAAGACCGTTTGAACGCTATGGAAATACAGAAGGTGCCCGGTCTAGACTTCGGGGATCTAGGTCTATCATATGGGGTGGTGATTCCCCATAAGTTCAAGGCACCTGCCCTTGCCAAGTATGACGGAGCTTCCTGCCCAAAGCTGCACCTCCGGTCATATGTGAGGAAGATCCAACCTTACACTGCTGATAAGAATTTGTGGATCCACTTCTTTCAAGACAGTCTTTCAGGGACTCAGCTTGAGTGGTTCTATCAATTGGACGGAGCCAGTATCCGCAGCTGGGAGGATTTGGCTGCTGTGTTCTATAGGCAGTATCAATATAACTCTGACCTCGCTCCTATGCGTACCCAACTCCAGGGTATGTCAATAGGGATGGGTGAAGGATTTAAAGAGTATGCTCAAAAATGGAGAGACCTGGCCGGAAGGGTGCAACCACCTTTGGCTGATCGTGAACTGGTTGATATGTTTCTGGGGACCCTGTCTGGTCTGTTCTTTAATCATCTGATTGGAAGCTCCTCAGCCGGATTTACAGACCTCATCTTAACTGGTGAGAGGATTGAAGCAGGTATTAAAGCTGGGAAGATACAGAGGGGTGCCTCATCGAGCACCGAGAAGAAACCATTCAAGAAAGAGTCCAGTGTTGTCTACAGTTCAAGAATACATAAGAGACCTGAACACCGCCAAGCTGTCAATGCGGTTGTTATTTCAAAACCTGCTGGTACTCCTCAGCATCACAACCAACAAAGAGAAGAGAGACCTCGAAGGCAATTCACTCGTCTCAGCATGACTTTGTCTCAGATATTGCCACAGTTGCTGAGTACCAATCTGGTGACTCTAAAAGAAGCTCCAAGGAATCCAAATACTACATCATCGAAGTATAACCCTAACGCCCGTTGTGCTTATCACTCCGATAGCCCGAGGCATAATACAGATGATTGTTGAAGTCTGAAAAACAAGGTTCAAGACCTAATCGATGCAAAGGAGATTGAGTTTGAGGCGCCCGAGAGGCCTAATGTTGTGACTGCTCCCATGCCCAAGCATGAAGTGAATGCTGTAGAGGAAGACTTGTTCTTAGTTTCTGTGGATGATGTTGTTACCCCTCTGATGATTATCAAGAAGAACCTGTTGCTAGCTGGTTTATTTCCAGGCTGTGGTGAAGGTTGCCCTATGTGTTCTGCTTTACCTACTGGTTGCCCATCTCTGAAGTCAGGTGTCCAGAACCTGATGGATAGTAAAGAGATTCTTTTTGAGAAGACTGATGTTCCACCCGTTCATTCTGAAGAAGTTTCCATCATTACCATTTTCGACAATTCTTCCAAGGCTCCTCGAGGACGCCTGTTAGAATTACATCTGTTCCGAAGACCGCACCCATAATCATCACTGTTCCGGGGCCCATCCCGTACACCTCTGACAAAGTTGTCCCTTGGAATTATGGGGAAGATGTTTATGTTCTTGGAGTTAAGCAAGATTTCGGTGCTGATACCGGCGTCAGCAGCGTTACCGGACCTGCTAAAGTCAGCCGCAGTAGTAGACTTTTCTCACCTGATATTGCTCCGCCAGTTGTCCGAAGACCTGTTGTCATTAAGCCTGCAAGTGTACCTGCTGCCATTCCTGATCAAGTCCCTGTTCCTACCCCTATCGTCGATTCATCTAACGCTCGGGGCAAAGGGATCACCACCGACATGCCTGCCCAGACGGAGGAGCCAAAGACAATCATTGTTGAAGCTTCCAAACAAGAGATGGAAGAGATTCTGAAGATTATTAAGAAGAGTGATTATAATGTAGTAGAGCAACTGGGGCAAACCCCATCCAAGATTTCTATGTTATCACTGTTGTTGTGTTCAGAGGCCCATGCCAAGGCTCTGATTACCTTCCTGAAGACGGCCCATGTGCCACAAGAGACGTCAGCTGATCAGTTTACCGATTGTGTGGCCAATTTAACTGCTGATAATGGTTCAGGGTTCTCCGACGCTGATTTGACTACTAAATGGAAGAACCATAATGATGCCCTGCATGTCTCCATTGAATGCAGGGGCACTACTCTTGCACATGTGTTAGTTGACACTGGTTCCTCCTTGAGCGTCTTACCAAAGAAAGCTCTAGACAGGCTGGATTGTGAAGGTTTGGAGCTAAAGTCGAGTAACATTGTTGTCCGGGCCTTTGATGGGTCTAAAAGGATGGTGCATGGTGAGGTTGATATTCCAATCAAAGTTGGTTCTGAGGTATTCGATTCTAGGTTTTACGTGATGGACATTCGGCCATCCTATTCTTGTTTGCTGGGTCGTCCATGGATCCACAAAGCTGGAGCTGTAACCTCAACGCTCCACCAGACGTTGAAATACCCGGTCAGAGGGAAGATTGTGACAGTACAAGGGGAGGAGGAATACATGTTCAGCCACCTCAACTCATTCTGGTACGTATAGATGGATGGGGAGTTCATTGAGACCCCATTTCAACACTTTGAAGAGGTTCCTCAAACACTGACGTCAGCTGAAACTGTGATTGAAGATTCTCCTATGAAGATGGCTTCCTTAAAGGATGCCCGGGCTGTTATTGAGAAGGGTGAGTACACAAACTGGGGCCGACTTCCTGATTTCACTCAGAAGACTAACAATTTTGGGTTGGGTTTCACTGCAGAAGCTCAAAGGGTTGTTCGAAGTGCAAGGATTGGAAGACCTCCCGTGTTCATCAACAACTCGGGAGTAAATGCCATCGAAGATGACGTGGAGGAATCTGAATTCGACAGCTGGATCTATCCTATGACCAACGATGGACCAAACAACTGGACAACAAAGGACTTCATCCCTATTACTTTTGTTACCCAGTAATGAACTCTTTGTTTTGAATTTGTAACAGACAATTTTGTAAAACTTTATGGCCCGGTGTCTTACCCGGGGCACCGTGGCTTCATTTGTGAGGGCTTTTGTGTGCCACTTGCATATATCATTAATAAAAGCATTGGACGTTTTGCATTTCAAATTTTGCACTCCTTGTCTTTCTTTATTATATATTGCAAAACAGCTATTTTACACACACTCACATATACAGGTCTCAATCCACTCTAGATCTCACTGGTAACGAATCTGCTACTGCCAATTATGACTTCGAAAATACGATCAACTTAGCCGAAGACGAAGGTGAAGATGATTGCGAAGTTCCTGATGAGCTTGCAAGAATGCTACTTCAGGAAGAGAGGGCCATTCAGCCACATGAAGAGCTAGTGGAAACGGTGAATCTGGGTACTGAGACAGACAAGAAGGAAGTCAAGATCGGTGCAAATCTGGAGCTTAGTGTGAAACAGCAGTTGATTCAGATGCTGCATGACTACGTGGAGATCTTTGCCTGGTCTTATGAAGATATGCCTGGGTTGGATACCGACATTGTAGTTCATCGCCTGCCTACAAAAGAAGACTGTCCTCCGGTAAAACAGAAGGTTCGCCGTATGCGTCCAGAAATGTTTGAGAAAATCAAGGCCGAAGTTATGAAACAGTTTGATGCCAGTTTTCTAGCAGTAACTTCTTACCCTCAGTGGGTCGCCAATGTGGTTCCAGTACCGAAGAAAGATGGTAAGGTCAGAATGTGTGTTGATTACAGAGATTTGAACAGGGCAAGCCCTAAGGATGACTTCCATCTACCTCACATCGACGTTCTGGTTGACAATACTGCTCAGCACAAGGTATTCTCCTTTATGGATGGTTTCTCCGGTTATAATCAAATCAAAATGGCTCCTGAAGACATGGAAAAGACCACTTTCGCTACCCAGTGGGGTACCTTTTGTTACAAGGTCATGCCTTTTGGGTTGAAGAATGTTGGGGCAACATATCAGCGTGCCATGGTTGCTTTATTTCATGACATGATCCATCATGAGATTGAAGTATACGTCGACGATATGATTGGGAGGTCCCAAACTGAGGAGGAACACCTTGACCATCTACAGAAGCTGTTTGACCGGTTGAAGTTGTACAAACTGAGGTTGAACCCGAACAAGTGCACCTTCGGGGTGAGGTCTGGAAAACTGCTAGGTTTCATCGTGAGCGACAAAGGTATTCAAGTGTGAAGTGGTGAAAAACACAAGAAGGGGGGTTGAATTGTAAAACTGAAATCTAAAGCAATTGACAAGATATTTTTATCCTGGTTCGTTTGATCTCAAACTACTCCAGTCCACCCGTCAAGGTGATTTCGCCTCTCTCCAACGAGGTCTTAATCCACTATATTCAACTGAATATTACAGACTGCTTTAACAACTGCTAAAGCCTTCTTGATTCAAACCACAACCCGGTTTGTCAAGGTAACACTTTCTTACAAAGAGATAAAACTATGTGTGTGGATGTTTTCTACAAAACTGTATCACAACTGTGATGTATACACAAAATGAAGCTTAGAAACTAGATTGCTAAACAGTAATGGAATATCAGAGTGTATGGTTTAGTAAAACTAATAGAACGAAGATTATGGTTCAGCTTTTGTGCGTGTAGAGATTTTGAGAGCATTAACCATTTCAATCTTCAAAGCTTTGTTTATATAGCACTGAGATGATGAACGTTGGATGCAATATTCTTGATTCAATGCTAATAACAAGCTTTCCTTATTGAGCAGATCCTGTCTGGAATGAGGCCGTTGGAATTAATTAGCTTTCAATGCACAGTACCGTTGCTTACTTAATGCAAGTTCTGGCTTGGCTCATTCTGATTCTGCTTCGCTGCTGATGAACTATTGTGTTTCTGTATCAGAGTATTAAGCGCAGTCTTGTTCATCAGGCTTTAGCATGTACGAGAGTTGATCATCTGATTTTGACGTTCTGATGTAGCAACTTCTGATGCTGGTGTCTGAAATCAAGTTCTGATGCTGAATAGATGTGATCTTGCTTATTTCAATCAGCGTATCTGCAAGTCAGAACATAATAATTTTTAGGCAGCAGATAGTTCATTCATGACACTTTATAAATACTATATCTTTTCACTTTGTTATCATCAAAACTTAATTATAGGGTAGTAGATTCAAACATTGTTCTAACAATCTCCCCCTTTTTGATGATGACAAAAACTAGATATTTTAAATGAAAATAACGTGAAAAGGTATCTGGAATATGTATCAGAATAAGAAGTAAAAGAATAAGGAGTAAGGAAATACTCCCCCTGAGTTTATTACTTCCCTTTGATTATACGTGTTCTTCAGGATCAGATCTTTTTCTTTCTTTGAACATCAGATTATCAGAGTCTTTGACTTATCAGAGAGCAGAGCTTCAGAGCTTTTCTTGTCAGAGCTTTGCTTTGGATCAGAGTATTAGGACGATCAGAACTTCATATTGATCAGAGCAACATTGATCAGAGCTTCTAGTCTTCAGAGTGTCCAGGAGCTTCCTTGTGCCTGTAGACTTTAAACAAAACAGAAAAAAACATTTCAAGTAATAAAGTTAGAATGTTTGAGAATTTATGTCTAGTTAGCCGTTATTGATTTAAATATCATTCTTGTTCTCCCCCTTTTTGTCAGCAATCAAAAAGTGTTGGTGATGTGCTAAAACAATTAAGATCAGAAAAACTAATCATATTAATATAGTTCAGAATCAAAACAGAAAAATATTACAAAACATAATCAAACAGTACATCAGAAAATCAGGGAAAACATGAAAAAGGTCATGCATGAAAGAAAAGATTTAAGGTTGAGGAGGCAAGCGTGTGAACAGGCTCTCCAGCATCGCTTGAATCTTTTCAGAAGTCTCATTCTGCTTATGCACCATGCTGACAACAGTGTCAATCTTGCTGTCCTGCACATCCATTCTCTCTTTCATCTTCTGATCGTTTTCATCCATCCGCTGCTGCAGACGCATGTCATTCAGCCTTAGTTCTTCCAGAGTCTTCCTGTCCAAGGCAGCTTGAGAAGCATCAGAAGGAGGAGGCTTCTCAGAACTTTCAGCAACATCTTCTGCTTGACTTTCTGCCTGAATGGTCTTGTCTTCTTCTGATGGTTGCACCTTTGCAGCTTGCTGTTTCTCAGACCAAGGTTCACTGTCCAGAGGGAGCACGTCCTCTTTCAGAAGCATACTTCCAACTTCATTCAGAAGTTTGCTGAAATTTTGTTGTGCCTGCTCATAGTTGATATCCTGCAACTTGAGGGCTTCAGCACGTACCCAAAGTCTGAACTGTGACCAGAGCTGATCAGAAGCAGCTGGGTCAATCATCCCAGGACAGACTTGCTTCAAAGAAGCAATCCATTGCAGCACACCTGTTTCAAAATTCAAAATACCAGAGCCAACATCTGGTTGCTTTGGTTTTGGGATGGCAATTTTGTGTTTTAGATCAGCAAGACGGTCAAGACTGGTTAAGTCAATGAAAGTCCTGCTGGGGTTTTCAGAGGTTTTCTGAGATGCTGTTTGTTTTGGAGAAGGGGTATCAGAGTCAGATATTTCGATTGGAGTGGGTGGTGTTTTGGGAGTATTTGGTGGTGTCGATTCTGATGAGGATGGTAACTAGGGCATGATAACAGTGGTTCCACATGGCAGTTGAATTGCCAGCGGTGATGGTTGAGGTGAGTGAGGGTCAGATTGATGAGGAGAAGGAGTTTCAGAGTGGTGAAACTCTGTTTGTGGTGAAGGTGGATTAATTTCTGGTTGGGGAGAGGGAGGTGGAATCTTTGATTGCTCAGGGATCAGAGGTTCTTCTGAGAGTGGTTGTTGTTGTTGTTCTGGTTCTGGTTGTTGTTGTTTTGGTTGTGGAGGAGGAACATTTTGTGGTTCAGAGTTTGGTTGAGCAGAGGCATGTTGACGCTCAATATCAGACAACACTTGGTCAAGTGTTGTTGTTGTTGAAATTGTTGGTTGTTTGGGGTGTTTGGTTCTAGGTCTTCTGAGCTTTAATGCCTCAGAAGGGTCTTCTTCTTGTATGGTTTCATCAATGGTAGGGATGGGAATTGATATTCTATGAGAGGTTTGAGGAGGGATAGATGCTGGAATAGTAAAAGAATTTGAAATAGGGGCAGCAGATGAAATACCTCTTTTCTTTGGAGTCTGCTGAGATGATCCTTCTGATGGCGCTTTCCTCTTCTTTGTCTTCTTCAGAGTCACTTCTGGTTGGGGTTGACGCAGATCTCTGATATTCAGCTTTGGATCTGTATCATCTGCCTTGTACGCATCTGGGTACCTGAGAAACATCTCTGGTTTGGATTCCATTTCAGAAAATACCGGAAAATCACTCGGAGGCACTCTTCTGCTGGAGATATCAGCAGTGGAAGTAGCTCTGGGTTCCTTCTGAATATTCTCTATTAGCTTCATCTTTTTCAGATTCTTTGCGTTCAGAGGTTTCCCAATTGTTGGTTCAATAGTGCTCAGCTCTTGAGCTTCTATCAGATGCTCAATCAGTCTATTCTCTGTCAGAATATCTGATATCAACCTTCCAAAAGGTATCCAGTCCCTCTTGGTTCTTTCTTCTTCCCTTGTTTCTTTCACACTGGTTCTGAGGTGGTTGAATAGGAAGTGAGCCAGATTGATCTTTACCTTCTGATCAATAAAGTAGATCAGAAACTGCTGATCCACGTTTATGTAATCAGGAGAACTTGTTGGTTTCCTGTGGTTGAAGCACCCCAGAATAATCTTAGCCCATACTCTGCAGTGATCCTTCAGATCTTTAATCTTGCTGCTGGGCATCCCAAGAGTGAAAATCCTGTTAGCTACCTGGAGATATGAAGATTGGGATCTTCATTTCGACGAGATTGAAGGGACTTAAATATAGAATACACAATTTTTGGCCTTAAGATACCGCGATTATGTTCATGATATGATATGAATGTAATGCTCTGAATTTTATGGGGAATGACGCCATATAAGACAGACTATGTTGGAGAAACCAAGCACATTATACAGTAATCCCACAGAGGAAGAGGTTGTAACTCCACTGGGGAAACAAATTCATAGACTTCAAATGAGAGACTCTTGAATGATTTACATCAGTGTTGAGACTGGACAAGAAATGATTTACATCAGTACGAAGACTGGAAAAAGAAATGATTTACATCAGCACTGTGACTGGAAAAGAAATGATTTACATCAGCACTGTGACTGGAAAAGAAATGATTTACATCAGCACTGTGACTGGAAAAGGAAATGATGGACATCAGTACTGTGACTGGAAAAGGAAATGATGGACATCAGTACTGAGACTGGAAAATGATTGACCTCAACACTGTGGCTGAAAAACAAAATGATCGACATCAGCACTGTGGCTGGAAAACAAAATGATTGACATCAGCACTGTGGCTGGAAAACAAAATGATTGACATCAGCACTGTGGCTGGAGATAAACATCTCTGATTTCTGAATTTTACCAAGAACGGTAACACATTTCTGCTCTAACCAAGATATCGCTTGAAAAGGATAAAATAACAAACTTCCCCACGGGACTTTTCCGAAGGGATGCCATTTGATGAGTAGACATTATTGTTGGGGATACACAAGCTGCTCAAATAAAGAGGCCGCCACTTGCTTCCTTTCAAAGGTGTCAATAACATACAAGCTGCTCATGAAGAGACCGCCACTTGCTGTCTTCAAAGAATATTAAAACACACAAGCTGCTCATGAAGAGTCCGCCACTTGTTGCCAAAAACCCACAAGCTGCTCATAAAGAAGCTGCCACTTGCTGTCTTCAAAAAAATATCAAAGCACACAAGCTGCTCATGAAGAGTCTGCCACTTATTGCCAATAACCCACAAGCTGCTCATAAAGAAGCTGCCACTTGCCGTTTTCGAGGGAACAATAACACACAAGTTGCTCAAATAGATAAGCTGCCACTTGCTGTCTTCCAAAAATACTAACGTACAAGCTGCTCATGAAGAAGCTGCCACTTGCCGTTTTCCGTACAAGCTGCTCATGAAGAGACCGCCACTTGCCGTTTTCAAAAAGTGTTGATAACATACAAGTTGTCCATGAAGAGACTGCCGCTTGCTGTTTTTAAAAAGTGTTGATAACATACAAGTTATCCATGAAGAGACTGTCGCTTGCTGTTTCTCAAGAGTATCCATAACACACAAGTTGCTCATGAAGAGACCGCCGCTTGCTGTTTCTTTTCAAAATTACCAATAACACACAAGTTGCTCATGAAGAGACCGCCGCTTGTCGTTTTCTTTTCAAAATTACCAATAACACACAAGTTGCTCATGAAGAGACCGCCGCTTGTTGTTTTTAAAGTTGTTAATAACATAATAAGTTGCCTCGTGAAGAGACTGCCGCTTGATGTTTTCGAAGGTGACAATAACACACAAGTTGCCTCATGAAGAGACTGCCGCTTGCTGTTTTGAAAAGATGTTGATAACATACAAGTTGCCTCATGAAGAGACCGCCGCTTTCTATTTTCAAAGGTGACAATAACATACAAGTTGCTCATGAAGAGGCTGCCGCTTGCTGTTTTCTCTAAGGTATCAGTAACATACAAGTTGTCTCATGAAGAGACTGCCTCTTGCTGTTTCCTTTCAAAATTACCAATAACACACAAGTTGTCTCATGAAGAAACTGCCGCTTGTTGTCTTTTTAAGGTATCAATAACACACAAGTTGTCTCATGAAGAAACTGCCGCTTGTTGTCTTTTCAAGGTATCAATAACACACAAGTTGTCTCATGAAGAAACTGCCGCTTGTTGTCTTTTCAAGGTATCAATAACACACAAGTTGTCTCATGAAGAAACTGCCGCTTGCTGTTTGTCAAGAGTATCCATAACACACAAGTTGTCTCATGAAGAAACTGCCGCTTGCTGTTTGTCAAGAGTATCCATAACACACAAGTTGTCTCATGAAGAAACTGCCGCTTGCTGTTTGTCAAGAGTATCCATAACACACAAGTTGTCTCATGAAGAAACTGCCACTTGCTGTTTGTCAAGAGTATCCATAACACACAAGTTGTCTCATGAAGAAACTGCCGCTTGCTGTTTGTCAAGAGTATCCATAACACACAAGTTGTCTCATGAAGAAACCGCCGCTTGCTGTTTGTCAAGAGTATCCATAACACACAAGTTGTCTCATGAAGAAACTGCCGCTTGCTGTTTTCAAAAAGATACCCATGAAATATCGTGAAGATATTGTTGGGGAATAAAGTTCATCTTCAATGGGGAACCATGAATAAATACTTCTTGAGGAGACCAAGTATTTACGTTGCAAAATAAATGCACTCTCCACCTAGGTTTCACAGCCTAGAGAGATCCACAGGGTATCGTTCACAAGAGACAAAGCTCAATCCAGGAATAAAATGGAGAGAAAATAGTCAAACAAGACTCCACCCAATGAGGAAACAACTCAAATGGGGATTTATCCTATCCAGAGATGGAAAAGGAAAGCTAAAGCAAGATTCTTCAACGAGAGTTAACTCAGTGGGGAATTAGAAAGGAGGCGCACTTTCTGCTTAAGTTGACATTCTATTTGGAAAGATCAAATACACTATTTGAATAGACATAACCAAGGTATACGTACTCAAAGACATCAACAAATACAACTGTGCATGCATGATGCAAGTGTGAATGAATAAATGAATGTCATTTATATGCTGACAAAACAGACAGGCAAGATAAACTGGAGATGACAAGACATCATAGCACAACCCAACACTCAGCTAATCTCAACAGGATGGGAACATTACTGGAGATAAAACACAGGCCATCATTGGAGTAAAGTCCTTTTACAAGGTTTAAATCTCTGGAGAGGAAGATATTTCAGGTAGAAAACTCAAAGTCCAGTCTTCTATTGCAAACAATCCATTGAAAGGATAACAACACAAACAAAGTTCCAGTTGGAAAGAAGTCTTGCTTAGCTAGAGATACTGGGAACACCACCCTCTGATAGTGTATGAAAAACATATCTTGACAAATCTGGATTGCCCCTGGGATTAATTTTGGATGCCCCAAGTTTACTGCTGATGAGCTGCATGTTGCACGACAATTCTTGCGAATAGCTTCACTTCTAACATGCCCCAAGCTATCTGGTTGATGAGGAGAAATCATCTCAAGAGGATTTTACAAAAGACCTGGCATTCACCATGCTCTGGTGTCTTCAAACTCTTAGAGGAATTCATCAAATCTCGACGTGATTGCCCCGGATTGACTGTAGTTGGCACAACAAAGTCTTCAAATTTTGCCCCAAAAGAGGGTAAACAAGTTGGGAAAGCATTAACTGGGAGAAGCAACATGTTCGTGCTTATGGTCTTCAGGTGACATGCCCCTGCATATGATTTTTTTCTTGAAATGATTCTCTAATTACTCAACAGAGTTTCAGGCCTTAAAAGAATAAAACTCATCACTGGTGCTTATGTGAGCTTCCTTGATATCAAACAAATGTTTTGCAGTTAGAAAAAGTTTACAATGAGAATGAAAATTCTAATGCAACAGTTATGTAAGTCTTGAAGATTTTGAAAGATATCGCACAAATTTTGCGAGTTAAAGCACCATTTATTTTTGTATAGGAAAAACATATGATACCAACATAACTATTTAGAACATTCATGGGAGTCAGGAACACTATCTCATTGAAGTATGCTTTCAAAATAACCTTGCTTCAATTAGGACTTTTGAAGGTTGTAACGTGGTCTGGTTCATGGTTTTTAGAAAGAAGATTTTAAGGCTCAAAATATTTGGTGCCCACCCCCTTCATGATGTTCTCCAACCCTATGTTCAGTTAATTCAAACATGAGTGTTCATCTCTCAAAAGGATTTTGTGACGGTCAAGGAAACGACGAGGCTTTCGGAGTAGAAACCAACCTCATGTCTTCGTGTTTGTAGTCACCAATTTGTTCTTTGTTGAGGACTTTTCTTTGCAGTCCTTTTCTTTGCAATTTTCATTTTCCCTAACTTTTGCCTGAACTAATTCTTTTGAATTGATAGTCCAGCGGGATGCCTTAGTTTTTGCCTAAGTCGTAAGTTTTCATGTTTTTTGACTTAGCAGGCTTTTCTTTTTTCTCGATTTTTGGCTTTTTGAACAAAATGTGTGACATTAGCTTGTATTTGCTTGTTGAGAAGATTGTGATTGCCTCATTTCTTGATGAATGAGGGATAACATTGTGGTTCTACATTCTCTAGATTCATTATACATGAAGGATAGCCCTCGTAGTTTCTCTTCAAAAAACATCTTCCTTATGAATTTCGAACACTCAGTCAGATTAACTAAAAACTACCCTGCCCCAGGTTAAAATTCAAGGTTTTTTGTATAGAAAAGAAACTTCTGCTTCAAAGGCTCAAAAGGGGTTATCAAGGGATTATCTTCCTTATATCTCCGGTGTTTAGGGATTTGAAACAATGCCTGTACATCATCAGCAAGATTTTATCCAAAAGCAAACAAGCAGAGATTTTGTGTTCTTTAGATCATCATCCTCCCTTCAATCTCTGCCTAGGCAAGAGAATGGGCAACAAGTTGGTATCATAATGCAAAAAGAAATTTAAAATTTGAAAACAAATATGAGTGAAACGAATGAATTTCTTCAAGACAAACATATTCATTGTATTAAGATAATCATTCAGATGCAAACAAATTCTTACATGCAAACAATGTTTTGATAAACAAGAAAAATTACAAAAAGCAGAAATAAGTTAATGATCGGGGAAAGCTTTCCATCTGGACTTGAATCACCGAAAACATCCTTCAAAAATCAAAGTCACTATCAATCGTGTTTACTCTTCGGCGCATGCTTGATTTGAACTTCAAAACCAACGTCCTTGAATGACAAGATACCACTTCTGGCCAACTTCTGAACCTCAATCTTCAAAGCAAAGAAATCCTCCAAGTCATGCGTAGGAGCACCTTGATGAAAAGTACAAGCCAAATCAGCTTTGTAGTACCAATGTATCTTCTTGGGAACCTTCGGTGGAGGTCGAGTCTGAACCAAATTCCTCTGCATCAGGATAGGGAACAACTCTGTATAGGTAATTGGAATTGGATCCAAACTGGGTTTTCCTTTGATTAGGAACTTGCTGATTCTGTTGATGAATAGGAGAAACATGATGATTCTGACAAAGATTATTTCTTCCTCTGGTTCTCTTCTTGGAAAAGTTATTATCAAACTTCTTCACACCATTAGTTGAGCTACCATCTTCATATGAACATCCCTTCCCAACATCTTCTTCTAGACGCACTCCCACGTTCACCTTGTCAGGAAAGTCATTAGGTGCATTAACCATCACCTTCTCATGAGAGAATGATTTTAGAGTTTCAGTGAATACTTTTATCATCGCTCCCTCCCTCCTAGAAGGATTGACTTGGGCGGCAACCAAAATTTCGACCAAACCAGTTAAGTGCTCCACACTAGCTTTCAAATTAGTCATCTCTCTACGAAGTTCAGAAACCTCTTGCTTGATATTCTCCATTGTTCTCTTAGCGCGAGTGTTGTACTGGTGAGACCAAAGGAAAAATAAGACTCGGAAAAGACCTTTGAAAGTGAAACAAAAAATGTAGAATGATGTATGATATGCAAAAGAGAGTTTTTATTTGATTTTCAAGGAACTCAAGATATTAAGTTGTAAACATCAATGTATGAAGATAGAAGATGAATTTTAAATTGGCTCCAAACATTAATCAAGTTATCATCAAGATCAATCATCCATTTTGGTGGATTAGGGTTTTCTCCCTATCAACACCCAAGATCCATTGAGCTTGACGAAACTTGTGATGTTTACAAAGAAAGACCTCCAAATTCCTTCAAAGTCAAGTGAAAGGGGTTTTATGGATGCATGAATGCATGGCTATGCAACAACCACCAGCAAGGTCACAAATAAAGTCGAAAGGTTCAACGTCACGAGCATGGAGTCAAGGTAAGGAACACCCCCAAGGTATGTACTAACGGTTTAATCACACCTGTAGAACAAGGTTCTAAGAGTTCCCGGAGTCTACATTCCACCTTCGGATATTACCAACGTCTTGATTACTCAATAATCAGCAATATTCTCAAGAGAAACTCATCCGAGCGTAGCATCGCGTAACAATTACTTCCGGATTACTCCGTTATAATCTCCGCGCTACACCTAAAAGGCCAAGATGGGTTAGGGTTCTACGGTTCCCAGCTTCTCTGGCTCCCAGGTCGAAAATAATAATGTCTTCCCGATTACTCGGTAAACAAATATTACGTTCAAAAGGGCCTTCCACTGAGTGGGGGATCTCATGCCTCCTTCTTCGGGATTACTCCCTCAAAGTTAACATGACTATACCGCCCATCCTATTCCTAAGTGTAACTTAGTCCGGGTATAGGACTTGTCCTTTGTAAATATTATCAACACCCAAATAATCATAATATATACACATAATCAAACAATCAAATAATGATAAAACAGATAAAACAAATTAGGCTTAACCCACTTAGGGATGGACCAGCAAGAGGTCAATCTTTCCCCAGCAGAGTCGCCAATTCTGTAGCGGTGAAAATCGGAGATCAAGCTATTAATTAACTTGACTCACAAAAGCAAGAGTCGCCACCGCGCTTTATTGTTTCCAAGGTAAAAGGGAAAAGAGCGAAATAAAACCCTAAAGTATGCAATGTAAATTAATATTTAAAAGTAATGAAAATACAATGCGTTTTTAAAAGAGATCGAGAGTTCGGGGGTTGGTTATACAATGGGAAGGTATTAGCACCCAATGCATCTGCGGTACTCCGCAGGAACCTTTTGAAATATCTGTTTTTGGTTAAAATTGTTTGTTTGATTAAAATGGTTTATTTGGTTAAAAGATGGGTATGGACGAGATTTTTGAAGATACGACGACCTAGTGTCGAAGTTTTGACTTAAAAGATGTGAGTTTGAAAATGGAGTCTTTTGGGAAAATTGTCTTAAGTTTTGAAAAATAGTAAGCAAACAAAACATGAATGAGGCTATTCGCACGATTGTAGAAGATGTATTTGATGACGTGAAGTCAACTAATTTAAATCTTTCCCTTGGAGTAAATCGAACAAGTAAAATAAGATGAGTCAGCAAAGTATAAGCATTCGAAAATTCACAAGAAAACAAATCTAATGAAACAGACTAATGATCAAAGACATCGAGAAATTAAAATGACAAAGATATTTAAATAAAAGAAAATGAAACTAATTATCTAAGTCAAAATTCTAAGATTACTTACTAAAATAGTTCTAAACTAATTATAAATTCTAAAGTTATGAAATTAATTCTAAAATTACTACACTAGATCTAAACTAGATTAAAATTTTAATATTAGCAAATTAAATCTAAACTAAATTAAATTCTAAGGTTACTAAATTCAATCTAAAACAAATGAAAATTTCAAAATTACTAAACTAAATCTAAATCAAATAAAATTCTAAAACTAATAAACTAAACTTAAATCAAATAACAACTCTAAAGTTATTAAACTAAAAAAAAATTATAAACTTATTAAACTAATTCTAAATCAAATAAAAATTATAAAGTCATTAAACTAAAACTAAAATTAAACTTATTCTAAATCAAATAAAAATTATAAATTTATTAAACTAATTCTAAATTAAATAAAAATTTTAAAGTTAACTAAATAAAAGTCAAATAAAATTCTAAAGTCACTAAACTAAAACTAAACAAATAAAATTCTAAAGTTAACTTAAATAAAATTAAATAAAATTCTAAAGTTATTAAACTAAACTAAAACAAATAAAATTCTAAAATTTACTAAATGAAATAAAATTCTAAAGTTATAAAATAAAACTAAAACAAAATAAAATTCTAAAGTTATTAATTATGATTCTAAATATTTTAAAGTTATAAAATAAATCTAAACTAATTAAAAAAATTCTAAATTAATATTAAACTAAATTTAAATATAAAATTTACTAATATTTTGTTTATATTTTTTTTTATCAGTCAAAAGAAGTTATATTATGTTAGTTTCATGAGCTATTCTCATGTACAAACTAATTAATTTATGTTTAGAGAATTTTAACAAGGCATTTCAAGAAAGCATTTGAACAACTAGCATTAAAGTCCACATCAGTAAATATTCGGTACCAACCATGTTAGAGATATCACAAAGCCAATATTTACTTGTTCCATTAACGTCTTGGAGGCATATATTGCACATGCTTATCTGCACAAATTGCCTGCATCTCTTCTGGAAGAGCTTCTGAGACAGCAAGATAATTAAAGACAGTATAACAACATGGTATTGGTCTTATATTTAAAAAGACAATAAAAATAATGTACCAGACAAAAATCCAAAACTCCCAAACCAGTTCTAGAATAGAAAAAAACTACAAAAAGGTGGACACAATTCATGAAAATGTAACATGCATTTAAACTCTCTGCTCAATCTAAAATCAATCAAGCATCAAAGTATCAGAGAGAAAATACCCGATCGAAAACGGTGATGACCAACGGTTGGCGGAGGAGGCGGAGTGGCCTTTTGCAAAGGAGAAGGGATTATGCTGTGCGTTTGCGTATGGCAGAGTGAGGACGGCTGATGCGAGTTCGCGGAGCTGAGCATGTGCGTCGGTGAGGGATGTTCACGGTTGAGGCTTGCGGATTGATGGATGATCCGGTTGGAATGCAAATAACGTAAGGCTCTTACCAATTGCTTCGCAATTGCTTGAACTTGTTCTTCGGGAAGGCATTTGTCATCCTCAAGAATCTCAAATAGCTCACCTTGTGCGAATTCGTGCTTCATTATGAACTTCATGGCAACAATCTGTCCAGTGTGCTTGCATCTCCCTTTGTAGACTTTGCCGAAGGAACCTTCTCCGACGAGCTCGATCACGTGGTAGTTCTCCACCGAACCTATTGTTGGATCGGAAGAAAGTGGAGCTCAGAGAGAAAGAGAGAGGGTGAAGGGAATAATGATGTATTATGGATCGGTTGAGATGGAAAAGTGATGATGCAGTACACGCTAGATGATGAGAATAGTGGCTATTACCGACGAAGCGGTCGGAGTAGAGTCCGGATTTGAGGACGTGGGCATGGACGGAGGTGCCGTGGTGGAAGGAGGAGGTTTTTGACGCAGGTTTGGAGGAGGGAAGCGTAGATGACGGAGGAAATTGGGTTTCCGGTGAGAGGTTGTGTGATGCCGTGGCGGAGAGAGGAAGTGGATTTTGTTGGTTTAATGAAAGGGAGTATATAGGTTTGAAGCGTGGTAGAAGTTATGTGGTGGCTGTTAGGCGAGCTGGTAGTAGCAGGTGACTGAAAATTCTTGCTGAAGTTGCCGTGCTCTTTGAAGAGCTGCTCAAAATGAGGCTTACAGTAAAGAACACCTTCCATTGAAGAATAGTTGCTCAGCTTCTTTGGTTCCTTTGCAGTGAGTGCATCTGAAGCAAGCTTTATGGTAAGAAGTACCATCAGCCGAAAGTTGATCAACAGGATAAACCGTTTTTCACAAGCCTTACACTTGAGCTGAGTGCCAATAAACGACATCGCCGTAGCTTCCTAGATCTGAATTGACCACAAATTCGAAATGCAAAAGCTACTAGATCAGCTTCAGAGGATGATTTCGTGGATCGGTGAAGATGGATAGGGGAGGTTGAATTCGCGGAGTAGATTGAAGGGTAGCTAGCCGACGTTGATGGAAATTGAAATGAATTGAAGGGAAATGTTGTTTGTGTGACAGTATGAAGGGATATTGGGGGAGGGTGTTATGGTGAGGTTTCGTGAGTAGAAGAGGAAGAACTGACGCAGATGGAGTTGTTGGCAATTGGATGGTTGTGTTGTTGTATATCTTTTTTCACAAAGAAAAGGAAGACTATTTAAATAGTCAGATGAAGAGGAAAAATGATTTCAGCTTGCAATCATATCCGTCCATTATTTTCATTAATCCTGCACAACTTCTATCAACCAATTAGAAAAAAGAATAGCTTGACAAAAAATTAATGATTAAAAATCCCTCTAAAAATAAAAATGACTTAAAAACCTGAAAGTGTACAAATTAATGCAATTTAAAATATATTTTTTTGAATTTTTCTGAATAAAAAATAAAGACCGAAAATGATAAAAAAACGGACGAAAATTTATCCGAAAAATAAAACGAACACATTAAAATAATCTACATGTCACAAAGATTAAAGAAAAAATATTCAAGAAGTCAAAAATCAAAAATAAAATAATAATAAAATATCAGACTAAACAGACGTCTAAGGTTAAAAACGAGACTTCGAACTGTACCAAGAAATAAAGCGAGCATACCGTCATAATCTACGCAAAGCGCAGATTCATAAAAATGATCGGTAAAAGGTGAAAACTTGAAATATTTTTCTCGCTATTTTTCGCACAGTGTCGAATCGCTTTTAACAGTTTGTCTATGAAACCAAAATATTTTTATTATCGACATATAAACAACTTGGAGAAACGAGTAAAGAGATAAAAATGCATGAAGTGAAAATGTCAGGTGTTTCACAACTGAACGACGATGCAAACTTTGATTTAAACTGACTTTTCCTGGTCAACTTAAATACGACTAATGATGCAAAATGTGATGAATGAAGGTATTTACTAATGATTGTGACCAAATAACAAAATATGATATGAAATGTGCGACTGAAAAAATTAGGGGCGAAATTAAGGGTGCAACGGTGTGCCTTGATGAATCAGTCTTCACGAATCCACAATCAACCGTACTTCTGGCTTGGGAGATTCTGAACCCTAATCGAGGCATGACGCCTGATGCTCTTGATTCAGATCTGTTTCCTGCAAATGAAATCAAAGAAACAAGAAACACACACTTCGTGCTTGATTAGAAGTTAGTGATACATAGGCTAAGAATGTTCAAAATATTTGACAATTTCTGCATAGTCAAAGCTCGAAGGTGAGACGTTAAAATCGACCGTATTTAGTGACCTTGACTTTTGTATAAAAAATGCAAAAATGCAAGTGGGATCTTAGGTCAAAAATTGGGGTACAACACTACCACACCTATATCAGCACATCTTTCAGCCATGTCCACACAACGGACGCCACCACCACTTTGACCGATTAGCCTTGCAATGAGATCTTCAGAAATCACAATCTTCTTCCCCATGACAGAGGAGATGACCAGGTGTTTTGAAACCTTGGCGTGAATCCAAAATTCCTTGACCAGCGCTGGGAATGTTGGTCCAACCAACCTATCGAAATACCTTTCCCACTTTTGAGCCCTAACTTCTTCAGTTAGGTCAAAACCATTCTCCTTCAAGCTTTCAAAATCAATGATTAACTCAGAGAGCACTTCAAGGTTCTTCACGGGAGTGAGGAGAGTTCTGAGTGGCACTTGATATTGCTCAGAAGTTGCTTTCTTCTGATTACCTGCAGAAACGCTACTGGAGGATGCCATGTTCACACTAAAAGGGTTTTGAGAATGAACTGAGGAAAAAGGTTTGCAAGAGATGAACTCAGAAATATGCAGAAAATGCTTGAGTGTTAGTGAGAAAGCGTAAAGAATAAGAATGAGAGATTAATGTGCTTAAATAGAGTTTTCAAAACTATTTTGAAAAGATAAACGTTTTTAAGAGAGAGAAAAATCATGATTGCCATTTAAAAGCATGATTACTTTTCATTAAATGCTTGCTGATTTTGGGGGATTTGAGAAAGATACTTAAAAACGGTTACCAGACATGTGTCTCAATGTACCCAATCATCGCTTTGCCTTCTCAGAAGCGTGCACGCGTTCTGCTTCAGAGATATGCTGATGATTGGATGACACTTGTTTGATGTAGTGATCAGCACGTCTGTCTTTGAGATTAGACTCTCAGATCTTTAGAATTGCATCTGATACAATCTGCATGTTCTATCTTTCTGAAAGGAGATTGATCAGAGGTTCACAGTAAAATAATTACATTCTGAAAGTAAATATATGGAATTAAAACATTTTCACTCTGGACACACTTTCATGCTGAGATGTTTCAGAATGAAATTAAACCTATCTTCTGAAAGGGGTTTAGTAAAGATATCAGCACATTGATGGTCTGTATCTATAAATTTTAAGTTCAAAATACCTTTCTGAATATAGTCCCTAATGAAGTGATGTTTTATTTCTATATGCTTAGCTCTAGAATGTAAAATAGGATTCTTACTTAAGCAAATAGCAGAAGTATTATCACAAAATATAGGAATGTTACTCTCAAAAATCTGGAAGTCTTCAAGCTGACTTTTCATTTGGAGCATTTGTGTGCTACATCCTGCTGCTGCTATGTACTCAGCTTCTGCTGTTGACAGAGCAATTGTTGATTGCCTTTTGCTGGACCAAGAGATCAGATTTTCTCCCAGAAACTGGAAGCTTCCAGAAGTACTTTTACGTTCCACTCTGTCTCCAGCAAAATCAGCATCACAGTAGCCTACTAAGCTGTAATCACTAGATTTTCTATAAAACAAACCCAGATTAGTAGTACCTTTCAGATACTTGAAAATTCGCTTAACAGCTGTTAAGTGAGATTCTCTAGGATCTGATTGGAATCTAGCACAGATACAAACACTGAATAATATGTCAGGTCTTGAAGCAGTCAGATAGAGGAGAGAACCAATCATACCTCTGTAGACTTTCTGTTCTACATTTTTGCTTACCTCTTCTCTTTCCAGAATGCACGTGGGATGCATTGGAATCTTTGATGGCTTACATTCTGACAGGTCAAATTTCTTCAGAAGATCTCTGATGTATTTGCTCTGATGAATGTAAGTTCCTTCTAGAGTTTGATTGATCTGAATTCCCAGAAAGAATTTCAGTTCCCCCATGAGGCTCATCTCAAATTCTGCCTGCATACACTTAGCAAATTTTCTTCCAAGAGAAGGATTAGTATAACCAAAGATGATATCATCAACATAGATTTGACAGACTAAGATGTCACTCTTAACTGTTTTACAGAATAGAGTAGTGTCCACTTTCCCTCTGGTGAATTCATTTTCAAGCAGAAAGTTACTTAGCCTTTCATACCAAGCTCTGGGAGCTTGTTTCAGACCATACAGTGACTTCTTTAGTTTGAAAACATGTTCTGGATGTTTTGTATTTTCAAAACCTGGGGGTTGGTGAACATAAACTTCTTCTTCTATATAACCATTTAAGAATGCACTTTTGACATCCATCTGATACAGAGTGATGCCTCTATTAACAGCAAATGAAATTAAAAGTCTGATAGATTCTAACCTGGCGACTGGGGCAAAGGTTTCTGTATAGTCTATCCCCTCTTGCTGACTATAACCTTGTGCAACCAGTCGTGCCTTGTTTCTGATGACTTCACCTTGTTCATTTAGCTTGTTTCTGAACACCCATCTTGTTCCAATGACGTTGAATCCTTTTGGTCTGGGAACAAGATCCCATACGTCGTTTCTGGTGAATTGATTCAGCTCTTCTTGCATTGCCAGAATCCAGTCATTATCCAGAAGTGCTTCATCAATAGAAGAAGGTTCAATCAGAGACACCAGTCCCATAAGAGTTTCTTCAGAGTTTCTGAAGCTTGCTCTTGTTCTGATTGGATCTTCCTTTCTTCCTAGGATAGTCTCTTCTGGGTGATCCAAGCTGCTTCTGGGTAATCTCTTCTGAGGTTGATCAGCAGCTGTTGTAGGATTTCTAGCAGTGCTTCTTTCAGACGTTGAAGGAATGTTTGTGTTGAGAGCTTCTGATGACTTGTCTTCAGAACCTGCAAATTCAATTTCTATACCTGCAAAAATTTCATTCTGCTTTGACTTTTCAGAGTCAAGCTTATCATCAAAACAAACACTGATTGATTCTTCCACAATCTGTGTTTCTGTATTGTATACTCTGTACCCTCTTGAGCGTTCAAAGTATCCTAACATAATACACTTCTGTGCCTTAGAGTCAAACTTGTTCAAATAATTCTTTGTATTTAATATAAAGCAAGTACATCCAAATGGATGAAAATATGAAATGTTGGGCTTTCTGTTCTTCCACAATTCATATGGAGTCTTTTCCAGAATAGGTCTTATTGAGATTCTATTCTGAATGTAGCACGCTGTGTTTATTGCCTCTGCCCAGAAAGTCTTAGCAACGTTTGTCTCATTGATCATGGTTCTGGCCATTTCTTGCAATGTTCTGTTCTTTCGTTCTACAACTCCATTTTGTTGGGGAGTTCTAGGACAAGAGAAATCATGCAGAATGCCTCTGTCATTAAAGAATGACTCAAAATCTTTATTTTCAAATTCTCCACCATGATCACTTCTGACTTTAATGATTCTAAGATCTTTTTCATTCTGAACTTGGTTACAGAAGGTAACAAACACAGAGTGTGACTCGTCCTTGTGCCTTAAGAACTTTACCCATGTCCATCTGCTATAGTCATCTACGATTACTAACCCATACTTCTTACCACTGACTGAAGCAGTTTTAACTGGTCCAAATAAGTCAATATGCAGAAGTTCTAATGGCTTAGAGGTAGAAACAACATTTTTGGATTTAAAGGAAGGTTTTGCAAATTTGCCTTTCTGACATGCTTCACACAGAGCATCTGAATTGAACTTCAAATTAGGAAGTCCTCTGACCATATTGAGTTTGTTAATCTGAGATATTCTTCTCATACTAACATGCCCCAATCTTCTGTGCCAGGTCCACTGCTCGTTGTTAACAGACAGAAGACATTTTACATTCTGACTCTTTAGTTCAGAAAGTTTGATTTTGTAAATGTTGTTTTTCCTCTTACCATTAAACAGGATAGTCCCATCTTTCTGACTAACAACTTTACATGATTTTTGATTAAAGATTATATCATAACCGTTATCACTTAATTGACTTATGGATAACAGATTATGCATCAATCCATCTACTAGCAGAACATTATTAATAGAGGGAAGATTTCCATTACCTACAGTTCCAGAGCCAATTATCTTTCCCCTCTGATTGCCTCCAAAGCCAACGTGGCCTCCAGGCTTAAGTTCCAGGCTTGGAACATATGCCTTCTTCCCGTCATGTGTCGTGAGCAGCCAGAGTCCAGGTACCATGACTGGTGTTTCTGATTTGCTGCTAAAGATATCTGCAACATGTATTATTTTATCCTTAGGTACCCAGATTTTCTTGGGTCCTGATTTGTTAGTTTTACCAAAACTCTGGTTGAATTTTGGTTTCACAGAGTGCTTACTGCTAGTATATTTGATATCATGTGTGTGACCATACACAAAGTGTGAATTTAGAGGAGTGTGTTTAATGGTTAAGTCCATGACATTCTTTGGTGTAGGAACCTTACCTTGGTATCCTATTCCTTTCCTGTCGTTTCTGCTAACTCCATAGATCATTGAAGCCATTTTGCTTCTATCTATGCTTTTAGCTAGGAACTTCTGGAAACTGTGATCATACTCCTTGATGATCTCATCAGCGTTGCTGGGAGTTTCAGAAATTGGTTCCTTCTGAGAGTTTTGTAAAGTGTTTTCTAATTTTGAAATCTTATTTCTCAGCTCAGAATTTTCCAATTTGAGACTCTCAGACTTATTAGAGTCAGATTCAAGATTCCTTTTCAGGTCTCTGAATTTAGCTCTAATCTGCTGATAACGTTCCAGAATCTCATTAAGGCTTTCAGCAAGTTCAGCCTTTGTAAAGTTAACAGCGAAGTTAGGAAATACCTCTTCAGTGTCTGATTCTGAGTCTGATTCAGAAGCTTCACTATCTTCTGAAATGTTAGCCATGAGAGCTATGTTTGCCCTTTCATCATCTGATTCTGAGTCAGCTTCAGACGAGTCAGAGTCATCCCATGTGGCCATGAGACTTTTCTTCTTCTCTCTTCCAAACTTCTTTTTGGGCTTTTCCCTCTGAAGCTTTGGGCAGTCACTCTTGTAGTGTCCTTGCTCATTGCACTCATAGCAGATGATGTCTTTGGTGTTTGGCTTCTTGCTACTGGAGGAGCCTTCAGATCTTCTGTATCCAGAGGAAGAATCTGTCCTTCTGTATCTGGAAGAAGACTCGTTCTGATCAGATCTTCTGGGATTCCTGAACTTCCTTTGTCTTTGCTTCCACAGTTGATTTACTCTTCTGGAGAGAAGGGAAAGTTCGTCTTCTTCTGATGAGGATCCATCAGATGTTTCTTCAACTGCCTGCAAAACTTTAGACTCAAATTTTCTGTTAGATTTTAATGCTAAAGGCTTACCTTGCTTCTGAGGCTCATCAGCTTCTAGCTCTATCTCATGACTTCTGAGGGAGCTGATAAGTTCCTCCAGAGTGATTTTGTTGAGATCTTTAGCTAGCTTCAGAGCAGTAACCATAGGCCTCCACTGTTTGGGTAAACTTCTGATGATTTTCTTGACATGGTCAGCAGTAGAGTATCCTTTGTCCAGAACTTTGAGACCAGCTACCAGAATCTGGAATCTAGAGAACATAGTTTCAATGGATTCAGATTCTTCCATTTTGAACGCCTCATACTTCTGAATGAGCGCCAGAGCTTTTGTTTCTTTGACCTGAACGTTGCCCTCATGCGTCATTCTGAGAGAATCAAAGATATTTTTTGCTGTGTCTCTGTTGGAGATCTTTTCATACTCAGTATAGGAGATGGCACTGAGGAGGATGGTTCTGGCCTTGTGGTGATTCTTGAAGT
This sequence comes from Vicia faba, assembly GCA_948472305.1. NCBI lineage: Eukaryota > Viridiplantae > Streptophyta > Magnoliopsida > Fabales > Fabaceae > Vicia > Vicia faba. The sequence continues at coordinate 106,517,706 of OX451741.1, forward strand.
CACGCTTTTGTTGATCAGACATTGTTTTTCTATCAATCTTCTGACCACTTGCATTCACAGGGTGCGTGTATCCATCTGTCACCATATCCCACAGATCAGCATCATGTGCTAGAAAGAAGCTTTCAATTCTGTCTTTCCAGTAATCAAAGTTTTCTCCATCGAAGACTGGAGGTTTGCCACTGAATCTGTCTCTGTCCTCATTGTTGTCATTGCTGATGTGAGAATTGTTTCCTGCCATTGTGTTTTTCTGACGCTGGATCTTGTACTGACACGGTTAAGTGGTTTAGCTCAGAACCAGGCACTCTGATGCCAATTGAAGTGGTGAAAAACACAAGAAGGGGGGGTTGAATTGTAAAACTGAAATCTAAAGCAATTGACAAGATATTTTTATCCTGGTTCGTTTGATCTCAAACTACTCCAGTCCACCCGTCAAGGTGATTTCGCCTCTCTCCAACGAGGTCTTAATCCACTATATTCAACTGAATATTACAGACTATTTTAACAACTGCTAAAGCCTTCTTGATTCAAACCACAACCCGGTTTGTCAAGGTAACACTTTCTTACAAAGAGATAAAACTATGTGCGTGGATGTTTTCTACAAAACTGTATCACAACTGTGATGTATACACAAAATGAAGCTTAGAAACTAGATTGCTAAACAGTAATGGAATATCAGAGTGTATGGTTTAGCAAAACTAATAGAACGAAGATTATGGTTCAGCTTTTGTGCGTGTAGAGATTTTGAGAGCATTAACCATTTCAATCTTCAAAGCTTTGTTTATATAGCACTGAGATGATGAACGTTGGATGCAATATTCTTGATTCAATGCTAATAACAAGCTTTCCTTATTGAGCAGATCCTGTCTGGAATGAGGCCGTTGGAATTAATTAGCTTTCAATGCACAGTACCGTTGCTTACTTAATGCAAGTTCTGGCTTGGCTCATTCTGATTCTGCTTCGCTGCTGATGAACTATTGTGTTTCTGTATCAGAGTATTAAGCGCAGTCTTGTTCATCAGGCTTTAGCATGTACGAGAGTTGATCATCTGATTTTGACGTTCTGATGTAGCAACTTCTGATGCTGGTGTCTGAAATCAAGTTCTGATGCTGAATAGATGTGATCTTGCTTATTTCAATCAGCGTATCTGCAAGTCAGAACATAATAATTTTTAGGCAGCAGATAGTTCATTCATGACACTTTATAAATACTATATCTTTTCACTTTGTTATCATCAAAACTTAATTATAGGGTAGTAGATTCAAACATTGTTCTAACAAAGTGGACCCTGCCAAGGTGAAAGCTATACAAGAGATACCAGCTCCCAAGACAGAGAAAGAGGTCAGAGGCTTTCTAGGACGTCTGAACTACATTGCCTGATTCATCTCACACCTAACTGCTACTTGTGAGCCAATCTTCAAACTACTGAAGAAAGATCAAGTGGTACGTTGGAACGATGAATGTCAGGCCGCTTTCGAAAGAATTAAAGAGTATCTCCAGGAACCACCCATCTTGATGCCACCAGTGGAAGAGAGACATCTAATCTTATACTTGACAGTACTTGACAACTCAATGGGGTGTGTGCTGGGGCAGCATGACGAGTCTGGCCGAAAAGAGCATGCTATTTATTACCTTAGCAAAAAGTTTACCGACTGTAAGACCTGATACTCACTGCTCGAGAAAACTTGCTGCGCTTTGGCATGGGCTGCTCGCCGGCTGAGACAGTATATGTTGACTCACACTACTCTGTTGATTTCAAATATGGATACAATCAAGTATATCTTCGAAAAGCCTGCCTTGTCCGGAAGAATAGCAAGATGGCAGATGATCTTGACTGAATATGACATCCAGTACACGACTCAAAAAGCAATCAAGGGAAGTGTATTGGCAGACCATTTGGCACATCAGGCAGTGGATGATTACCAGTTTATGAACATTAAATTCCCGGACGAGAATATCATGTTCATAACTGATTGTGAAACACCTGGACCGGATGAAGGACCTGAGGAAGGATCCCAATGGTCTATGCACTTTGATGGAGCTTCAAACACTTTGGGTAATGGCATTGGCGCTGTGATCATATCTCCTAAAGGCTCTCATGCTCCGTTTACCGCCCGGCTATGTTTCAACTGCACCAACAATATGGCAGAGTATGAAGCATGCATCTTGGGTCTTCGAGCAGCAATTGACCTAAGGATTAAGTTTCCGAGTGTATTCGGAGATTCCGCTCTCGTGATCAGTCAGATCAAAGGCGAGTGGGATACGAAACACCCAAATCTTATTCCTTACAAGGAGTATGTGTTGACGTTGCTTCCTCACTTCGAGGAGATAACCTTTGAACACTTCCCAAGAGAGGAGAATCAGTTGGCGGACGCGTTAGCTACGATGTCTTCTATGTTCAAAGTCAAGGGGGACAACGAGGCTCCCCGGATCATTATTTGGAAATTGGATGAACCTGCACATTACTGTGATCTTGAGACCGAAGAGGTGACAGAAAAACCTTGGTATCTTGAAGTAAAAAGATACCTTGAAGCTCAAGAATACCCCGAGGGTGCATCTGTTAATGACAAGAAGTTTCTGAGAAGGTTCGTGGAAAAGTTCTTCATCAACAATGGCATTCTCTACAAACGTAACCATGATTCAACCTTACTGCGTTGTGTGGATAAAGTTGAAGCAGAAAGGATCATGGCAGAGCTGCATAAAGGTACTTTCAGAACTCATTCCAGTGGACATACCATGGCAAAGAAAATCCTTCGGGCAGGATATTACTGGTCCACAATGGAAGCCGACTGTTATCAGCATTCTCGGACATGTCACAAGTGCCAGGTCTATGCTGATAAGGTGCATATTCCTCCAGTTCCTCTGAATGTTTTGACAGCACCTTGTCCTTTTGCAATGTGGGGCATTGATATGATCGGCGAGATCAGACCTACGGCATCCAACGGGCATCGTTTCATCCTGGTAGTGATTGATTACTTTACGAAGTGGGTTGAAGCAGCTTCCTTTGCTACCGTAACCAAGAACGTCGTGGCCCAGTTCATTCGGCATAACCTGATCTGTCGATACGGTGTACCTGAGAGAATCATTACGGATAATGGTACCAATCTTAACAACAAGATGATCACTGAGCTCTGCGAGCAATTTAAGATACAGCATCATAACTCTTCTCCCTACCGGCCGAAGATGAATGGGGATGTCGAAGCGGCAAATAAGAACATTAAGAAGATTGTGCAGAAGATGACAATGACCTACAAAGACTGGCACGAGATGTTACCATTTGCTCTTCATGGGTACCGTACCTCAGCACGGACGTTGTTGTACCCCAAAATTTGCCCTCTCATTTCATCAACATTTTCTCACCATAAGACTCTTGGAACTCAAGATCAAGTTAGGGTTTGCTCTGCTCAAAACCCCTCCTTGCACTGTTGACCCAAATTAGGGTTTGAGTTTGCACAGAGATGTTTTGACCTAAAATGACCAAAGTGACTTTCATGCTTCATGTTGGACTTACAAGTTTATCTATACCAAGTTTCAAGCCTTGATTCCAATCTTTGCCCAGTCAATTGGACAGTTGACCTGAAAATCAACTGTATTGGGGGAAAAGTCAACTATGACCAATTGACAGTCAAACCTCATAAAATTTTACCCACATCAACATTATGAACTCATATGAACCATTTGGTCAAGTTTGGATCACAATTCCACAAGATATTTGATCAGATCACCAAAAGGGCAAAATGGTCATTTTTAGGGTTTTGACTGCACAAAGGCAATTTTTGACTGTTTGACCTAACCAATGGAAAACCAAGCTCATATATGGACTCAAGGACTCAATGGCATTGTCTTGACCCATTCGACAAGTTCAGAAGATCTCAAATGCATAGGATTGACAGATGAATTTTTCAGTCAACTGATCAAAATTTGACTGTACACTGAAAAGTCAAACTTTGACTTTTTGGTCAAAATCAAGTGCCAAGATTCATTTTTCATCAAGACATGTCAAATTATGAAACTTGTTCATCAAGAAATCCAAATTTGCAAATTAGGGTTTAAAATGAAGAATTTCATAACTTAGAAATTTTTCTAAGTTATGAAATGTTCTTATTTTTTCCTAACTTTGCCCCATTTTTTCACTAAGATGCAAATGGATTCCAACAAAACTTGAAACATGAAAGTTGTAGTCCATTGCAAAATCTACAACTTTTATTCACAAAGTTTTCTTAAACGAAGCTTGTATATCAAGTTATGATTTTTGGAACAAGGGTGCAAAACATTCTTAACTTAGAGAAATTTTGCCCTATTCTAGGCAGGATTTTTGTCCAACTTCTTAGCCATTTTTCACATGGTTCCACTTGGAGTTTCAATTTGCATTACAAATATGGATTGTAGTACACATTACAAGCTTTCTAAATTGTCCAAGAACTCATCAAACACCCTTGTGGTTAGAGAGAATCGAATTTGCAAAGTTGGCCAAAACTCACTTTTGTTCATGACCAATACATGTTCTTGGCAACTTGCATTTTCAAATCAGCTTGTACAATGCTAGCTTGCAGGCCTCAAAACCAGTTTTACACACCTTAATTTAATGCATAACCATTGAGTTGAGGGTTTATTTTGTTCATTTGGACAATACATGCAAAATTAACCCTTAATTGGAAAAAGCACATTTGCCATTTTGATAAAGTATCACTTTATGTCAAATTCAAAATCCTTGGACATGGGGGCCAGATCTTAGAGACAAAATCAAGTCCACAAATTTGTGTTACCAAGAAAAAATGATGCGGCATGCTTGAGAGGCTTGGACAGGTCTATAACACTTACACACTATCTTTGCTTACAATAGAAGAAACATTGCAAAAACTCTCCATCTTTCATTCCTGTAAACACCAGCCAAAACAAACTTGGTACACAGCTTCCACACATCAAAACAGACCTAAGGCACGATTCAACCATCTCTCATACCTCCCAAAACACAAAAACACCCTCTTGCTGCAGAAACAGGGCATACCCTGCAACTTGAGTTCCACAATCCATTCGTGTCGTGCATTTTATCCAAAAGGAGTTCAAACATATTCCATATCATCCACTGAAACTATCCCAAGCCTTAAACTCAAGCTGTAACACCCCTAACCACGTTTGCCATTTTCACTTTCAAGCTGTGCATGTGGACTTCCATAGCACGATACAGTTGGTTTCAAAGCAAGCTAGGCATTTGGGAAGCATCCTTGGACTTCAGGCAAGCTCAACCAAAGCTCAAACTCCATTGAAGGTTGCTACATTGCTCTGTTCAAGTCAAGCTGAAACAGGTAAAACCATGGACTTCTATCTCTTAATCTAGGAAGAGTTAAGCTTAGGTTTGTGAATGAAACATGTTCTACTCATAGCCCTGAAGCCATACATATGATTACTTTTCATTTATATTAAGTATGATGTGAGAATTTTAACCATGAACATTGAAGAAAAACTAGGTCAGAAATTGTGGGTGAAGAAATTCTCCCCGGTTTCTTAGAGTTAGGTTAAGTTTTTTACATATTTGAAATCGTGATTTGATGCTCTACATTGTTTATGTTATGAGTTTTGGCTAAAAATCAAGGAATCAGGAGTTTGAATGAAGCAAGGAAATGCGCGTTTTTTGAAACAGAAGCTGGAGGTTGAAGAAGGTTGGCTTGGGCTGGGCCTGAGTCTGTTTTGCTCTTTGCACCCTTTTTTTTCCATTTGCACCCCCCTGGCCCATTATGTGAAATATTTGTTATTTTTGCATTTTTATTTTTGATTCTGACTTAATATTTTTTGTCCAAACATAAAAAACACTGAAAATATTTTTCCACACTTTTTTGCATTTATTTGGCATTTATTTGTTTTATTTAACATATGTATGTAAATAATATAAAACCTTTTATTTAAAACCCTAAAAAATAATACAAAAATATTTATTTTTTTTAGTTATTATTTTTTATTTACATCTTAAAAACATTTTCTAAAATATACATTTTTTGTAAATAATTAATATTTTGTTTTTTGTACATATTTAGCATATTAAATATATATAATATATACTTATACATATTTTATTAAATACTTAGGATAAAAATATGAAAATAATACATTTTTATTTTTATTAATATATGACACTAAAAATACTTTTTTAACAATATACTTTTTATTTTTTGCATAAATTAATATATATATATTGTACATAATTAATAAATATTATTATTTATTCAAAATTAGGGTTTTGCCCTAAACAACAAAAATAACCAAAAATTGACTTTTTTTTATTTTGTTTATACTTCAAACATAAAAAACCTTTTTCACATACATAAACAATCTTTTTTTTTGCATAATACATCTTTATTTGATATTTATTTAATTATAGTTATTTAAATGTTAAATATTAACTTGTATATTCAATATGGTTGTAATAACTTAGCATTTATTTCCTTATCAAATATCCCCCAATTCAAACTTGTACCCCCTCCCTATATCTTGTTGTAATAGCTTAGCATTTAAATTCTCGCATTTAAAAGCTTTCAATCATGCCATGATTAGAGAATTAGGGTTTGTATGCAAAAATCAATTAACAAGTAGCTTGACCTAAATCCAAGATAAACATGCATGAAAAACAAACACAAATGCAAACTCACACCCCTAGGGTTACATCCACTTGTTGCCTTCAAAAATGGGTCATGTTTGCATGTCAAGTACTTTGGCAAAACAAAAACGAAAAAAAAAACAAACAAAATGATCATAGTCCCTCGATGACGCTATCAAGTTACCTAAGCAAAATGATCATAGTCCCTCAAGAAAATTGCCAAAAATACTTGACACTATTGCATTCATGGTCTATACGATGACCCACACATGTCCTGTTAACATCCTAACACAAGGTTGTTCACCAAATACAATGGTGAAACAACACTGTTAAAAGGGTTAAAACATGAGAAAGATCTTTGAGAAATTTAGGGTAGATAGCTCTTGGTTACTTGACCAAACTTGCAAAACATCCTTGCCATTTTTCAAAACACACATCACAACACAACTTCAAAACAAACTTTCAAAAACATTGAAACATCTTTTCAAAAAGACAAACACCTTTGTAAAACATTCAAACAAGAATTGTTACAATGGTTGCCTAGACAAGGCATCTTTTTCAAAACATTTTCAAAACCACACACACAAAGCACCATTTCAAACAATTGAAAAGCAAAGGCAAGTGATCTAAGCAAGTAACTAAGAGCCCATGGATAACCATGGATAGAAAGGGTGTTAATACCTTCCCTTTCTATAATCTACTCCCCGAACCCAAGAAAACATCTCAAAGGTTTTTCCTGTGCTTTTTAACCTTTCCTTAGGATAAAATAAAAAGTCGGTGGCGACTCTTGCTAAACCGAAACATTTGCAAAAACAAACGCAAAACCTCAAGTCAGTTCTCCCATCGTATCACAGAATTAGCGACTCTGCTGGGAATAACTCTAAAAGTGGAGTAACCTTAGGGCCTAGATCACCCTTTTGCATGACTAATTGTTTGCTTTGATTGCTTTACATTTTGGTTCTCTTGTTTGGGCTTGAAATCCTCCACCCGGATTTGGGAAACATTCATAGATAGCAATATATTGTGGAAACTGTGCGGCGTATACCGACACGGTTGAAGCAATAGCTATATTAGTGCGACATATTTGTGAGTACCGGTAACCCTTGAGTTCAATCAAGGAGAGTACGAGGCCGCTGAGTGATGTGACTAAGCACTAATGACCTAGAACCTTACTTGACCATCTTGGCCTTTTATTAGGGGTAGTGAGATGACCGGCTTTGGTGCAGTACGAAGTTGGTAGATACTCGATACTACACTCATTGAGGGTTGTTTTCTTGGAACATTTTGGTCGCTAGTTAAGTGGCTAAACCAAAACAGTGAACATGGAAAACAATCCAGTGATATTGAGCTCCTTAGAACCCGGTTACTATTTATAGGACAGGTTTTTAAGCCAACTAAACTCAAGAGGGTACTTACCTATGAAACCCCATACAAGCCTGAAACTAGGGTTTTGTGTGACTTGCTTGTACTTGTGTTTGTGCATACATCATGAACATCATAAAGCATCATATGCATCCACTGACCATTTCAAAGGTTTAGATCTTCATCTTTGTTCTTGTTTTGTAGGTCATGGAAATTCTTTGCAGGAAAACTATCCAAGTCAACCTTGTGAGAATCCCTCCTCAACTCAAGGAGCTTACATCCAGAATTCCAGAAAGTTCTCTCTTCAGTGAAAGACAGGTAGACTTCTCAGCCTAGTCAACACCAGCATTGAAGAAGACATGGTGAAAGTGTTGTTCCAGTTCTTTGACCCCCTTCACCACTATTTCACATTCCCCGACTACCAATTGGTGCCTACTTTGGAGGAATTTTCTCAACTCCTGAGAATTCTTATTCTTAATCAATTACCCTATAACAGTACAGAAAAAGAACCAAAACCTGAAAATGTTTCTCAAGCACTACACTTGCAATCATCTGACATCAAGGGGCATTGGGAAACCAGAAGTGGTGTCAAGGGCTTCTTGGCAAAGTTCTTGTTTGAGAAGGCACAAGAATGTTGGAATTCTTTGGATCTACAAGCCTTTGAAGAAATTGAGGCACTCCTTATTCATGGGTTGGTCTTGTTTCCAAATCCTGACCAACTTATAGATGTGAATGCTGTCAAGATCTTCATATCCAGGAATCCTATGCCTACATTGTCTTGTACCCCAAAATTTGCCCTCCCATATTTCTCAAAACATTTCAAGAAAATTCACAAGTCCAACCCGGCGCGTTATATTCAGGTGTTCTTTCGCCAAGATATCTCTGATAACGTATTCTCAAATTCAGGTTCAGCTCAAGAGTCAATTCTTTAAAGAAGGTATCCGAATGTGTGAGTTTTCTCGAAGAAATATGGTGAAAAAGTGTGCTGAAAGTGCAATTTTTACGCGCTAAAAAATTCATAACTTGAAGATCGTGGCTCGTTTTGAACCCGTTCCGGTGGCCAAAATTCCGTATTGACATTATCTACGTTTTCATCTCTCACGGCTGGAAGCCAATTTCGATCATAAGGTCTTCAAAAATGTGGATTTATCAAGTATTTTCATACAGAAAATTTGTGACAGAAGTTTATTTGCGTCATGTTCAGAAAATCATAACTTGGTCGATTTTCATCGTATCGAGCTGGTTCCGGTGCCAAAATTTCACAAATTGAGTTGGCTACATTTTCACAGAAGGTATTAAGTTCAAACGGTATTCAAAAGGCCTTCGTTTTTTGCTCAGAGTGCGTGACACGCTGAAAATCCTGAATGCTGAATATTATTTCATCTGGGCCGAAACTTCGAAAATTCATAACTCGGTCAATTTTTATCGGATTGGGCTCATATTTTTACACAAGGTCCCTGACTCATAGATCTACAACTTTGCTTCAAAAGTCGAGACCAAATTATGCACCGATCAATACCAGTTTTTTATTGAAGAACGTGTCAGAGTCGACACTGGAGCCCAAAATAAGTTTGTCTGAGCTGAAACTTCAAAAATTCATAACTAATTCACCGTTTATCCGATTGAGTCAATTTTCGGACAGGAGTTAGTACTCGATGTCGGCTACATTTTGTTTTCACATTTCAACTTCAAAAAATGCACTTAAGTCCCTGCGATTTAGCCTGGAAAGTGACGAATTCAAGTGAATATTGGAGGCTCAATTGCACATTCAAAGCCCATTTGCTTTACCCTAATTTTTATTATATAATCACCTTCTTTTCACACAAACTAGAGAAAAAAAAGGAGGAGAAAAGAAAAGAGAGAAAAAACCTTGCCACAACACTGTTGGAATATCAAATTCTTTCAAGAACCCTAAAACCTTGAAATCTTTATTACAAATCCCTCTCTCACTACAAAAAAAGTCATCTCAGTTACAAACCAACATCTTATTACTTCTTCAGTAAGGGTAAGGCTGGCTTGATCTCCATGATCCAAAGGGCATAAAAGCATTCATGTCACTACTTTTCCAGTAAGGGTAAGGTTGATTTGATCTCTATGATCAAAAGGGTATAATCATTCATACATGCCATATTGTGCCTAAACATTAAATTTCTTCATATGTTGGTTTTATTTGAATTTTTATGATTTTATTTAATGTGTTCATGAGGTTGCAGATTTAGACAGGATCCCATGCAGGTTCATTAAGGAACGTTGAGGCCAAAAGCCAAAAGTCAAATGGCCAAAACAGAACATTTTACACATGACACCAATACGTGGCGAGACAGACATCCTGAGAAGATTAAGGAACGTTGAGGCCAGAACACAAATGGCCAAAAGCCAAAAGCCAAATGGCCAAAGTAGAACAACTTATGCATGAAACTCAATCCAATGGCCAAAGAATGCAGACCACGGTACTCAGGAGTCAATACTTCAAAAAACCTCCCCTTGGGCCAGACACCCCCTATGGTTTGCTCAATTTTTAATTTTTATTTATTTTTCCTTTTTATTCTTTTAATTGTTTTTTAATTGTTTTCTTTTAATTCCATAAAATAATTTTCATAATAAATATAAAATACAGAAAAATCAAAAAAATGTTTATTTTATTAATGTTAATTTTACTATTATTATTTTTGTAAATAAACTTTAAACAATTAATTAGATTAATTTAGGTTTCAAAACTTTAATATTTTTCTTAATAAATTAAATATGTAGAAATTAGGGTTTTTAACTTTTTCATCATTTTTTTTAATAAATAATTTTCTCATCATTATTATTATTATTAACTACTAATTTATTTTGTAAATAAACATGTACATAAATTCTTTAGTAAATTAAGTTAAACTTTAACATTTTTCTCAAATAATTAAAAATAACTTAGAATTAGGGTTTCTTTTAATTTTAATTTTAATTTTCTTATTTCATAAATACAAAAAAAAAACCTAAAAAACACTTCTTTTATTTCAATAAATAATTAATTAATTTTTAATTTCAATTTAACTTCAAAAGGGGCCAACGCCCTCGTTTTCAATTTTAATTCAATTCGCACATTTTATTTATTCCTTCTTTTAAATATTGATGTAATTCTCCCAAAGCCGTGTAAATATTTATCTTTCGCACTTTACTTTATTACTTTATTTTATGTCAAATCGGGTCCTGGATTAAATTGGGCGATGTGGACCCGCGCCTTTGTAATAGTTTAGGAACTTTATATTTCTCGCAACCTTTTAACTGCTAATAAATTGCATGCAAGAATGAATGTCAAAATAAAAGCAACACATAGATCACCCATGACATGACAAGACAAAATATCTGAAAACGACACACAAATCACACACCACCCCTAGGGTACGCCTCACTGTTGCCTTGCCTCGAAAGGTGATCGTCGAGTAGAGGATGTCTTAGTAAGTCCTCATGATCCGGGAACCTGGCATGAGGGTAGCTTCTTAAGGTGTCTTCTCATTGCTCTGGTGATCACCATGTCCCAAACCTCGAATTGACCGGAACACCTCCAACGGTGGTGCTACCTACCTCTCAATGGTGGGATGGCACTACTTTAAAGGACATCTACACAGACGAATTCCTTAGGGTAGGTAGATGACTCTAGATACTTGCTCTAAATTTCAAAACAAATTCAAAAAAATACTTTTCACACCGACACATTTTCAAAAAGCTTTCGAAAGCAATTTTTCAAACACTCTTGAGGACTGATACAAGAGTCGAACTGGAATTTTCAAAGAAACTTTTTAAAACCCACAGTTGAAAAGCAAACAAAACAAGTTTTGAAAACACAAGTGAGCAAGTATCTAAGAGCCCATGGATAACCATGGATAGAAAGGGTGCTAACACCTTCCCTTTCTATAACCTACCTCCCGAACCGAGAGCAATCTCTTTAAGGAATTTTTCTGTGCTTTTGTCCTTTCCATTTGGAGAAAATAAAAGACGGCGGCGACTCTTGCTTCCGCGACATTTCGCGAACCAGCGTTAAACAGTCAGTTCCAGATCCACCGATCACAGAACTGGCGACTCTGCTGGGGACTTAACTTAAAGTGAGGTGTACCTTAGGGTTAGTTCATAACTGTGTTTTCAATTGCTTTCCTTGTTTGCTTTAAATTGTGGGACTGTCTTGGGAGTTCTATAGATCCTAACCCGGATCTGGGGATACCTTCTTAGAAAGTAGCAACAAGGCTGTGAGGGAACTGTGCAGGGTATACCGACATGGTTGAAACAGTCTGCTACGTTGATGTGGCACTTTGGTGTGTACCGGTAACCCTTGAGTTCAGTCAAGGAGAGTACGGGGCCTCCGCGTGGTGTCGTGAAGCATCAACAGACCTTAGGAACCTTAATTGAACTATCTTGGCCTCTTTAGGGTAGTGAGATAACTGACTTTGGTGCAGTCCGAGGTTGGTTGATACTCGATACTACACTCAATTGAGGGTTGCTTTCCTGGAATATTTCGGTCGCCAGTTCAGTGGCTAAATCGAAACGATGAACAATGAAAGCAATCCCGTGATATTGAGACCCTTAGAACCCGGTTACTTCTAATAGGACAGGTTGAACCCACCAACTTCAAGAGGGTAATACCCAGACCCCATGCTGGCCTAAACTCTAAGGGTTTCTCTTGTGTGACTTGTGTGCCTTCCAACTTGACTACTTGCATGCTTGTTATCTGACCCCTAAGTTTCTTGCAGGTTTTGTTTATAGTCCTTAATTGGGACTCATAACAGAGTGTACTGAGTTCCTTGCAGGTTTTGGTTTGTAGTCCTTAATTGGGACTCATAACAGGGTTACTTACATTACCCCATGCATAGCATAACATCATACCATTGCATACATCCCGCATAAGGAGTAATCCGTTTCAAGGATCTCAAGGGCTTGTGATGCAGGTCATGACGAATCAACTATCCCGGCAAGGGGCAAAGAGGATTTATTTTCCTCTAGACAAAGTTGTCGGGGGCTATGACCCACTGGATATGGTGAGCCCTTTGACCCTTGAGGAAGGACTCTCAACAACATGCAGTTCCTTCTATCAAGCTATCAGATCCTAACTCTAACAATTTTCTTGTTTATCCCGCGAGGTCCTTGAAAACAGTACATGCATATCATACATATCATTGCATAACAGGTACCCTTGTTGCAGGTCACTTACCCTCCTTGCTGTTTATTTCAGCAATGGCTTCACAACAAGATAACCAGGACCTTCACGCTCAAGAGACTCAGTTCAGGGAAATCTTCCTAGGCCTATCCAAGGGGCAGGAAGAGTTGAGGACACTCCTCATGGGGAATCCGATCAGAAAGAGTCCTGAAGATGACAAGGACGAACAGCTGAAACGTCTACAACCTGAGGTAGACACATTGAAAACCCAGATGCTGGGGCAAAGGGCACTCATTCAAGGTTTAGCTCAGGAGCAAGGAGAGCTGAGGGCCATGATCAGTCAGCTTCATCAAGACATGAAGCAACCAGCCCAAGTCAGGGACCCAGTCATTAATCAACTTCCAAGAAGTCAAAGGTTTGGGCCTCTCCAAACTGCTATTACTTCACAGGTCCAACAACGACCTCGCCCAGAACAACGGGCTGATCAGAGCAAACCAGACAAGCCTAAAAGGCAGTTCACCAAGATCAACATGTCGCTGGATCAAGCACTACAACAAATGTTGGAGGCAGGGCTGATCACCTTAAGGGCTCCTCTCCGGAATCCAAACACTTATGCTCCTAACTATCATCCCAATGATAGGTGCGCATACCATTCTGATAGCCCGGGGCATACTACGGACAACTGCTGGCCTCTCAAAAAAAAGATTCAAGACATGATCGACGCTGGAGAAATTCAGTTTGAAGTACCCGAGACTCCGAACATAATCACTGCTCCCTTGCCAAATCATGGCTAGGATTGAGAAATTTTTGTTCATTCGAATGTTCAAGTTGCAATTTTCTTTTGTTCAAACATTTACTCATGTTAAACATTGTTATTTCATTAATGCGTCGCATATGTCTGTTCTGAAACAATATATTCGTATTCACTATATGCAAATTATTTTCATATTTTTTCTGATGATCAACTCTCGATTAATAATTCTAAAGCCTCTTGAGGGAGGATGACGAAAACGATACCATAATCTACAGTATGCTTTTGAACAGACCCCGCTGATGAGGTACAGACATTGTTTCAATTCCTAAACACTGGAGTTATAAGGAAGATAATCCCTCGTCAACCCCTTTGAGCCAAAGAAGTAGGAGTTTTTCTTTTCGAAAATTATAACCCTTAATCATAACCTGGGGCAGGGTAGTTCTCTCAGTTGATCCAAGTGCATAACAAATGGCACCAAAGAGGTCCTTACAAAACAAAGAAAGACAGTGATGGTTCCGAACAATCATAAGGATAGGCAGTCATTATATCTCTCAAAATAAAAAAGCCCAATAAGTCAAAACCTATGAAGGAGACTTACAAAACCGGGGCATCCCGCTGACTGTAATTCCAAAAAAGGAAACAGTTCAGGCAAAAAAGAAAGGGATAACAAAAAAATCAGACAAGAAAGAGGTCTTACCAACCCTCAACAAGAAAGGAATGACTGCCTATTCAAAATAAGTTATCAATATCCGAATCATCACCGAAAAATCAGAGCAAAGACTCAAACAAGGTCTAACGTATGATCAACTGAGTTTAGGTTTGGAGAACATCACGAAGAGTGGGTGGGTACAAATAATTTGAGCCTTTATCCTTTGTTTCTTAAACCGTGAACCAGGCCACGTTATAACCCTTAAAAGTCCTAGCTGAGGCATGGGTTAGTTCGAAAGCATACTGTTATGAAAGGTATCCTGACTCCTGAAGGCTTACTATAAAGAAGGAGTTGACATCACGTTTTACAAACATTCATTTGTTTTATGAAAAAGAATGCATTTTCAAAATCTTCAAGACAGACATAAGCTTTGCATTTTAACATAACTTTGTTTGCATATGACTTTTTGTTTGAACAGCATAGAAATTCGCACGACGAATGCCTAATGAACAAGAGTACTTCCAATCAAGGGGCAGACGTGACCGTGGTCCATTATCTGGGGCAATCCAGTCAAGATTCAAAGGCCAAATAGCCTGGGGCAAATCTCCGCATGAGTCACCTGGGGCATTTCAACAATAAATCTTGCCTGATCAAACATCTTCTGGTGGCATGGCAAAATACTTCTAACAGGGGAAACTCCCTACATTCTGAGAGCATGGACATCGTCGAAAAAATACTGCGCAAAATCAAAGACCCGCTAGGTTGACACACCTAGGCAAAAATAAGGGCTTCCCGGGAAACCAAAAGGGTTCGGGCAAAATGAAGGGATGAAATGAAAAAACCTGTACACCCGGCAAGTTGAAAACCTGAAAAGGCGGCTTGGGCAAAAATGGGTATCTTGGTGGACTGAAAACCCGAAAGGGCGGTCCAGGCAAAAGTTAGGGATCAGAGCGTACGACTATGTCCTGTCATCTCGTCACTTGCCTACCAGAAGAAGATTGGTCAAATCAGCAGTCATCAAGCACCTCACAGGTCTTCCTCTCCCACCTCAGAAACAGGGGCAATAAAGAGTTGTCTAGGCAATCTAATTGTTCTGTTCTCCAAGGTATCAAGGTGAGTTCAGCTGAAGAACCTAACCAGTACATTTCAATTCCCCAGAGAGTGAGCCAGCAAGACAGTATACTCTCCTCAAGCAGTCATACAATCAAACTTAAGGAAGTTGGGTGTCCTCCAGCAGATCTCAACATTCCCCAGCACATCATTCTTAAACAAGCATCCCCGATAGTCTTGGTCTAAAGATTGTTCCCCGGCGGTATATCAAACATTTAGTGGAGTTACCTCCGATACAGCTCAAAACTTCCCAAGGAGAGTCCAATCCAGTTTCCTCAGGAAAGTTGGAATCCATCTCCCCAAGCAGTAAGCTTATCCCCAGTAGATTCTGGAAGCTTATCCCTCGCAGAGCACGAACGCGTCGCCCGGCTTTATTCAAAGAGTTATTTCCCTACCAGGATATAACTGGGTTATCCTCAGCCAAAAGCCACGGAAAGGTCGTCGTCAACACAGTTCTTTCTTATCCCCAGCGAAGTCTATCAGCACTTCCAACACAACAAGGGTATCCCCAGCAAGTTATTATCAACATTCCAGCAAAGTACCTCTCTCCCCACAGAGTATTGCTTCCCAGCAAGATCGTTAGAGTACTTTTCTCCCCGCAGAGTAATCCATTCGCCAAGTTTATTCCCAAACGGAGTCATCTTCTCCTACCGGTATTCTTGCAACTATCATCCCCGGCGGAAGCAAAATCTATTCTCCAACATCAGCCCAGGAGTGACTTCCCGGCACCCGTCAAGGATTTACTTTCCTAGACGAAAAATACATTCATAAACATCTTCATACATTATAGCATGCATACACGCATCATGAACATACAATCTCACGTATTCAGAGAGCATCTCACATGTCATACCACATGACATCGCATACAACTAACGCTTGTCTTTTCAGGACAAAAGTACAAAAATGATTACCATCAATGGTCGCAACTAAAGATCCGATTCCTGAATCTTGCCAGGGTGTATCTGTTGACGACCAATTACCAGATCCGATTCCTGTATCTTGCCAGGGTGTGTCTAAAGAGTTCGAGGATCCGATGCCTGAATCTTGCCAGGGTGTATCCGTTGAAGACTAACATTACCAGATCCGATTCCTGTATCTTGCCAGGGTGTGTCTGAAGAGTTCAAGGATCTGATGCCTGAATCTTGCCAGGGTGTATCCGTTGAAGACTAACATTACCAGATCCGATTCCTGTATCTTGCCAGGGTATGTCTGAAGAGTTCGAGGATCCGATACCTGAATCTTGCCAGGGTGTATCCGTTGAAGACTAACATTACCAGATCCGATTCCTGTATCTTGCCAGGGTGTGTCTGAAGAGTTCGAGGATCCGATGCCTGAATCTTGCCAGGGTGTATCCGTTGAAGACTAACATTACCAGATCCGATTCCTGTATCTTGCCAGGGTGTGTCTGAAGAGTTCGAGGATCCGATGCCTGAATCTTGCCAGGGTGTATCCGTTGAAGACTAACATTACCAGATCCGATTCCTGTATCTTTCCAGGGTGTGTCTGAAGAGTTCGAGGATCCGATACCTGAATCTTGCCAGGGTGTATCCGTTGAAGATTAACATTACCAGATCCGATTCCTGTATCTTGCCAGGGTGTGTCTGAAGAGTTCGAGGATCCGATACCTGAATCTTGCCAGGGTGTATCCGTTGAAGACTAACATTACCAGATCCGATTCCTGTATCTTGCCAGGGTGTGTCTGAAGAGTTCGAGGATCCGATGCCTGAATCTTGCCAGGGTGTATCCGTTGAAGACTAACATTACCAGATCCGATTCATGTATCTTGCCAGGGTGTGTCTGAAGAGTTCGAGGATCCGATACCTGAATCTTGCCAGGGTGTATCTGTTGAAGACATTTCAAGACCTAGACCGGTTCAGTTAATCGACCCTAAGATTTTCTGTCTCTTATCCAGTCGTAGGCCTTCTCTAGTCCAGCTAAATCGACCCCAAACAGATTTTTCTGATGAAGACTCAGTAGAAGTTATCCAAGGTTTTCTCAATGATTGCTATTGAGTTGTAATCGCCTATGGTTCTCTCCCCAATGTTGCGGAGATGATAATTCCATCCCAGGTTTTCTCAATGATTGCTATTGAGTTGTAATCGCCTATGGTTCTCTCCCCAATGCTGCGGAGATGATAATTCCATCCCAGGTTTTCTCAATGATTTCTATTGAGTTGTAATCGCCTTTGGTTCTCTCCCCGATACTGCGGAGGTAGTAATCATCCCAAGTTTCTCTCAACGATTGCTGTTGAGGTTGAAGTTATCCAAGATTCTCAATGATTGCTGTTGAGGTTAAAGTCATCCAAGGTTCTCTCACCGTTCCTGTTGAGGTAGTAACCATCTCTGGTTCGTTCATCATCATTTGAAGCTCCAGATTTAGCTCATGTAACCAGTCAGGACATATCTATACAAAGCATCTGAAGACCAGCTCCTGCAACACGTCAGATACTCATCTTTCTTTTGCAGGTACGCAAGTTCTCGCTAAGGAATCTCTTATGCGATCAACATCCAGATGGCATCTATAAGCCCATCCACCTTCCATCATCTCTTAGCATGGCATCTATAAGGCCATCATCCTACTCATCAATCTCTAAATGGCATCTATAAGCCCATTCCCCCATCACACTGCTACTATGTGAGTGCAAATTTCTGGGCACTCTAATGTTCAATCATCTTCTACCTTCGGATTACGAAAGGCACGTCAGCCAATCTGCATCCTCGGGTCTAAGAAGATTGAACAGGAGCAACTGTTGTACCCCAAAATTTGCCCTCCCATATTTCTCAAAACATTTCAAGAAAATTCACAAGTCCAACCCGGCGCGTTATATTCAGGTGTTCTTTCGCCAAGATATCTCTGATAACATATTCTCAAATTCAGGTTCGGCTCAAGAGTCAATTCTTTAAAGAAGGTATCCGAATGTGTGAGTTTTCTCGAAGAAATATGGTGAAAAAGTGTGCTGAAAGTGCAGTTTTTACGCGCTAAAAAATTCATAACTTGAAGATCATGGCTTGTTTTGAACCCGTTCCGGTGGCAAAAATTCCGTCTTAACATTATCTACGTTTTCATCTCTCACGGCTGGAAGCCAATTTCGATCATAAGGTCTTCAAAAATGTGGATTTATCAAGTATTTTCATACAGAAAATTTGTGACAGAAGTTTATTTGCGTCATGTTCAGAAAATCATAACTTGGTCGATTTTCATCGTATCGAGCTGGTTCCGGTGCCAAAATATCACAAATTGAGTTGGCTACATTTTCACAGAAGGTATTAAGTTCAAACAGTATTCAAAAGGCCTTCGTTTTTTGCTCAGAGTGCGTGACACGCTGAAAATCCTGAATGCTGAATATTATTTCATCTGGGCCGAAACTTCGAAAATTCATAACTCGGTCAATTTTTATCGGATTGGGCTCATATTTTTACACAAGGTCCCTGACTCATAGATCTACAACTTTACTTCAAAAGTCGAGACCAAATTATGCACCGATCAATACCAGTTTTTTATTGAAGAACGTGTCAGAGTCGACACTGGAGCCCAAAATAAGTTTGTCTGAGCTGAAACTTCAAAAATTCATAACTAATTCACCGTTTATCCGATTGAGTCGATTTTCGGACAGGAGTTAGTTCTCGATGTAGGCTATATTTTGTTTTCACATTTCAACTTCAAAAAATGCACTTAAGTCCCTGCGATTTAGCCTGGAAAGTGACGAATTCAAGTGAATATTGGAGGCCCAATTGCACATTCAAAGCCCATTTGCTTTACCCTAATTTTCATTATATAATCACCTTCTTTTCACACAAACCAGAGAAAAAAAAGGAGGAGAAAAGAAAAGAGAGAAAAAACCTTGCCACAACACTGTTAGAATATCAAATTCTTTCAAGAACCCTAAAACCTTGAAATCTTTATTACAAATCCCTCTCTCACTACAAAAAAAGCCATCTCAGTTACAAACCAACATCTTATTACTTCTTCAGTAAGGGTAAGGCTGGCTTGATCTCCATGATCCAAAAGGCATAAAAGCATTCATGTCACTACTTTTCCAGTAAGGGTAAGGTTGATTTGATCTCCATGATCAAAAGGGTATAATCATTCATACATGCCATATTGTGCCTAAACATTAAATTTCTTCATATGTTGGTTTTATTTGAATTTTTATGATTTTATTTAATGTGTTCATGAGGTTGCAGATTTAGACAGGATCCCATGCAGGTTCATTAAGGAACGTTGAGGCCAAAAGCCAAATAGCCAAAAGCCAAAAGTCAAATGGCCAAAACAGAACATTTTACACATGACACCAATACGTGGCGAGACAGACATCCTGAGAAGATTGAGGAACGTTGAGGCCAGAACACAAATGGCCAAAAGCCAAAAGCCAAAAGCCAAATGGCCAAAGTAGAACAACTTATGCATGAAACTCAATCAAATGGCCAAAGAATGCAGACCACGGTACTCAGGAGTCAATACTTCAAAAAACCTCCCCTTGGGCCAGACACCCCCTATGGTTTGCTCAATTTTTAATTTTTATTTGTTTTTCCTTTTTATTCTTTTAATTGTTTTTTAATTGTTTTCTTTTAATTCCATAAAATAATTTTCATAATAAATATAAAATACAGAAAAATCAAAAAAATGTTTATTTTATTAATGTTAATTTTACTATTATTATTTTTGTAAATAAACTTTAAACAATTAATTAGATTAATTTAGGTTTCAAAACTTTAATATTTTTCTTAATAAATTAAATATGTAGAAATTAGGGTTTTTAAATTTTTCATCATTTTTTTTAATAAATAATTTTCTCATCATTATTATTATTATTAACTACTAATTTATTTTGTAAATAAACATGTACATAAATTCTTTAGTAAATTAAGTTAAACTTTAACATTTTTCTCAAATAATTAAAAATAACTTAGAATTAGGGTTTCTTTTAATTTTAATTTTAATTTTCTTATTTCATAAATACAAAAAAAAACCTAAAAAACACTTCTTTTATTTCAATAAATAATTAATTAATTTTTAATTTCAATTTAACTTCAAAAGGGGCCAACGCCCTCGTTTTCAATTTTAATTCAATTCGCACATTTTATTTATTCCTTCTTTTAAATATTGATGTAATTCTCCCAAAGCCGTGTAAATATTTATCTTTCGCACTTTACTTTATTACTTTATTTTATGTCAAATCGGGTCCTGGATTAAATTGGGCGATATGGACCCGCGCCTTTGTAATAGTTTAGGAACTTTATATTTCTCGCAACCTTTTAACTGCTAATAAATTGCATGCAAGAATGAATGTCAAAATAAAAGCAACACATAGATCACCCATGACATGACAAGACAAAATATCTGAAAACGACACACAAATCACACACCACCCTAGGGTACGCCTCACTGTTGCCTTGCCTCGAAAGGTGATCGTCGAGTAGAGGATGTCTTAGTAAGTCCTCATGATTCGGGAACCTGGCATGAGGGTAGCTTCTTAAGGTGTCTTCCCATTGCTCTGGTGATCACCATGTCCCGAACCTCGAATTGACCCGAACACCTCCAACGGTGGTGCTACCTACCTCTCAATGGTGGGATGGCACTACTTTAAAGGACATCTACACAGACGAATTCCTTAGGGTAGGTAGATGACTCTAGATACTTGCTCTAAATTTCAAAACAAATTAAAAAAATATACTTTTCACACCGACACATTTTCAAAAAGCTTTCGAAAGCAATTTTTCAAACACTCTTGAGGACTGATACAAGAGTCGAACTGGAATTTTCAAAGAAACTTTTTAAAACCCACAGTTGAAAAGCAAACAAAACAAGTTTTGAAAACACAAGTGAGCAAGTATCTAAGAGCCCATGGATAACCATGGATAGAAAGGGTGCTAACACCTTCCCTTTCTATAACCTACCTCCCGAACCGAGAGCAATCTCTTTAAGGAATTTTTCTGTGCTTTTGTCCTTTCCATTTGGAGAAAATAAAAGACGGTGGCGACTCTTGCTTCCGCGACATTTCGCGAACCAGCGTTAAACAGTCAGTTCTAGATCCACCGATCACACATTGCTTGGGGACATCCTCCACTCATTTTACACACGAACAATGAGGAAGAGAGGTGTTCTCGTGTGATATACTCCTCTCCTTTCAAGGTGGTTTATTTCTCACCTTCCACAATCAGTTTTGAAGAATGAACAAGGCTTGAGGTGGTCGCAACGATTGATGATCCTCACACATTCTGATGTACATTGGTGTTCTCGGTCCAGAGAAAATGTCATCATCATCAATCGCTGTGGTAAGTTCCCTAATGTTCCATTACTTGGCATTAGAGGAGGCATTACCTACAACCCTTGTCTAGCTTTAAGACAATTTGGATACGCTCGAAGGGATGGCCCTCATGACATGCTGATTCCTGACCTAGTTTTTGACTTTGACAACGATGCGCAAGGACTTCGCCAAAGATTCATCAGAGCTTGGAGGATGCCTAACAAGGTATGTTGTACCCCAAAATTTGCCCTCCCATATTCTTCAAAGATTTTCCAAGTCCAGCTTCAAAATCTCCCCAAGGGTTGCACAGTCAAGGGTCTCCTATACAGTCAAAATTAAGGTTTGTGTTCTGATCAAGAAAAGGAAGTTTCCAAAGGTCCAATCAAGTCTCATATGCCTACAAATATGGTCAAGCATCCTCATATCAAGTTTCAAGGCTTTCAGCACAAAACTGCACAGTCAAAACCCTAATTGCACTACAGTCGACTGTAGGGGCAAAATGGTCATTTGACAGTCAAAAGTTCAAATTTTTGGTCAACATATCATTTTGAAGCCACAAACATCATTTGATCAATGCTTGATCATGATTATCAAAGCTTGGCTCAAAAATCATCAAGATGCAAAAGTTTCCTTATTTGGACAGCTGAAAAAGTCAACTGCAAATTGACCAGGGCATAACTTTCACATGGATTATCAGAAAAATTCCATCCAAAGCTCATTTTGAAGAGAAAGACATTTCCTACAACTCATATTCATACTTCAAGTCCAAGAAATGCTCTCACAAAAAGTTATCAATTTCAACATTATAGGTCATTTTCAAAAGTCAACAAAAAGGGACTTTAAGTCAAAGGCCATAACTTGAGATTGGTAAATCAAAATGACATGGGACCAAAGGCATTGGTTAGAGGACTCAAAGACCTTTCCAAAATGTCCCAGAACATGAGCAAAGCTTAAAAATTGAGCAAGTTATGCCTTGTGGAAGTTGGGAAATTTTTGGGTATTTTGAAAAGTCAACATTGATTCAAATGACCTAAAATTGCTAATGGGCCCATTTTTCTTCCATAATTCATCATCCATGGCATGTGCACGACCACTTGGCCCAAAGGGAAGTTTTTATTCATTTTTTATTTATTTATTTGAATTTTTATTTATAATAATTCATTTAAATCAATTAAATATATGAAAAATATTTAACTTAACCTAACAAATCTTTTTGCACATGTAATCTACTCAATAATTCGTGCATAATTCAATATGGAAAGATTTGGATTGATTGGATCATGATTGGTACAAAATTGCATGAAAAAGATTGGAAAAAATATGATTGAAAATCAAATCTCAAAACCATGAATGCAATTGATTTGTTTTGTTTTTCTTGACCTAATTGATTCATACATAAGCATAGAACGAAAACCTAATCAAGGAGACCATTGAAGCTGCGCTAGAAGCCATCCATCAAACTTGAAATTTTTGTTAAGAAACTCAAAACTGAAAACCCTTTTGCAGGTTGATTCAAGGCACGATTTTTGTCTCATTAGCTTGCTGAAGCTTCACTGAACGATCCCCAATCAAAAACATTCATCAAAACCTCAAGAATCGGTATACAGAACTTAAAATATTTCATGAAAAATGCATATTCGTGTTTTGATTTACAGGCATCCTCATGACATTTTGTTCATTGATTCATACTCCTTATGCAATTCTGAAGCTAACCCATGTGTTTGATTGAGTTTTTGCAAGCTATAGACGATTTCACCATTACCAAATTCTAGGGTTTTCAGAGTTGTAAATTGGGCGTTTTCAAATAGCATAAAATTAGTGAACCACAGTGCCATGAACGTATTCAGCAGGCTTGGACGAAATGTTTGAGACCCTCGCGCTCAATTTATGAGCGTCACAGGGCTAATCGCTATTTTTTAGTATCTGGCCTAAGAGAACGCCATGAAAACCGTTGCTTAACATATTCTTATTTCAGGAAAATAAAACACAATGAAGAAGATGAACTCGTGGCCAGCAACCATTGGCTCTTTTAAATTTCGCGCTAAAACATTATCAATGTGTGTTTTTATTTTATATTAATTGTTTGATGTTTAGTATACAAGCGCGTTGGTTGGATCAGATGGCAAGCGAAGTTGTTGGTAAAGTTAATGACCTGGGTTCGAGCCCCAGGTTTTCACTTTCTCAATATTATTTTCCAATTAACAATCACATGCAGGTTCAACGTTATTGTTCCATCATACAC
The DNA here is from genome assembly GCA_948472305.1 of Vicia faba. Classification (NCBI taxonomy): domain Eukaryota; kingdom Viridiplantae; phylum Streptophyta; class Magnoliopsida; order Fabales; family Fabaceae; genus Vicia; species Vicia faba. The sequence goes on from OX451741.1 coordinate 106,541,793, forward strand.
CCTCCAGATCAAACCATCCACGTGCATATCAGGCTCAAATCAAAGGCTCAGAATTGAGGAACACCATAAACCCTGGTCAACGCTTCAGCATGCTACCTGGCAAAAGTCCAAAAAGGCCAAGGTTAATGGGCCAGATTCCTAAAGATTCACCTCCATGTTGGGGACTACAACCCCCCTAGGTTTGCCATGTTATTTTTTTAGTTTTATTTTTAATTCTATTTTCTTTTAACTATTATTTGTTTAATTAATTAATTACTTTCATAAAATATAAAAAAAAATCATAAAAATCAGAAAAAAAGAGAAAAAAACAATAAATATTTTATTTCTAGTATTTTCATAAATAAATGCATATAATTAAATTTAGTGTAAATTAGGTTTAATTTTAATACTTTTAATAAAAAATCTAAAAAATGTAGAATTAGGGTTTAATTAATAATTTTTTCATCCTTTTTATTTTTCTTTCATAAATAATTAAATAATTAAATATTTATTTTTATAATTAAATTTGCATGTATATAAACATTAGGGTTAATTTAGGTTAAAATTCAATGTTTTTCTTAATAAATTAAAAATAAAATAGAATTAGGGTTAGCATTTTATTTTAATTAATTCTTTTTCATATTAAATCCTAAAATACTAAAAAATACCAAAAACATCTCCTTTTCCTTTTTCTTTATTAATTAATTCCATGTTAATTTAATTTTGCAAAAAGGGTCCAACGCCCTCGTTTCGTTTTAATTCTTATTTATTCGCATATTTATTCTATTTCGCTTAATATTTCTGTATCTCTCCCAAAGCTTTGTAATTAATATTCTTGCACTTTACTTTTAATTCCTTATTTTCTTTTACTTTCTTTATTTTCTATCAAATCGGGTCCTGGTTAATTTTGGCGATGTGGACCCGCGCCGTTTGTAATAGCTTAGATTTTTACTTTCCCGCAATATTTTTAACTGTTAACAAATGGCATGAAAGAATGTATGGACAAAAAATAAAAACAAGCGTAGAACACCAATAACATGACAAGACAAAAATGACTGAAAACGATACACGAATCGCACACACCACCCCTAGGGTACGCCTCACTGTTGCCTTGCCTCGAAAGGTGATCGTCGAGTAGAGGATGTCTTAGTAAGTCCTCATGATCCGGGAACCTGGCATGAGGGTAGCTTCTAAGGTGTCTTCCCATTGCTCTGGTGATCACCATGTCCCAACCTCGAATTGACCCGAACACCTCCAACGGTGGTGCTACCTACCTCTCAATAGTGGGATGGCACTACTTTAAAGGACATTTACACAGACGAATTCCTTAGGGTAGGTAGGTTCTTGTAGATACTTGCTCTAATTTCAAAACAAATCAAAAATACTTTTCACACCGACACCTTTTCAAAAAGCTTTCGAAAGCAATTTTTCAAACACTCTTGAGGACCGATACAAGAGTCGAACTGGAATTTTCAAAGAAACTTTTTAAAACCCACAGTTGAAAAGCAAACAAACCATTTTTGAAAACACAAATGAGCAAGTATCTAAGAGCCCATGGATAACCATGGATAGAAAGGGTGCTAACACCTTGCCTTTCTATAATCTACCTCCCGAACCGAGAGCAATCTCTTTAAGGAATTTTTCTGTGCTTTTGTCCTTTCCATTTGGAGAAAATAAAAGACGGTGGCGACTCTTGCTTCCGCGACATTTCGCGAACCAGCGTTAAACAGTCAGTTCCAGATCCACCGATCACAGAACTGGCGACTCTGCTGGGGAACAAACTTAAAGTGAGGTGTACCTTAGGGCTAGTTCATAACTGTGTTTTCAATTATATTGATTTGCTTGTTTTACTATTGTGGGTTGCATCGGAGTTACATAGATCCTAACCCGGATCTGGGGATACCCTGTTTAGGTAGCATAAGCTGTGAGGGACCTGTCCGGCGTAGACCGACACAGGTGAAGCAGTGGCTACGTTGGTGTGGCACCTTGGTCTGTACCGATATCCCTTGTGTCGCAACGAGGAGAATATGGGTCTTCTAAGGAGTCATTAAGCACCAACAACCTTAGAACCTTAATTGACACAACTTGGCCTTTAGAATTGTAGCAGTATGCTACGCCCATTGAGGCTAAACTCTCGTGATGGTTCTGGCCGCAAGAAAAGATTGCGATGCTGGAGTTATGACCGATTGAGGGTAGTCAATGATATTGGGATCCTTAGAACCCGGTTACTTCTAATAGGACAGGTCGAACCCACCAACTTCAAGAGGGTAATACCCAGACCCCATGCTGGCCTAAACTCTAAGGGCTTCTCTTGTGTGACTTGTGTGCCTTCGTACTTGACTACTTGCATGCTTTATCTGACACATGAACTACTTGTAGGTTTTGTTTATGGTCCTTAATTGGGACTTATAACAGGGTGTACTGAGTTTCTTGCAGGTTTTGCCTATAGTCCTTAATTAGGGACTCATAACAGGGTTTACTCACATTACCCCATGCATACCATGACATCATACCATTGCATACATCCTAACCCATTTCAAGGATCTCAAGGGCTTGTGATGCAGGTCATGGTGAATCAACTATCCCAGCAAGGGGCAAAGGGGATTTATTTTCCTCTAGACAAGGTTGTCAGGGGCTATGACCCACTGGATATGGTGAGCCTTTGACCCTTGAAGAAGGACTCTCAACAACATGAAGTACCTTCAATCAAGTTACCAGTTTCCAACTCTAACAATTTGTTTACCCCTCGAGGTCCTTGAAATCATTGCATGCATATCATACATATCATTGCATAACAGGCACCCTTTCTCTGCAGGTTGCTTACCTTCTTCGCTGTTTATTTCCGAAGTCTCGTCATGAATCCTGAATCCTCAACCGAGCACACTATCAAGGCCCTCCAGGCTCAGAACGCCCAGTTCCAAGGGCTGATCATGAATTTGACCCAGGGGCAACAAGATCTGAAGGCTCTGCTCTTGAAGAAGGAAAAGAAGAAGAAGAGGACTGTTTTGTTCAGCCCTAGACGCAGATCTAGGAACACCTTGCAGGATGAAGCTGAGAGGACAACTCCATCTGTGGGGAAAGGCAGTCATCAAGAGGAAAGGGTTCCCAGTCCAGTGGCCTCCGACAATGAGACAGATTTCAACGACGAACAGTACCCTCCGGCTGAGGATAGGTACAAACAGTTGGAAGACCAGCTAAGTGCTATGGAGATACAAAAAGTGCCTGGCCTGGACTTCGAGGATCTAGGTCTGTCTTCTGGGGTAGTGATCCCGCACAAATTCAAGGCACCTGCCTTTGCAAAGTACGACGGGGCATCCTGTCCAAAGCTGCATCTCAGGTCATACATGAGGAGGATCCAGCCCTATACGGCTGACAGGAACTTATGGATCCACTTTTTCCAGGAGAGTCTTTCAGGGACTCAACTCAACTGGTTCTATCAACTGAATGGAGCCAACATCCATACCTGGGAAGACTTAGCCACTGCATTTTACAAGCAATACCAGTACAATGCCGACCTTGCTCCTACACGTACCCAACTCCAGGGTATGTCGCTGGGGTCAAGTGAAGGTTTCAAGGAATACGCGCAGAGATGGAGAGACCTTGCTGGAAGGGTACAGCCTCCATTAACCGACCGGGAACTCGTTGATATGTTCTTGGGGACCCTATCCGGTCCATTCTTCAATCATCTCATCGGTAATTCATCTGCAGGATTTACCGACCTCATCCTAACTGGCGAAAGAATTGAAGCTGGTATCAAGAGTGGGAAAATTCAAGAGGCCACACCTTCTGATACTCACAAAAAGCCTTACACGGGAAAGAAAGAGTCTAATGCTGCATACAGCCAAAAGAGTCGTCGTGACCAACATGCAGGGGCAGTCATGATCTCTGGTTCTGCACCACGCTGCCAACCACAAAAGGGAAACCAGCGAAGGCCGGACGAGCCTAAAAGACAATTCACCAACATTAACATGCCATGGTCACAAGCATTGCAGCACATGTTGAAGATGAACCTGATTGCGGTGATTAATCCTCCTGCAAATCCTCAGACTTCCTCTCCAAGCTACAATCCAGAAGCCAGATGTGCTTATCATTCCGATAGCCCGGGGCACGATACCGAGGATTGTTGGGCGCTGAAATACAAGATCCAGAATATGATCGATGCTAAAGAGATTGAATTTGAACCTGCTGAGACCCCCAACGTGATCACTGCTCCCTTGCCAAAACATGGCTAGGATTGAGGGATTTTTGTTCATTTGAATTCAAGTTGTATCTTTCTTTTCTTATTCAAACAAACAATTATTATGTTAAACTCTTTTATTTCATGAATGCATTACACATGTCTGTCCTGAATTAATTATGTCTACTATACTTAAAACTGCTTTCATATTTTTGTGATGATCAACTCTTGACTGAAAATTCTAAACCTCTTGAGGGAGGATGACAAAAACGATACCATAATCTACAGTATGCTTTTGAACAGACCCCGCTGATGAGGTACAGGCATTGTTCCAATCCCTAAACACTGGAGTAATAAGGAAGATAATCCCTCGTCAACCCATCTGAGCCAAAGAAGTAGGAGTTTTTTTTCTTTTCGAAATTTAAAACCCTTAATCATAACCTGGGGCCGGGTAGTTCTCTCAGTTGATCCAAGTGCATAACGAATGGCACCAAAGAAGTCCTTACAAAACAAAAGACAGTGATGGTTCAGAATAATCATAAAGACAGGCAGTCGTTATCAAAAAATCATAAATGAAAAGCCCAAGAAGTCAGAACCTATAAAAGGGACTTATGAAATTAGGGCATCCCGCTGACTGTAATTCCAAAAAGGAAACAGTTCAGGCAAAAAAGAAAGGGATAACAAAAAATCAAAAAAAAGGGTCATACAAACCCTCAACAAAAAAGGGAATGGCTGCCTGTTCAGAATAAATCATCAATATTTGAACCATCACCGGAAAATCAGAGCGAAGACTCAAACAAGGTCTAACGTATGATCAACTGAGTGTAGGTTTGAAGAACATCACGAAGAGCGGGTGGGTACAAATAATTTGAGCCTTTATCCTTTGTTTCTTAAACCGTGAACCCGACCACGTTATAACCCTTAAAAGTCCTAGCTGAAGCATGGGTTAGTTCGAAAGCATACTGTTACGAAGGTATCCTGACTCCTGAAGGTTCGCTGCAAAATCTCGAGTTGACACCGCATTGTATTCTTAAAAAAATGCATTTTCAAAATTCAAGACAGACATAGGCTTTCGCATTCTCAAAATAATCTTGTTTGCATATGACTATTTGTTTGAACAGCAGGGAAATTCGCGCGATGAACACCTTGTGAACAGAAATACCTCCAATCAAGGGGCACAGTAGGAGCATTGCCCGTTGTCTGGGGCATGACAAAATACTTCTAACAGGGGCAACTCCCTACATTCTGAGAGCGTGGACATAGTCGAAAAAATACTACGCATAATCAAAGACCCGCTAGGTTGACACACCTAGGCAAAAATAAGGGCTTCCCGGCGAACCAAAAGGGGCCGGGCAAAAATAAGGGATGAAAATGGAAAATATGTACACCCGGCAAGTCGAAAACCTGAAAAGGCGGCTTGGGCAAAAATGGGTATCTCGGTGGACTGAAAACCCGAAAGGGCGGTCCAGGCAAAAGTTAGGGATCAAGGCGTACGACTATGTTCCGGTATCTCATCACTTGTCTACCTAAAGATTTGTCAATTACCCCCACAGGTATCCTTTTCACTCACCTCCGAAACAGGGGCAATAATGAGTTATCCAGGCGATCTAATTGCTCTGTCAACCAAAGTACAAAGGAAAGATCAACATAAGGATGATTACCATCTGCCTTTATAAATTCCAGATTGCGGGTTAACATCCGAAACCAAACAGGACAATCATCCACTTAATCAAAATCAAGCAACCCTACACCGGTTCCTTCTCAATTTTCAACGAAGTTTTACACGAACTTATCCACAAGTAACCTTACCCCGGTTCATCAAGAAGTTTTACACAAACTTATCCTGTCGTAACCTAACCCCGGTTCCTCCAGAAGTCTTACATGGACCTATCTCTAGATGACCTAACCCCGGTTCATCAAGAAGTTTTACACAAACTTATCCTGCCGTAACCTAACCCCGGTTCCTCCAGAAGTCTTACATGGACCTATCTCTAGATGACCTAACCCCGGTTCATCAAGAAGTTTTACACAAACTTATCCTGCCGTAACCTAACCCCGGTTCCTCCAGAAGTCTTACATGGACCTATCTCAAGTAACCTTACCCCGGTTCATCAGGAAGTTTTACACGAACTTATCCCACAAGTAACCTTACCCCGGTTCGTCAAGAAGTTTTACGCGAACTTATTCCGAAGCGACCTTACCCCGGTTCCTCCAGAAGTCTCACATGGACTTACCCCAAGATAACCTTACCCCGGTTCATCAAGAAGTTTTACACGAACTTATCCTGCAGTAACCTAACCCCGGTTCCTCCAGAAGTCTTACATGGACCTATCTCAAGATGACCTCACCTCGGTTCGTCAAGAAGTTTTACACGAACTTATCCTGCGGCAACCTAACCCCGGTTCCCCCCAGAAGTCTTACATGGATTTAGCTCAAGATAACCTCACCCCGGTTCATCAAGAAGTTTTACATGAACTTACCTCACCAAGCAACCCTACACAGGTTCTCCTTCTCTGGACGTAGTTTTACACGAACTCGACATCAAGCAACCCTACACCGGTTCTCTCTCTTCAAGATGCAGTTTTACATGGACTCGTCACTCACAGACCCTACACAGGTTCTCCCTTTCCAAAAACGAAGTTTTACACGAACTCATCATCAAAGTAACCCTACACAGGTTCCTTCTCCATTTCAGATGCGGTTTTACATGAGCTCATCAGCAGGCAACCCTACATAGGTTCCCTCGTTCAACTTACAAAATTACAGTTCAAAACCTCCCCAGGAGAGTCCAATCCAGTTCCCCAGGAAAGTTGGAGTCCAACTCCCCGAGCAGTAAGCTTATCCCCAGTAGATTCTGGAAGTTTATCCCTCGCAGAGCACGAACGCGTCGTCCGACTTTATTCAAAGAGTTATTTCCTTAACAGGATATAACTGGGTTATCCTCAGCCAAAAGCCCTGGAAAGGTCATCGGCAACACAGTCTTTCTTATCCCCAGCGAAGTCTATCAACACTTCCAATACAACAAAGATATCTTCAACAAGCTATTATCAACAATTCAACAAAGTATCTCTCTCCCCGCAGAGTATTTCCCCCCAGCATGGTCGCTAGAGTATTTTTCTCCCCGCAGAATCTTCCATTTGCCAAGTTTATTCCTCAACGGAGTCATCTTCTCCTACCGGTATTCTTGCAGCTATCATCCCCAGCGGAAGTAAAAGCTTATTCTTCAACATCCGCCCAGGATATGACTTCCCGGCACCCGTCAAGGATTTACTTTCCTAGACGAAAAACACATACATAAACATCACATACATCATTATAAGCATGCATAAACTCATCATATCATACAAATCTCATTTATGTTGAGAACATCATTGCTTGATCCATATCATGCATTGCATATGACTGACCTCTACCTTTCAAGAAAGATGCAGTTAGATTCTCAATCATATTTAAAGACCTAGACCGATTCAGTTAATCGACTCCAAAGATTTCTTATCCAGTCCAAGGCCTTCTCTAGTCCAGCTAAATCGACTCCCAACAGATTTTTCTGATGAAGACTCAATAGAAGTTATCAGGTTTTTCTTTCAGGTTATAATCTCCTATGGTTCCCTCCCCGACGGTGCGTGAGGTGATAATTCCTTTTGAGATTATAATTTCCTATGGTCCTCTCCCCGACGGTGCGTGAGATGTAATTCCCTTTCAGATTATAATTTCCTTTGGTCCTCTCCCCGACGGTGCGTGAGATGTAATTCCCTTTTAGGTTATAATTTCCTATGGTCCTCTCCCCGACGGTGTGTGAGATGTAATTCCCTTTTAGGTTATAATTTCCTATGGTCCTCTCCCCGGCGGTGCGTGAGATGTAATTCCCTTTTAGGTTATAATTTCCTATGGTCCTCTCCCTGACGGTGCGTGAGATGTAATTCCCTTTTAGGTTATAATTTCCTTTGGTCCTCTCCCCGACGGTGCGTGAGATGTAATTCCCTTTTAGGTTATAATTTCCTATGGTCCTCTCCCCGACGGTGCGTGAGATGTAATTCCATTTTAGGTTATAATTTCCTTTGGTCCTCTCCCCGACGGTGCGTGAGATATAATTCCCTTTTAGGTTATAATTTCCTTTGGTTCTCTCCCCGACGGTGCGTGAGATGTAATTCCCTTTCAGATTATAATTGTCTATTGGTTCTCTTCCCGATACTGCGAAGATGGTAATTCCCAGCAAGATTTTCTCAACGAGCGTTGTTGAAGTTAAAGTCACCCAAGGTTCTCTTACCGTTCATGCTAAGGTAGTAACCATCCCTGGTTCATTCATCATCTTGTGAAGCTCCAGACTCAGCTCCTGTAACCAGTCAGGACACATCTATACCAAGCATCTTAAAACCAGCTCCTGCAACGTATCAGGTACTCATTTTTCTTTTGCAGGTATGCAAGTTCTCGCTAAGGAATATCTTACGCGATCAACATCCAGATGGCATCTATAAGCCCATCATCCCCCATCAATCTCCAAATGGCATCTATAAGCCCATTTCCATCACACTGCTACTATGTGAGCGCAAATTTATGGGCACTCTAGTGTTCAATCATCTTCTACCCTCGGATTACGAAAGGCACGTCAGCCAATCTGCATCCTCAGGTCTAAGAAGATTGAACAGGGGCAACTGTTGTACCCCAAAATTTGCCCTCCCATATTCTTCAAAGATTTGCCAAGTCCAGCTTCAAAATCTCCCCAAGGGTTGCACAGTCAAGGGTCTCCTATACAGTCAAAATTAGGGTTTGTGTTCTGATCAAGAAAAGGAAGTTTCCAAAGGTCCAATCAAGTCTCATATGCCTATAAATATGGTCAAGCATCCTCATATCAAGTTTCAAGGCTTTCAGCACAAAACTGCACAGTCAAAACCCTAATTGCACTACAGTCAACTGTAGGGGCAAAATGGTCATTTGACAGTCAAAAGTTCAAATTTTTGGTCAACATATCATTTTTAAGCCACAAACATCATTTGATCAATGCTTGATCATGATTCTCAAAGCTTGGCTCAAAAATCATCAAGATGCAAAAGTTTCCTTATTTGGACAGCTGAAAAAGTGAACTGCAAATTGACCAGGGCATAACTTTCACATGGATTATCATAAAAATTCCATCCAAATCTCATTTTGAAGAGAAAGACATTTCCTACAACTCATCTTCATACTTCAAGTCCAAGAAATGCTCTCACAAAAAGTTATCAATTTCAACATTATAGGTCATTTTCAAAAGTCAACAAAAAGGGACTTTAAGTCAAAGGCCATAACTTGATATTGGTAAATCAAAATGACATGGGACCAAAGGCATTGGTTAGAGGACTCAAAGACCTTTCCAAAATGTCCCAGAACATGAGCAAAGCTTAAAAAATGAGCAAGTTATGCCTTGTGGAAGTTGGGAAATTTTTGGGTATTTTGAAAAGTCAACATTGATTCAAATGACCTAAAATTGCTAATGGGCCCATTTTTCTTCCATAATTCATCATCCATGGCATGTGCACGACCACTTGGCCCAAAGGGAAGTTTTTATTCATTTTTTATTTATTTATTTGAATTTTTATTTATAATAATTCATTTAAATCAATTAAATATATGAAAAATATTTAACTTAACCTAACAAATCTTTTTGCACATGTAATCTACTCAATAATTCGTGCATAATTCAATATGGAAAGATTTGGATTGATTGGATCATGATTGGTACAAAATTGCATGAAAAAGATTGGAAAAAATATGATTGAAAATCAAATCTCAAAACCATGAATGCAATTGATTTGTTTTGTTTTTCTTGACCTAATTGATTCATACATAAGCATAGAACGAAAACCTAATCAAGGAGACCATTGAAGCTGCGCTAGAAGCCATCCATCAAACTTGAAATTTTTGTTAAGAAACTCAAAACTGAAAACCCTTTTGCAGGTTGATTCAAGGCACGATTTTTGTCTCATTAGCTTGCTGAAGCTTCACTGAACGATCCCCAATCAAAAACATTCATCAAAACCTCAAGAATCGGTATACAGAACTTAAAATATTTCATGAAAAATGCATATTCGTGTTTTGATTTACAGGCATCCTCATGACATTTTGTTCATTGATTCATACTCCTTATGCAATTCTGAAGCTAACACATGTGTTTGATTGAGTTTTTGCAAGCTATAGACGATTTCACCATTACCAAATTCTAGGGTTTTCAGAGTTGTAAATTGGGCGTTTTCAAATAGCGTAAAATTAGTGAACCATAGTGCCATGAACGTATTCAGCAGGCTTGGACGAAACGTTTGAGACCCTCGCGCTCAATTTATGAGCGTCACAGGGCTAATCGCTATTTTTTAGTATCTGGCCTAAGAGAACGCCATGAAAACCGTTGCTTAACATATTCTTATTTCAGGAAAATAAAACACAATGAAGAAGATGAACTCGTGGCCAGCAACCATTGGCTCTTTTAAATTTCGCGCTAAAACATTATCAATGTGTGTTTTTATTTTATATTAACTGTTTGATGTTTAGTATACAAGCGCGTTGGTTGGATCAGATGGCAAGCGAAGTTGTTGGTAAAGTTAATGACCTGGGTTCGAGCCCCAGGTTTTCACTTTCTCAATATTATTTTCCAATTAACAATCACATGCAGGTTCAACGTTATTGTTCCATCATACACCCTCCAGATCAAACCATCCACGTGCATATCAGGCTCAAATCAAAGGCTCAGAATTAAGGAACACCATAAACCCTGGTCAACGCTTCAGCACGCTACCTGGCAAAAGTCCAAAAAGGCCAAGGTTAATGGGCCAGATTCCTAAAGATTCACCTCCATGTTGGGGACTACAACCCCCCTAGGTTTGCCATGTTATTTTTTTAGTTTTATTTTTAATTCTATTTTCTTTTAACTATTATTTGTTTAATTAATTAATTACTTTCATAAAATATAAAAAAAAAATCATAAAAATCAGAAAAAAGAGAAAAAACAATAAATATTTTATTTCTAGTATTTTCATAAATAAATGCATATAATTAAATTTAGTGTAAATTAGGTTTAATTTTAATACTTTTAATAAAAAATCTAAAAAATGTAGAATTAGGGTTTAATTAATAATTTTTTCATCCTTTTTATTTTTCTTTCATAAATAATTAAATAATTAAATATTTATTTTTATAATTAAATTTGCATGTATATAAACATTAGGGTTAATTTAGGTTAAAATTCAATGTTTTTCTTAATAAATTAAAAATAAAATAGAATTAGGGTTAGCATTTTATTTTAATTAATTTTTTTTCATATTAAATCCTAAAATACTAAAAAATACCAAAAACATCTCCTTTTCCTTTTTCTTTATTAATTAATTCCATGTTAATTTAATTTTGCAAAAAGGGTCCAACGCCCTCGTTTCGTTTTAATTCTTATTTATTCGCATATTTATTCTATTTCGCTTAATATTTCTGTATCTCTCCCAAAGCTTTATAATTAATATTCTTGCACTTTACTTTTAATTCCTTATTTTCTTTTACTTTCTTTATTTTCTGTCAAATCGGGTCCTGGTTAATTTTGGCGATGTGGACCCGCGCCGTTTGTAATAGCTTAGATTTTTACTTTCCCGCAATATTTTTAACTGTTAACAAATGGCATGAAAGAATGTATGGACAAAAAATAAAAACAAGCGTAGAACACCAATAACATGACAAGACAAAAATGACTGAAAATGATACACGAATCGCACACACCACCCCTAGGGTACGCCTCATTGTTGCCTTGCCTCGAAAGGTGATCGTCGAGTAGAGGATGTCTTAGTAAGTCCTCATGATCCGGGAACCTGGCATGAGGGTAGCTTCTAAGGTGTCTTCCCATTGCTCTGGTGATCACCATGTCCCGACCTCGAATTGACCCGAACACCTCCAACGGTGGTGCTACCTACCTCTCAATGGTGGGATGGCACTACTTTAAAGGACATTTACACAGACGAATTCCTTAGGGTAGGTAGGTTCTCGTAGATACTTGCTCTAATTTCAAAACAAATCAAAAATACTTTTCACACCGACACCTTTTCAAAAAGCTTTCGAAAGCAATTTTTCAAACACTCTTGACGACCGATACAAGAGTCGAACTGGAATTTTCAAAGAAACTTTTTAAAACCCACAGTTGAAAAGCAAACAAACCATTTTTGAAAACACAAATGAGCAAGTATCTAAGAGCCCATGGATAACCATGGATAGAAAGGGTGCTAACACCTTCCCTTTCTATAATCTACCTCCCGAACCGAGAGCAATCTCTTTAAGGAATTTTTCTGTGCTTTTGTCCTTTCCATTTGGAGAAAATAAAAGACGGTGGTGACTCTTGCTTCCGCGACATTTCGCGAACCAGCGTTAAACAGTCAGTTCCAGATCCACCGATCACAGAACTGGCGACTCTGCTGGGGAACAAACTTAAAGTGAGGTGTACCTTAGGGCTAGTTCATAACTGTGTTTTCAATTGTATTAATTTGCTTGTTTTACTATTGTGGGTTGCATCGGAGTTACATAGATCCTAACCCGGATCTGGGGATACCCTGTTTAGGTAGCATAAGCTGTGAGGGACCTGTCCGGCGTAGACCGACATAGGTGAAGCAGTGGCTACGTTGGTGTGGCACCTTGGTCTGTACCGATATCCCTTGTGTCGCAACGAGGAGAATATGGGTCTTCTAAGGAGTCATTAAGCACCAACAACCTTAGAACCTTAATTGACACAACTTGGCCTTTAGAATTGTAGCAGTATGCTACGCCCATTGAGGCTAAACTCTCGTGATGGTTCTGGCCGCAAGAAAAGATTGCGATGCTGGAGTTATGACCGATTGAGGGTAGTCAATGATATTGGGATCCTTAGAACCCGGTTACTTCTAATAGGACAGGTCGAACCCACCAACTTCAAGAGGGTAATACCCAGACCCCATGCTGGCCTAAACTCTAAGGGCTTCTCTTGTGTGACTTGTGTGCCTTCGTACTTGACTACTTGCATGCTTTATCTGACACATGAACTACTTGCAGGTTTTGTTTATGGTCCTTAATTGGGACTTATAACAGGGTGTACTGAGTTTCTTGCAGGTTTTGCCTATAGTCCTTAATTAGGGACTCATAACAGGGTTTACTCACATTACCCCATGCATACCATGACATCATACCATTGCATACATCCTAACCCATTTCAAGGATCTCAAGGGCTTGTGATGCAGGTCATGGTGAATCAACTATCCCAGCAAGGGGCAAAGGGGATTTATTTTCCTCTAGACAAGGTTGTCAGGGGCTATGACCCACTGGATATGGTGAGCCTTTGACCCTTGAAGAAGGACTCTCAACAACATGAAGTACCTTCAATCAAGTTACCAGTTTCCAACTCTAACAATTTGTTTACCCCTCGAGGTCCTTGAAATCATTGCATGCATATCATACATATCATTGCATAACAGGCACCCTTTCTCTGCAGGTTGCTTACCTTCTTCGCTGTTTATTTCCGCAGTCTCGTCATGAATCCTGAATCCTCAACCGAGCACACTATCAAGGCCCTCCAGGCTCAGAACGCCCAGTTCCAAGGGCTGATCATGAATTTGACCCAGGGGCAACAAGATCTGAAGGCTCTGCTCTTGAAGAAGGAAAAGAAGAAGAAGAGGACTGTTTTGTTCAGCCCTAGACGCAGATCTAGGAACACCTTGCAGGATGAAGCTGAGAGGACAACTCCATCTGTGGGGAAAGACAGTCATCAAGAGGAAAGGGTTCCCAGTCCAGTGGCCTCCGACAATGAGACAGATTTCAACGACGAACAGTACCCTCCGGCTGAGGATAGGTACAAACAGTTGGAAGACCAGCTAAGTGCTATGGAGATACAAAAAGTGCCTGGCCTGGACTTCGAGGATCTAGGTCTGTCTTCTGGGGTAGTGATCCCGCACAAATTCAAGGCACCTGCCTTTGCAAAGTACGACGGGGCATCCTGTCCAAAGCTGCATCTCAGGTCATACATGAGGAGGATCCAGCCCTATACGGCTGACAGGAACTTATGGATCCACTTTTTCCAGGAGAGTCTTTCAGGGACTCAACTCGACTGGTTCTATCAACTGAATGGAGCCAACATCCATACCTGGGAAGACTTAGCCACTGCATTTTACAAGCAATACCAGTACAATGCCGACCTTGCTCCTACACGTACCCAACTCCAGGGTATGTCGCTGGGGTCAAGTGAAGGTTTCAAGGAATACGCGCAGAGATGGAGAGACCTTGCTGGAAGGGTACAGCCTCCATTAACTGACCGGGAACTCGTTGATATGTTCTTGGGGACCCTATCCGGGCCATTCTTCAATCATCTCATCGGTAATTCATCTGCAGGATTTACCGACCTCATCCTAACTGGCGAAAGAATTGAAGCTGGTATCAAGAGTGGGAAAATTCAAGAGGCCACACCTTCTGATACTCACAAAAAGCCTTACACGGGAAAGAAAGAGTCTAATGCTGCATACAGCCAAAAGAGTCGTCGTGACCAACATGCAGGGGCAGTCATGATCTCTGGTTCTGCACCACGCCGCCAACCACAAAAGGGAAACCAGCGAAGGCCGGACGAGCCTAAAAGACAATTCACCAACATTAACATGCCATGGTCACAAGCATTGCAGCACATGTTGAAGATGAACCTGATTGCGGTGATTAATCCTCCTGCAAATCCTAAGACTTCCTCTCCAAGCTACAATCCAGAAGCCAGATGTGCTTATCATTCAGATAGCCCGGGGCACGATACCGAGGATTGTTGGGCGCTGAAATACAAGATCCAGAATATGATCGATGCTAAAGAGATTGAATTTGAACCTGCTGAGACCCCCAACGTGATCACTGCTCCCTTGCCAAAACATGGCTAGGATTGAGGGATTTTTGTTCATTTGAATTCAAGTTGTATCTTTCTTTTCTTATTCAAACAAACAATTATTATGTTAAACTCTTTTATTTCATGAATGCATTACACATGTCTGTCCTGAATTAATTATGTCTACTATACTTAAAACTGCTTTCATATTTTTGTGATGATCAACTCTTGACTGAAAATTCTAAACCTCTTGAGGGAGGATGACGAAAACGATACCATAATCTACAGTATGCTTTTGAACAGACCCCGCTGATGAGGTACAGGAATTGTTCCAATCCCTAAACACTGGAGTAATAAGGAAGATAATCCCTCGTCAACCCATCTGAGCCAAAGAAGTAGGAGTTTTTTTTCTTTTCGAAATTTAAAACCCTTAATCATAACCTGGGGCCGGGTAGTTCTCTCAGTTGATCCAAGTGCATAACGAATGGCACCAAAGAAGTCCTTACAAAACAAAAGACAGTGATGGTTCAGAACAATCATAAAGACAGGCAGTCGTTATCAAAAAATCATAAATGAAAAGCCCAAGAAGTCAGAACCTATAAAAGGGACTTATGAAATTAGGGCATCCCACTGACTGTAATTCCAAAAAGGAAACAGTTCAGGCAAAAAAGAAAGGGATAACAAAAAATCAAAAAAAAGGGTCATACAAACCCTCAACAAAAAAGGGAATGGCTGCCTGTTCAGAATAAATCATCAATATTTGAACCATCACCGGAAAATCAGAGCGAAGACTCAAACAAGGTCTAACGTATGATCAACTGAGTGTAGGTTTGAAGAACATCACGAAGAGCGGGTGGGTACAAATAATTTGAGCCTTTATCCTTTGTTTCTTAAACCGTGAACCCGGCCACGTTATAACCCTTAAAAGTCCTAGCTGAAGCATGGGTTAGTTCGAAAGCATACTGTTACGAAGGTATCCTGACTCCTGAAGGTTCGCTGCAAAATCTCGAGTTGACACCGCATTGTATTCTAAAAAAAATGCATTTTCAAAATTCAAGACAGACATAGGCTTTCGCATTCTCAAAATAATCTTGTTTGCATATGACTATTTGTTTGAACAACAGGGAAATTCGCGCGATGAATACCTTATGAACAGAAATACCTCCAATCAAGGGGCACAGTAGGAGCATTGCCCGTTGTCTGGGGCATGACAAAATACTTCTAACAGGGGCAACTCCCTACATTCTGAGAGCGTGGACATAGTCGAAAAAATACTACGCATAATCAAAGACCCGCTAGGTTGACACACCTGGGAAAAAATAAGGGCTTTCCGGCGAACCAAAAGGGTCTGGGCAAAAATAAGGGATGAAAATGGAAAATATGTACACCCGGCAAGTCGAAAACCTGAAAAGGCGGCTTGGGCAAAAATGGGTATCTCGGTGGACTGAAAACCCGAAAGGGCGGTCCAGGCAAAAGTTAGGGATCAAGGCGTACGACTATGTTCCGGTATCTCATCACTTGTCTACCTAAAGATTTGTCAATTACCCCCACAGGTATCCTTTTCACTCACCTCCGAAACAGGGGCAATAATGAGTTATCCAGGCGATCTAATTGCTCTGTCAACCAAAGTACAAAGGAAAGATCAACATAAGGATGATTACCATCTGCCTTTATAAATTCCAGATTGCGGGTTAACATCCGAAACCAAACAGGACAATCATCCACTTAATCAAAATCAAGCAACCCTACACCGGTTCCTTCTCAATTTTCAGACGAAGTTTTACACGAACTTATCCACAAGTAACCTTACCCCGGTTCATCAAAAAGTTTTACACAAACTTATCCTGCCGTAACCTAACCCCGGTTCCTCCAGAAGTCTTACATGGACCTATCTCTAGATGACCTAACCCCGGTTCATCAAGAAGTTTTACACAAACTTATCCTGCCGTAACCTAACCCCGGTTCCTCCAGAAGTCTTACATGGACCTATCTCTAGATGACCTAACCCCGGTTCATCAAGAAGTTTTACACAAACTTATCCTGCCGTAACCTAACCCCGGTTCCTCCAGAAGTCTTGCATGGACCTATCTCAAGTAACCTTACCCCGGTTCATCAGGAAGTTTTACACGAACTTATCCCACAAGTAACCTTACCCCGGTTCGTCAAGAAGTTTTACGCGAACTTATCCCGAAGCGACCTTACCCCGGTTCCTCCAGAAGTCTCACATGGACTTACCCCAAGATAACCTTACCCCGGTTCATCAAGAAGTTTTACACGAACTTATCCTGCAGTAACCTAACCCCGGTTCCTCCAGAAGTCTTACATGGACCTATCTCAAGATGACCTCACCTCGGTTCGTCAAGAAGTTTTACACGAACTTATCCTGCGGCAACCTAACCCCGGTTCCCCCCAGAAGTCTTACATGGATTTAGCTCAAGATAACCTCACCCCGGTTCATCAAGAAGTTTTACATGAACTTACCTCACCAAGCAACCCTACACAGGTTCTCCTTCTCCGGACGTAGTTTTACACGAACTCGACATCAAGCAACCCTACACCGGTTCTCTCTCTTCAAGATGCAGTTTTACATGGACTCGTCACTCAGAGACCCTACACAGGTTCTCCCTTTCCAAAAACGAAGTTTTACACGAACTCATCATCAAAGTAACCCTACACAGGTTCCTTCTCCATTTCAGATGCGGTTTTACATGAGCTCATCAGCAGGCAACCCTACATAGGTTCCCTCGTTCAACTTACAAAATTACAGTTCAAAACCTCCCCAGGAGAGTCCAATCCAGTTCCCCAGGAAAGTTGGAGTCCAACTCCCCGAGCAGTAAGCTTATCCCCAGTAGATTCTGGAAGTTTATCACTCGCAGAGCACGAACGCGTCGTCCGACTTTATTCAAAGAGTTATTTCCTTAACAGGATATAACTGGGTTATCCTCAGCCAAAAGTCCTGGAAAGGTCATCGGCAACACAGTCTTTCTTATCCCCAGCGAAGTCTATCAACACTTCCAATACAACAAAGATATCTTCAGCAAGCTATTATCAACAATTCAACAAAGTATCTCTCTCCCCGCAGAGTATTTCCCCCCAGCATGGTCGCTAGAGTATTTTTCTCCCCGCAGAATTTTCCATTTGCCAAGTTTATTCCTCAACGGAGTCATCTTCTCCTACCGGTATTCTTGCAGCTATCATCCCCAGCGGAAGTAAAAGCTTATTCTTCAACATCCGCCCAGGATATGACTTCCCGGCACCCGTCAAGGATTTACTTTCCTAGACGAAAAACACATACATAAACATCACATACATCATTATAAGCATGCATAGACTCATCATATCATACAAATCTCATTTATGTTGAGAACATCATTGCTTGATCCATATCATGCATTGCATATGACTGACCTCTACCTTTCAGGAAAGATGCGGTTAGATTCTCAATCATATTTAAAGACCTAGACCGGTTCAGTTAATCGACTCCAAAGATTTCTTATCTAGTCCAAGGCCTTCTCTAGTCCAGCTAAATCGACTCCCAACAGATTTTTCTGATGAAGACTCAGTAGAAGTTATCAGGTTTTTCTTTCAGGTTATAATCTCCTATGGTTCCCTCCCCGACGGTGCGTGAGGTGATAATTCCTTTTGAGATTATAATTTCCTATGGTCCTCTCCTCGACGGTGCGTGAGATGTAATTCCCTTTCAGATTATAATTTCCTTTGGTCCTCTCCCCGACGGTGCGTGAGATGTAATTCCCTTTTAGGTTATAATTTCCTATGGTCCTCTCCCCGACGGTGCGTGAGATGTAATTCCCTTTTAGGTTATAATTTCCTATGGTCCTCTCCCCGACGGTGCGTGAGATGTAATTCCCTTTTATGTTATAATTTCCTATGGTCCTCTCCCCGACGGTGCGTGAGATGTAATTCCCTTTTAGGTTATAATTTCCTTTGGTCCTCTCCCCGACGGTGCGTGAGATGTAATTCCCTTTTAGGTTATAATTTCCTATGGTCCTCTCCCCGACGGTGCGTGAGATGTAATTCCATTTTAGGTTATAATTTCCTTTGGTCCTCTCCCCGACGGTGCGTGAGATGTAATTCCCTTTTAGGTTATAATTTCCTTTGGTTCTCTCCCAGACGGTGCGTGAGATGTAATTCCCTTTCAGATTATAATTGTCTATTGGTTCTCTTCCCGATACTGCGAAGATGGTAATTCCCACCAAGATTTTCTCAACGAGCGTTGTTGAAGTTAAAGTCACCCAAGGTTCTCTTACCGTTCATGCTAAGGTAGTAACCATCCCTGGTTCATTCATCATCTTGTGAAGCTCCAGACTCAACTCCTGTAACCAGTCAGGACACATCTATACCAAGCATCTTAAAACCAGCTCCTGCAACGTGTCAGGTACTCATTTTTCTTTTGCAGGTATGCAAGTTCTCGCTAAGGAATCTCTTACGCGATCAACATCCAGATGGCATCTATAAGCCCATCATCCCCCATCAATCTCCAAATGGCATCTATAAGCCCATTTCCATCACACTGCTACTATGTGAGCGCAAATTTCTGGGCACTCTAGTGTTCAATCATCTTCTACCCTCGGATTACGAAAGGCACGTCAGCCAATCTGCATCCTCAGGTCTAAGAAGATTGAACAGGGGCAACTGTTGTACCCCAAAATTTGCCCTCCCATATTCTTCAAAGATTTGCCAAGTCCAGCTTCAAAATCTCCCCAAGGGTTGCACAGTCAAGGGTCTTCTATACAGTCAAAATTAGGGTTTGTGTTCTGATCAAGAAAAGGAAGTTTCCAAAGGTCCAATCAAGTCTCATATGCCTATAAATGTGGTCAAGCATCCTCATATCAAGTTTCAAGGCTTTCAGCACAAAACTGCACAGTCAAAACCCTAATTGCACTACAGTCAACTATAGGGGCAAAATGGTCATTTGACAGTCAAAAGTTCAAATTTTTGGTCAACATATCATTTTGAAGCCACAAACATCATTTGATCAATGCTTGATCATGATTCTCAAAGCTTGGCTCAAAAATCATCAAGATGCAAAAGTTTCCTTATTTGGCAGCTGAAAAAGTCAACTGCAAATTGACCAGGGCATAACTTTCACATGGATTATCAGAAAAATTCCATCCAGAGCTCATTTTGAAGAGAAAGACATTTCCTACAACTCATCTTCATACTTCAAGTCCAAGAAATGCTCTCACAAAAAGTTATCAATTTCAACATTATAGGTCATTTTCAAAAGTCAACAAAAAGGGACTTTAAGTCAAAGGCCATAACTTGAGATTGGTAAATCAAAATGACATGGGACCAAAGGCATTGGTTAGAGGACTCAAAGTCCTTTCCAAAATGTCCAAGAACATGAACAAATCTTTAAAATTGAGCAAGTTATGCCTTGTGGAAGTTGGGAAATTTTTGGGTATTTTGAAAAGTCAACATTGATTCAAATGACCTAAAATTGCTAATGGGCCCATTTTTCTTCCATAATTCATCATCCATGGCATGTGCACGACCACTTGGCCCAAAGGGAAGTTTTTATTCATTTTTTATTTATTTATTTGAATTTTTATTTATAATAATTCATTTAAATCAATTAAATATATGAAAAATATTTAACTTAACCTAACAAATCTTTTTGCACATGTAATCTACTCAATAATTTGTGCATAATTCAATATGGAAAGATTTGGATTGATTGGATCATGATTGGTACAAAATTGCATGAAAAAGATTGGAAAAAATATGATTGAAAATTAAATCTCAAAACCATGAATGCAATTGATTTGTTTTGTTTTTCTTGACCTAATTGATTCATACATAAGCATAGAACGAAAACCTAATCAAGGATACCATTGAAGCTGCGCTAGAAGCCATCCATCAAACTTGAAATTTTTGTTAAGAAACTCAAAACTGAAAACCCTTTTGCAGGTTGATTCAAGGCACGATTTTTGTCTCATTAGCTTGCTGAAGCTTCACTGAACGATCCCCAATCAAAAACATTCATCAAAACCTCAAGAATCGGTATACAGAACTTAAAATATTTCATGAAAAATGCATATTCGTGTTTTGATTTACAGGCATCCTCATGACATTTTGTTCATTGATTCATACTCCTTATGCAATTCTGAAGCTAACCCATGTGTTTGATTGAGTTTTTGCAAGCTATAGACGATTTCACCATTACCAAATTCTAGGGTTTTCAGAGTTGTAAATTGGGCGTTTTCAAATAGCGTAAAATTAGTGAACCACAGTGCCATGAACGTATTCAGCAGGCTTGGACGAAACGTTTGAGACCCTCGCGCTCAATTTATGAGCGTCACAGGGCTAATCGCTATTTTTTAGTATCTGGCCTAAGAGAACGCCATGAAAACCGTTGCTTAACATATTCTTATTTCAGGAAAATAAAACACAATGAAGAAGATGAACTCGTGGCCAGCAACCATTGGCTCTTTTAAATTTCGCGCTAAAACATTATCAATGTGTGTTTTTATTTTATATTAATTGTTTGATGTTTAGTATACAAGCGCGTTGGTTGGATCAGATGGCAAGCGAAGTTGTTGGTAAAGTTAATGACCTGGGTTCGAGCCCCAGGTTTTCACTTTCTCAATATTATTTTCCAATTAACAATCACATGCAGGTTCAACGTTATTGTTCCATCATACACCCTCCAGATCAAACCATCCACGTGCATATCAGGCTCAAATCAAAGGCTCAGAATTGAGGAACACCAT
Source organism: Vicia faba (assembly GCA_948472305.1). Classification (NCBI taxonomy): domain Eukaryota; kingdom Viridiplantae; phylum Streptophyta; class Magnoliopsida; order Fabales; family Fabaceae; genus Vicia; species Vicia faba. Next base: position 106,563,505 of record OX451741.1, read on the forward strand.
AAACCCTGGTCAACGCTTCAGCACGCTACCTGGCAAAAGTCCAAAAAGGCCAAGGTTAATGGGCCAGATTCCTAAAGATTCACCTCCATGTTGGGGACTACAACCCCCCTAGGTTTGCCATGTTATTTTTTTAGTTTTATTTTTAATTATATTTTCTTTTAACTATTATTTGTTTAATTAATTAATTACTTTCATAAAATATAAAAAAAAATCATAAAAATCAGAAAAAAAGAGAAAAAAACAATAAATATTTTATTTCTAGTATTTTCATAAATAAATGCATATAATTAAATTTAGTGTAACTTAGGTTTAATTTTAATACTTTTAATAAAAAATCTAAAAAATGTAGAATTAGGGTTTAATTAATAATTTTTTCATCCTTTTTATTTTTCTTTCATAAATAATTAAATAATTAAATATTTATTTTTATAATTAAATTTGCATGTATATAAACATTAGGGTTAATTTAGGTTAAAATTCAATGTTTTTCTTAATAAATTAAAAATAAAATAGAATTAGGGTTAGCATTTTATTTTAATTAATTCTTTTTCATATTAAATCCTAAAATACTAAAAAATACCAAAAACATCTCCTTTTCCTTTTTCTTTATTAATTAATTCCATGTTAATTTAATTTTGCAAAAAGGGTCCAACGCCCTCGTTTCGTTTTAATTCTTATTTATTCGCATATTTATTCTATTTCGCTTAATATTTCTGTATCTCTCCCAAAGCTTTGTAATTAATATTCTTGCACTTTACTTTTAATTCCTTATTTTCTTTTACTTTCTTTATTTTCTGTCAAATCGGGTCCTAGTTAATTTTGGCGATGTGGACCCGCGCCGTTTGTAATAGCTTAGATTTTTACTTTCCCGCAATATTTTTAACTGTTAACAAATGGCATGAAAGAATGTATGGACAAAAAATAAAAACAAGCGTAGAACACCAATAACATGACAAGACAAAAATGACTGAAAACGATACACGAATCGCACACACCACCCCTAGGGTACGCCTCACTGTTGCCTTGCCTCGAAAGGTGATCGTCGAGTAGAGGATGTCTTAGTAAGTCCTCATGATCCGGGAACCTGGCATGAGGGTAGCTTCTAAGGTGTCTTCCCATTGCTCTGGTGATCACCATGTCTCGACCTCGAATTGACCCGAACACCTCCAATGGTGGTGCTACCTACCTCTCAATGGTGGGATGGCACTACTTTAAAGGACATTTACACAGACGAATTCCTTAGGGTAGGTAGGTTCTCATAGATACTTTCTCTAATTTCAAAACAAATCAAAAATACTTTTCACACCGACACCTTTTCAAAAAGCTTTCGAAAGCAATTTTTCAAACACTCTTGAGGACCGATACAAGAGTCGAACTGGAATTTTCAAAGAAACTTTTTAAAACCCACAGTTGAAAAGCAAACAAACCATTTTTGAAAACACAAATGAGCAAGTATCTAAGAGCCCATGGATAACCATGGATAGAAAGGGTGCTAACACCTTCCCTTTCTATAATCTACCTCCCGAACCGAGAGCAATCTCTTTAAGGAATTTTTCTGTGCTTTTGTCCTTTCCATTTGGAGAAAATAAAAGACGGTGGCGACTCTTGCTTCCGCGACATTTCGCGAACCAGCGTTAAACAGTCAGTTCCAGATCCACCGATCACAAGGTAGATAGCAAGACACTGGGGCACAAGAACTCCATCCCTCTTGAGCCTTACCTCAAGTGGGTACGAACCCGTGCCCAGAGTCTTATGTTGCCTTACCCTCACATTCTCCCTTTGATCAAAGAGCCTGTTAAGGAAGGAGAGGTTCCATACACCATCCTACATCCTGACATGCCAACATCATGGGAGGAAATGCAGAAGAGTTGGATCCAACTCAAGGAAGAACGGGATACTTTTGAAGCCAGCTTCTACGCCAGTGAAAAGAAGGTTTTGGAGCTTACCCGCCGACTTCATGAGAAGGAGACCCTCAACACTTACATCGCACCAAAGAGGATGCGCAACGTCTTTTTACCTTAAGAAGTTTTTGTAATATTTGGCCCATGGGGCATTTATGTACTGACAAAATTTCTTCTTATTAATATGACGTGTGTTCTTTTTGTCTGCAACAATTTTGAATTTCTAAATCCTTGAATGCATTACATGGATAAACATATCATTCATCATATGCATAAACAGGTCTTCACACCAGGTTTCCTTATCTTTCTGCTGTTTATTTCAGTAAGATGGATATTGAGCAAACGGTCAAAGATCTGCAGGCACAAAACTCGCAGTTTCAACGGCTCCTTATAACCTTGGCAAAGGGTCGGGAGGATCTTAAAGCACTGTTAGGGAATAAAGAGCAAGAAAAAGGAAAAAAGAAGAAGAAAAGAGTTGGGGTGGCTACACTGGGAAGAAGATTTGAGAATGAAGCTAGGAGAGTTCTTGAATTCCCCTCCACATCTTATGAGGGGGCCGACAAAGGAAAAGGAGCTGCATTACCTTCTGAGTCTGAGGCTGAAGAGGAAGATGAAGATTATTCAGAGCAGTAATACCCACCAGCGGACGACAAATACAAAAATCTGGAGGATAGACTGGCAGCTATAGAGCTGCAAAGGGTTCCCGGGTTAGATTTTGAAGAATTGGGATTAATTGCTGGGATTGTGATCCCTCCAAAGTTTAAGGTGCCAACTTTTACAAAATACGACGGTCTGTCTTGCCCGAAGATGCACCTGAGGTCGCATGTCAGAAAAATTCAACCTCATTCATCCGATAGAAATCTTTGGGTACACTTCTTCCAGGACAGCCTGTCTGGTACACAGCTAGATTGGTTTTACCAGCTTGAGAGGTCAGAGGTGCATAACTGGGAAGACTTGGCAGCTGCCTTCTACCGCCAGTATCAATACAACGCTGACTTGGCGCCAACCCGTACTCAGCTACAAAGTATGGGGATGGCCTCAAGTGAAGGATTCAAAGAATACGCCTAGAAATGGCGTGACTTGGCCGGAAGGGTACAACCACCTCTTTCAGATAGGGAACTAGTTGATATGTTCTTGGGGACCCTATCTGGCCCTTTCTTCAACCATTTGATCGGGAGATCTTCTGCAGGGTTTACCGAACTGATTCTGACTGGCGAACGGGTGGAAGCTGGTATTAAGAGTGGGAAGATTCAAAGTGATGCCTCTACATCCAAAATTGTTAAGAAATTGTTCCCGGCCAAGAAGGAAGCAGCTGTTATATACTCTCAGAAAGGATTGGGAAGAACTGAGCGCCGACCGACTGTAGGGGCTGTGATGATTCAAAATTCATCAAATGATCAGCCTCGTAACAATCAGTCCAGACCTAAACAGCAATGGGGAGAACTGCCACAACGGAAGTTCACCCGCATCAATATGACGCCCGCACAAGTTCTTCCCTATTTGTTGAAGCTGATTCTCACTAATATCAAAGAGGCGCCAAAAAATGTGAATACTACTTCCCCACATTATCATCCCAACGCAAAGTGTGCCTATCATTCTGACAGTGTCGGGCATGACACCAACGATTGCTGGGCGCTTAAGAATAAAATTCAGGATTTGATAGATACTAAAGAGGTTGAGTTCGACGCCCCTGAGAAGCCGAATGTAATCTCCGCTCCAATGCCAAAGCATGGTCGCAATGTCCATGTTGTTGAAGAAGATATGTTTGTTTCTGCTGTTGATGATCTGATAACCCCACTACTGACAATCAAGTTGAATCTGTTGAAGGCTGGGATTTTCCCAGGTTGTAAAGAAGACTGCTACCTTTGTTCCTCCCTACTGATCGACTGTCCATTGCTGAAGATAGGCATCCAACGCCTAATGGACAACCAACAAATTCTTTTTGAAAAGACTCCTGTTACTCCAACTCCTATCAATGAAGTTTCAATAATCACCATTTCCGCCAATCTTTCCAAGGTCCCCAAAAGGCCTGTTAAGATTACATTCGCTCCGAAGATTGTACCCTTGAAGATAACCATGCCTGGGCCCATCCCATACAAATCTGACAAATCAATACTGTGGAATTATGGTGGAGAAATCTACTACCACGGTGTTAAACAAATTGAGATAACTGAAGAGAGCTCTGACGAAGAAACTTCCGACATTGGAAACATTGCCGGTACGAGCAAAATTACCCGAAGTGGAAGAATTTTCTCTCCAGAGATTGCCCCTCCAAAGGCAATCTTTAGACCCTCAGCTGTTCCCAAGGTTACCCCTGCACCGGTAAAACTATCTGCAAGAACGCCAATGATTGAAGAATTTGTTACTCATGTGGTTGTCCCTTCTGCTGCTGCTGATAAGGGGAAAGGGATCCAAGAAGAGCTCGTCAGGACGAGGGCTCAGCCATTGGTCATCCCTGAGACCTCTAAAAAGGAAATGGAGGAGATTCTGAAAATAATTAAGAAGAGTGATTACGATGTGGTAGAGAAACTGGGGAAAACCCCCTCGAAGATCTCCATGTTAGCTTTGTTTCTTTGTTCGGAGGCTCATGCCAAAGCCTTGATAAGGTTTTTGAAGACAGCCCATGTGCCCCAAGAAACCTCAGCCGATCAATTCCAGGATTGTGTAGCCAGCCTTACTGCCAACAACGGCCTAGGTTTCTCTGATGCTGACCTGACTCCGAAGGGAAGAAAGCACAATGACGCACTGCATATGTCAGTTGAATGCCGAGGAACCACTCTCGCCCAAGTCTTGGTCGACACTGGTTCTTCTATAAATGTGCTGCCTAAGAAGGCTCTCGACCGGTTGGATTATGAAGGCTTGGAGCTGAAACCAAGTAATATCATTGTCAGGGCCTTTGACGGGTCTAAAAGAATGGTGCATGGGGAGGTCGACATTCCCATCAAGGTAGGCACTGAGGTGTTCAACTCAACCTTCTATGTGATGGACATCCGCTCATCATACTCTTTCTTGCTAGGAAGGCCGTGGATACATAATGTTGGGGCAGTCACTTCCTCTCTACATCAGATGTTGAAGTACGCTGTTAAGGGAAAAATCATAACTGTACACGGTGAGGAGGAGTACATGATCAGTCATCTGAACTCCTTTCAGTATGTGGAAGTGGATGGCGAATTCATCGAAACACCCTTTCAACACTTTGAGGAAGTTTCTCCCGAGGTGGCAGTAGCAAAAGCAGTAGCTGAGGTACCCAAGCAGGTGGCCAGGATGGCATCTCTGAAAGACGCAAAGGCTGCAATAAAGGAGGGGAAGAGCTCAACATGGGGTCAGTTTCCTGACTTTCCCCACAAGACAGATAAGTTTGGGTTAGGGTTCACCGCTGCGGGGAAAAAGGCTATGCGTCGCTCAAAAATTGAAAAGACACCTATCAAGATTTCTCCTCATGGGATCAATGCTTTGGAAGACGAAGACGAAGAGGGTAACATTGAAGATTGGATCTTCCCAACCATTGAAGGGGGACTGCACAACTGGGAGGCAAAAGACTTTGTTCCCATTACTTTCATCAATCAGTAATTTATCTTTTGAACATTTCCTGTTGGTCTGTAATAATTATTAAAACAATCTGCACACTATTTTTCACCTCATGCCTTGCCCGGGGCATGTAGGTCCATTTGTAAGGGTTTTGATTCTCTTCATAATCATATGCCATGTTTAATGAATCATTGGACGTTTTTCATTTATAAACTGTTGTGTTCATTTTCTTTCCTTTTGCATTTTTGTTTGTTTAAGGATGGCTATCCCTTACACACACCCACACTCACAAATGCAGGTACCCATCCACTCCGGATTCCATGGGTGACTATTATGTTGTATCCTTCAATAACTCTGAAGATTTGGTCAATTAGGCTGAGTACGAAGATGACGAAGATTGTGAAGTACCGGGAGAGCTAGCTAGACTTCTACAACAAGAAGAGAGGGCCATCTTACCTCATGAAGAGTTGTTGGAAACCGTCAACTTAGGAACAGAGGAAGACAGGAAAGAAGTACAAGTGGGTGCCACTCTAGAACCAAGTGTCAAGGAGCGCTTAATACAGCTGTTAGATGAATATGTTGAAATCTTCGCCTGGTCTTATGCAGACATGCCAGGGTTAGACACAGACATCGTGGTTCACCGTCTCCCTACAAGAGAGGACTGTCCACCGATCAAGCAAAAAGTCCGCCGAATGAGGCCCGACATGTCTGAGAAGATTAAAGCTGAAGTAATGAAGCAATTCAACGTTGGCTTTCTGGCTGTTACATCCTATCCACAATGGGTTGCTAACATTGTGCCCGTTCCCAAAAAGACGGTAAGGTCAGAATGTGTGTGGACTATCGGGATTTGAACAGGGCTAGCCCTAAAGATGATTTTCTGCTACCACATATCGACATTTTGATTGACAACACAGCTCAGCACAAGGTTTTTTCCTTCATGGACGGATTCTCGGGCTACAACCAGATCAAAATGGCCCCCGAGGACATGGAGAAAACTACCTTTGTTACACAATGGGGTACCTTCTGCTACAAGGTGATGTCGTTCGGACTGAAGAACGCAGGGGCAACTTATCAACGCGCCATGGTAGCTTTGTTTCATGATATGATATATCATGAGATCGAAGTTTACATAGACGATATGATAGCTCGATCACAAATAGAGGAGGAACACCTTGAACATTTTCAAAAGTTGTTTGCCAGGTTGAAGGAATACAGACTCAGGCTGAATCCAAGTAAGTGCACTTTTGGAGTTAGGTCTGGTAAACTTCTGGGATTTATTGTCAGCAACAAAGGCATTGAGGTCGATCCAGAAAAAGTAAAAGCTATACAAGAAATGCCTGCCCCCCGTACTGAAAAGGAGGTTAGAGGATTCTTGGGACGCTTGAACTATATCGCCAGGTTCATCTCTCATCTGACGTCTACCTGTGAGCCAATTTTTAAACTATTAAAGAAAGATCAGGTAGTCGAATGGAACGATGATTGTCAAGCTGCTTTTGATAAGATCAAGGAGTACTTATTAGAACCTCCTATCCTGATGCCACCTGTCGAAGGAAGGTCGTTGATCATGTATCTGACTGTTTTGGACAACTCAATGGGGTGTGTACTGGGCCAGCATGACGAGTCTGGTCGAAAAGAGCATGTCATTTATTACCTTAGCAAAAAGTTTACCGACTGTGAGACTCGCTACTCACTGCTCGAGAAAACTTGTTACGCTTTGGTATGGGCTGCTCGCCGACTAAGGCAGTATATGTTGACTCATACCACTTTGCTGATCTCCAAAATGGACCCGATCAAGTATATCTTCGAGAAGCCTGCTTTATCTGGAAGAATTGCTAGATGGCAAATGATCCTGACTGAATATGACATCCAGTATACTACCCAAAAAGCTATAAAAGGGAGTGTACTAGCTGACCATCTAGCTCATCAAGCTATCGAAGATTATCAATCCATGAGATTCGACTTCCCGGACGAGGACATCATGACTTTGGACAACATTGAAGGTAACAGACCGTATGACGGACCTGAAAATGGATCCCGATGGACCCTGTACTTTGATGGTGCTTCAAATGCACTTGGAAACGGTATCAGTGCCGTACTCATTTCCCCAGAAGGTTGCCATACGCCTTTCACTGCCCGACTTTGTTTCAGCTGTACCAATAACATGGCCGAATATGAAGCTTGCATCTTTGGTCTCAAGGCTGCTATAGACTTAGGGATCAAATCTTTGATCGTATTTGAGGACTCGGCTTTGGTTATCAGTCAAGTCAAAGGAGAATGGGACACCAAACATCCTAATCTTATCCCATACAAAGAACATGTCCTAACATTGTTGCCTCATTTCGCGCAAATCACCTTCGAGCATTTCTCGCGAGAAGAGAATCAGCTAGCAGATGTTCTGGCTACAATGTCTTCCATGTTTAAACTCAATTGGGATAACGAGGCTCCCCAAATCACCATCGAGCGAATGGATAAACCTGCGCATTGTCATGATATTAATACCGAAGAAGTAGTGGAACAACCCTGGTTTCATGAAATCAAAAGGTATCTCCAGACTAGAGAATATCCTGAAGGAGCTTCAGTAAATGACAAGAAGTTCTTAAGGAAATTTGCTGCCAAGTTCTTCCTAAGCAATGGCATCCTTTACAAGCGCATCCATGATTGTGTTTTACTTTGTTGTATGGACAAAGCTGAAGCAGAGTTGATCATGACTGAGATACACAGCGGCACATTTGGCACCCACTTGAGCGGACATACGATGGCTAAGAAGATTCTAAGGGCAGGCTATTACTGGTCTACCATGGAGGCTGATTGCCATCAACATTCCCGTATTTGTCACAAATGCCAAGTCTATGCCGACAAGGTTCATATTCCTCCAGTTCCTCTCAATGTTCTGACAGCTCCTTGGCCATTCGCAATGTGGGGCATTGACATGATTGGAGAGATCAAGCCCACGGCATCCAATGGACATTGCTTCATCCTGGTCGCCATTGACTATTTCACCAAATGGGTCGAAGCAGCTTCCTTTGCCTCTGTTATAAAAAATGTGGTTGCCCGCTTCATCAAGCAGAACCTCATATGCCGGTATGGTGTCCCCGACAGGATCATCACAGACAATGGTACAAACCTGAACAATACTATGATCACCGCTCTATGCGAACAATTCAAGATTTATCATCATAATTTATCTCCATATTGGCCGAAGATGAACGGCGCTGTTGAAGCTGCGAACAAAAACATCAAGAAGATCATTCAGAAGGACTGGCATGAGATGTTACCGTTTGCTCTGCATGGATATCGTACCATGGCACGTACTTCAACAGGGGCAACCCCATTTTCTTTGGTATATGGCATGGAAGTTGTCCTACCCATGGAAGTTCAGATTCCTTCGTTAAGGATTATGAAAGACTCTGGTTTGAGTGAAGACGATTGGATTCAAACCCGACTTGATCAACTCAATTTGATCAACGAGAAGCGACTCACTGCTGTTTGCCATGGGTCAGACGTACCAAAAACGAATGATCAAGGCTTTCAACAAGAAAGTCAGACGTCAAGTATATCAAGTCGGAGACCTTGTAATCAAGCGGATTATCTTGCCGCAAAGTGATCCCAGGGGCAAATGGACTCCTACTTACGAAGGACCATTTGTGATCAAAAGCATATTTTCTGGTGGTGCAATGATTCTGACCACCATGGACGGCGACGATTTACCACACCCTGCGAACGCAGACATAGTCAAAAAATACTACGCATGAAACAACCCGACAAGTCGAAAACCCGAAAGGGCGACTTGGGCAAAAAAGGTCATCCCGGTGAACCGAAAACCCGAAAGGGCGGTTCAGGCAAAAATTAGGGATAAAACAAAAAAATCTGTACACCCGGCAAGTTGAAAACCCGAAAGGGCGACTTGGGCAAAAAAGGGTTTCCCGGTGGATCGAAAACCCGAAAGGGCGATTCAGGCAAAAGTTAGGGAATTAAAGCGTATGACTATGTCTCGTCGGATCACTTTAAAAAACAATCTCTTCATCAACAAGCTCCAAGCTTCTGATCAATCCAGTCATCGGCGGACGAAGCAGCGAATGGACAGACATTCAGAGTTGTGAAGGCTATAGCAGAATGGGAATCCCATGGAATTGTTACACATAACCATCTTTCCTTTTGTATAATTTTTTCAATTTTTTACGACAACATCCTCTTACTAGGATGCCTGTCTCCTTTGTACAAAGATACTCATAAAAAGTTAATACAAACACTTTTTCCAAATACAGAAATTTGCTTTGTCTTCCTTTTGCTTTTTTACACTTATGTTTTATTTGAGAAACGTCCAATGTTTTGTTAAAATAGGCATATGCATTTGAACATAATCATTTTCTTACAAATCAAGAAAGATGATTGCTGATAGATTAAAGGTACAAATAGATATCTTGATGCCCTTTCAGAAGGAATCCCCAGCGTAATTAAACTCCAAATTCCTCAACAAAGTTAAAATCCAGAACTTAATTCCCCAAACAGAGTTAAACTTCAGGATCCTCAGCAGAACAAAAGCTTTCTCAAAGTTGATTTCCCCAGCTAGAGAGCCTTCCAGAATCTAATTCCCCTCAGAGTCAAGTTTCAAGATCCCCAACGGAGCAAAAAACTTCCAACTGTCGATCCCCAGCGGAACCAGATTAGTGAGCATTCTCCCCACAGAGATACTTCCCATCAGATTGAAGATTCTCAGTCTCACTCCTCCATCATGAGTCTCCCAGGTTCTGAACTCCCCAGTAGAGATCATCAGAATTCTCATTCCCCACAAGTCACCAAGGAGTTTCAATCCCCAGCAGTGGTCCTAGGATCCCTCAACAATTAGAGATCTTGTTCCCCAAGCAGTCAGCAGTCAACAAGGATGTCTCATCTTCAGCAATCAAAGATTCTTGCAATCCCCTGCAGCAGTCAAAGATTCACTTTCCCCGGCAGCAATCAAGATTCTTTTATCTCCCGCTATCCGGATTCATCTATCCTCAGCAAGACAGCTCATCAGCTTACATGCGCGTTCGTTACGTTCATGTCATAAACATTGATATAACATATATTGCATCATACATTTCATGCAACATAACTTTGTGTTTTAGCTAACATTTCATCCTTTTCGGGATAAGATTAAAAGGCTATCGTTAACAATTATTCGGATACAGTATGGATACACCCCAGACACGGCAGTCATTCTATTACTCATTCAGAATTTCAAGTCAGATACAGTATGGATACACCCCAGACACGACGGTCATTCTATTACTCATTCATAACTTCAAGTCAAATACAGTACAGATACACCCCAGACACGGTGGTCATTCTACTACTCATTCAGACTACAACAATCAGATACGGACTAGATACGCTCCAGACACGGCGGTCATTCTATTACTCATTCAGAATTTCAAGTCAGATACAGTATGGATACACCCCAGACACGGCGGTCATTCTATTACTCATTCAGAACTTCAAGTCAAATACAATACAGATACACCCCAGACACAGTGGTCATTCTACTACTCATTCAGACTACAACAATCAGATACAGACTAGATACGCTCCAGACACGGCAGCCATTCTATCTCTCATTCAGATTCATTTATCAACCTCAAGGTTCAATGCATTCCAAACACGGATGCCATTCTGACCCTTACAACAGCAGTTTGATTCTCCCCAGTGCATTCGCCACGGAAGTCATTCTATCATTTATTCAGATCCCAGTTACAGTTTTAGATACACTCCAGACACGGAAGTCATTCTGCTACTCATACGAATCTCAATCCCAGTTACAGTTTCAGATACACTCCAGACACGGAAGTCATTCTGCTACTCATACAAATCTCAACTTCAAATACAGTCCAGATACGCTCCAGACACGGTTGCCATTCTGTCACTCATTCAGAATTTATCCCCAGCACGCAGTTGCTCCACACACGGATATTTCTTTGTTACCCAGATACAATACAGATACACTCCAGACACGGCAGTCATTCTGATATTCATTCTACATTCAAACACAGTCACAGCTCAGGTACGCCCCAGACACGGAGTCCACTCTTTTGCTTATACAAACTCATCTCTAGATATAGTTCAAATGTATTCCAGACACGGATACTATTTTGATCCTCATTCTTCTGACCTATCACATTACAGTTCAACAAACATTCCAGATGGCATATTTAAGCCCATCCCCCGACAAGATTCTATCACATCTCCAGATGGCATCTTTAAGCCCATCTCCAAATGGCATCTTTAAGCCCATTCACTCAACTACGCTTGGACGAGTGAAATTTTTTGGGCACTCTAGTGTCCAATCTCCTTTTACCCTCGAGTCGCGAAAGGCAAACCTGCCAATCTAACTCTTCAGGTGCAAGAAGATTGAACAGGGGCAACTGTTGTACCCCAAAATTTTCCCTCTCATTTCATCAACATTTTCTCACCACAAGACTCTTGGAGCTCAAGATCAAGTTAGGGTTTGCTCTGCTCAAGACCCCTCCTTGCACTGTTGACCCAAATTAGGGTTTGAGTTTTCACTGGGATGTTTTGACCTAAAATGCCCAAAGTGACTTTCATGCTTCATGTTGGACTCACAAGTTTATCCATACCAAGTTTCAAGCCTTGATTCCAATCTTTGCCCAGTCATTTGGACAGTTGACCTAGAAATCAGCTGTATTGGGGAAAAAGTCAATTGTGGCCAATTGACAGTCAAACTTCATGAAATTTTACCCACATCAACATAATGAACTCATATGAATCATTTGATCAAGTTTGGATCACAATTCAACAAGAAATTTGATCAGATCATCAAAAGGGCAAAATGGTCATTTTTAGGATTTTGACTGCACAAAGGCAATTTTTGACTGTTTGACCTAACCAATGGCAAACCAAGCTCATATATGGACTCAAGGACTCAATGGCAATGTCTTGACCCATTCCACAAGTTCAAAAGATCTCAAATGCATAGGATTGACAGATGAATTTTTCAGTCAACTGATCAAAATTTGATTGTACACTGAAAAGTCAAACTTTGACTTTTTGGTCAAAATCAAGTGCCAAGATTCATTTTCCATCAAGACATGTCAAATTATGAAACTTGTTCATCAAGAAATCCAAATTTGCAAATTAGGGTTTAAAATGAAGAATTTCATAACTTAGAAATTTTTCTAAGTTATGAAATGTTCTTATTTTTTCCTAACTTTGCCCCATTTTTTCACTAAGATGCAAATGGATTCAAACAAAACTTGAAACATGAAAGTTGTAGTCCATTGCAAAATCTACAACTTTTATTCACAAAGTTTTCTCAGAGGAAGCTTGTATCTCAAGTTATGATTTTTGGAACAACGGTGCAAAACATTCTTAACTTAGAGAAAATTTGCCCTATTCTAGGCAGGATTTTTGTCCAACTTCTTGGCCATTTTTCACATGGTTCCACTTGGAGTTTCAATTTGCATTAAAAAGATGGATTGTATTACACATTACAAGCTTTGCAAAGTTGTCCAAAACTGACTTTTGTTCATGACTGTTGTACCCCAAAATTTGCCCTCCCATATTCTTCAAGATTTGCCAAAAGCATGCTTCAAAATTCCCCAAGGGTTGCACAGTTCAAGGGCCTCCTAGCAGTCAAAAATTAGGGTTTTGGTTCTGGCAAAGAAAATGAAGTTTCCAAGGGTCAAATCAAGTCCCACATGCCTATAAACATGATCAAGCATCCTCATACCAAGTTTCAAGACTTACAACACAAAATTGCACAGTCAAAAACCCTAATTGCACTACAGTCAACTGTAGGGGCAAAATGGTCATTTGACAGTCAAAAGTTCAAATTTTTGGTCAACATCTCATTTTGAAGCCATAAACATCATTTGATCAATGCTTGGTCATGATTCTCAAAGCTTGGCTCAAAAAGTCTCAAGATGCAAAAGTTTCCATATTTGGACAGTTGAAAAAGTCAACTGTAACTTGACCAGGGCATAACTTCCACATGGATTATCATAAAAATTCCATCCAAAGCTCATTTTTAAGAGAAAGACATTTCCTACAACTCCTCTTCACACTTCAAGTCCAAGAAATGCTCTCACAAAAAGTTATCAATTTCAACATTATAGGTCATTTTCAAAAGTCAACAAAAAGGGACTTTAAGTCAAAGGCCATAACTTGATATTGGTAAATCAAAATGACATGGGACCAAAGGCATTGGTTAGCGGACTTCAAGACCTTTCCAAAATGTCCAAGAACATGAGCAAAGCTTAAAAATTGAGCAAGATATGCCTTGTGGAAGTTGGGAAATTTTTGGATATTTTGAAAAGTCAACATTGCTTCAAATGTCTTAAAAATGCTAATGGGCCACTTTTTCTTCCAAGATTGATCATCCAAAGCATGTGAACGACCATTTGGCCCAAAGGGAAGTTTTTTATCATTTTTATTTATTTATTTGAATTTTTAATTGCTAGAAATTCATTTAATTAAAATAAATATATGAAAAATACCAAACCTAAGTTTTTAAATCTTTTTATGCATGAAATACACTCAATATTTCGTGCATGATCAGATTTGGAAAGAATCATGGTGATTGGACATGATTTGAATCAAATTTGCATGAAAAGATTGAAAAATATATGCATGGAAAATCAAATATTCTCTCCATCAATTCATTGATTCTATGGACCAAAAATTGAACCCTAATCATTCACACATAAATACTGATGCAAACCCTAGTGCCCAAAACCACAAAGCTGCGCAGAAACTCCATAACCAAACTTGAGTTTTTTGCCAAAAAATTGAAAACTGAAAACTAGGTTCTAGGGCGATTCAAGCCAAGATAATTGTTCCATTGGCTTGCTGAGACTTCAACGAAGAAGTCTGAATCAAAATCGTAGCTTGAAACATCAAGAATTGGTAGTTATAAGTCAAACTGTTTTCAATAATATGCATATTCGTGTTTTGATTTTCAAGCATTCTCATGGCATTTTATTTATGGATTTATACTAATTGGATGATTCTGAAGCTAACCCTATAATTTGATTGAGTTTTTGTGCATTATTGGAGATTTCACCATTGATACAGGCTAGGGTTTTCAAAGCTTTGAATTGGGGTTTCCCAGTTAAGGAAAAATTAGAACGTGAGACCCAGACCCTTCAACTCAGCGCGCTTGGAAGATTTGGACACACACCTCGCGCTCAATTTATGAGCTACCATGTGCTATTCGCTATTTTGGCATATGTCATATAGTGGGGGTTCAAAACCCCCGCAATCCAATTGTTTTTTATTTCAGAAAAATGCAATAAGGAAGAAGACGACCCCGTGGCAATCTATGGTTGGGTCATTTAAATTCCTCGCGCGTTTTTTCTACTTTTTGAGCCACTGACCACTTTTCTCTTATAACAATTATTTGTCATTATATAATAAAAGTGCGCGTTTGGTTCAGGTGGTAAGCAAGCGTATTGGTAACCTTCAGGACCTGGCTTCGATACCCAGGTCCCCCTCCCTTTCCTTATATTTTTCCTCTAATTGTCATCCTATGCAGTTTCAATACAAGAAGTCTACCATACATCCACCATATCAAGCCATCCACGTGCCTACTGAGATGAATCAAAGGGCCATAATTGGAAGAACATGATGGGCAGGAGTCAACGCATATGCATGCTACCCTGGAAAGTCAATAAGGCCAAGGATAAATGGGCCTGAATTACTGGACTTTACCTCCCAATTTGGGGACAGAACCCCCTAGGGTTTGCTTCTTTTATTCTTTTCTTATATTTTTCTTTTCTTTGTTTTAATTAATTTCTTTTAATTCTTTGATTTAATATTTTCATAAAAAACATAAAAACAATATAAAAATCAGAAAAGTCATAAAAATCAAATATATTTTATTTAACTAATATTTTTGTAAATAAACCTCCCTAATTAATTAGATTTAAACTTAGGGTTAATTTTAATATCTTTTCTTAATAAATTTAAAATTGGTAGAATTAGGATTTTTAAGTATCTTTATCCTTTTTCTTTTCTTTCATAATAATTAATTATTAAATATTATTTTTGTAATTAAATCACCATGTAAATAATTAGATTAATTTTAGGTTTAATTTTAATATGTTTTTCTTAATAAATAAAAATTAGAATTAGGGTTAATTTCTCCATTTCATTTAATTCTCATTAAAATCATGAATACAAAAATCTCAAAAAAATAATTTCTTTTTCATTTTAATTTTGTTAATTTAATAATTTAATTTAATTCCATTAAAAAGGGTCCAACGCCCTCGTTTCCAATTTTAATTCCAATTCGCGCATTTTATTTATTTCCTTCTTTTAAATATTTATGTAACTCTCCCAAAGCCGTGTAATATTTATCTTTCGCACTTTACTTTATTTATTTTCTGTCAAATCGGGTCCTGGATTTTAATTTGGCGATGTGGACCCGCGCCTTTGTAATAGTTTAGAACTTTTAATTTCCGCATCTTTTTTTTAACTGTTAATAAATGCATGCAAGAATGAATGATAAGTTAAAAACAAACGCGTAGATCACCTATACCATGACAAGACAAAAATAAACGAATCTGACACACGAATCACACACCACCCCTAGGGTACGCCTCACTGTTGCCTTGCCTCGAAAGGTGATCGTCGAGTAGAGGATGTCTTAGTAAGTCCTCATGATCCGGGAACCTGGCATGAGGGTAGCTTCTAAGGTGTCTTCCCATTACTCTGGTGATCACCATGTCCCGAACCTCGAATTGACCCTAACACCTCCAACGGTGGTGCTACCTACCTCTCAATGGTGGGATGGCATTACTTTAAAGGACATTTACACAGACGAATTCCTTAGGGTAGGTAGACGACTCTAGATACTTGCTCTAACTTCAAAACAAATCAAAATACTTTTCACACCGACACCCTTTTCAAAAAGCTTTCGAAAGCAATTTTTCAAACACTCTTGAGGACCGATACAAGAGTCGAACTGAAATTTTCAAAGAAACTTTTTAAAACCCACAGTTGAAAAGCAAACAAAACATTTTGAAAACACAAATGAGAAAGTATCTAAGAGCCCATGGATAACCATGGATAGAAAGGGTACTAACACCTTCCCTTTCTATAATCTACCTCCCGAACCGAGAAACTATCTCATAAGGAATTTTGCTGTGCTTTTGTCCTTTCCTTATTGGAGAAAATAAAAGACGGTGGCGACTCTTGCTTCTGCGACATTTCGCGATCCAGCGTTAAACAGTCAGTTCCAGATCCACCGATCACAATGACCAATACATGTTCTTGGCAACTTGCATTTTCAAATCAGCTTGTACAATGCTAGCTTGCAGGCCTCAAAACCAGTTTTACACACCTTAATTTAATGCATAACCATTGAGTTAAGGGTTTATTTTATTCATTTGGACAATACATGCAAAATTAACCCTTAATTGGAAAAAGCACATTTTCCATTTTGATAAAGTATCACTTTATGTCAAATTCAAAATCCTTGGACATGGGGGCCAAATCTTAGAGACAAAATCAAGTCCACAAATTTGTGTTACCAAGAAAAAACACTGCAGCATGCTTGAGAGGCTTGGACAGGTCTATAACACTTACACACTATCTTTGCTTACAATAGAAGAAACATTGCAAAAACTCTCCATCTTTCATTCATGTAAACACCAGCCAAAACAAACTTGGTACACAGCTTCCACACATCAAAACAGACCTAAGGCACGATTCAACCATCTCGCATACCTCCCAAAACACAAAAACACCCTCTTGCTGCAGAAACAAGGCATACCCTGCAACTTGAGTTCCACAATCCATTCCTGTCGTGCGTTTTGTCCAAAAGGAGTTCAAACATATTCCATATCATCCACTGAAACTATCCCAAGCCTTAAACTCAAGTTGTAACACCCCTAACCACGTTTTCCATTTTCACTTTCAAGCTGTGTAGGTGGACTTCCATAGCACGATACAGTTGGTTTCAAAGCAAGCTAGGCATTTGGGAAGCATCCTTGGACTTCAGGCAAGCTCAACCAAAGCTCAAACTCCATTGAAGGTTGCTACATTGCTCTGTTCAAGTTAAGCTGAAACAGGTAAAACCATGGACTTCTATCTCTTAATCTAGGAAGAGTTAAGCTTAGGTTTGTGAATGAAACATGTTCTACTCATAGCCCTGAAGCCATACATATGATTACTTTTCATTTATATTAAGTATGTTGTGAGAATTTTAACCATGAACATTGAAGAAAAACTATGTCAGAAATTGGGGGTGAAGAAATTCTCCCTGGTTTCTTAGAGTTAGGTTAAGTTTTTTATATATTTGGAATCGTGATTTGATGCTCTACATTGTTTATGTTATGAGTTTTGGCTAAAAATCAAGGAATCAGGAGTTTGAATGAAGCAAGGAAACGCGCGTTTTTTGAAACAGAAGCTGGAGGTTGAAGAAGGTTGGCTTGGGCTGGGCCTGAGTCTGTTTTGCTCTTTGCACCCTTTTTTTTCCATTTGCACCACCCTGGCCCATTATGTGAAATATTTGTTATTTTTGCATTTTTCTTTTTGATTTTGACTTAATATTTTTTGTCCAAACATAAAAAACACTAAAAATATTTTTCCACACTTTTTTGCATTTATTTGGCATTTATTTGTTTTATTTAACATATGTATGTAAATAATATAAAACCTTTTATTTAAAACCCTAAAAAATAATACAAAAATATTTATTTTTTTAGTTATTATTTTTTATTTACATCTTAAAAACATTTTCTAAAATATACATTTTTTGTAAATAATTAATATTTTGTTTTTTGTACATATTTAGCATATTAAATATATATAATATATACTTATACATACTTTATTAAATACTTAGGATAAAAATATGAAAATAATACATTTTTATTTTTATTAATATATGACACTAAAAATACTTTTTTAACAATATACTTTTTATTTTTTGCATAAATTTATATATATATATATATATATATATATATATATATATATATATATATATATATATATATATATATATATATATATATATATATATATATATATATATATATATATATATATATATATATATATATATATATATATATATATATATATATATATATATATATATATATATATATATATATATATATATATATATATATATATATATATATATATATATATATATATATATATATATATATATATATATATATATATATATATATATATATATATATATATATATATATATATATATATATATATATATATATATATATATATATATATATATATATATATATATATATATATATATATATATATATATGTATATATTGTACATAATTAATAAATATTATTATTTATTCAAAATTAGGGTTTTGCCCTAAACAACAAAAATAACCAAAAATTGACTTTTTTTATTTTGTTTATACTTCAAACATAAAAAGCCTTTTTCACATACATAAACAATCTTTTTTTTTTTGCATAATACATCTTTATTTGATATTTATTTAATTATAGTTATTTAAATGTTAAATATTAACTTGTATATTCAATATGGTTGTAATAACTTAGCATTTATTTCCTTGTAAAATATCCCCCAATTCAAACTTGTACCCCCTCCCTATATCTTGTTGTAATAGCTTAGCATTTAAATTCTTGCATTTAAAAGCTTTCAATTATGCCATGATTAGAGAATTAGGGTTTGTATGCAAAAATCAATTAACAAGTAGCTTGACCTAAATCCAAGATAAACATGCATGAAAAATAAACACAAATGCACACTCACACCCCTAGGGTTACATCCACTTGTTGCCTTCAAAAATGGGCCATGTTTGCATGTCAAGTACTTTGGCAAAACAAAAACGAAACATAAACAAACAAAATGATCATAGTCCCTCGATGACGCTATCAAGTTGCCTAAGCAAAATGATCATAGTCCCTCAAGAAAATTGCCAAAAATACTTGACACTATTGCATTCATGGTCTATACGATGACCCGCGCTTGTCCCGTTAACATCCTAACACAAGGTTGTTCACCAAATACAATGGTGAAACAACACTGTTAAAAGGGTTAAAACATGAGAAAGATCTTTGATAAATTTAGGGTAGATAGCTCTTGGTTACTTGACCAAACTTGCAAAACATCCTTGCCATTTTTCAAAACACACATCACAACACAACTTCAAAACAAACTTTCAAAAACATTGAAACATCTTTTCAAAAAGACAAACACCTTTGTAAAACATTCAAACTAGAATTGTTACAATGGTTGCCTAGACAAGGCATATTTTTCAAAACATTTTCAAAACCACACACACAAAGCACCATTTCAAACAATTGAAAAGTAAAGGCAAGTGATCTAAGCAAGTAACTAAGAGCCCATGGATAACCATGTATAGAAAGGGTGTTAATACCTTCCCTTTCTATAATATACTCCCCGAACCCAAGAAAACATCTCAAAGGTTTTTCCTGTGCTTTTTAACCTTTCCTTAGGATAAAATAAAAAGTCGGTGGCGACTCTTGCTAAACCGAAACATTTGCGAAAACAAACGCAAAACCTCAAGTCAGTTCTCCCACCGTATCACAGCGCGACTTGGCCGGTAGGGTGCAACCGCCGCTTTCAGATAGGGAACTAGTTGATATGTTCTTGAGGACCCTATCTGGCCCTTTCTTCAACCATTTGATCGGGAGCTCTTCTGCAGGGTTTACTGAACTGATTCTGACTGGCGAAAGGGTGGAAGCTGGTATTAAGAGTGGGAAGATTCAAAGGGATGCCTCTGCCTCCACAACTGTTAAAAAACCATTCCCGACCAAGAAGGAAGCAGCTGTTATATACTCTCAGAAAGGATTGCGAAGAACTGAGCACCGGCCGACTGTAGGGGCCGTGATGATTCAAAATTCGTCAAATGATCAGCCTCGTAACAATCAGTCCATACCTAATCAGCAACGGGTAGAACGGCCACAACGGCAGTTCACCCGCATCAACATGACGCCTGCACAAGTTCTTCCCCATTTGTTGAAGTTGAATCTGACTGGTTTAAAGGAGGCGCCGAAAAACCCTAACACCACATCTCCATACTATCATGCCAATGCTAAATGTGCCTATCATTCTGACAGCGTCGGGCATGACACCAACAATTGTTGGGCGTTAAAGAATAAAATTCAAGATTTGATAGATGCTAAAGAGTTTGAGTTCGACGCCCCTGAGAAGCCGAATGTAATCTTTGCTCCAATGCCAAAACATGGCCACAACGTCCATGCTGTTGAAGAGGATTTGTTTGTTGCTGCCGTTGATGATTTGATAACTCCACTACTGACAATCAAATTGAATCTGTTGAAGGCTGGAATTTTCCCAGGTTGTAAAGAAGACTGCTACCTTTGTTCCTCCCTACCAACCGACTGTCCATTGCTAAAGATAGGCATCCAACACATAATGGACAACCAACAAATTCTTTTCGAAAAGACTCCTGTTACTCCAACTCCTATCAATGAAGTTTCAATAATAACCATATCCGCCAATCTTTCCAAGGTCCCCAAAAGGCCTGTTAAGATTGCATCCGCTCCGAAGACTGTACCCTTGAAGATAACCATGCCTGGGCCCGTCCCATACAAATCTGAAAAATCAATACCATGGAATTATGGTGGAGAAATCTACTACCACGATGTTAAACAAATTGAGATAACTGAAGAGAGCTCTGACGAAGAAACTGCCGACATTGGAAACATTGCCGGTACGAGCAAAATTACCCGAAGTGGAAGAATTTTCTCTCTAGAGATTGCCCCTCCAAAGGCAATCTTTGGACCCTCAGCTGCTCCCAAAGTTACCCCTGCACCGGTAAAACTATCTGCAAGAACGCCAATGATTGAAGAAGCTGTTACTCCTGTGGTTGTCCCTCCTGCTGCTGCTGATAAGGGGAAAGGGATCCAAGAAGAGCTTGTCAGGACGAGGACTCAGCCATTGGTCATCCCCGAAACCTCTAAGAAAGAAATGGAGGAGATTCTGAGAATAATCAAAAAGACTGATTATGATGTGGTAGAGCAACTGGGGCAAACCCCCTCAAAGATCTCTGTGCTGGCCCTGCTTCTTTGTTCGGAGGCTCATGCCAAAGCTTTGATTACGTTTTTGAAGACGGCCCATGTGCCCCAGGAAACCTCAGCTGACCAATTTCAGGATTGTGTAGCCAGTCTTACCGCCGACAATGGCCTGGGTTTCTCTGACGCTGACCTGACTCCTAAGGGAAGGAAGCACAATGATGCATTACATGTGTCGGTTGAATGCCGAGGAACCACCCTCACCCATGTCTTGGTCGATACTGGTTCTTCCCTAAACGTGCTGCCTAAGAAAGCTCTGGACCGATTGGATTGTGAAGGCTTGGAGCTGAAACCAAGTAATATCATTGTCAGGGCCTTTGACAGATCTAAAAGAATGGTGCATGGGGAGGTCGACATTCCCATCAAGGTAGGCACTGAAGTGTTCAACTCCACCTTCTATGTGATGGACATCCGCCCATCATACTCTTGCTTGCTAGGAAGACTGTGGATTCATAATACTGGGGCAGTCACTTCCTCTCTACATCAGATGCTGAAGTACCCTGTTAAAGGTAAAATCATAATTGTACACGGTGAGGAGGAGTACATGATCAGTCATCTTAATTCCTTTCGGTATGTGGAAGTGGATGGAGAATTCATTGAAACACCCTTTCAGCACTTTGAGGAAGTTCCTCCCGAGGTTGCAGTAGCAAAGGCAGTAGCTGAAATACCCAAGCAGGTGGCCAGGATGGCATCTCTGAAAGATGCAAGGGCTGTGATGAAGGAGGGAAAGAGCTCAGTATGGGGACAGTTTCCTGACTTCCCCCACAAGACAGACAAGTTTGGGTTGGGGTTTACCGCTGCGGGGCAAAAGGCTATGCGTCGCTCCAAAATTGAAAGGACACCCATCAAGATTTCTCCTCATGAAATCAATGCTTTAGAAGACAAAGACGAAGAGGGTAACATTGAAGATTGGATCTTCCCAACCATTAAAGGAGGGCTGAACAACTGGGAGGCGAAAGACTTCGTTCCCATTACTTTCATCAATCAGTAATTTATCTTTCGAACATTTCCTGTTGGTCTATAATAAGTACTCTTAAACAATTCGCACACTACTTTTCATCTCATGCCTTGCCCGGGGCATGTAGGTCCATTTGTAAGGGCTTGATTCTCTTCATAATCATATGCCATGTTTAATGAATCATTGGACGTTTTTCATTTATATACTGCTGTGTTCATTTTCTTTCCTTTTGCATTTTTGTTTGTTTAAGGATGGATATCCCTTACACACACCCACACTCACAAATGCAGGTACCCATCCACTCCGGATTCCATGGGTGACTATTCTGTTTTATCCTTCAAAAACTCTAAAGATTTGGTCAATCAGGCTGAGTACGAAGATGACGAAGATTATGAAGTACTGGGAGAGTTAGCCAGACTTCTACAACAAGAAGAGAGGGCCATCTTGCCTTATGAAGAGTTGTTGGAAACCATCAACTTAGGGACAGAGGAAGACAGGAAAGAAGTCAAAGTGGGTGCCAATCTGGAACCAAGTGTCAAGGAACGCTTAATACAGCTGTTGAATGAATACGTTGAAATTTTCGCCTGGTCTTATGAAGACATGCTGGGGTTAGACACAGATATCGTGGTTCATCGTCTCCCTACAAGAGAAGACTGTCCACCGATCAAGCAAAAAGTCCGCCGAATGAGGCCCGACATGTTTGAGAAGATTAAAGCTGAAGTAATGAAGCAATTCAACGCTGGCTTTCTGGCTGTTACATCCTATCCACAATGGGTTGCTAACATTGTTCCCGTTACCAAAAAACACGGCAAGGTCAGAATGTGTGTGGACTACCGGGATTTGAACAGGGCCAGCCCTAAAGATGATTTTCCGCTACCACATATCGACATTTTGATTGACAACACGGCTCAGCACAAAGTATTTTCTTTCATGGATGGATTCTCGGGCTACAACCAGATTAAAATGGCCCCCGAGGACATGGAGAAAACAACCTTTGTTACACAATGGGGTACCTTCTGTTACAAGGTGATGCCGTTCGGACTGAAAAACGCAGGGGCAACTTATCAACGCGCCATGGTAGCTTTGTTTCATGATATGATACATCACGAGATTGAAGTTTACGTAGACGACATGATAGCTCGATCACAAACGGAAGAGGAACACCTTGAACATTTGCAAAAGCTGTTTGCCAGGTTGAAGGAATACAAACTCAGGTTGAATCCAAGTAAGTGCACTTTTGGAGTTAGGTCTGGTAAACTTCTGGGATTTATTGTCAGCAACAAAGGCATTGAGGTCGATCCAGCAAAAGTAAAGGCTATACAAGAAATGCCTGCCCCCCGTACTGAAAATGAGGTTAGAGGATTCTTGGGACGCTTGAACTATATCGCCAGGTTCATCTCTCACCTGACGTCTACCTGTGAGCCAATTTTCAAGCTATTGAAGAAAGATCAGGTAGTCGAATGGAACGACGATTGTCAAATTGCTTTTGATAAAATCAAAGAGTACTTATTTGAACCTCCTATTCTGATGCCACCCGTCGAAGGAAGACCGTTGATCATGTACCTGACTGTTTTGGACAATTCAATGGGGTGCGTACTGGGCCAACATGACGAGTCTGGTCGAAAAGAGCATGCTATTTATTACCTTAGCAAAAAGTTTATCGACTGTGAGACTCGCTACTCACTGCTCGAGAAAACTTGCTGCTCTTTGGTATGGGCTGCTCACCGACTAAGGCAGTATATGTTGACTCATACCACTTTGTTGATTTCCAAAATGGACCCAATCAAATATATCTTCGAGAAGCCTGCTTTATCTGGAAGAATCGCTAGATGGCAAATGATCCTGACTGAGTATGACATCCAGTATAGTACCCAAAAAGCTATAAAAGGGAGTGTACTAGCTGACCATCTAGCTCATCAAGCTATCGAAGATTATCAATCCATGAGATTCGACTTCCCGGACGAGGAAATCATGACTTTGGACAACATTGAAGGTAACAGACCGTATGACGGACCTGAAAATGGATCCCGATGGACCCTGTACTTTGATGGTGCTTCAAATGCACTCGGAAACGGTATCGGTGCGGTACTCATTTCCCCAGAAGGTTGTCATACACCTTTCACGGTCCGACTTTGTTTCAGCTGTACCAACAACATGGCCAAATATGAAGCTTGCATCTTTGGTCTCAAGGCTGCTATAGACCTGAGGATCAAATCTTTGGTTGTATTCGGGGACTCGGCTTTGGTTATCAGTCAAGTCAAAGGAGAGTGGGATACCAAACATCCTAATCTTATCTCGTACAAGGAATATGTCCTGACGTTGTTGCCTCATTTCGAGCAGATCACCTTCGAGCATTTCCCGCGAGAAGAGAACCAGCTAGCAGATGCTCTGGCTACAATGTCTTCCATGTTTAAACTCAACTGGGATAACGAGGCTCCCCAAATTACCATCGAGCGAAGGAGTGAACCTGCTGTGATCGGTGGAAATAGAACTGACTGTTTTTTAGCTGGTTTCGCGAAATGTCACGGTAAGCAAGAGTCGCCACCGTCTTTTATGTTCTCCAACATGGAAAGGACAAAAGCACAGCAAAATTCCTTATTCGAGAATGTTTCTCGGTTCGGGAGGTAAATTATAGAAAGGGAAGGTGTTAGCACCCTTTCTATCAGTGGTTATCCACGGGCTCTTAGGTACTTGCTCTTATGTTTTCAAAAATTGTTTGCTTTTCAAGTGTGTGTGGGTTTTGAAAAAGTTTTGTTTAAAAAGTTTCTAAGTAACTCTTGTATCTGTCCTCAAGAGTGTATGAAAAATTTGTTTTGAAAACCTTTTGAAAGTGTAGGTGCGAAAAGTTGTTTTTGTTTGTTTTGAAAAGAGCAAGTACTTAAGAGAATCTACCTACCCTAAGGAATTAAGCTGTGTAAGAGTCCTTTAGATAGTGCTATCCCACCATTGAGAGATAGGTAGCACCATCGTTGGAGGTGTTCCGGTCAATTCGATTGTAGGGACAGTGTGGTCACCAAAGCAATGGTAGGATACCTTAGAAGTAACCCTAACATCCTAGATCCTTTTATCCGAGGCAACCGTTTCGAGGCAACTGGATCTTTAGACGAAGGGCGACCTCTAAGACATCCTATACTTGATGACCACGTTTGAGGCAACCAGTGAAGTGTACCTTAGAAGTGGCATGTTGTTTTTCAGTTAAGGTTATCTTATACATGTTATATGTGAGCTACGGATTGATTTTATTTACATACATTCTTTCATGCATTGTTAACAGTTAGGAGTGCGGAAAAGTAAATTGCGGAAATATAAATTCTAACTATTACAAGGCGTGGGTCTATACATCGCCAAAAAAACAAATACCCGTTTTGGTAAATGAGTGCGAGAAATTTAAATAAAGCGGTAAAATTCCTACTTAACTATTACATATCCGGAGACAGTTACATAAATAATCAAAATAAAGTAAATGCGCGCGAAAGAATTAAATCGGGAACGTCCTAAGGGTTTTGACCCTTTTAAGAAAAGAATTGAATTTTTTTTGTCTTTTTTGTGATTAAATGAAATTAAAATTAATAACTAATTAATTAATTTATTAAAAGAAAATATTTTTGTATTTTTATGTTTTTATGAAATAAAGTAAAAAAGAAATAAAATGTTAAAAGAAAAGCCTAAGTCTAAGTTGATTTTATTTATTATGAAGAGATTAAAATTAAACCTAAATTAAACTACATTAATGATATTTAGAATTTATTTACAAAATAAAAGAGTGAATTTAATAATAGTAATAAATGAAATTTTTTGTTTTTTTGTTTTTTTATTATGAAAAATGAAACAAAAGGAATTAAGATTAAAAGAAGAAAAAAAAACCTAGTTCTGAATTTATTTTAGTTATTAAGAAAAAGATTAAAGTTTCCTATTTAAACTAATTAATTAATCATAATTTTATTTACAAAAATAACATGAGATTAATAAATAATAATAATATTTTTTTTTTTTTTTTGGTTTTTTATGAAAAATATTAATTATGTTAATAGTTAATAAAAAAGGAGTAAGAAATAAAATAAGGCAAATAAAATGACAAAAATAAAAATGCAAACCCAAGGGGGGTTTGGGCCAGAATTGGGAGTTTGTTTAGCATTGATGTGGCCCATTTACCTTCAAGCCACGTTGACTTCTTTGCTTGCCTATGCACAAGGTTGACCAGGGTACATGGTGGGGATCAGTTCATGGCCTTTGGATGCATGCTTGAGGACACATGGCGTGTTTGGGTGTGAGGTGTATGATGCACCTTTCTTGTGAACCTGCACATAAGCACATAAAGAAAAAAATGCATGAAAATTATGGGGGACCTGGGAATACTTACAGTGCTTGATAATGGACCTTAGGACGTGGCTAGGGTTGCTTTAGCTTCAGGGTATGGCAAAGAAGAGAGTCACGTTCTCCTTTTGGCCTGAAAATGCTTGCAAAACTCCTTTTGATCTCACACTTTTTTTTTTACATTTTTTGGATTTTGCTCTAGCCGTTTGTGTAATGTTCTAGGTTGTGAATGAGGCTTGCAAGGCTTGTATATATAGTAATGAGTGAGAATAAGTCACATTTAGGAGCCTTTAACCATTGCCATTAAGCTTTGGATTTTCTCATAACCACCATTAAAGAAACTTGCCATTTTTGTTCAAAATTTGAATTTCATGCTCATAATACGCTTGGCACGAATTTGTCATGTGTATTATGATGCATCAAGGTCATTCAAACCACAAGATATCAATTAATTAATTTTTTTGATTTTTATTTGAATTTTATGGATTTAAATGAATTAAATCAAATAAAATTAAATAAAAATAGAAAAATTAATGTTTAATCTTGAAATTGATCATGGGACACGTGGGTGGCATGACAAGGCTGAACCAAGTGGAAAAAGTGGGCCCTTTTGTCAAAAATTGAAGTTTCAAGGATAGTTGACTTTGGGCATTTCACAAAAATTTCTCAACTTCTCCAATGCATATCTTGCTCAAATTTGATCATATGAACATGTTCTTGGACATTTTGGAAAGGTCTTGAAGTCCTCTAACCAATGCCTTTGGTCCCATGTCATTTGAATTTACCAATCTCAAGTTATGGTCTTTGACTTAAAGTGCCTTTTTGTTGACTTTTGAAAATGACCTATAATGTTGAAATTGATAACTTTTTGTGAGAGCATTTCTTGGATTTGGAATGTGAAGATGAGTTGTAGGAAATTTCCTCCCCTTCAAAATGAGCATTGGATGGGATTTTTTCTGATGAACCATGAAAAAGTTATGCCTTGGTCAAGTTACAGTTGACTTTTCAACTGTCCAAAAATAGAAACTCTTGACACCTTGATGATTTTTGAGCCATTCTTGTGAAATCATGGTCAAGATTTGACCAAATGATTATTGTGGCTTCAAAATAAGATGTTGACCAAAAATTTTGACTTTTGACTGCCAAATGACCATTTTGCCCCTATAGTTGATTGTGAAGTAATTAGGGTTTTTGACTGTGCAACTTGACCTTGTGAGCCTTGAAACTTGACATGTAGGTGCTTGACAATATATATGAGCATATGGGACTTGATTGAGCCCTTGAAAACCTCAACTTCCTTGCAGGAACCAAAACCCTAGTTTGACTGGCTTAGGAGGGTGGTTGACTGTGCAACCCTTGAGTAGACTTTGAGCAAATTGAGATGATGCTTGTCAAAACTTTGAAGAATATGGGAGGGCAAATTTTGGGGTACAACAGTTGCCCCTGTTCAATCTTCTTAGACCTGAGGATGTAGATTGGCTTGTGTGCCTTTTGTGATCCGAAGGTGGAAGATGATTGAACACTAGAGTGCCCAGAAATTTGCACTCACATAGTAGAATATCAGCAGTGTGATGGCGGGAATGGGCTTATAGATGCCATCTGGAAGGGTGGCAGAACCTTGTCGGGAATGGGCTTATAGATTCCATTTAGAACTGTAATGGATAGTTGAATCTGAATAAGAAATAGAATAGCTTCTGTGTCTGGGGCATATCTAGTCTATATCTAATTACCGACGTCTAAACGAGTAGTAGAATGACCGTCGGGTCTGGGGTATATCCATACTGCATCTGAATGAGTGGCAGAATGTCATCCGAATCTGGATCGTATCTGGACTGAACAATAGAATAGCATCCGGGATGGAGCATCTCTAAGTTGTCTTTAGAAGTTTGAATCTGAATAAGCAATAGAATAGCGTCCGGATCTGGAGCATCTCTAGGCCATCTCCGGAGAGAAATCTGAATAAGAAGTAGAATAACATCTGGGTCAGGAGCATCTCTAAGCTATATCTGAAAGGAAATCTGAATAAGTATCAAAATGTCGCCATGTCTGGGTTGCATCTGAACTATCTCTGGACGGAATCTGGAATAAGTATCAGAATGTCGCCATGCCTGGGTTGCATCTGAACTATCTCTAGAAGGAAATCTGAATAAGCAATAGAATAGCATCCGGATCTGGAGCATCTCTAGGCCATCTCTGAAAGGAATCTCTGAATAAGCAATAGAATAACAGCCGGGTCCGGAGCATCTCTGAGCTATTACTGGAGAGAAAATCTGAATAAGCAAAAGAATAGCATCTGGGTCAAGGGCATCTCTGAGCTATTACTGGAGAGAAAATCTGAATAAGCAAAAGAATAGCATCCGAGTCAGGAGCATCTCTAAGCTATATCTGAAAGGAAATCTGAATAAGTATCAAAATGTCGCCATGTCTGGGTCGCATCTGAACCATCTCTAGAAGGGAATCTGGAATAAGCAATAGAATAGCATCCGTGTCCGGAGCATCTCTAAGCTATCTCTAGAAGGGAGTCTAGAATAAGTATCAGAATGTAGCCATATCTGGATCGCATCTGAACCATCTCTAGAAAGAATCTCTGAATAAACAATAGAATAGCATCCGTGGTTGGAGCATCTCTAAGTTATCTCTGAAAAGAAGCCCTGAATAAGCAAATTTGAATAAGCAACAGAATAGCGTCCATCTCTGGAGCATTTCCCAGCTATATCTGAAAGGAAACTCTTGAATAAGCAAAAGAATAACGTCCATCTCTGGAGCATTTCTAAGCCATCTCTTAAGAGAAAATCTGAATAAGCAAAAGAACAACATCCATCTCTGGAGCATTTCTAAGCTATCTCTGGAGATAAATCTGAATAAGCAAAAGAACAACATCCATATTTGGAGCATTTCTCGGCTATCTCTTCAATCTCTTTAATGTAGATATGCCCTGGCTGGATACAGGTGTCGAATCTACTCACAGATATGCCCTGGTTAGATGCAGGTATCGAATTTGGAATTGCGACAGTTGATAGTAATCGTCTTTGGATTGACCTTTTTCCTGAAAAGGAAAAACATCAGTTGTATGCAATGTCATGATGTATGAGATGCATGATGTCATGATGTTCTCAAGAATAAATGAGATTGTGTGTTATGATGCGTATGCATGCTATAATGTATGAAGATGTGACATTCATGAATGTATTTTCATCTAGGAAAATAAATCCTTGACGAGTGCCAGGAAATTGGATCCTGGGCTGATGTTTGAAGAGTAGAGTTCTTCGTTTCTGTTGGGGATGATGGTTGCAAGAATAATCCGGTAGGAGAAGATGACTCCGTTGGGGAATAAACTTGATGAAGAGGTTACTCTGCGGGGAATTACTCTGTGGGAAGAGATACTTCGCTGAGGATTTGATGATAACTCCACTGGGGACTCTGTTGATATGTTATGGGGAGGATTTGATGAACTCCGCTGGGGGATAGGAAGAACTTCGCCAAGGACGATCCTTCTGTGGTAATTAGCTGAGGATAACCCAGTTATAAACTCTGGTTGAGAATACCCTTTGAATAAAGCCGGGGAGACGCGTTCGTGCTCTGCAGGTGATAAGCTTCCAGAATCTACTGGGGATAAGCTTCCTACTGGGGAGATTGATTCAACTCTCCTGGGGAGACTTTTTGAGACTGTACTGGGGAATGGCTCCACTGGGATGTCTGGTGTTCCACCGGGGAATAATCTTAGATCAAGACTGCCGGGGATGCTTGCTTAGGAACATCTGTATACTCCGCTGGGGAATATTGAGATCTTTTGGGGATACCCCACTTCCTTAGGGCTGACAGTAGCCTAACTCTGCTTGGGGAGAGTATCGCTGACTTACTGGAGATATTGTGCCTTTTCGGGGCTGATTGGAGACCAACTCTGCTCGGGGGAGAGTGTTGTTGAATCTTGTCTTACTTTGTGGGGAGTGGAGGCCTCTTGGTTATGTTCTTCAGCCGAACCTACCTTGGTACCTTGGTTGACAGAGCGACTAGATCGCTTGGACAACTCATTATTGCCCCTGTTTCTGATGTGGGAGAAGAAGATACCTTGTGGAGGTGCTTGATAACTGCCGATTGACAAATCTTCTTCTGGTAGGCAAGTGACGAGATGACGGGACATAGTCATACGCTTTGATCCCTAACTTTTGCCTGGACCGCCCTTTCGGGTATTCAGTCCATCGGGATACCCTTTCTTGCCCAAGCCGCCTTTTCAGGTTTTCGACTTGCCGGGTGTACAGATTTTTCTATTTCATCCCTTATTTTGCCCGAACCCTTTTGGTTCGCCGGGAAGCCCTTATTTTTGCCTAGGTGTGTCAACCTAGCGGGTCTTTGCTTATGCGTAGTATTTTTTCGACTATGTCCATGCTCTCATAATGTAGGGAGATGCCCCTGTTGTTGTGTTGCCATGCGACCAGAAGATGTTTGATCGGGAAAGATTCGTAGCTGGAACTCATGTCCAATGCCCCAAGTGATTCAGATGGAGATCTGCCCCTGGCTATTTGGCATTTTGAGAGATTCTCTGAATCTTGACCTAACTGCCCCAGATGTTGGATAATGACCATGCCATGCCCCTTGCTTGGAGGTGCTTTTGTTCATTAGACATTCGTCGTGCGAACTTCTATGTTGTTCAAACAAATAGTCATATGCAAGCAATGTTATATTAAAAATGCAAAGCTTATGTCTGTCTTGAAGTTTTTGAAAATGCATTTTTTCAGTAAAACAAGCAAATTATGTGACATGTGATGTCAACTCAAGATTTTACAGCGATCCTTAAGGAGTTAGGATACCTTTGTAACAGTATGCTTTCGAATTAACCCATGCTTCAGCTAGGACTTTTGAGGGTTATAACGTGGCCTGGTTCACAGTTTAAGAAACAAAGGATAAAGGCTCAAATTTATCTGTACCCACCCGCTCTTCGTGATGTTCTTCAAACCTAAACTCAGTTGATCGTGCGTTAGACCTTGTTTAAGTCTTTGCTTTGATATACCAGTGATGGTTCGGATACTGACGGTTTATTTTGAATAGGCAATCATTCCTTTTTTGGTTGAGGGTTTGTAGGACCTCTTTCTTTTTTGATTTCGTTATCCCTGCTTTTGCCTGAATTGTTTCTTTTAGGATTACAGTCAGCGGGATGCCCCAGTTTTTGTAAGTCTCCTTCATAGGTTTTGACTTATTGGGCTTTAGTTTTTTTTTTGTAATGACTGTCTGTCTTTATGATTATTCAGGACCATCACTGTCTTTTGTTTTGTAAGGACTCCTTTGATGCTGTTGATTATGCACTTGGATCAGTTGAGAGAACTACCCTGCCCCAGGTTATGATTAAGGGTTTTAATTTTCGAAAAGAAAAACTCCTACTTCTTTGGCTCAAAGGGGTTGACGAGGGATTATCTTCCTTATAACTCCAGTGTTTAGGAATCGAAACAATGCATGTACCTCATCAGCGGGGTTCGTTCAAAAGCATACTATAAATGTCGTGGTATCATTTGCGTCATCCTCCCTCAAGAGGCTTAGAATTATTAATCGAGCATTGAACATCACAAAAAATGAAAGCAATTTTAAATATAGCGAATGCGAATATATTGATTCAAAACAGACATATGCGATGCATTGATAAAGTAATAAAGTTTGCTATGACAATAATTGTTTGTATAAGCAAAGAAAATACAACTTGAACATTCGAATGAACAAAAAGTCTTCTAGTCTCAGGACTTGTCACTTCAAATGGTGAATCTCGCAGGGATAGTAGAAGAACTCGACCTGACCATCTGGGGTAAATTCCACAGCTCCTTCATCAATCAGGCTTTGGATTTTGTACCTCAACTTCCAACAGTCGTCAGTATCATGTCCCGGGCTGTTGGAATGGTATGCGCACCTGGCCCCAGGATTATAGTTGGGTGAAGAAGTCTTAGGATTAGGGTGAGGTCCTATCAACGTCACCAGATTCAACTTCAACAGGTGTTGCAAAGCTTGGGACAGCGACGTGTTGAGCTGGGTGAATTGCCTCCTGGGCTTGTCTGGCTTGCTCTGACCAACCCATTGTTCTTGGCGAGGTTATGGTTGGACCTGTGAAGTGGTAGCAATTCGGAGAGGTCTATTCTTCACTATACCAGACTCTTGTCCTCTTGGAAGCTGATCAATGACCTGGTCCCTGACTTGGACTGGTTGCTTCATGTTGTATCTGTCTTGATGAAGCTGACTGATCATGGTCCTCAACTCTTCTTGCTCCCGAGCTAAGCCTTGGATCTGAGCCATTTGTCCCAGCATCTGGGTTCTCATTGTATCTACCTCAGCTTGCAGACGTTCCAGCCGTTCGTCCTTATCATCTTCGGGACTTTTCTTGGCCAAATTCCCCATGAGGAGTGTCCTCAACTCTTCCTGCCCCTTGGATAGGCTTAGGAAGATCTCCCTGAACTGAGTCTCTTGAGCATGAAGACCCTGGTTATCTTGTTGGGAAGCCATTGCTGAAATAAACAGCGGAGAAGGTAAGTGACTTATACAAAGGGTACCTGTAATGCAATGATATGTATGATATGCATGCAATGTTTTCAAGGACCTTGCGGGGTAAACGAGAAAATTGTTAGAATCTGGTAGCTTGATGAGGGAACTTCATGTTGTTGAGAGTCCTTCTTCAAGAGCCAAGGCTCACCATATCTAGTGGGTCATAGCCCCTGACTCAGGTCATCATGCTTTGGCTAGAGGAAAATAAATCCCCTTTTCCCCTTGCTAGACACTTTGATTCATCATGACCTGCATCACAAGCCCTTGAGATCCTTGAAATGGATTAGTCTTTATGCAGGATGTATGCAATGGTATGATGGCATGATGTTATGCTATGCGTGGAGTGATGTAAGTAAACCCTGCTATGAGTCCAGGTTAAGGACTGTAAACAAACCCTGCAAGAAACTCATGTTAGATAACAAGTATGCAAGTAGTCAAGTTTGAAAGCACACAAGTCACACAAGACAGCCCTTAGAGTTTAGGCCAGCATGAGGTCTAGGTATTACCCTCTTGAAGTTGGTGGGCTCAAAACCTGTCCTATCAGAAGTAACCGGGTTCTAAGGAGCTCAATATCATTGGGTTGTTTTCTATGTTCATTGTTTTGATTTAGCCACTGGACTGGCGATCAAAATATTCCAAGAAAACAACCCTCAATGAGTGCAGTATCGAGTATCAACCAACTTCGGACTGCACCAAAGTCAGTCATCTCACTACCCCTAAAGAGGCCAGGATGGTTCAAGTAAGGTTCCTAAGGTCAGTTGATGCTTCACGACACCATGCGGTGGCCCCGTACTCTCCTTGACTTAACTCAAGGGTTACCGATACTCACCAAAGTGCCACATCAACGTAGCAAACTGCTTCAACCGTGTCGGTATACCCCGCACAGTTCCCTCACAGTTTGTTGCTACTTTCTAAAAGGTATCCCCCAGATCCGGGTTAGGATCTATGAAACTCCCAAGGCAAACCCACAATATTTAAAGCAAACACAGCAAGCAATTGAAAACATAAGAGTGGTTTAATCCTAAGGTACACCTCACTTTATTTAATCCCCAACAGAGTCGCCAGTTCTGTGATCGGTGGAAATAGAACTGACTATTTTTTAGCTGGTTTCGCGAAATGTCGCGGTAAGCAAGAGTCGCCACCGTCTTTTATGTTCTCCAACATGGAAAGGACAAAAGCACAACAAAATTCCTTATTCGAGAATGTTTCTCGGTTCGGGAGGTAGATTATAGAAAGGGAAGGTGTTAGCACCCTTTCTATCCGTGGTTATCCACGGGCTCTTAGGTACTTGCTCTTATGTTTTCAAAAATTGTTTGCTTTTCAAGTGTGTGTGGGTTTTGAAAAAGTTTCGTTTAAAAAGTTTCTAAGTAACTCTTGTATTCGTCCTCAAGAGTGTATGAAAAATTTGTTTTGAAAACCTTTTGAAAGTGTAGGTGCGAAAAGTTGTTTTTGTTTGTTTTGAAAAGAGCAAGTACTTAAAAGAATCTACCTTCCCTAAGGAATTAAGCTGTGTAAGAGTCCTTTAGATAGTGTTATCCCACCATTGAGAGATAGGTAGCACCATCGTTGGAGGTGTTCGGGTCAATTCGATTGTAGGGACAGTGTGGTCACCAAAGCAATGGTAGGATACCTTAGA
Organism: Vicia faba; assembly: GCA_948472305.1. Taxonomy (NCBI): domain Eukaryota; kingdom Viridiplantae; phylum Streptophyta; class Magnoliopsida; order Fabales; family Fabaceae; genus Vicia; species Vicia faba. Next base: position 106,598,435 of record OX451741.1, read on the forward strand.
AGTAACCCTAACATCCTAGATCCTTTTATCTGAGGCAACCGTTTCGAGGCAACTTGATCTTTAGACGAAGGGCGACCTCTAAGACATCCTATACTTGATGACCACGTTCGAGGCAACCAGTGAAGCGTACCCTAGAAGTGGCATGTTGTTTTTCAGTTAAGGTTATCTTATACATGTTATATGTGAGCTACGGATTGATTTTATTTACATACATTCTTTCATGCATTGTTAACAGTTAGGAGTGCGGAAAAGTAAATTGCGGAAATATAAATTCTAACTATTACAAGGCGCGGGTCTATACATCGCCAAAAAAACAAAGACCCGTTTTGGTAAATGAGTGCGAGAAATTTAAATAAAACGGTAAAATTCCTACTTAACTATTACATATCCGGAGACAGTTACATAAATAATCAAAATAAAGTAAATGCGCGCGAAAGAATTAAATCGGGAACGTCCTAAGGGTTTTGACCCTTTTAAGAAAAGAATTGAATTTTTTTTGTCTTTTTTGTGATTAAATGAAATTAAAATTAATAACTAATTAATTAATTTATTAAAAGAAAATATTTTTGTATTTTTATGTTTTTATGAAATTAGGTAAAAAAGAAATAAAATGTTAAAAGAAAAGCCTAAGTCTAAGTTGATTTTATTTATTATGAAGAGATTAAAATTAAACCTAAATTAAACTAATTAATGATATTTAGAATTTATTTACAAAATAAAAGAGTGAATTTAATAATAGTAATAAATGAAATTTTTTGTTTTTTTGTTTTTTTATTATGAAAAATGAAACAAAAGGAATTAAGATTAAAAGAAGAAAAAAAAAACTAGTTCTAAATTTATTTTAGTTATTAAGAAAAAGATTAAAGTTGCCTATTTAAACTAATTAATTAATCATAATTTTATTTACAAAAATAACATGAGATTAATAAATAATAATAATATTAGTTTTTTTTTTTTGGTTTTTTATGAAAAATATTAATTATGTTAATAGTTAATAAAAAAGGAGTAAGAAATAAAATAAGGCAAATAAAATGAAATAAAATGACAAAAATAAAAATGCAAACCCAAGGGGGGTTTGGGCCAGAATTGGGAGTTTGTTTAGCATTGATGTGGCCCATTTGCCTTCAAGCCACGTTTACTTCTTTGCTTGCCTATGCACAAGGTTGACCAGGGTACATGGTGGGGATCAGTTCATGGCCTTTGGATGCATGCTTGAGGACACATGGCGTGTTTGGGTGTGAGGTGTATGATGCACCTTTCTTGTGAACCTGCACATAAGCACATAAAGAAAAAAATGCATGGAAATTATGGGGGACCTGGGAATACTTACTGTGCTTGATAATGGACCTTAGGACGTGACTAGGGTTGCTTTAGCTTCAGGGTATGGCAAAGAAGAGAGTCACGTTCTCCTTTTGGCCTGAAAATGCTTGCAAAACTCCTTTTGATCTCACACTTTTTTTTTACACTTTTTGGATTTTGCTCTGGCCGTTTGTGTAATGTTCTAGGTTGTGAATGAGGCTTGCAAGGCTTGTATATATAGTAATGAGTGAGAATAAGTCACATTTAGGAGCCTTTAACCATTGCCATTAAGCTTTGGATTTTCTCATAACCACCATTAAAGAAACTTGCCATTTTTGTTCAAAATTTGAATTTCATGCTCATAATAGGCTTGGCACGAATTTGGCATGTGTATTATGATGCATCAAGGTCATTCAAACCACAAGATATCACTTAATTAATTTTTTTGATTTTTATTTGAATTTTATGGATTTAAATGAATTAAATCAAATAAAATTAAATAAAAATAGAAAAATTAATGTTTAATCTTGAAATTGATCATGGGACACGTGGGTGGCATGACAAGGCTAAACCAAGTGGAAAAAGTGGGCCCTTTTGTCAAAAATTGAAGTTTCAAGGATAGTTGACTTTGACTATTTCACAAAAATTTCTCAACTTCTCCAATGCATATCTTGCTCAATTGTGATCATATGAACATGTTCTTGGACATTTTGGAAAGGTCTTGAAGTCCTCTAACCAATGCCTTTGGTCCCATGTCATTTGAATTTACCAATCTCAAGTTATGGTCTTTGACTTAAAGTGCCTTTTTGTTGACTTTTGAAAATGACCTATAATGTTGAAATTGATAACTTTTTGTGAGAGCATTTCTTGGATTTGGAATGTGAAGATGAGTTGTAGGAAATGTCCTCCCCTTCAAAATGAGCATTGGATGAGATTTTTATGATGAAACGTGAAAAAGTTATGTCTTGGTCAAGTTACAGTTGACTTTTCAACTGTCCAAAAATAGAAACTCTTGACACCTTGATGATTTTTGAGCCATTTTTGTGAAATCATGGTCAAGATTTGACCAAATGATTATTGTGGCTTCAAAATAAGATTTTGACCAAAATTTTTGACTTTTGACTGCCAAATGACCATTTTGCCCCTACAGTTGATTGTGAAGTAATTAGGGTTTTTGACTGTGCAACTTGACCTTGTGAGCCTTGAAACTTGACATGTAGGTGCTTGACAATATATATGAGCATATGGGACTTGATTGAGCCCTTGAAAACCTCAACTTCCTTGCAGGAACCAAAACCCTAGTTTGACTGGCTTAGGAGGGTGGTTGACTGTGCAACCCTTGAGTAGACTTTGAGCAAATTGAGATGATGCTTGTCAAAATTTTGAAGAATATGGGAGGGCAAATTTTGGGGTACAACACATGCGCATTGTCATGAGATTAATACCGAAGAAGTAGTGGAACAACCTTGGTTTCATGAAATCAAAAGGTATCTCCAGACTAGAGAATATCCTGAAGGAGCCTCAGTAATTGACAAGAAGTTCTTAAGGAGATTTGCAGCCAAGTTCTTCCTAAGCAATGGCATCCTTTATAAGCGCAGCCATGATTGTGTTTTACTTCAGTGTGTGGACAAAGCTGAAGCAGTGTTAATCATGACTGAGATACACAGTGGCACATTTGGCACCCACTTGAGCGGACATACGATGGCTAAGAAGATCCTAAGGGCAGGCTATTACTGGTCTACCATGGAAGCCTATTGCCATAAACATTCTCGTACTTGCCACAAATGTCAAGTCTACACCGACAAGGTTCATATTCCTCCTGTTCCTCCCAACTTTCTGACAGCTCCTTGGCCATTCGCAATGTGGGGCATTGACATGATCGGAGAGATCAAGCCCACGGCATCCAACGGACATCGCTTCATCTAAGTCGTTATTGACTATTTTACCAAGTGGGTCGAAGCAGCTTCCTTTGCCTCTGTTACAAAAAATATGGTTGCCCGCTTCATCAAGCAGAACCTCATATGCCGGTATGGTGTCCCCGACAGGATCATCACAGACAACGGTACAAATCTGAACAATACCATGATCACCGCTCTATGCGAACAGTTCAAGATTTATCATCACAATTCATCTCCCTATCGGCCGAAGATGAACGGTGTTGTTGAAGCTGCAAACAAAAACATCAAGAAGATCATTCAGAAAATGACAGTCACCTACAAAGACTGGCATGAGATGTTACCGTTTTCTCTACATGGATATCGTACCACGGCGCGTACTTCAACAGGGGCAACCCCATTTTCCTTGGTATATGGCATGGAAGCTGTCCTACCCATGGAAGTTCAGATTCCTTCCTTAAGGATTATGAAAGACGCTGGTTTGAGTGAAGACGATTGGATTCATACCCGACTTGATCAACTCAATTTGATCGATGAGAAGCGACTCACTGCTGTTTGCCATGGTCAGACGTACCAAAAACGGATGATCAAGGCTTTCAACAAGAAAGTCAGACGTCAAGTATACCAAGTCGGAGATCTTGTAATCAAGCGGATCATCTTGCCGCAAAGTGATCCCAGGGGCAAATGGACTCCTACTTACGAAGGACCGTTTGTGATCAAGAGTATCTTTTCTGGTGGTGCAATGATCCTGACCACCATGGACGGCGACGATTTGCCACACCCTACGAACGCAAACATAGTCAAAAGATGCTACGCATGAAACAACCCGACAAGTCGAAAACCCGAAAGGGCGACTTGGGCAAAAATGGGCATCCCGGTGAACCGAAAACCTAAAAGGGCGGTTCAGGCAAAAATTAGGGATAAAACAAAAAATCTGTACACCCGGCAAGTTGAAAACCCGAAAGGGCGACTTGGGCAAAAAAGGGTTTCCCGGTGGATCGAAAACTCGAAATGGCGATTCAGGCAAAAGTTAGGGAATTAAACCGTATGACTATGTCTCGTCGGATCACTTCAAAGAACAATCTCTTCATCAATAAGTTCTTTGCTTCTGATCAATCCAATTATCGGCGGACGAAGCAGTGAATGGACAAGATATTCAGAGTTGTGAAGGCTATAACAGAATGGGAATCCCATGGAATTGTTACACATAACCATCTTTCTTTTGTATAAATTTTTCAAATGTTTGCGACAACATTCTCTTACTAGGATGTCTGTCTCCTTTGTACAAAGATACTCATAAAAAGTTAATACAAATACTTTTCCGAATACAGAAATTTGCTTTGTCTTCTTTTTCTTTTTCACACTTATGTTTTATTTGAGAAACGTCCAATGTTTTGTTAAATAGGCATATGCATTTGAACATAATCATTTGCTTACAAATTAAGAAAAGTTGATTGCTGATAGGTTGAAGGTATAGGTAGACATCTTGATACCCTTTCAGAAGAAATCCCCAGCAGAATTAAACTCCAAGATCCTCAACTGAGTTAAGATTCGGAATATACTCCCCCAACAGAGTTAAACTTCAAAATCCTCAGTAGAGCAGATGCTTTCTAAAGTTGGATTCTCCAGTTAAGCTGAATTTCAAGATTCCCCTCAGAGTTTGGTTTCAAGATTCCCAGTGGAGCCAAAACTGTTAATCCCCAGCGGAGCTAAAACTTCCAACTATCAATCCCCAGCGGAACTGGATTAGTAAACATTCTCCCCACAGAGATACTTCCCATCAGATTGAAGATTCTCAGTCTCATTTCTCCAGCGTGAGTCTCCCAGGTTTTAAATTCCCCAGTAGAGATCGTCAGAATTCTCATTCCCCACAAGTCACCAAGGATTTTCAATCCCCAGCAGTGGTCCTAAGATCCCTTAATAATTGAAGATCTTGCTCCCCAAGCAATCAGCAGTCAACAAGGATTTCTCACCCTCAGTAATCAAAGGATTTTCAATCCCCAGCTTCGGTTATGGGTTTATTTCCCCAACATTTGTCAAGGATTTATTCTACAAAACAAATTACATTTCAAATTGATCGGTCGTTCAAAAGTTCCTTCATCGCCTGTTGGAAGTTACGGTCGTCAAAGATCAAATTCTCACAAAATTCAAGTTATGAAGCCCGAATTTGACCGGATAGTATCTTGATCTCTACAGCATATCGTGAAGCCTAGATTACGACCGAATAACAGTATCAGACTACCGCGAAGCCTGGATTACGACCAGATAGTGGTATCTCCTAAGAGCAAGCTATGAAGCCCAGATTCGACTGGATAATAGTTTAATCCCCAACAAGTTATTGTGAAGCTTGGATTACGACCAGGTAGCAATACAAGTTTCTGTGAAGCCTGGATTACGACCAGATAGCAGCCAAGAATACTACGAAGCCTGGAGTCGACCAGATAGTGGTATATCTTTAACACAAGCCGTGAAGCCCGGATTCGACCGGATAGCAGCTCAACAAGTTATTGTGAAGCCTGGATTACGACCAGATAGCAATACAAGTTTCTGTGAAGCCTGGATTACGACCAGATAGCAGCCAAGAATACTACGAAGCCTGGAGTCGACCAGATAGTGGTATATCTTTAACACAAGCCGTGAAGCCCGGATTCGACCGGATAGCAGCTCAACAAGTTATTGTGAAGCCTGGATTACGACCAGATAGCAATACAAGTTTCTGTGAAGCCTGGATTACGACCAGATAGCATCCAAGAATACTACGAAGCCTGGAGTCGACCAGATAGTGGTATATCTTTAACACAAGCTGTGAAGCCCAGATTCGACCGGATAGCAGCTCAACAAGTTATTGTGAAGCCTGGATTACGACCAGATAGCAATACAAGTTTCTGTGAAAGCCTGGGGATCAACCAGATAACAGTTAACCGTTAACAGAATGAAGATTCTCATCTTTGAAACCTCAGAAGATTGGTATACTCCCAACCTCCTGACCCTTAACAGAATGAAGATTCTCATCCTTGAAAACCCAGTAGATTGGCATACACCCAATCTTCTGACCCAAGACCTGAATGAAGATTCTCATTTTGACCTCCCCAGCAGATTGGCATACACCCAACCTCCTGATATTCCCGACAGAATGAAGATTCTCATTTCTCAAAGTGGTATAACATCTGAATTTCTGGTATTCCCGACAGAGTAAATATTCTCATTCTTAAAGTGGCATACAACCTAAACCTGAACTTCTTCCAGACAGGAATAAGCTTTTTCTAGAATCCTGAGTTTTACTCTTCAAACAGGATAGCTACTTTTCAACGGTATGGCTATTCCCCACAGAATTCTAATTCCCCAAGCAGAATGAAGACTCTCATTCTCAGTTCCTCACAGAGTATTCAGATATTCTCCAGTGAAGATCTCCTCAAAACAGGAATCCCCGGTATATTGGCATACAACCCAAGCTCCTGATTCCCCAACAGTGGTCCCAGGACTTCTCATTTTCAACGATCAAAAGATTCTTGCAATCCCCTGCAGCAGTCAAGGATTCACTTTCCCCGTCAACAGTCAAGATTTTATTATCTCCGGCTATCCAGGATTCATCTATCCTCAGCAAGACAGCTCATCAGCTTACATGCTGTTGTACCCCAAAACTTTCCCTCCCATATTCCTCAAGATTTGTCAAGAATGATCTTCAAATTGTTCAAGATTTCTCAAGAGTTGTACAGTTCAAATCACCTCCTAAGCCAGTCAAAATTAGGGTTTTGGTGCCTTCAAGGAATTTGGGGTTTTCAATGGTTCAATCAAGTCTCAAAGGCCTATATGTGTTCTCAAGCACCTACATGTCAAGTCTCAAGACTCATAGTGCCAAATTGCACAGTCAAAAGCTCCATTTGACCTACAGTCAACTGCAGGGGCAAAATGGTCATTTTACAGTCAAAAGTCAAGAATTTTGGTCAACATCTTATTTTGGGTCCACAATCATCATTTGATCAAGTCTTGATCATGATTCCATAAGGATGGCTCAAAAATCATCAAGATGAAAAAAGTTGATATTTTTGGACAGCAGAAAAGTCAACTGTATCTTGACCAGGGCATAACTTTTTCATGGTGCATCAGAAAAATCCCATCCAATGCTCATTTTGAAGGGGATGACATTTCCTACAACTCATATTCACACTCCAAGTCCAAGAAATTCACACACAAAAAGTTATCAATTTCTACATTATAGGTCAATTTCAAAAGTCAACAAAAATGCACTTTAAGTCAAAGACCATAACTTGAGATTGGTAAATCCAAATGACATGGAACCAAAGGCATTGGTTAGAGGACCTCAAGACCATTCCAAAATGTCCAAGAACATGTTCATATGATCAAAATTGAGAAAGATATGCATTGGAGAAGTTGGGAAATTTTTGTGAATTTGCAAAAGTCAACTTTGCTCAAAACACTTTGTTTTTGCTAATGGGCCTCAAATTCCTTCTTGAAACTTTATCCAAGGCTTATGCACGACCCATTGAGATTATTTGAATTTATTTTCTTATTTTTTATTAATTAATTGGATTTTTAATTGATTTTAATTCATTTAATTAATTTAAAATGTAGGAAATACAAAGATTTGATTTTTTTCAATCTTTTTGTGAAGCAAACAAGCTCAAGATATGCTGGCAATTCGTGTGCAAATCAAAGGGACAAAAATCTCTAAGTTTGGCAAGTTTCTTCAATCAAAAAGATTCAAAAAGATGTGATTGCAAATCAAATATTCAAACCATCATGCAATGGATTTTTTGTGCAAGATTTAACCTAATTCTCTTCTACTATATATACACAAGCTAAACCTAATGCCATGGACGCGAAATCTCTGCAGAAAAAGCCATAGCCATTCAAGAAAATTCAAAGAAAACTCAAAACTGTTTTCCAGGTTCCAGCACGATTCAAAGCAATTGGTGGATTCTAATACATTGCTGGAACTCTCAGGGACGTTTTGCAATCAAAACCAAGCCTTAAAGCTACAGAAATCCTCAAGAACGAACCCACGGTTTACACATTTTTTCATAATCGAAACTCATGATTCCTGCATCATTAACATGATTTTTTGTGTTTTTTGCATTGCTAGAACTCACAGGAAACTAATGGCATAAGCTAATTGGATTATAATGCGCAGAATTGAAAATTGCCATTGACAAATTTTAGGGTTCATAAACCTTGAATTTGGGGATTCAGTAACCAGGCAAAATTGATACCCCTAATGCATATGGTTGAGACCGTCAGAACAAGACGAACCTAGTGGAACCCTCGCGAAATATTTATATTCATCCTAGGGCTAATCGTTATTTTTCCTTGTTACAGTTTGTGGGGGTTAAAAACCCCCGCTATCTAACATATATTTTCCATGTTTAGGGAAGACGATGATGACGTGGTGATATGTGGTTGGAGTATTCAAATGGGGCGCGCGTGTTTTCGTTTTGGCAGCGTGTGAATTAATTATTACATATTATTTTTGCTTCTTATTATATTAACAAACGCAGGCAAGTGGTTCAGTGGATGGTGCGCTGGCTGATATCCATTGGGACCTGGGTTCGAGTCCCAGGTCCCCCAAAATAATTGTGTCATATTTTTCATAGCATGTTCACGTGCAGGCTTTCAAAAACGTTCCACCATAAACTCCAACCACCCAGGCGCCAAGTGGCCACAATCACAAATCCAATGGTCAAAAGATGAAGATCATGATGCTCCCTAGTCAATGCATGCCTGGACGATCTCAGAAGTCAAACAAGGCTTGTAGCTTAATGGGCCTGAAATCTGCTTGCTAACCTCCATCTGGGCCCAACACCCCCTGGGTTTTGTTTTCTTATTTTTCTCTTTTATATTTTATCTTTAATTATTTTATTATTAATATTATTATTATTTAATTAACTTAACTATTATTTTCATAGTAAATTCAGACAATTAAAAAATGTAAATATTTTTATTTATTTTTATTATTTATTAATTTCACTATTAATTATTTTTTGTAAATAAATTCTAAATATAATTAATTTAGTTAATTAGGTTAACTTTGACTTTTTTTTCACAATAAATAAAATCAATCTAGAATTAGGGTTTTTTTTCTTTTGACAATTTTAATCCTTTTTATTTTATTTTCATTAAAGACCTAAAAAACTAAAAAATACTTTTTTTGTAATTATTTAATTAATTAGTAAATTAGGTTTAATATTTAATTAAATGCAAAAGGGACCAAAATTAATTCTTTTCTCAAAAAGGGTCAAAACCCTAAGACTTTTCCCGATTCAATTTTTCTCGCGCATGTTTATTCTTGATTCTTATTTTGATTATATTTATGTAATTGCTCCGAGAATGTAATAGATAATTAGGACTTTTATCGCTTTCTTTAATTTCTCGCATTTATCTTTTCAAAGGGTTATGCTTTTGGTGATGTAAATACCCGACGCCTTGTAATAGCGTAGATTTACTTTCCGCAATTTATTTTCCGCACAATTATTAACTGTTAACTATGCATGACAAGACTTGCCTGAAAAATAAAATCAACCCGTAACTCACCATGATACATGTGCAAAGATAATATAAACTGAATCCTGACACACTCGCACATGCCACTCCTAGGGTACGCCTCACTTGGTTGCCTTCGAAAGTGGTCATTGAGTATAGGGTGTTTTAGAGGTCGCCCTCTTGTCTAAAGATCAAAGTTGCCTCGAAACGGTTGCCTCGGAAAAAAAACTGATCTAGGACATTAGGATTACCGCTAAGGCGTCCTACTATTGCTTTGGTGACCACATGTCCCATATAATCGAATTGACCCGAATAACTCCAACGATGGTGCTACCTACTTCTCAATAGTGGGATAGTACTGTCTAAAGGACATTTACACAGATTAATTCCTTAGAGTAGGTAGATTTCTTCTGGGTACTTGCTCTTTCAAAACAAACAAAAATACTTTTCGCACTTACACTTTTCTGACAAAAGTTTTCAAACAAACACTTCATACACTCTTGAGGACTGATACAAGAGTCAAAACGAAGTTTTCAAACAAACTTTTTTTCAAAACCCACATACACAAGAAAAGCAAACATTTTTGAAAACATAGTGAGCAAGTACCTAAGAGCCTGTGGATAACCACGGATAGAAAGGGTGCTAACACCTTCCCTTTCTATAATCTACCTCTCGAACCGAGAAACATCTCGAAAAGGAATTTTGCTGTGCTTTTGTCCTTTCCTTGTTGGAGAACATAAAAGACGGTGGAGACTCTTGCTTACCACGACATTTCGCGAACTAGCATTCCAAAACAGACAGTTCTATTTCCACCGATCACAGAACTGGCGACTCTGCTGGGGACACTTAATAAGTAAGGTGTACCTTAGGATTAGATTATTCTATGTTTTCAATTGCATGTTTTGTATGATTTATATTTGTGGGCTTGTATCAGAGTTTCATAGATCCTAACCCAGATATGGGGAATACCCTTTAGGTAGCAATAAACTGTGAGGGACCTGTCCGGCGTAGACCGACACGGGTGAAGCAGTAGCTACGTTGGTGTGACACCTTGGTCTGTACCGATATCCCTTGTGTTGGAACGAGGAGAATATGGGTCTTCTGAGGAGTCATTAAGCACCAACTGACCTTAGCACCTTAAATTGACCCAACTTGACCATAGAACAGTAGCAGTATGCTACACTCATCGAGGCTAAACTCTCGCGATGGTTCCGGCTGCAAGAAAAGATTGCGAAGCTGGAGTTATGACCGATTGAGGGTAGTCAGTGATATTGAGATCCTTTAGAACCCGGTTACTATTTCTAGGACAGGTCTTAACCAACTGAAACTGCAAGAGGGTAGTACCTAAACTTCATGCTGGCCTGAACTCTAAGGGTTGTCTTGTGTGACTTGTGTGCCTTCAAACTTGAACTACTTGCACATTCTTGTTATCTGACAACATGAGTTCCTTGCAGGTTTTGTTTACAGTCCTTAATTTGGGCTTATAACAGGGTTTACTTACATCACTTCACGCATAGCATACACATCATAACATCATACCATAGCATTTCCTTAACCATTTCAAGGATCTCGAGGGCTTGTGATGCAGGTCATAATGAACCAAATGTCTAGCAAGGGGCAAAGGGGATTTATTTTCCTCTAGCCAAGGTTGTTTGGAGATCCAAGCACGATAACTTGAGTCAGGGGCTATGACCCACTCGATATGGTGAGCCCGACTCTTGAAGAAGGACTCTCAGCAACAGGAAGTTCCTTCAATCAAGCTACCAAATTCAAATTCTAACAATTTTCTTGTTTACCCCGCGAGATCCTTGAAAACATTGCATACATATATCATACATATCATTGCATTACAGGTACCATTACAGGTCACTTATCTTCTTCGCTGTTTGTTTCAGCAATCATCATGTCTTCTGAACCTTCCACTGAACAAGCTATCAAGGCCCTCCAGGCCCAGAACGCCCAGTTTCAAGAGTTGGTTATGAGCCTAGCCCAGGGTCAACAGGAGTTGAAGACTCTGCATTTAAAGAAGAAGAAGAAGAAGAAGAGGACTGTCTTGTTCAACACTGGACGGAGGTTTGGGAATGGACTACAAAATGAGGCTGATCTGGCTACTTCCTCTGTAGGGAAAGACAGTCCCCAAGAGAGAAGGGTTCCTAGTCCCGTGGTCTCTGACAACGAGACGGATTACAATGATGAACAGTATCCTCCTGCTGAGGATAGGTATAAACAGCTAGAGGACCATTTAAGTGCTATGGAGATTCAACATGTGCCCGGGTTGGACTTTGGAGACCTAGGCTTATCTTCTGGGGTGGTGATCCCTCACAAGTTCAAGGCACCTGCTTTTGCAAAGTACGACGGGGCTTCCTGTCCTAAGCTGCATCTCAGATCATATGTAAGGAAGATCCAACCTTACACTGCTGACAAGAATTTGTGGATCCATTTCTTCCAGGATAGTCTTTCAGGGACTCAACTCGAATGGTTCTATCAGCTGGATGGAGCCAGTATTCATAACTGGGAGGACTTGGCTACTGCGTTCTACAAGCAGTATCAGTATAATTCCGACCTCGCTCCTACGCGTACCCAACTCCAGGGTATGTCACTAGGGACGGGTGAAGGATTTAAGGAGTGCGCTCAAAAGTGGAGAGACCTTGCTGGAAGGGTGCAGCCACCTTTAACTGACCGTGAACTTGTTGATATGTTCTTGGGGACCCTGTCTGGTCCATTCTTCAACCATCTGATCGAGAATTCTTTTGTTGGGTTTACAGATCTAATCTTGACCGATGAGAGGATAGAAGTTGGTATCAAGTCTGGGAAGATACAAAAAGGTGACTCCTCGAGTGCTGAAAAGAAACCGTTCAAGAAGGAATCTAGTGCTATCTATGGCTCAGGGATGAAATTCTGGTGTATGCCAGTCTTCAGATGTTATACTCAATGTCTAAACATCTGATGTGACATAATAAATACACTGCAAGGTAGATACCCAATTTTTTGTGATTCAGTACTGAAGAGTAACAGAAGCACAGTTTAACCAAGTTGTGCCAGATCTACTTTGAAGGTGCAGAGGATAGAACACCGATGTGCCTAGTTCTGTTCATCTGTTGCACATGATCAGCAGAAAGCAAACAGCCTTTGCAGTTCTGTTTCTTCTGCACAGATATCAGCATGATGTCTTAACATGTTCTGAGACATCATCTGTTACAACATTACAGTTTTACCTTGATATATAACAGACAGAATTATAAAGTGTTGAAGGTAAAAACACAAATCAGTTGTTGACCCAGTTCGGTGAAACACACCTACTCTGGGGGCATACCAAGCCAGGAAGAAGATCCACTATCAGCAATATTAATTCAGGACTAAACTTCACAAGTTCCCATCCTTCACTTAATCATCTACCCAGTGCAACCTATACCTAGGAACTCCTAGATAGAAACCTACCAGTTTCCATTCCTATTGTCGCAACAACAGAAGTCTTACTCCTACTCAAGAAGCAGTGCCCTCCCACTTGGTTTCCTACATTACAATGACTATGAAGTAATGCAAAAATACTTAGACTTGCTTCACAGCTTCATCCAAGCACACTCAAACTCTTACCTACAGGTTTCGAGTTACATACATGGTAACCTTGCCACAGACCGACAGGTTTACCTAACAAAACACCCCCAATGTTACATTATGTGAGCTACACTAAACCCTAGGTTACAATCTGCTATTTATAACCTAATACCCAACTGGATTTGGGCCTTCAAAATCGCAGCAAGCTTTTCTCCTTGCTGTTACAACTCAGCAGCAAACTTCTCCTATAATCAAGGTCTTCAATCTTCTAGTTCCTAAAATATCTCCATATTTAGAAACAGTATTTTCTTCAAATATTCTGATTGATTCTTGATTGATCTTCAGATTCTCCATAAGAAACGCCACATATATTCTCAGAGTATTTAAGTACCAGAACTGTAACTGAATTATCAATTTTGTTGACGTGATGTCAAGTCAGATGTCATGACATTACATCTAACATGTTTTCCTAGATGTTGAACTTCTTCAACACAACAAATAACCTCTTTCATAATTTAGATCACTTAGAATAGTTAGGTTACAAGTCACAGCTGTTACAAACATTCAACATATAACATAGTTACTTAATCGGTACTTAATTTCAGGCGCGATGTCATATGCTAATGTTGTGACATCTTACATAACATGTTGGTCCAGATGTTGAACTTCTTCAACCCCACATATTAAAACAACAGAGGGAATATGGGTAAACTTGCTTTCTTATTTGTTTTACAAATGAAGCCAACTCTCCAGCCAGGGCACTTACAATCTCCCCCTTTGGCAAATTTTGGCTAAAACAAATAAGTGCAAGTTGTATTTTGGGACCAGGTCACAACACAGTTGAGATGTTACAACATCTTGTCCAACATCTTCTTTGTAGAGGCTGATGTCCTTTGAGCAAACAACAAACCTCTATCCTTCAACTATGAGCAACTCCAAACCATCGATGCCCCAAGAGGATTTCTTTTCTCAAGATTATTGTTGATAATCTTGATACTTATTACTTGTGATCATGTAACTCAGATCACAAGTCACAACTATCCTCTTAACTCAGAACACAAGACACAAACAAAGTCACTTACTTAGGGATCATGTTGCTTTCACCTGAGTCTCGCTGGACATTGCCGTGTGTTGCTTTCACCTGAGTCTCGCCTGAGACTGGGTCCCTATCTTTCTCCCCCTTTTTGGCCAGAATTTGACAAAGACTGCCCATACAGATCCATACCCATGCACAATTTTCCCAGATGCTCACAAACTTCATATTGCTGAAACCCTCTGATGAAGAGAAAGAATAGAGAGAGTCTTCATAAATAATGCAATTTTGGCATAGATAGTAACGATCTTGGTACTTTACTCTGACAGTTTCAGTACCCTAGGACTGGTTTTAATGCAGGTACCTACCCTTGGGTTTGACCCTTTGACCATTGTCAGACATTTTTCTTTTAGAGCCGACTACTCCATCGTTGTCTCTGCCTCAGTTATATAATACCTTTATTAGATGACAAGTTATCATCTAAACATTCCAGCTCACTAAACAGCTCCATAATGAGACACAACCGCCCTGTTTTCTTAGCAGATGAAAACACGCTCAAATCCTATGTTTGAAACCATTCCATTTTTCACAAAGAGGATGGTTACTCCCTCTGATTCATACAGCTGTACACACATGGATTTATTAATAATAATCCACACTTCATCCAATTTTCCTCCTGTCTGTAGTTTTAGAGGAAATTAGGAACAATGTCATTACCAATGTGATGACATTCGGTCAGACATAGTCTTCTTCAGTTTTGAACACATCATTCCAATAGTTAATAAGGTGCCACACTTTATATCCTACGAGTTTGATGAAGACCTTTTGTACAAACCAATACTCCCCCTGTTAGGGACAATCACTTCTCCTCATGGAAAACAAGTAGGACACATTCAATACTCAGTTGGACCTTCAAGGCAGCTTCTGATTCAAAGTAAATAAGACCCCTTGATGAATGGAAAACATAAGACGCATCTTCATGTCTTCAAGAGCGCACCCTCTGTTCAACAATATTGATTGAACACATTCATACTGTGAATCAAACTTTCTCGATAATAATCAGCTGTCATATGTTGATTATCTTGATTCTCAGAATCCACTGCTGAGATAGACCAAATGCCACTGTTTGATTATCTCCTACATGAATCAAATGCCACCTTTTGACTTCTCCATGTTTATCAGACTTCTCCCAAAGATATTCTGATCTTCCAATTGAAATTTGAACTTCAAGCTACAAGTTATCACAAAAGGCTTAGATACACTGAGACAGGAACATGTAACAACTCCAAAGAGCTGCAAAGAGACGATCATTTTGGAGGATCTAATCTTCAACTTCGTAGATCATCCTATCTTAAGTTGATGAGCCACTTCACCAAGCAAGAATCTGATGTTGAACCAAATGTCACAGCATTATGTTATAACATCTAGTTTTTGAATTCAGCTCCAGACTGATCCAAGTGACCATCATCAAGATTATGATGTCTTCTTCTTCTTGTGGCTTTAAGTCTGAACATGTTTCCAGGAAACCTTTTCAAGGATCAGATGATTTTGCTGTCACCAAGGAGATAGCTCTAAGGTATCACTCTTCCTGTGATTCTTCACAGGGTCTAGAAGAAGGAATGTTCCCATATCTTTAAGAACATCAGTTATCTTGAACTCCAAGGATAATCAATTAAATACTTGTACTTGTCACAAATAGCAATTGATCATAAATCCTTCCCATTATCCAGTAAGATACTTTCACCATTTGCATACTTTGACATACTCTTCGTGTGTTAATATCTTCTTCTTGCAAGCTCTTTCTTTGAGAGACCAAAGAGTTGAGATATCTAGGTTGCCACCCTTGACTCAAGTAAATAGAATTTTCTCTGAACAAACTCTAATTACTTCAACCGATTTGAGACTCCTACCAGATCAGATTCATCATTAGGAATGAGAGAGATGAATCCTTCTTTGCAAATATGTCACACACCAACCAGAACCTATGTGACATAGGTCAACAGCCAGCCAAACACCAGGCTGACCTAATGTGAGGAGGTTAACCAAATCTCCCCCTCAAACTATCAGTCATGGAAGCTCCACACAAAATATCCATGCATTGTGCACAAATGTCTCGACATGACATATGACATCCCTACCAGATTTACGTAACTCCAAGAGCTATACCTTAACCAAACTCTGAGTCTTCATATTCTTGAAAGATCTTCCACCTCTAATCACGATGTTTAAATGACAAGACTCATGATCCCAATCTACTTCTATGAAGGAGCAATAGTGCTGCACCATCATTGGCTTTTATTAACCATGAGCTTGTCTTTCTTCACACCATAGTACTCCAGGGAACAATTGCTCAGCCCTGATCAATGTCATATCTCAACCAGCTTTACTTCTAGAGTTCTGACTCCTAAAGTAACGTTCGGGAGTACACAGACATAGTTGACTTTACCATTGTCAACTTTGCACACACAGATGTCTCCTCTTCCAGGTCAGGAGTAGGTTCCAAACAAAGGTATCCCTTTGTTTGACACCCAAAACATATGCTCTTCAACTAGTAGCTGCATCCTTGTTCCACCATCACATAGAACATCAGTTCCATCACCTTGGAACAAGGCCCTCCTTGAAATTCTTCAAGGTCTTCGTATAACACTAATCCGTGATTATGTGATTCTTACCATCCTGAACGAAGAACGTCTTCATGAGTGGACTTGAGAGGACTCAAGTATCTGTGACATCTTCAATAGTTTATGTTGAATTCTTGAATACAGTAGCCTTCAAAAATAGACCAAGTTTGACTATGGTTCAAACCTAGCATGACTACTACACACAACTGCAGGCGTACACACATCCTAGGTTTGAAAATAAATCAAACCTAGAGCAGCTACCACACAACCAGGCCAAATGCCAATCACCAAAGACAGGTACACACAGTTCCTGTCAAGAATAGTCCATCCTCCCACTTCAAGGGACCATTCAGGGAAATAACAAACCATTCCAGGTTACAATCTTCAGTACTAAAATTGACCTTGCAGAAACCAGAAAGTATCACCCATGGATCTCATCCAGAAACAGAACAGGATGCCTGCTCTGATACCAAATGAAATTCTGGTGTATGCCAGTCTTCAGATGTTATACTCAATGTCTAAACATCTGATGTGACATAATAAATACACTGCAAGGTAGATACCCAATTTTTTGTGATTCAGTACTGAAGAGTAACAGAAGCACAGTTTAACCAAGCTGTGCCAGATCTACTTTGAAGGTGCAGAGGATAGAACACCGATGTGCCTAGTTCTGTTCATCTGTTGCACATGATCAGCAGAAAGCAAACAGCCTTTGCAGTTCTGTTTCTTCTGCACAGATATCAGCATGATGTCTTAACATGTTCTGAGACATCATCTGTTACAACATTACAGTTTTACCTTGATATATAACAGACAGAATTATAAAGTGTTGAAGGTAAAAACACAAATCAGTTGTTGACCCAGTTCGGTGAAACACACCTACTCTGGGGGCATACCAAGCCAGGAAGAAGATCCACTATCAGCAATATTAATTCAGGACTAAACTTCACAAGTTCCCATCCTTCACTTAATCATCTACCCAGTGCAACCTATACCTAGGAACTCCTAGATAGAAACCTACCAGTTTCCATTCCTATTGTCGCAACAACAGAAGTCTTACTCCTACTCAAGAAGCAGTGCCCTCCCACTTGGTTTCCTACATTACAATGACTATGAAGTAATGCAAAAATACTTAGACTTGCTTCACAGCTTCATCCAAGAACACTCAAACTCTTACCTACAGGTTTCGAGTTACATACATGGTAACCTTGCCACAGACCGACAGGTTTACCTAACAAAACACCCCCAATGTTACATTATGTGAGCTACACTAAACCCTAGGTTACAATCTGCTATTTATAACCTAATACCCAACTGGATTTGGGCCTTCAAAATCGCAGCAAGCTTTTCTCCTTGCTGTTACAACTCAGCAGCAAACTTCTCCTATAATCAAGGTCTTCAATCTTCTAGTTCCTAAAATATCTCCATATTTAGAAACAGTATTTTCTTCAAATATTCTGATTGATTCTAGATTGATCTTCAGATTCTCCATAAGAAACGCCACATATATTCTCAGAGTATTTAAGTACCAGAACTGTAACTGAATTATCAATTCTGTTGACGTGATGTCAAGTCAGATGTCATGACATTACATCTAACATGTTTTCCTAGATGTTGAACTTCTTCAACACAACAAATAACCTCTTTCATAATTTAGATCACTTAGAATAGTTAGGTTACAAGTTACAGTTGTTACAAACATTCAACATATAACATAGTTACTTAATCGGTACTTAATTTCAGGCGCGATGTCATATGCTAATGTTGTGACATCTTACATAACATGTTGGTCCAGATGTTGAACTTCTTCAACCCCACATATTAAAACAACAGAGGGAATATGGGTAAACTTGCTTTCTTATTTGTTTTACAAATGAAGCCAACTCTCCAGCCAGGGCACTTACAAGGGAGACCAAACAAATCTGAACACCGCCAAGCTGTCAACACGGTGGTCATTTCAAAGCCTGCTGGTGCTCCTCAGCGTCACAACCAACAAAGGGAAGAGATACCTAGAAGGCAATTCACTCCCCTCAGCATGACCTTGTCCCAGATATTGCCACAGTTGCTGAAGACCAATTTGGTAACTCTAAGGGACCCTCCTAAGAATCCCAACAAAACACCTTCAAGGTATAACCCCAACGCCCGTTGCGCTTATCATTTTGACAGCCCGGGGCATGCTACAGATGATTGTTGGACTTTGAGGAACAAGGTTCAGGACCTAATCGATGCAAAGGAGGTCGAGTTCTAAGCGCCCGAGGCTCCCAATGTGATCACTGCTCCCTTGCCAAAACATGGCTAGGATTGAAAAAACTTTTGTTTATTCGAATGTTCAAGTTGTATTTTTCTTTGATTGTTCAAACAATTATCATGTCAAACTGTCTTATTTCATTAATGGATCGCATATGTCTGTTTTGAATTAATTGTTTTCACTATGCTTAAAATTACTTCCATTTTTTGATGATTCAACTCTCGATTAAAAAATGCTAAGCCTTTTGAGGGAGGATGACGAAAATGATACCGCGATCCTTACAGTATGCTTTTGAATAGACCTTGCTGACGATGTACAGGCATTGTTTCAAATCCTAAACAATGGAGTTATAAGGAAGATAATCCCTCGTCAACCCCTTTGAGCCAAAGAAGTTAGAGTTTTTCTTTTCGAAAATTAAAACCCTTAATCATAACCTGGGGCAGGGTAGTTTTCTCAGTTGATCCAGGTGCACAATGAATGGCATCAAAGGAGTCCTTCCAAAACAAAATACAGTGATGGTTCCGTATAACCGTAAAGACAGGCAGTCGTCATCTTTCAAAATAAAAGCCCAATAAGTCAAAACCTATGAAGGAGACTTACAAAAACTGGGGCATCTCGCTGACTGTAATCACAAAAGAAACAGTTCAGGCAAAAAACAGGGATAATAAAATCAAAAAGAAAGAGATCCTATAGACTCTCAATAAAAAGAAATGACTGCCTGTTCAAAATAAATTGTCAATATCCGAACCATCACCGGAATATCAAAGCAAAGATTCAAATAGGATCTAAATGCACGATTAGCTGAGTTTAGGATCGAAGAACATCACGAAGAGCGGGTGGGTACAAATAAATTTTGAGCCTTTATCCTTTGTTTCTTAAACCGTGAACCAGGCCACGTTATAACCCTCAAAAGTCCTAGCTGAAGCATGGGTTAGTTCGAAAGTATACTGTTACAAAAGGTATCCTGACTCCTATAGGGCTTGCTGTAAAATCCTGAGTTGACATCACATTTTACAAAAGTTCGCTTGAAAACTGCATTTTCAAAAACTTCAAAACAGACATAAGCTTTGCATTCTTAAAATAACATAGTTTGCATATGACTATTTGTTCAACAGCAGAGAAATTCGCACGACGAATACCTAGTGAACAAAAATCTTCTCAAGGATCACCTCAAGTGGAAAAATACTTCCAACCAAGGGGCAGACATGAGCATTGTCCATCATCTGGGGCAGTCAAGTTAAGATTCCAGGAATCTCTCAAGATAGCCAGGGGCAAATCTCCATCTGAATCAATTGGGGCATTGGACATGAATTCCAGCAACGAATCTTGCATGATCAAATGAAGATCTTCTGGTAGTATGACAACACTACTGACAGTGACAACTCCATGCATTCTGAGAACGTGGACATAGTCCAAAAAAAAGTACTGCGCGTAATCAAAGACCCGCTAGGTCGACTGGCCTAGGCAAAAATAAGGGCTTCCCGGCGAACCAAAAGGGTTCGGGTAAAAATAAGGGACGAAAATGAAAAAATATGTACACCCGGCAAGTCGAAAACCTAAAAAGGCGGCTTGGGCAAAAAAGGGTATCCCGATGGATTGAAAACCCGAAAGGGCGGTCCAGGCAAAAATTAGGGATCAAAGCGTACGACTATGTCCCAGCATCTTGTCACTTGCCTACCAGAAGAAGATTTATCAATCGGCAGCTATCAAGATCTCCACAGATACCTTCTCCCACAGAAACTGGGGCAATAAGAGTTGTCCGAACTGTACAAGCCGCTTTGTCCACCAAGGTACCAAGGTAGGTTCAACTGAAGAATATGACCAAGATACCTTCACTCCCCGAGAGTAAGACAAGAGTCAGCAGTACTCTCCCCAAGCATAGTTGGTATCCTATCAGCCCTAATAAAGGCACAATATCCCTAGCAAGTCAGTAATACTCTCCCCCGAGCAGAGTTAGGCTACTGTCAGCCCTAAGGAAGTTGGGTATCCCCAGAAGATCTTATCATTCTCCAGCAGAGTATACAGATAATCCTCAGCAAGCATCCCCGACAGTCTTAATATAAGATTGTTCCCCGGCGGAATACCAGACACCCCAGTGGAGCCATTCCCCAGTGCAGTCCAAAAAAAGTTTCCCCAGGAGAGTTGAATCAATCTCCCCAGTAGATTCTGGAAGCTTATCCCCTGCAGAGTGCAAAAGCATCTCCTCGACTTTATTCAGAAGGTTATTCCCCACCAGAGTCTAACTGGGTTATCCTCAGCAAATTACAACGGAGAGATCATCCCCAGCGAAGTTCTTCCTACCCCCAGCGGAGTTCATCAAAATCCCCAACAGAGCTTATCAACGGAATCCCCAGCGGAGTTATCGTAAAATCTCAGTGAAGTATCTCTTCCCCACAGAGTAATTCCCCGTAGAGTAATCTCTTCGCCAGGTTTATTCCCCAACGGAGCCATCTTCTCCTACCGGTTTATTCTTGCAATCATCTTCTTTCATTATCCCCAGCGGAAACAAAGAACTCTACTCTTCAACATCAGCCCAGGATTCAACGAACTTCCCGACATTCATCAAGGATTTATTTTCTCTAACGAAGATACATTCATAAACATCATATTTTCATACATCATGATACATGCATATACGCATACGCATCATATCATACAATCTCATTTATGTTGAGAACATCATTGCTTGATCCATATCATGCATTGCATATGACTGACCTTTATCTTTCAGGAAAGATGCAGTCAAAGTCTCAAATTCTGTCAAAGGAGACAAATCCAGTCAAAGGAGACGAGCCCAGTCAAAAGAGACAATCCAGTCAAAGAAGACAAATCCAGTCGAAGAAGACAAATCCAGTTAAATCAATTCCTAAAGATTTTTCTGACGCTAATCCTGTCAATGAAGACAACCTGTCAATAAAGACAACCTGTCAATGAAGACAACCCGTCAATGAAGACAACCAGTCAATAAAGACAAACGGTCAATGAAGACAACCAGTCAATGAAGACAATCTTTCAATGAAGACAACCTCGTCAATGAAGACAATCTGTCAATGAAGACAACTCGTCAATAAAGACAAACTGTCAATGAAGACAACCTGTCAATGAAGACAACCTGTCAATGAAGACAACCCGTCAATGAAGACAACCATTCAATGAAGACAACCCATCAATGAAGACAACCAGTCAATGAAGACAAACCCGTCGCTGAAGACAAGCTGTCAATAAAGACAACCCGTCAATGAAGACAACCCGTCACTAAAGATAACCCGTCAATGAAGACAGCCCGTCAATGAAGACAACCCGTCATTGAAGATAACCCGTCATTGAAGACAACCCGTCATTGAAGACAACCCGTCGTTGAAGACAACCCGATGTTGAAGACAACCCGTCGTTAAAGACAACCCGTCGTTAAAGACAACCTGTCGTTGAAGACAACCCGTCATTGAAGACAACCCATCATTGAAGACAACCCGTCATTGAAGACAACCCGTCCATGAAGACAACCCGTTAAAAGAGACAACTCGTCAAAGAAGACAAAACCTCCCCTGGTTCAGTTAAATCGATTCCTAAAGATTTTTCTGAGATAACCTGTCAGTAGAGACAACCCATCAACCTTTTGAGTTCCAGATTCGATACCTGTATCTAGCCAGGGCATATCTGTGAGCGATTGATTGTAGATCTATACCTGTAACTAGCCAGGAAAGTATCTGCATGAAGAGATTGAGGATCAATACCTGTATCTAGCCAGGAAGCCATCTTTCATTCTCAGGTCAGAGGTCTACACCTGTATCCAGCCAGGAAAGCTATCTCGACCAACCTTTTGAAGTTCCAGATTCGATACCTGTATCTAGCCAGGGCATATCTGCGAACGTTTGATTGTAGATCTATACCTGTATCTAGCCAGGAAAGTTATCTACGTGAAAAGTTTGAAGATCAATACTTGTAGCAAGCCAGGAAACCATCTTTCTTTCTCAAGTATGCAAGTTCTCGCTAAGGAATATCTTACGCGATCGACACCTCTGGATGGCATCTTTAAGGCCATCCTCTTATCCATCATCACTCCAAATGGCATCTGTAAGCCCATTTCCAACATCACATTGCTGATACTACACCATGCGAGTGCAAATTTCTGGGCACTTTAGTGTTCAATCATCTTCCACCTTCGGATCACGAAAGGCACGCAAGTCAATCTACATCCTCAGGTTTAAGAAGATTGAACAGGGGCAACTGTTGTACCCCAAAATTTGCCCTCCCATATTCCTCAAGATTTGTCAAGAATGATCTTCAAATTGTTCAAGATTTCTCAAGAGTTGTACAGTTCAAATCACCTCCTAAGCCAGTCAAAATTAGGGTTTTGGTGCCTTCAAGGAATTTGTGGTTTTCAATGGTTCAATCAAGTCTCAAAGGCCTATATGTGTTCTCAAGCACCTACATGTCAAGTCTCAAGACTCACAGTTCCAAATTGCACAGTCAAAAGCTCCATTTGACCTACAGTCAACTGCAGGGGCAAAATGGTCATTTTACAGTCAAAAGTCAAGAATTTTGGTCAACATCTTATTTTGGGTTCACAATCATCATTTGATCAAGTCTTGATCATGATTCCATAAGGATGGCTCAAAAATCATCAAGATGCAAAAAGTTGATATTTTTGGACAGTAGAAAAGTCAACTGTATCTTGACCAGGGCATAACTTTTTCATGGTGCATCAGAAAAATCCCATCCAATGCTCATTTTGAAGGGGATGACATTTCCTACAACTCATCTTCACACTCCAAGTCCAAGAAATGCTCACACAAAAAGTTATCAATTTCTACATTATAGGTCAATTTCAAAAGTCAACAAAAATGCACTTTAAGTCAAAGACCATAACTTGAGATTGGTAAATCCAAATGACATGGGACCAAAGGCATTGGTTAGAGAACCTCAAGACCCTTCCAAAATGTCCAAGAACATGTTCATATGATCAAAATTGAGAAAGATATGCATTGGAGAAGTTGGGAAATTTTTGTGAATTTGCAAAAGCCAACTTTGCTCAAAACACTTTGTTTTTGCTAATGGGCCTCAAATTCCTACTTGAAACTTTATCCAAGGCTTATGCACGACCCATTGAGATTATTTGAATTTATTTTCTTATTTTTTATTAATTAATTGGATTTTTAATTGATTTTAATTCATTTAATTAATTTAAAATGTAGGAAATACAAAGATTTGATTTTTTCAATCTTTTTGTGAAGCAAACAAGCTCAAGATATGCTGGCAATTCGTGTGCAAATCAAAGGGACAAAAATCTCTAAGTTTGGCAAGTTTCTTCAATCAAAAAGATTCAAAAAGATGTGATTGCAAATCAAATATTCAAACCATTATGCAATGGATTTTTTGTGCAAGATTTAACTTAATTCTCTTCTACTATATATACACAAGCTAAACCTAATGCCATGGACGTGAAATCTCTGCAGAAAAAGCCATAGCCATTCAAGAAAATTCAAAGAAAACTCAAAACTGTTTTCCAGGTTCCAGCATGATTCAAAGCAATTGGTGGATTCTAATACATTGCTGGAACTCTCAGGGACGTTTTGCAATCAAAACCAAGCCTTAAAGCTACAGAAATCCTCAAGAACGAACCCACGGTTTGCACACTTTTTTCATAATCGAAACTCATGATTCATGCATCATTAACATGATTTTTTGTGTGTTTTGCATTGCTAGAACTCACATGAAACTAATGGCATAAGCTAATTGGATTATAATGCGCAGAATTGAAAATTGCCATTGACAAATTTTAGGGTTCATAAACCTTGAATTTGGGGATTCAGTAACCAGGCAAAATTGAGACCCCTAATGCATATGGTTGAGACCGTCAGAACAAGACGAACCTAGTGGAACCCTCGCGAAATATTTATATTCATCCTAGGGCTAATCGCTATTTTTCCTTGTTACAGTTTGTGGGGGTTAAAAACCCCCGCTATCTAACATATATTTTGCATGTTTAGGGAAGACGATGATGACGTGGTAATATGTGGTTGGAGTATTCAAATGGGGCGCGCGTGTTTTCATTTTGGCAGCATGTGAATTAATTATTACATATTATCTTTGCTTCTTATCATATTAACAAACGCAGGCAAGTGGTTCAGTGGATGGTGCGCTGGCTGATATCCATTGGGACCTGGGTTCGAGTCCCAGGTCCCCCAAAATAATTATGTCATATTTTTCATAACATGTTCACGTGCGGGCTTTCAAAAACGTTCCACCATGAACTCCAACCACCCAGGCGCCAAGTGGCCACAATCACAAATCCAATGGTCAAAAGATGAAGATCATGATGCTCCCTAGTCAATGCATGCCTAGACGATCTCAGAAGTCAAACAAGGCTTGTAGCTTAATGGGCCTGAAATCTGCTTGCTAACCTTCATCTGGGCCCAACACCCCCTGGGTTTTGTTTTCTTATTTTTCTCTTTTATATTTTATCTTTAATTATTTTATTATTAATATTATTATTATTTAATTAACTTAACTATTATTTTCATAGTAAATTCAGACAATTAAAAAATGTAAATATTTTTATTTATTTTTATTATTTATTAATTTCACTATTAATTATTTTTTGTAAATAAATTCTAAATATAATTAATTTAGTTAATTAGGTTAACTTTGACTTTTTTTTCACAATAAATAAAATCAATCTAGAATTAAGGTTTTTTTTTCTTTTGACAATTTTAATCCTTTTTATTTTATTTTCATTAAAGACCTAAAAAACTAAAAAATACTTTTTTTGTAATTATTTAATTAATTAGTAAATTAGGTTTAATATTTAATTAAATGCAAAAAGGACCAAAATTAATTCTTTTCTCAAAAAGGGTCAAAACCCTAAGACTTTTCCCGATTCAATTTTTCTCGCGCATGTTTATTCTTGATTCTTATTTTGATTATATTTATGTAATTGCTCCGAGAATGTAATAGATAATTAGGACTTGTATCTCTTTCTTTAATTTCTCACATTTATCTTTTCAAAGGGCTATGCTTTTGGCGATGTAAATACCCGACGCCTTGTAATAGCGTAGATTTACTTTCCGCAATTTATTTTCTGCACAATTATTAACTGTTAATTATGCATGACAAGACTTGCCTGAAAAATAAAATCAACCCGTAACTCACCATGATACATGTGCAAAGATAATATAAACTGAATCCTGACACACTCGCACATGCCACTCCTAGGGTACGCCTCACTTGGTTGCCTTTGAAAGTGGTCATTGAGTATAGGGTGTTTTAGAGGTCGCCCTCCTGTCTAAAGATCAAAGTTGCCTCGAAATGGTTGCCTCGGAAAAAAAACTGATTTAGGACATTAGGGTTACCGCTAAGGCGTCCTACTATTACTTTGGTGACCACATGTCCCATATAATCGAATTGACCTGAATAACTCCAACGACGGTGCTACCTACTTCTCAATAGTGGGATAGTACTGTCTAAAGGACATTTACACAGCTTAATTCCTTAGAGTATGTAGATTTCTCCTGGGTACTTGCTCTTTCAAAACAAACAAAAATACTTTTCGCACTTACACTTTTCTGACAAAAGTTTTCAAATAAACACTTCATACACTCTTGAGGACTGATACAAGAGTCAAAACGAATTTTTCAAACAAACTTTTTTTCAAAACCCACATACACAAGAAAAGCAAACATTTTTGAAAACATAGTGAGCAAGTACCTAAGAGCCCGTGGATAACCACGGATAGAAAGGGTGCTAACACCTTCCCTTTCTATAATCTACCTCCCGAACCGAGAAACATCTCGAAAAGGAATTTTGCTGTGCTTTTGTCCTTTCCTTGTTGGAGAACATAAAAGACGGTGGCGACTCTTGCTTACCGCGACATTTCGCGAACCAGCATTCCAAAACAGTCAGTTCTATTTCCACCGATCACACATGCGCATTCACTACATTCATTTATCATAAGCATTGATATAACATATATATTGCATCATACATTTCATGCAACATAACTTTGTGTTTTAGCTAATATTTTACCCTTTTCAGGATAAGATTAATAAGCTTCAACTTCAACTTTTGAAAACGGTTTACGGACGCTTCCCAACATGGATGCTGATCTATTGCTTATTCAACTTCAAGACTTCTGAAAACAGTTCACGGGTTCTCCAGATACGGATGTTAACCTATCGCTTGTTCAGATCCAAGACTTTTGAAAACAGTTCACGGGTTCTCCAGATACGGATGTTAACCTATCGCTTGTTCGGATCCAAGACTTCTGAAAATAGTTCACGGGTTCTCCAGATACGGATGTTAACCTATCGCTTGTTCAGATCCAAGACTTCTGAAAACAGTTTGCAGATTCTCCAAATACGGATGTCAATCTATGGCTTATTTAGACCCCCAACTCAGAGATGTTCCAAACATGGATAACTTTCTGATACTCGTCCACTCACCAACAACATACAATCCAGATGGAATCTTTAAGCCCATCCCCGACAAAATTCTGTCATATCTCCAGATGGCATCTCTAAGCCCATCTCCAGCAAGATTCCACCATCTCCAAATGGCATCTTTAAGTCCATTCCCACACCTATTGTTTGACGAGTGCAAATTTACGGGCACTCTAGTGTCCAATCCTCTTTTACCTTCGAGTCACGAAAGGAAAACCTTCCAATCTAACTCTTCAGGTTCAAGAAGATTGAACAGGGGAAACTGTTGTACCCCAAAATTTTCCCTCTCATTTCATTAACATTTTCTCACCATAAGACTCTTGGAACTCAAGATCAAGTTAGGGTTTGCTCTACTCAAAACCCTTCCTTGCACTATTGACCCAAATTAGGGTTTTAGTTTGCACAGGGATGTTTTGACCTAAAATGCTCAAAGTGACTTCCATGCTTCATGTTTGACTTACAAGTTTATCCATACCAAGTTTCAAGCCTTGATTCCAATCTTTGCCCAGTCAATTGGACAGTTGACTTGAAAATCAGTTGTATTGGGGAAAAAGTCAACTATGGCCAATTGACAGTCAAACCTCATAAAATTTGACCCACATCAACATTATGAACTCATATGAACCATTTGGTCAAGTTTGGATCACAATTCCACAAGATATTTGATCAGATCACCAAAAAGGCAAAATGGTCATTTTTAGGGTTTTGACTGCACAAAGGCAATTTTTTACTGTTTGACCTAACCAATGGCAAACCAAGCTCATATATGGACTCAAGGACTAAATGGAATTGTCTTGACCCATTCAACAAGTTCAGAAGATCTCAAATGCATAGGATTGACAGATGAATTTTTCAGTCAACTGATCAAAATTTGACTGTATATTGAAAAGTCAAACTTTGACTTTTTGGTCAAAATCAAGTGTCAAGATTCATTTTTCATCAAGACATGTCAAATTATGAAACTTGTTCATCAAGAAACCCAAAATTGCAAATTAGGGTTTAAAATGAAAAAATTTCATAACTTAGAATTTTTCTAAGTTATGAAATTTCTTTATTTTTCCCTAACTTTGTCCCCTTTTTTTCACCAAGATGCAAATGGATTCAAACAAAACTTGAAACATGAAAGTTGTAGTACATTTAAAAATCTACAACTTTTATTCACAAAGTTTTCTCAAAGGAAGCTTATATATCAAGTTATGATTTTTGGAACAAGGGTACCAAACACTTTTAACTTAGAAGAAATTTGCCCTATTCTAGGCAGGATTTTGGTCCAACTTCTTGGCCATTTTTCACATGGTTCCACTTGGAGTTTCAATTTGCATTACAAAGATGGATTTAAGTACATGTTCCAAGCTTTCCAAATTTTCCAAGAACTTCTCAAACACCCTTGTGGTTAGAGAGAATCGAATTTGCAAAGTTGGCCAAAACTCACTTTTGTTCATGGCCAAAGCATGTTCATAACAATTGCATTTTTCAAATCAGCATGGTTTATGCTAGCTTGCAGGCCTCTAAACCTCTTCACACTCAATAATTTAATGCCTAACCATTGTGTTAAGGTGTTATTTCTTCCCTTTGGACATTGCACATAGAACTAACCCTTAATTGGAAAAAGCAAAGTTTCCATTTTGATAAAGTTGCACTTTATGTCAAATTCCAAATCCTTGAGGCATAGGCCAGATCTTTGAGGCAAGAGTTTGTACACATATCCCATTTATCAAGAGAAAATGCTGCAGCATAGAGATATAGAGTACACAGGCCTGCATTGCAACTTGAGTTTTCTTACTTCAAAAACAAGCAACTTTGCAAAAGACAACCAACTTTCATTTCCTGCAAGCACAAGCCAAAGCAAACCTTGTGAACATTTTCCATACATCAAACCAAGCCTGAAACACGACTCAACCATCCCTCATACCCCCTAATACCCCAAAGCACTATTTTGCTGCAAAAAACAGGGTATCCCTGCAGATTGAGTTGCACAACTCAGTTCACTCGTGCGTTTTTGCCAAAACAAGTTCAAACACATTCCTTTCCATCCACCTAAACTGTTCCAAGCCCTAAACACCAGCTGTAACACCCCTAACCTCATCTGCCATTTTCATTTTTCAGCTTTGCAGGTGAACTTCTATAGCACGATACAGGTTGTTTCAAAGCAAGCCAGGTGTTGAAGAAGCTTCCTTGGACCTCAGGCAAGCTATACAGAAGCTCAAACTCCATTGAAGGTGGCCACATTGCTCTACACGATCCAAGCTGAAACAGGTAATCCATGGACTTCTATCTCTCAATCTAGGAAGAGTTAAGCTTAGGTTTGTGAATGAAACATGTCCTACTCATAGCCCTGAATCCATACATGTGATCACTTTTCATTTATGTTAAGCGTGCTGTGAGAATTTTAGCCATGAACATGAGGAAAAAATTAGGTTAAAATTTAGGGCCAGAGAAATTCTCTCTGGCCTTTGAGAGTTAATCCAAGTTTTTTACATGTTTGAATTCGTCTTTTGATGCTCTATAATATTTGTGTTATGAGTTTTGCATAAAAATCAAAGAATCAAGAGTTAGTGTTGGACAAGGAGAGGCGGGCGTTTTGTGTTCAAACAAGAGGCTGAAGGTTGAAGATGATGGCTTGGGCTGGGCCTGAGCCATCCTTACTTTTTGCACCCCTTTTTTCCATTTGCACCCCCTGGCCCATTTTGTGAAATATTCGATGTTTTTGTATTTTGTTTTTTTATTCTGACTTGATATTTTTTGTCCAAACATAAAAAACACCAAAAATATTTTTTCACATTTTTTTAAACATTTATTTGGCATTTATTTACTTTTTAACATATGTATATAAATAATGTAATTCCTTTTTATTTAAAACCCTAGAAAATAACACAAAAATATTTATTTTTTAGTTATTATTTTTTATTTACATCTTGAAAATATTTTCTCAAATATACATTTTTCTAAATAATTAATATTTTTATTTTTTGTACATATTTAGCATATTAAATATATATAATATATACATATACATATTTTATTAAATATTTAGGGCAAAAATACAAAAATAATACATTTTATTTTTATTTAATATTTGACACCAAAAATACTTTTTTTTCTATAATATACTTCTTTTTTTATTATTATTGTATAAATTAATATATCTTGTACATAATTAATAAATAAATACTATTTGTTCAAAAATTAGGGTTTTGCCCTAAAACCACAAAAATAATCAAAAACATGACTTTTTTTTATTTTGTTTATACTTCAAACATGAAAACCTTTTTTCATACATAAATAATCTTTTTTTGCATAATACATAGCATTTTGATATTTATTTAATTGTATGTTAAATATTAATTTGTATATTCGATATGGTTGTAATAATTTAGATTTTTATATCCTTGTCAAATATCCCCTAATTCAAACTTGTATCCCCATCCCCATAATCATGTTGTAATAATTTAGGACTTTAAATTCTCGCACATTTAAAAGTTTCCAAATTATGCCATGATAGACTTAGGGTTTGTATGCAAAATCAATCAACAAATAGCTTGACCTAATTCAAGATAAACATGCATGAAAAACAAACTCAATGAACACTTACACCCCTAGGGTTACATCCACTTGTTGCCTTCAAAAATGGGCCATGTTTGCATGTCAAGTACTTTGGCAAAACAAAACAAAAAAAACAAACAAAATGATCATAGTCCCTCGATGACACTATCGGAGTTGCCTAAACAAAATGATCATAGTCCCTCAAGAAAATTGCCAAAATACTTGACACTATTTCATTCATGGTCTATACGATGACCCGCGCTTGTCCCGTTTACATCCTAACACAAGGTTGTTCACCAAATACAATGGTGAAACAACACTGTTAAAAGGGTTAAAACATAGGAAAAATCTTTGAGTAAATTAGGGTAGACAACTCTTAGTTACTTGATCAAACTTGCAAAACATCCTTGCCATTTTTCAAACACACATCTCCACACAATTTCAAAACAAACTTTCAAAAAAACATTGAAAAAACTTTTCAAAAGACAAAAACACCTTTGTATATACTCAAACATGAGTCATTACAAAGGTTGCCACCAATATGGCCTCTTTTCAAAACATCTTTCAAAACCACACACGAAGCACCATTTCAAACAATTGAAAATGCAAAGCAAGTGATCTAAGCAAGTAACTAAGAGCCCGTGGATAACCATGGATAGAAAGGGTGCTAATACCTTCCCTTTCTATAATCTACTCCCCGGACCCAAGAAAACATCTCAAAGGTCTTTCATGTGCTTTTTGACCTTGCCTTAGGATAAAATAAAAAGTCGGTGGCGAATCTTGCTAAACCGAACATTTGCGAACATAAACACAAAATCCCAAGTCAGTTCTCCCACCGTATCACAGACGTCAACAGGGGCAACACCCTTTTCCTTAGTTTATGGCATGGAGGCAGTCTTTCCCATTGAAGTTCAGATACCCTCTTTTCGGATCATGAAAGATGTAGGTTTGAGCGAAGACGACTGGATCCAGACCCGACTTGATCAATTGAATCTAATCGATGAAAAGAGACTTACTGCTATTTGTCATGGTCAGACGTACCAAAAACGAATGATCAAGGCATTTAAAAAGAAAGTCAAACGACAAGAGTACCAAGTTGGGAACCTGGTAATGAAGCGCATCATTCTACCTCAAGGTGATCCCATGGGCAAATGTACCCCTACTTACGAAGGGTTGTTTGTGGTTAAGAACATCTTCTCGGGAGGAGCGATGATTCTAACCACCATGGATGGTGACGATCTTCCTCACCCCGTCAATGCACACATAGTAAAAAGATACTACGCATAATCAAAGACCCGCTAGGTTGACTGGCCTAGGCAAAAATAAGGGCTTCCCGGCGAACCAAAAGGGTTCGGGCAAAAATAAGGGATGAAAATAAAAAATCTGTACACCCGGCAAGTCGAAAACCTGAAAAGGCGGTTTGGGCAAAAATGGGTATCCTGGTGGACTGAAAACCCAAAAGGGCAGTCCAAGCAAAAGTTAGGGATTAAAGCGTAACGCTATGTCTCATTGGATCACCTCGCATCCGGACTTCGGTATCAACTACCAGGCTCAGGCGACGCCAGTCAATCAGATTCATCTTCAACTAAGCAGCAAAGTGACGAGATGCTTGAAGATATAAAGGCAATAGCAGAGTTGGAACCCAGTGGGACTATTCACATAGTTGTTTTGTTTTCTCTTCACAAATTGTATAAATCCTATTTGTTCGGCGGCGTTCTCTTACTAGGACGTCAGCCTCTTGTACAAAACGCCTATTTACAGGCCAAACTTAAAAAATCAATACAAATTCATTTTCAGACAAATTTCAAACTATTTTCCCTTTATCTGTTTGTTTTGCAAAGAACGTCCAATGTTCATTTTTGATATATGCATTTGACATTAATTGCTGCTCATAAATATTTACATGCGAAACAAAGGACTAATTACGGGTGATATCAGAAACAGGGGCAATAAGATTTGTCCGAGCTGTCTAGTTGCTCTGCCCACCAAGGTACCAAGGTATATTCAACTGAAGAATATGGCTAAGATACCTTCATTCCCCGCAGAATAAAAACAGTAATGGTAGCTCTCCCAATTGGGACTTGCAACAATGAACATATCAGCAAGACTCTTCCCAAGCAGAGTTGATCTACCATCAGCCCGAAAAGGTTTGGTATCCCCAGAAGGTCTTAATATTCCTCAGCGGAGCATAAGAATGTTCCCCAGCGGAATACAAGATACCCCCATTGGAGTCATTTCCCCAGCGCAGTCTAAAAAAGCTTCCCCGCTAGGATTAAGTCCTCTTACCCAGTAGATTCTGGAAGCTCATCCCCTGTAGAGTACAAAATAACCCCCCAGCCAAATTCAGAAAATTATCCTCACAAGAGTCTAACTGGGTTATCCTCAGCGAGTTGCAACTGAAAGATCATCCCTAGCGAAGTTCTTTCTTTCCCCAAGCAGGACTTTTATCCTCAACAGATTCAATATCGCCAGCAACGGTAATCCATCCCCAGCGGAATTCATCATTGAAATCCCCAACAAAGCTTATCAATGGAATCCCCAGCGGAGTTATCGTTAAAATCATCAGCAGAACATCTCTCCCCACGGAGTAATTCCCCTCGGAGTAATCTCCTCATCAGTTTATTCCACAACGGAGTCATCCTCTCCTGCAGGTTTATTCTTGCAATCATCTTCGTTCATCATCCTCAGCAGAAACGAAGAATTCAACTCTATTCTCCAGCAAGCTATCCGGGATTTATTTTCCCCAGCTAAAACATTACATTTCCATACATCATGATACATGCATAAACGCGTCATACCACACAATCTCATTTATGTTGAGAACATCATTGCTTGATCCATATCATGCATTGCATATGACTGACCTTTACCTTTCAGGGAGGATGCAGTTAAATTCTCAGCCATATCAAAAGGCCTTCTCTGGTCCAGTTAAATCGATTCCTAAATATTTTTATGATGTCAATCCAGTTGAAGAAATTCCAAGACCTTCTCTGGTCCAGTTAAATCGATTCCTAAAGATTTTTCTGATGCTGATCCAGTTAAAGATATTCCAAGACCTTGTCTGGTCCAGTTAAATCGATTCCTAAAGATTTTTCTGATACCGATCCAGTCAAAGGCCTTCTCTAGTCCAGTTAAATCGATTCCTAAAGATTTTCCTGATGCAGATCTAGTTGAAGATTCCAAGACCTTGCCTGGTCCAGTTAAATCGATTCCTAAAGATTTTTCTGATGCCGATCCAGTCAAAGGCCTTCTCTGGTCTAGTTAAATCAATTCCTAAAGATTTTTCTGAGGCGAAGCCAGTCAATAGAGACGACTCGTCAAAGGAGACACCCCTGTCAATAGAGACAACCTGTCAATGGAGACAACTCGTCAAAGGAGACACCCCTGTCAATAGAGACGACCTGTTAATGGAGACAACTCGTCAAAGGAGACACCCCTGTCAATAGAGACAACCTGTCAATGGAGACAACTCGTCAAAAGAGACAACTCGTCAATGAAGACAAAACTACCTACCAGCAATCTCCAAATGGCATCTGTAAGCCCATTCCCGACATCACAATGCTGATACTACACCATGCGAGTGCAAATTTCTGGGCACTCTAGTGTTCAATCATCTTACCTTCAGATCACGAAAGGCTCGAAAGCCAATCTATGTCCTCAGGTTTAAGAAAATTGAACAGGGGCAACCGTTGCACCCCAAAATTTGCCCTCTCATGTTTTCCAAAGTCTTCCCCCTGCATGGTTGATCACAAACTCTTGCCTAAGGAAAAAGAAAATTTTTGAGTGGTACTTTAAGTACCTTTCGATTTGCATTCTGAAAGACCCTTCGATTGGTTTTCTGAAGGAGCATTTCGATTGGCATTATGGACAGACACTTCGATTGGCATTCTGAAAGACCCTTCGATTGGCATTCTGAAAGACCCTTCGTTTGGTATTCTGAAGGAGCATTTCGATTGGCATGGACAGGCATTTCGATTGGCGTTACTTTAAGGCCTTCGATTGGCATGCCAAGGGAACTTCGATTCAGCATTGTGTCCAGGCAGCTTCAACAGGGCCATTTGAAGAACTCCTTCCAGGCCATTCAAAAGAGGCCATCAAGAGGGCACTCAAACATGTCCAGGCCAGATTCTTGCTTTTTCTGTTCCTAAAGAGCTGATTCGACCAGAGTGATTCTGTGCAACTCAAGACCATTCGAAGAAGCATTCAGAAGGACCATTCGAAGGGTACGTAGGAAGTCCATTCGAAGGAAGCAAATCAGGACCAATCGAAGAGCTTGGCCTGAAAGCATTCGAAATCCAAAAGCGTCCAGGTTCATTCAAGGGACACGAATGTTTCAAAAAAAGGAAATTATTTAATGTGTCTGATTCTTGTCTCATGGCTTTAATGGCCTGTTTAATGGTTGTCTCTTGCCATTACTGCACTCTCACACCCCTATAAATACAGAGGCCAGCATACATATCCAGGACACACGAAAATTTACAAAAAAAAAACTCTGCAGGAGAACACACACAAAAATTTACAAAAAAAAAAGAGATAAAAGAAGGAGGGAGAACTTGGAGATACGCTGCCAGCACTTCCAGGAAGCCATACTCAATCCTTGCACAAGCCAAAGCTACCACCCAGCGAACACCTCCACCCTCAGAACTACAGATCGAAGCACCTCTATTTGGTAAAGGAAAATCTAATCTCAAACTCATTTTTAAATTCATTTTGATTGCATATTAATATTATTACTGCTGTTTGTGAATGATTTAATGTGCTACATATAAGCTACAGCGCAGAGATGAAATTGTGCCATTGCTTGGGCACAATCTGAGTTTCTCCTTCGAATCCCAGGATAAAACAAACCCAGACCCAGATTTAGCAGGTGCGAATAAGGGGGATATTCGAACCAGGGGGGTAAAATCCCCCCTGGACCTTTAATATGTGTTTCGTTTCTTACAGGAAATACATTCTCAGATTCCTGTTCAGAGTTTCGAAGCTCGGCAGTCTAGCTTCGAACTGGACCCAGGATTTCCAGATCGAAGGATGACATGTCTAGATCGAACACCTTCAGAGTGCAGCCCCTCATGCACCTTCGATCAAGACTCTTCACTGGGTCGAAAGTCAGCCTGCACCTCTTTCGACCCAGGCCTCCAGAATTATATTTTTTTCCTAATTTGCTGCTTGGCCCATTTGTACTTTGTTTACTTTGTTTTTTTTTATTTCTTTTAGTTTGTTTTTTTTTAATCAACATAAAAATCATAAAAATAAATAAATTAGAATTAGGATTTAAATTAGTTAATTATTTTAACTTATTTTCTTCAATTTTAAAATCAGTAGACTTAGGATTTATTTGGATTCAATCCTTTTCATAAACACAAAAAATGCAAAAAATATTAGGTATGTCTTAGATTAAATTTTAATCATTTTTTTTAATTAATTAAATTTGATTTAATTGAACATTTAGCATTTTCCCAAAAAAATAAATAAATAAATAAAACAATAAAAAGAGTTCTTATTCTTAGGATTTTTTTAGATTCACGCGCGTTTATTTTATTGTAACTGCTTATTGGTTTGTAATAGCTTAGCATTTTTGGACATGTAAATTGTTGTACCTCAAAATTTACCCTCCCATATTCCTCAAGATTTGTCAAGAATCATCTTCAAATGGTTCAAGATTTCTCAAGGGTTGCACAGTCCAAATGCCTCCTAAGCCATTCAAAATTAGGGTTTTGGTTCCTTCAATGAATTTGGGGTTTTCAATGGTCCAATCAAGTCCCATAGGCCTATACATATTGTCAAGCATCTACATGTCAAGTCTCAAGACTCACAATGTCAAATTGCACAGTCAAAAGCTCCTTTTGATCTACAATCAACTGCAGGGGTAAAATGGTCATTTTACAGTCAAAAGTCAGAATTTTTGGCCAACATCTTATTTTGAGCTCACAATCATCATTTGATCAAGTCTTGATCATGATTCCACAAGAATGGCTCAAAAGTCCTCAAAATGCAAAAGTTACTATTTTTGGACAGCAAAAAAGTCAACTGTATCTTGACCAAGGCATAACTTTTTCATGGTTCATCAGAAAAATCCCATACAATGCTCATTTTGAAGGGGATGACATTTCCTATAACTCATCTTCACATTCCAAGTCCAAGAAATGCTCTCATAAAAAGTTATCAATTTCTACATTATAGGTCAATTTCAAAAGTCAACAAAAATGCACTTTAAGTCAAAGACCATAACTTGAGATTGGTAAATCCAAATGACATGGGACCAAAGGCATTGGTTAAAGTACTTCAAGATCTTTCCAAAATGTCCAAGAACATGTTCATATAATCAAAATTGAGCAAGATATGCATTGGAGAAGTTGGGAAATTTTTATGAATTTGCAAAAGTCAACTTTGCTCAAAACACTTTGATTTTGCTAATGGGCCTCAAATTTCTTCTTGAATCTTTATCCAAGGCCTATGCACGACCCGTCAAGCTTAAATTGATTTATTTTCTTATTTTTATTAATTAATTGGATTTTTAATTGATTTTAATTCATTTAATTAATTTAAAATGTAGGAAATTCAAAGATATGTTTTTTTTCAATCTTTTGTGAAGCAAACAAGCTCAAGACAAGCTGGCAAATTCGTGTGCACATCAAGGGGACAAGAATCTCCAAGTTTGGCAAGTTTTTCCAATCAAAAAGATTGAAAAATATTTGATTTTCAATCAAATATTGAAACCATAATTCCATGGATCTTTGCTCAAGGATTTAACCTAAACTCAGTCTCCTATATATATACAACTCAACCCTAATGCATTGGACGTGAAAATTGCTGCAGAAAAATCATAATCACATTCAAGAAAAATCCAAGAAAACTCAAAACTGTTTTCTGTGTTCTAGGGTGAATTAAGGACCTTTGTTGATTTCAATCCATTGCAGGAGGTCCCTAGGACGATTTGCAAGCAATTTCCAGTTTCATAGCTCCAAGAATCACTAGTCTCAGTCACACGGTTTGCATACTTTTGCGATTATCGAAACCCATGATTCATGAGCATTTGATGTGATTTATGGTTTGTTTTGTATTGCTTGCATCCATATAAAGCTATTGGTATTAATTAATTGGATTATAATGCACAGAATTGTGAATTGCCATTAACGAATTTTAGGGTTCATGAGTTCTTGAAATAGGGCTTTCCAAATCCAGTAAAATTGGGAGCTCTAAGGCATATGGTTGAAACCGTCAGGATGAGACGAACACACTGAGACCATCGCGCCATATTTATATAGCCTAGGGAGCTAATCGCTATTATTCCTCGTTCCATATTGTGGGGGTTAAAAACTCCCGCTATCTGTTTGTCTTTTACAGGGAAAAAGGAAGACGATGATGAGGTGTAAGCATGCTACTGGACAATTCAAATGGCGCGCGTTTTTGTTTGTTTTACAGTACATGCACTAATGTTTTAATATTATAATTGCTTATTGTTACATTATTAAATGCAAGCGAATGGCTCAGTGGTGGATACGTTGTCCAAGAATCATTGGGACCTGGGTTCGATTCCCAGGTCCCCCAAATCCCTTGTTTCTATTTTTTCCAATGTATTCACATGCAGGCTGCTGAATGTTGTCCACCATATACCCCACTCATCCAAGCGCCAGGTGGCTGGCAAGGCAGATCCAAAGGCCAAAAGATGATGAACACCATGTTTCCCAGTCAAGGCATGCGTAGACGATTTCCAGAAAGTCAAACGTGGCTTGCAACTTGATGGGCCAGAATTGCTTCTTCACCTCCATCTGGGCCCAACACCCCCTGGGTTTTGTTTTCTTATTTTCCTCTTTTATATTTTATCTTTAATTCTTTTAATTATTATTATTATTAGTATTTAATTAACAAACTTTTATTTTCATAATAAATTCAGACAATGTAAATATTATTTATTTTATTATTTATTATTTTCACTATTAATTATTATTTTGTAAATAAATATAATTAATTAATTTAGTTGTTTTAAATTAGGTTAACTTTAATCTTTTTCATAATAAATAAAATTAACATAGAATTAGGGTTTTTCTTTTGACAATTTTAATTCCTTTTATTTTATCTTCATTAAAACATAAAAAACACAAAAATTCTTTTTTTTCTTGTAATTATTTAATTAATTAGAATTAGGTTTAATTAAATGCAAAAAGGACCAAAATTCATTCTTTTCTCAAAAAGGGTCAAAACCCTAAGGACGTCCTGATTCAATTTCTCTTTGCGCATATTTATTTTGATTATATTTATGTATCTGCTCCGAGAATGTAATAGTTAATTAGGACTTTTATCGCTTTCTTTTATTTTCTCGCACTTTATTTTTCAAGGGTTATGTTTTGGCGATGTAAATACCCGACGTCTTGTAATAGCGTAGATTTACTTTCCGCAATTTACTTTCCGCACAATTATTAACTGTTAACTATGCATGACAAGACTTGCTTGAAAATTAAAATCAATCCGTAGCTCACCATGATATGTGCCAAAACAATATAAATTGAAACCTGACACACTCGCACATGCCACTCCTAGGGTACGCCTCACTTGGTTGCCTCGACGTGGTCATTGAGTATAGGGTGTTTTAGAGGTCGCCCTCTTGTCTAAAGATCCAAGTTGCCTCGAAACGGTTGCCTCGGATAAAAAGGATCTAGGACATTAGGGTTACCGCTAAGGCGTCCTACTATTTCTTTAGTGACCACACATGTCCCTATAATCGAATTGACCCGAATAACTTCAACGACGGTGCTACCTACTTCTCAATAGTGGGATAGTACTGTCTTAAGGACATTTACACAGCTTAATTCCTTAGAGTAGGTAGATTTCTCCTGGGTACTTGCTCTTTCAAAAACAAAAACAACTTTTCGCACTTACACTTTCAAAAAGTTTTCAAACAAATACTTCATACACTCTTGAGGACAAATATAAGAGTTAATTAGAAGTTTTCAAACTAAACTTTTTCAAAACCCACAAACACAAGAAAAGCAAACAAATTTTGAAAACATAGTGAGCAAGTACCTAAGAGCCCGTGGACAACCACGGATAGAAAGGGTGCTAACACCTTCCCTTTCTATAATCTACCTCCCGAATCGAGAAACATCTCGAAAAGGAATTTTGCTGTGCTTTTGTCCTTTCCTTGTTGGAGAACATAAAAGACGGTGGCGACTCTTTCTTACCGCGACATTTCGCGAACCAGCATTTCAAACAGTCAGTTCTATTTCCACCGATCACATAAATAATCCCCCTCCCCGAAGCCTTGTATTAGCGTAGGATTTACCATTTCCGCACTTTAAATTCCTTTACATATATTAACTGCTTAGATGTATGCTAACTAGGATTTCATGACAAGATTAACTCTTAAACTTAAAATCAACAGTAGCTCACCATAACATGTACAAAGATAATATAACTGAAAATTAACACACTTGCACATGCCACTCCTAGGGTACACCTCACTTGGTTGTCTCGAGCATGGTCATTAAGTATAGGATTTTTTAGAGGTCGTCCTTTTGTCCCAAGATCATAAGTTGCCTTGAAATGGTTGCCTCGATAAAAATGATCTAAGATATTAGGATTACCACTAAAGCATCCTAACGTTGCTTTAGTGACCACACGTCCCTAAAATCGAATTGACCCGAAAAACTCCAACGACGGTGCTACCTACTCCTCAATAGTGGGATAGCACTGTCTAAAGGACAGTTGCACAGTTTAATTCCTTTTTGAGTAGGTAGATGTTCTTAAGTACTTGCTCTCTTTTAAACTAAACAAAACTTTTCGCACTTACACTCTCTTCAAAAACAAAACTCTTTTCAAAACCCACAAACACAAAGAAAAGGAAACTTTTGAAAACATAGTGAGCAAGTACCTAAGAGCCCGTGGATAACCACGGATAGAAAGGGTGCTAACACCTTCCCTTTCTATAATCTACCTCCCGAACCCGAGAAACAATCTCGAAAAGGAATTTTTCTGTGCTTTTGTCCTTTCCTTGTTGGATAAAATAAAAGACGGTGGCGACTCTTGCTTAAAACCGTGACATTTTGTGAAAACAAACGCAAACGCGAACCAGCATTCCAAAAACAGTCAGCTCTTGTTCCCACCGATCACACCAGGTCCCCTATTTTCTTCATGATATTTATTTTCAGGTGATTCGGTGCGCATTTAAAAGGGTCAAAACCCTAATTCGCATTCGATTTAATTTTGCGTCGCGCTTTATTTTCTTTATCCAATTAATGTATCTGCTTCCGGTATGTAATAGTTAATTAGGACATTTAATTATTTTACCGCTTTATTTTATTTTCAAAGGGTTGCTTTTGGCGATGTAAATACTCGACGCCTTGTAATTTAATTTCCGCATTTTAATTTTCGCAAATTATACCTGCTAGATGTTTGATAATAGGGTTTGCATGACAAGAATGAATTCTTAATCTAAAATCAAATTAGATCACCGTAAACATGTGCAAAGATAAAAATAACCGAAAACGACACACTCGCACATGCGCACTCTTAGGGTACACCCCACTTGGTTGCCTTCTTACACGGTCATTGAGTATAGGTTGTTTTAGAGGGCGCCCTCTTGTCTAAAAGATCATAGTCGCCTCGAAACAGTTGCCTCGGATATTGTTGCCTCAAACAAATGATCTAAGACATTAAGGTTACCGCTAAGATAATCTAACGTTGCTTTAGTGATCGTATATCCCTCATTCGAATTGACCCTCAAACTCCAACGACGGTGCTACCTACTCACTAATAGTGGGATAGCATTGCCTAAAGGAAATTAGCATAGAACGATTCTTTTTTTTTCGAGTAGGTAGATAGTTCTTAGATACTTGCTAATCCAAAACAGATTTTTCACACGTACACTTTTACAAACAAAGTTTTCAAAACACTTCATTACACTCTTGAGGATAGAAGCAAGAGTTAAATCGAAGTTAAAACAAAAACTTTTCAAAACCCACAAACACAAAGAAAACAATTTTGAAAATGATGAGGAAGTGCCTAAGATCCTGTAGATAACTACGGATAGAAAGAGTGCTAATACCTTCCCTTTCTATAATCTACCCTCCGTACTCAGAAATATCTCGAAAAAGGAATTTTTCTCTGCTTTTTTCCTTTCCTTGTTGGATAAAATAAAAGTCAGTGGCGACTCTTGCTTACCGCGACATTTTGCAAACACAAACGCAAAACACAAACCAGCATTCCTAAAACAGTCAGTTCTTCCCACCGTATCATAGTTGTATATTCGGTACTTACAATCACGGTTCAGTGACCATCGTAGTAAACTACAAAGCGTGCGCCTTATAACAACGGTTATTCCTATTAATCGTTGTGATATTGCATATGAAAAAATGTCAAATTTTCATACAGAATCAGCACTAAACCAATTTTAAATTGATATGAAAATGTGTATTACATGTACATAATTCTATTAAGTACATCAGATTTGAACATTTCGAGGTATGCAATCTTCCCAACTTCCAAGAGAAAAGATAGAGTATAGAATTAAAGAAACAAAGATGAGTTTGGTTTTTAAACTTCCAAAAAAATAAGATGAAGAATCATAAGGAACAATATAAAAGCAGAAAAACCAAAACACAAAAATAACTTCATCCAAAGGAATCAACATGTGATATCCTGCTCAAGCTACCAACAATGCTGAAAATTAAAATGTTGTTGTAGAGGGTGTTGTGGTGAAAACCCAGCCTCAGAATCAAGATGTAGTTGTATATGGTGTTTTAATGCAAAACCATCATTAAATTCAAGATGTCGCTGTAGAGGGTGTTGCGTTTAGACTAATGAGAGCTCCCAGGATGAGGAGAAGAAGAAGAAGAAGGATGAGAAGGCAAATGATGATTTTTTTCCAATTTTGATGATGAGGAAAATGACTATGATTGGTCTAACTTTATCTTAGGGAGAGGATTTAGATTTAATTACATGTAATAAAAGTCTTATGTAATGAGGTTTTAATTTTCTTAACTCTCTTAAGGTTATCAACTTAAACATT
This sequence comes from Vicia faba, assembly GCA_948472305.1. Lineage (NCBI taxonomy): Eukaryota > Viridiplantae > Streptophyta > Magnoliopsida > Fabales > Fabaceae > Vicia > Vicia faba. The sequence goes on from OX451741.1 coordinate 106,641,569, forward strand.
CAACTTAACGTATCAGCTTAAACTATAAAATATATAAAACATATTATTGTAACTGAAAATTATTACGATGAATTTACTTGTAAGAAATCGTTTGATAGTTGCACATTCCTGTCAAGTTCACTGCATCTTCAACTATTAAATTTCATAACAAAGTTAATATTAAACATAAAGGATATAACAAAACATAACATTTTCAAATTTCAAACCCTAATTCAACTATTACATTTTATAACAAAGTAAACATAAACATAAAGGAGATAAGAAAACATAACATCTTCAAATTTCCATAAAATCTCTTTGACTCCAGTTTAATATTCAAATTCTTGTTCTTAGTTTTTGAATTTGTATACATAACCTTCAAATACCCAACATGTTCTAACTTTGGCATCATACTACTCTCATCTTCCAATATTTGCTCATCATCCCATATGAATAAATTACATGTTTCACCACTCCACCAGTTTAGACATCTCCAAAAAAGTCTTCCTTTATTTTGACCCCTCTTGCATTGGTACGAAACCATACGACTGTCACAACCACAAAAAAATTCCAGATCGAGATTTTACACCTTTAGATGAGTTACACTTCAAATGCGACATTAAGATAAAATTAGACAACAACAATGAGTGTGGTGTTAGGGTTGTTTTCTTCTTCCCGACGATGTCGATAGTGTTAATATTAGGGTTGTTTCTTTTATCAGTGTAAGAATGGGTACTTAGTGTTTAAGATATATATATATATATATATATATATATATATATATATATATATATATATATATATATATATATATATATATATATATATATATATATGTGTGTGTGTGTGTGTGTGTGTGTGTGTGTGTGTGTATATATATAATTGAAAAGGCGTGCATTAACGTAAAAGGGATAAACTATTTGAGGGAACTGTGGATCAAACCCAGAAAAGCTGGATTGTATCGCCACGGTTATGGATGAAGGAAAATTTTCATCCAAAACATAGCAGAAATTAAAATTTTCCTTTAGTGATCCTCACGAGTGGGCATGGTCAGTGATAGAAAATATTACCACTTGTGGCAATTCATACCTTTGATGTTGTGATCACGAGCGTTGATGAAAACAACGTCTCTACTCACTCAACATGAACAGATCGCTTCCGGTCACAGTACTAGCTACTTATGAATGAAAACTTTGATTGAGAAAGTGAGAGAAAACACAACTAGGATTTCAAGACCAAATTTTCATCAATTGAAAATTCTTCACCTCAACGATTCTATTTATAGAACCACTTGTGTGGGCTACAAGCTAAAAGCCCAATTAAGGTTGCAAGCTAAAAGCCTAATTAAGCTTACGGACATCATACCTTATGATGTACCGTATATCACTTAAGCGCATGATACCTTACCATATTTTGTATTCCACTTAAGTGTATCGTACCTTACGATGTTATATAATTCTCTTAAGTGCATCGTACCTTACGAAGTTCCTTATTTACTCTATCTCTCATCAACCAGTCCTTATGTTTGTGACCTTGTAAGTTTTCACGATGTTGGCAATTATATTAAATCACACATTTAACATAATAGAAAGTGAGTAGAATCTAGTAACACACACTGCTACCCAAGTCACGAAAATGTCAGGTGATTGTTTACCTTGGGTTTTGGTAAACAACCGCTGATCCTCCAAATGGTTACTTATTTGGTTACTCGCAGGATCGATCAGATTGATCCTATGGACATAGGTTGATTTTGAAGTTTGATTAAGTTGGATAAGGCTTTAAATAAAAGGTTTCAAGTAAATTGCATAAAGGAAAGACTTGGTAAAATAAACAAGGCTTTAAAGTAAAAGGTTCGACAGGAAATGTAAAGAGAAAAGCAAGTAAAATTCTGGGAAAGTAAATGACTTTAATTGATAAAATTGGTGTTTCACACATACATTTCTCAACAATTCTTTCTCACACGCTGGGTACTCGAATCTATATGAGTGACTTTGTATAGAATTGTGAACACACGCGAGAAACTACATGTCTACTCCTATTTATACTAAAACATTCCAAGTAACCGTCGGGCAGTTACACTGCTTCGAGATCAATCCACTTGGCACGTTCTCCATGCTTGACGCTCCAGATCCTTGCACGTTTGCACGTAGTAACTGCTGGAAACCGTTTTCCCTCCAAACGCTTGAATTTCAAACTGCTCCACTCTGGACCATCGAACACGTTCGTCAAGAGACATCTTCGACGAGAAACTCCTTCGACGTCGAAGGCAATCAGCCTTCTTCCTTGGAAGAAATCTTCTAAGTACTTTGCCATCTTTCGACGGACATTTCGACAGACTTAGCCAGTCGAAAGCATCTTTCAGCTTTTAATGGTTGACATTGATAAAACAAGAGTGTCGAATTTAGGAGCCAACAAATTGCCCCCCAAGAATGCCTTATTTCGACTCTGACAGAAAAAGGCATTCTTTGAAAATGCCATTCGACACTTGTCTCTTTATGCTTAGTCACAAAGTAACTTGTGCACTTTTTGTTGCTTTTTACCAACTATTGGCAATCCCAAGAAACCATCATTGATTTGATCCTAGGACGTCACTTTCAGTACGGCGTGCAGTACCAAACGTCATTTCAGAATTTGTCATTATGACAATTCTCAAAAACGAGGACGCACGCTGCGTCTCTCCACTTCTGCAGAAACGGCCAAAACAACAAGGGGCTGCCACGCGTCCCACTAACTCCTGCAGCATTAAATGGCATTTAATGTCCTCGTTATTGGGGATTTTTCCCACTACTATAAATAGCAGTGAATATCCCATTGTGGGACTTTTTACGCCAACTAGCCCTCAAACTTCCTTGTTTTCACATAAGTTTGCTATCTTTGCAGAAAACTCCTCCTCTTTCACTTCATCTTCACCCTCGCTTCAAACTCAACACTACATCCATGGCATCTGGTTCTACTGCCCCTAGTGCTAAAACACCAACTGAACATGTGAAACCCAAGGTTTTCGTCACTGCCCCAGTAGTAAACTCTACAGGCAAACGAAGGGTTCCTGAACCTTCTGACATCACCGTTCGCGATGCTTACTCGCGCCACTTGATGATCCCGGTTGGATACTCCAACCAGATCTTTGCAATGTCTGGCCCCATGAATCCAAGTATCTCTGAAGCTCTGAAGATCAAGAGCTATTTCCCAATAGTCGAGAAACTCAAGCCAGTAGCATGCGCCAAGAAAGACACAGAAGACAATGAAGACCCTACACGTGAAAAGATCGATCTCCGCTTCTTCAACAGAGGGGTTAGGGTCTTCAGGTCTTGCCCTAATCTGACCTCCGATTACGTTGCTTGGCTAACAAAGTTGGAGAAGCATCAAACTCCAATCTGGAAGGATATGGGAATCTTCGACCTAGTGATGCTGTCGAAGACAGGCTTAAACTACTCCCCGGAGATACTTATAGCTTCACTGTTGTTCTGGGACTACTCCCATTTTACTTTTCATCTTCCATGTGGGATGCTAACCCCCACACTCTTCGATGTGGCAGCTATTACTGGCCTTCGACCAACCGGAGTTTACTTCGATCCGGAGGAGATGTCGGAGGACCAAATTGGCTTCTCTGAGACCAAGCCAACATACACCACTTTCATCAACCATTATCATGACAGGTCGACAGATACTGTGTCGGATGTCGAACACATAGCGTTTCTAGCCTTATGGCTAACTCGCTTTGTGTTTTGCTCGAAGTCTCTGCAGGTGACCAAAAAGATGGTCACTCTTGCTACCCAACTGCATCACCGCCAAAACATCTGTTTGGCAGAACTGATTCTGGCTAGCCTCTACGACTCGATCAGCAATGGGGCAACTCTTCTGAAACATATCGAGGACAGGGCCAGTTTGCTACTCGCTGGGCCTTTTTGGCTACTTCAACTGTGGCTCAATGCCACTTTCGAATCTTTCTTGCCCAAGAAGGTTCAGATAAATGAACAGGCTCCGGCGATAGCGAATAGACGCATCGAAGGAATCAGGCTGGCTCTGCTGACACCTGTGGAAGATGGCCTGGAGTTTCAACAAACCTTCACTAACTTCGTTCTAATGTTCGCTCGAAGGAAGGAATTTGTTTCAACTATGGCTCCATTTGCTCAACGGCGGGTGGGGCCAGCATGGTTCACAAGGCCACATCCAAAGGAGTCGAGTGGTCCTAATGTTGATGAACACACAATACTGTGGGAGGCGTTCCTTACATCGAGGATCATGCCTCTTCGATTTAAGAGTTCTAAGACTCATTTGAGTCTGCTTGCCTACCAACCAAATCTGGTATCTCGCCAGTTTGGTATTATCCAAACCCTACCTTCTCCGATTTTTCAAAGAGAGAAGTCAATGTTGTACTTCTGCAACGATTATACAGAAGAAGCTGCGATCAAGCATATCGGAAGATATGCTGGTCGAACAATCCTCTCGCTGTTTGACTACCAGCTCAATTTCCTTTGCTCACCATCCTTCGAGGAGTGGTGGAGAAGCTATTATGCTGAGTACTTCTTCGACGAGAAGGACTTCATGGCTGAGTTGCAGAAGTCTTTTGTCCTTGTGTTGGACAAAGTAAAGAAATGTAAGTTCATGCTCTCACATTACTTTTTGTCTTTCTCTTCGACTGCTAGCCTGTTAACTTTTCCTTTGCTTTCAGTTGTTCGAAAGCCTGTAGCTAAGAAGGCTACAGAAGGCCAACAAGGAGGAGGCCCTTCAACAAAACCTCCACCGCCGGCGAAGACTACGGCGCCGGCGAAGACCATAAGCAACCAACAGGGGGAAGGCTCTTCGAGGAAGCCTCCTGTATCGGTAACCAGATTTTCTTCATTTTTCTTCTGGCTTTCGATTTTTTATTTTCGATGCAATTATTCAATCGAATTCCTATTGGTTTTCTAGGCACCTTCGCCCAAGAAACGGCCAGGACTGGTGGTCGAATCTGGGAGTGATGACGAAAGTGATTCCCCCCCTGCCCCCTTAAAAAGGCGAAAGTTGACGAAGGATGCTTCTGTTCCTGCTCCTGCTCCTGAAGGTCGAACCGTCAGAATAAAGGTCGCTGTGAGAAAGCCTAGGCCACCTCCAGTGATCATCGAGGAGCCAACTGAGGAGGAACTGAACGTTCTTCTTAACAAGCCTGTCGAAAGTGACAATTCCAGCCCTGGGGCTGAAGTTAATCCACAGGTAATCCCTTAGACCTTTTTTATAACTTAGGCATAAATACCCGTATTCGATTGTGTCTCTTTCGACATCTGACGATTTGTCTTCTTTCCCTTTTCAGGACACTACTGAAAGTTCTCCACCAAGGACCTCAGAAACGCTGGAATCTGCTGAACTTAGCAGGCCTCAGGAAAAAGACTTGGGCAATGACGAAGCCCACACTGAGAATGAGGCCAATGCTGAAACAGTGGAGAAAACAACAGAGGAACCTATGGTGGAGGAACAACAGCCAGAAACGGTTCAGGTGGTGGATTTGTCAGAAGAGAATCAAGAAGAAAGGGACCAAGGCAATGATGTCGAAGAAAATCAAAATGATGCCGACGAAGAGAACCAAGGTGGTACTGGCGAAGGACACCAGGGTGACGCTAGCGAAGAGCCACAAAATGACGCTGGCGAAGGACCCCAGGGTGATGCTAACGAAGAACCACAAGTCGATGCTGGTACTGCCTCAGTCAGAGTCGAAGAGCAACCAGTCGAGGCACTTAGCACTCAAGAACCTCAAACCCAAGATAATACTATTGCAAGGGTTACCTCTTCGAAGCACAGGTCAAAAGAGGACTTGGAACTCTTGAAACAGACTGATCCTGTTAGCTACCTCAATGCAATCATCGAGAGTAAGAGTTCGTCTGACACTAGTCAGGAAATTCCTACCCTGTCGGGGAAGTCTACTGAAACTTCTCCTCTTGATGATGCATTGGCGAAGGTTAAGGCCCAGTTCTTCAAGAGGGACTTGATGAAGACTTTAGAGGGGGACCCCACTGCTCCATCGTGCTTAAAAGAGGTCTTGAATGCTGTCGACTTTGAAGCTGTAGCCCCAGAAATCTCAGACTTGATCATGGAGTTACACTCTATGATTGATCAGGTCTCAGCGGATTACAGGCGCCAAAGAGGTTTTAACAGTCAGCTCGAAGTGTTGTATGGCAGAAGCTCCTCTGCGTGGACTGCTGTCTCAGATTCGACTTCTCGAATTGCTGAGTTGTCGAAACAAAAAGCGTCTGCACATGAAAGAGTTGATGCCATTGATCGAGAGAATGTTTCCTTCCGGGCACAAATCGCAGAAATAGAGGCGAAGATAAACGCCAACACTGTACTCAAGGAGGAAATTCTTTCGACCATCTCAGACACTGAGAGCCAGACTGAGATCAAACAAGGCCTGGAATTCGCTGAGAGGGCCCAAAGCCTCGACGCTCAAATTGCCAAACTAGTGCAAGAAAACTCCTGGTGCAAGAAGAGGTTGGAGCTGCAGTACGCCAAGTATCTTCGACTCAAGAATTCTCTTACCTTTTGATTGATTCTCTTTTGTAACCACATTCTGTAATCGTTATTCGACAACAATTGCCATCTTGGCTGAAATTAATAAAATTTCAATTTTGGCATTTTTATGGTTAATTTAGACTTGTTCTTTTATTATTTTATTTTTATCTCTTGAAGCATAGGTTTGTATTTTTTCAAATATTTACCATTTACTCTCAAGAGCCTTTTATCTCCACTTAACTCTTCGACTTCATAGGCTCCACCAGAAAAAGTTTGGATAACTCTGAAGGGTCCTTCTCATTTGGGTGACCATTTCCCCATGCTTCGATCCCTTCGATCCATGGGAAGAATTACCTTCCAAACTAGTTCTTCAGGCAAAAATACCTTAGGTTTTACCTTTTTATTATAAGAGTCTTCTACTCTTTTCTTCTGAAGCCTGAGTAAGTCGAGAGCGCGTAATCTCTCTTCGTCTAAATCCACCAGTTCATCTAACATCATGTTCCAATAAACTTCAGAAGGAATATCATAATGCCTCTGAACCCTTGCAGATTCAAGACAAATTTCTGCTGGCAACACTGCATCATGGCCAAAAGTTAGCCTATATGGTGTTGTCCCAGTGGCTTCTTTTGGGGACGTTCGACAAGCCCATAAAATCTGGTCTAACGTCTTATGCCAATTCTTTGGCTTCTTCCCAACATGTTTCTTTATCAAGCCAATCACCACTTTGTTAGCTGCTTCGACTTGACCATTCGCCTGTGCATAATAAGGCGTGGATGTTAGGAGTTTGAAACTTGTTTCCTGAGCAAATTCCTGCATCTTTCGACCAGTGAAAACTGACCCTTGATCAGTTGTTATTGTCTCAGGAATTCCATATCTAAAGATAATGTTCTTTTGAATAAATTCAATGACATTTTCTTGGTCCACATTGACTAAAGGGATAGCTTCGATCCACTTAGTAAAATAATCAATGCCTACCAATATGTATTTCTGACTCTTTGATGATGCTGGTCGAATCTCTCCAATAAGATCCAACGCCCATCCTCTAAAGGGCCAAGGCTTCACTATCGAGTGAAGTTCGCTTGCTGGTACATGTTGGATGCCTGTATGAACTTGGCATTCTTGACAACCTTTGGCGAACTCAACACAATCTTTCAGCATAATGGGCCAATATAGTCCTTGTCGAAACAACAACCATTTCATCTTATGGCCTGCTTGGTGAGCCCCACATGCCCCAGCATGCGTCGTCGAAAGGGCTATGTATGCTTCAGTTTCACTTAAACACTTTAGCAACACCCCTTCAGGCGTCTTCTTGAATAACTCATTACCCATGAGTACAAAACTCAACGCCCTGTATTTTGTTTTTCGTTCTGTCGAAGCTCCTGGATTTTGAAGGTAGTCCACAATGGGTTTCCTCCAATCTTGCTCTGACAAATTATCAATGAACGAAATCTCGAAGTTACTGTGATCAGCATATCCTAGTCTCGTCGATTCCAAGTCTGTTGGAGATAGACAAGTTGCTTTTATCTTCTCTCGAACTTCGATTGCTCTTTGTAATCTCGTTTTTGAAATCTTATACCCAGATGCGATTTGTGCCAAGTCATTGGCTATTTGATTTTCGACTCTGGGTATGTGTCGAATATTGACACTTTCAAATTTTTTCAACAAACGATTTGCTATCACAAAGTACATAATGAGATTCTCTCTTATGCATTTATACTCCTTTGTGACTTGCTTGATGACTAACTCTGAGTCTCCCATTATTTCGACTCGAGTTGCCCCCAATTCCAACAATATCTCAAGGCCAGTAATTAGAGCTTCATACTCAGCCTCATTGTTCGAACAAGAACCTGCTATTTTGTACTTGAATGTTGTTGGAATTTTATCTGGAGAAATAATCAAGACTCCTACTCCTGTTCCATCTTTATGGCTGGAACCATCGAAGTAGAATTTCCAAGGTTCTATCTCCACATAATTAATATCCTCGACTTGAATTGAGTGGTCGACTATGAAATCTGCAACCACCTGTCCTTTTACTGCCTTAAGAGGCATAAAGGTCAAGGAGTATTCAGTTAATGCTAATGCCCATTTGCCAATTCGACTATGCAAAATAGGTTTCGACAACATATATTTGAAAACATCAAAATGAGACGAAACATAAACATCAACTGGTTTTATATATTGCTTGAGTTTTGTACAAGAAAAATACAGACATAGACACAATTTTTCAACTTCGCTATATCTAGTTTCTGCATCATTCAAAACTCGACTGAGATAGTAAATGGGTCTTTCGACTCCATTCTCATCCTCTTGGGCTAACATACTTCCCAGAGTTTTGTCAGATGCAGCTATGTACAATCTCATACTCCTATTGCTACAAGGAGGCACCAAAATAGGTGGCTTAGTGAGGTACCCTTTGATTTTGTCGAAGGCTTCTTGTTGCTCTTGCCCCCATTCGAACCCCTCTTTATTCAGTCGAAGTAAGGGTGAAAAGGCCTGAGCTTTCCCACTTAGATTAGATATAAACCTCCTTAAGAAATTTATCTTGCCTAAGAGAGATTGCAATTCCTTCTTATTCGATGGCGCTTTCGCTTCCAGAATTGCCTTCGTCTTGTTCTGGTTGATTTCGATTCCTTTCTTGTGGACAACGAAGCCCAAGAAATCTCCAGCTTTCACACAGAACGCACACTTCAAAGGGTTCATCTTCAGACCATGTTCTCTCATTCTTTCGAATGATTGTCGAAGGTGGTCAATATGGTTCTTCCTGGAAACAGATTTTATAACAATATCATCAATATAAACTTGTATAAAAGTGTTAATAAAATCATGGAAGATAGTATTCATTGCTCGTTGGTACGTTGCCCCAGCGTTCTTTAGGCCAAAAGGCATCACTACCCATTCGTAAGTGCCTAAGGCCCCAGGGCATCGAAAAGCTGTTTTCGACACATCCTCTTCAGCAATGAATATTTGATTATATCCTGAATAACCATCGAGCATACTCAGGTATTCGTAGCCAGCGGAAGAATCGACTAGCATTTCCGCCACAGGCATAGGATATTCATCTTTGGGGGTGGCAGCATTCAAATCTCTGAAATCTATGCACACCCTTAATGTGCCATTTTTCTTAATTACTGGCACAATATTTGCAATCCATTCGACATACCTTGTAACACGGATGAATTTGCATTTCAGAAGTCTTTCGACCTCCGTTTTGATCTTCGACAGTATTTCTGGAGCGAAGCGCCTTGGATTTTGCTTGATTGGCTTCTTTCCAGGTTTGATTGGCAACTGAAGTTCTACCAATCCTCTGTCGAGACCAGGCATTTCATCATAATCCCATGCAAAACAGTCTTTAAACTCTTTCAGCAATTGGATTACTTCCAACCTAAGTTCTGGATCGATTTTGGCGCTGATGTAAGTTGGCCTTTTCTCTGATCCTTCGCCTAAGTTGATTTCTTCTAAAGGGTCTTGTGCTAACATTTTAATGTTGTTCGCCAAGGGATCCTTTTCGAAGCCCAAAGGCTCATCGTCATAGATAGCGTCGAGCCTCTGTTCCTGCATTTCTTCTGGCATGATATCAGGAGGTTTTGGATCGAAATCCTTTCCTGGGCCAACAGCAGATATTTGTTTATCATTGGCCTGTGTGGCCATGTATTTTACTTCGGCTTCGAGAGCCGTTATCATCTTGGTTTCGGCTACATAAGCCGAAATTCGCTTCAAAGATTGTGACTCAGTCATTATCACTGAATTCACTTCCCCAACCAGTTGGTTGGATATCAGTTAACCCACTGAAGTCTATGTGGGACAAGTCTTCTCTGTCCCATTGGAAACCATGCTCAGGATGCAGGTATAGGGAACAAAAGGTGTTTGGCGCTGGCGCCATGTCGAAGTCAGGTGTTGGACATGGCCCTATGTGAGCCAAGTTTTTGTCGAAATCTGCCACACCCAAGTGATTCACTTCGCCAAGGTAGTAGCTTTGATCTGCCTCTATGTTTTCGACCATCCCATCTGGACGCCATAGCAACAGTCTTTGATGCATCGATGAAGGCACAGCGCCAACACCATGAATCCATTCACGGCCTAACAAAAGGTTGTAGTTAGGTTTGGCCGATATGACCATGAACATCGTTGGTCGAAGGATAGACCCAACTTTGATATCTAGCTGGATCACTCCCATAGTGGTCCCAATGCCGCCCTCATAGTTCGACAAGACCATGTTGTGGGGTTTAATTTCCTCATCCCTTTTGCCAATCTTCCTTAGCATAGAATGAGGGATAATATTGATAGTTGCCCCACAGTCGACCAATATTTTATTCACAGTAGTTTCTTCGAGCTTAGCCCTTATGAACAAAGGCTTGAGGTGATTCTTCATCGCCTCTGTAGGTGGCTCGAAGAAGCCATTTTGTTCCTCAGTAGTGCCATTGTCCATGACAAAATAGCACACTGGCCTATGTTTGGCCATTTCTTGTTCCACTTCCCAGTCACTTGCTTCGACTTCTACTTGTCGATTGAATTCCCTGGGCAGCACTGAAACAATATTCACCATTATATCCAAAGTATCGTCAGACTCAGCATCATCTTCGTCTTCGACTTCACTTTGGTTAGGCCAAACTAGCCTGTTGGTAACTGGCTCTCTCTCTAGAGGCTTTCTTTGTTTCCTTTGAGGAACATTCGAAGTAGTTTCTGCCTTAGGTTCGTTGGCAGCCTCCCTTTCAGCTTTTCGTCTCCTTTGATATCTCCTCCACTGAGATCGAGACATAGGATTTTTACCCTTGTAGTTGCTGGACACTTGTGCAACCTTAGGTGCAGCAACTTGAGGCTCTTTCCTCTGAGTCAAAGAGGAACCTCTTGGCACATCGAAAGAATGCCATTTCTCCTCACTTGGCCTTTTCCGGCCAGAGGTTTTGTACCAAGTGTCTACTGGTACATTTGTTGGAGGCCTAAAAGTCAATGGCCTCTTGTCTTGATTAGAACCCCTTCTGGGATCATGTCGAAGGTCAGCATTCTCCCTTCTCTTGTTCGCTGCTCTCACGCCTTGTATGTGCTCAGCAGCTTTTTTATCAAAGATCGAACTGCATCTTGGACACAGCATCACCTCTGACTTCTTTTTCTGGCATCTTTGTAAAAAATCTGCCAAGTTTTCGTTTTCCCGAGGGAAAGCCGTCTTATTAGCCTGCTCTTGCCTTATGGCCTCTTCTAACGCTTTTGGGTCAGAAAGTTCAACCATGTTGATATTCATTGTATCTTTGCTAGCAAGAGTTAACTGCTTCATTTGTGTCTCCAGATTCTCCGTCTGGCCTTGAACAGTGGCCAAGTGGGAACTGGGCTTTGATCCAGTTTTTTGTGCTTCAGCAGTCTCCGACTTCGGGTTCTCGACCGCTTTCTGGACAGCTTCAATTGTCTTCCTGGATAAATTTCCAGAAAAACTGCCAAAGATTGGCATGTTGATGTGGTCCTTTGAGACTTCGACCATGGTAATGCCTGGCTTCTTCGACTGGATCCTGGTTGCCTCTATCATGTTCACCTCAGAGGGTTCTGCATAGTGGGCTTCAGCCTTCAGTGGATTGGAGTCGACAGCCATGGGGGATTTGTCAGCAAACTTTAATCTCCCTTCCTCAATAGCGTCTTGCACAAGATTCCTGAAAAGAAAACATTGAGAAGTTTTATGGCCCAGAAAATTATGATATTTGCAAAAACCTCTCTTCTTTCTTTGATCAAGAGGAGGCACTTTTACCCCAGGGGGTACTATCATTTAGCCATCTTTAACTAGCAAGTCGAATATTTCATCACATTTTGTGATGTCAAAACTATAAGTCTTTTTTGGGAACCTATCGTTGGTTCTGTCTGGACCAATGGGATTTTTCCCATTTGAGGGGACTAACTGTTTACAAGAGTATGGTGGCCCTTGTTTTAGTTCTGCTAAATCGACTTCTCCTTCTTCGACAGTTAAAGTATCGTCGAAGGATTCTAGATCTTCGTCATCCATCTCAACGTACGCTATTCTTTCTCTTTTGTGAGTTTTCGTTGCCTTAGCTTTTTCAGCTTTGAGGCGTTCGACCTGTCGAACTCTATCGGCCAGTTGGGCCATGTCTCTTAGGTATTGGGTGTCTAGCTTCTTCCTAATGGAATAATCTAAACCGCCTGCGGCTATTTCGACCAACTCATGTTCTGGCACTTGTGTAAAACATCTCGCCTTGAGCAACCTAAACCTATTCAGATATTCGTCTATAGGTTCAGTGAAACGTCTCTTCACACTGGCCAGTTCCTTCAGGCTTATCTTGGTTTGCCCCATGTAGAATTGTTCATGGAACAATCTTTCCAACTGGGTCCAATGATGGATCGAATTGGGGGGGAGTGTTGTGAACCAAGTAAAAGCGTTCTTGGTTAAAGAACTTGGGAAGTACTTGATCCTCAGGTTTTCATTATTTGAAATGTCTCCTGCTTCGATCAAATACCTCGCCACATGTTCGACAGTAGATTCTGTCGTGTCCCCAGAGAACTTAGTAAATTTGGGGACTTTGCATCTAGGAGGCAAGTCCGTTTGTAACACGTATTCTGACAATGGAGATGTAAAGTTGGGCCTTCGAAAGCCTATGTTTATCCCATTCTGAGTCATGATCCTTTCGATCATGGTTGCCAGATTGTTTTCCAAACCCATGTTTTGGTATTGGATATGCTGAACCACTTCGTCAGCATTTTGGTTTCTGTTAACTAACCTTACCTCTGGGGTTATTACCCTAGGTTCCTCGACAGGTTGTTCCAATCGTGCCCTAAGGTTTTCTTCGACAGGCTGTTGAGCCTGGTTAATGGTGGTTTCTTCCTCTACAAATATCCCCTGATTTCCCCTTATTTGCGCCCTTTGGGGCTGTCGAATAGGTGGGGGTACTCCAAAGAAGTCAGCCAAACGCGTCATTTGCGCTGTAACTTGCTGATTCGATTGAGTAGTATTTTGTATTAGAGGATTTAGCACTGTACTCAAAGTTTGTGCCAACATTTGCACCATATCATGGTTGCTTTCGTCCATCTGTTGCCTCAAGACTGCTGTCGAGGCATTTGTAAGGCCATGGGCTACTTGGGACGTTCCTCCTAAGAGTTGAGTCCTATTTCTATTCGCCATGCCTACTCCAGAGCCTTGGAGTGGCGAAGAGGCACTCACGAAAGGGTCTGAAAAAGTGGACGCAGCATTCGTCAGGCTTGCCACTTCAGAAGTTGGCATACCATAGAATGGAATAAATCCTGGGGGAACTACAGGCCTTGTGCCTAAATTTCCCCTTGGTGGGGGAGTTCCCAAAGGTATTCTGGGGCCTGTTAACGAAGGTATTGGCCCCGTGGTTGTGACCGACACTGCTGGTGTCGAACCAACATTTGTCGCTTCACTTACGGTCATATTAACCGTTGCTCCCACACTCGTTTGTGGAATTTCGTTATTGTTTGGCGGATTCGCCATCTCTTCCCTTCTTCTGGCAGTATTGTTATCGTTAGTGTATATTCTACCACTTCTCAATAACATACAACTTGAAAAGATGAGATTATTTTCAACAATCAACACACAGTCCCACCCGGTGTGCCAATTTGTTTACCTTGGGTTTTGGTAAACAACCGCTGATCCTCCAAATGGTTACTTATTTGGTTACTCGCAGGATCGATCAGATTGATCCTATGGACATAGGTTGATTTTGAAGTTTGATTAAGTTGGATAAGGCTTTAAATAAAAGGTTTCAAGTAAATTGCATAAAGGAAAGACTTGGTAAAATAAACAAGGCTTTAAAGTAAAAGGTTCGACAGGAAATGTAAAGAGAAAAGCAAGTAAAATTCTGGGAAAGTAAATGACTTTAATTGATAAAATTGGTGTTTCACACATACATTTCTCAACAATTCTTTCTCACACGCTGGGTACTCGAATCTATATGAGTGACTTTGTATAGAATTGTGAACACACGCGAGAAACTACATGTCTACTCCTATTTATACTAAAACATTCCAAGTAACCGTCGGGCAGTTACACTGCTTCGAGATCAATCCACTTGGCACGTTCTCCATGCTTGACGCTCCAGATCCTTGCACGTTTGCACGTAGTAACTGCTGGAAACCGTTTTCCCTCCAAACGCTTGAATTTCAAACTGCTCCACTCTGGACCATCGAACACGTTCGTCAAGAGACATCTTCGACGAGAAACTCCTTCGACGTCGAAGGCAATCAGCCTTCTTCCTTGGAAGAAATCTTCTAAGTACTTTGCCATCTTTCGACGGACATTTCGACAGACTTAGCCAGTCGAAAGCATCTTTCAGCTTTTAATGGTTGACATTGATAAAACAAGAGTGTCGAATTTAGGAGCCAACAGTGATATAACAATACCTTTCCGTGATGATATTTGTGTATAATTACCCTTTTGATCTTATGTCTATATTAAACACAAGGCATAAAATGTGTCACCCTTGTCCAGTTCAATATTGGGCCCTTCGATACTTATCATGTTATGAAGGATGGGAAAATTCAATCTAGGTCACTCATGTCCCTTACCATTCTTTGTGAAGTACCCATCAGCTGTCTTTATAGTTATTCAGTCACATATATTGAACTGGGTAGCACCCATCCTTAAAATTAATATGTTTGAAGAATTAAAGGTTTGAGAGAGTTGTTTCTGCTAAATTTGGATCACATGATAACTTAATCCAACTTTTTAGGTTGAGATCTTCTTAAGAAATTAGTTTATTTTGATAACAATGATGTTGAGACTTTATTGTTGGTTGATCTCAAACATAAAAAAAATTGAAATAGTTAATGGTGATAGCTTTAATTGCTTCAAATTGATATTGCAAGAATACTTTTATTTTGTTATAGGGAAATTAATAGAATGGTTTTGTGGGCTTATGGATTTATGGAATTATGAGAATGGTTCATGCTTTAGAGAATTAGAAAAGGATGATTAGTAGGAAAATTGATATTTTTTAAGAGAAAAGTATGTGAAATTGCCAAAGAGAAATATATGAGAAAATCGATTTTTCTTTTGTTCAACAAAAGATCACATTCAAGATTTAAGAAAAAATAGTTTAAGAAAAAATAGATTATAATTAAAGACAATCATTCATACACCCTTCTAATCACTAAGTGAATTAAACATTTTTTTTTACATTTTAAATTGTCGTCTTGATTACTCATCACATCACAATGGTAACAAGAATAAAGTTCACGATATATAAATGATATTTTTGAAATAACATTAAATCGATTAATCAAATCTATTAACTTTATAATTTTTAATACGTGCAAAGATTAGAAAGCATATAATGAGAGAAAACATAAATTTTAAAATTTTATTCTCTATTCTCAAATAACTCTTATATATAAAAAATTAAAATGAAGAATTAATTTATTATAATATTAAAAATAGAGAGAGGGAGTATGAATGATTGAAGATAGAATTTTCATTTCTTTAATTTGTTGTGTTTAATTTATTGTGTTTAATTGTATTAATCGAGAAATTAATTGAGCGGATAGAGTAAATACAAAGAGATATAGAGAAATTAATTTTTCATTTGTAATTTAATACGTTTGAATAATAAATTTTAAATAATTAATTACTTTTAAATAAATTATTAAATATCCATAAAATTGGAATTAATATGAATTATAAATTCAATTTTACATAACAATATAACATTGGAATTGTGAGAGTTTTATCAATTCCAACGTATGAGTATTTATTTTATAACCACTATTTAAATATAATTATTTATGTTATAAAAGCTATTAAATATAATTAATTATTTAAATATAATATCTTTTGTAAAAAATGTTTTAATATCCCCTTAAATCATTTTTATAATTAAATGATTATTTATTATATTCAATTAATATATATATATAATTTTTATAATTCTTGAATAATAAAACAACTTGATTTCAAAAAAAATAGATTTTCTAAATAAATTAGGTAATATAATATATTGTTCATATTTTTTCAATATTAATATATAAAATAATTAAACGGATTGAACTTTTTCTTAAATACGTGAAAATATTCGAGAGTTTATAATCAGAGCATATATATATATATATATATATATATATATATATATATATATATATATATATATATATATATATATATATATATATATATATATATATATATATATATATATATATATATATATATATATATCTATCTTAGAGGTTTTCTCTCTATTTTAAAATAACACAAAATATTAAGATAAATAAATTATACTTCACACAATTATGATGTATATGAAAAAAACAACTTTCATTTGCACTCATTTTTAATATTGACCTTGATTAAGACTAATTACATACGTTTTTATTTATATCTTAAAGATCATTTTAATTGAATGCTTTTGATTTTTAATTATTGTCTTTCTATTTTTAATAAGTATGGAAAGGTAGAGTTTTAGTTAGTTTGTATACATGATTAGTTAATTATCATAAAGGTCATAAGTATATAATAAATTGTAATTAAAAAAATTACATTTTAATGACATTTATATTATATTTTTTATGAATAAAGAAAAATAATAGGTTAAAATTCATATTTAATCAAATAACTATAGTACTATAATACTATATTTAAAATATAAAAAAATAACTATAGTACTATATTTAAAAATAATTATAGTACTATATAACCTACTTTTTTTTTCGTTTTCTAATTCTTGATTCATGTATTCACCCAGATCTAAGAGGCCATTTTTCATATGATGTTTGTCGAAATAAACACGTATTATCCATCACAAATTATAAACCCATTGGATTTCTTCTTGATATTTATTACAGTTGTTCTTCACGATTCATGATTGCGCTAGAGATTTACATCATTTATCACGTATAAGTTATATCTGAATTTATAAATGAAAGTGATGTCATTAACGATTTGAATAGGACTATTTCTATGTTTCACTTTGTGGAAAGAGTTGTACTCCATGATTCACTTTATGGAAAGTGTTGTACAATTTGACATAGAGAGTACCTAAAAATAGCTACTACAACATGACAATCTTAAAAGAATAGTGACAATTATACCTTTGAATAAAATACAGTATATTGTTCCCTCAAAAGTTCCTCAAGAGTTAAACCAGTTGTTGTTTCATGAAGCTGTTATTTGATGGATAGGTGATTTAATTTTAATGTCTATATTTTTTATTTTTTATTTTCTAATATCTTGATTGTGACTAAGGACCTCGATTAATTTCATTCATATGGGTAAGGAGAATGCCGAAATTACACATTTTTTTTTGTTGTTTACGAAGAAGAATCGAAGATTTGGGAGAGTTGTTTCTGCTAAATTTGGATCACATCATAACTCAATCCGACTTTTTAGGCGGGATCTTATTAATAAATTAGTTTATTTGGATAACAATGATGTTGAGACTTTATTTTTGGTTGATCTCAAACATAAAAAATTGGAAATAGTTAATGGTAGTAGCTTTAATTGCTTCAAATTGAGTCGTTCAACAAAAGATTGCATTCAAGATTTAAGAAAAGATAGTTTAAGAAAAATAGATTATATTTAAAGACAATCATTCATATTTTTTCAATATTAATAAATAAAATATTTAAATTGATCGAACTTTTTCTTAAATACGTGAAAATATTCGAGAATTTATAATAAGAGATTATATATATTTTAAAGGTTCTCTCTATTTTAAATTAATACCTTATATTAACGTAAATAAATTATACCTCACACAATTATGATGTATATGAAAAAAAAAAAACTTTCATTTGTACTCAATTTTAGGGGTGTTCGCGGTGCGGTTTGAGCGGTTTTGAAGCAAAAAATCATCCGAACCGCAAGAGAAAAAAACATGCGGTTCGGTTTGGTTCGGTTGGCTTTTAAAAATAAATCTGAATCAAACCAAACCAAACTAATGCGGTTTGGATTGATTCGGTTGTTTCGGTTTTTTACAAAAATAATTATTATGTCATACATACAAATATATAGGAAAATATAATTTTATATTTAATTGTTCATGCATTACCATAAAAAATTTATAATTGTCAAAATAAATTTATAATTTGATACATAAAATTGCGTATTATAATTTTATCTAAATCTAAATAATGATATCAACAAGATTGCATTCTTAAATAAATATTATACAAAGAATATGATAAAATATATTTTGTGAAAATAGTATTTATAAATGAATAATATTTTATTTTTTATGATTTGTAAATTAAAATGAATATAATACAAAGTATAATAAAATATACACATAATACATGTTGATTTCTCTAAAGAATTATAGAAATATATATTGGTTAGTAAGATTTTATAACATAATGCGGTTTTGTTTGGTTTGGTTCGGTTTGTAAAATACAAACCGCAAACCGAACCGAACCATGCGGTTCCACGAGAAAATGACCCAAACACATCCGAACCAAATACGTTTTTTTGCGGTTTCGGTTTGGTTCGGTTCGGTTTTGCGATTTTCTATTGGGCCGGTTTGATTTTGAACACCCCTACTCAATTTTAATATTAACCTTGATTTAAGACTAACTCAATTTTATATCTTTAAGATCGTTTTAATTGAATGCTTTTGATTTTTATTTATGTATGGAAAGGTAAAGTTTAGGTTAATTTGCATACATGATTGGATAATTATCATAAAGGTCATAAGTATATAACGAATTGTAATTAAAAAAAATTCACATTTTAATGACATTTATATTATACTTTTTATGAATAAAGAAAAATAATAGGTTAAAATTCATATTTAAAGAAATAACTATAGTAATATAATACTATATTTAAAAAAAGAAATAAATATAGTACTATCTTTAAAAAATAATTATAGTACTATATAGCCTAATATTTTCGTTTCCCAATTCTTGATTCATGTATTCGGCTGGATTTAAGAGGCCATTTTCCATATGAATTTTGTGGATATAAATACGTATTATCCATCACAAATTGTAAATCTATCGGATTCCTTGTTTATAATTGTTACAATTGTTTTTCACGATTTGCGACTGCACTAGAGATTTACATCATTTATTATGTATAAGTTATATCTGAATTTACAAATGAAAGTTATGTCATTAACAATTTGAGTAAGACCATTTTCAGGTTTCAATTTGTGGCAAGAAATAGACTATTTGACATGGCGAGTATCAAAAAATAGCTGAATAAAATACAGTCTTATATTGTTCCCTCAAAGGTATAATTGTCACTGTTCTTTTAAGATTGTCATGTTGTAGTATCTATTTTTCGATACTCTCTGTGTCAATATAACTTATACGTAACATATGATGTAAATCTCTAGCGCAGTCATGAATCGTGAAGAACATTTGTAACAATTTTCAAGAAGAAATCTGATGGATTTACCATTTGTGATAGATAATACGTGTTTATATCCACAAAATTCATATGGAAAATGGCCTCTTAGATTCAGCCAAATACATGAATCAAGAATTGAGAAACGGAAAAATTAGGTTATATATAAATATAGTACTATAGTTATTTCTTTTTTTAAAATGTAGTATTATAATACTATAGTTATTTCTTTAAATATAAATTTTAACCTATTCTTTTTCTTTAATCATAAAAAATATAATATAAATGTCATTAAAATGTCAACTTTTTCTTAATTACATTTTCTTATAAACTTATGACGTTTATGATAATTAGCGAATCATGTATACAAATTAACTAAAATTTCACCTTTCCATACTTATTAAAAATAGAAAGACAATAAATAAAAATCAAAAGCATTCAATTAAAATGATCTTTAGTATATCAAACAACTTTTTCATGTACATCATAATGTGTGAGGTATAATTTATTTAGGTTAATATTAGGTCTTATTTTAAAATTGGGAGAAATATATATATATATATATATATATATATATATATATATATATATATATATATATATATATATGCTCTTATAATAAACTCTCAAATATTTTCACGTATTTTAGAAAAAGTTCAATCAATTTAATTATTTTATTTATGAATATTAAAAAAATATGATCGATATATTAAATTACTTAATTTATTTAAAAAATATATTATTTTTGAAAGCAAGTTGTTTTATTATTCAAGAATAATAAAATTATTATATATATTAATTGAATATAATAAATAATCATTTAACTATAATAATGATTTAAGGGGATATGAATATTTTTTTACAAAAAAATATTATATTTAAATAAATAATTATATTTAATAGTTATTATAAAATAAATAATTATATTTAAATAGTGGTTACAAAATAAATACTCATACGATGGAATTGATAAAACTCTCCAAATTCCAATGTTATATGGTTTTGTAAAATTGAATTTATAATTCATACTAATTCTAATTCTATAGATATTTAATAATTTATTTAAAAGTAATTAATTATTCAAAATTTATTATTCAAACATATTAAATTATAAATGCTAAATTAATTTCTCTGTATTTACTCTCTTCGCTCAATTAATTTCTCAATTATTACAATTAAACTCAATAAATTAAAGAAATGAAAGTTATATCTTCAATCATTCATACTCCCTCTCTCTATTTTAAATATTATGAAAAATTTATTATTAATTTTAATTTTTTATATATAAGAGTTATTTAAGAATAGAGAGTAAAATTTTAAAATTTATGTTTCTTCTTATCATATGCTTTCTAATCTTTGCATGTATTTAAAATTATAAAGTTAATAGATTTAATTAATTAATTTAATGATATTTTAAAAATATCATATCTATATCGTGAACTTTATTCTTCCTTAATCATTTTCATTAATTAGAATATATCATTTAATGTCCTCAATTTTTTTTTAAATACAGATAAAATGTGACCTTTTGGTTACCATTGGGATGTGATGAGTATTCTAGATGACAATATAAAATGTAAAAAAAATTGTTTAATTAAATTAGTGATTAGAAGGGTGTATGAATAATTGTCTTTAATTATAATCTATTTTTTCTTAAACTATCTTTTCTTAAATCTTGAATGAGATCTTTTGTTGAACGAAAGAAGAATAGATTTTCTCATATAATTCTCTTGGCAACTTCACACACTGTTCTCTTAAAAAATATCAATTTTCCTACTAATCATTCTTTTCTAATTCTATGAAGCATGAACTATTCTCCTAATTCCATAAAACCATAAGCCATAAAACCATTCTATTAATTTCCTTCTAACAAAATAAAAAGTATTCTTGCAATATAAAATAAAGTCCCAACATCATTGTAATCCAAATAAACTTATTTCTTAAGAAGATTTGAACCTAAAAAGTTGGATTAAGTTATCATGAATAACCAAAAAATATAATTTTGGCATTCTCCTTATCCACATGTAATAAAATTAATCAAGTTCCTAAAAATATAGACATTAAATCGCAATCACGTACCAATGTGAGGGAACAGTATAGGACTGTATTTTATTCAAAGGTATAATTGTCACTATTCTTTTAAGATTTCCATGTTGTAGTAGTTATTTTTCGGTATTCTATGTCAAATTGTACAACTCTTTCCACAAGGTGAAACCTGAAAATGGTTATATTCAACTTGCTAATGACATGATTTTCGTTTATAAATTCAGATATAATTTATACGTTACGTAACAAATGATGTAAATCTCTAGCGTAGTCGTGAATCGTGAAGAACAACTGTAACAATTTTGAAGAAGAAATCCAATGGATTTACAATTTGTGATGGATAATATGTATTTATATCCATAAAATTCATATGAAAAATGACCTCTTAGATTCCGCCGAATACATGAATCAAGAATTACAAAAAAAAAAATAGGTTATATAGTATTATAATTATTTTATAAATATAGTACTATCGTTATTTCTTTTTTTAAAATATAATATTATAGTACTATAGTTATTTCTTTAAATATAAATTTTAACCTATTCTTTTTATTTACTCATAAAAAATATAATATAAATGTCGTGAACTTTTCCTTAATTACATTTTCTGATATACTTATCACCTTTATGATAATTAGTGAATCATGTATACAAATTAACTAAAACTCTACATTTCCATATTTATTAAAAATAGACGGACAATAAATAAAAATCAAAAGCATTCAATTAAAATGATCTTTAATATATAAAAAAAATGTATGTAATTAGTCTTAATCAAGGTTAATATTAAAAATGAGTACAAATGAAAGTTGTGTGTGAGGTATAATTTATTTATGTTAATATTATGTGTTATTTTAAAATAAGGAGAAAACCTTTAAAATATATATATTTAGTCTTTTTAAACTAATTTTTTGCACACTATTAGTTTATCATGTCTATTTTATGATTATAAAAATAATCACAAAAATATTTTTTATTTCATTATTTTCCAATTAAATCAAAGTAATCACTTGTTTAGGGTTTTAAAGTGACCTTTTTGTGATCCTTTTGATGAATTTTTCAACTTTGCTCATAAAACTTGATCTTATCATGATAGGTCTTGATTTCTATGAGATATCTTCACACTTGAGTAGGCATTTCATGATATCTTTAGCCACTCAAGAATATTTCTCAACCAAATTCACATTAAACCATGAAACATGTCTAAAATCAAAGTTATGATACGTTTGTGATTGTGATGCATACACTTGTTTCAAACATCCAATTCATCCATATTTTCACAAAGCTTATCTTATTTATGAATATATTTCCTTCATAAACTCTTTTATAACATAAGCCACAAAATATCAAAAACATGTTTTAACTTTCAATCTTCTGTGTCAACTTTTACCAAACAAAATCCATGGATTCTCATCCACAATCTTTGATAAAATTTAAACCAAAGTAGACATTAGGATTTCAAATCCAAGCATGACAGTTTTAGGATAGAATTCTCCCCTCAATCCAAACCTTAATTCTAAACTATACATGACAACATTAAGGTATAAGTCTCCCCATTAGACTCTTCTCTTCCTGTTGCATTACATCAATAAGATTAAAAAAAATTCTCAATCAAATCTCAAAACACTTAACAATATTCAAAAGCCTTTCAAAACTAAAGGTATGAAGGTGATGGGTGTCTCCTTGGACGAGGGTCCACTTAAAACCTTCTTCCTAACAAAAACACCAACCAAATCCAAATCATTTTGCCTTAGGGCTTTTTCACTTTAAAACCTTTTCAAAAAGGATATGTTAACACCTTTCTACACAAAACAATGATGTGTAGTCTCCAACGGTCGAGTGGCAACATTAACAGTAAGAATGAGAACTTAATATCATCCATAAAAAAAGACAACAACAAAAATATTTTTAAAAAGAACTACGGCGTTCTGATTCCTTTGAGGATACGTAGACATGGAGTTTCAATGCTCACGCAAATGCACTAATAAAACCCTTTAGATAAACACACCCATTGAATAGAATAAAATGAGTGGATCTCGTGGAGTACCACATACGTGAGGGGTGCCAATAGCTTTCCCTCGTGTAATCGACTACCTTACCCGAGATTTAGTTGCGTGACCATATTCTTTTTCCGATACCAAAAGTTTTCTCTATATTTTCCTTTCCCTATATTCTTTGGAATAAATAAAGTTAGGTGGCGACTTTTTTTGTTCTATCCGAGGTTATTTGTTTTTTCGAGTAGCTTCACTTTGTCTTAAACCTAAAATCTAAACTTGCTTTAAATATATTCAAGACTTCCTATGAAAATGCCTTCATACATAATACAGCCACGTTGACCTTAAAAGAAAATCGCAACTTGTTGCATCAGGACCTACATCCAAACCAACATGCATAAGTAGAAGTAAAACATAAATACATCCATGTTCCGAGATCTTGCATTGTGAACCATGAAATTTTCTCCAACTCCCTGCATTATCCAATCGAGACAAGCAGCCTTACCCATCCAATTAATCCATAACCTGTTTGTATTCAACAGAGAAAAATCATAGCTTACATGGAAAACAAATTTTAACCTAAAGTATGCCCTGCTCGGCTAGAAATATCAAAATCAGAAAATTCATTGAAAGAATATCCAAATAGAAAAAGGCAATGGAAAAATTGGTGGAACTCAGTTTAGCTTCAATAAAATTCTAGAATTAACCTTGCTACTAAACTGCCAGTTCATGATTCAGATAAGACAAGCAAAAAGAAAGATATGCAAAGGAAAAAGAGAGAATTATAAAATAGAAAATCAGAAGCAAGATATCACCTCATAACAGCTCAGCATATAATCAAAAACTAATTTTCTTTGACAGCTCAGTAATAAACAGAATTAATCCTAACCATTGGATTTGATAACAAACTTTCAAAACTAACAGCTCAGATTGGTTCATTCCTAACAAACTCCAATAGAAATATAAAACTGATTCATACCTCAATTCAGATTCATTCTCCAATTTCTGGAAAAATCACCAAAAAAAAACTCTCTCTCTCTCTCTCATCTTCCAACCGCATTCTAGACATTAATCCATAACAGATTTCACCAATTCTTCTGCAACTACTTCATCCTTCATCAATCTTCATCAACTTCTGAACCAAGCTCTTCATTATGATTCTGCAATCTTCTTCCATATTCATCAACCTCTGAACGAAGCTTTTCATTACAATTCCTCAATCTTCTTTCATCTTCATCACACTTCGTGATTCTTCAAGCTCACTTCAATTCGTCATCATCAATGTCACATCGATACGTATCGAGATTCTGCATAATCATCATCGTCACAAATTTGCAACATTCAACATCCTTCGTTCAAACTGCGACGAATCCATAAGCAACAATTGCTCGCTATCGAAAACACGCAAGAAGAGGTCCCGGAGAAACGCAAACGAAGTAAGAAGAAGAAAGAATATAAGTGATGGGAGAGAGATAAGGATTACCGGACTTGCGTCAAAATTGCATCGGAGTTTTGAAGTTGTTAGACTGTTGCTTGGATCCATCGATCCGCCTCCTCCCTTGAGGATTAAGAAAGGTTCAAGGTATTTCGTGTAGACGGTTCGTCGTTTTAGCGAGTGAACCAAGGTTTTGTCTCAGCATCCATGGTTGTCGCGATGAAAGTTATGTGCACCCGTTGCATTTTCACGAACGCATTGAAGGAGATGAGCTGAGAGGGTTTGCGGTGGTGATATACGAAGACGAGAGATGAAACAGAGAGAAGGAGGCCAAAGATAGAGACGGTGACGTATGGTGCCGACGATTGCCCTTTGCGGAGAAGAAGAACTTGTATTCTGAATTTCACAAGAAGCTGATGAGTCACGCCTAATTGAACCATAGCTCTACAGCAAAACACAGCGTTTCTCATCTGTGGATTAATTTTTTTTTATTATTTCATTTATATTCTATTGAAAATTATGAACAAAATATGGTGATAGACTGATGGTTATGCTATGGGATTGGGCTGAACTCTATGTTCTCCTCAGGCCTGTTATCACTTGTTTTTGCAGCCTGGAGATTACTCAGCAAAAAAAATGCTTCAAGGATATTGTTGGCTGGGCCTTGGGACAACTTCTACAACATACAATTTAAATCCAGCTTGCACAATGTTTCTGTTTGGTTAATTAATTTCTTTAAATAATTCTATAATTTTTCTTGTCATTAATTTTGATAGCATAAAATTGTGATGAAAATGATACAAAACATAGTAGAATATGCTAGTTGATTTTAGAATTTCTCTTTTAGAATTTAATTGAGAGTTTGTCTTTAATTTCTTTCATATTTCATGATTATTTCTTGTTGTTATTCTTGTATTGGTTTTGCGATAGCATGTTGATTTGGGATGTTAAGCCTTGGGGACTAACTCGGTTGACCGTTGGTGGAGATTCTGACATCTTTCTCGTGGCTTGTGTGGCTTTGAAGAGGCAACAGACCTTCTCCGTTAGGTATCATCGTGACTTTATTTTACTCCTCATTTTCGTATTGTCTTTTGAATTCCTTTCTATTGTACCCCAAAATTTTCCCTCCCTTTTTATTCAAGACATTCTTCTAGGATTCTCAAATGCTCAAGGTTGCTCAAGAATTGATCAGACAAATTCTCCTCCTAAGCAATGGACTTACAACTAGGGTTTCATTTTTCTCAAGGAATATTAGGTTTATAAGGTCTCAAGTGGATTGCATGGTCTCTTATATGTCATCAAGAATGCTCATACTAAGTTTCATGCCTTGCATCACAAGTTTGCTCAATCAATGGCTAGATGACTAAAAATTAATTATATTGGACAAAAAAGTCAATTGTGGTCAACATACGATCAAACTTCAAGATTTTTGGTCAAAACCAATATTTTTAAGTGATATTCATCATTTGATCAAGGGTTTATCATGGTTCATCAACGAAAACTCTCAAATCATCAAAAGTCAAAAGTTGCCAAATTAGGGTTTTCTTTAGGAGACGTCAACTAAACTTTGAACAAGCATAACTTTCACATTCTTCATCATATTTTCATCAACCAAATCTCACTTTGAAGGATATTCAATTCTCTACATCTTTGCCTCTCTAAGCATAAGTCCAAAAAATGCTCCATTTGAGAGTTATGGGCCAATACATTATATGTTATGTCAAAAGTCAACAAAAAGACACTTTTTGTCAAGGAAATTTACATCAATATTAAGTCTTCAAATGCAAAAATGATCAAAATAGGGATTGTATAGGACATCTTTAGCTTTCTAAAAAGTTCAAGATCACCTTCAAATGATAAATATTAAGAGAGTTATGATCAGTGTAAGTTGGGAAATTTTGAGAAAATGCATGAAACCAAAAGTGATCAAACTTGGAATTTTGGGCTATTGGGCTATTACTTCAATGTCCAAACGTGTTATACACTTCATATACACCTCAAGACTTATTCATACACCTCCCTTTGGTTTATTATATTTATTTTAGATTTTTATTATTTTAAAAGTCAAAATAAAATAAAATAAGGCAAGGCTTTTTCATACAAGTCCAAGCCCACCATATGTTGACTTAATGCTCTTCTATATATTTTCTTCATTCATACAAACCCTGACCATGAAAAACCTTGCAAGAAACCATCTTCCAAAAACTTCAAAATTTGTCAAACTAGGGAAAACTTGAACTCTCTCATACAGCCGTCCTCAAGGCCAATCAATCATCCCAATCGATTTCCGAGGTACCATAGAGTAAGCTTGGATCATTCTTGATGATCAACGAGGCCTAAAACCTGCATTCCATGCATTTACATGTTTTTGAGAATTTCATTTCTTGATTTTTATGATGCTTTGACTTGAACTAATGTTTGCAATGTGTTTCTAAGACAAAACGATACAGGTTTGATCCCTTGCATTAGTCTCATTACGCCAGAATAAATTATCACCATGTTTGGACCGATTTGACTTATTGTGTTCATATCTCATTGTGAAGGATGATTTAGCTCAAACTAATGATTCCATTCAATTCGCAGGGTTGGATTTAGGGGGGTAGCGTACCCTCGTGTAGCAACTGGTTTTTTAATCAAGAGTCGTCACTATTAGTTTTTATCTAGGGAAGGGAATCTAACAGAAAACCCTAATTCGCGGACAGATATTCTAGGTTTCGGACACAATTGGACGAAAGGAAGGTGTTAGGCACCTTTCATCCACCTTGTTCACAAGGATATTAGCCTCTAGGTTTAGGTTTGGGATAAATTGGATTTTAAGTTTTAATTAGCAAGAAAGGGCTTAAAATTTTTCATAGTAGAACTCGCTACGATTTTTTATCGTATGCCTACGTATCCTCTTATGAGGAATCAGAGTCCTAATTTGTAGTTCGTATGGGTTAGTGTTATCTAGGGGTTTACAAACATATTTTGAATCACTTCGCACTCGGTCGGGAGTAGTGATTGCGGAGATTTTGACTGAGTGCGAAGTAAGCCAAAACTAGTTGAAACCCATTTGCAAAAAGACTGTTGATTAGCTTAGTTTTATTGCGAAAAATAGTTATATATATACTTTTATTATAAACTCTAGAATATTTTCACGTATTTAAGAAATATGATTGTTATATTAAATTACCTAATTTAATTGGAAAATATATTTGTTTTGAAAGCAAATTGTTTTATCATTTAAGAATAGTAAATTTTTTATATATATTAATTAAATATAATAAATAATCATTTAAGTATAAGAATGTTTTAAGGGGATATGAATATTTTTTTACAAAAATTATTAAATACTACACCTATTACATATATCATTTTTAATAGTTGTTATAAAATAAATAATTATATTCAAATAGTGGTTACAAAATAAATACTTATATGTTGGAATTGAAAAAACTCTCTCAACTACAATGTTATATGGTTTTGTACAATGGAATTTATAATTCATAATAATTCCAATTTTATAGATATTTAATAATTTATTTAAAAGAAATTAATTTTTTAAAGTTTGTTATTCAATCATATTAAAATTTGTATCTCTCTGTATTTACTCTCTCCACTCAATTAATTTCTCAATTATTACAATTAGACACAATAAATTAAAGAAACAAAAATTATATCTTCAATCATTCATACTCTCTCTATTTTTAATATTATAATAAATTAATTATTAATTTTAAATTTTTATATATAAGAGTTATTTGAGAATATAGAGTAAAATTTTAAAATTTATGTTTTCTTTGAATACAGATATAATGTGACCTTTTGGTTACCAGGGATGTGATGAGTAATCAAGATGAAAATATAAAACGTAAAAAGATGACACTATAAAATGTAATAAAAAATTGTTTAATTAAATTACTGATTATAAGGGTGTATGAGTGATTGTCTTTAATTATAATTTATTTATTTCTTAAACTATCTTTTCTTAAATCTTGAATGGGATCTTTTGATGAATGAAAGAAGAATGTATTTTCTCATATATTTCTCTTTGGCTATTTCACACACTTTCTCTAAAAAAAATCAATTTTTCCTACTAATCATCCCTTTCTAATTCTAATTCTATAAAGCCATTCTCCTAATTCCATAAAGCCATTCTCCTAATTCCATAAAGCCATAAGCCCACAAAATCATTCTATTAGCGACCTTATTAACTATTTCCAATTTTTTATGTTTGAGATCAACCAAAAATGTCATTGTTATCTAAATAAACTAATTTCTTAAGAAGATCTCAACCTAAAAAGTTGGATTAAGTTATCATGTGATCTAAATTTAGCATAAACAACTCTCCCATTCCTTTAATTATTTTATTCAAAGGTATAATTGTCACTATTATTTTAAGATTAGATTGACATGTTGTAGTAGCTATTTTTCAATATTTTCTTTCCACAAAGTGAAACCTAAAAATGTTCCTATTCAAATTATTAATGACATGACTTTCATTTATAAATCCAGATATAACTTATACGTAACAAATGATGTAAATCTCTAGTGCAGTCATGAAGAACAATTCTAACAATTATCATGAAGAAATCCAATGGATTTTTAGATCCAACCGAATACATAAATCAAGAATTGGAAAACGGAAAATTTTGGTTATATATTACTATAATTATTTTTAAAATATAGTACTATAGTTATTTCTTTTATTTAAATATAGTATTATAGTACTATAGTTATTTCTTTAAATATGAATTTTAACCTATTATTTTTCTTTATTCATAAAAAATATAATATAAATGTCATTAAAATGTAATTTTTTCTTAATTACAATTTATTATATACTTATGACTTAGAGAATCATGTATACAATTCAACTAGAACTCTACCTTTTCATACTTATTAAAAATAGAAGGACAATAAATAAAAATCAAAAGCATTCAATTAAAATGATCTTTAAGATATAAAAAAAAATAGTATCTAATTAGTCTTAATCAAGGTTAATATTAAAAATGAGTACAAAATAAAAGTTGTGTTTTTCATATACATCATAACTGTGTGAGGTATAATTTATTTATGTTAATATTAGGTGTTAATATATATATATATATATATATATATATATATATATATATATATATATATATATATATATATATATATATATATATATATATATATATATATATATATATATATATATATATATATATATATATATATATATATATATATATATATATATATATATGCTTTTATTATAAACTCTCGAATATTTTCACGTATTTAAGAAAAAGTTCAATCAATAGAATTATTTCATTTATTAATATTGAAAAAATATGATTGATATATTAAATTACTTAATTTAATTGGAAAATATATTTGTTTTGAAAGAAAATTGTTTTATTATTTAAGAATAGTAAAATTTTTATATATATTAATTAAATATAATAAATAATCATTTAAATATAAGAATGATTTAAGGGGATATGAATATTTTTTTACAAAAATTATTAAATACTAAACCTATTACATATATCATTTTTAATAGTTGTTATAAAATAAATAATTATATTCAAATAGTGGTTACAAAATAAATACTTATATGTTGGAATTGACAAAACTCTCCCAACTACAATGTTATATGTTTTGTAAAATTGAATTTATAATTCATACTAATTCCAATTTTATAGATATTTAATAATTTATTTAAAAGAAATTAATTTTTTAAAATTTGTTATTCAAACATATTAAAGTTTGTATCTCTCTGTATTTACTCTCTCCACTCAATTAATTTCTCAATTATTACAATTAGACACAATAAATTAAAGAAACAAAAATTATATCTTCAATCATTCATACTCTCTCTATTTTTAATATTATAATAAATTAATTATTAATTTTAATTTTTTATATATAAGAGTTATTTGAGAATAGAGAGTAAAATTTTAAAAGTTATGTTTTCTTTAAATACAGATATAATGTGACCTTTTGGTTACCATTGGGATGTGATGAGTAATCAAGATGAAAATATAAAATGTAAAAAGATGACTCTATAAAATGTATTAAAAAAATTATTTAATTAAATTACTGATTAGAAGGGTGTATGAATGATTGAGAATCAAAATGTTGTTATAAAGGGTGTTGTGGTGAAAACCCAGCCTCAGAATCAAGATGTAGTTGTAGATGGTGTTTTGATGCAAAACCATCATCAAATTCAAGATGTCCCTGTGGAGGGTGTTGTGTTTAGACTAATGAGAGCTCCCAGGATGAGGAGAAGAAGAAGAAGAAGGTTGAGAAGGCAAATGATGATTGTTTTTTCAATTTTGATGATGATGAGGAAGATGACTATGATTGGTCAAACTTTATCTTAGCGAGAGGATTTATATTTGATTACATGTAATAAAAGTCTTATGCAATGAGGTTTTAATTTTCTTAACTCTCTTAAGGTTATCAACTTAAACATTCAACTTAACGTATCAGCTTAAACTACAAAATATATAAAACAAATTATTGTAACTGAAAATTATTATTATTACGATGAATTTACTCGTAAGAATCGTATGATAGTTGCATATTCCTATCAAGTTCACTGCATCTTCGACTATTACATTTCATAACAAAGTAAATATTAATCATAAAGGATATAAGAAAACATAACATTTTCAAATTTCAAACCCTAATTCAACTATTACATTTTATAACAAAGTAAACATTAAACATAAAGGAGATAAGAAAACATAACATTCTCAAATTTCCATAAAATCTCTCTGACTCCAGTTTAATCTTCAAATTCTTGTTCTTAGTTTTTGAATTTGTATACATAACCTTCAAATACCCAACATGTTTCAACTTTGTCATCATACTACTCTCATCTTCCAATATTTGTTCATCATCCCATATAAATAAATTACATGTTTCACCACTCCACCAGTTTAGACATCTCCAAAAAGTCTTCCTTTATTTTGACCCCTCTTGCATTGGTACGAAACCAGATCGAGATTTTACACCTTTAGATGAGTTACACTTCAAATACAACATTAAGATGGAACTAGACAACAATAATGAGTGTGGTGTTAGGGTTGTTTTCTTCTTCCCGACGATGTCGATGGTGTTAATATTAGGGTTGTTTCTTTTATCGGTGTAAGAATGGGTACTTAGTGTTTAAGATATATATATATATATATATATATATATATATATATATAATTGAAAAGGCGTGCATTAACGTAAAAGGGATAAACTATTTGAGGGAACTGAGGATCAAACCCAGGAAAGCTGGACTGTATCGCCACGGTTATGGATGAAGGAAAATTATCATCCAAAACATAGCGGAAATTAAAATTTTCCTTTAGTGATCCTCACGAGTGGGCATGGTCAGTGATAGAAAATATTACCTCTTGTGGCAATTCAGACTTTTGATGTTGTGATCACGAGCGTTGATGAAGAACAACGCCTCTACTCACTCAACATGAACAGATCGCTTCCGGTTACAGTGCTAGCCGCTTATGAATGAAAACATTGATTGAGAAAGTGAGAGAAAACACAACTAGGATTTCAAGACCAAATATTCATCAACTGAAAATTCTTCAGCTCAATGATTCTATTTATAGAACCACTTGTGTGGGCTACAAGCTAAAAGCCCAATTAAGGTTGCAAGCTAAAAGCCCAATTAAGCTTATGGACATCATACCTTATGATGTACCGTATATCACTTAAGCGCATGGTACCTTACCATATTCCATATTCCACTTAAGTGTATCATACCTTACGATGTTATACAATTCTCTTAAGTGCATCATACCTTACGAAGTTCCTTATTTACTCTATCTCTCATCAACTAGTCCTTGTGTGCGTGACCTTGTAGGTTTTCGCGATGTTGGAAATTATATCAAATCACATATTTAACATAATATAAAGTGAGTGGTATCTAGCAACACATCACTGCTACCCAAGTCACGAAAATGTCATGTGATATGAAAAAACCTTTCCGTGATGATATTTGTGTGCAATGACCCTTTTGATCTTATGTCTATATTGAACACAAGGCATAGAACGTGTCACCCTTGTCCAATTCAATATTGAGCCCTTCGACACTTATCATGTTATGAATAATGGGAAAATTCTATCTAGGTCA
Source organism: Vicia faba (assembly GCA_948472305.1). Taxonomy (NCBI): domain Eukaryota; kingdom Viridiplantae; phylum Streptophyta; class Magnoliopsida; order Fabales; family Fabaceae; genus Vicia; species Vicia faba. The sequence goes on from OX451741.1 coordinate 106,674,913, forward strand.
CTCATGTCCCTAAGCATTCTTTCTGAAGTACCCATCAGCTTTCTTTATGGTCATTCAGTCACATATAACGTTTGATCATCAATAAAGTACTGAACTTTACATCTAGGGTCCATAGTGGTTTCAGGTCGAAGGGTGGTATACACTATTATTACCATGAGAATAACTTATGACACATTGCATAACATTCTATTTAGTATTTTCATAGCAGGTCAATCCAGTATAAATATTACTCCTAATATTCATACCTATGTCAAGACTTGATAACTCCTTATCCATGATCCATGAGATGTGGTCATCAGTCTATCTACATAATAATCCCAATGCTTTAATGTTATCCCACTTCACAATAAAGCTCGACTACAGATACTTTAAGAATATTGTACTTATGTTTAATAGGATCTCATGATTAAGTCACACTTAACATTTCATTAAATAGACCAACTATTCTAGGGACTTTATTATTTTGGAAAAGCAAACATAATAAATAAATGCATTTTATTATTAATAAATAATTCAATACAAGTAACAAAACTATTGGCCTCTAGGGCTTACACCAACAATCTCCCACTAGCACTAGAGGAAATCAAGCATACCCCTAATACTCATAGACCTAGTATGTCCATCATTCTTCTACTGCGCAAGAAGCTTTGTTAGTGGGTCAGCAACATTGTCAATTGTAGATACTCTGCATATCTTCACATATCCTCGACCGATTATCTCTCGAATGATTGTTTAATTAAATTAGTGATTAGAAGTGTGTATGAATGAATGTCTTTAATTATAATCTATTTTTTATTAAACTATCTTTTCTTAAATCTTGAATGCAATCTTTTGTGGAATGAAAGAAGAATCGATTTTCTCATATATTTCTCTTTGGCAATTTCACACACTTTTCTCTTAAAAAATATCAATTTTCTTACTAATCATCCTTTTCTGATTCTATAAAGCATGAACCATTCTCCTAATTCTATAAAGCCATAAGCCCACAAAACCATTCTATTAATTTCTCTTTAACAAAATAAAGTATTCTTGCAATACCAATTTGAAGCAATTAAAGCTATCACCATTAACTATTTTCAGTTTTTTATTTTTGAGATCAACCAAAAATAAAGTCTCAACATCATTGTTATCCAAATAAACTAATTTCTTAACAAGATCCCAATCTAAAAAGTTGGAATAAGTTATCATGTGATCCAAATTTAGAAGAAACAACTCTCTCAAACCTTCAATTCTTCTTCATAAACAACCAAAAAATGTGTAATTTCAGCATTCTCCTTACCCACTAATGAAATTCTGCGCTAGAGATTTACACCATTTGTTACGTATAAGTTATATCCCTGAAGAGATCAACAAGCTATTGTTTGGTGAAGTTGTTGTTTGATGGGTAGGTGATTTCAATTTAATGTCTATATTTTTATTTTATTTTATGTTTTCTAATGTATTGATTACTTAATTGTCGTGACTTAAATTTACATCACATGATAACTTAATCCAACTTTTTAAGTTGAGATCTTCTTAAGAAATTAGTTTATTTGGATAACAATGTGTTGAGATTTTATTTTTGGTTGATCTCAAACATAAAAAATTGGAAATAGTTAATGGTGGTAGCTTTAATTGCTTCAAATTGATATTGCAAGAATACTTTTATTTTGTTATAGGGAAATTAGTAGAATGGTTGTGTGGGTGTATGGCTTTATGGAATTAGGAGAATGGTTCATGTTTTATGGAATTAGAAAAGGGTGATTAGTAGGAAAATTGATATTTTTTAAAGAGAAAAGTGTGTGAAATTGCCAAAGAGAAATATATGAGAAAATCGATTCTTCTTTTGTTCAACAAAAGATCACATTCAAGATTTAAGAAAAGATAGTTTAAGAAAAAATAGATTATAATTAAAGACAATCATTTATACACCCTTCTAATCACTAATTTAATTAAATAATTTTTTTAAAAATTTTATATTGTCGTCTTGATTACTCATCACATCCAATTGGTAACCAAAAGGTCACATTTTATCTGTATTTAAAAAAAAGTTAAGGCATTGAATGATTAATTAAATATAATAAATAATTATTTAATTATAATAATGATTTAAGGGGATATGAATATTGTTTGACAAAAGATATTATATTTAATTAAGTAATCATATTTAATAGATGTTATAAAATAAATAATTATATTTAAATAGTGGTTACAAAATAAATACTCATAAGTTGGAATAGATAAAACTCTCACAATTTCAATGTTATAAGGTTTTGTCAAATTAAATTTATAATTTATATTAATTCCAATTTTGTAGATATTTAATAATTTATTCAAAAGTAATTAATTATTTAAAAATTGATATTCAAACATATTAAATTACAAATGCTAAATTAATTTCTCTATATTTACTATCTCCGCTCAATTAATTTCTCGATTATTACAATTAAACACAATAAATTAAACATAACATAATAAAGAAATGAAAATTCTATCTTCTATCATTCATACTCCCTCTCTTTATTTTAATATTATAATAAATTAATTATTCATTTTAATTTTTTATATATAAGAGTTATTTGAGAATAAAGAGTAAAATTTTAAAATTTATGTTTTCTCTTATTATATGCTTTCTAATCTTTGAACGTATTTAAAATTATAAAGTTAATAGATTTGATTAATTGATTTAATGATATTTCAAAAATATAATTTTTATATCGTGAACTTTATTCTTCATTAATCATTTTTACTAATTAGGATATATCATTCAACTTTCTCAACTTTTTTTAAATTCGGATAAAATGAGACGACAATATAAAATGTAAAAAAAAAATATTTTAATTAAATTATTGATTAGAAGGGTGTATGAATGATTGTCTTTAATTATAAGCAAGGTGTGTGTTGTACCCCAAAATTTTCCCTCCCATATCCTTCAAGATTTGTTAAGATCATGCTTCAAAATCTCCCAAGGGTTGCACAGTCCAATTGCCTCCTAACACAATCAAAATTAGGGTTTTGGTTCTGGCAAAGAAGCTGAAGTTTCCAAGGGTCCAAACAAGTCCCACATGCCTATATACATTGTCAAGCATCCATATGCCAAGTTTCAAGACTCACAACATCAAATTGCACAGTCAAAAACCCTAAATGCTTCACAGTCAACTGCAGGGGCAAAATGGTCATTTGACAGTCAAAAGTCAAAAATTTTGGTCAACATCTTATTTTGAAGCCACAAACATCATTTGATCAATTCTTGATCATGATTCTCAAAGCATGGCTCAAAAAGTCTCAAGATGCAAAAGTTTCTATTTTTGGACAGTTGAAAAAGTCAACTGCAAATTGACCAGAGCATAACTTCCACATGGTTTATCAGAAAAATTCCATCTAAAGCTCATTTTGAAGAGAATGACATTTCCTACAACTCATATTCACACTTCAAGTCCAAGAAATGCTCTCACAAAAAGTTATCAATCTCAACATTATAGGTCATTTTCAAAAGTCAACAAAAAGGCACTTTAAGTCAAAGACCATAACTTGAGATTGGTAAATCAAAATGACATGGTACCAAAGACATTGGTTAGAGGACTTCAAGACCTTTCCAAAATGTCCAAGAACATGATCAAAGCTCACAAATTGAGCAAGATATGCCTTGTAGAAGTTGGGAAATTTTTGGGAATTTTGAAAAGTCAACTTTGCTTCAAATGCCTCAAAGTTGCTAATGGGCCTCAATTTCCTCCATGAATCATTACCCAAAGGCTATGCACGACCCATTAAGCTAAAAGGGAGTTATTTTCTTATTTTTAATTAATTAATTGAATTTTTAATCTTATTAATTCATTTAATTAAAATTAATTATGAGAAAAATACTAAATCATGTTTTTAAACCTTTTTATGCAGCAAATTCACTCATTATGAATCAAATATTTCGTGCATCATTCAAAAGGGAAAGATTCTATGCAATTGGCAATAGTTTCATGGCAAAAAGATTGAAATTGATCTCATGGAAAATCAAATCTCCAAATCATCAATGCATGGATTATAGGCTGGTTTTCTTAACCTAATTCACTCACATACATAAGCACAAGTGAAACCTAATGCCTTAGACACAGAAGCTGCGCAGGAATCAAAGAACCACATTGCATTTTTTCACAAAAAACCTTGAAACTGTTTTCATAGCTACTGCACATTTGAAGGCCTAAAAGCTATTCCAATACATTGTTGGACGACCTAGGAAGCGTTTGCAATCAAAGCCAAGTCTCCAGACCTCCAGAAGTGGTAGAACGACATCACCCTGTTCATAAAATTTTTCATATTCGTGTTTGAATTTACATGCATTTTTCATACGTTTTAAATGTTGATTTACACTAACATGAACATTCTGAAGCTAATGGTACCCTTGAATTGAATTAAGAATGCCTGTGTCAAAAGATGCCATTAACGATCGCTAGGGTTTCAGAACTCCAGATTTGGGGCTTTACACATATGGTAAAATCAGGCCTTGAAACCTATGCCAATGAAATCAGGACATCAAGACAAACTGAACAACCACCTCGCGCCCTTTTTATGTTTACTCATATGCTAATCGCTATTTTTCTGTATTACAGTTAGTGGGGGTTTAAAACCCCCGCTATTTGCTTTTAGTTACAGGAAAAAGATGAAGACGATGCATGCGTGTCTGGACATGGTTGGAGGGTTTGAATATTAATGCGTTTTTGTTTTGGTTCAGCATAATACTTGCTTTTCATACATATTATTTCTATTCCATTATACTAACAAAGAAACGCGTTAGTTCAATTGGTTGGTGTGCTGTCCTACAGGCATTGGGACCTGGGTTCGATTCCCAGGTCCCCCATAATCTCAATAATTTTTGTCAAAATGTGTTCCAGCGTAGCACTGCATCCAAAGACCATCATGCATCCTCACCTGCTTGCTTGCCACGCGCCCAAGAAATCTCATCCAAAGGTCAGAATATGGAGACCACCATGCACGCTGGTCAACCATTCCATACGTGATTCCAGAAAGTCCAAAGGGCCTTGCATTCTTGGGCCAAATTACTCACAATTAACCTCCTCTAGGGGCCTGATACCCCATGGTTTGCATTATTCTTGATTTTTATTTGATTTCTTTTAAATTCTTTTTAATGTTTAATTATTTCTTTTAATTCCCTAAAATAATTTCACAATAATAAAACCAGAAAAATCAAAACTAAAAATATGTTTATTTAATATTTAATTCATTAATATTTTTGTAAATAAATTTTTAATAATCAACTTAGTGAAATTAGGTTAAAATTTTAATGTTTTTCTTAAATAACTAAAATATGTAGAAATTAGGTTTTTAGCATTTTTATTCTTTTTCCTTAATAAACAATTTTTCCTTATTATCATTATTATTAATTATTAATTATTTTGTAAATACTCATGTAATTAAATAATTAGTATAAATTATGTTAAAACTCTAATCTTTTTCTTTAATAATTAAAAATATTTAGAATTAGGGTTTCTTTTAATTTTAATTTTCTTTATTTCATAAATACCAAAAACCATAAAAAAACATTCCTTTTTTTATTTAATCATTAATTAACTTTTAATTTCAACTTAATTTCTTTAAAGGGTCCAATGCCCTCGAACACTCGATTCTAATTTCTTTTCACGCATTTATTCTTATTTTCCTTTTTTTTATATTATGTAATTGCTCAAGCCTTGTAATAGTAATTAGGAATTTATTTACTTTCCGCATTTTTATTCAAAACGGGTCTTTGTTAATTTGGCAATGTATAGACCCGCGCCTTATAATAGCGTAGGACTTTATTTTCCGCACCCCTTAACTGCTAAATTTTGCATGAAAGAATGAATGGCCCAAATAAAATCAAAGCGTAGATCACCATAATGCATGACAAGATAAAACATAACTGAAAACAATACACAAATTCACACACCACTCTTAGGGTACGCCTCACTGTTGCCTTTCCCCTCGAAACGTGGTTGTCGAGTATAGGACGTTTTAGTAAGTCCTTATGTCCATAAACATGGCATAAGGGTAGCTTCTAAGGTGTCCTACTGTTGCTCTGGTGACCACACTGTCCCTAACAATCGAATTGACCCGAACACCTCCAACGGTGGTGCTACCTACCTCTCAATGGTGGGATGGCACTACCTTAAGGACATTTACACAGCCTAATTCCTTAGGGTAGGTAGATGACTCGTAGATACTTGCTCTATTCAAAAACAAATCAAAACCTCTTTTCACACTGACACTTTTCAAAAAGCTTTCAAAATAATTTTTCAAACACTCTTGAGGGCTGATACAAGAGTCGATCTGAAATCTTTAAACGAAACTTTTTTCAAACCCACTCACATTTTGAAAAGCAAACACTTTTGAAAACACAATGAGCAAGTATCTAAGAGCCCATGGATAACCATGGATAGAAAGGGTGCTAACACCTTCCCTTTCTATAAATCTACCTCCCGAATCGAGAAACTATCTCATAAGGAATTTTGCTGTGCTTTTGTCCTGTCCATGCTTGGAGAAAATAAAAGACGGTGGCGACTCGTGCTTTCCGCGACATTTCGCGAACCAGCGTTAAACAGTCAGTTCCAGATCCACCGATCACAGAACTGGAGACTCTGCTGGGGATCTGGAGTTGACTGTTTAACGCTGGTTCGCGAAATGTCGCGGAAAGCACGAGTCGCCACCGTCTTTTATTTTCTCCAAGCATGGACAGGACAAAAGCACAGCAAAATTCCTTATGAGATAGTTTCTCGGTTTGGGAGGTAGATTTATAGAAAGGGAAGGTGTTAGCACCCTTTCTATCCATGGTTATCCATGGGCTCTAAGATACTTTCTCATTGTGTTTTCAAAAGTGTTTGCTTTTCAAAGTGTGAGTGGGTTTGAAAAAAGTTTCGTTTAAAGATTTCAGATCGACTCTTGTATCAGTCCTCAAGAGTGTTTGAAAAATTGTTTTGAAAGCTTTTTGAAAAGTGTCAGTGTGAAAAGAGGTTTTGATTTGTTTTTGAATAGAGCAAGAATCTACGAGTCATCTACCTACCCTAAGGAATTAGGCTGTGTAAATGTCCTTAAGGTAGTGCCATCCCACCATTTAGAGGTAGGTAGCACCACCGTTGGAGGTGTTCGGGTCAATTCGAGTTAAGGGACATTGTGGTCACCAGAGCAACAGTAGGACACCTTAGAAGCTACCCCTATGCCATAGATCATGGACATAAGGACTTATTAAAACGTCCTATACTCGACGACCACGTTTCGAGGGGCAAGGCAACAGTGAGGCGTACCCTAAGAGTGGTGTGTGAATTTGTGTGTTGTTTTCAGTTATGTTTTATCTTGATCATGCATTGTAGTGAGCTACGCTTTGATTTTATTTGGGCCATTCATTCTTTCATGCAAAATTTAGGAGTTTTAAGGGTGCGAAAATTAAAGTCCTACGCTATTACAAGGCGCGGGTCTATACATCACCAAATTAACAAAGACCCGTTTTGAATAAAAATGCGGAAAATAAATAAGTTTCCTAATTACTATTACAAGGCTTGAGCAATTACATAATATTGGAAAGAAAATAAATATAAACGTGCGAAAAGGAATTAGAATCGAATGTTCGAGGGCGTTGGACCCTTTTAAAGAAATTAAATGAAATTAAAAATTAATTATTTATTTAATAAAGAAAGGGAGTAATTTTTTATGGTTTTTGGTATTTATGAAATAAAGAAAATTAATTCAAGTTAGAAGTTAAATAAAACCCTAGTTCTAAATTGTTTTTTATTATTTAAGAAAAATATTCAAGTTTTAACCTAATTTACACTAATTAATTAATTACATGTTTATTTACAAAATAATTAATAATTAATAATAATAAGAAAAAGAAATTATTTATTAAGAAAAAGATAAAAATGCTAAAAAACCTAATTTCTACATATTTTAGTTATTAAGAAAAACATTTAAATTTAAAACCTAATTTTACTAAATTGATTATTAAAGATTTATTTACAAAAATATTTAGTGAATTAAATGTTAATAACAATAAAACATTTTTTTGATTTTTTCTGTATTTTGTATTATGAAAATTAATTTTGTGAATTAAATAAAACAAAAAAAGCAATTAAAATAAAAAGACGAAAAGGAAAAGAAATTAGAAAATATGATGCAAACCATGGGGGTGTCTGACCCAATCTGGGAGGTTTGTTAAAGCAATTAGGCCCATTGAATCAGGCCCTTTTTGACTTTTCCAGCGCTTGCGTGCAGAGTACGCGCACATGGTGGACCACTGGAGGAGAATTTCACCTGAACATGTTACAAACAAAATTATTGAGAAATATGGGGGACCTGGGAATCGAACCCAGGTCCCAGTACCTGCATGCCACTTCATCCACCAACCAAGCCAACATGTTTATTTGTATGTATAATGGAACGTGATCAATATAATAGAAAAAACAATATTATGCTGGAATAACCAAAAAAACGCGCCAATATTTAAACCACCCAGTAATATCAAGCCACGCTAGCATCTTCTTCGTCTTCGTCCCTGTAACATAATCAAATAGCGGGGGTTTTAAACCCCCACTAAACAAGCCCAGGAAAAATAACGATTAGCGCATAAGCAAATATAAAAAGGGCGCGAGGTGGTCAAATGGTTCGTCTGGATGTCCTGGTTCCATTGGCATAGGTTTCAAGGCCTAATTTTACCATATGTGTAAAGCCCTAAATCTGGAGTTCTGAAACCCTAGAGGTAATTGATTAATTAATTAATCAAGACATTAGAAAACATAAAGTAAAATAAAAATATAGACATTAAATTGAAATAACCTACCCGTCAAACAACAACTTCATCAAACAACAACTTGTTGATCTCTTGAGGAACTCTTGAGGGAAATAACTCTTGAGGGATCTCTTGATGTAATTGTATAGGACTGTATTTTATTCAAAGGAATAATTTTCATTATTCTTTTAAATTTCCATGTTGTAGTAGCTATTTTTAAGTACTCTCTGTGTCAAATTGTACAACTCTTTCCACAAGCCGAAACCTAAAAATGATCATATTCAAATCATTAATGACATTACTTTACTTTATAAATTTAGATATAACTTAAACGTAACAAATGATGTAAATTTCTAGCGCAATCGTGAAGAAAAATGTAACAATAATCAAGAAGAAATCCGATGGGTTTACAATTTGTGATGGATAATACATATTTATATCATAAAATTCATATAGAAAATGGCCTCTTAGATTCAGCCGAATACATGAATCAAGAATTGGAAAACAGAAAATTAGGTTATATAGTACTATAATTATTTTTTAAATATAGTACTATAGTTATTTCTTTTTTTTTAAAATATGGTATTATAATACTATATTTATTTCTTTAAATATGAATTTTAACCTTTTATTTTTCTTTATTAAAAAAATATATAATATAAATGTCATTAAAATGTGAATTTTTCTTTATTAAAATTTATTATATACTTATGACCTTTATCATAATTAACTAATCATGTATTCAAATTAACTAAAACCTACCTTTCCAACTTTCTTAAAAATAAAACGACAATAAATAAGTAAAAAAACCATTCAATTAAAATCATCTTTAAGATATCAAAAAAACGTATGTAATTAGTCTTAATCAAGGTTAATATTAAAAATGATGAAAGTTGTGTTTTCCATATACATCATAATTGTGTAAGGTATAATTTATTTAGGTTAATATTAGGTGTTATTTTAAAATAGAGAAAAAACCATTAAAATATATATATGCTCTTATTGTAAACTCTCAAATATTTTCAGGTATTTAAGAAAAAGTTCAATCAATTTAGTTATTTTATTTATTAATATTGAAAAAATATGATCGATATATTAAATTACATAACTTATTTAGAAAATATATTTGTTTTGAAAGCAAGTTGTTTTTTTATTCATGAATAATAAAATTTTTATATTTATTAAATAAATATAATAAATAATCATTTAATTATAATAATGATTTAAGGGCATATGAATATTGTTTAACAAAAGATATTATTTTTAAATAAGTAATCATATTTAATTGTTGTTATAAAATAAATAATTATATTTAAATAGTGGTTACAAAATAAATACTCAAACGTTGGAATTGATAAAACTCTGACAATTTCAATGTTATATGGTTTTGTAAAATTGAATTTATAATTCATACTAATTCCAATTTTATAGATATTTAATAATTTACTTAAAAGTAATTTATTATTCAAACATATTAAATTACAAATACTAAATTAATTTCTCTGTATTTACTCTCTCCGCTCAATTAATTTCTCGGTTGTTACAATTAAAAATAATAAATTAAATACAACAAAATAAAGAAATGAAAATTCTATCTTCAATCATTCATACTCCCTCTCTTTATTTTTTATTTTATATTAAATTAATTATTCATTTTAATTTTTTATATATAAGAATTATTTGAGAATAAAGAGTAAAATTTTAAAATTTATGTTTTCTCTTATTTTATGCTTTCTAATCTTTGAACGTATTTAAAATTATAAAGTTAATAGATTTGATTAATTGATTTAATGATATTTCAAAAATATCATCAATATATCGTGAACTTTATTCTTCATTAATCATTTTTACTAATTAGGATATATCATTAAATTTCCTCAACTTTTTTTTAAATTCAGATAAAATGAGACGACAATATAAACTATAAAAAATTTTTAATTAAATTAGTGATTCGAAGGGTGTATGAATGATTGTCATTAATTATAATCTATTTTTTTGTTAAACTATATTTTTTTAAATCTTGAATGCAATCTTTTATTGAACGACAGAAGAATCGATTTTCTCATATATTTCTCTTTGGCAATTTCACACACTTTATTTTCCTACTAATCATGCTTTTCTAATTCTATAAAGCATGAACCATTCTCATAAATCCATAAAGCCATAAGTCTGCAAAACCATTCTATCAATTTTCTTGTAACAAAATAAAAGTATTCTTGCAATATATATTTGAAGCAATTAGAGCTACCACCATTAACTATTTCCAATTTATTATGTTCAACCAAAAATAAAGTCTCAACATCATTGTTATCCAAATAAACTAATTTCTTAAGAAGATCCTAACCTAAATAGTTGGATTAAGTTATCATGTGATTCAAATTTAGCTGAAACAACTCTCTCAAACCTTTAATTCTTCTTCATAAACAACAACAAAAAATGTGTAATTTCAGCATTCTCCTTACCCACCCGTAATGAAATTAATCAAGGTCCTTAGTCACGGTAATTAAGTAATGTCACGGTAATTAAGTAATCAAGACATTAGAAAATATAAAATAAAATAAAAATATAGACATTAAATTGAAATCACCTACCCGTCAAACAACAGCTTCATCAAACAACTGCATTTTATTCAAAGGAATAATTGTCAGTATTCTTTTAAATTGCAATGTTGTAGTAGCTATTTTTAAGTACTCTGTGTCAAATTGTACAACTCTTTTCACAAGGTAAAACCTGAAAATGGTCATATTCAAATTGTTAATGACATGACTTTCATTTATAAATTCAGATATAACTTATACGTAACAAATGATGCAAATCTCTAGCGCAGTCGTGAAGAAAACTGTAACAATTCTCAAGAAGAAATCCGATGGGTTTACCATTTGTGATGGATAATACGTATTTATATCCACAAAATTCATATAGAAAATGGCATCTTAGATCCAGTCGAATATATAAATCAAGAATTGGGAAACAGAAAAATTAGGTTATATAGTACTATAATTATTTTTTAAATATAGTACTATATTTATTTCTTTTTTTTTAAATATATTATTATAGTACTATATTTATTTCTTTAAATATGAATTTTACCCTTTTATTTTTCTTTATTCATAAAAAATATAATATAAATGTCATTAAAATGTGAATTTTTTCTTTATTACAATTTATTATATACTTATGACATTTATGATAATTAGCTAATCATGTATACAAATTAACTAAAACTCTACCTTTCCATACTTATTAGAAATATAAGGACAATAAATAAAAATAAAAACCATTCAATTAAAATGATCTTTAAGATATCAAAAAATGTATGTAATTAGTCTTAATCAAGGTTAATATTAAAAATGACGAAAGTTGTGTTTTTCATATCCATCGTAATTGTGTAAGGTATAATTTATTTATGTTAATATTAGGTGTTATTTTTTAATAGAGAAAAAACCATTAAAATATATATATGCTCTTATTATAAACTCTCAAATATTTTCAGGTATTTAAGAAAAAGTTCAATCAATGTAGTTATTTTATTTATTAATATTAAAAAATATGATCGATATATTAAATTACATGTTTTGAAAGTAAGTTGTTTTTTTATTCATGAATAATAAAATAATTATGTATATTAATTAAATATAATAAATAATCATTTAATTATAATAATGCTTTAAGGGGATATGAATATTGTTTTACAAAACATATTATATTTAAATAAGTAATCATATTTAATAGTTGTTATAAAATAAATAGTTATATTTAAATAGTGGTTACTAAATAAATACTCAGACGTTGGAATTGATAAAACTCTCACAAATTCAATGTTATATGGTTTTGTAAAATTGAATTTATAATTCATACTAATTCCAATTTTATAGATATTTAATAATTTATTCAAAAGTAATTAATTATTTAAAATTTATATTTAAACATATTAAATTACAAATTCTAAATTAATTCCTCTGTATTTTATCTCTCTGCTCAATTAATTTCTCAATTATTACAATTAAACAGAATAAATTAAACACAACAAAATAAAGAAATGAAAATTCTATCTTCAATCATTCATACTCCCTCTCTTTATTTTTAATATTACAGTAAATTAATTATTCATTTTAATTTTTTATATACAAGAGTTATATGAGAATAAAGAGTAAAATTTTCAAATTTATGTTTTCTCTTGTTATATGCTTTCTAATCTTTGAACGTATTTAAAATTATAAAGTTAATAGATTTGATTAACTGATTTAATCATATTTCAAAAATATCATCGGTATATCATGAACTTTATTCTTCATTAATCATTTTTACTAATTAGGAAATATCATTCAATTTCCTCAACTTTTTTTAAATTCAGATAAAATGAGAACAAAAAATTTAAAAACTAAATTAGTATTTAGAAGGGTATATGAGTGATTGTCTTTAATTATAATCTATTTATTGCAATATCAATTTGAAGAATTTAAAGCTACCTTGATTAACTATTTCCAATTTTTTATGTTTGAGATCAACCAAAAATATCATTGTTATACAAATAAACTAATTTCTTACGAAGATCCCAACCTAAAAAGTTGGATTAAGTTATCATGTGATATAAATTTAGCAGAAACAACTCTCCCAAACCTTCAATTCTTCTTCATAAACAACCAAAAAAAACCACTTGTAATAAACATGTGATATCCTGTTCAAGCTGCCAACAATATTGAGAATCAAAATGTTGTTATAAAGGGTGTTGTGGTGAAAACCCAGCCTCAGAATCAAGATTTAGTTGTAGATGGTGTTTTGATGCAAAACCATTATCAAATTCAAGATGTCCCTGTGGAGGGTGTTGCGTTTAGACTAATGAGAGCTCCCAGGATGAGGAGAAGAAGAAGAAGAAGGTTGAGAAGGCAAATGATGATTGTTTTTTCAATTTTGATGATGATGAGGAAGATGACTATGATTGGTCAAACTTTATCTTAGCGAGAGGATTTATATTTGATTACATGTAATAAAAGTCTTATGCAATGAGGTTTTAATTTTCTTAACTCTCTTAAGGTTATCAACTTAAACATTCAACTTAACGTATCAGTTTAAACTACAAAATATATAAAACAAATTATTGTAACTGAAAATTATTACGATGAATTTACTCGTAAGAATCGTATGATAGTTGCATATTCCTATCAAGTTCACTGCATCTTCGACTATTACATTTCATAACAAAGTAAATATTAATCATAAAGGATATAAGAAAACATAACATTTTCAAATTTCAAACCCTAATTCAACTATTACATTTTATAACAAAGTAAACATTAAACATAAAGGAGATAAGAAAACATAACATTCTCAAATTTCCATAAAATCTCTCTGACTCCAGTTTAATCTTCAAATTCTTGTTCTTAGTTTTTGAATTTGTATACATAACCTTCAAATACCCAACATGTTTCAACTTTGTCATCATACTACTCTCATCTTCCAATATTTGTTCATCATCCCATATAAATAAATTACATGTTTCACCACTCCACCAGTTTAGACATCTCTAAAAAGTCTTCCTTTATTTTGACCCCTCTTGCATTGGTACGAAACCAGATCGAGATTTTACACCTTTAGATGAGTTACACTTCAAATACAACATTAAGATGGAACTAGACAACAATAATGAGTGTGGTGTTAGGGTTGTTTTCTTCTTCCCGACGATGTCGATGGTGTTAATATTAGGGTTGTTTCTTTTATCGGTGTAAGAATGGGTACTTAGTGTTTAAGATATATATATATATATATATATATATATATATATATATATATATATATATATATATATATATATATATATATATATATATATATATATATATATATATATAATTGAAAAGGCGTGCATTAACGTAAAAGGGATAAACTATTTGAGGGAACTGAGGATCAAACCCAGGAAAGCTGGACTGTATCGCCACGGTTATGGATGAAGGAAAATTATCATCCAAAACATAGCGGAAATTAAAATTTTCCTTTAGTGATCCTCACGAGTGGGCATGGTCAGTGATAGAAAATATTACCTCTTGTGGCAATTCAGACTTTTGATGTTGTGATCACGAGCGTTGATGAAGAACAACGCCTCTACTCACTCAACATGAACAGATCGCTTCCGGTTACAGTGCTAGCCGCTTATGAATGAAAACATTGATTGAGAAAGTGAGAGAAAACACAACTAGGATTTCAAGACCAAATATTCATCAACTGAAAATTCTTCAGCTCAATGATTCTATTTATAGAACCACTTGTGTGGGCTACAAGCTAAAAGCCCAATTAAGGTTGCAAGCTAAAAGCCCAATTAAGCTTATGGACATCATACCTTATGATGTACCGTATATCACTTAAGCGCATGGTACCTTACCATATTCCATATTCCACTTAAGTGTATCATACCTTACGATGTTATACAATTCTCTTAAGTGCATCATACCTTACGAAGTTCCTTATTTACTCTATCTCTCATCAACTAGTCCTTGTGTGCGTGACCTTGTAGGTTTTCGCGACGTTGGAAATTATATCAAATCACATATTTAACATAATATAAAGTGAGTGGTATCTAGCAACACATCACTGCTACCCAAGTCACGAAAATGTCATGTGATATGAAAAAACCTTTCCGTGATGATATTTGTGTGCAATGACCCTTTTGATCTTATGTCTATATTGAACACAAGGCATAGAACGTGTCACCCTTGTCCAATTCAATATTGAGCCCTTCGACACTTATCATGTTATGAATAATAGGAAAATTCTATCTAGGTCACTCATGTCCCTAAGCATTCTTTCTGAAGTACCCATCAGCTTTCTTTATGGTCATTCAATCACATATAACGTTTGATCATCAATAAAGTACTGAACTTTACATCTAGGGTCCATAGTGGTTTCAGGTCGAAGGGTGGTATACACTATTATTACCATGAGAATAACTTATGACACATTGCATAACATTCTATTTAGTATTTTCATAGCAGGTCAATCCAGTATAAATATTACTCCTAATATTCATACCTATGTCAAGACTTGATAACTCCTTATCCATGATCCATGAGATGTGGTCATCAGTCTATCTACATAATAATCCCAATGCTTTAATGTTATCCCACTTCACAATAAAGCTCGACTACAGATACTTTAAGAATATTGTACTTATGTTTAATAGGATCTCATGATTAAGTCACACTTAACATTTCATTAAATAGACCAACTATTCTAGGGACTTTATTATTTTGGAAAAGCAAACATAATAAATAAATGCATTTTATTATTAATAAATAATTCAATACAAGTAACAAAACTATTGGCCTCTAGGGCTTACACCAACAATCTCCCACTAGCACTAGAGGAAATCAAGCATACCCCTAATACTCATAGACCTAGTATGTCCATCATTCTTCTACTGCGCAAGAAGCTTTGTTAGTGGGTCAGCAACATTGTCAATTGTAGATACTCTGCATATCTTCACATATCCTCGACCGATTATCTCTCGAATGATTGTTTAATTAAATTAGTGATTAGAAGTGTGTATGAATGAATGTCTTTAATTATAATCTATTTTTTATTAAACTATCTTTTCTTAAATCTTGAATGCAATCTTTTGTGGAATGAAAGAAGAATCGATTTTCTCATATATTTCTCTTTGGCAATTTCACACACTTTTCTCTTAAAAAATATCAATTTTCTTACTAATCATCCTTTTCTGATTCTATAAAGCATGAACCATTATCCTAATTCTATAAAGTCATAAGCCCACAAAACCATTCTATTAATTTCCCTTTAACAAAATAAAGTATTCTTGCAATACCAATTTGAAGCAATTAAAGCTATCACCATTAACTATTTTCAGTTTTTTATTTTTGAGATCAACCAAAAATAAAGTCTCTAACATCATTGTTATCCAAATAAACTAATTTCTTAAGAAGATCCCAATCTAAAAAGTTGGAATAAGTTATCATGTGATCCAAATTTAGAAGAAACAACTCTCTTAAACCTTCAATTCTTCTTCATAAACAACCAAAAAATGTGTAATTTCATCATTCTCCTTACCCACTAATGAAATTAATCAAGGTTCTTAGTCACAGCAATTAAGTAATCAAGACATTAGAAAACATAAAAAATAACTATAATACTATAATACTATATTTATAAAAAAAAGAAATAACTATAATACTATATTTTAAAAACAATTATAGTATTATATAACCTAATTTTTCTATTTCTCAATTCTTGATTATGTATTCGGCTAGATCTAACAGGCCATTTTCCATATGAATTTCATCGATATAAATACGTATTATCCATCACAAATTGTAAATCCAACGGATTTCTTCTTGATAATTGTTACAGCTGTTCTTCATAATTCACGACTGCGCTAGAGATTTACACCATTTGTTACGTATAAGTTATATCCCTGAAGAGATCAACAAGCTATTGTTTGGTGAAGTTGTTGTTTGATGGGTAGGTGATTTCAATTTAATGTCTATATTTTTATTTTATTTTATGTTTTCTAATGTCTTGATTACTTAATTGTCGTGACTTAAATTTACATCACATGATAACTTAATCCAACTTTTTAAGTTGGGATCTTCTTAAGAAATTAGTTTATTTGGATAACAATGTGTTGAGATTTTATTTTTTTGGTTGATTTCAAACATAAAAAATTGGAAATAGTTAATGGTGGTAGCTTTAATTGCTTCAAATTGATATTGCAAGAATACTTTTATTTTGTTATAGGGAAATTAGTAGAATGGTTTTGTGGGTGTATGGCTTTATGGAATTAGGAGAATGGTTCATGCTTTATGGAATTAGAAAAGGGTGATTAGTAGGAAAATTGATATTTTTTAAAGAGAAAAGTGTGTGAAATTGCCAAAGAGAAATATATGAGAAAATCGATTCTTCTTTTGTTCAACAAAAGATCACATTCAAGATTTAAGAAAAGATAGTTTAAGAAAAAATAGATTATAATTAAAGACAATCATTTATACACCCTTCTAATCACTAATTTTATTAAATAATTTTTTTAAAAATTTTATATTGTCGTCTTGATTACTCATCACATCCAATCGGTAACCAAAAGGTCACACTTTATCTGTATTTAAAAAAAAGTTAAGGCATTGAATGATATATCCTAATTAATAAAAATGATTAATGAAGAATAAAGTTCACGTTAAACAAATGATATTTTTGAAATATCATTAAATCGATTAATCAAATCTATTAACTTTAGAATTTTAAATACGTGCAAAGATTAGAAAGCATATAATGAGAGAAAACATAAATTTTAAAATTTTATTCTCTATTCTCAAATAACTCTTATATATAAAAAATTAAAATGAAGAATTAATTTACTATAATATTAAAAATAGAGAGAGGGAGTATGAATGATTGAAGATATAATTTTCATTTCTTTAATTTGTTGTATTTAATTGTATTAATCGGGAAATTAATTGAGCGGAGAGAGTAAATAGAGAGAGTTACAGAGAAATTAATTTATCATTTGTAATTTAATACGTTTGAAAAATAAATTTTTAATAATTAATTACTTTTAAATAAATTATTAAATATCTATAAAATTGGAATTAGTATGAATTGTAAATTCAATTTTACATAACCATATAACATTGGAATTGTGAGTGTTTTATCAATTCCAACGTATGAGTATTTATTTTGTAACCACTATTTAAATATAATTATTTATTTTATAACAACTATTAAATATAATTACTTATTTAAATATAATATCTTTTTGTAAAAAATTGTTTTCATATCCCCCTTAAATCATTTCTTTAATTAAATGATTATTTATTATATTCAATTAATATATATTTATATTTTATTATTCTTGAATAATAAAACAACTTGCTTTCAAAAAAAATATATTTTCTAAATAAATTAGGTAATTTAATATATTGTTCATATTTTCAATATTAATAAGTAAAATAATTAAATTGATTGAACTTTTTCTTAAATACGTGAAAATATTCGAGAGTTTATAAAAAGAGCATTAATATGTATCTTAAAGGTTTTCTCTCTATTTTAAAATAACACCTAATATTAACATAAATAAATTATACCTCACCCAATTTTTTTTTTAATGAAAAATACAACTTTCATTTGTACTCATTTTTAATATTGACCTCGATTCAGACTAATTACATACGTTTTTATTTATATCTTAAAGATCATTTTAATTGAATGCTTTTGATTTTTATTTATTGTCCTTCTATTTTCAATAAGTATGGAAAGGTAGAGTTTTAGTTAATTTGTATACATGATTAACTAATTATCATAAAGGTCATAAGTATATAATAAATTGTAATTAAGAAATAAATTCACATTTTAATGACATTTATATTATATTTTTTATGAATAAAGAAAATAACTATAGTACTATAATATTATATTTTAAAAATAATTATAGAACTATATAACCTACTTTATTTATTGACATCTTAGAGTTTTAATCACATTTAATCAAATAACTATAGTACTATAATACTATATTTAAATAAATAAAAAGAAATAACTATAGTACTATATTTAAAAATAATTATAGAACTATATAACCTACTTTTTCTGTTTCCCAATTCTTGATTCATGTATTCAGCTGGATCTAAGAGATCATTTTCCATATGAATTTTGTGGAGATAAACTCTATTATCCATCACAAATTGTAAGCTCATCATATTTTTTCTTGATAATTATTACAGTTGTTCTTCACGATTCACGATTGCGTTAGAGATTTACATCATTTTTCATGTATAAGTTATATCTGAATTTATAAATGAAAGTGATGTCATTAACGATTTGAATAGGATCATTTCCATGTTTCACTTTGTGGAAAGAGTTGTACAATTTGACATAGAGAGTACCTAAAAATAGCTACTACAACATGGCAATCTTAAAAGAATAGTGATAATTATACATTTAAATAAAATATAGTCATATACTGTTCCGTCAAGAGTTCCCTCAAGAGTTGAACCAGCTGTTGTTTGATGAAGTTGTTGTTTGATTGGTAGGTGATTTAATTTTAATGTCTATATTTTTATATTATTTATTTTATGTTTTGTTTGATGAAGTTGTTGTTTGATTGGTAGGTGATTTAATTTTAATGTCTATATTTTTATATTATTTATTTTATATTTTCTAATATCTTGATTACTTAATTACCGTGACTAAATTACACATTTTTTGGTTGTTTACAAAGAAGAATTGAAGGTTTTGAAGAGTTGTTTTTACTAAATTTTGATCACTTTTTTGTTTGGGATCTTCTTTAGAAATTAGTTTATTTGGATAAAAATGATGTTGTTGAGACTTTATTTTTGGTTCATCTCAAACATAAAAAATTGGAAATAGTTAATGATAGTAACTTTAAAGCTAATTCAATTTGAAGAAATTAAAGCTACCACCATTAACTATTTCCAATTTTATAGGTTTGAGATCAACCAAAAATAAAGTCTTAATATCATTGTTATCCAAATAAACTAATTTCTTAAGAAGATACTAACCTAAAAATTTGAATTAAGTTATCATGTGATCCAAATTTATTAGAAACAACTCTCTCAATTAAGTTATCATGTGATCCAAATTTATTAGAAACAACTCTCTCAAACAAAAAAAGTGTAATTTCGGCATTCTCCTTACCCACCCGTAATGAAATTAATCAATGGGGAACTGTATAAGACTGCATTTTATTCAAAGGTATAATTGTCACTATTCATTTATATTTCCATGTTCTAGTATCTCTAGCGCAGTCGTGAAGAAAACTGTAACAATTATCAAGAAGAAATCGGATGGGTTTACAATTTGTAATAGGTAATACGTATTTATATCCAAAAAATTCATATAGAAAATAGCCTATTAGATCCAGCCGAATACATGAATCAAGAATTGGGAAACAGAAAAATTAGGTTATATAGTACTATAATTATTTTTTTAAATATAGTACTATAGTTATTTATTTATTTTTAAATATAGTATTATAGTACTAAATTTATTTCTTTAAATATGAATTTTAACCTATTATTTTTATTTATTCATAAAAAATATAATATAAATGTCATTAAAATGTGAGTTTTTTCTTTATTACAATTTATTATATACTTATAACCTTTATGATAATTAGCTAATCATATATACAAATTAACTAAAACTCTACCTTTCCATACTTATTAGAAATAGAAGGACAATAAATATAAATAAAAACCATTCAATTAAAATGATCTTTAAGATATCAAAAAAACGTATGCAATTAGTCTTAATCAAGGTTAATATTAAAAATGACGAAAGTTGTGTTTTTCATATACATCATAATTGTGTAAGCTATAAATTATTTATGTTAATATTAGGTGTTATTTTAAAAATAGAGAAAAAACCATATATATATATATATATATATATATATATATATATATATATATATATATATATATATATATATATATATATATAATATATATATATATATATATATATATATATATATATATATATATATATATATATATATATATATATATATATATATATATAATATATATATATATATATATATATATATATATATATATATATATATCAAATATTTTCAGGTATTTAAGAAAAAGTTCAATCAATTTAGTTATTTTATTTATTAATATTGATAAAATATGATCGATATATTAAATTACATAATTTATTTAGAAAATATATTTGTTTTGAAAGCAAGTTGTTTTTTTATTCATGAATAATAATTTTTTTATATATATTAGTTAAATACAATAAATAATCATTTAATTATAATAATGATTTAAGGGGATATGAATATTATAATAATCATTTAATTATAATTCATACTAATTCCAATTTTTATAGATATTTAATAATTTATTTAAAAGTAATTAATTATTTTAAAATTTATTATTCCAACATATTAAATTACAAATGTTAAATTAATTTTTCATATATCATTCAATTTCCTCAACTTTTTTTAAATTCGGATAAAATGAGACGACAATATAAAATGTAAAAAAAGTAATTAAATTAGTGATTAGAAGGGTGTACGATGATTGTATTTAATTATAATCTTTTTTTTCTTAAACTATATTTTCTTAAATCTTGAATGCAATCTTTTGTTGAACGAAAGAAAAACGATTTTCTCATATATTTCTCTTAAGACAATTTCACACACTTTTCTCTTAAAAAATATCAGCCCAGAAAACCATTCTAAGATTCTAACCTAAAAAGTTGGATTAAGTTATCATGTGATCCAAATTTAGCAGAAACAACTCTCTCAAACTTCAATTCTTCTTCATAAACAACAAAAAAAAATGTGTAATTTCGGCATTCTCCTTAACCATCCGTAATGAAATTAATCAAGCTCCTTAGTCACGGTAATAGTCACGGTAATTAAGTAATCAAGACATTAGAAAACATAAAATAAAAAAAATATAGACATTAAATTGAAATCACATACCCGTCAAACAACAGCTTCATCAAACAAACTTGTTGATCTCTTGAGGGAACTCCTGAGGAAAATAACTCTTGAGGGAACTCTCGAGGTAATTGTATAGGACTTCGTTTTATTCAAAGTTATAATTGTCACTATTATTTTAAGATTTCCATGTTGTAGTGGCTATTTTTTATGTACTCTCTGTCTCAAATTGTATAACTCTTTCCACGAGGTGAAACCTGAAAATAGTCCTATTAAAACTGTACCACAAGGTGAAATCTGAAAATAGTCCTATTAAAATTGTACCAATTATCAAGAAGAAATTCGATGGGTTTACAATTTGTGATGGATAAAACGTATTTATATCCACAAGATTCATATAGAAAATGGCCTCTTAGATCCGGCTGAATACATGAATCAAAAATTGGGAAACAGAAAAATTAGGTTATATAGTACTATAATTATTTTTTAAATATATTACTATAGTTATTTATTTATTTTAAATATAGTACTATAGTTATTTATTTTTTTTAAATATAGTATTATAGTACTATATTCATTTCTTTAAATATGAATTTTAATCTATTATTTTTCTTTATTCATAAAAAATATAATATAAATGTCATTAAAATGTGAATTTTTTCTTTATCACAATTTATTATATACTTATGACCTTTATGATAATTAGCTAATCATGTATACAAATTAACTAAAACTCCACCTTTCCCTAATTATTAGAAATAAAAGGAAAATAAATAAAAATAAAAACCATTCAATTAAAATGATCTTTAAGATATAAAAAAAAAACGTATGCAATTAGTCTTAATCAAGGTTAATATTAAAAATGAGGAAAGTTGTGTTTTTCATATACATCATAATTGTGTAAGGTATAATTTATTTATGTTAATATTAGGTGTTATTTTTAAATAGAGGAAAAACCATTAAAATATATATATGCTCTTATTTTAAACTCTAATATATTTTCAGGTATTTAAGAAAAAGTTCAATCAATTTAGTTATTTTATATATTAATATTTAAAAAATATGATCGATATATTAAATTACATAGTTTATTTAGAAATATATTTGTTTTGAAAGCAAGTAGTTTTTTTATTCATGAATAATAAATTTTTTATATATATATATTAATCAAATATAATAAATAATCATTTAATTATAATAATGATTTAAGGGGATATGAATATTGTTTGACAAAAGATATTATATTTAAATAAGTCATCATATTTAATAGTTGTTATAAAATAAATAATTATATTTAAATAGTGGTTATAAAATAACGTTGAAATTGATAAATCTCTCACAATTTCATTGTTATATGGTTTTGTAAAATTGAATTTATAATTCTTACTAATTCCAATTTTATAGATATTTAATAATTTATTTAAAAGTAATTAATTATTTAAAATTTATTATGCAAACCTATTAAATTACAAATGCTAAATTAATTTCTCTATATTTACTCTCTCTGCTCAATTAATTTCTCGATTATTACAATTAAACACAATAAATTAAACAAAACAAAATAAAGAAATGAAAATTCTATCTTCAATCATTCATACTCCCTCTCTTTATATTTAATATTATAATAAATTAAATATTCATTTTAATTTTTTATATATAAGAGTTATTTGAGAATAAAGAGTAAAATTTTAAAATTTATGTTTTCTCTTATTTTATGCTTTCTAATCTTTGAACGTATTTAAAATTATAAAGTTAATAGATTTGATTAATTGATTTAATGATATTTCAAAAATATCATTTGTATATCGTGAACTTTATTCTTCATTATCCATTTTTACTAATTAGGATTCAATTTCCTCAACTTTTTTTAAATTCAGATAAAATGAGACGACAATATAAAATGTAAAAAAAAAAAAATTAATTAAATTTGTGATTAGAAGGGTGCATGAATGATTGTCTTTAATTATAATTTTTTTTTCCTTAAACTATCTTTTCTTAAATTTTGAATGCAATCTTTTGTTGAACGAAAGAAGAAACAATTTTCTCCTATATTTCTCTTTGGCAATTTTACACACTTTTCTATTAAAAAATATCAATTTTCCTACTAATCATCCTTTTCTAATTCTATAAAGCATGAACCATTCTGCTAATTCCATAAAGCCATAAGCTTCTATTAATTTTACTGTATCAAAATAAAAGTATTCTTGCAATATCAATTTGAAGCAATTAAAGCTATCACCATTTACTATTTCCAATTTTTTATGTTTGAGATCAACCAAAAATAAAGTCTCAACATCATTGTTATCCTGTGATCCAAATTTAGCAGAAACAACTCTCTCAAACCTTCTATTCTTCTTCATAAACAACCAAAAATGTGAAATTTTGGCATTCTCCTTACCCACCCGTAATGAAATTAATGAAGCTCGTTAGTCACGGTAATTAAGTAATCAAGACATTAGAAAACATAAAATAAAATATAAATATAGACATTAAATTGAAATCACCTACCCGTCAAACAACAGCTACATCAAACAACAACTTATTGATCTCTTGAGGGAACTCTTGAGGCAAATTACTCTTGAGGGAACTGCTGAGGTAATTATATAATTGTCACTATTCTTTTAAATTGCCATGTTGTAGTAGCTAATTTTAAGTACTCTCTGTGTCAAATTGTACAACTCTTTCCACAAGGTGAAACCTGAAAATGGTCATATTCAAATGGTTAATGTCATGACTTTCATTTATAAATTCAGATATAACTTATACGTAACAAATGATATAAATCTCTAGCGCAGTAGTGAAGAAAACGGTAACCATTATCAAGAATAAATCTGATTGTTTTACAATTTATGATGGATAATATGTATTTATATCCATAAAATTCATATGGAAAATGGCCTCCTAGATCCAGCCGAATACATGAACCAAGAAATGGAAAACAGAAAAATTAGGTTATATAGTACTATAATTATTTTTTAAATATAGTACTATAGTTATTTCTGTTTTTTTAAATATATTATTATAGTACTATATTTTTATTTCTTTAAATATGAATTTTAACCTATTATTTATTTTTATTCATAAAAAATATAATATAAATGTCATTAAAATGTGAATTTTTTCTTTATTACAATTTATTATATACATATGACGTTTATGATAATTGGCTAATCATATATATAAATTAACTAAAACTCTAACTTTCCATACTTATTAAAAATAGAAGGACAATAAATAAAATGACGAAAGTTGTGTTTTTCATATACATCATAATTGTGTAAGGTATAATTTATTTATGTTAATATTAGGTGTTATTTTAAAATAGAGAAAATACCATTAAAATATAATAACTAATCATTTAATTTATATATATTGTTTGGCAAAAGATATTATATTTAAATAAGTAATTATACTTAATAGTTGTTATAAAAATAATTATATTTAAATAGTGGTTACAAAATAAATACTCATACGTTGGAATTGTAAAACTCTCACAATTTCAATGTTATTGTAAAATTGAATTTATAATTCATACTAATTCCAATTTTATAGATATTTAATAATTTGTTTAAAAGTAATTAATTATTTAAAAGTTATTATTCAAACATATTAAAATACAAATGCTAAATTAATTTCTCTGTATTTACTCTATCCGCTCAATTAATTTTTCGATTATTACAATTAAACACAAAAAATTAAACACAACAAATTAAAGAAATGAAAATTCTATCTTCAATCATTCATACTCCCTCTCTTTATTTTTAATATTATAATAAATTAATTATTCATTTTAATTTTTTATATATAAGAGTTATTTGAGAATAAAGAGTAAAATTTTAAAATTTATGTTTTCTCTTATTATATGCTTTCTAATCTTTGAAAGTACTTTTTTTAAATACAGATAAAATGTGACTTTTTGGTTACGATTATGATGTGATGAGTAATCAAGATGATAATATAAAAAATATAAAAAATTGTTTAATTAAATTAGTGATTAGAAAGGTGTGTGATTGATTGTCTTCAATTATAATCTATTTTTTCTTAAACTATCTTTTCTTAAATCTCGAATGCGATATTTTGTTGAACGAAAGAAGAATCGATTTTCTCATATATTTCTCTTTGCAAATTGTACACACTTTTAGCATGAAGCATTCTCCTAATTCCATAAAGCCATAAGTCCACAAAATCATTATATTAATAACCTTATAGTCTCAACATCATTGTTATCCAAATAAACTAATTTCATAAGAAGATCACAACCTAAAAAGTTGGATTAAGTTATCATGTGATCTAAATTTAGCAGAAACAACTCTCTCAAATCTTCAATTCTTCTTCATAAACAACCAAAAAAATCACCTGTAATAAAATTAATCAACACATTAGAAAAAATAAAATAAAAATACAGACATTAAATTGAAATGACTTACCCATCAAAAACAACTTCATCAAACAATAATTTATTGAAATCTTTAGGGATAGTACTATATTTTATTCAAATCTTTTAAGATTAGATTTACATGTTCTAGTAGCTATTTTTCAATATTCTCTTCTTTCCACAAAGTGAAACTTGAAAATGTTCTTGTTCAAATTGTTAATGACATGACTTTTATTTATAAATTCAGATATAACTTATACGTAACAAATGATGTAAATCTCTAGTGCAGTCATGAATAACAATTCTAATAATTATCATGAAGAAATCCAATGGATTTACAATTTGTGATAGATAATACATATTTATATCCATAAAATTCAAATGAAAAATGGCCTCTTAGATCCAACCGAATACATGAATCAAGAATTGGAAAACTTAAAAATTTGGTTATATATTACTATAATTATTTTTTTTAATATAGTACTATAGTTATTTCTTTTTTTTTAATATAGTATTATAGTACTATAGTTATTTCTTTAAATATGAATTTTAACCTATTACTTTTCTTTATTCATAAAAAATATAATATAAATGTCATTAAAATGTGATTTTTTTCTTAATTACAATTTATTATATACTTATGACTTAGAGAATCATGTACACAAATTAACTAGAACTCTAACTTTCCATACTTATAATAAATAAAAGGACAATGATGTATAATTTATGTATGTTAATATTAGGTGTTATGTTAAAATAATGAGAAAACCTTTAAATAATGTAATATAATTTTTATATATTATGTTTTTATTATAAACTCTCGAATATTTTCACGTATTTAAGAAAAAGTTCAATCAATTGAATTATTTAATTCATTAATATTGAAAAAATATGATTGATATATTAAGTTACCTAATTTAATTGGAAAATATATTTGTTTTGAAAGCAAATTGTTTTATTATTTAAGAATAGTAAAATATATATATATATATATATATATATATATATATATATATATATATATATATATATATATATATATATATATATATATATATATATATATATATATATATATATATATATATATATATATATATATATATATATATATATATATATATATATATATATATATAAATTAAATATAATAAATAATCATTTAATTATAAGAATTATGTAATGGGATATGAATATTTTTTTATAAAAATTATTAAATATTAAACCTATTACATATATATTTTTAATAATTGTTATAAAATAAATAATTATATTCAAATAGTGGTTACAAAATAAATACTTACATGTTGGAATTGATAAAACTCTCCCAACTCCAATGTTATATAGTTTTGTAAAATTGAATTTATAATTCATCCTAATTCCAATTTTTTAGATATTTAATAATTTATTTAAAAGAAATTAATTATTTAAAATTTGTTATTCAAACATATTAAAATTTGTATCTCTCTGTATTTACTCTCTCCACTCAATTAATTTCTCAATTATTACAATTAAACACAATAAATTAAAGAAACAAAAATTATATATTCAATCATTCATACTCCCACTCTCTATTTTTAATATTATAATAAATTAATTATTAATTTTAATTTTTTATATATAAGAGTTATATGAGAATAGAGAGTAAAATTTTAAAATTTATGTTTTCTTTAAATACAGATATAATATGACCTTTTGGTTACCATTGGGATGTGATGAGTAATCAATATAAAAGGTAATAAGATGACACTATAAAATGTATAAAAAAATGTTTAATTAAATTATTGATTAGAAAGGTCTATAAATTATTGTCTTTAATTATAATCTATTTTTTCATAAACTATCCTTTCTTAAATTTTGAATGGGATCTTTTGATGAACTGAAAGAAGAATGGATTTTCTCATATATTTCTCTTTGGCAATTTCACATACTTTTCTCTTAAAAAATATCAATTTTCTTACTTTTAAATTTTCTCTTAAAAAATAGCAATTAAAAATGAGATCAACCAAAAATAAAATCTCAACGTAATCCAAATAAACTATTTTTCTTAAGAAGATCCCAACCTAAAAAGTTGGATTAAGTTATCATGTGATCCAAATTTAGCAGAAATAACTCTCTCAAACCATCCATTCGTCGTAAACAAGCAAACAAAATGTGTAATTTTGTAAACAACAAAACAAAAGGTGTAATTTTGACATTCATCAAGACATCAGAAAACATAAAATAAAATAAAAATATAGACATTAAATTAAAATCACCTACCAATCAAACAAGAGGTTGAGGGAACCGTATAGGATTGTATTTTCTTTAAAGGTATAATTGTCACCATTCTTCAAAGATTGTCATGTTGTAGTAGCTATTTTTTTGGCACTTTATGTATCAAATTGTACAACTCTTTCCACAAGGTGAAACTTGAAAATGATCATATTCAAATCGTGACTTTCATTTATAAATTCAGATATAACTTATACGTAATAAATTATG
This sequence comes from Vicia faba, assembly GCA_948472305.1. NCBI lineage: Eukaryota > Viridiplantae > Streptophyta > Magnoliopsida > Fabales > Fabaceae > Vicia > Vicia faba. Next base: position 106,703,938 of record OX451741.1, read on the forward strand.
TAAATTTCTGATACAATCGATTTATAAATTATATCCACTATATTCATATGAAAAATTACCTCTTAGATCCAGCCCAAATACATGAATCAAGAATTGGGAAATGGAAAAATTAGATTATATAGTATGTAATTAGTCTTAATCAAGGTCAATATTAAAAATGAGTACAAATCAAAGTTGTGTTTTTCATGTAAATCATAACAGTGTGACGTATAGTTTATTTATGTTAATATTAGGTGTTATTTTAAAATAGAGAGAAAACCATTATTATATATATATAAACTTAGAATATTTTCACGTATTTAAGAAAAAATTCAATCAATTTAATTATTTTATTTATTAACATTGAAAAAATATGAACGATATATTAAATTATCTAATTTATTTAGAAAATCTATTTTTTTTCAAAGCAAGTTATTTTATTATTAAATAATAATAAAAAATTTATATTTATTAATTAAATATAATAAATAATCAGTTAATTATAATAATGATTTAAGGGATATGAATATTTTTTTACAAACAATATTGTGTACCAAACATATTCCATATATGATTTTTAATAGTTGTTATAAAATAAATAATTATATTTAAACAGTGGTTACAAAATAAATACTTGTTGGAATTCATAAAACTCTCCCAATTCCAATGTTATATGATTTTGTAAAATTGAATTTATAATTCATACTAATTCCAATTTTATAGATATTTAATAATTTATTTAAAAGTAATTAAATATTCAAAATTTATTATTCAAACATATTAAATTACAAATGCTAAATTAATTTTTCTATATCTCTATATATTTACTTTCTCCGCTCAATTAATTTTTCAATTATTATAATTAAACACAATAAATTAAAGAAATGAAAATTCTATCTTCAATCATTCATACTCCCTCTCTTAGATCCAGCCGAATACATGAACAGAAGGTTGCATTCAGCACTGGAAGAGGAAAAATTGAATGGGTGAAGGAAGAATATTAAATGGATGAAGGAAGAATATGGCAAAACTATTTTCAGAAGATCTCAAATTGCGAAAGGCCATAGACTATTTCTCATATGTTATGTAACCGTGACACAACAAAATTCAAGTAATGATATTTAAAATTAAGGTAAAATAAAAATATTAATAATAAGTTAAATACAAGTTTCTAATTATAGATGATCTATAAATATAAGAATCCATGAGAGAGTGACACTTGACAAACTTGTTAAAGTATTCATCTTGTATTATTATATTGCATGATTAAACGTTTTAACACAATTAAAGATATTAAGCAGTATGGTTGAGCAATACTTTCTCTTTTAAAAGGTCATTTTTTCTTGTCCTAACTAGGTAAAATGCTTTTAACTTGTTGAAATAATTCAGATATGCATTGATTGGATTACTAGGTGAAGATTGATCTAGTCTTTTAAAAAAAAGTCCCGGCCGCGTAAACGTTTTTACTATTTCGGTTGATACAGATGCTGTGACACTAAATATAGTCGTCGTAGTATAAATTAACCCTTTTTACGATATTGATGTTGTAACATGGATTAGACAAATGCAAGTAATTATGTTTAGAATTTCTCGAACAAAATGCTAATCAAATGCATTAATTCATATCTAATCCAAGTAAATACTATATATTAACATAAACCCACCACCAAGACTCAACAGAGCACCATTATCATTGAAACCATAATTTACAATGCCTTGAATTTTATTCTACGACTACTATATAAATTGTATAAAAGGTAAAATGAATTCAATCTACCCATCTGAATTCAATTACGGTGCTTTACGACTACCATCTCCTTTGAGAATTCCAAGGGATCCATTCTTATTTTTTTCTCAGACCTACCCTTTTATGTTTAAAATTTTCTCTTTCTTCTAATAACTCAACAATAGTTTTTTAGAAAAAGAAAAAAAATTCACAAGTTTTTAGCAACAGCTTTGAAATTGATGACTCTCCTTGACATTTATTTAAGAAAGTAATCGTATGAAATTACTTATATTCAATCATATTTGTCATATGCTGGTTGCGATTTCTTTTCCTCATATTTTTTTTAATTTAAGATTATGATATTACATTTTAAGATTTGATGAATATTTTAAAAAGATGTAATTTGAGAATGGTCACGTGAGAGCAATTAAGGTTAACTTTGAACTAATAGATTAAAACAACATCAACGGTAGAGATTTGAAGTAACACATTTTTATTCTCTCTCGATATATATATATATATATATATATATATATATATATATATATATATATATATATATATATATATATATATATATATATATATATATATATATATATATATATATATATATATATATATATATATATATATATATATATATATATATATATATATATATATATATATATATATATATATATATATATATATAGTTTTGAACTGAGCCAGGGATTAGACACGGCCCAATCCAATCCAGTTTCAAGACGGTCCAAAAGCACTGACCCAATCAGCTTAGGATGTCGAAGGAGAGTTAATTTTAAGAAAAATATGAAAATATTTCATGAAGATTTCGACAAACTGGCCTATGGATAGTTTAGGGAAAAACTGTTATAGTCGAACTAGTATAAATTAGAATCTTTGTGTTAGGATTTGTATGGGTTCACTTTTGTACAAATTACTCAAATAAACTCAAAGTACCAAGTGTTAGAAAAATGAGTTACTGAGAAAGTATGTATGAAACACCTGTTTTTTCATTCAATGTTATTTATTTTCAAAAAAAGTCTTTACATTTCATTTAAGTTTAAGTCGAAATTCAAATACATTCTAGTCTGTTATCTTAAAGCCTTTTTTATCTTTATTTTAATGCTTTTTATTTTCACTTTCGTTATAATTATTTCTTCGATAGAGATTGAATACCCATAAACATTGTAAAACACAGAAAACTAGACACATGTTATTAGATCAATCTAGTCGATCTTGTAAGTAACCAAAATTATCTTTATTTTGGAAGACTAGCGAGTGTTTACTAAATTCCACGGTAAATAAATTGGCATGTCGAGAGGGACATTGTCTAAGTTTGTGTCACAAATTTTGTTTTATGTTGTATTGTCTTTCGTTTCAGTCTGTTTGTTTGACATTGTTGTATAAGATTAAGGAGTGGAAAATTATTCAAAACTAACGAACCAATACAAAAAAGGAAATATACTAGGAAAATGGTTAACCCGCCCAATAACAATGGAGAACAACCGTCCCCTTCGGCCGGGGAAAGTACGACTGCATTATCTGGAACCGAATCGATACCTGTTCAGACAAGTACGACGGGAATATCGGCAAATGCTTATAGCGGTCCAGTTCTATCCCTAGTACATACAAAGGGTCCCCTAGTGACCCCAAGGCAACCTGGGGTGAATAATTTTAGAAATTTCCCATATGGATTCACAATTCTTATGGATGGCCGTGAATAGATTTATGGTATGCCAACATCAGAAATGGAAAGTTTAAACAATAGTACTTCGACATTGTCTGATCCAAGGGTGTCTACTTATTCACCACTTCAAGGATCAGGATCAGGTGTCAATAACATGGGTTGAATTGTCCCACCCCGGGGATTCTCTACCCAATTACCTACCATGACAATGAATTCTACAGCGACATTTAGACAAAAATGGATGACAGTAACCACAAGATGTTTGGTGTCTTACCCCAACAAATTGGCGTCATTTTTAACCCTTTGATTCAAAGTGCTACCCAAACAAATCAACAGAATGCACAGAAAAATCAATAATTGGCAGCAGAGATGGCGCAAATTTCATATTTCTTTAGTGCCCCTCGAGCCCCAATTCCACATCCCCATCCAGAGTGGATAAGAGAAAACCAGGGAGTGATTTTTGACGAAAATCAAACAGTTAACCAAGCGCAACCAATTGTGCAAAATGTTGGCGAAGTCAATTAGGGGCTAAGAATCGAACAACCCAGGGTCGAACAAGCCATACCAAGGGAGGTTCAAGCCCCAAGGGTAGTAATGGTCAATTGAAACCAGGACAGAGACGAAGTTCTTCAACGTGTTCGACAAGACGAATACCCCCGAATAAATAATTAGGCAGTCATGGTCGAAAGAATAATGGTTCTAAATGGGGTAAATATAGGCCTTTGAAGGCCAAATTACACATCTCCTTTGTCTGAATATCACTACTACGGAAAAGGAATTTAACAATGGTTGGGAAAGATATATAACCCCACGGGACCATGCGTTGTAATCTAGTGTGTGGTTGTATATTCAGTACTTACAATCACGGTTCAGTGACCATCGTAGTAAACTACAAAGCATGCGCCTTATAACAACGGTTATTCCTATTAACCGTTGTGATTACATATGAAAAAATGTCAAATTTTCATACAGAATCAGCACTAAACCAATTATAAATTGATATGAAAACTTGTATTACATGTACACAATTCCATTAAGTACATCCAATTTGAGCAGTTCGAGGTATGCAATCTTCCCAACTTCCAAGAGAAAAGATAGAGTATAGAATTAAAGAAACAATGATGAGTTTGGTTTTTAAACTTCCAAAAATGAAGATGAAGAATCAGAAGGAACAATATAAAAGCAGAAAAACCAAAACACAAAAATAACTTCATCCAAAGGAATAAACATGTGATTTCCTGCTCAAGCTACCAACAATGCTGAGAATCAAAATGTTTTTGTAGAGGGTGTTGTGGTGAAAACCCAACCTCGGAATCAAGATGTAGTTGTAGATTGTGTTTTAATGCAAAACCATCATCAAATTCAAGATGTCGCTGTAGAGGGTGTTGCGTTTAGACTAATGAGAGCTCCCAAGATGAGGATAAGAAGAAGAAGAAGAAGAAGAAGGTTGAGAAGGCAAATGATGATTTTTTTCTACGATTTTGATGATGATGAGGAAGATGACTATGATTAGTCTAACTTTATCTTAGCGAGAGGATTTAGATTTGATTACATGTGATAAAAGTCTTATGCAATGAGGTATTAATTTGCTTAACTCTCTTAAGGTTATCAACTTAAACATTCAACTTAACGTATCAGCTTAAACTACAAAATATATAAAACATATTATTGTAACTGAAAATTATTATGATGAATTTACTTGTAAGAAATTGTCTAATAGTTGCATATACTTGTCAAGTTCACTGCATCTTCAACTATTACATTTCATAACGAAGTAAATATTAAACATAAAGGATATAAGAAAGCATAACATTTTCAAATTTCACACCCTAATTCAACTATTACATTTTATAACAAAGTAAACATTAAACATAAAGGAGATAAGAAAACATAACATCCTCAAATTTCATAAAATCTCTCGGACTCCAGTTTAATCTTCAAATTCTTGTTCTTATTTTTTGAATTTGTATACATAACCTTCAAATACCTAACATGTTTCAACTTTGGCATCATATTACTCTCGTCTTCCAATATTTGTTCATCATCCCATATGAATAAATTACATGTTTCACCACTCCACCAGTTTAGACATCTCCAAAAAAATTCTTCCTTTATTTTGACCCCTCTTGCATTGGTACGAAACCATACGACTGTCACAACCACAAAAAATTTCAGATCGAGATTTTAAACCTTTAGATGAGTTACACTTCAAATGCGACATTGAGATGAAACTAGACAACAACAATGAGTGTGGTGTTAGGGTTGTTTTCATCTTTCTGACGATGTCGACGGTGTTAATATTAGGGTTGTTTCTTTTATCAGTGTAAGAATGGGTACTTAGTGTTTAAGATATATATATATATATATATATATATATATATATATATATATATATATATATATATATATATATATATATATATATATATATATATATATATATATATATATATATATATATATATAATTGAAAATACATGCATAAACGTAAAAGGGATAAACTATTTGAGGAACTGAGGATCAAACCCAGGAAAGTTGGACTGTATCGCCACGGTTATGGATGAAGGAAAATTTTCATCCAAAACATAGCGGAAATTAAAATTTTCCTTTAGTGATCCCCACGAGTGGGCATGGTCAGTGATAGAAACTATTACCTCTTATGGAAATTCATACCTTTGATGTTGTGATCACGAGCGATTATGAAGAACAACGTCTCTACTCACTCAACATGAACAGATCGCTTCCGGTCACAGTGCTAGCCGCTTATGAATGAAAACTTTGATTGAGAAAGTGAAAGAAAAAACAACTAGGATTTCAAGACCAAATTTTCATCAACTGAAAATTCTTCAGCTCAACTATTCTATTTATAGAACCACTTGTATGGGCTACAAGCTAAAAGCCCAATTAAGGCTGCAAGCTAAAAGCCCAATTAAGCTTACGGACATCATACCTTATAATGTACCATATATCACTTAAGCGCATAGTACCTTATCATATTCCGTATTCCACTTAAGTGTATTGTACCTTACGATGTTCTACAATTCTCTTAAGTGCACGTACCTTACGAAGTTCCTTATTTACTTTATCTCTCATCAACCAGTCCTTATGTGTGTGACCTTGTTGGTTTTCGCGATATTGGAAATTATATTAAATCACACATTTAACATAAAAGAAAGTGAGTGATATCTAGAAACACATCACTTCTACCCAAGTCACGAAAATTTCATGTGATATGATAAAACCTTTCCGTGATGATATTTGTGTACAATTACCCTTTTGATCTTATGTCTATATTGACCACAAGGCATAGAACGTGTCACCCTTGTCCAGTTCAATATTGGACCCTTCGACACTTATCATGTTATGAAGGATGGGCAAATTCCATCTAGGTCACTCATGTCCACACCATTCTTTGTGGAGTACCCATCAGCTGTCTTTATGGTCATTCAATCACATATAACGTCTGATCATCAATAAAGTACTGAACTTTACATCTAGGGTCCATAGTGGTTTCAGGTCGAAGGGTGGTATACACCATTATTACCATGAGAATAACTTATGACACATTGCATAACATTATATTTAGTATTTTCATAGCAGGTCAATCCAGTATAAATATTACTCCTAATATTCATACCTATGTCAAGACTTGATAACTCCTTATCCATGATCCATGAGATGTGATCATCATTTATCTACATAATAATCTCAATGCTTTATTGTTATCTCACTTTGCAATAAAGCTCGACTACAAATACTTTAAGAATATTGTCCTTATGTTTAATAGGATCTCATGATTAAGTCACACTTAACATTTTATTAAACAGACGAACTATTCTAGGGACTTTATTATTTTGGAAAAGCAAACATAATAAATAAATGTCTTTTATTATTAATAAATAATTCGATACAAGTAACAAAACTATTGGCCTCTATAGCTTACACCAACAATCCCCCACTAGAATTAGAGCTAATAAAGCATACCCCTAATACCCATAGACCTAGTATGTCCATCATTCTTCTGCTACGTAAGAAGCTTTGTTAGTGGGTCAGCAACATTGTCAAGTGTAAATACTCTGCATATAGCTTTGTTAGTGGGTCAGCAACATTGTCAAATGTAAATACTCTGCATATCTTCACATCTCCCCGATCGATTATCTCTCGAATGATTGTTTAATTAAATTAGTGATTAGAAGGGTATATGAATGATTGTCTTTAATTATAATCTATTTTTTCTTAAACTATCTTTTCTGAAATCTTGAATGCAATCTTTTGTTGAACGAAAGAAGAATTGATTTTCTCATATATTTTCTCTTTGGCAATTTCACACACTTTTCTCTTAAAAAATATAAATTTTCCTACTCATCATTCTTTTCTAATTCTATAAAGCATGAACCATTCTCCTAATTCTATAAAGCCATAAGCCCACAAAAACATTCTATTAATTTCCCTGTAACAAAATAAAAGTATTCTTGCAATATCAATTTAAGGCAATTAAAGCTATCACCAATAACTATTTCCAATTTTTTTATTTTTGAGATCAACCAAAAATAAAGTCTCAACATCATTGTTATCTAATTAAAAAAAAGTGTAATTTCAGCATTCTCCTTACCCACTAATGAAATTAGTCAAGGTTCTTAGTCACGGTAATTAACTAATCAAGACATTAGAAAATATAAAATAAAATAAAAATATAGACATTAAATTGAAATCACCTACCCATCAAACAACAACTTCATCAAACAACTACTTGTTGGTCTCCATCAAACAACTACTTGTTGATCTCTTGAGGGAATAATATAGGACTGTATTTTATTCAATGGTATAATTGTCACTATTCTTTTAAGATTGCAATTTTGTAGTAGCTATTTTTAAATACTCTCTGTGTCAAATTGTACAACTCTTTCCACAAGGTGAAACCTGAAAATGGTCATATTCAAATCGTTAATAACATGACTTTCATTTATATATATATATATCTTAGAGGTTTTCTCTCTATTTTAAAATAACACCTAATAGCTGACATGTTGTCTATCTTCATAGTAATTGCTCCATGATTTTTCCTTGTTATCTCTTCGACCAAGTTCACCATCCACGTTGCTTGACATGCACAAAGAGAAACAGCTATGTATTATGCTTCGCATGATGATAATGCCACTACTGGTTCCTTTCTTGAATTTCAAGCAACTGGTCCACCACCTCGCATAAACACATATCCTGCTGTTGACTTTCGATCTTCAGCATCACTACACCAACTCGAATCAGTGTATCCCACTAACTTGCATTCTTTTCCTTTATCAACTGTAGGAAACAAAATGTCATAATCGAAAGTTCCTTTGATATACCTTAGTATCCTCTTCACTGCTGCTAGATGTGATACCTTTGGCTTCTGTATGAATCTACTTACCGTACCTACACTATATGCTAATTCAGGCCTTGTATGACAAAGGTATCTCAATGATCCAATAAATCTTCTGTATTGGGTTGGATCAACTTCATCTTCATCTTCATCTTTCGACAGTTGCAGTCTTGGTTCTGCAGGTGTCGAAGTTGAGTTGCATTCTTCCATCTCAAACCTCTTGAGAATTTCTCCTGCATATCTTCTTTGATTCATCATCAAACCTCTACTGCTCTTGTAGAATTCGATACCAAGGAAATATGAAATCTCACCCAAATTAGACATTTCGAATTCCTTGCTGAGATCACCTTTAAAGTCTTCGATCTCACTTTTACAGCTACCTGTTATTAACAAATCATCTGCATAGAGACATAGTATAAGCAATTTACTCTTGCTTCTTCTTACATATACTCCATGTTCAGTTGTGCACTTCACAAATTCCTTCTCCCTTAGAAAACTATCAATTTTCTTATTCCAAGCCCTTGGAGCTTGTTTCTATCCATACAGGGCTTTATGTAGCCTGTACACCTTTCTTTCTTCGTCATGTTTCACAAACCCAACTGGTTGTTTAACATAGACTTCTTCATCTAAGGGTCCATTTAGGAATGCACACTTCACGTCCATCTCACATATGTGCCAACTATTTATTTCTGCTAGACCAACAACCAACCTGATTTTTTCGATCCTAGCAACAGGTGCAAAAACTTCATCGAAGTCTATTCCTTCTTTCTGTAGAAATCCTTTCACCACAAGTCTTGCTTTGTGTCGACTTACTTCACCTTTCGAATTCATTTTCACTTTGTATACCCACTTAGCATCAATTTCCTTCCTCCATTGAGGCAATTCGACAAGTGACCAATTGTTGTTATCTTCGATAGACTTTACTTCTTCGTTCATTGCTTTCACCCACTTCGAATCCTTTAATGCTTCAGTTGCATTAACGGGTTCGACATCTGCATAGAAAGCATAATGTACCAGCTCACCTTCATTATCTATTACATCATCTGATGGAATCACACAATCTTGCAATCTTGCAGGCATGCGTCTTGTTCTTTGAGGCCTGCTTGTACTTGGTATATCTGCTGGTTCCTCTTGTCGAACTTCTCTTTCGACCTGAGTTTCTGGCTCTTCAAGAAGGATTCCCACTGAATCTTTCTTGATATTTTCAGTTCAATCCCATTCTTTAAACTCATCTATGATCACGTCCCTGCTGATCACAATCTGCTTTTTCACTGGATCGAATAACTTGTAGCCTCCTGTTGAATGATATCCAACTAGAATCATTTGACTTGACTTATCATCAAGTTTTCTTCTCAACTGATCTGGCACATGTCTATATGCAATAGATCCAAATACCTTCATATGACTCAAGCTAGGCTTCACACCAGACCAACATTCTTCTGGAGTAATTCCTTCTAGCTTCTTTGTAGGACATCTGTTCAAAATGTATGTTGCAGTCGAAACAGCTTCACCCCAAAACTCTTTTGGTAAATTCTTGCCTTTCAACATACTTCTCACCATATTCATGATGGTTCAATTTTTCCTTTCTGCAATTCCATTTTGTTGTAGAGTATAGGGTGGCACCACCTCATGCATAATCCCTTCCTTTTCACATAATGTGTTGAAGTCTTTCAACACATATTCTCCACCACCATCAGTTCTCAAAACTTTGAGCTTTCGACCACTTTGTCTTTCGACCATAGACTTAAAGTTGGTAAATACTTTGATCACTTCACTTTTCTTCTTGATCAGGTAAGTCCATAGCTTTCGACTGAAATCGTCTATGAATTTAACAAAGTATTTGTTACCTCCTATCGAATCCACCTGGATTGGTCCACATACATCAGAGTATATGACTTCAAGACTAGCCTTCGATTTGCTTCCTGCATCCTTGCTGAATCTATTCTTGTGTTGTTTCGCCTGCGCGCATTCCTCACATGCCTCGTTTGGAATGTCAATTTCTGGACCTGAAACCATATTTCTTCTCTTCAAATATCTGATGTCTCTGAAGTTGAGATGGCCTAGTCTGTAATGCCATATCAATTCATCTCTGCTAGTTGCAGTCGAAAGGCACTTGTGCTCCATCACATTTAGTTCAATCTTGAAGGTTCGATTCTGAGACATAGGAGACTTCAAGATTAATCTCCCATTTGCATCAACGAATCTCATCATCTTATCTTCGATTGACACTTTATAATTCTTTTCGACCAACTGTCCTATACTGAGAAAATTGCTCTTCATGCCTGGTATGTACAATACATTTGAAATTACTGACCTCTTGCCATCTTTCCTCATGATCATAACATCACCAATACCTTCAGCTGCTAGGGTATTGTCATTTGCAAATTTTACCATATTTTTCATTGAGGGTTTTATATTGACGAACCAGTCTTTCCTTCCAGACATATGTGATGAACATCCTGAATCCAAGTACCATTGGTCCTTGAATCTATCTTCATCTCTTGTTGTGCCCATCAGCATCATCTCTTCTTCTTCTTCATGTTTTGCAAGCTTTGCATCACTTTCTTGATTCTTTCGTTTTTCTGGACAGTCACTCGCATAGTGTCCATACTTCTGACAATTGTAACATTGAATGTGACTCTTATCAGGTTTTCGACCACTACCTCTTCCTCTATTTGCAACACCACATCTTTGGTTTCCTTGGTATGGTCTTCTTTGATTTGACACGTTTCCTTCAATCTAGTTTCCTCTACCATTCGATTTGTTGTAGCCACCTCTACCTCTGTCGAAACACTTTCCTTTGCCTTTGGTCTCTTTTGCTGAATGTGCCTGCAAGGCCACATCACTCTTCGATTTTCCTACAGCTCTTTCGTTCATTCTTTGTTCATGAGATTCAAGCATCCCTTGAAGCTCTTCCTTTGTCAATTTAGACAAGTCTTTCCCCTCTTCTATCGCCACCACTATGTGGTCGAACTTAGGAGCTAAAGATCTCAAGATCTTCGACACAACAGCTCTTGTTGTTAACGCTTCTCCACATATCTTGATTTGATTTACTAGTTTTGTAACTCTAGTGAAGAAATCAGATATGCTTTTACTGTCTTCCATCTGAAGCAGTTCATAGGTCCTTTTGTGAGTTTGTAACCTCACTTCTTTCACTTTCTCAGCGCCTCCAAAAGACTTATGAAGGATTTCCCAAGCTTCTTTTGCAGATTATGAATCACTAACCTTTTCGAAATTGTATGGGCTGACAAATTGATGAATTATAAATAATGTTTTATAACTCAGCTTCTCAGATTCTATGTATTTCTTCTTTTCTTCTTCTGAAGCGTTTTCTCCAAGCGCTTCGACTCCATCTTTTACAAGGTCTCAAAGACCTTGACACCTGAATAAGATTTTCATCTGTTTGCACCAATTCTCATAGTTGTCAACTTTCAGAATTGGTAGGGTTGCTGGATAATTTGAATCCCCGTAACTTGTCATCGTGAATTCTTCAATCGTTCTTGATTGTCACTTCCCTTGAATCGAAACAAAGCTCTGATACCAGATGTTGGAAATCCACCAAATATCTATGATGAATTTCTACCACAATGACAATTTAATTATGAGACAAACAAAGAAAAGAAGATAAGACAAATAATTTCTGCAGAGTTTCTCTCTGCTCACAAACTGTGAAAACTTTGTTATTCACTTGCAACTGCAAATTCTGTGAATACAACTTGACTTGCTTCAAAAATAGGGGTTACTCCCTCTATTTATAACTGAGCTTACACCTTAACCCCAAATCCCAAAATATCTTTTTGTTACTAAATCAAATCTAATTTATTCTAGACTTAAATCAAATCTATTTAAATCTAAAACAAATCAAATCTTTTCGACACATAGTTTCGACATATTGGATTACAATTTAACAATTATCATAAATGTCATAAGTATATAATAAATTGTAATTAAAAAAAAATTCACATTTTAATGACATTTATATTATATTATTTATGAATAAATAAAAATAATAGGTTAAAAATCATATTTAATCAAATAACTATAGTACTATAATACTATATTTTAAAAAAAGAAATAACTATAGTACTATATTTAAAAATAATTATAGTGCTATATAACCTACTTTTTCCGTTTTCTAATTCTTGATTCATGTACTCGCCTGGATCTAAGAGGTCATTTCCCATATGATGTTTGTTGAGATAAACATGTATTATCCATCACAAATTATAAACCCGTCGGATTTCTTCTTGATATTTATTAGAGTTGTTCTTCACGGTTTACGATTGTGCTAGAGATTTATATTATTTGTCCACGTATAAGTTATATCTGACTTTATAAATGAAAGTGATGTCATTAAAAATTTGAATAGGACCATTTCTATGTTTCACTTTGTGGAAAGAGTGTACAATTTGACATAGAGTACCTAAAAATAGCTACTACAACATGGCAATCTTAAAAGAATAGTGACAATTATACCTTTGAATAAAATATAGTCCTATATTGTTCCCTCAAGAGTTCAACCAGTTGTTGTTTGATGAAGTTGTTGTTTGATGGGTAGGTGATTTAATTTTAATGTCTATATTTATATATTAATTTATTAAGAACATCCCAACCTAAAAAGTTGGATTAAGATATGATGTGATACAAATTTAGCAGAAACAACTCTCCCAAACCTTCAATTCTTCTCGGTAAACAACCAAAAAATGTGTAATTTCGGCATTCTCCTTACCCATATGAATGAAATTAATCAAGGTCCTTAATCACGGTAATTAAGTAATCAAGATATTAGAAAATATAAAATAAATAAAAATATAGACATTAAATTAAAATCACCTACCCGTCAAACAACAGCTTCATCAAACAACAACTTGTTGATCTCTTGGGGAACTCTTGAGGGAAATAACTCTTGAGATAATTGTACAGGACTGCATTTTATTCAAAGTTATAATTGTCACTATTTTTTAAAATTTCCATGTTCTAGTATCTCTAGCGCTGTCGTGAAGAAAACGTAACAATTATCAAGAAGAAATCCCATGGGTTTACCATTTGTGATGGATAATACGTATTTATATCCACAAAATTCATATAGAAAATGGCCTCTTAGATCCAGCCGAATACATGAATCAAGAATTGGGAAACAGAAAAATTAGGTTATGTAATACTATATTATTTTTTTAAATATAGTACTATAGTTATTTCTTTTTTTTTAAATTAAGTATTATAGTATTATATTTATTTCTTTAAATATGAATTTTAACCTATTATTTTTCTTTATTCATAAAAAAATATAATATAAATGTCATTAAAATGTGATATTTTTCTTTATTACAATTTATTATATACTTATGACCTTTATCATAATTAGCTAATCATGTATACAAATTAAGTAAAATTCTACCTTTCCATTCTTATTAAAAATAGAAGGACAGTAAATAAAAATAAAAACCATTCAATTAAAATGATCTTTAAAATACAACAAAAAAAACGTATGTAATTAGTCTTAATCAAGATTAATATTAAAAATAACGAAAGTTGTGTTTTTCATATAGATCATAATTGTGTAAGGTATAATTTATTTATGTTAATATTAGGTGTTATTTTAAAATAGAGAAAAAACCATTAAAATATATATATATATATATATATATATATATATATATATATATATATATATATATATATATATATATATATATATATATATATATATATATATATATATATATATATATATATATATATATATATATATATATATATATATATATATATATATATATATATATATATATATATATATATATATATATTCTCTTATTATAAACTCTCCTATATTTTCAGTTATTTAAGAAAAAGTTCAATCAATTTAGTTATTTTATTTATTAATATTGATAAAATATGATTGATATATTAAATTACGTAATTTATTTAGAAAATATATTTGTTTTGAAAGCAAGTTGTTTTTTTATTCATGAATAATTTATATATATATATATATATATATATATATATATATATATATATATATATATACTATATATATATATATATATATATATATATATATATATATATATATATATATATATATATATATATATATATATATATATATATATATATATATATATATATATATATATTAATTAAATATAATAAATAATCATTTAATTATAATAATTATTTAAGGGGATATGAATATTGTTTTACAAAAGATATTATATTTAATTAAGTAATCATATTTAATAGATGTTATAAAATAAATAATTATATTTAAATAGTGGTTACAAAATAAATACTCATAAGTTGGAATAGATAAAACTCTCACAATTTCAATGTTATAAGGTTTTGTAAAATTAAATTTATAATTTATATTAATTCCAATTTTGTAGATATTTAATAATTTATTCAAAAGTAATTAATTATTAAAAATTATTATTCAAACGTATTAAATTACAAATGCTAAATTAATTTCTCTATATTTACTATCTCCGCTCAATTAATTTCTCGATTATTACAATTAAACACAATAAATTAAACATAACATAATAAAGAAATGAAAATTATATCTTCAATCATTCATACTCCCTCTCTTTATTTTAATATTATAATAAATTAATTATTCATTTTAATTTTTTATATATAAGAGTTATTTGAGAATAAAGAGTAAAATTTTAAAATTTATGTTTTCTCTTATTATATGCTTTCTAATCTTTGAACGTATTTAAAATTATAAAGTTAATAGATTTGATTAATTGATTTAATGATATTTCAAAAATATAATTTTTATATCGTGAACTTTATTCTTCATTAATCATTTTTACTAATTAGGATATATCATTCAACTTTCTCAACTTTTTTTAAATTCGGATAAAATGAGACGACAATATAAAATGTAAAAAAAAATATTTTAATTAAATTATTGATTAGAAGGGTGTATGAATGATTGTCTTTAATTATAAGGAAGGTGTGTGTTGTACCCCAAAATTTGCCCTCCCATATCCTTCAAGATTTGCTAAGATCATGCTTCAAAATCTCCCAAGGGTTGCACAGTCCAATTGCCTCCTAACACAATCAAAATTAGGGTTTTGGTTCTGGCAAAGAAGCTGAAGTTTCCAAGGGTCCAAACAAGTCCCACATGCCTATATACATTATCAAGCATCCATATGCCAAGTTTCAAGACTCACCAACATCAAATTGCACAGTCAAAAACCCTAAATGCTTCACAGTCAACTGCAGGGGCAAAATGGTCATTTGACAGTCAAAAGTCAAAAAATTTGGTCAACATCACTTTTTGAAGCCACAAACATCATTTGATCAATTCTTGATCATGATTCTCAAAGCATGGCTAAAAAAGTCTCAAGATGCAAAAGTTTCTATTTTTGGACAGCTGAAAAAGTCAACTGCAAATTGACCAGAGCATAACTTCCACATGATTTATCAGAAAAATTCCATAAAAAGCTCATTTTGAAGAGAATGACATTTCCTACAACTCATCTTCACACTTCAAGTCCAAGAAATGCTCTCACAAAAAGTTATCAATCTCAATATTATAGGTCATTTTCAAAAGTCAACAAAAAGGAACTTTAAGTCAAAGACCATAACTTGAGATTGGTAAATCAAAATGACATGGGACCAAATAAATTGGTTAGAGGACTTCAAGACCTTTCCAAAATGTCCAAGAACATGATCAAAGCTCACAAATTGAGTAAGATATGCCTTGTAGAAGTTGGGAAATTTTTGGGAATTTTGAAAAGTCAACTTTGCTTCAAATGCCTCAAAGTTGCTAATGGGCCTCAATTTCCTCCATGAATCATTACCCAAAGGCTATGCACGACCCATTAAGCTAAAAGGGAGTTATTTTCTTATTTTTAATTAATTAATTGAATTTTTAATCTTATTAATTCATTTAATTAAAATTAATTATGAGAAAAATACTAAATCATGTTTTTAAACCTTTTTATGCAGCAAATTCACTCATTATGAATCAAATATTTTGTGCATCATTCAAAAGGGAAAGATTCTATGCAATTGGCAATAGTTTCATGGCAAAAAGATTGAAATTGATATCATGGAAAATCAAATCTCCAAATCATCAATGCATGGATTATAGGCTGGTTTTCTTAACCTAATTCACTCACATACATAAGCACAAGTGAAACCTAATGCCTTAGACACAGAAGCTGCGCAGGAATCAAAGAACCACATTGCATTTTTTCACAAAAAACCTTGAAACTGTTTTCATAGCTACTGCACATTTGAAGGCCTAAAAGCTATTCCAATACATTGCTGGACGACCTAGGAAGCGTTTGCAATCAAAGCCAAGTCTCCAGACCTCCAGAAGTGGTAGAACGACATCACCCTGTTCATAAAATTTTTCATATTCGTGTTTGAATTTACATGCATTTTTCATACGTTTTAAATGTTGATTTACACTAACATGAACATTCTGAAGCTAATGGTACCCTTGAATTGAATTAAGAACGCCTGTGTCAAAAGATGCCATTAACGATCGCTAGGGTTTCAGAACTCCAGATTTGGGGCTTTACACATATGGTAAAATCAGGCCTTGAAACATATGCCAATGAAATCAGGACATCAAGACGAACTGAACAACCACCTCGCGCCCTTTTTATGTTTACTCATATGCTAATCGCTATTTTTGTGTATTACAGTTAGTGGGGGTTTAAAACCCCCGCTATTTGCTTTTAGTTACAGGAAAAAGATGAAGACGATGCATGCGTGTCTGGACATGGTTGGAGGGTTTGAATATTAACGCGTTTTTGTTTTGGTTCAGCATAATACTTGATTTTCATACATATTATTTCTATTCCATTATACTAACAAAGAAACGCGTTAGTTCAATTGGTTGGTGTGCTGTCCTACAGGCATTGGGACCTGGGTTCGATTCCCAGGTCCCCCATAATCTCAATAATTTTTGTCAAAACGTGTTCCAGCGTAGCACTGCATCCAAAGACCATCATGCATCCTCACCTGCTTGCTTGCCACGCGCCCAGGAAATCTCATTCAAAGGTCAGAATGTGGAGACCACCATGCACGCTGGTCAACCATTCCATACGTGATTCCAGAAAGTCCAAAGGGCCTTGCATTCTTGGGCCAAATTACTCACAATTAACCTCCTCTAGGGGCCTGATACCCCATGGTTTGCATTATTCTTGATTTTTATTTGATTTCTTTTAAATTCTTTTTAATGTTTAATTATTTCTTTTAATTCCCTAAAATAATTTCATAATAATAAAACCAGAAAAATCAAAACTAAAAATATGTTTATTTAATATTTAATTCATTAATATTTTTGTAAATAAATTTTTAATAATCAACTTAGTAAAATTAGGTTAAAATTTTAATGTTTTTCTTAAATAACTAAAATATGTAGAAATTAGGTTTTTAGCATTTTTATTCTTTTTCCTTAATAAACAATTTTTCCTTATTATCATTATTATTAATTATTAATTATTTTGTAAATACTCATGTAATTAAATAATTAGTATAAATTAGGTTAAAACTTTAATCTTTTTCTTTAATAATTAAAAATATTTAGAATTAGGGTTTCTTTTAATTTTAATTTTCTTTATTTCATAAATACCAAAAACCATAAAAAAACATTCCTTTTTTTATTTAATCATTAATTAACTTTTAATTTCAACTTAATTTCTTTAAAGGGTCCAATGCCCTCGAACACTCGATTCTAATTTCTTTTCACGCATTTATTCTTATTTTCCTTTTTTTATATTATGTAATTGCTCAAGCCTTGTAATAGTAATTAGGAATTTATTTACTTTCCGCATTTTTATTCAAAACGGGTCTTTGTTAATTTGGCGATGTATAGACCCGCGCCTTGTAATAGCGTAGGACTTTATTTTCCGCACTTAAATTTTCGCACCCCTTAACTGCTAAATTTTGCATGAAAGAATGAATGGCCCAAATAAAATCAAAACGTAGATCACCATAATGCATGACAAGATAAAACATAACTGAAAACAATACACAAATTCACACACCACTCTTAGGGTACGCCTCACTGTTGCCTTTCCCCTCGAAACGTGGTCGTCGAGTATAGGACGTTTTAGTAAGTCCTTATGTCCATAAACATGGAATAAGGGTAGCTTCTAAGGTGTCCTACTGTTGCTCTGGTGACCACACTGTCCCTAACAATCGAATTGACCCGAACACCTCCAACGGTGGTGCTACCTACCTCTCAATGGTGGGATGGCACTACCTTAAGGACATTTACACAGCCTAATTCCTTAGGGTAGGTAGATGACTCGTAGATACTTGATCTATTCAAAAACAAATCAAAACCTCTTTTCACACTGACACTTTTCAAAAAGCTTTCAAAATAATTTTTCAAACACTCTTGAGGACTGATACAAGAGTCGATCTGAAATCTTTAAATGAAACTTTTTTCAAACCCACTCACATTTTGAAAAGCAAACACTTTTGAAAACACAATGAGCAAGTATCTAAGAGCCCATGGATAACCATGGATAGAAAGGGTGCTAACACCTTCCCTTTCTATAAATCTACCTCCCGAACCGAGAAACTATCTCATAAGGAATTTTGCTGTGCTTTTGTCCTGTCCATGCTTGGAGAAAATAAAAGACGGTGGCGACTCGTGCTTTCCGCGACATTTCGCGAACCAGCGTTAAATAGTCAGTTCCAGATCCACCAATCACAGAACTGGCGACTCTGC
Source organism: Vicia faba (assembly GCA_948472305.1). Classification (NCBI taxonomy): domain Eukaryota; kingdom Viridiplantae; phylum Streptophyta; class Magnoliopsida; order Fabales; family Fabaceae; genus Vicia; species Vicia faba. The sequence goes on from OX451741.1 coordinate 106,723,409, forward strand.
TGGGGATCTGGAACTGATTGTTTAACGCTGGTTCGCGAAATGTCGCGGAAAGCACGAGTTGCCACCGTCTTTTATTTTCTCCAAGCATGGACAGGACAAAAGCACAGCAAAATTCCTTATGAGATAGTTTCTCGGTTTGGGAGGTAGATTTATAGAAAGGGAAGGTGTTAGCACCCTTTCTATCCATGGTTATCCATGGGCTCTTAGATACTTGCTCATTGTGTTTTCAAAAGTGTTTTCTTTTCAAAGTGTGAGTGGGTTTGAAAAAAGTTTCATTTAAAGATTTCAGATCGACTCTTGTATCAGTCCTCAAGAGTGTTTGAAAAATTGTTTTGAAAGCTTTTTGAAAAGTGTCAGTGTGAAAAGAGGTTTTGATTTGTTTTTAAATAGAGCAAGTATCTACGAGTCATCTACCTACCCTAAGGAATTAGGCTGTGTAAATGTCCTTAAGGTAGTGTCATTCCACCATTTAGAGGTAGGTAGCACCACCGTTGGAGGTGTTCGGGTCAATTCGAGTTAAGGGACATTGTGGTTACCAGAGCAACAGTTGGACACCTTAGAAGCTACCCCTATGCCATAGATCATGGACATAAGGACTTACTAAAACGTCCTATACTCGACGACCACGTTTCGAGGGGCAAGGCAACAGTGAGGCGTACCCTAAGAGTGGTGTGTGAATTTATGTGTTGTTCTCAGTTATGTTTTATCTTGATCATGCATTGTAGTGAGCTACGCTTTGATTTTATTTGGGCCATTCATTCTTTCATGCAAAATTTAGCAGTTTTAAGGGTGCGGAAATTAAAGTCCTACGCTATTACAAGGCGCGGGTCTATACATCGCCAAATTAACAAAGACCCGTTTTGAATAAAAATGCGGAAAATAAATAAGTTTCCTAATTACTATTACAAGGCTTGAGCAATTACATAATATTGGAAAGAAAATAAATATAAACGTGCGAAAAGGAATTAGAATCGAATGTTCGAGGGCGTTGGACCCTTTTAAAGAAATTAAATGAAATTAAAAATTAATTATTTATTTAATAAAGAAAGGGAGTTATTTTTTATGGTTTTTGGTATTTATGAAATAAAGAAAATTAATTCAAGTTAGAAGTTAAATAAAACCCTAGTTCTAAATTGTTTTTTATTATTTAAGAAAAATATTCAAGTTTTAACCTAATTTACACTAATTAATTAATTACATGTTTATTTACAAAATAATTAATAATTAATAATAATAAGAAAAAGAAATTATTTATTAAGAAAAAGATAAAAATGCTAAAAAACCTAATTTCTACATATTTTAGTTATTAAGAAAAACTTTAAATTTAAAACCTAATTTTACTAAATTGATTATTAAAGATTTATTTACAAAAATATTTAGTGAATTAAATGTTAATAACAATAAAACATTTTTTTGATTTTTTCTGTATTTTGTATTATGAAAATTAATTTTGTGAATTAAATAAAACAAAAAAAGCAATTAAAATAAAAAGAAGAAAAGGAAAAGAAATTAGAAAATATGATGCAAACCATGGGGGTGTCTGACCCAATCTGGGAGGTTTGTTGAAGCAATTAGGCCCATTGAATCAGGCCCTTTTTTACTTTTCCAGCGCTTGCGTGCAGAGTGTTTGACTAGCGTGTATGGTAGACAGCACATTCTGGCCTTTGGATTGACCTTCAGGGACACTTGGCAGGCGCAATCGTACGCGCACATGGTGGACCACTGGAGGAGAATTTCACCTAAACATGTTACAAACAAAATTATTGAGAAATATGGGGGACCTGGGAATCGAACCCAGGTCCCAGTACCTGCATGCCACTTCATCCACCAACCAAGCCAACGTGTTTATTTGTATGTATAATGGAACGTGATCAATATAATAGAAAAAACAATATTATGCTGGAATAACCAAAAAAATGCGCCAATATTTAAACCACCCAGTAATATCAAGCCACGCTAGCATCTTCTTCGTCTTCGTCCCTGTAACATAATCAAATAGCGGGGGTTTTAAACCCCCACTAAACAAGCCCAGGAAAAATAACGATTAGCGCATAAGCAAATATAAAAAGGGCGCGAGGTGGTCAAATGGTTCGTCTGGATGTCCTGGTTCCATTGGCATAGGTTTCAAGACCTAATTTTACCATATGTGTAAAGCCCCAAATCTGGAGTTCTGAAACCCTAGCGGTAATTGATTAATTAATTAATCAAGACATTAGAAAACATAAAGTAAAATAAAAATATAGACATTAAATTGAAATAACCTACCCGTCAAACAACAACTTCATCAAACAACAACTTGTTGATCTCTTGAGGAACTCTTGAGAGAAATAACTCTTGAGGGATCTCTTGAGGTAATTGTATAGGACTGTATTTTATTCAAAGGAATAATTTTCATTATTCTTTTAAATTTCCATGTTGTAGTAGCTATTTTTAAGTACTCTCTGTGTCAAATTGTACAACTCTTTCCACAAGCCGAAACCTGAAAATGATCATATTCAAATCGTTAATGACATGACTTTCATTTATAAATTTAGATATAACTTAAACGTAACAAATGATGTAAATCTCTAGCGCAATCGTGAAGAAAAATGTAACAATAATCAAGAAGAAATCCGATGGGTTTACAATTTGTGATGGATAATACATATTTATATCATAAAATTCATATAGAAAATGGCCTCTTAGATTCAGCCGAATACATGAATCAAGAATTGGAAAACAGAAAATTAGGTTATATAGTACTATAATTATTTTTTAAATATAGTACTATAGTTATTTCTTTTTTTTTTAAAATATGGTATTATAATACTATATTTATTTCTTTAAATATGAATTTTAACCTTTTATTTTTCTTTATTAAAAAAATATATAATATAAATGTCATTAAAATGTGAATTTTTTCTTTATTAAAATTTATTATATACTTATGACCTTTATCATAATTAGCTAATCATGTATTCAAATTAACTAAAACCTACCTTTCCAACTTTCTTAAAAATAAAACGACAATAAATAAGTAAAAAAACCATTCAATTAAAATCATCTTTAAGATATCAAAAAAACGTATGTAATTAGTCTTAATCAAGGTTAATATTAAAAATGACGAAAGTTGTGTTTTCCATATACATCATAATTGTGTAAGGTATAATTTATTTAGGTTAATATTAGGTGTTATTTTAAAATAGAGAAAAATCCATTAAAATATATATATGCTCTTATTATAAACTCTCAAATATTTTCAGGTATTTAAGAAAAAGTTCAATCAATTTAGTTATTTTATTTATTAATATTGAAAAAATATGATCGATATATTAAATTACATAATTTATTTAGAAAATATATTTGTTTTGAAAGCAAGTTGTTTTTTTATTCTTGAATAATAAAATTTTTATATTTATTAAATAAATATAATAAATAATCATTTAATTATAATAATGATTTAAAGGCATATGAATATTGTTTAACAAAAGATATTATTTTTAAATAAGTAATCATATTTAATTGTTGTTATAAAATAAATAATTATATTTAAATAGTGGTTACAAAACAAATACTCAAACGTTGGAATTGATAAAACTCTGACAATTTCAATGTTATATGGTTTTGTAAAATTGAATTTATAATTCATACTAATTCCAATTTTATAGATATTTAATAATTTACTTAAAAGTAATTTATTATTCAAACATATTAAATTACAAATACTAAATTAATTTCTCTGTATTTACTCTCTCCGCTCAATTAATTTCTCGGTTGTTACAATTAAAAATAATAAATTAAATACAACAAAATAAAGAAATGAAAATTCTATCTTCAATCATTCATACTCCCACTCTTTATTTTTTATTTTATATTAAATTAATTATTCATTTTAATTTTTTATATATAAGAATTATTTGAGAATAAAGAGTAAAATTTTAAAATTTATGTTTTCTCTTATTTTATGCTTTCTAATCTTTGAACGTATTTAAAATTATAAAGTTAATAGATTTGATTAATTGATTTTATGATATTTCAAAAATATCATCAATATATCGTGAACTTTATTCTTCATTAATCATTTTTACTAATTAGGATATATCATTAAATTTCCTCAACTTTTTTTTAAATTCAGATAAAATGAGACGACAATATAAACTATAAAAAAATTTTAATTAAATTAGTGATTCGAAGGGTGTATGAATGATTGTCTTTAATTATAATCTATTTTTTTTGTTAAACTATATTTTTTTAAATCTTGAATGCAATCTTTTGTTGAACGACAGAAGAATCGATTTTCTCATATATTTTACTCTTTGGCAATTTCACACACTTTATTTTCCTACTAATCATCCTTTTCTAATTCTATAAAGCATGAACCATTCTCATAAATCCATAAAGCCATAAGTCTGCAAAACCATTCTATCAATTTTCTTGTAACAAAATAAAAGTATTCTTGCAATATATATTTGAAGCAATTAGAGCTACCACCATTAACTATTTCCAATTTATTATGTTCAACCAATAATAAAGTCTCAACATCATTGTTATCCAAATAAACTGATTTCTTAAGAAGATCCTAACCTAAATAGTTGGATTAACTTATCATGTGATTCAAATTTAGCTGAAACAACTCTCTCAAACCTTTAATTCTTCTTCATAAACAACAACAAAAAAATGTGTAATTTCAGCATTCTCCTTACCCACCCGTAATGAAATTAATCAAGGTCCTTAGTCACGATAATTAAGTAATGTCACGGTAATTAAGTAATCAAGACATTAGAAAATATAAAATAAAATAAAAATATAGACATTAAATTGAAATCACCTACCCGTCAAACAACAGCTTCATCAAACAACTGCATTTTATTCAAAGGAATAATTGTCAGTATTCTTTTAAATTGCCATGTTGTAGTAGCTATTTTTAAGTACTCTCTGTGTCAAATTGTACAACTCTTTTCACAAGGTAAAACCTGAAAATGGTCATATTCAAATTGTTAATGACATGACTTTCATTTATAAATTCAGATATAACTTATATGTAACAAATGATGCAAATCTCTAGCGCAGTCGTGAAGAAAACTGTAACAATTCTCAAAAAGAAATCTGATGGGTTTACCATTTGTGATGGATAATACGTATTTATATCCACAAAATTCATATAGAAAATGGCATCTTAGATCCAGTCGAATATATGAATCAAGAATTGGGAAACAGAAAAATTAGGTTATATAGTACTATAATTATTTTTTAAATATAGTACTATATTTATTTATTTTTTTTAAATATATTATTATAGTACTATATTTATTTCTTTAAATATGAATTTTACCCTTTTATTTTTCTTTATTCATAAAAAATATAATATAAATGTCATTAAAATGTGAATTTTTTCTTTATTACAATTTATTATTAACTTATGACATTTATGATAATTAGCTAATCATGTATACAAATTAACTAAAACTCTACCTTTCCATACTTATTAGAAATATAAGGACAATAAATAAAAATAAAAACCATTCAATTAAAATGATCTTTAAGATATCAAAAAATGTATGTAATTAGTCTTAATCAAGGTTAATATTAAAAATGACGAAAGTTGTGTTTTTCATATCCATCGTAATTGTGTAAGGTATAATTTATTTATGTTTATATTAGGTGTTATTTTTTAATAGAGAAAAAACCATTAAAATATATATATGCTCTTATTATAAACTCTCAAATATTTTCAGGTATTTAAGAAAAAGTTCAATCAATGTAGTTATTTTATTTATTAATATTAAAAAAATATGATCGATATATTAAATTACATGTTTTGAAAGTAAGTTGTTTTTTTATTCATTATTAATAAAATAATTATGTATATTAATTAAATATAATAAATAATCATTTAATTATAATAATGCTTTAAGGGGATATGAATATTGTTTTACAAAACATATTATATTTAAATAAGTAATCATATTTAATAGTTGTTATAAAATAAATAATTATATTTAAATAGTGGTTACTAAATAAATACTCAGACGTTGGAATTGATAAAACTCTCACAATTTCAATGTTATATGGTTTTGTAAAATTGAATTTATAATTCATACTAATTCCAATTTTATAGATATTTAATAATTTATTCAAAAGTAATTAATTATTTAAAATTTATATTTAAACATATTAAATTACAAATTCTAAATTAATTCCTCTGTATTTTATCTCTCTGCTCAATTAATTTCTCAATTATTACAATTAAACAGAATAAATTAAACACAACAAAATAAAGAAATGAAAATTCTATCTTCAATCATTCATACTCCCTCTCTTTATTTTTAATATTACAGTAAATTAATTATTCATTTTAATTTCTTATATACAAGAGTTATATGAGAATAAAGAGTAAAATTTTCAATTTATGTTTTCTCTTGTTATATGCTTTCTAATCTTTGAACGTATATCATGAACTTTATTCTTCATTAATCATTTTTACTAATTAGGATATATCATTCAATTTCCTCAACTTTTTTTAAATTCAGATAAAATGAGAACAAAAAATTTAAAAACTAAATTAGTGTTTAGAAGGGTATATGAGTGATTGTCTTTAATTATAATCTATTTTTTTCTTAAACTATCTTTTGGCAATTTCACACACTTTTCTTTTAAAAAATATCCATTTTCCTACTAATCAGCCTTTTCTAATTCTATAAATCATGAACCATTCTCCTAATTCTATAAAGCCATAAGCCCACAAAACCATTCTATTAAGTTTCCTGTAACAAAATAAAAGTATTCTTACAATATCAATTTGAAGCAATTAAAGCTAGCACCATTAACTATTTCCAAAGTCTCATAAACTAATTTCTTAAGAAGATCCTAATCTAAATAGTTGGATTAAGTTATCATGTGATCCAAATTTAGCAGAAACAACTCTCTCAAACCTTCAATTCTTCTTCATAAACAACAACAAAAATGTGTAGCATTCTCCTTACCCACCCGTAATGAAATTAATCAAGGTCCTTAGTCACGGTAATTAAGTAATCAAGATATTAGAAAACATAAAATAAAATAAAAATATAGACATTAAATTGAAATCACCTATCCGTCAAAGGACTGCGTTTTATTCAAAGGAATAATTGTTAGTATTCTTTTAAATTGCCATGTTGTAGTAGCTATTTTTAAGTACTCTATGTGTCAGTACAACCTGAAAATGGTCATATTCAAATTGTTAATAACATGACTTTCATTTATAAATTCAGATATAACTTATACGTAACAAATGATATAAATCTCTAGCGCAATCGTGATGAAAACTGTAACAATTATCAAGAAATCTGATGGGTTTACAATTTGTGATGGATAATACGTATTTATATCCATAAACAGAAAAATTAGGTTATATAGTACTATAATTATTTTTTAAAAATAGTACTATAGTTATTTCTTTTTTTTTAAATATATTATTATAGTACTATATTTATTTCTTTAAATATGAATTTTAACCTATTATTTTTCTTTATTCATAAAAAATATAATATAAATGTCATTAAAATGTGAATTTTTTCTTTATTACAATTTATTATATACTTATGACCTTTATGATAACTAGCTAATAATGTATAAACTCTACCTTTCCATACTTATTAGAAATAGAAGGACATTAAATATAATCAAAGTTAATATTAAAAATGACGAAAGTTGTGTTTTTTCATATAGGGTGTAAGGTATAATTTATTTATGTTAATATTAGGTGTTATTTTAAAATAGAGAAAGAACCATTAATATATATATACTTTTATTATAAACTCTAGAATATTTTCACATATTTAAGAAATATGATTGTTATATTAAATTACCTAATTTAATTGGAAAATATATTTGTTTTGAAAGCAAATTGTTTTATCATTTAAGAATAGTAAGTTTTTTATATATATTAATTAAATATAATAAATAATCATTTAAGTATAAGAATGATTTAAGGGGATATGAATATTTTTTTACAAAAATTATTAAATACTACACCTATTACATATATCATTTTTAATAGTTGTTATAAAATAAATAATTATATTCAAATAGTGGTTACAAAGTAAATACTTATATGTTGGAATTGAAAAAACTCTCTCAACTACAATGTTATATGGTTTTGTAAAATTGAATTTATAATTCATAATAATTCCAATTTTATAGATATTTAATAATTTATTTAAAAGAAATTAATTTTTTAAAGTTTGTTATTCAATCATATTAAAATTTGTATCTCTCTGTATTTACTCTCTCCACTCAATTAATTTCTCAATTATTACAATTAGACACAATAAATTAAAGAAACAAAAATTATATCTTCAATCATTCATACTCTCTCTATTTTTAATATTATAATAAATTAATTATTAATTTTAAATTTTTATATATAAGAGTTATTTGAGAATATAGAGTAAAATTTTAAATTTTATGTTTTCTTTAAATACAGATATAATGTGACCTTTTGGTTATCAGGGATGTGATGAGTAATCAAGATGAAAATATAAAATGTAAAAAGATGACACTATAAAATGTAATAAAAAAATTGTTTAATTAAATTACTGATTATAAGGGTGTATGAGTGATTGTCTTTAATTATAATTTATTTATTTCTTAAACTATCTTTTCTTAAATCTTGAATGGGATCTTTTGATGAATGAAAGAAGAATGTATTTTCTCATATATTTCTCTTTGGCTATTTCACACACTTTCTCTAAAAAAAATCAATTTTTCCTACTAATCATCCCTTTCTAATTCTAATTCTATAAAGCCATTCTCCTAATTCCATAAAGCCATAAGCCCACAAAATCATTCTATTAGCGATCTTATTAACTATTTCCAATTTTTTATGTTTGAGATCAATCAAAAATGTCATTGTTATCCAAATAAACTAATTTCTTAAGAAGATCTCAACCTAAAAAGTTGGATTAAGTTATCATGTGATCTAAATTTAGCATAAACAACTCTCCCATTCCTTTAATTATTTTATTCAAAGGTATAATTGTCACTATTATTTTAAGATTAGATTGACATGTTGTAGTAGCTATTTTTCAATATTTTGTTTCCACAGAGTGAAACCTAAAAATGTTCCTATTCAAATTATTAATGACATGACTTTCATTTATAAATTCAGATATAACTTATACGTAAAAAATGATGTAAATCTCTAGTGCAGTCATGAAGAACAATTCTAACAATTATCATGAAGAAATCCTATGGATTTTTAGATCTAACCGAATACATAAATCAAGAATTGGAAAACGGAAAACTTTGGTTAAACTTTGGTTATATATTACTATAATTATTTTTAAAATATAGTATTATAGTTATTTCTTTTATTTAAATATAGTATTATAGTACTATAGTTATTTCTTTAAATATGAATTTTAACCTATTATTTTTCTTTATTCATAAAAAATATAATATAAATGTCATTAAAATGTAATTTTTTCTTAATTACAATTTATTATATACTTATGACTTAGAGAATCATTTATACAATTCAACTAGAACTCTACCTTTCCATACTTATTAAAAATAGAAGGACAATAAATAAAAATCAAAAGCATTCAATTAAAATGATCTTTTAAGATATAAAAAAAAAATAGTATCTAATTAGTCTTAATCAAGGTTAATATTAAAAATGAGTACAAAATAAAAGTTCTGTTTTTCATATACATCATAACTGTGTGGGGTATAATTTATTTATGTTAATATTAGGTGTTAATATTAGGTGTTAATATATATATATATATATATATATATATATATATATATATATATATATATATATATATATATATATATATATATATATATATATATATATATATATATATATATGCTTTTATTATAAACTCTCGAATATTTTCACGTATTTAAGAAAAAGTTCAATCAATAGAATTATTTTATTTATTAATATTGAAAAAATATGATTGATATATTAAATTACTTAATTTAATTGGAAAATATATTTGTTTTGAAAGAAAATTGTTTTATTATTTAAGAATAGTAAAATTTTTATATATATTAATTAAATATAATAATAATCATTTAAATATAAGAATGATTTAAGGGGATATGAATATTTTTTTACAAAAATTATTAAATACTAAACCTATTACATATATCATTTTTAATAGTTGTTATAAAATAAATAATTATATTCAAATAGTGGTTACAAAATAAATACTTATATGTATGAATTGACAAAACTCTCCCAACTACAATGTTATATGTTTTGTAAAATTGAATTTATAATTCATACTAATTCCAATTTTATAGATATTTAATAATTTATTTAAAAGAAATTAATTTTTTAAAATTTGTTATTCAAACATATTAAAGTTTGTATCTCTCTGTATTTACTCTCTCCACTCAATTAATTTCTCAATTATTACAATTAGACACAATAAATTAAAGAAACAAAAATTATATCTTCAATCATTCATACTCTCTCTATTTTTAATATTATAATAAATTAATTATTAATTTTAATTTTTTATATATAAGAGTTATTTGAGAATAGAGAGTAAAATTTTAAAATTTATGTTTTCTTTAAATACAGATATAATGTGACCTTTTGGTTACCATTGGGATGTGATGAGTAATCAAGATGAAAATATAAAATGTAAAAAGATGACTCTATAAAATGTATTAAAAAAATTATTTAATTAAATTACTGATTAGAAGGGTGTATGAATGATTGTCTTTAATTATAATCTATTTATTTTTTAAACTATCTTTTCTTAAATCTTGAATGAGATCTTTTGATGAACGAAAGAAGAATGTATTTTCTCATATATTTCTCTTAGGCTATTTCAGACACTTTTCTCTAAAAAAAATCAATTTTTTCTACTAATCATCCCTTTCTAATTCTATAAAGCATGAGCCATTCTACTGATCCATAAAGTCATAAGCCCACAAAATCATTCTATTAATTTTCTTATAATAAAATAAAAGTTTTATTGCAATATCAATTTGAAGAATTTAAAGCTACCTTGATTAACTATTTCCAATTTTTTATGTTTGAGATCAACCAAAAATATCATTGTTATACAAATAAACTAATTTCTTACGAAGATCCCAACCTAAAAAGTTGGATTAAATTATCATGTGATATAAATTTAGCAGAAACAACTCTCCCAAACCTTCAATTCTTCTTCATAAACAACCAAAAAAAACCACTTGTAATAAACATGTGATATCCTGTTCAAGCTGCCAACAATATTGAGAATCAAAATGTTGTTATAAAGGGTGTTGTGGTGAAAACCCAGCCTCAGAATCAAGATGTAGTTGTAGATGGTATTTTGATGCAAAACCATCATCAAATTCAAGATGTCCCTGTGGAGGGTGTTGCGTTTAGACTAATGAGAGCTCCCAGGATGAGGAGGAGAAGAAGAAGAAGGTTGAGAAGGCAAATGATGATTGTTTTTTCAATTTTGATGATGATGAGGAAGATGACTATGATTGGTCAAACTTTATCTTAGCGAGAGGATTTATATTTGATTACATGTAATAAAAGTCTTATGCAATGAGGTTTTAATTTTCTTAACTCTCTTAAGGTTATCAACTTAAACATTCAACTTAACGTATCATCTTAAACTACAAAATATATAAAACAAATTATTGTAACTGAAAATTATTACGATGAATTTACTCGTAAGAATCATATGATAGTTGCATATTCCTATCAAGTTCACTGCATCTTCGACTATTACATTTCATAACAAAGTAAATATTAATCATAAAGGATATAAGAAAACATAACATTTTCAAATTTCAAACCCTAATTCAACTATTACATTTTATAACAAAGTAAACATTAAACATAAAGGAGATAAGAAAACATAACATTCTCAAATTTCTATAAAATCTCTCTGACTCCAGTTTAATCTTCAAATTCTTGTTCTTAGTTTTTGAATTTGTATACATAACCTTCAAATACCCAACATGTTTCAACTTTGTCATCAAACTACTCTCATCTTCCAATATTTGTTCATCATCCCATATAAATAAATTACATGTTTCACCACTCCACCAGTTTAGACATCTCTAAAAAGTCTTCCTTTATTTTGACCCCTCTTGCATTGGTACGAAACCAGATCGAGATTTTACACCTTTAGATGAGTTACACTTCAAATACAACATTAAGATGGAACTAGACAACAATAATGAGTGTGGTGTTAGGGTTGTTTTCTTCTTCCCGACGATGTCGATGGTATTAATATTAGGGTTGTTTCTTTTATCGGTGTAAGAATGGGTACTTAGTGTTTAAGATGTATATATATATATATATATATATATATATATATATATATATATATATATATATATATATATATATATATATATATATATATATAAAATTGAAAAGGCGTGCATTAACGTAAAAGGGATAAACTATTTGAGGGAACTGAGGATCAAACCCAGGAAAGTTGGACTGTATCGCCACGGTTATGGATGAAGGAAAATTATCATCCAAAACATAGCGGAAATTAAAATTTTCCTTTAGTGATCCTCACGAGTGGGCATGGTCAGTGATAGAAAATATTACCTCTTGTGGCAATTCATACTTTTGATGTTGTGATCACGAGCGTTGATGAAGAACAACGCCTCTACTCACTCAACATGAACAGATCGCTTCCGGTTACAGTGCTAGCCGCTTATGAATGAAAACATTGATTGAGAAAGTGAGAGAAAACACAACTAGGATTTCAAGACCAAATATTCATCAACTGAAAATTCTTCAGCTCAATGATTCTATTTATAGAACCACTTGTGTGGGCTACAAGCTAAAAGCCCAATTAAGGTTGCAAGCTAAAAGCCCAATTAAGCTTATGGACATCATACCTTATGATGTACCGTATATCACTTAAGCGCATGGTACCTTACCATATTCCATATTCCACTTAAGTGTATCATACCTTACGATGTTATACAATTCTCTTAAGTGCATCATACCTTACGAAGTTCCTTATTTACTCTATCTCTCATCAACTAGTCCTTGTGTGCGTGACCTTGTAGGTTTTCGCGACGTTGGAAATTATATCAAATCACATATTTAACATAATATAAAGTGAGTGGTATTTAGCAACACATCACTGCTACCCAAGTCACGAAAATGTCATGTGATTTGAAAAAACCTTTCCGTGATGATATTTGTGTGCAATGACCCTTTTGATCTTATGTCTATATTGAACACAAGGCATAGAACGTGTCACCCTTGTCCAATTCAATATTGAGCCCTTCGACACTTATCATGTTATGAATAATGGGAAAATTCTATCTAGGTCACTCATGTCCCTAAGCATTCTTTCTGAAGTACCATCAGCTTTCTTTATGGTCATTCAGTCACATATAACGTTTGATCATCAATAAAGTACTGAACTTTACATCTAGGGTCCATAGTGGTTTCAGGTCGAAGGGTGGTATACACTATTATTACCATGAGAATAACTTATGACACATTGCATAACATTCTATTTAGTATTTTCATAGCAGGTCAATCCGGTATAAATATTACTCATAATATTCATACCTATGTCAAGACTTGATAACTCCTTATCCATGATCCATGAGATGTTGTCATCAGTCTATCTACATAATAATCCCAATGCTTTAATGTTATCCCACTTCACAATAAAGCTCGACTACAGATACTTTAAGAATATTGTACTTATGTTTAATAGGATCTCATGATTAAGTCACACTTAACATTTCATTAAATAGACCAACTATTCTAGGGACTTTATTATTTTGGAAAAGCAAACATAATAAATAAATGCATTTTATTATTAATAAATAATTCAATACAAGTAACAAAACTATTGGCCTCTAGGGCTTACACCAACAATCTCCCACTAGCACTAGAGGAAATCAAGCATACCCCTAATACTCATAGACCTAGTATGTCCATCATTCTTCTACTGCGCAAGAAGCTTTGTTAGTGGGTCAGCAACATTGTCAATTGTAGATACTCTGCATATCTTCACATATCCTCGACCGATTATCTCTCGAATGATTGTTTAATTAAATTAGTGACTAGAAGTGTGTATGAATGAATGTCTTTAATTATAATCTATTTTTTATTAAACTATCTTTTCTTAAATCTTGAATGCAATCTTTTGTGGAACGATGGAAGAATCGATTTTCTCATATATTTCTCTTTGGCAATTTCACACACTTTTCTCTTAAAAAATATCAATTTTCTTACTAATCATCCTTTTCTGATTCTATAAAGCATGAACCATTATCCTAATTCTATAAAGTCATAAGCCCACAAAACCATTCTATTAATTTCCCTTTAACAAAATAAAGTATTCTTGCAATACCAATTTGAAGCAATTAAAGCTATCACCATTAACTATTTTCAGTTTTTTATTTTTGAGATCAACCAAAAATAAAGTCTCTAACATCATTGTTATCCAAATAAACTAATTTCTTAAGAAGATCCCAATCTAAAAAGTTGGAATAAGTTATCATGTGATCCAAATTTATAAGAAACAACTCTCTCAAACCTTCAATTCTTCTTCATAAACAACCAAAAAATGTGTAATTTCAGCATTCTCCTTACCCACTAATGAAATTAATCAAGGTTCTTAGTCACAGCAATTAAGTAATCAAGACATTAGAAAACATAAAAAATAACTATAATACTATAATACTATATTTATAAAAAAAAGAAATAACTATAATACTATATTTTAAAAACAATTATAGTATTATATAACCTAATTTTTCTATTTCTCAATTCTTGATTCATGTATTCGGCTAGATCTAACAGGCCATTTTCCATATGAATTTCATCGATATAAATACGTATTATCCATCACAAATTGTAAATCCAACGGATTTCTTCTTGATAATTGTTACAGCTGTTCTTCATAATTCACGACTGCGCTAGAGATTTACATCATTTGTTACGTATAAGTTATATCCCTGAAGAGATCAACAAGCTATTGTTTGGTGAAGTTGTTGTTTGATGGGTAGGTGATTTCAATTTAATGTCTATATTTTTATTTTATTTTATGTTTTCTAATGTCTTGATTACTTAATTGTCGTGACTTAAATTTACATCACATGATAACTTAATCCAACTTTTTAAGTTGGGATCTTCTTAAGAAATTAGTTTATTTGGATAACAATGTGTTGAGATTTTATTTTTGGTTGATCTCAAACATAAAAAATTGGAAATAGTTAATGGTGGTAGCTTTAATTGCTTCAAATTGATATTGCAAGAATACTTTTATTTTGTTATAGGGAAATTAGTAGAATGGTTTTGTGGGTGTATGGCTTTATGGAATTAGTTGAATGGTTCATGCTTTATGGAATTAGAAAAGGGTGATTAGTAGGAAAATTGATATTTTTTAAAGAGAAAAGTGTGTGAAATTGCTAAAGAGAAATATATGAGAAAATCGATTCTTCTTTTGTTCAACAAAAGATCACATTCAAGATTTAAGAAAAGATAGTTTAAGAAAAAATAGATTATAATTAAAGACAATCATTTATACACCCTTCTAATCACTAATTTAATTAAATAATTTTTTTTAAAATTTTATATTGTCGTCTTGATTACTCATCACATCCAATCGGTAACCAAAAGGTCACACTTTATCTGTATTTAAAAAAAAAGTTAAGGCATTGAATGATATATCCTAATTAATAAAAATGATTAATGAAGAATAAAGTTCACGTTAAACAAATGATATTTTTGAAATATCATTAAATCGATTAATCAAATCTATTAACTTTAGAATTTTAAATACGTGCAAAGATTAGAAAGCATATAATGAGAGAAAACATAAATTTTAAAATTTTATTCTCTATTCTCAAATAACTCTTATATATAAAAAATTAAAATGAAGAATTAATTTATTATAATATTAAAAATAGAGAGAGGGAGTATGAATGATTGAAGATATAATTTTCATTTCTTTAATTTGTTGTATTTAATTGTATTAATCGGGAAATTAATTGAGCGGAGAGAGTAAATAGAGAGAGTTACAGAGAAATTAATTTATCATTTGTAATTTAATACGTTTGAAAAATAAATTTTAAATAATTAATTACTTTTAAATAAATTATTAAATATCTATAAAATTGGAATTAGTATGAATTGTAAATTCAATTTTACATAACCATATAACATTGGAATTGTGAGTGTTTTATCAATTCCAACGTATGAGTATTTATTTTGTAACCACTATTTAAATGTAATTATTTATTTTATAACAACTATTAAATATAATTACTTATTTAAATATAATATCTTTTTGTAAAAAATTGTTTTCATATCCCCTTAAATCATTTTTATAATTAAATGATTATTTATTATATTCAATTAATATATATTTATATTTTATTATTCTTGAATAATAAAATAACTTGCTTTCAAAACAAATATATTTTCTAAATAAATTAGGTAATTTAATATATTGTTCATATTTTCAATATTAATAAGTAAAATAATTAAATTGATTGAACTTTTTCTTAAATGCGTGAAAATATTCGAGAGTTTATAAAAAGAGCATATATATGTATCTTAAAGGTTTTCTCTCTATTTTAAAATAACACCTAATATTAACATAAATAAATTATACCTCACCCAATTATTTTTTTTATGAAAAATACAACTTTCATTTGTACTCATTTTTAATATTGACCTCGATTCAGACTAATTACATACGTTTTTATTTATATCTTAAAGATCATTTTAATTGAATGCTTTTGATTTTTATTTATTGTCCTTCTATTTTCAATAAGTATGGAAAGGTAGAGTTTTAGTTAATTTGTATACATGATTAGCTAATTATCATAAAGGTCATAAGTATATAATAAATTGTAATTAAGAAATAAATTCACATTTTAATGACATTTATATTATATTTTTTATGAATAAAGAAAATAACTATAGTACTATAATACTATATTTTAAAAATAATTATAGAACTATATAACCTACTTTATTTATTGACATCTTAGAGTTTTAATCACATTTAATCAAATAACTATAGTACTATAATACTATATTTAAATAAATAAAAAGAAATAACTATAGTACTATATTTAAAAATAATTATAGAACTATATAACCTACTTTTTCTGTTTCCCAATTCTTGATTCATGTATTCAGCTGGATCTAAGAGGTCATTTTCCATATGAATTTTGTGGAGATAAACTCTATTATCCATCACAAATTGTAAGCTCATCATATTTTTTCTTGATAATTATTACAGTTGTTCTTCACGATTCACGATTGCGTTAGAGATTTACATCATTTTTCATGTATAAGTTATATCTGAATTTATAAATGAAAGTGATGTCATTAACGATTTGAATAGGATCATTTCCATGTTTCACTTTGTGGAAAGAGTTGTACAATTTGACATAGAGAGTACCTAAAAATAGCTACTACAACATGACAATCTTAAAAGAATAGTGATAATTATACCTTTAAATAAAATATAGTCATATACTATTCCGTCAAGAGTTCCCTCAAGAGTTGAACCAGCTGTTGTTTGATGAAGTTGTTGTTTGATTGGTAGGTGATTTAATTTTAATGTCTATATTTTTATATTATTTATTTTATGTTTTGTTTGATGAAGTTGTTGTTTGATTGGTAGGTGATTTAATTTTAATGTCTATATTTTTATATTATTTATTTTATGTTTTCTAATATCTTTTACTTAATTACCGTGACTAAATTACACATTTTTTGGTTGTTTACAAAGAAGAATTGAAGGTTTGGAAGAGTTGTTTTTACTAAATTTTGATCACTTGTTAGTTTGGGATCTTCTTAAGAAATTAGTTTATTTGGATAAAAATGATCTTGTTGAGACTTTATTTTTGGTTCATCTCAAACATAAAAAATTGGAAATAGTTAATGATTAGTAACTTTAAAGCTAATTCAATTTGAAGAAATTAAAGCTACCACCATTAACTATTTCCAATTTTATATGTTTGAGATCAACCAAAAATAAAGTCTTAATATCATTGTTATCCAAATAAACTAATTTCTTAAGAAGATACTAACCTAAAAATTTGAATTAAGTTATCATGTGATCCAAATTATTAGAAACAACTCTCTCAAACAAAAAAAAGTGTAATTTCGGCATTCTCCTTACCCACCCGTAATGAAATTAATCAATGGGGAACTGTATAAGACTGCATTTTATTCAAAGGTATAATTGTCACTATTCATTTATATTTCCATGTTCTAGTATCTCTAGCGCAGTCGTGAAGAAAACTGTAACAATTATCAAGAAGAAATCGGATGGGTTTACAATTTGTAATAGGTAATACGTATTTATATCCAAAAAATTCATATAGAAAATAGCCTATTAGATCCAGCCGAATACATGAATCAAGAATTGGGAAACAGAAAAATTAGGTTATATAGTACTATAATTATTTTTTTAAATATAGTACTATAGTTATTTATTTATTTTTAAATATAGTATTATAGTACTAAATTTATTTCTTTAAATATGAATTTTAACCTATTATTTTTATTTATTCATAAAAAATATAATATAAATGTCATTAAAATATGAGTTTTTTCTTTATTACAATTATTAACTAAAACTCTACCTTTCCATACTTATTAGAAATAGAAGGACAATAAATATAAATAAAAACCATTCAATTAAAATGATCTTTAAGATATCAAAAAAACGTATGTAATTAGTCTTAATCAAGGTTAATATTAAAAATGACGAAAGTTGTGTTTTTCATATACATCATAATTGTGTAAGCTATAAATTATTTATGTTAATATTAGGTGTTATTTTAAAAATAGAGAAAAAACCACACACACATATATATATATATATATATATATATATATATATATATATATATATATATATATATATATATATATATGCTCTTATTATAAACTATCAAATATTTTCAGGTATTTAAGAAAAAGTTCAATCAATTTAGTTATTTTATTTATTAATATTGATAAAATATGATCGATATATTAAATTACATAATTTATTTAGAAAATATATTTGTTTTGAAAGCAAGTTGTTTTTTTATTCATGAATAATAATTTTTTTATATATATTAGTTAAGTACAATAAATAATCATTTAATTATAATAATGATTTAAGGGGATATGAATATTATAATAATCATTTAATTATAATTCATACTAATTCCAATTTTATAGATATTTAATAATTTATTTAAAAGTAATTAATTATTTTAAAATTTATTATTCCAACATATTAAATTACAAATGTTAAATTAATTTTTCTGTATTTACTCTCTCCGCTCAATTAATTTCTCGATTATTACAATTAAACACAATAAATTAAACACAACAAAATAAATAAATGAAAATTATATCTTCAATCATTCATACTCCCTCTATTTATTTTTTATATTATAATAAATTAATTACTCATTTTAATTTTTTATATATAAGAGTTATTTGAGAATAAAGAGTAAAATTTTAAAATTTATGTTATCTCTTATTATATATTATATGCTTTCTAATCTTTGAACGTATTTAAAATTATAAAGTTAATAGATTTGGTTAATTGATTTAATGATATTTCAAAAATATCATTTGTATATCTTGAACGTTATTCCTCATTAATCATTTTTAATGATTAGGATATATCATTCAATTTCCTCAACTTTTTTTAAATTCGGATAAAATGAGACGACAATATAAAATGTAAAAAAGTAATTAAATTAGTGATTAGAAGGGTGTACGATGATTGTATTTAATTATAATCTTTTTTTTCTTAAACTATCTTTTCTTAAATCTTGAATGCAATCTTTTGTCGAACGAAAGAAAAACGATTTTCTCATATATTTCTCTTAAGACAATTTCACACACTTTTCTCTTAAAAAATATCAGCCCAGAAAACCATTCTAAGATTCTAACCTAAAAAGTTGGATTAAGTTATCATGTGATCCAAATTTAGCTGAAACAACAAAAAAAAGTGTAATTTCGGCATTCTCCTTAACCATCCGTAATGAAATTAATCAAGCTCCTTAGTCACGGTAATAGTCACGGTAATTAAGTAATCAAGACATTAGAAAACATAAAATAAAATAAAAATATAGACATTAAATTGAAACACATATCCGTCAAACAACAGCTTCATCAAACAAACTTGTTGATCTCTTGAGGGAACTCCTGAGGAAAATAACTCTTGAGGGAACTCTTGAGGTAATTGTATAGGACTTCGTTTTATTCAAAGTTATAATTGTCACTATTATTTTAAGATTTCCATGTTGTAGTAGCTATTTTTTATGTACTCTGTCTCAAATTGTATAACTCTTTCCACGAGGTGAAACATGAAAATAGTCCTATTAAAACTGTACCACAAGGTGAAATCTGAAAATAGTCCTATTAAAATTGTACCAATTACCAAGAAGAAATTCGATGGGTTTACAATTTCTTATGGATAAAACCTATTTATATCCACAAGATTCATATAGAAAATGGCCTCTTAGATCCAGTCGAATACATGAATCAAAAATTGGGAAACAGAAAAATTAGGTTATATAATACTATAATTATTTTTTAAATATATTACTATAGTTATTTATTTATTTTAAATATAGTACTATAGTTATTTATTTTTTTTAAATATAGTATTATAGTACTATATTCATTTTTTTAAATATTAATTTTAATCTATTATTTTTCTTTATTCATAAAAAATATAATATAAATGTCATTAAAATGTGAATTTTTTCTTTATCACAATTTATTATATACTTATGACCTTTATGATAATTAGCTAATCATGTATACAAATTAACTAAAACTCTACATTTCCCTACTTATTAGAAATAAAAGGAAAATAAATAAAAATAAAAACCATTCAATTAAAATGATCTTTAAGATATAAAAAAAAAACGTATGCAATTAGTCTTAATCAAGGTTAATATTAAAAATGAGGAAAGTTGTGTTTTTCATATACATCATAATTGTGTAAGGTATAATTTATTTATGTTAATATTAGGTGTTATTTTTAAATAGAGGAAAAACCATTAAAATATATATATATGCTCTTATTTTAAACTCTTATATATTTTCAGGTATTTAAGAAAAAGTTCAATCAATTTAGTTATTTTATATATTAATATTTAAAAAATATGATTGATATATTAAATTACATAGTTTATTTAGAAATATATTTGTTTTGAAAGCAAGTAGTTTTTTTATTCATGAATAATAAATTTTTTATATATATATTAATTAAATATAATAAATAATCATTTAATTATAATAATGATTTAAGGGGATATGAATATTGTTTGACAAAAGATATTATATTTAAATAAGTCATCATATTTAATAGTTGTTATAAAATAAATAATTATATTTAAATAGTGGTTATAAAATAACGTTGGAATTGATAAATCTCTCACAATTTCAATGTTACATGGTTTTGTAAAATTGAATTTATAATTCATACTAATTCTAATTTTATAGATATTTAATAATTTATTTAAAAGTAATTAATTATTTAAAATTTATTATTCAAACCTATTAAATTACAAATGCTAAATTAATTTCTCTATATTTACTCTCTCTGCTCAATTAATTTCTCGATTATTATAATTAAACACAATAAATTAAACAAAACAAAATAAAGAAATGAAAATTCTATCTTCAATCATTCATACTGCCTCTCTTTATATTTAATATTATAATAAATTAAATATTCATTTTAATTTTTTATATATAAGAGTTATTTGAGAATAAAGAATAAAATTTTAAAATTTATGTTTTCTCTTATTTTATGCTTTCTTATCTTTGAACGTATTTAAAATTATAAAGTTAATAGATTTGATTAATTGATTTAATGATATTTCAAAAATATCATTTGTATATCGTGAACTTTATTCTTCATTATCCATTTTTACTAATTAGGATTCAATTTCCTCAACTTTTTTTAAATTCAGATAAAATGAGACGACAATATAAAATGTAAAAAAAAAAAATTTAATTAAATTAGTGATTAGAAGGGTGCATGAATGATTGTCTTTAATTATAATTTTTTTTTTCCCTTAAACTATCTTTTCTTAAATTTTGAATGCAATCTTTTGTTGAACGAAAGAAGAAACAATTTTCTCCTATATTTCTCTTTGGCAATTTTACACACTTTTCTATTAAAAAATATCAATTTTCCTACTAATCATCCTTTTCTAATTCTATAAAGCATGAACCATTCTGCTAATTCCATAAAGCCATATAAGCTTCTATTAATTTTACTGTATCGATCAAAATAAAAGTATTCTTGCAATATCAATTTGAAGCAATTAAAGCTATCACCATTTACTATTTCCAATTTTTTATGTTTGAGATCAACCAAAAATAAAGTCTCAACATCATTGTTATCCTGTGATCCAAATTTAGCAGAAACAACTCTCTCAAACCTTCGATTCTTCTTCATAAACAACCAAAAATGTGAAATTTTGGCATTCTCCTTACCCACCCGTAATGAAATTAATGAAGCTCGTTAGTCACGGTAATTAAGTAATCAAGACATTAGAAAACATAAAATAAAATATAAATATAGATTAAATTGAAATCACTACCCGTCAAACAACAACTACATCAAACAACAACTTGTTGATCTCTTGAGGGAACTCTTGAGGCAAATTACTCTTGAGGGAACTGCTGAGGTAATTATATAATTGTCACTATTCTTTTAAATTGCCATGTTGTAGTAGCTATTTTTAAGTACTCTCTGTGTCAAATTGTACAACTCTTTCCACAAGGTGAAACCTGAAAATGGTCATATTCAAATGGTTAATGTCATGACTTTCATTTATAAATTCAGATATAACTTATACGTAACAAATGATATAAATCTCTAGCGCAGTCGTGAAGAAAACGGTAACCATTATCAAGAATAAATCTGATTGTTTTACAATTTATGATGGATAATATGTATTTATATCCATAAAATTCATATGGAAAATGGCCTCCTAGATCCAGCCGAATACATGAACCAAGAAATGGAAAACAGAAAAATTATGTTATATAGTACTATAATTATTTTTTAAATATAGTACTATAGTTATTTCTGTTTTTTTAAATATATTATTATAGTACTATATTTTTATTTCTTTAAATATGAATTTTAACCTATTATTTATTTTTATTCATAAAAAATATAATATAAATGTCATTAAAATGTGAATTTTTTCTTTATTACAATTTATTATATACATATGACGTTTATGATAATTGGCTAATCATATATATAAATTAACTAAAACTCTACCTTTCCATACTTATTAAAAATAGAAGGACAATAAATAAAATGACGAAAGTTGTGTTTTTCATATACATCATAATTGTGTAAGGTATAATTTATTTATGTTAATATTAGGTGTTATTTTAAAATAGAGAAAATACCATTAATATATATATATATATATATATATATATATATATATATATATATATATATATATATATATATATATATTAAATATAATAACTAATCATTTAATTTATATATATTGTTTGGCAAAAGATATTATATTTAAATAAGTAATTATATTTAATAGTTGTTATAAAAATAATTATATTTAAATAGTGGTTACAAAATAAATACTCATACGTTGGAATTGTAAAACTCTCACAATTTCAATGTTATTGTAAAATTGAATTTATAATTCATACTAATTCCAATTTTATAGATATTTAATAATTTCTTTAAAAGTAATTAATTATTTAAAAGTTATTATTCAAACATATTAAAATACAAATGCTAAATTAATTTCTCTGTATTTACTCTATCCGCTCAATTAATTTTTCGATTATTACAATTAAACACAAAAAATTAAACACAACAAAATAAAGAAATGAAAATTCTATCTTCAATCATTCATACTCCCTCTCTTTATTTTTAATATTATAATAAATTAATTATTCATTTTAATTTTTTATATATAAGAGTTATTTGAGAATAAAGAGTAAAATTTTAAAATTTATGTTTTCTCTTATTATATGCTTTCTAATCTTTGAAATTACTTTTTTTAAATACAGATAAAATGTGACCTTTTGGTACGATTATGATGTGATGAGTAATCAAGATGATAATATAAAAAATATAAAAAATTGTTTAATTAAATTAGTGATTAGAAAGGTGTGTGATTGATTGTCTTCAATTATAATCTATTTTTTCTTAAACTATCTTTTCTTAAATCTCGAATGCGATATTTTGTTGAACGAAAGAAGAATCGATTTTCTCATATATTTCTCTTTGCAAATTGTACACACTTTTAGCATGAAGCATTCTCCTAATTCCATAAAGCCATAAGTCCACAAAATCATTCTATTAATAACCTTATAGTCTCAACATCATTGTTATCCAAATAAACTAATTTCATAAGAAGATCACAACCTAAAAAGTTGGATTAAGTTATCATGTGATCTAAATTTAGCAGAAACAACTCTCTCAAATCTTCAATTCTTCTTCATAAACAACCAAAAAAAATCACCTGTAATAAAATTAATCAAGACATTAGAAAAAATAAAATAAAAATACAGACATTAAATTGAAATCACTTACCCATCAAAAACAACTTCATCAAACAATAATTTATTGAAATCTTTAGGGATAGTACTATATTTTATTCAAATCTTTTAAGATTAGATTTACATGTTCTAGTAGCTATTTTTCAATATTCTCTTCTTTCCACAAAGTGAAACTTGAAAATGTTCTTGTTCAAATTGTTAATGACATGACTTTTATTTATAAATTCAGATATAACTTATACGTAATAAATGATGTAAATCTCTAGTGCAGTCATGAATAACAATTCTAACAATTATCATGAAGAAATCCAATGGATTTACAATTTGTGATAGATAATACATATTTATATCCATAAAATTCAAATAAAAAATGGCCTCTTAGATCCAACCGAATACATGAATCAAGAATTGGAAAACGGAAAAATTTGGTTATATATTACTATAATTATTTTTTTAATATAGTACTATAGTTATTTCTTTTTTTTAAATATAGTATTATAGTACTATAGTTATTTCTTTAAATATGAATTTTAACCTATTATTTTTCTTTATTCATAAAAAATATAATATAAATGTCATTAAAATGTGATTTTTTTCTTAATTACAATTTATTATATACTTATGACTTAGAGAATCATGTACACAAATTAACTAGAACTCTAACTTTCCATACTTATAATAAATAAAAGGACAATGATGTATAATTTATGTATGTTAATATTAGGTGTTATGTTAAAATAGTGAGAAAACCTTTAAATAATGTAATATAATTTTTATATATTATGTTTTTATTATAAACTCTCGAATATTTTCACGTATTTAAGAAAAAGTTCAATCAATTGAATTATTTAATTCATATATGATTTTTAATAGTTGTTATAAAATAAATAATTATATTTAAACAGTGGTTACAAAATAAATACTTGTTGGAATTCATAAAACTCTCCCAATTCCAATGTTATATGATTTTGTAAAATTGAATTTATAATTCATACTAATTCCAATTTTATAGATATTTAATAATTTATTTAAAAGTAATTAAATATTCAAAATTTATTATTCAAACATATTAAATTACAAATGCTAAATTAATTTTTCTATATCTCTATATATTTACTTTCTCCGCTCAATTAATTTTTCAATTATTATAATTAAACACAATAAATTAAAGAAATGAAAATTCTATCTTCAATCATTCATACTCCCTCTCTTAGATCCAGCCGAATACATGAACAGAAGGTTGCATTCAGCACTGGAAGAGGAAAAATTGAATGGGTGAAGGAAGAATATTAAATGGATGAAGGAAGAATATGGCAAAACTAGTTTCAGAAGGTCTCAAATTGCGAAAGGCCATAGACTATTTCTCATATGTTATGTAACCGTGACACAACAAAATTCAAGTAATGATATTTAAAATTAAGGTAAAATAAAAATATTAATAATAAGTTAAATACAAGTTTTTAATTATAGATGATCTATAAATATAAGAATTCATGAGAGAGTGACACTTGACAAACTTGTTAAAGTATTCATCTTGTATTATTATATTGCATGATTAAACTTTTTAACACAATTAAAGATATTAAGCAGTATGGTTGAGCAATACTTTCTCTTTTAAAAGGTCATTTTTTCTTGTCCTAACTAGGTAAAATGCTTTTAACTTGTTGAAATAATTCAGATATGCATTGATTGGATTACTAGGTGAAGATTGATCTAGTCTTTTAAAAATAAGTCCCGGCCGCGTAAACGTTTTTACTATTTCGGTTGATACAGATGCTGTGACACTAAATATAGTCGTCGTAGTATAAATTAACCCTTTTTACGATATTGATGTTGTAACATGGATTGGAGGACTACATCTCAAAAAAAATTTTAGACAAATGCAAGTAATTATGTTTAGAATTTCTCGAACAAAATGCTAATCAAATGCATTAATTCATATCTAATCCAAGTAAATACTATATATTAACATAAACCCACCACCAAGACTCAACAGAGCACCATTATCATTGAAACCATAATTTACAATGCCTTGAATTTTATTCTACGACTACTATATAAATTGTATAAAAGGAGACAATAAAAAGGTATAACTGAACAAAAGGTAAAATGAATTCAATCTACCCATCTGAATTCAATTACGGTGCTTTACGACTACCATCTCCTTTGAGAATTCCAAGGGATCCATTCTTATTTTTTTCTCAGACCTACCCTTTTATGTTTAAAATTTTCTCTTTCTTCTAATAACTCAACAATAGTTTTTTAGAAAAAGAAAAAAAATTCACAAGTTTTTAGCAACAGCTTTGAAATTGATGACTCTCCTTGACATTTATTTAAGAAAGTAATCGTATGAAATTACTTATATTCAATCATATTTGTCATATGCTGGTTGCGATTTCTTTTCCTCATATTTTTTTTAATTTAAGATTATGATATTACATTTTAAGATTTGATGAAGATTTTAAAAAGATGTAATTTGAGAATGGTCACGTGAGAGCAATTAAGGTTAACTTTGAACTAATAGATTAAAACAACATCAACGGTAGAGATTTGAAGTAACACATTTTTATTCTCTCTCGATATATATATATATATATATATATATATATATATATATATATATATATATATATATATATATATATATATATATATATATATATATATATATATATATATATATAGTTTTGAACTGAACCAGGGATTAGACACGGCCCAATCCAATCCAGTTTCAAGACGGTCCAAAAGCACTGACCCAATCAGCTTAGGATGTCGAAGGAGAGTTAATTTTAAGAAAAATATGAAAATATTTCATGAAGATTTCGACAAACTGGCCTATGGATAGTTTAGGGAAAAACTGTTATAGTCGAACTAGTATAAATTAGAATCTTTGTGTTAGGATTTGTATGGGTTCACTTTTGTACAAATTACTCAAATAAACTCAAAGTACCAAGTGTTAGAAAAATGAGTTACTGAGAAAGTATGTATGAAACACCTGTTTTTTCATTCAATGTTATTTATTTTCAAAAAAAGTCTTTACATTTCATTTAAGTTTAAGTCGAAATTCAAATACATTCTAGTCTGTTATCTTAAAGCCTTTTTTATCTTTATTTTAATGCTTTTTATTTTCACTTTCGTTATAATTATTTCTTCGATAGAGATTGAATACCCATAAACATTGTAAAACACAGAAAACTAGACACATGTTATTAGATCAATCTAGTCGATCTTGTAAGTAACCAAAATTATCTTTATTTTGGAAGACTAGCGAGTGTTTACTAAATTCCACGGTAAATAAATTGGCATGTCGAGAGGGACAGTGTCTAAGTTTGTGTCACAAATTTTGTTTTATGTTGTATTGTCTTTCGTTTCAGTCTGTTTGTTTGACATTGTTGTATAAGATTAAGGAGTGGAAAATTATTCAAAACTAACGAACCAATACAAAAAAGGAAATATACTAGGAAAATGGTTAACCCGCCCAATAACAATGGAGAACAACCGTCCCCTTCGGCCGGGGAAAGTACGACTGCATTATCTGGAACCGAATCGATACTTGTTCAGACAAGTACGACGGGAATATCGGCAAATGCTTATAGCGGTCCAGTTCTATCCCTAGTACATACAAAGGGTCCCCTAGTGACCCCAAGGCAACCTGGGGTGAATAATTTTAGAAATTTCCCATATGGATTCACAATTCTTATGGATGGCCGTGAATAGATTTATGGTATGCCAACATTAGTAATGGAAAGTTTAAACAATAGTACTTCGACATTGTCTGATCCAAGGGTGTCTACTTATTCACCACTTCAAGGATCAGGATCAGGTGTCAATAACATGGGTTGAATTGTCCCACCCCGGGGATTCTCTACCCAATTACCTACCATGACAATGAATTCTACAGCGACATTTAGACAAAAATGGATGACAGTAACCACGAGATGTTTGGTGCCTTACCCCAACAAATTGGCGTCATTTTTAACCCTTTGATTCAAAGTGCTACCCAAACAAATCAACAGAATCCACAGAAAAATCAATAATTGGCAGCAGAGATGGCGCAAATTTCAGATTTCTTTAGTGCCCCTCGAGCCCCAATTCCACATCCCCATCCAGAGTGGATAAGAGAAAACCAGTGAGTGATTTTTGAAGAAAATCAAACAGTTAACCAAGCGCAACCAATTGTGCAAAATGTTGGCGAAGTCAATTAGGGGCTAAGAATCGAACAACCCAGGGTCGAACAAGCCATACCAAGGGAGGTTCAAGCCCCAAGGGTAGTAATGGTCAATTGAAACCAGGACGGAGACGAAGTTCTTCAACGTGTTCGACAAGACGAATACCCCCGAATAAATAATTAGGCAGTCATGGTCGAAAGAATAATGGCTCTAAATGGGGTAAATATAGGCCTTCGAAGGCCAAATTACACATCTCCTTTGTCTGAATATCACTACTACGGAAAAGGAATTTAACAATGGTTGGGAAAGATATATAACCCCACGGGACCATGCGTTGTAATCTAGTGTGTGGTTGTATATTCAGTACTTATAATCACGGTTCAGTGACCATCGTAGTAAACTACAAAGCGTGCGCCTTATAACAACGGTTATTCCTATTAACCGTTGTGATTACATATGAAAAAATGTCAAATTTTCATACAGAATCAGCACTAAACCAATTATAAATTGATATGAAAACTTGTATTACATGTACACAATTCCATTAAGTACATCCAATTTGAGCAGTTCGAGGTATGCAATCTTCTCAACTTCCAAGAGAAAAGATAGAGTATAGAATTAAAGAAACAATGATGAGTTTGGTTTTTAAACTTCCAAAAATGAAGATGAAGAATCAGAAGGAACAATATAAAAGCAGAAAAACCAAAACACAAAAATAACTTCATCCAAAGGAATAAACATGTGATTTCCTGCTCAAGCTACCAACAATGCTGAGAATCAAAATGTTTTTGTAGAGGGTGTTGTGGTGAAAACCCAACCTCGGAATCAAGATGTAGTTGTAGATTGTGTTTTAATGCAAAACCATCATCAAATTCAAGATGTCGCTGTAGAGGGTGTTGCGTTTAGACTAATGAGAGCTCCCAGGATGAGGATAAGAAGAAGAAGAAGAAGAAGAAGAAGGTTGAGAAGGCAAATGATGATTTTTTTCTACGATTTTGATGATGATGAGGAAGATGACTATGATTAGTCTAACTTTATCTTAGCGAGAGGATTTAGATTTGATTACATGTGATAAAAGTCTTATGCAATGAGGTATTAATTTGCTTAACTCTCTTAAGGTTATCAACTTAAACATTCAACTTAACGTATCAGCTTAAACTACAAAATATATAAAACATATTATTGTAACTGAAAATTATTATGATGAATTTACTTGTAAGAAATTGTCTAATAGTTGCATATACTTGTCAAGTTCACTGCATCTTCAACTATTACATTTCATAACGAAGTAAATATTAAACATAAAGGATATAAGAAAGCATAACATTTTCAAATTTCACACCCTAATTCAACTATTATATTTTATAACAAAGTAAACATTAAACATAAAGGAGATAAGAAAACATAACATCCTCAAATTTCATAAAATCTCTCGGACTCCAGTTTAATCTTCAAATTCTTGTTCTTAGTTTTTGAATTTGTATACATAACCTTCAAATACCTAACATGTTTCAACTTTGGCATCATACTACTCTCGTCTTCCAATATTTGTTCATCATCCCATATGAATAAATTACATGTTTCACCACTCCACCAGTTTAGACATCTCCAAAAAAATTCTTCCTTTATTTTGACCCCTCTTGCATTGGTACGAAACCATACGACTGTCACAACCACAAAAAATTTCAGATCGAGATTTTAAACCTTTAGATGAGTTACACTTCAAATGCGACATTGAGATGAAACTAGACAACAACAATGAGTGTGGTGTTAGGGTTGTTTTCATCTTTCCGACGATGTCGACGGTGTTAATATTAGGGTTGTTTCTTTTATCAGTGTAAGAATGGGTACTTAGTGTTTAAGATATATATATATATATATATATATATATATATATATATATATATATATATATATATATATATATATATATAATTGAAAATACATGCATAAACGTAAAAGGGATAAACTATTTGAGGAACTGAGGATCAAACCCAGGAAAGTTGGACTGTATCGCCACGGTTATGGATGAAGGAAAATTTTCATCCAAAACATAGCGGAAATTAAAATTTTCCTTTAGTGATCCCCACGAGTGGGCATGGTCAGTGATAGAAACTATTACCTCTTATGGAAATTCATACCTTTGATGTTGTGATCACGAGCGGTTATGAAGAACAACGTCTCTACTCACTCAACATGAACAGATCGCTTCCGGTCACAGTGCTAGCCGCTTATGAATGAAAACTTTGATTGAGAAAGTGAAAGAAAACACAACTAGGATTTCAAGACCAAATTTTCATCAACTGAAAATTCTTCAGCTCAACTATTCTATTTATAGAACCACTTGTATGGGCTACAAGCTAAAAGCCCAATTAAGGCTGCAAGCTAAAAGCCCAATTAAGCTTACGGACATCATACCTTATAATGTACCATATATCACTTAAGTGCATGGTACCTTACCATATTCCGTATTCCACTTAAGTGTATTGTACCTTACGATGTTCTACAATTCTCTTAAGTGCACGTACCTTACGAAGTTCCTTATTTACTTTATCTCTCATCAACCAGTCCTTATGTGTGTGACCTTGTTGGTTTTCGCGATATTGGAAATTATATTAAATCACACATTTAACATAAAAGAAAGTGAGTGATATCTAGAAACACATCACTTATACCCAAGTCACGAAAATTTCATGTGATATGACAAAACCTTTTCGTGATGATATTTGTGTACAATTACCCTTTTGATCTTATGTCTATATTGACCACAAGGCATAGAACGTGTCACCCTTGTCCAGTTCAATATTGAACCCTTCGACACTTATCATGTTATGAAGGACGGGCAAATTCCATCTAGGTCACTCATGTCCCTCACCATTCTTTGTGGAGTACCCATCAGCTGTCTTTATGGTCATTCAATCACATATAACGTCTGATCATCAATAAAGTATTGAACTTTACATCTAGGGTCCATAGTGGTTTCAGGTCGAAGGGTGGTATACACCATTATTACCATGAGAATAACTTATGACACATTGCATAACATTATATTTAGTATTTTCATAGCAGGTCAATCCAGTATAAATATTACTCCTAATATTCATACCTATGTCAAGACTTGATAACTCCTTATCCATGATCCATGAGATGTGATCATCATTTATCTACATAATAATCTCAATGCTTTAATGTTATCTCACTTTGCAATAAAGCTCGACTACAGATACTTTAAGAATATTGTCCTTATATTTAATAGGATCTCATGATTAAGTCACACTTAACATTTTATTAAACAGACGAACTATTCTAGGGACTTTATTATTTTGGAAAAGCAAACATAATAAATAAATGTCTTTTATTATTAATAAATAATTCGATACAAGTAACAAAACTATTGGCCTCTATAGCTTACACCAATAATCCCCCACTAGAATTAGAGCTAATAAAGCATACCCCTAATACCCATAGACCTAGTATGTCCATCATTCTTCTGCTACGTAAGAAGCTTTGTTAGTGGGTCAGCAACATTGTCAAGTGTAAATACTCTGCATATAGCTTTGTTAGTGGGTCAGCAACATTGTCAAATGTAAATACTCTGCATATCTTCACATCTCCCCGATCGATTATCTCTCGAATGATTGTTTAATTAAATTAGTGATTAGAAGGGTATATGAATGATTGTCTTTAATTATTATCTATTTTTTCTTAAACTATCTTTTCTGAAATCTTGAATGCAATCTTTTGTTGAACGAAAGAAGAATTGATTTTCTCATATATTTTCTCTTTGGCAATTTCACACACTTTTCTCTTAAAAAATATAAATTTTCCTACTCATCATTCTTTTCTAATTCTATAAAGCATGAACCATTCTCCTAATTCTATAAAGCCATAAGCCCACAAAAACATTCTATTAATTTCCCTGTAACAAAATAAAAATATTCTTGCAATATCAATTTAAGGCAATTAAAGCTATCACCAATAATTATTTCCAATTTTTTTATTTTTGAGATCAACCAAAAATAAAGTCTCAACATCATTGTTATATAAATAAAAAAAAGTGTAATTTCAGCATTCTCCTTACCCACCAATGAAATTAGTCAAGGTTCTTAGTCACAGTAATTAACTAATCAAGACATTAGAAAACATAAAATAAAATAAAAATATAGACATTAAATTGAAATCACCTACCCATCAAACAACAACTTCATCAAACAACTACTTGTTGGTCTCCATCAAACAACTACTTGTTGATCTCTTGAGGGAATAATATAGGACTGTATTTTATTCAATGGTATAATTGTCACTATTCTTTTAAGATTGCAATTTTGTAGTAGCTATTTTTAAATACTCTCTGTGTCAAATTGTACAACTCTTTCCACAAGGTGAAACCTGAAAATGGTCATATTCAAATCGTTAATGACATGACTTTCATTTATAAATTCAGATATAACTTATACGTAACAAATGATTTAAATCTCTAGCGCAGTCGTGAAGAAAACTGTAACAATTATCAAGAATAAATCCGATTGTTTTATAATTTATGATGGATAATATATATTTATATCCACAAAATTCATATGGAAAATGGCCTTCTAGATCCAGCCGAAAACGTGAATCAAGAATTGGGAAACAGAAAAATTATGTTATATAGTACTATAATTATTTTTTAAATATAGTACTATAGTTATTTCTTTTTTTTTAAATATAGTATTATAGTACTATAGTTATTTTATTAAATATGAATTTTAACCTATTATTTTTCTTTATTCATAAAAAATTTAATATAAATGTCATTAAAATGTGAATTTTTTCTTTATTACAATTTATTATATACTTATGACCTTTATGATAATTAGCTAATCATGTATACAAATTATTTAAAACTCTACACTTCCATACTTATTAAAAATGGAAGGAAAATAAATAAAAATAAAAAACATTCAATTAAAATGATCTTTAAGATATAAAAAAATCGTATGTAATTAGTCTTAATCAAGGGTAATATTAAAAATGACTACAAATGAAAGTTGTATTTTTCATATACATTATAATTGTGTGAGGTATAGTATAATTTATTTATGTTAATATTAAGTGTTATTTTAAAATAGAGAGAAAACCTTTTATATATATATATATATATATATATATATATATATATATATATATATATATATATATATATATATATATATATATATATATATATATATATATATATATATATATATATATATATATATATATGCTCTTATTATAATCTCTAGAATATTTTCAGGTATTTAAGAAAAAGTTCAATCAATTTAGTTATTTTATTTATTAATATTGAAAAAATATGAACAATATATTAAATTACCTAATTTATTTAGAAAATCTATTTATTTTGAAAGCAAGTAGTTTTTTTATTCAAGAATAATAAAAAATTTATATATAGTAATTGAATATAATAAATAATCATTTAATTATAATAATGATTTAAGGGGATATGAAAACAATTTTTTTACAAAATATATTTTATATTATATTTGAATGATATATCCTAATTAATAAAAATGTTTAATTAAGAATAAAGTTCACGATATACAAATGATATTTTTGAAATATCATTAAATCAATTAATCAAATCTATTAACTTTATAATTTTAAATACGTGCAAAGATTAGAAAGCATATAATGAGAGAAAACATAAATTTTAAAATTTTATTCTCTATTCTCAAATAACTCTTATATATAAAAAATTAAAATGAAGAATTAATTTATTATAATATTAAAAATAGAGAGAGGGAGTATGAATGACTGAAGATAGAATTTTCATTTTTTTAATTTGTTGTGTTTAATTTATTGTGTTTAATTGTATTAATCGAGAAATTAATTGAGTGGAGAGAGTAAATACAAAGAGATATAGAGAAATTAATTTCTTATTTGTAATTTAATAAGTTTGAATAATAAATTTTAAATAATTAATTACTTTTAAATAAATGATTAAATATCTATAAACTTGGAATTAGTATGAATTATAAATGCAATTTTACAAAACCATATAACATTGGAATTGTGAGAGTTTTATCAATTCCAACGTATGAGTATTTATTTTGTAACCATTATTTAAATAAAATTATTTATGTTATAACAACTATTAAATATAATTATATATTTAAATATAATATCTTTTGTAAAAAATAATTTTCATATCCCCTTAAATCATTTTTATAATTAAATTATTATTTATTATATTCAATTAATATATATAAAATTTTATTATTCTTGAATAATAAAAAACTTGCTTTCAAAACAAATAGATTTTCTAAATAAATCTGGTAATTTAATATATTTTTCATATTTTTTCAATATTAATAAATAAAATAATTAAATTGATTGAACTTTTTCTTAAATACGTGAAAATATTCGAGAGTTTATAATCAGAGCATATATATATATATATATATATATATATATATATATATATATATATATATATATATATATATATATATATATACATATATATATATATATATATATATATATATATATATATATATATATATATATATATATATATATATATATATATATCTTAGAGGTTTTCTCTCTATTTTAAAATAACACCTAATAGCTGACATGTTGTCTATCTTCATAGTAATTGCTCCATGATTTTTCCTTGTTATCTCTTCGACCAAGTTCACCATCCACGTTGCTTTACATGCACAAAGAGAAACAGCTATGTATTCTGCTTCGCATGATGATAATGCCACTACTGGTTCCTTTCTTGAATTTCAAGCAACTGGTCCACCACCTCGCATAAACACATATCCTGCTGTTGACTTTCGATCTTCAGCATCACTACACCAACTCGAATCAGTGTATCCCACTAACTTGCATTCTTTTCCTTTATCAACTGTAGGAAACAAAATGTCATAATCGAAAGTTCCTTTGATATACCTTAGTATCCTCTTCACTGCTGCTAGATGTGATACCTTTGGCTTCTGCATGAATCTACTTACCGTACCTACACTATATACTAATTCAGGCCTTGTATGACAAAGGTATCTCAATGATCCAATAAGTCTTCTGTATTGGGTTGGATCAACATCATCTTCATCTTCATCTTTCGACAGTTGCAGTCTTGGTTCTGCAGGTGTCGAAGTTGAGTTGCATTCTTCCATCTCAAACCTCTTGAGAATTTCTCCTTCATATCTTCTTTGATTCATCATCAAACCTCTACTGCTCTTGTAGAATTCGATACCAAGGAAATATGAAATCTCACCCAAATTAGACATTTCGAATTCCTTGCTGAGATCACCTTTAAAGTCTTCGATCTCACTTTTACAGCTACCTGTTATTAACAAATCATCTGCATAGAGACATAGTATAAGCAATTTACTCTTGCTTCTTCTTACATATACTCCATGTTCAGTTGTGCACTTCACAAATTCCTTCTCCCTTAGAAAACTATCAATTTTCTTATTCCAAGCCCTTGGAGCTTGTTTCTATCCATACAGGGCTTTATGTAGCCTGTACACCTTTCTTTCTTCGTCATGTTTCACAAACCCAACTGGTTGTTTAACATAGACTTCTTCATCTAAGGGTCCATTTAGGAATGCACACTTCACGTCCATCTCACATATGTGCCAACTATTTATTTCTGCTAGACCAACAACCAACCTGATTTTTTCGATCCTAGCAACAGGTGCAAAAACTTCATCGAAGTCTATTCCTTCTTTCTGTAGAAATCCTTTCGCCACAAGTCTTGCTTTGTGTCGACTTACTTCACCTTTCGAATTCGTTTTCACTTTGTATACCCACTTAGCATCAATTTCCTTCCTCCCTTGAGGCAATTCGACAAGTGACCAATTATTGTTATCTTCGATAGACTTTACTTCTTCGTTCATTGCTTTCACCCACTTCGAATCCTTTAATGCTTCAGTTGCATTAACGGGTTCGACATCTGCATAGAAAGCATAATGTACCAGCTCACCTTCATTATCTATTACATCATCTGATGGAATCACACAATCTTGCAATCTTGCAGGCATGCGTCTTGTTCTTTGAGGCCTGCTTGTACTTGGTATATCTGCTGGTTCCTCTTGTCGAACTTCTCTTTCGACCTGAGTTTCTGGCTCTTCAAGAAGGATTCCCACTGAATCTTTCTTGATATTTTCAGTTCAATCCCATTCTTTAAACTCATCTATGATCACGTCCCTGTTGATCACAATCTGCTTTTTCACTGGATCGAACAACTTGTAGCCTCCTGTTGAATGATATCCAACTAGAATCATTTGACTTGACTTATCATCAAGTTTTCTTCTCAACTGATCTGGCACATGTCTATATGCAATAGATCCAAATACCTTCATATGACTCAAGCTAGGCTTCACACCAGACCAACATTCTTCTGGAGTAATTCCTTCTAGCTTCTTTGTAGGACATCTGTTCAAAATGTATGTTGCAGTCGAAACAGCTTCACCCCAAAACTCTTTTGGTAAATTCTTGCCTTTCAACATACTTCTCACCATATTCATGATGGTTCAATTTTTCCTTTCTGCAATTCCATTTTGTTGTAGAGTATAGGGTGGCACCACCTCATGCATAATCCCTTCCTTTTCACATAATGTGTTGAAGTCTTTCGACACATATTCTCCACCACCATCAGTTCTCAAAACTTTGAGCTTTCGACCACTTTGTCTTTCGACCATAGACTTAAAGTTGGTAAATACTTCGATCACTTCACTTTTCTTCTTGATCAGGTAAGTCCATAGCTTTCGACTGAAATCATCTATGAATTTAACAAAGTATTTGTTACCTCCTATCGAATCCACCTGGATTGGTCCACATACATCAGAGTATATGACTTCAAGACTAGCCTTCGATTTGCTTCCTGCATCCTTGCTGAATCTATTCTTGTGTTGTTTCGCCTGCACACATTCCTCACATGCCTCGTTTGGAATGTCAATTTCTGGAAATCCTGAAACCATATTTCTTCTCTTCAAATATCTGATGTCTCTGAAGTTGAGATGGCCTAGTCTGTAATGCCATATCAATTCATCTCTGCTAGTTGCAGTCGAAAGGCACTTGTGCTCCATCACATTTAGTTCAATCTTGAAGGTTCGATTTTGAGACATAGGAGACTTCAAGATTAATCTCCCATTTGCATCAACGAATCTCATCATCTTATCGTCGATTGACACTTTATAATTCTTTTCGACCAACTGTCCTATACTGAGCAAATTGCTCTTCATGCCTGGTATGTACAATACATTTGAAATTACTGACCTCTTACCATCTTTCCTCATGATCATAACATCACCAATACCTTCAGCTGCTAGGGTATTGTCATTTGCAAATTTTACCATATTTTTCATTGAGGGTTTTATATTGACGAACCATTCTTTCCTTCCAGACATATGTGATGAACATCCTGAATCCAAGTACCATTGGTCCTTGAATCTATCTTCATCTCTTGTTGTGACCATCAGCATCATCTCTTCTTCTTCTTCATGTTTTGCAAGCTTTGCATCACTTTCTTGATTCTTTCGTTTTTCTGGACAGTCACTCGCATAGTGTCCATACTTCTGACAATTGTAACATTGAATGTGACTCTTATCAGGTTTTCGACCACCACCTCTTCCTCTATTTGCAACACCACCTCTTTGGTTTCCTTGGTATGGTCTTCTTTGATTTGACACGTTTCCTTCAATCTAGTTTCCTCTACCATTCGATTTGTTGTAGCCACCTCTACCTCTGTCGAAACACTTTCCTTTGCCTTTGGTCTCTTTTGCTGAATGTGCCTGCAAGGCCACATCACTCTTTGATTTTCCTGCAGCTCTTTCGTTCATTCTTTGTTCATGAGATTCAAGCATCCCTTGAAGCTCTTCCTTTGTCAATTTAGACAAGTCTTTCCCCTCTTCTATCGCCACCACTATGTGGTCGAACTTAGGAGCTAAAGATCTCAAGATCTTCGACACAACAGCTCTTGTTGTTAACGCTTCTCCACATATCTTGATTTGATTTACTAGTTTTGTAACTCTAGTGAAGAAATCAGATATGCTTTTACCGTCTTCCATCTGAAGCAGTTCATAGGTCCTTTTGTGAGTTTGTAACCTCACTTCTTTCACTTTCTCAGCGCCTCCAAAAGACTTCTGAAGGATTTCCCAAGCTTCTTTTGCAGATTATGAATCACTAACCTTTTCGAAATTGTATGGGCTGACAAATTGATGAATTATAAATAATGTTTTATAACTCAGCTTCTCAGATTCTATGTATTTCTTCTTTTCTTCTTCTGAAGCGTTTTCTCCAAGCGCTTCGACTCCATCTTTTACAAGGTCTCATAGACCTTGACACCTGAATAAGATTTTCATCTGTTTGCACCAATTCTCATAGTTGTCAACTTTCAGAATTGGTAGGGTTGCTGGATAATTTGCATTCCCGTAACTTGTCATCGTGAATTCTTCAATCGTTCTTGATTATCACTTCCCTTGAATCGAAACAAAGCTCTGATACCAGATGTTGGAAATCCACCAAATATCTATGATGAATTTCTACCACAATGACAATTTAATTATGAGACAAACAAAGAAAAGAAGATAAGACAAATAATTTCTGCAGAGTTTCTCTCTGCTCACAAACTGTGAAAACTTTGTTATTCACTTGCAACTGCAAATTCTGTGAATACAACTTGACTTGCTTTCAAAAATAGGGGTTACTCCCTCTATTTATAACTGAGCTTACACCTTAAGCCCAAATCCCAAAATATCTTTTTGTTACTAAATCAAATCTAATTTATTCTAGACTTAAATCAAATCTATTTAAATCTAAAACAAATCAAATCTTTTCGACACATAGTTTCGACATATTGGATTACAATTTAACAATTATCATAAATGTCATAAGTATATAATAAATTGTAATTAAAAAAAATTCACATTTTAATGACATTTATATTATATTATTTATGAATAAATAAAAATAATAGGTTAAAAATCATATTTAATCAAATAACTATAGTACTATAATACTATATTTTAAAAAAAGAAATAACTATAGTACTATATTTAAAAATAATTATAGTGCTATATAACCTACTTTTTCCGTTTTCTAATTCTTGATTCTTGTACTCGCCTGGATCTAAGAGGCCATTTCCCGTATGATGTTTGTTGAGATAAACATGTATTATCCATCACAAATTATAAACCCGTCGGATTTCTTCTTGATATTTATTACAGTTGTTCTTCACGGTTTACGATTGTGCTAGAGATTTATATTATTTGTCACATATAAGTTATATCTGACTTTATAAATGAAAGTGATGTCATTAAAAATTTGAATAGGACCATTTCTATCTTTCACTTTGTGGAAAGAGTTGTACAATTTGACATAGAGTACCTAAAAATAGCTACTACAACATGGCAATCTTAAAAGAATAGTGACAATTATACCTTTGAATAAAATATAGTCCTATATTGTTCCCTCAAGAGTTCAACCAGTTGTTGTTTGATGAAGTTGTTGTTTGATGGGTAGGTGATTTAATTTTAATGTCTATATTTATATATTATTTATTTTATGTTTTCTAATATCTTGATTACTTAATTACCGTGACTAAGGACCTTGATTAATTTCATTCATATGGGTAAGGAGAATGCCGAAATTACACATTTTTTGGTTGTTTACCGAGAAGAATTGAAGGTTTGGGAGAGTTGTTTCTGCTAAATTTGTATCACATCATATCTTAATCCAACTTTTTAGGTTGGGATATTCTTAAATGATGTTGAGACTTTATTTTTGGTGGATCCCTAACATAAAAAATTGGAAATAGTTAATGGTAGTAGCTTTAATTGCTTCAAATTGAGTCGTTCAACAAAAGATCGCATTCAAGATTTAAGAAAAGATAGTTTAAGAAAAATAGATTATAATTAAAGACAATTATTCATACACCATTTTAATCACTAATTTAATTTAACAATTTTTACATTTTATATTGTCATCTTGATTACTCATCACATCCTAATGGTAACTAAAAGGTCACATTTTATCTCTATTTAAAAGAAGTTAAGGACATTGAATGATATATTGTAATTAATAAAAATGATTATTGAAGAATAAAGTTCACGATATACAAATGATATTTTTGAAATATCATAAACTCAATTAATCAAATCTATTATCTTTATAATTTTAAATACGTACAAAGATTAGAAAGCATGTAATAAGTGAAAACATAAATTTTAAAAGTTTACTCTCTATTCTCAAATAACTCTTATATATAAAAACTTAAAATGAATAATTAATTTATTATAATATTAAAAATAGAGAGAGGAAGTATGAATGATTGAAGATATATTTTTCATTTCTTTAATTTGTTGTGTTTAATTTATTGTGTTTAATTATATTAATCGGGAAATTAATTGAGCGAAGAGAGTAAATACAGAGAGATATAGAGAAATCAATTTAGCATTTTTAATTTAATATGTTTGAATAATAAATTTAAAATAAATAATTTTTTTAAAATATATTATTAAATATATATAAAATTGGAATTACTATGAATTATAAATTCAATTTTACAAAACCATATAACATTGGAATTGAGAGAGATTTATCTATTCCAACGTATAAGTATTTATTTTGTAACCACTATTTAAATATAATTATTTATTATATAACAACTATTAAAAATCATATATCTAATATGTTTGGTATATAATATTTTTTGTAAAAAAATATTCATATCCCCTTAAATCATTATTATAATTAAATGATTATTTATTATATTCAATTAATATATATATATAAAAGTTTATTATTCTTAAATAATAAAACAACTTGCTTTCAAAACAATT
Source organism: Vicia faba (assembly GCA_948472305.1). Taxonomy (NCBI): domain Eukaryota; kingdom Viridiplantae; phylum Streptophyta; class Magnoliopsida; order Fabales; family Fabaceae; genus Vicia; species Vicia faba. The sequence continues at coordinate 106,764,934 of OX451741.1, forward strand.
ATATTTCCAAATAAATTAGGTAATTTAATATATCGATCATATTTTTTCAATATTAATAAATAAAATATTTAAATTGATTGAACTTTTACTTAAATACGTGAAAATATTCGAGAATTTATAATAAGAGATTATATATATTTTAAAGGTTTTCTCTCTATTTTAAAATAACATCTTATATTAACATAAATAAATTATACCTTACACGATTACGATGTATATGGAGAAAAAAAAACTTTCATTTGTACTCAATTTTAATATTAACCTTGAAGAAAAAAAAACTTTTTGATTTTTATTTATTGTCCTTCTATTTCTAATAAGTATGGAAAGGTAAAGTTTAGGTTAATTTGTATAAATGATTGGCTAATTATCATAAAGGTCATAAGTATATCATGAATTGTAATTAATAAAAATTAACATTTTAATGACATTTATATTATACTTTTTATGAATAAAGAAAAATAATAGGTTAAAATTCATATTTAAAGAAATAACTATAGTAATATAATACTGTATTTAAAAAAAGAAATAAATATAGTATTATCTTTAAAAAATAATTACAGTATTATATAACTTAATTTTTCCGTTTCCCAATTCTTGATTTATGAATTCGGCTGGATTTAAGAGGTCATTTTTCATATGAATTTTGTGGATATAAATATGTATTATCCATAACAAATTGTAAATCCATCGGATTTCTTCTTTATAATTGTTATAGTTGTTTTTCACGATTCACGACTGCACTAGAGATTTACATCATTTATTATGTATAAGTTATATCTGAATTTAAAAATGAAAGTTACATCATTTTCAGGTTTCAATTTGTGGAAAGAGTTGGACAATTTGACACGGTGAGTACCGAAAAATAGCTACAACAACATGACAATCTTAAAAGAATAGTGACAATTATACCTTTGAATAAAATATAGTCCCTATATTGTTCCCTTAAGACTTATCTCAAGAGTTTAACAAGTTGTTGTTTGATGGGTAGGTTATTTCAATTTAATGTCTATATTTTTATTTTATTTTATTTTTTCTAATGTCTTGATTACTAAATTAATGTGACTAAGGATCTTCATTAATTTCATTACAGACGAGTAAGGAGAATGCCGAAATAAGACATTTTTTTGGTTGTTTATGAAGAAGAATGAAAGGTTTGGGAGAGTTTTATCCAACTTTTTAGGTTGGAATCTTCTTAAGAGATTAGTTTATTTAGATAACAATAATGTTGAGACTTTATTTTTGTTTGATCTCAAACATAAAAAATTGGAAATAGTTAAAGGTGGTAGATTTAATTTTTAGAGAAAATTGTGTGAAATTTCTAAAGAGAAATATATGAGAAAATCGATTCTTCTTTTTTTTTCCAACAAAATATCACATTCAAGATTTAAGAAAAGATAGTTTAAGAAAAAATAGATTATAATTAAAGACAATCATTCATACATCCTTATATACTAATTTAATTAAACAATTTTTTTAAAATTTTATATTGTCATCTTGATTAATAATATATTTTAAAAAAAGTAGAGGAAATTGAATAATATATTTTAATTAATAAAAATGATTAATGAAAAATAAAGTTCACGATATACAAATAATATTTTTGAAATATCATTAAATCAATTAATCAAATCTATTAACTTTATAATTTTAAAAGGAGAATGATAACGAAATAAGAATGGATTTTCTCACTTGGCAGTTTCACACACTTTTAAAATCAAAGTTAATAGATTTTCTCACTTGGCAGTTTCACACACTTTTCCTTTTAAAATATCATGAATCATTCTCCTAATTCTATAAAGCCATAAGCTCACAAAACCATTCTATTAATTTTCCTGTAACAAAATAAAGTATTCTTGCAATATCAATTTAAAGAAAAAGTTACCACCATTAACTATTTCCAATTTTTTATGTTGGAGATCAACCAAAAATAAAGTCTCAACATCATTGTTATCCAAATAAACTAATTTCTTAAAAATATCCTAACCTAAAAAGTTTTAGCAGAAACAACTCTCTCAAACCAAAAAAAAATGTGTAATTTCGGCATTCTCCTTATCCACCCGTAATGAAATTAATCAAGATCCTTAATCACGGTAATTAAGTAATCAAGATATTAGAAAATATAAAATAAATAAAAATATAGACATTAAATTAAAATCACCTACCCGTCAAACAACAGCTTCATCAAACAACAACTTGTTGATCTCTTGGGGAACTCTTGAGGGAAATAACTCTTGAGATAATTGTACAGGACTGCATTTTATTCAAAGTTATAATTGTCACTATTTTTTAAAATTTCCATGTTCTAGTATCTCTAGCACTGTCGTGAAGAAAACTGTAACAATTATCAAGAAGAAATCTCATGGGTTTACCATTTGTGATGGATAATACGTATTTATATCCACAAAATTCATATAGAAAATGGCCTCTTAGATCCAGCCGAATACATGAATCAAGAATTGGGAAACAGAAAAATTAGGTTATGTAATACTATATTATTTTTTTAAATATAGTACTATAGTTATTTCTTTTTTTTTAAATTAAGTATTATAGTATTATATTTATTTCTTTAAATATGAATTTTAACCTTTTATTTTTCTTTATTCATAAAAAAATATAATATAAATGTCATTAAAATGTGATATTTTTCTTTATTACTATTTATTATATACTTATGACCTTTATCATAATTAGCTAATCATGTATACAAATTAAGTAAAATTCTACCTTTCCATTCTTATTAAAAATAGAAGGATAGTAAATAAAAATAAAAACCATTCATTAAAATGATCTTTAAAATATAACAAAAAAACGTATGTAATTAGTCTTAATCAAGATTAATATTAAAAATAACGAAAGTTGTGTTTTTCATATACATCATAATTGTGTAAGGTATAATTTATTTATGTTAATATTAGGTGTTATTTTAAAATAGAGAAAAAACCATTAAAAAAAATATATATATATATATAACAGAACTGGCGACTCTGCTGGGGATCTGGAACGGACTGTTTAACGCTGGTTCGCGAAATGTCGCGGAAAGCACGAGTCGCCACCGTCTTTTATTTTCTCCAAGCATGGACAGGACAAAAGCACAGCAAAATTCCTTATGAGATAGTTTCTCGGTTTGGGAGGTAGATTTATAGAAAGGGAAGGTGTTAGCACCCTTTCTGTCCATGGTTATCCATGGGCTCTTAGATACTTGCTCATTGTGTTTTGAAAAGTGTTTGCTTTTCAAAGTGTGAGTGGGTTTGAAAAAAGTTTCGTTTAAAGACTTCAGATCGACTCTTGTATCAGTCCTCAAGAGTGTTTGAAAAATTGTTTTGAAAGCTTTTTGAAAAGTGTCAGTGTGAAAAGAGGTTTTGATTTGTTTTTGAATAGAGCAAGTATTTACGAGTCATCTACCTACCCTAAGGAATTAGGCTGTGTAAATGTCCTTAAGGTAGTTCCATTCCACCATTTAGAGGTAGGTAGCACCACCGTTGGAGGTGTTCGGGTCAATTCGAGTTAAGGGACATTGTGGTTACCAGAGCAACAGTTGGACACCTTAGAAGCTACCCCTATGCCATAGATCATGGACATAAGGACTTACTAAAACGTCCTATACTCGACGACCACGTTTCGAGGGGCAAGGCAACAGTGAGGCGTACCCTAAGAGTGGTGTGTGAATTTGTGTGTTGTTTTCAGTTATGTTTTATCTTGATCATGCATTGTAGTGAGCTACGCTTTGATTTTATTTGGGCCATTCATTCTTTCATGCAAAATTTAGCAGTTTTAAGGGTGCGGAAATTAAAGTCCTACGCTATTACAAGGCGCGGGTCTATACATCGCCAAATTAACAAAGACCCGTTTTGAATAAAAATGCGGAAAATAAATAAGTTTCCTAATTACTATTACAAGGCTTGAGCAATTACATAATATTGGAAAGAAAATAAATATAAACGTGCGAAAAGGAATTAGAATCGAATGTTCGAGGGCGTTGGACCCTTTTAAAGAAATTAAATGAAATTAAAAATTAATTATTTATTTAATAAAGAAAGGGAGTTATTTTTTATGGTTTTTGGTATTTATGAAATAAAGAAAATTAATTCAAGTTAGAAGTTAAATAAAACCCTAGTTCTAAATTGTTTTTTATTATTTAAGAAAAATATTCAAGTTTTAACCTAATTTACACTAATTAATTAATTACATGTTTATTTACAAAATAATTAATAATTAATAATAATAAGAAAAAGAAATTATTTATTAAGAAAAAGATAAAAATGCTAAAAAACCTAATTTCTACATATTTTAGTTATTAAGAAAAACATTTAAATTTAAAACCTAATTTTACTAAATTGATTATTAAAGATTTATTTACAAAAATATTTAGTGAATTAAATGTTAATAACAATAAAACTTTTTTTTGATTTTTTCTGTATTTTGTATTATGAAAATTAATTTTGTGAATTAAATAAAACAAAAAAAGCAATTAAAATAAAAAGAAGAAAAGGAAAAGAAATTAGAAAATATGATGCAAACCATGGGGGTGTCTGACCCAATCTGGGAGGTTTGTTGAAGCAATTAGGCCCATTGAATCAGGCCCTTTTTTACTTTTCCAGCGCTTGCGTGCAGAGTGTTTGACTAGCGTGTATGGTAGACAGAACATTCTGGCCTTTGGATTGACCTTCAGGGACACTTGGCAGGCGCAATCGTACGCGCACATGGTGGACCACTGGAGGAGAATTTCACCTGAACATGTTACAAACAAAATTATTGAGAAATATGGGGGACCTGGGAATCGAACCCAGGTCCCAGTACCTGCATGCCACTTCATCCACCAACCAAGCCAACGTGTTTATTTGTATGTATAATGGAACGTGACCAATATAATAGAAAAAACAATATTATGCTGGAATAACCAAAAAAACGCGCCAATATTTAAACCACCCAGTAATATCAAGCCACGCTAGCATCTTCTTCGTCTTCGTCCCTGTAACATAATCAAATAGCGGGGGTTTTAAACCCCCACTAAACAAGCCCAGGAAAAATAACGATTAGCGCATAAGCAAATATAAAAAGGGCGCGAGGTGGTCAAATGGTTCGTCTGGATGTCCTGGTTCCATTGGCATAGGTTTCAAGGCCTAATTTTACCATATGTGTAAAGCCCCAAATCTGGAGTTCTGAAACCCTAGCGATAATTGATTAATTAATTAATCAAGACATTAGAAAACATAAAGTAAAATAAAAATATAGACATTAAATTGAAATAACCTACCCGTCAAACAACAACTTCATCAAACAACAACTTCTTGATCTCTTGAGGAACTCTTGAGGGAAATAACTCTTGAGGGATCTCTTGAGGTAATTGTATAGGACTGTATTTTATTCAAAGGAATAATTTTCATTATTCTTTTAAATTTCCATGTTGTAGTAGCTATTTTTAAGTACTCTCTGTGTCAAATTGTACAACTCTTTCCACAAGCCGAAAACTGAAAATGATCATATTCAAATCGTTAATGACATGACTTTCATTTATAAATTTAGATATAACTTAAACGTAACAAATGATGTAAATCTCTAGCGCAATCATGAAGAAAAATGTAACAATAATCAAGAAGAAATCCGATGGGTTTACAATTTGTGATGGATAATACATATTTATATCATAAAATTCATATAGAAAATGGCCTCTTAGATTCAGCCGAATACATGAATCAAGAATTGGAAAACAGAAAATTAGGTTATATAGTACTATAATTATTTTATAAATATAGTACTATAGTTATTTCTTTTTTTTTAAAATATGGTATTATAATACTATATTTATTTCTTTAAATATGAATTTTAACCTTTTATTTTTCTTTATTAAAAAAATATATAATATAAATGTCATTAAAATGTGAATTTTTTCTTTATTAAAATTTATTATATACTTATGACCTTTATCATAATTAGCTAATCATGTATTCAAATTAACTAAAACCTCCCTTTCCAACTTTCTTAAAAATAAAACGACAATAAATAAGTAAAAAAACCATTCAATTAAAATCATCTTTAAGATATCAAAAAAACGTATGTAATTAGTCTTAATCAAGGTTAATATTAAAAATGACGAAAGTTGTGTTTTCCATAGACATCATAATTGTGTAAGGTATAATTTATTTAGGTTAATATTAGGTGTTATTTTAAAATAGAGAAAAATCCATTAAAATATATATATGCTCTTATTATAAACTCTCAAATATTTTCAGGTATTTAAGAAAAAGTTCAATCAATTTAGTTATTTTATTTATTAATATTGAAAAAATATGATCGATATATTAAATTACATAATTTATTTAGAAAATATATTTGTTTTGAAAGCAAGTTGTTTTTTTATTCTTGAATAATAAAATTTTTATATTTATTAAATAAATATAATAAATAATCATTTAATTATAATAATGATTTAAGGGCATATGAATATTGTTTAACAAAAGATATTATTTTTAAATAAGTAATCATATTTAATTGTTGTTATAAAATAAATAATTATATTTAAATAGTGGTTACAAAATAAATACTCAAACGTTGGAATTGATAAAACTCTGACAATTTCAATGTTATATGGTTTTGTAAAATTGAATTTATAATTCATACTAATTCCAATTTTATAGATATTTAATAATTTACTTAAAAGTAATTTATTATTCAAACATATTAAATTACAAATACTAAATTAATTTCTCTGTATTTACTCTCTCCGCTCAATTAATTTCTCGGTTGTTACAATTAAAAATAATAAATTAAATACAACAAAATAAAGAAATGAAAATTCTATCTTCAATCATTCATACTCCCTCTCTTTATTTTTTATTTTATATTAAATTAATTATTCATTTTAATTTTTTATATATAAGAATTATTTTAGAATAAAGAGTAAAATTTTAAAATTTATGTTTTCTCTTATTTTATGCTTTCTAATCTTTGAACGTATTTAAAATTATAAAGTTAATAGATTTGATTAATTGATTTAATGATATTTCAAAAATATCATCAATATATCGTGAACTTTATTCTTCATTAATCATTTTTACTAATTAGGATATATCATTAAATTTCCTCAACTTTTTTTTAAATTCAGATAAAATGAGACGACAATATAAACTATAAAAAAAATTTAATTAAATTAGTGATTCGAAGGGTGTATGAATGATTGTCTTTAATTATAATCTATTTTTTTGTTAAACTATATTTTTTTAAATCTTGAATGCAATCTTTTGTTGAACGACAGAAGAATCGATTTTCTCATATATTTCTCTTTGGCAATTTCACACACTTTATTTTCCTACTAATCATCCTTTTCTAATTCTATAAAGCATGAACCATTCTCATAAATCCATAAAGCCATAAGTCTGCAAAACCATTCTATCAATTTTCTTGTAACAAAATAAAAGTATTCTTGCAATATATATTTGAAGCAATTAGAGCTACCACCATTAACTATTTCCAATTTATTATGTTCAACCAAAAATAAAGTCTCAACATAATGGTTATCCAAATAAACTAATTTCTTAAGAAGATCCTAACCTAAATAGTTGGATTAAGTTATCATGTGATTCAAATTTAGCTGAAACAACTCTCTCAAACCTTTAATTCTTCTTCATAAACAACAACAAAAAAATGTGTAATTTCAGCATTCTCCTTACCAACCCGTAATGAAATTAATCAAGGTCCTTAGTCACGGTAATTAAGTAATCAAGACATTAGAAAATATAAAATAAAATAAAAATATAGACATTAAATTGAAATCACCTACCCGTCAAACAACAGCTTCATCAAACAACTGCATTTTATTCAAAGGAATAATTGTCAGTATTCTTTTAAATTGCCATGTTGTAGTAGCTATTTTTAAGTACTCTCTGTGTCAAATTGTACAACTCTTTTCACAAGGTAAAACCTGAAAATGGTCATATTCAAATTGTTAATGACATGACTTTCATTTATAAATTCAGATATAACTTATACGTAACAAATGATGCAAATCTCTAGCGCAGTCGTGAAGAAAACTGTAACAATTCTCAAGAAGAAATCTGATGGGTTTACCATTTGTGGTGGATAATACGTATTTATATCCACAAAATTCATATAGAAAATGGCATCTTAGATCCAGTCGAATATATGAATCAAGAATTGGGAAACAGAAAAATTAGGTTATATAGTACTATAATTATTTTTTAAATATAGTACTATATTTATTTCTTTTTTTTTAAATATATTATGATAGTACTATATTTATTTCTTTAAATATGAATTTTACCCTTTTATTTTTCTTTATTCATAAAAAATATAATATAAATGTCATTAAAATGTGAATTTTTTCTTTATTACAATTTATTATATACTTATGACATTTATGATAATTAGCTAATCATGTATACAAATTAACTAAAACTCTACCTTTCCATACTTATTAGAAATATAAGGACAATAAATAAAAATAAAAACCATTCAATTAAAATAATCTTTAAGATATCAAAAAATGTATGTAATTAGTCTTAATCAAGGTTAATATTAAAAATGACGAAAGTTGTGTTTTTCATATCCATCGTAATTGTATAAGGTATAATTTATTTATGTTAATATTAGGTGTTATTTTTTAATAGAGAAAAAACCATTAAAATATATATATGCTCTTATTATAAACTCTCAAATATTTTCAGGTATTTAAGAAAAAGTTCAATCAATGTAGTTATTTTATTTATTAATATTAAAAAAATATGATCGATATATTAAATTACATGTTTTGAAAGTAAGTTGTTTTTTTATTCATGATTAATAAAATAATTATGTATATTAATTAAATATAATAAATAATCATTTAATTATAATAATGCTTTAAGGGGATATGAATATTGTTTTACAAAACATATTATATTTAAATAAGTAATCATATTTAATAGTTGTTATAAAATAAATAATTATATTTAAATAGTGGTTACTAAATAAATACTCAGACGTTGGAATTGATAAAACTCTCACAATTTCAATGTTATATGGTTTTGTAAAATTGAATTTATAATTCATACTAATTCCAATTTTATAGATATTTAATAATTTATTCAAAAGTAATTAATTATTTAAAATTTATATTTAAACATATTAAATTACAAATTCTAAATTAATTCCTCTGTATTTTATATCTCTGCTCAATTAATTTCTCAATTATTACAATTAAACAGAATAAATTAAACACAACAAAATAAAGAAATGAAAATTCTATCTTCAATCATTCATACTCCCTCTCTTTATTTTTAATATTACAGTAAATTAATTATTCATTTTAATTTTTTATATACAAGAGTTATATGAGAATAAAGAGTAAAATTTTCAAATTTATGTTTTCTTTCTAATCTTTGAACGTATTTAAAATTATAAAGTTAATAGATTTGATTAACTGATTTAATCATATTTCAAAAATATCATCGGTATATCATGAACTTTATTCTTCATTAATCATTTTTACTAATTAGGATATATCATTCAATTTCCTCAACTTTTTTTAAATTCAGATAAAATGAGAACAAAAAATTTAAAAACTAAATTCTTACAATATCAATTTGAAGCAATTAAAGCTACCACCATTAACTATTTCCAAAGTCTCAACTTAATAAACTAATTTCTTAAGAAGATCCTAATCTAAATAGTTGGATTAAGTTATCATGTGATCCAAATTTAGCAGAAACAACTCTCTCAAACCTTCAATTCTTCTTCATAAACAACAACAAAAATGTGTAGCATTCTCCTTACCCACCCGTAATGAAATTAATGAAGGTCCTTAGTCACGGTAATTAAGTAATCAAGATATTAGAAAACATAAAATAAAATAAAAATATAGACATTAAATTGAAATCACCTATCCGTCAGAGGACTGCGTTTTATTCAAAGGAATAATTGTTAGTATTCTTTTAAATTGCCATGTTGTAGTAGCTATTTTTAAGTACTCTATGTGTCAGTACAACCTAAAAATGGTCATATTCAAATTGTTAATAACATGACTTTCATTTATAAATTCAGATATAACTTATACGTAACAAATGATATAAATCTCTAGCGCAATCGTGATGAAAACTGTAACAATTATCAAGAAATCTGATGGGTTTACAATTTGTGATGGATAATACGTATTTATATCCATAAACAGAAAAATTAGGTTATACAGTACTATAATTATTTTTTAAAAATAGTACTATAGTTATTTCTTTTTTTTTAAATATATTATTATAGTACTATATTTATTTCTTTAAATATGAATTTTAACTTATTATTTTTCTTTATTCATAAAAAATATAATATAAATGTCATTAAAATGTGAATTTTTTCTTTATTACAATTTATTATATACTTATGACCTTTATGATAACTAGCTAATAATGTATACAAATTAACTAAAACTCTACCTTTCCATACTTATTAGAAATAGAAGGACATTAAATAAAAATAAAAACTTCAATTAAAATGATCAATATATATATGCTCTTATTATAAACTCTCAAATATTTTCAGGTATTTAAGAAAAAGTTCAATCAATTTAGTTATTTTATTTATTAATATTGAAAAAATATGATCGATATATTAAATTACATAATTTATTTAGAAAATATATTTGTTTTGAAAGCAAGTTGTTTTTTTATTCTTGAATAATAAAATTTTTATATTTATTAAATAAATATAATAAATAATCATTTAATTATAATAATGATTTAAGGGCATATGAATATTGTTTAACAAAAGATATTATTTTTAAATAAGTAATCATATTTAATTGTTGTTATAAAATAAATAATTATATTTAAATAGTGGTTACAAAATAAATACTCAAACGTTGGAATTGATAAAACTCTGACAATTTCAATGTTATATGGTTTTGTAAAATTGAATTTATAATTCATACTAATTCCAATTTTATAGATATTTAATAATTTACTTAAAAGTAATTTATTATTCAAACATATTAAATTACAAATACTAAATTAATTTCTCTGTATTTACTCTCTCCGCTCAATTAATTTCTCGGTTGTTACAATTAAAAATAATAAATTAAATACAACAAAATAAAGAAATGAAAATTCTATCTTCAATCATTCATACTCCCTCTCTTTATTTTTTATTTTATATTAAATTAATTATTCATTTTAATTTTTTATATATAAGAATTATTTTAGAATAAAGAGTAAAATTTTAAAATTTATGTTTTCTCTTATTTTATGCTTTCTAATCTTTGAACGTATTTAAAATTATAAAGTTAATAGATTTGATTAATTGATTTAATGATATTTCAAAAATATCATCAATATATCGTGAACTTTATTCTTCATTAATCATTTTTACTAATTAGGATATATCATTAAATTTCCTCAACTTTTTTTTAAATTCAGATAAAATGAGACGACAATATAAACTATAAAAAAAATTTAATTAAATTAGTGATTCGAAGGGTGTATGAATGATTGTCTTTAATTATAATCTATTTTTTTGTTAAACTATATTTTTTTAAATCTTGAATGCAATCTTTTGTTGAACGACAGAAGAATCGATTTTCTCATATATTTCTCTTTGGCAATTTCACACACTTTATTTTCCTACTAATCATCCTTTTCTAATTCTATAAAGCATGAACCATTCTCATAAATCCATAAAGCCATAAGTCTGCAAAACCATTCTATCAATTTTCTTGTAACAAAATAAAAGTATTCTTGCAATATATATTTGAAGCAATTAGAGCTACCACCATTAACTATTTCCAATTTATTATGTTCAACCAAAAATAAAGTCTCAACATAATGGTTATCCAAATAAACTAATTTCTTAAGAAGATCCTAACCTAAATAGTTGGATTAAGTTATCATGTGATTCAAATTTAGCTGAAACAACTCTCTCAAACCTTTAATTCTTCTTCATAAACAACAACAAAAAAATGTGTAATTTCAGCATTCTCCTTACCAACCCGTAATGAAATTAATCAAGGTCCTTAGTCACGGTAATTAAGTAATCAAGACATTAGAAAATATAAAATAAAATAAAAATATAGACATTAAATTGAAATCACCTACCCGTCAAACAACAGCTTCATCAAACAACTGCATTTTATTCAAAGGAATAATTGTCAGTATTCTTTTAAATTGCCATGTTGTAGTAGCTATTTTTAAGTACTCTCTGTGTCAAATTGTACAACTCTTTTCACAAGGTAAAACCTGAAAATGGTCATATTCAAATTGTTAATGACATGACTTTCATTTATAAATTCAGATATAACTTATACGTAACAAATGATGCAAATCTCTAGCGCAGTCGTGAAGAAAACTGTAACAATTCTCAAGAAGAAATCTGATGGGTTTACCATTTGTGGTGGATAATACGTATTTATATCCACAAAATTCATATAGAAAATGGCATCTTAGATCCAGTCGAATATATGAATCAAGAATTGGGAAACAGAAAAATTAGGTTATATAGTACTATAATTATTTTTTAAATATAGTACTATATTTATTTCTTTTTTTTTAAATATATTATGATAGTACTATATTTATTTCTTTAAATATGAATTTTACCCTTTTATTTTTCTTTATTCATAAAAAAATATAATATAAATGTCATTAAAATGTGAATTTTTTCTTTATTACAATTTATTATATACTTATAACATTTATGATAATTAGCTAATCATGTATACAAATTAACTAAAACTCTACCTTTCCATACTTATTAGAAATATAAGGACAATAAATAAAAATAAAAACCATTCAATTAAAATAATCTTTAAGATATCAAAAAATGTATGTAATTAGTCTTAATCAAGGTTAATATTAAAAATGACGAAAGTTGTGTTTTTCATATCCATCGTAATTGTATAAGGTATAATTTATTTATGTTAATATTAGGTGTTATTTTTTAATAGAGAAAAAACCATTAAAATATATATATGCTCTTATTATAAACTCTCAAATATTTTCAGGTATTTAAGAAAAAGTTCAATCAATGTAGTTATTTTATTTATTAATATTAAAAAAATATGATCGATATATTAAATTACATGTTTTGAAAGTAAGTTGTTTTTTTATTCATGATTAATAAAATAATTATGTATATTAATTAAATATAATAAATAATCATTTAATTATAATAATGCTTTAAGGGGATATGAATATTGTTTTACAAAACATATTATATTTAAATAAGTAATCATATTTAATAGTTGTTATAAAATAAATAATTATATTTAAATAGTGGTTACTAAATAAATACTCAGACGTTGGAATTGATAAAACTCTCACAATTTCAATGTTATATGGTTTTGTAAAATTGAATTTATAATTCATACTAATTCCAATTTTATAGATATTTAATAATTTATTCAAAAGTAATTAATTATTTAAAATTTATATTTAAACATATTAAATTACAAATTCTAAATTAATTCCTCTGTATTTTATATCTCTGCTCAATTAATTTCTCAATTATTACAATTAAACAGAATAAATTAAACACAACAAAATAAAGAAATGAAAATTCTATCTTCAATCATTCATACTCCCTCTCTTTATTTTTAATATTACAGTAAATTAATTATTCATTTTAATTTTTTATATACAAGAGTTATATGAGAATAAAGAGTAAAATTTTCAAATTTATGTTTTCTTTCTAATCTTTGAACGTATTTAAAATTATAAAGTTAATAGATTTGATTAACTGATTTAATCATATTTCAAAAATATCATCGGTATATCATGAACTTTATTCTTCATTAATCATTTTTACTAATTAGGATATATCATTCAATTTCCTCAACTTTTTTTAAATTCAGATAAAATGAGAACAAAAAATTTAAAAACTAAATTCTTACAATATCAATTTGAAGCAATTAAAGCTACCACCATTAACTATTTCCAAAGTCTCAACTTAATAAACTAATTTCTTAAGAAGATCCTAATCTAAATAGTTGGATTAAGTTATCATGTGATCCAAATTTAGCAGAAACAACTCTCTCAAACCTTCAATTCTTCTTCATAAACAACAACAAAAATGTGTAGCATTCTCCTTACCCACCCGTAATGAAATTAATGAAGGTCCTTAGTCACGGTAATTAAGTAATCAAGATATTAGAAAACATAAAATAAAATAAAAATATAGACATTAAATTGAAATCACCTATCCGTCAGAGGACTGCGTTTTATTCAAAGGAATAATTGTTAGTATTCTTTTAAATTGCCATGTTGTAGTAGCTATTTTTAAGTACTCTATGTGTCAGTACAACCTAAAAATGGTCATATTCAAATTGTTAATAACATGACTTTCATTTATAAATTCAGATATAACTTATACGTAACAAATGATATAAATCTCTAGCGCAATCGTGATGAAAACTGTAACAATTATCAAGAAATCTGATGGGTTTACAATTTGTGATGGATAATACGTATTTATATCCATAAACAGAAAAATTAGGTTATACAGTACTATAATTATTTTTTAAAAATAGTACTATAGTTATTTCTTTTTTTTTAAATATATTATTATAGTACTATATTTATTTCTTTAAATATGAATTTTAACTTATTATTTTTCTTTATTCATAAAAAATATAATATAAATGTCATTAAAATGTGAATTTTTTCTTTATTACAATTTATTATATACTTATGACCTTTATGATAACTAGCTAATAATGTATACAAATTAACTAAAACTCTACCTTTCCATACTTATTAGAAATAGAAGGACATTAAATAAAAATAAAAACTTCAATTAAAATGATCTTTAAGATATCAAAAAAACGTATGTAATTAGTCTTAATCAAAGTTAATATTAAAAATGACGAAAGTTGTGTTTTTTCATATAGGGTGTAAGGTATAATTTATTTATGTTAATATTAGGTGTTATTTTAAAATAGAGAAAGAACCATTAATATATATATATATATATATATATATATATATATATATATATATATATATATATATATATATATATATATATATATATATATATATATATATATATATATATATATATATATATATATATATACTTTTATTATAAACTCTAGAATATTTTCACGTATTTAAGAAATATGATTGTTATATTAAATTACCTAATTTAATTGGAAAATATATTTGTTTTCAAAGCAAATTGTTTTATCATTTAAGAATAGTAAGTTTTTTATATATATTAATTAAATATAATAAATAATCATTTAAGTATAAGAATGATTTAAGGGGATATGAATGTTTTTTTACAAAAATTATTAAATACTACACCTATTACATATATCATTTTTAATAGTTGTTATAAAATAAATAATTATATTCAAATAGTGGTTACAAAGTAAATACTTATACGTTGGAATTGAAAAAACTCTCTCAACTACAATGTTATATGGTTTTGTAAAATTGAATTTATAATTCATAATAATTCCAATTTTATAGATATTTAATAATTTATTTAAAAGAAATTAATTTTTTAAAGTTTGTTATTCAATCATATTAAAATTTGTATCTCTCTGTATTTACTCTCTCCACTCAATTAATTTCTCAATTATTACAATTAGACACAATAAATTAAAGAAACAAAAATTATATCTTCAATCATTCATACTCTCTCTATTTTTAATATTATAATAAATTAATTATTAATTTTAAGTTTTTATATATAAGAGTTATTTGAGAATATAGAGTAAAATTTTAAATTTTATGTTTTCTTTAAATACAGATATAATGTGACCTTTTGGTTACCAGGGATGTCATGAGTAATCAAGATGAAAATATAAAACGTAAAAAGATGACACTATAAAATGTAATAAAAAAATTGTTTAATTAAATTACTGATTATAAGGGTGTATGAGTGATTGTCTTTAATTATAATTTATTTATTTCTTAAACTATCTTTTCTTAAATCTTGAATGGGATCTTTTGATGAATGAAAGAAGAATGTATTTTCTCATATATTTCTCTTTGGCTATTTCACACACTTTCTCTAAAAAAAATCAATTTTTCCTACTAGTCATCCCTTTCTAATTCTAATTCTATAAAGCCATTCTCCTAATTCCATAAAGCCATAAGCCCACAAAATCATTCTATAAAGCCATTCTCCAATTTTTTATGTTTGAGATCAATCAAAAATGTCATTGTTATCCAAATAAACTAATTTCTTAAGAAGATCTCAACCTAAAAAGTTGGATTAAGTTATCATGTGATCTAAATTTAGCATAAACAACTCTCCCATTCCTTTAATTATTTTATTCAAAAGGTATAATTGTCACTATTATTTTAAGATTAGATTGATATGTTGTAGTAACTATTTTTCAATATTTTCTTTCCACAGAGTGAAACCTAAAAATGTTCCTATTCAAATTATTAATGACATGACTTTCATTTATAAATTCAGATATAACTTATACGTAAAAAATGATGTAAATCTCTAGTGCAGTCATGAAGAACAATTCTAACAATTATCATGAAGAAATCCAATGGATTTTTAGATCTAACCGAATACATAAATCAAGAATTGGAAAACGGAAAACTTTGGTTAAACATTGGTTATATATTACTATAATTATTTTTAAAATATAGTACTATAGTTATTTCTTTTATTTAAATATAGTATTATAGTACTATAGTTATTTCTTTAAATATGAATTTTAACCTATTATTTTTCTTTATTCATAAAAAATATAATATAAATGTCATTAAAATGTAATTTTTTCTTAATTACAATTTATTATATACTTATGACTTAGAGAATCATTTATACAATTCAACTAGAACTCTACCTTTCCATACTTATTAAAAATAGAAGGACAATAAATAAAAATCAAAAGCATTCAATTAAAATGATCTTTTAAGATATAAAAAAAAAATAGTATCTAATTAGTCTTAATCAAGGTTAATATTAAAAATGAGTACAAAATAAAAGTTGTGTTTTTCATATACATCATAACTGTGTGAGGTATAATTTATTTATGTTAATATTAGGTGTTAATATATATATATATATATATATATATATATATATATATATATATATATATATATATATATATATATATATATATATATATGCTTTTATTATAAACTCTCGAATATTTTCACGTATTTAAGAAAAAGTTCAATCAATAGAATTATTTTATTTATTAATATTGAAAAAATATGATTGATATATTAAATTACTTAATTTAATTGGAAAATATATTTGTTTTGAAAGAAAATTGTTTTATTATTTAAGAATAGTAAAATTTTTATATATATTAATTAAATATAATAAATAATCATTTAAATATAAGAATGATTTAAGGGGATATGAATATTTTTTTACAAAAATTATTAAATACTAAACCTATTACATATATCATTTTTAATAGTTGTTATAAAATAAATAATTATATTCAAATAGTGGTTACAAAATAAATACTTATATGTTGGAATTGACAAAACTCTCCCAACTACAATGTTATATGTTTTGTAAAATTGAATTTATAATTCATACTAATTCCAATTTTATAGATATTTAATAATTTATTTAAAAGAAATTAATTTTTTAAAATTTGTTATTCAAACATATTAAAGTTTGTATCTCTCTGTATTTACTCTCTCCACTCAATTAATTTCTCAATTATTACAATTAGACACAATAAATTAAAGAAACAAAAATTATATCTTCAATCATTCATACTCTCTCTATTTTTAATATTAAATAAATTAATTATTAATTTTAATTTTTTATATATAAGAGTTATTTGAGAATAGAGAGTAAAATTTTAAAATTTATGTTTTCTTTAAATACAGATATAATGTGACCTTTTGGTTACCATTGGGATGTGATGAGTAATCAAGATGAAAATATAAAATGTAAAAAGATGACTCTATAAAATGTATTAAAAAAATTATTTAATTAAATTACTAATTATAAGGGTGTATGAATGATTGTCTTTAATTATAATCTATTTATTTTTTAAACTATCTTTTCTTAAATCTTGAATGAGATCTTTTGATGAACGAAAGAAGAATGTATTTTCTCATACATTTTTCTTAGGCTATTTCAAACACTTTTCTCTAAAAAAAATCAATTTTTTCTACTAATCATCCCTTTCTAATTCTATAAAGCATGAGCCATTCTACTGATCCATAAAGTCATAAGCCCACAAAATCATTCTATTAATTTTCTTATAATAAAATAAAAGTTTTATTGCAATATCAATTTGAAGAATTTAAAGCTACCTTGATTAACTATTTCCAATTTTTTATGTTTGAGATCAACCAAAAATATCATTGTTATACAAATAAACTAATTTCTTACGAAGATCCCAACCTAAAAAGTTGGATTAAGTTATCATGTGATATAAATTTAGCAGAAACAACTCTCCCAAACCTTCAATTCTTCTTCATAAACAACCAAAAAAAACCACTTGTAATAAACATGTGATATCCTGTTCAAGCTGCCAACAATATTGAGAATCAAAATGTTGTTATAAAGGGTGTTGTGGTGAAAACCCAGCCTCAGAATCAAGATGTAGTTGTAGATGGTGTTTTGATGCAAAACCATCATCAAATTCAAGATGTCCCTGTGGAGGGTGTTGCGTTTAGACTAATGAGAGCTCCCAGGATGAGGAGAAGAAGAAGAAGAAGGTTGAGAAGGCAAATGATGATTGTTTTTTCAATTTTGATGATGATGAGGAAGATGACTATGATTGGTCAAACTTTATCTTAGCGAGAGGATTTATATTTGATTACATGTAATAAAAGTCTTATGCAATGAGGTTTTAATTTTCTTAACTCTCTTAAGGTTATCAACTTAAACATTCAACTTAACGTATCAGCTTAAACTACAAAATATATAAAACAAATTATTGTAACTGAAAATTATTACGATGAATTTACTCGTAAGAATCGTATGATAGTTGCATATTCCTATCAAGTTCACTGCATCTTCGACTATTATATTTCATAACAAAGTAAATATTAATCATAAAGGATATAAGAAAACATAACATTTTCAAATTTCAAACCCTAATTCAACTATTACATTTTATAACAAAGTAAACATTAAACATAAAGGAGATAAGAAAACATAACATTCTCAAATTTCCATAAAATCTCTCTGACTCCAGTTTAATCTTCAAATTCTTGTTCTTAGTTTTTGAATTTGTATACATAACCTTCAAATACCCAACATGTTTCAACTTTGTCATCATACTACTCTCATCTTCCAATATTTGTTCATCATCCCATATAAATAAATTACATGTTTCACCACTCCACCAGTTTAGACATCTCCAAAAAGTCTTCCTTTATTTTGACCCCTCTTGCATTGGTACGAAACCAGATCGAGATTTTACACCTTTAGATGAGTTACACTTCAAATACAACATTAAGATGGAACTAGACAACAATAATGAGTGTGGTGTTAGGGTTGTTTTCTTCTTCCCGACGATGTCGATGGTGTTAATATTAGGGTTGTTTCTTTTATCGGTGTAAGAATGGGTACTTAGTGTTTAAGATATATATATATATATATATATATATATATATATATATATATATATATATATATATATATATATAATTGAAAAGGTGTGCATTAACGTAAAAGGGATAAACTATTTGAGGGAACTGAGGATCAAACCCAGGAAAGCTGGACTGTATCGCCACGGTTATGGATGAAGGAAAATTATCATCCAAAACATAGCGGAAATTAAAATTTTCCTTTAGTGATCCTCACGAGTGGGCATGGTCAGTGATAGAAAATATTACCTCTTGTGGCAATTCAGACTTTTGATGTTGTGATCACGAGCATTGATGAAGAACAACGCCTCTACTCACTCAACATGAACAGATCGCTTCCGGTTACAGTGCTAGCCGCTTATGAATGAAAACATTGATTGAGAAAGTGAGAGAAAACACAACTAGGATTTCAAGACCAAATATTCATCAACTGAAAATTCTTCAGCTCAATGATTCTATTTATAGAACCACTTGTGTGGGCTACAAGCTAAAAGCCCAATTAAGGTTGCAAGCTAAAAGCCCAATTAAGCTTATGGACATCATACCTTATGATGTACCGTATATCACTTAAGCGCATGGTACCTTACCATATTCCATATTCCACTTAAGTGTATCATACCTTACGATGTTATACAATTCTCTTAAGTGCATCATACCTTACGAAGTTCCTTATTTACTCTATCTCTCATCAACTAGTCCTTGTGTGCGTGACCTTGTAGGTTTTCGCGACGTTGGAAATTATATCAAATCACATATTTAACATAATATAAAGTGAGTGGTATCTAGCAACACATCACTGCTACCCAAGTCACGAAAATGTCATGTGATATGAAAAAACCTTTCCGTGATGATATTTGTGTGCAATGACCCTTTTGATCTTATGTCTATATTGAACACAAGGCATAGAACGTGTCACCCTTGTCCAATTCAATATTGAGCCCTTCGACACTTATCATGTTATGAATAATGGGAAAATTCTATCTAGGTCACTCATGTCCCTAAGCATTCTTTCTGAAGTACCCATCAGCTTTCTTTATGGTCATTCAGTCACATATAACGTTTGATCATCAATAAAGTACTGAACTTTACATCTAGGGTCCATAGTGGTTTCAGGTCGAAGGGTGGTATACACTATTATTACCATGAGAATAACTTATGACACATTGCATAACATTCTATTTAGTATTTTCATAGCAGGTCAATCCAGTATAAATATTACTCCTAATATTCATACCTATGTCAAGACTTGATAACTCCTTATCCATGATCCATGAGATGTGGTCATCAGTCTATCTACATAATAATCCCAATGCTTTAATGTTATCCCACTTCACAATAAAGCTCGACTACAGATACTTTAAGAATATTGTACTTATGTTTAATAGGATCTCATGATTAAGTCACACTTAACATTTCATTAAATAGACCAACTATTCTAGGGACTTTATTATTTTGGAAAAGCAAACATAATAAATAAATGCATTTTATTATTAATAAATAATTCAATACAAGTAACAAAACTATTGGCCTCTAGGGCTTACACCAACAATCTCCCACTAGCACTAGAGGAAATCAAGCATACCCCTAATACTCATAGACCTAGTATGTCCATCATTCTTCTACTGCGCAAGAAGCTTTGTTAGTGGGTCAGCAATATTATCAATTGTAGATACTCTGCATATCTTCATATATCCTCGACCGATTATCTCTCGAATGATTGTTTAATTAAATTAGTGATTAGAAGTGTGTATGAATGAATGTCTTTAATTATAATCTATTTTTTATTAAACTATCTTTTCTTAAATCTTGAATGCAATCTTTTGTGGAATGAAAGAAGAATCGATTTTCTCATATATTTCTCTTTGGCAATTTCACACACTTTTCTCTTAAAAAATATCAATTTTCTTACTAATCATCCTTTTCTGATTCTATAAAGCATGAACCATTCTCCTAATTCTATAAATCCATAAGCCCACAAAACCATTCTATTAATTTCCCTTTAACAAAATAAAGTATTCTTGCAATACCAATTTGAAGCAATTAAAGCTATCACCATTAACTATTTTCAGTTTTTTATTTTTGAGATCAACCAAAAATAAAGTCTCAACATCATTGTTATCCAAATAAACAAATTTCTTAAGAAATCCCAATCTAAAAAGTTGGAATAAGTTATCATGTGATCCAAATTTAGAAGAAACAACTCTCTCAAACCTTCAATTCTTCTTCATAAACAACCAAAAAATGTGTAATTTCAGCATTCTCCTTACCCACTAATGAAATTAATCAAGGTTCTTAGTCACAGCAATTAAGTAATCAAGACATTAGAAAACATAAAAAATAACTATAATACTATAATACTATATTTATAAAAAAAAGAAATAACTATAATACTATATTTTAAAAACAATTATAGTATTATGTAACCTAATTTTTCTATTTCTCAATTCTTGATTCATGTATTCGGCTAGATCTAACAGGTCATTTTCCATATGAATTTCATCGATATAAATACGTATTATCCATCACAAATTGTAAATCCAACGGATTTCTTCTTGATAACTGTTACAGTTGTTCTTCATAATTCACGACTGCGCTAGAGATTTACACCATTTGTTACGTATAAGTTATATCCCTGAAGAGATCAACAAGCTATTGTTTGGTGAAGTTGTTGTTTAATGGGTAGGTGATTTCAATTTAATGTCTATATTTTTATTTTATTTTATGTTTTCTAATGTATTGATTACTTAATTGTCGTGACTTAAATTTACATCACATGATAACTTAATCCAACTTTTTAAGTTGGGATCTTCTTAAGAAATTAGTTTATTTGGATAACAATGTGTTGAGATTTTATTTTTGGTTGATCTCAAACATAAAAAATTGGAAATAGTTAAGGGTGGTAGCTTTAATTGCTTCAAATTGATATTGCAAGAATACTTTTATTTTGTTATAGGGAAATTAGTAGAATGGTTTTGTGGGTGTATGGCTTTATGGAATTAGGAGAATGGTTCATGCTTTATGGAATTAGAAAAGGGTGATTAGTAGGAAAATTGATATTTTTTAAAGAGAAAAGTGTGTGAAATTGCCAAAGAGAAATATATGAGAAAATCGATTCTTCTTTTGTTTAACAAAAGATCACATTCAAGATTTAAGAAAAGATAGTTTAAGAAAAAATAGATTATAATTAAAGACAATCATTTATACACCCTTCTAATCACTAATTTAATTAAATAATTTTTTTAAAAATTTTATATTGTCGTCTTGATTACTCATCACATCCAATTGGTAACCAAAAGGTCACATTTTATCTATATTTAAAAAAAAATTAAGGCATTGAATGATATATCCTAATTAATAAAAATGATTAATGAAGAATAAAGTTCACGTTAAACAAATGATATTTTTGAAATATCATTAAATCGATTAATCAAATCTATTAACTTTAGAATTTTAAATACGTGCAAAGATTAGAAAGCATATAATGAGAGAAAACATAAATTTTAAAATTTTATTCTCTATTCTCAAATAACTCTTATATATAAAAAATTAAAATGAAGAATTAATTTATTATAATATTAAAAATAGAGAGAGGGAGTATGAATGATTGAAGATATAATTTTCATTTCTTTAATTTGTTGTATTTAATTATATTAATCGGGAAATTAATTGAGCGGAGAGAGTAAATAGAGAGAGTTACAGAGAAATTAATTTATCATTTGTAATTTAATACGTTTGAAAAATAAATTTTAAATAATTAATTACTTTTAAATAAATTATTAAATATCTATAAAATTGGAATTAGTATGAATTGTAAATTCAATTTTACATAACCATATAACATTGGAATTGTGAGAGTTTTATCAATTCCAACGTATGAGTATTTATTTTGTAACCACTATTTAAATATAATTATTGATTTTATAACAACTATTAAATATAATTACTTATTTAAATATAATATCTTTTTGTAAAAAATTGTTTTCATATCCCCTTAAATCATTTTTATAATTAAATGATTATTTATTATATTCAATTAATATATATTTATATTTTATTATTCTTGAATAATAAAACAACTTGCTTTCAAAACAAATATATTTTCAAAATAAATTAGGTAATTTAATATATTGTTCATATTTTCAATATTAATAAGTAAAATAATTAAATTGATTGAACTTTTTCTTAAATACGTGAAAATATTCGAGAGTTTATAAAAAGAGCATATATATATATATATATATATATATATATATATATATATATATATATATATATATATATATATATATATATATATATATATATATATATATATATATATATATATATATATATATATATATATATATATATATATATCTTAAAGGTTTTCTCTCTATTTTAAAATAACACCTAATATTAACATAAATAAATTATACCTCACCCAATTTTTTTTTAATGAAAAATACTACTTTCATTTGTACTCATTTTTAATATTGACCTCGATTCAGACTAATTACATACGTTTTTATTTATATCTTATAGATCATTTTAATTGAATGCTTTTGATTTTTATTTATTGTCCTTCTATTTTCAATAAGTATGGAAAGGTAGAGTTTTAGTTAATTTGTATACATGATTAGCTAATTATCATAAAGGTCATAAGTATATAATAAATTGTAATTAAGAAATAAATTCACATTTTAATGACATTTATATTATATTTTTTATGAATAAAGAAAATAACTATAGTACTATAATACTATATTTTAAAAATAATTATAGAACTATATAACCTACTTTATTTATTGACCTCTTAGAGTTTTAATCACATTTAATCAAATAACTATAGTACTATAATACTATATTTAAATAAATAAAAAGAAATAACTATAGTACTATATTTAAAAATAATTATAGAACTATATAACCTACTTTTTTTTGTTTCTCAATTCTTGATTCATGTATTCAGCTGGATCTAAGAGGTCATTTTCCATATGAATTTTGTGGAGATAAACTCTATTATCCATCACAAATTGTAAGCTCATCATATTTTTTCTTGATAATTATTACAGTTGTTCTTCACGATTCACGATTGCGTTAGAGATTTACATCATTTTTCATGTATAAGTTATATCTGAATTTATAAATGAAAGTGATGTCATTAACGATTTGAATAGGATCATTTCCATGTTTCACTTTGTGGAAAGAGTTGTACAATTTGACATAGAGAGTACCTAAAAATAGCTACTACAACATGGCAATCTTAAAAGAATAGTGATAATTATACCTTTAAATAAAATATAGTCATATACTGTTCCGTCAAGAGTTCCCTCAAGAGTTGAACCAGCTGTTGTTTGATGAAGTTGTTGTTTGATTGGTAGGTGATTTAATTTTAATGTCTATATTTTTATATTATTTATTTTATGTTTTGTTTGATGAAGTTGTTGTTTGATTGGTAGGTGATTTATTTTTAATGTCTATATTTTTATATTATTTATTTTATGTTTTCTAATATCTTTTACTTAATTACCATGACTAAATTACACATTTTTTGGTTGTTTACAAAGAAGAATTGAAGGTTTGGAAGAGTTGTTTTTACTAAATTTTGATCACTTTTAGGATCTTCTTAAGAAATTAGTTTATTTGGATAAAAATGATGTTGTTGAGACTTTATTTTTGGTTCATCTCAAACATAAAAAATTGGAAATAGTTAATGATAGTAACTTTAAAGCTAATTCAATTTGAAGAAATTAAAGCTATCACCATTAACTATTTCCAATTTTATATATTTGAGATCAACCAAAAATAAAGTCTTAATATCATTGTTATCCAAATAAACTAATTTCTTAAGAAGATACTAACCTAAAAATTTGAATTAAGTTATCATGTGATCCAAATTTATTAGAAACAACTCTCCCAAACAAAAAACGTGTAATTTCGGCATTCTCCTTACCCACCCGTAATGAAATTAATCAATGGGGAACTGTATAAGACTGCATTTTATTCAAAGGTATAATTGTCACTATTCATTTATCAATGGGGAACTGTATAAGACTGCATTTTATTCAAAGGTATAATTGTCACTATTCATTTATATTTCCATGTTCTAGTATCTCTAGCGCAGTCGTGAAGAAAACTGTAACAATTATCAAGAAGAAATCTGATGGGTTCACAATTTGTAATAGGTAATACGTATTTATATCCAAAAAATTCATATAGAAAATAGCCTATTAGATCCAGTCGAATACATGAATCAAGAATTGGGAAACAGAAAAATTAGGTTATATAGTACTATAATTATTTTTTTAAATATAGTACTATAGTTATTTCTTTTTTTTTAAATATAATATTATAGTACTAAATTTATTTCTTTAAATATGAATTTTAACCTATTATTTTTATTTATTCATAAAAAATATAATATAAATGTCATTAAAATGTGAGTTTTTTCTTTATTACAATTTATTATATACTTATAACCTTTATGATAATTAGCTAATCATGTATACAAATTAACTAAAACTCTACCTTTCCATACTTATTAGAAATAGAAGGACAATAAATATAAATAAAAACCATTCAATTAAAATGATCTTTAAGATATCAAAAAAACGTATGTAATTAGTCTTAATCAAGGTTAATATTAAAAATGACGAAAGTTGTGTTTTTCATATACATCATAATTGTGTAAGCTATAAATTATTTATGTTAATATTAGGTGTTATTTTAAAAATAGAGAAAAAAATCATATATATATATATATATATATATATATATATATATATATATATATATATATATATATATATATATATATATATATATATATATATATATATATATATATATATATATATATATATATATATATATATATATATATATATATATATATATATATATATATATATATATGCTCTTATTATAAACTATCAAATATTTTCAGGTATTTAAGAAAAAGTTCAATCAATTTAGTTATTTTATTTATTAATATTGATAAAATATGATCGATATATTAAATTACATAATTTATTTAGAAAATATATTTGTTTTGAAAGCAAGTTGTTTTTTTATTCATGAATAATAATTTTTTTATATATATTAGTTAAATACAATAAATAATCATTTAATTATAATAATGATTTAAGGGGATATGAATATTGTTTGACAAAAGATATTATATTTAAATACGTAATCATATTTAATAGTGGTTATAAAATAAATAATTATATTTAAATAGTAGTTACAAAATAAATACCCATACGTTGGAATTGATAAAACTCTCACAATTTCAACGTTATATGGTTTTGTAAAATTGAATTTATAATTCATACTAATTCCAATTTTATAGATATTTAATAATTTATTTAAAAGTAATTAATTATTTTAAAATTTATTATTCCAACATATTAAATTACAAGTGTTAAATTAATTTTTCTGTATTTACTCTCTCCGCTCAATTAATTTCTCGATTATTACAATTAAACACAATAAATTAAACACAACAAAATAAATAAATGAAAATTATATCTTCAATCATTCATACTCCCTCTATTTATTTTTTATATTATAATAAATTAATTACTCATTTTAATTTTTTATATATAAGAGTTATTTGAGAATAAAGAGTAAAATTTTAAAATTTATGTTATCTCTTATTATATGCTTTCTAATCTTTGAACGTATTTAAAATTATAAAGTTAATAGATTTGGTTAATTGATTTAATGATATTTCAAAAATATCATTTGTATATCTTGAACTTTATTCCTCATTAATCATTTTTAATGATTAGGATATATCATTCAATTTCCTCAACTTTTTTTAAATTCGGATAAAATGAGACGACAATATAAAATGTAAACATTTTTTTCTGGTTAACGAAATAAGAATGGATTTTCTCACTTGGCAGTTTCACACACTTTTCTCTTTAAAAATATCAATTTTCCTAATAATCATCCTTTTCTAATTCTATAAAGCATGAATCATTCTCCTAATTCCATAAAGCCATAAGCTCACAAAACCATTCTTTTAATGTTTTTCTTAAATAACTAAAATATGTAGAAATTAGGTTTTTAGCATTTTTATTCTTTTTCCTTAATAAACAATTTTTCCTTATTATCATTATTATTAATTATTAATTATTTTATAAATACTCATGTAATTAAATAATTAGTATAAATTAGGTTAAAACTTTAATCTTTTTCTTTAATAATTAAAAATATTTAGAATTAGGGTTTCTTTTAATTTTAATTTTCTTTATTTCATAAATACCAAAAACCATAAAAAAAACATTCCTTTTTTTATTTAATCATTAATTAACTTTTAATTTCAACTTAATTTCTTTAAAGGGTCCAATGCCCTCGAACACTCGATTCTAATTTCTTTTCACGCATTTATTCTTATTTTCCTTTTTTTATATTATGTAATTGCTCAAGCCTTGTAATAGTAATTAGGAATTTATTTACTTTCCGCATTTTTATTCAAAACGGGTCTTTGTTAATTTGGCGATGTATAGACCCGCGCCTTGTAATAGCGTAGGACTTTATTTTCGGCACTTTAATTTCCGCACCCCTTAACTGCTAAATTTTGCATGAAAGAATGAATGGCCCAAATAAAATCAAAGCGTAGATCACCATAATGCATGACAAGATAAAACATAACTGAAAACAATACACAAATTCACACACCACTCTTAGGGTACGCCTCACTGTTGCCTTTCCCCTCGAAACGTGGTCGTCGAGTATAGGACGTTTTAGTAAGTCCTTATGTCCATAAACATGGCATAAGGGTAGCTTCTAAGGTGTCCTACTGTTGCTCTGGTGACCACACTGTCCCTAACAATCGAATTAACCCGAACACCTCCAACGGTGGTGCTACCTACCTCTCAATGGTGGGATGGCACTACCTTAAGGACATTTACACAGCCTAATTCCTTAGGGTAGGTAGATGACTCGTAGATACTTGCTCTATTCAAAAACAAATCAAAACCTCTTTTCACACTGACACTTTTCAAAAAGCTTTCAAAATAATTTTTCAAACACTCTTGAGGACTGATACAAGAGTCGATCTGAAATCTTTAAACGAAACTTTTTTCAAACCCACTCACATTTTGAAAAGCAAACACTTTTGAAAACACAATGAGCAAGTATCTAAGAGCCCATGGATAACCATGGATAGAAAGGGTGCTAACACCTTCCCTTTCTATAAATCTACCTCCCGAACCGAGAAACTATCTCATAAGGAATTTTGCTGTGCTTTTGTCCTGTCCATGCTTGGAGAAAATAAAAGACGTTGGCGACTCCTGCTTTCCGCGACATTTCTCGAACCAGCGTTAAACAGTCAGTTCCAGATCCACCGATCACAAAACTGGCGACTCTGCTGGGGATCTGGAACTGGCTGTTTAACGCTGGTTCGCGAAATGTCGCGGAAAGCACGAGTCGCCACCGTCTTTTATTTTCTCCAAGCATGGACAGGACAAAAGCACAGCAAAATTCCTTATGAGATAGTTTCTCGGTTTGGGAGGTAGATTTATAGAAAGGGAAGGTGTTAGCACCCTTTCTGTCCATGGTTATCCATGGGCTCTTAGATACTTGCTCATTGTGTTTTGAAAAGTGTTTGCTTTTCAAAGTGTGAGTGGGTTTGAAAAAAGTTTCGTTTAAAGACTTCAGATCGACTCTTGTATCAGTCCTCAAGAGTGTTTGAAAAATTGTTTTGAAAGCTTTTTGAAAAGTGTCAGTGTGAAAAGAGGTTTTGATTTGTTTTTGAATAGAGCAAGTATTTACGAGTCATCTACCTACCCTAAGGAATTAGGCTGTGTAAATGTCCTTAAGGTAGTTCCATTCCACCATTTAGAGGTAGGTAGCACCACCGTTGGAGGTGTTCGGGTCAATTCGAGTTAAGGGACATTGTGGTTACCAGAGCAACAGTTGGACACCTTAGAAGCTACCCCTATGCCATAGATCATGGACATAAGGACTTACTAAAACGTCCTATACTCGACGACCACGTTTCGAGGGGCAAGGCAACAGTGAGGCGTACCCTAAGAGTGGTGTGTGAATTTGTGTGTTGTTTTCAGTTATGTTTTATCTTGATCATGCATTGTAGTGAGCTACGCTTTGATTTTATTTGGGCCATTCATTCTTTCATGCAAAATTTAGCAGTTTTAAGGGTGCGGAAATTAAAGTCCTACGCTATTACAAGGCGCGGGTCTATACATCGCCAAATTAACAAAGACCCGTTTTGAATAAAAATGCGGAAAATAAATAAGTTTCCTAATTACTATTACAAGGCTTGAGCAATTACATAATATTGGAAAGAAAATAAATATAAACGTGCGAAAAGGAATTAGAATCGAATGTTCGAGGGCGTTGGACCCTTTTAAAGAAATTAAATGAAATTAAAAATTAATTATTTATTTAATAAAGAAAGGGAGTTATTTTTTATGGTTTTTGGTATTTATGAAATAAAGAAAATTAATTCAAGTTAGAAGTTAAATAAAACCCTAGTTCTAAATTGTTTTTTATTATTTAAGAAAAATATTCAAGTTTTAACCTAATTTACACTAATTAATTAATTACATGTTTATTTACAAAATAATTAATAATTAATAATAATAAGAAAAAGAAATTATTTATTAAGAAAAAGATAAAAATGCTAAAAAACCTAATTTCTACATATTTTAGTTATTAAGAAAAACATTTAAATTTAAAACCTAATTTTACTAAATTGATTATTAAAGATTTATTTACAAAAATATTTAGTGAATTAAATGTTAATAACAATAAAACATTTTTTTGATTTTTTCTGTATTTTGTATTATGAAAATTAATTTTGTGAATTAAATAAAACAAAAAAAAGCAATTAAAATAAAAAGAAGAAAAGGAAAAGAAATTAGAAAATATGATGCAAACCATGGGGGTGTCTGACCCAATCTGGGAGGTTTGTTGAAGCAATTAGGCCCATTGAATCAGGCCCTTTTTGACTTTTCCAGCGCTTGCGTGCAGAGTGTTTGACTAGCGTGTATGGTAGACAGCACATTCTGGCCTTTGGATTGACCTTCAGGGACACTTGGCAGGCGCAATCGTACGCGCACATGGTGGACCACTAGAGGAGAATTTCACCTGAACATGGAGAATTTCACCTGGAGGAGAATCCCAGGTCCCAGTACCTGCATGCCACTTCATCCACCAACCAAGCCAACGTGTTTATTTGTATGTATAATGGAACGTGATCAATATAATAGAAAAAACAATATTATGCTGGAATAACCAAAAAAACGCGCCAATATTTAAACCACCCAGTAATATCAAGCCACGCTAGCATCTTCTTCGTCTTCGTCCCTGTAACATAATCAAATAGCGGGGGTTTTAAACCCCCACTAAACAAGCCCAGGAAAAATAACGATTAGCGCATAAGCAAATATAAAAAGGGCGCGAGGTGGTCAAATGGTTCGTCTGGATGTCCTGGTTCCATTGGCATATGTTTCAAGGCCTAATTTTACCATATGTGTAAAGCCCCAAATCTGGAGTTCTGAAACCCTAGCGGTAATTGATTAATTAATTAATCAAGACATTAGAAAACATAAAGTAAAATAAAAATATAGACATTAAATTGAAATAACCTACCCGTCAAACAACAACTTCATCAAACAACAACTTGTTGATCTCTTGAGGAACTCTTGAGGGAAATAACTCTTGAGGGATCTCTTGAGGTAATTGTATAGGACTGTATTTTATTCAAAGGAATAATTTTCATTATTCTTTTAAATTTCCATGTTGTAGTAGCTATTTTTAAGTACTCTCTGTGTCAAATTGTACAACTCTTTCCACAAGCCGAAACCTGAAAATGATCATATTCAAATCATTAATGACATGACTTTCATTTATAAATTTAGATATAACTTAAACGTAACAAATGATGTAAATCTCTAGCGCAATCGTGAAGAAAAATGTAACAATAATCAAGAAGAAATCCGATGGGTTTACAATTTGTGATGGATAATACATATTTATATCATAAAATTCATATAGAAAATGGCCTCTTAGATTCAGCCGAATACATGAATCAAGAATTGGAAAACAGAAAATTAGGTTATATAGTACTATAATTATTTTTTAAATATAGTACTATAGTTATTTCTTTTTTTTTTAAATATGGTATTATAATACTATATTTATTTCTTTAAATAAGATTTTTAACCTTTTATTTTTCTTTATTAAAAAAATATATAATATAAATGTCATTAAAATGTGAATTTTTTCTTTATTAAAATTTATTATATACTTATGACCTTTATCATAATTAGCTAATCATGTATTCAAATTAACTAAAACCTACCTTTCCAACTTTCTTAAAAATAAAACGACAATAAATAAGTAAAAAAACCATTCAATTAAAATCATCTTTTAAGATATCAAAAAAAAACGTATCTAATTAGTCTTAATCAAGGTTAATATTAAAAATGACGAAAGTTGTGTTTTCCATATACATCATAATTGTGTAAGGTATAATTTATTTAGGTTAATATTAGGTGTTATTTTAAAATAGAGAAAAAACCATTAAAATATATATATGCTCTTATTATAAACACTCAAATATTTTCAGGTATTTAAGAAAAAGTTCAATCAATTTAGTTATTTTATTTATTAATATTGAAAAAATATGATCGATATATTAAATTACATAATTTATTTAGAAAATATATTTGTTTTGAAAGCAAGTTGTTTTTTTATTCATGAATAATAAAAATTTTATATTTATTAAATAAATATAATAAATAATCATTTAATTATAATAATGATTTAAGGGCATATGAATATTATTTAACAAAAGATATTATTTTTAAATAAGTAATCATATTTAATTGTTGTTATAAAATAAATAATTATATTTAAATAGTGGTTACAAAATAAATACTCAAACGTTGGAATTGATAAAACTCTGACAATTTCAATGTTATATGGTTTTGTAAAATTGAATTTATAATTCATACTAATTCCAATTTTATAGATATTTAATAATTTACTTAAAAGTAATTTATTATTCAAACATATTAAATTACAAATACTAAATTAATTTCTCTGTATTTACTCTCTCCGCTCAATTAATTTCTCGGTTGTTACAATTAAAAATAATAAATTAAATACAACAAAATAAAGAAATGAAAATTCTATCTTCAATCATTCATACTCCCTCTCTTTATTTTTTATTTTATATTAAATTAATTATTCATTTTAATTTTTTATATATAAGAATTATTTGAGAATAAAGAGTAAAATTTTAAAATTTATGTTTTCTCTTATTTTATGCTTTCTAATCTTTAAACGTATTTAAAATTATAAAGTTAATAGATTTGATTAATTGATTTAATGATATTTCAAAAATATCATCAATATATCGTGAACTTTATTCTTCATTAATCATTTTTACTAATTAGGATATATCATTAAAGTTCCTCAACTTTTTTTTAAATTCAGATAAAATGAGACGACAGTATAAACTATAAAAAAAATTTAATTAAATTAGTGATTCGAAGGGTGTATGAATGATTGTCTTTAATTATAATCTATTTTTTTTGTTAAACTATATTTTTTTAAATCTTGAATGCAATCTTTTGTTGAACGACAGAAGAATCGATTTTCTCATATATTTCTCTTTGGCAATTTCACACACTTTATTTTCCTACTAATCATCCTTTTCTAATTCTATAAAGCATGAACCATTCTCATAAATCCATAAAGCCATAATTCTGCAAAACCATTCTATCAATTTTCTTGTAACAAAATAAAAGTATTCTTGTAATATATATTTGAAGCAATTAGAGCTACCACCATTAACTATTTCCAATTTATTATGTTCAACCAAAAATAAAGTCTCAACATCATTGTTATCCAAATAAACTAATTTCTTAAGAAGATCCTAACCTAAATAGTTGGATTAAGTTATCATGTGATTCAAATTTAGCTGAAACAACTCTCTCAAACCTTTAATTCTTCTTCATAAACAACAACAAAAAAATGTGTAATTTCAGCATTCTCCTTACCCACCCGTAATGAAATTAATCAAGGTCCTTAGTCACGGTAATTAAGTAATGTCACGGTAATTAAGTAATCAAGACATTAGAAAATATAAAATAAAATAAAAATATAGACATTAAATTGAAATCACCTACCCGTCAAACAACAGCTTCATCAAACAACTGCATTTTATTCAAAGGAATAATTGTCAGTATTCTTTTAAATTGCCATGTTGTAGTAGCTATTTTTAAGTACTCTCTGTGTCAAATTGTACAACTCTTTTCACAAGGTAAAACCTGAAAATGGTCATATTCAAATTGTTAATGACATGACTTTCATTTATAAATTCAGATATAACTTATACGTAACAAATGATGCAAATCTCTAGCGCAGTCGTGAAGAAAACTGTAACAATTCTCAAGAAGAAATCCGATGGGTTTACCATTTGTGATGGATAATACGTATTTATATCCACAAAATTCATATAGAAAATGGCATCTTAGATCCAGTCGAATATATGAATCAAGAATTGGGAAACAGAAATATTAAGTTATATAGTACTATAATTATTTTTTAAATATAGTACTATATTTATTTCTTTTTTTTAAAATATATTATTATAGTACTATATTTATTTCTTTAAATATCAATTTTACCCTTTTATTTTTCTTTATTCATAAAAAATATAATATAAATGTCATTAAAATGTGAATTTTTTCTTTATTACAGTTTATTATATACTTATGACATTTATGATAATTAGCTAATCATGTATACAAATTAACTAAAACTCTACCTTTCCATACTTATTAGAAATATAAGGACAATAAATAAAAATAAAAACCATTCAATTAAAATGATCTTTAAGATATCAAAAAATGTATGTAATTAGTCTTAATCAAGGTTAATATTAAAAATGACGAAAGTTGTGTTTTTCATATCCATCGTAATTGTGTAAGGTATAATTTATTTATGTTAATATTAGGTGTTATTTTTTAATAGAGAAAAAACCATTAAAATATATATATGCTCTTATTATAAACTCCTAAATATTTTCAGGTATTTAAGAAAAAGTTCAATCAATGTAGTTATTTTATTTATTAATATTAAAAAATATGATCGATATATTAAATTACATGTTTTGAAAGTAAGTTGTTTTTTTATTCATGAATAATAAAATAATTATGTATATTAATTAAATATAATAAATAATCATTTAATTATAATAATGCTTTAAGGGGATATGAATATTGTTTTACAAAACATATTATATTTAAATAAGTAATCATATTTAATAGTTGTTATAAAATAAATAATTATATTTAAATAGTGGTTACTAAATAAATACTCAGGCGTTGGAATTGATAAAACTCTCACGAATTCAATGTTATATGGTTTTGTAAAATTGAATTTATAATTCATACTAATTCCAATTTTATAGATATTTAATAATTTATTCAAAAGTAATTAATTATTTAAAATTTATATTTAAACATATTAAATTACAAATTCTAAATTAATTTCTCTGTATTTTATCTCTCTGCTCAATTAATTTCTCAATTATTACAATTAAACAGAATAAATTAAACACAACAAAATAAAGAAATGAAAATTCTATCTTCAATCATTCATACTCCCTCTCTTTATTTTTAATATTACAGTAAATTAATTATTTATTTTAATTTTTTATATACAAGAGTTATATGAGAATAAAGAGTAAAATTTTCAAATTTATGTTTTCTCTTGTTATATGCTTTCTAATCTTTGAACGTATTTAAAATTATAAAGTTAATAGATTTGATTAACTGATTTAATCATATTTCAAAAATATCATCGGTATATCATGAACTTTATTCTTCATTAATCATTTTTACTAATTAGGATATATCATTCAATTTCCTCAACTTTTTTTAAATTCAGATAAAATGAGAACAAAAAATTTAAAAACTAAATTAGTATTTAGAAGGGTATATGAGTGATTGTCTTTAATTATAATCTATTTTTTTCTTAAACTATCTTTTGGCAATTTCACACACTTTTCTTTTAAAAAATATCCATTTTCCTACTAATCATCCTTTTCTAATTCTATAAATCATGAACCATTCTCCTAATTCTATAAAGCCATAAGCCCACAAAACCATTCTATTAAGTTTCCTGTAACAAAATAAAAGTATTCTTACAATATCAATTTGAAGCAATTAAAGCTACCACCATTAACTATTTCCAAAGTCTCAACATAATAAACTAATTTCTTAAGAAGATCCTAATCTAAATAGTTGGATTAAGTTATCATGTGATCCAAATTTAGTAGAAACAACTCTCTCAAACCTTCAATTCTTCTTCATAAACAACAACAAAAATGTGTAGCATTCTCCTTATGTAACACCCCAGTTTCAATTATTTGATTTATTTAAATTTGGGAAATTATTTTATTAGAATTAATAAAATAAAAAGGAATTATTTATTTTGAAATATGGAGGAAAATAAAAGAAATAAGAAATATGGATTTCTTTTAAGTTATTGGGCTGGGATGTTGTTAGTAAAGAGTGAGGGTGCAGGAGAAATAAAGATGTGTTTTGGAACTCAAGTTATTTTTTTCTCATTATTCACGATAACACAGAAGTTGGGATTTTGGGAAGCAGAGCTCTGAAGGTACGAAGAACGAAGAACGAAGAACATCGCTCAAAAAGTTCAAAGCTGCTAATTGATAAGGTAAGGGGGGCTATTACTCGATTTACCTTTGTTTATGGGTTTATGTACGGTTGATTTGGGTAATCGTAGGGAAAAACCCCAATTGTTAGATGTTAGTAGGGATCGATACCCTTAGGATTGAACTTTGTTAAAGAGGGTTTAGGTTCTCAATTTTATGAAATCAATTAACGATTTTAGGTTCCTAATGGTGGATTGGGAGTATATCTGCATGATCGTGAATTTACCTTAGAAGTTATAGGGATAACCCCAATGTTAGCAGATTTCCCCAAAATGAACGACTAATCACTTCTAAGGTTACTATAATGATTGTTGGTAATTAGGAAATTGAGGTGTTGTTTTGAATTATACAAAATCGATGTCGTTAGGTACCGAAATGCGCGTTTTGGCTGGCTTTTTCCCGCGTTTGGCTG
The DNA here is from genome assembly GCA_948472305.1 of Vicia faba. Classification (NCBI taxonomy): domain Eukaryota; kingdom Viridiplantae; phylum Streptophyta; class Magnoliopsida; order Fabales; family Fabaceae; genus Vicia; species Vicia faba. Next base: position 106,801,571 of record OX451741.1, read on the forward strand.
CTGTTCTGAGCTGCTACAGGTACAGGAAAATTTTGTACGCGCTCAGCAACACGGGCCGTGTTGCACAACACGGGCACCCGTGTTGCTCTTCTGTGTTGGTAAAGTAATGTGTTTTTTGGACACATTACAACACGGGCCGTGTTGCACAACACGGGTACCCGTGTTGGTCCCCTGTAATGAGAAAAAAATGTGTTTTCTGGATATGTTACAACACGGGCCGTGTTGCACAACACGGGCACCCGTGTTGAGGCTACTGTGTTGATTTTCTGAACTTTGTTTTCAGTGCTTGATTTTGGATTTTATTGCCATGCTTTTGGATAATGTTATCGAGCATGAATTATGATATGACTTGATATGACTGATGTTTAAATAGTATGCTGAGTGATTACATGCTATCCGTATCTTGTTATGATTGATGTTGTTGATGTTGCATGATATGTTGATTGATGTTCATAGTATGCTGAGTGTTACATACTTTACATATCATGTTGCATTTGTTAATTCCCATTGTGTAGAATTAACATGGTGGCCAATATACGTGTCCGCGATTTAATGGAACGTTGAGGTGGTAGCCGTGTCCGCGATATAATGGAACAGTGAGTTATCCGTGACCCGAGATTTAATGGGGCGGTAAAGTGGTACCACATGCATGGGTGTGTTGCATTACCTTGAATATAACATGAATGGATGATTTTTCCAATGTTGTATTTGATTGTTTGTATGCACGTATGATTGCTAAATGGTTGACGATGTTTGATGATAATTTGCAAATATGAAAAGCAATATATTATGGGTATATGAATTGTAAAGATTTTTGTAAACTATGAAATATGCTAATTATTGGGTGATGCTTATGATTTCCTGAATTGATTGTTATGAATGTATAATCAAATGTATAATTGAGATGCTCACCCTTACTGTTGAATATTTCAGATTGAGGAGCTTCGTTCAGGTGCTTGGCGAAGGCTTGTCGTTCTAGTTTACTTTCGCTTTAGTATTGTCCGGGTCATGCTCTGATAGTTGTAACTCCGGGAACGTTTGTTTGTCGAGCTGTTTTAGTCAGACTCGTTTAATTCCTTATGTTTTGTTATAATATGATGTTGATATTTTCCAGGTGTTAATCCCTGATGATTTTGAAAATATTATAACATTGATTTTATTAATTAAATTATTCCGCTGTGTAAACATGTATGAGTTACTACTACGTTATGCATGACAGGAATTTGTTTTATTAAAAGAGAATTGTAGCATCCTCGATTATACATGTACTCTGAAATTATGATTTTAATATTTGCGAAATTTTATGCGGGGTTTTAGAGAGTGTTACAATAGTGGTATCAAAGCATAGTCGGTCGTTGCGACCAGAGTCTTGAGTCAGTCATTCCTTTTGTATGCGACTAGTGCAAGGTAACACTGTCGATACTGTATTCTAATGAAGAGTATGTTTTAATTCTCAGGAATATGGCTGGAAGAGGTAACGGACGAAATGATGCTGCACTAGCTGAGGCTTTGGGGATGTTAGCTGGTGTACTTGCTGGAAACCCAACTGGAGGCGTGATTGGTGCTGATAGGCAATTGGGAAATTTCCAAAGGAACAATCCTCCGTTGTTCAAAGGTACACATGACCCTGAAGGTGCTCAGAAGTGGCTGAAGGAAATCGAAAGGATTTTCCGTGTGATTGATTGTGCTGAAGATCTGAAAGTCAGATATGGTACGCATATGTTGGAAGAAGAAGCCGACGACTGGTGGGTTGCAACAAGGACTGAAATGGTTCAGGATGGAGAGGCAATGACTTGGGCTAACTTCAGGAGGGCTTTTCTGAGGAGGTACTTTCCTGAAGATGTTCGGGGAAGAAAGGAAATTGAGTTTTTGGAGCTTAAGCAGGGCAATCTGACGGTTAGTGAGTATGCTACTAAGTTCACTGAGCTGGCAAAGTATTATGCACACTACAACAATGATGAGGCTGGAGAATTCTCTAAATGTATCAAATTTGAGAATGGTCTCCGAGATGAGATTAAGCAGGGAATCAGGTACCAGCGTATTCGTAGATTTTCTGATCTGGTGGATTGTAGCAGAATCTTGGAAGAAGATATTACCAAGAATAGGTTGTCTCACTCTCGTGGGGCTGTTGATAAAAAGGGAAAGCAACATATGGACCGTGGCAAGCCATATGGTAGAGATAACCAGAGATCAGGCGGTTGGAAAAGGCCTAGTGGGGGAGATTCTAAGGCTCCTATCAGATGCTACAGGTGTGGTGAGTCTGGTCATCACATTCGAGATTGCAAGAGTGATGAGAAGAAGTGCTATAAATGTGGAAAGGCTGGTCATTTGTCTATTGATTGCAAAGGGAAGTCTGTTACTTGTTACAATTGTGGCGAAGAAGGTCACATTCGTCCGCAGTGTCCTAAGCCTAGGAAGGATCAGTCAGGTGGAAAAGTGTTTGCTTTGTCTGGATCTGAGACTACCCCAGAGGATCGATTGATTAAAGGTACGTGTTTTATTCATGGCACACCTTTAGTTGCAATTATTGTTACTGGTGCAACTCATTCTTTCATTTCTGTGGATTGTGCTGAGAGGTTGAAACTGGACATATCTGGTATGCGAGGTAGCATGGTTGTTGATACTCCTGCATCGGGTTCAGTGACAACTTCACTTGTATGTAGGAATTGTCCTATTGAGATTTTTGGTAGAGGTTTCGGTATGGATTTAGTGTGCCTACCGCTTGAACAAATTGATATTATCCTTGGGATGAACTGGTTGGAATTCAACCGGGTTCATATGAACTGCTTTGCTAAGACGGTGATTTTTCCAGAAGCAGTTGGTGTCGAGAATTTGACTATGACTGCTAGGCAGGTACAAGAAGCAATGGAGGACGGTGCTAATGTGTTTATGTTACTTGCTTCGTTAGATGCAACAGGAAAGGTCAGGAGTGGCGAATTGCCAATGGTGTGTGATTTTCCAGAAGTCTTTCCGGATGATGTTGGTGAGTTACCTCCTGAGAGAGAGGTGGAATTCTCTATAGATTTGATTCCTGGTACGAGACCGGTGTCGATGGCGCCATATCGTATGTCTGCGTCTGAGTTGGCTGAATTGAAGAGTCAGTTAGAAGATTTACTGGAGAAGAAGTTTATTCGTCCAAGTGTTTCGCCTTGGGGTGCCCCGGTATTGTTGGTTAAGAAGAAAGAAGGTTCTATGAGACTGTGTGTTGATTACAGGTAATTGAACAAGGTAACCATTAAGAATCGGTACCCGTTACCGAGGATTGATGATTTAATGGATCAGCTAATTGGAGCCAGTGTATTCAGTAAGATTGACTTGAGATCTGGATATCATCAGATTCGTGTGAAAGCGGAAGATATTCAAAAGACTGCCTTTCGAACGAGGTATGGGCATTATGAATATTCTGTTATGCCGTTCGGAGTTACTAATGCACCTGGTGTTTTCATGGAATATATGAATAGGATTTTTCATCCGTATCTGGATAAATTTGTTGTGGTTTTTATTGATGACATTCTGATTTATTCCAAGAACGACAAAGAGCATGCGGAACATCTCAGAATTGTGTTAGAGTTGTTGAAAGATAGGAAGTTGTGTGCAAGTTGTCCAAATGTGAGTTCTGGCTGAATGAAGTTAGTTTTCTTGGACATGTGATTTCTAAGAATGGTATTGCCGTGGATCCTACAAAAGTAGAAGCAGTATCTCATTGGGAAGCGCCAAAGACTGTTTCTGAAATCAGAAGTTTCCTTGGTCTTGCAGGTTATTACAGAAAGTTTATCGAAGGATTCTCAAAGTTAGCATTGCCATTGATGAAATTGACTCGTAAAGGACAAGCGTTTATTTGGGATTCGGAATGTGAGAAAGGTTTCCAAGAATTGAAGCGGAGATTGACTAGTGCTCCTATTCTGATTTTGCCGAATCCAGTGGAATCTTTTGTGGTCTATTGCGATGCATCTCTGTTGGGTTTAGGTGGTGTTTTAATGCAGAATCAACAGGTAGTTGCGTATGCTTCGAGACAGTTGAAGGTTCATGAAAGGAACTATCCTACTCATGATTTAGAGTTGGCAGCAGTTGTGTTTGTCTTGAAATTGTGGAGACATTATCTGTATGGTTCGAGATTTGAAGTGTATAGCGATCATAAGAGTTTGAAGTATCTTTTCGATCAGAAAGAGCTCAATATGAGGCAAAGAAGGTGGTTGGAATTTCTCAAAGATTATGAGTTTGGTTTGAATTACCATCCTGGTAAGGCAAATGTGGTTGCAGATGCTTTGAGCAGGAAATCCTTGCATATGTCTATGATGATGGTTCGTGAATTGGAGTTAATTGAACAATTCCGAGATTTGAGTTTAATTTGTGAAAGTACTCCGAAGTGTGTTCGTTTGGGTATGTTGAAACTTACTAGTGGTATTCTAGAAGAGATCAGGATCGGGCAAAAATCTGATGTTAATTTAGTTGATAAATTGACATTGATCAACCAAGGTCAAGGTGGTGAGTTTAGAATTGATGAAAATGATGTTATGAGATTTGGCGATAGAGTTTGTGTTCCTTATGTCGCAGAAATCAAGCAGAGTATATTAGAGGAAGGACATCGCAGTGGGATGAGTATTCATCCGGGTGCCACGAAAATGTATCATGATTTGAAGAAATTGTTTTGGTGGCCGGGAATGAAAAAGGAAATAGCTGAATTTGTGTATGCATGTTTAGTCTGTCAGAAATCGAAGATTGAACATCAGAAGCCGTCTGGATTTATGCAACCAATGTTTATTCCAGAATGGAAGTGGGATAGTATTTCTATGGATTTTGTATCTGGGTTGCCGAGGACTCCTTTGAATTGTGAAGCGATATGGGTTGTTGTGGATAGGTTGACTAAGTCTGCTCATTTTATACCGGTGCGAATGGATTACTCAATGGAGAGATTGGCACAGTTATATATTGAGAAAATAGTGAGTTTGCATGGAGTTCCTTCTAGTATTGTGTCAGATAGAGATCCGAGATTCACTTCGAAATTTTGGGAAGGATTGCAGAAGGCTTTGGGTACTAAATTGAGGTTGAGCTCAGCTTACCATCCTCAGACTGATGGACAGACGGAGAGGACGATTCAATCGTTAGAAGATTTATTGTGTGCTTGTGTTTTAGAGAAGGGTGGAGCTTGGGATAGCTATTTGCCATTGATTGAATTTACTTATAACAATAGTTACCATTCGAGTATTGGTATGGCTCCGTTTGAAGCATTGTATGGTAGACGGTGTAGAACGCCTTTGTGTTGGTATGAATCTGGAGAGAGTTCGGTGATTGGGCCAGAGATTGTTCAACAGACTACTGAAAAGATCAAATTGATTCAAGAGAAGATGAGAGCTTCTCAGAGTCGTCAGAAAAGTTATCATGATAAGAGGAGAAAGAATTTAGAATTCAGTGCTGGAGATCATGTGTTTATGAGAGTTACTCCGATGACGGGTATTGGTCGAGCGTTGAAATCTAAGAAGTTGACTCCGCGTTTTATTGGTCCGTTTCAGATTACGGAAAGAGTTGGAGAAGTTGCTTATCGTATTGCTTTACCTCCGAGACTTGCGAATTTGCACGATGTTTTTCATGTTTCTCAGCTGAGGAGATACATTCCAGACCCATCTCATGTAATCCAAATAGATGATGTACAGGTGAGAGATAACCTGACAGTAGAAACATTGCCTATGAGGATAGAAGATCGGGAAGTGAAACAGTTAAGAGGTAAAGAGATAGCATTAGTGAAGGTTGCTTGGGGAGGTCCAGCAGATGGAAATATCACTTGGGAGCTGGAGAGCCAGATGAAAGAGGCTTATCCGGAACTGTTCGTCTAAGGTATGTTTTCGAGGACGAAAACTCTTTTAGTGGGGGAGAGTTGTAACACCCCAGTTTCAATTATTTGATTTATTTAAATTTGGGAAATTATTTTATTAGAATTAATAAAATAAAAAGGAATTATTTATTTTGAAATATGGAGGAAAATAAAAGAAATAAGAAATATGGATTTCTTTTAAGTTATTGGGCTGGGATGTTGTTAGTAAAGAGTGGGGGTGCAGGAGAAATAAAGATGTGTTTTGGAACTCAAGTTATTTTTTTCTCATTATTCACGATAACACAGAAGTTGGGATTTTGGGAAGCAGAGCTCTGAAGGTACGAAGAACGAAGAACGAAGAACATCGCTCAAAAAGTTCAAAGCTGCTAATTGATAAGGTAAGGGGGGCTATTACTCGATTTACCTTTGTTTATGGGTTTATGTACGGTTGATTTGGGTAATCGTAGGGGAAAACCCCAATTGTTAGATGTTAGTAGGGATCGATACCCTTAGGATTGAACTTTGTTAAAGAGGGTTTAGGTTCTCAATTTTATGAAATCAATTAACGATTTTAGGTTCCTAATGGTGGATTGGGAGTATATCTGCATGATCGTGAATTTACCTTAGAAGTTATAGGGATAACCCCAATGTTAGCTGATTTCCCCAAAATGAACGACTAATCACTTCTAAGGTTACTATAATGATTGTTGGTAATTAGGAAATTGAGGTGTTGTTTTGAATTATACAAAATCGATGTCGTTAGGTACCGAAATGCGCGTTTTGGCTGGATTTTTCCCGCGTTTGGCTGCTGTTCTGAGCTGCTACAGGTACAGGAAAATTCTGTACGCGCTCAGCAACACGGGCCGTGTTGCACAACACGGGCACCCGTGTTGCTCTTCTGTGTTGGTAAAGTAATGTGTTTTCTGGACACATTACAACACGGGCCGTGTTGCACAACACGGGTACCCGTGTTGGTCCCCTGTAATGAGAAAAAAATGTGTTTTCTGGATATGTTACAACACGGGCCGTGTTGCACAACACGGGCACCCGTGTTGAGGCTACTGTGTTGATTTTCTGAACTTTGTTTTCAGTGCTTGATTTTGGATTTTATTGCCATGCTTTTGGATAATGTTATCGAGCATGAATTATGATATGACTTGATATGACTGATGTTTAAATAGTATGCTGAGTGATTACATGTTATCTGTATCTTGTTATGATTGATGTTGTTGATGTTGCATGATATGTTGATTGATGTTCATAGTATGCTGAGTGTTACATACTTTACATATCATGTTGCATTTGTTAATTCCCATTGTGTGGAATTAACATGGTGGCCAATATACGTGTCCGCGATTTAATGGAACGTTGAGGTGGTAGCCGTGTCCGCGATATAATGGAACGGTGAGTTATCCGTGACCCGAGATTTAATGGGGCGGTAAAGTGGTACCACATGCATGGGTGTGTTGCATTACCTTGAATATAACATGAATGGATGATTTTTCCAATGTTGTATTTGATTGTTTGTATGCACGTATGATTGCTAAATGGTTGACGATGTTTGATGATTATTTGCAAATATGAAAAGCAATATATTATGGGTATATGAATTGTAAAGATTTTTGTAAACTATGAAATATGCTAATTATTGGGTGATGCTTATGATTTCCTGAATTGATTGTTATGAACGTATAATCAAATGTATAATTGAGATGCTCACCCTTACTGTTGAATATTTCAGATTGAGGAGCTTCGTTCAGGTGCTTGGCGAAGGCTTGTCGTTCTAGTTTACTTTCGCTTTAGTATTGTCCGGGTCATGCTCTGATAGTTGTAACTCCGGGAACGTTTGTTTGTCGAGCTGTTTTAGTCAGACTCGTTTAATTCCTTATGTTTTGTTATAATATGATGTTGATATTTTCCAGGTGTTAATCCCTGATGATTTTGAAAATATTATAACATTGATTTTATTAATTAAATTATTCCGCTGTGTAAACATGTATGAGTTACTACTACGTTATGCATGACAGGAATTTGTTTTATTAAAAGAGAATTGTAGCATCCTCGATTATACATGTACTCTGAAATTATGATTTTAATATTTGCGAAATTTTATGCGGGGTTTTAGAGGGTGTTACACCTTACCCACCCGTAATGAAATTAATCAAGGTCCTTAGTCACGGTAATTAAGTAATCAAGATATTAGAAAACATAAAATAAAATAAAAATATAGACATTAAATTGAAATCACCTATCCGTCAAAGGACTGCGTTTTATTCAAAGGAATAATTGTTAGTATTCTTTTAAATTGCCATGTTGTAGTAGCTATTTTTAAGTACTCTATGTGTCAGTACAACCTGATAATGGTCATATTCAAATTGTTAATAACATGACTTTCATTTATAAATTCAGATATAACTTATACGTAACAAATGATATAAATCTCTAGCGCAATCGTGATGAAAACTGTAACAATTATCAAGAAATCTGATGGGTTTACAATTTGTGATGGATAATACGTATTTATATCCATAAACAGAAAAATTAGGTTATATAGTACTATAATTATTTTTTAAAAATAGTACTATAGTTATTTCTTTTTTTTTAAATATATTATTATAGTACTATATTTATTTCTTTAAATATGAATTTTAACCTATTATTTTTCTTTATTCATAAAAAATATAATATAAATGTCATTAAAATGTGAATTTTTTCTTTATTACAATTTATTATATACTTATGACCTTTATGATAACTAGCTAATAATGTATACAAATTAACTAAAACTCTACCTTTCCATACTTATTAGAAATAGAAGGACATTAAATAAAAATAAAAACCTCAATTAAAATGATCTTTAAGATATCAAAAAAACGTATGTAATTAGTCTTAATCAAAGTTAATATTAAAAATGACGAAAGTTGTGTTTTTTCATATAGGGTGTAAGGTATAATTTATTTATGTTAATATTAGGTGTTATTTTAAAATAGAGAAAGAACCATTAATATATATATATATATATATATATATATATATATATATATATATATATATATATATATATATATATATATATATATATATATATATATATATATATATATATATACTTTTATTATAAACTCTAGAATATTTTCACGTATTTAAGAAATATGATTGTTATATTAAATTACCTAATTTAATTGGAAAATATATTTGTTTTGAAAGCAAATTGTTTTATCATTTAAGAATAGTAAATTTTTTATATATATTAATTAAATATAATAAATAATCATTTAAGTATAAGAATGATTTAAGGGGATATGAATATTTTTTTACAAAAATTATTAAATACTACACCTATTACATATATCATTTTTAATAGTTGTTATAAAATAAATAATTATATTCAAATAGTGGTTACAAAGTAAATACTTATATGTTGGAATTGAAAAAACTCTCTCCACTACAATGTTATATGGTTTTGTAAAATTGAATTTATAATTCATAATAATTCCAATTTTATAGATATTTAATAATTTATTTAAAAGAAATTAATTTTTTAAAGTTTGTTATTCAATCATATTAAAATTTGTATCTCTCTGTATTTACTCTCTCCACTCAATTAATTTCTCAATTATTACAACTAGACACAATAAATTAAAGAAACAAAAATTATATCTTCAATCATTCATACTCTCTCTATTTTTAATATTATAATAAATTAATTATTAATTTTAAATTTTTATATATAAGAGTTATTTGAGAATATAGAGTAAAATTTTAAATTTTATGTTTTCTTTAAATACAGATATAATGTGACCTTTTGGTTACCAGGGATGTGATGAGTAATCAAGATGAAAATATAAAACGTAAAAAGAGGACACTATAAAATGTAATAAAAAAATTGTTTAATTAAATTACTGATTATAAGGGTGTATGAGTGATTGTCTTTAATTATAATTTATTTATTTCTTAAACTATCTTTTCTTAAATCTTGAATGGGATCTTTTGATGAATGAAAGAAGAATGTATTTTCTCATATATTTCTCTTTGGCTATTTCACACACTTTCTCTAAAAAAAATCAATTTTTCCTACTAATCATCCCTTTCTAATTCTAATTCTATAAAGCCATTCTCCTAATTCCATAAAGCCATAAGCCCTTTCTAATTCTAATTCTATAGAGCCATTCTCCTAATTCCATAAAGCCATAAGCCCACAAAATCATTCTATTAGCGATCTTATTAACTATTTCCAATTTTTTATGTTTGAGATCAACCAAAAATGTCATTGTTATCCAAATAAACTAATTTCTTAAGAAGATCTCAACCTAAAAAGTTGGATTAAGTTATCATGTGATCTAAATTTAGCATAAACAACTCTCCCATTCCTTTAATTATTTTATTCAAAGGTATAATTGTCACTATTATTTTAAGATTAGATTGACATGTTGTAGTAGCCATTTTTCAATATTTTCTTTCCACGGAGTGAAACCTAAAAATGTTCCTATTCAAATTATTAATCACATGACTTTCATTTATAAATTCAGATATAACTTATACGTAACAAATGATGTAAATCTCTAGTGCAGTCATGAAGAACAATTCTAACAATTATCATGAAGAAATCCAATGGATTTTTAGATCTAATCGAATACATAAATCAAGAATTGGAAAACGGAAAACTTTGGTTAAACTTTGGTTATATATTACTATAATTATTTTTAAAATATAGTACTATAGTTATTTCTTTTATTTAAATATAGTATTATAGTACTATAGTTATTTCTTTAAATATGAATTTTAACCTATTATTTTTTTTTATTCATAAAAAATATAATATAAATGTCATTAAAATGTAATTTTTTCTTAATTACAATTTATTATATACTTATGACTTAGAGAATCATTTATACAATTCAACTAGAACTCTACCTTTCCATACTTATTAAAAATAGAAGGACAATAAATAAAAATCAAAAACATTCAATTAAAATGATCTTTTAAGATATAAAAAAAAATAGTATCTAATTAGTCTTAATCAAGGTTAATATTAAAAATGAGTACAAAATAAAAGTTGTGTTTTTCATATACATCATAATTGTGTGAGGTATAATTTATTTATGTTAATATTAGGTGTTAATATATATATATATATATATATATATATATATATATATATATATATATATATATATATATATATATATATATATATATATATATATATATATATATATATATATATATATATATATATATATATATATATATATATATATATATATATTCACGTATTTAAGAAAAAGTTCAATCAATAGAATTATTTTATTTATTAATATTGAAAAAATATGATTGATATATTAAATTACTTAATTTAATTGGAAAATATATTTGTTTTGAAAGAAAATTGTTTTATTATTTAAGAATAGTAAAATTTTTATATATATTAATTAAATATAATAAATAATCATTTAAATATAAGAATGATTTAAGGGGATATGAATATTTTTTTACAAAAATTATTAAATACTAAACCTATTACATATATCATTTTTAATAGTTGTTATAAAATAAATAATTATATTCAAATAGTGGTTACAAAATAAATACTTATATGTTGGAATTGACAAAACTCTCCCAACTACAATGTTATATGTTTTGTAAAATTGAATTTATAATTCATACTAATTCCAATTTTATAGATATTTAATAATTTATTTAAAAGAAATTAATTTTTTAAAATTTGTTATTCAAACATATTAAAGTTTGTATCTCTCTGTATTTACTCTCTCCACTCAGTTAATTTCTCAATTATTACAATTAGACACAATAAATTAAAGAAACAAAAATTATATCTTCAATCATTCATACTCTCTCTATTTTTAATATTATAATAAATTAATTATTAATTTTAATTTTTTATATATAAGAGTTATTTGAGAATAGAGAGTAAAATTTTAAAATTTATGTTTTCTTTAAATACAGATATAATGTGACCTTTTGGTTACCATTGGGATGTGATGAGTAATCAAGATGAAAATATAAAATGTAAAAAGATGACTCTATAAAATGTATTAAAAAAATTATTTAATTAAATTACTGATTAGAAGGGTGTATGAATGATTGTCTTTAATTATAATCTATTTATTTTTTAAACTATCTTTTCTTAAATCTTGAATGAGATCTTTGATGAACGAAAGAAGAATGTATTTTCTCATATATTTCTCTTAGGCTATTTCAGACACTTTTCTCTAAAAAAAAATCAATTTTTTCTACTAATCATCCCTTTCTAATTCTATAAAGCATGAGCCATTCTACTGATCCATAAAGTCATAAGCCCACAAAATCATTCTATTAATTTCCTTATAATAAAATAAAAGTTTTATTGCAATATCAATTTGAAGAATTTAAAGCTACCTTGATTAACTATTTCCAATTTTTTATGTTTGAGATCAACCAAAAATATCATTGTTATACAAATAAACTAATTTCTTACGAAGATCCCAACCTAAAAAGTTAGATTAAGTTATCATGTGATATAAATTTAGCAGAAACAACTCTCCCAAACCTTTAATTCTTCTTCATAAACAACCAAAAAAAACCACTTGTAATAAACATGTGATATCCTGTTCAAGCTGCCAACAATATTGAGAATCAAAATGTTGTTATAAAGGGTGTTGTGGTGAAAACCCAGCCTCAGAATCAAGATGTAGTTGTAGATGGTGTTTTGATGCAAAACCATTATCAAATTCAAGATGTCCCTGTGGAGGGTGTTGCGTTTAGACTAATGAGAGCTCCCAGGATGAGGAGAAGAAGAAGAAGAAGGTTGAGAAGGCAAATGATGATTGTTTTTTCAATTTTGATGATGATAAGGAAGATGACTATGATTGGTCAAACTTTATCTTAGCGAGAGGATTTATATTTGATTACATGTAATAAAAGTCTTATGCAATGAGGTTTTAATTTTCTTAACTCTCTTAAGGTTATCAACTTAAACATTCAACTTAACGTATCAGTTTAAACTACAAAATATATAAAACAAATTATTGTAACTGAAAATTATTACGATGAATTTACTCGTAAGAATCGTATGATAGTTGCATATTCCTATCAAGTTCACTGCATCTTCGACTATTACATTTCATAACAAAGTAAATATTAATCATAAAGGATATAAGAAAACATAACATTTTCAAATTTCAAACCCTAATTCAACTATTACATTTTATAACAAAGTAAACATTAAACATAAAGGAGATAAGAAAACATAACATTCTCAAATTTCCATAAAATCTCTCTGACTCCAGTTTAATCTTTAAATTCTTGTTCTTAGTTTTTGAATTTGTATACATAACCTTCAAATACCCAACATGTTTCAACTTTGTCATCATACTACTCTCATCTTCCAATATTTGTTCATCATCCCATATAAATAAATTACATGTTTCACCACTCCACCAGTTTAGACATCTCTAAAAAGTCTTCCTTTATTTTGACCCCTCTTGCATTGGTACGAAACTAGATCGAGATTTTACACCTTTAGATGAGTTACACTTCAAATACAACATTAAGATGGAACTAGACAACAATAATGAGTGTGGTGTTAGGGTTGTTTTCTTCTTCCCGACGATGTCGATGGTGTTAATATTAGGGTTGTTTCTTTTATCGGTGTAAGAATGGGTACTTAGTGTTTAAGATATATATATATATATATATATATATATATATATATATATATATATATATATATATATATATATATATATATATATATATATATATATATATATATATATATATATATATATATATATATATATATAATTGAAAAGGCGTGCATTAACGTAAAAGGGATAAACTATTTGAGGGAACTGAGGATCAAACCCAGGAAAGCTGGACTGTATCGCCACGGTTATGGATGAAGGAAAATTATCATCCAAAACATAGCGGAAATTAAAATTTTCCTTTAGTGATCCTCACGAGTGGGCATGGTCAGTGATAGAAAATATTACCTCTTGTGGCAATTCAGACTTTTGATGTTGTGATCACGAGCGTTGATGAAGAACAACGCCTCTACTCACTCAACATGAACAGATCGCTTCCGGTTACAGTGCTAGCCGCTTATGAATGAAAACATTGATTGAGAAAGTGAGAGAAAACACAACTAGGATTTCAAGACCAAATATTCATCAACTGAAAATTCTTCAGCTCAATGATTCTATTTATAGAACCACTTGTATGGGCTACAAGCTAAAAGCCCAATTAAGGTTGCAAGCTAAAAGCCCAATTAAGCTTATGGATATCATACCTTATGATGTACCGTATATCACTTAAGCGCATGGTACCTTACCATATTCCATATTCCACTTAAGTGTATCATACCTTACGATGTTATACAATTCTCTTAAGTGCATCATACCTTACGAAGTTCCTTATTTACTCTATCTCTCATCAACTAGTCCTTGTGTGTGTGACCTTGTAGGTTTTCGCGACGTTGGAAATTATATCAAATCACATATTTAACATAATATAAAGTGAGTGGTATCTAGCAACACATCACTGCTACCCAAGTCACGAAAATGTCATGTGATATGAAAAAACCTTTCCGTGATGATATTTGTGTGCAATGACCCTTTTGATCTTATGTCTATATTGAACACAAGGCATAGAACGTGTCACCCTTGTCCAATTCAATATTGAGCCCTTCGACACTTATCATGTTATGAATAATGGGAAAATTCTATCTAGGTCACTCATGTCCCTAAGCATTCTTTCTGAAGTACCCATCAGCTTTCTTTATGGTCATTCAGTCACATATAACGTTTGATCATCAATAAAGTACTGAACTTTACATCTAGGGTCCATAGTGGTTTCAGGTCGAAGGGTGGTATACACTATTATTACCATGAGAATAACTTATGACACATTGCATAACATTCTATTTAGTATTTTCATAGCAGGTCAATCCAGTATAAATATTACTCCTAATATTCATACTTATGTCAAGACTTGATAACTCCTTATCCATGATCCATGAGATGTGGTCATCAGTCTATCTACATAATAATCCCAATGCTTTAATGTTATCCCACTTCACAATAAAGCTCGACTACAGATACTTTAAGAATATTGTACTTATGTTTAATAGGATCTCATGATTAAGTCACACTTAACATTTCATTAAATAGACCAACTATTCTAGGGACTTTATTATTTTGGAAAAGCAAACATAATAAATAAATGCATTTTATTATTAATAAATAATTCAATACAAGTAACAAAACTATTGGCCTCTAAGGCTTACACCAACAATCTCCCACTAGCACTAGAGGAAATCAAGCATACCCCTAATACTCATAGACCTAGTATGTCCATCATTCTTCTACTGCGCAAGAAGCTTTGTTAGTGGGTCAGCAACATTGTCAATTGTAGATACTCTGCATATCTTCACATATCCTCGACCGATTATCTCTCGAATGATTGTTTAATTAAATTAGTGATTAGAAGTGTGTATGAATGAATGTCTTTAATTATAATCTATTTTTTATTAAACTATCTTTTCTTAAATCTTGAATGCAATCTTTTGTGGAATGAAAGAAGAATCGATTTTCTCATATATTTCTCTACTTTTCTCTTAAAAAATATCAATTTTCTTACTAATCATCCTTTTCTGATTCTATAAAGCATGAACCATTATCCTAATTCTATAAAGTCATAAGCCCACAAAACCATTATATTAATTTCCCTTTAACAAAATAAAGTATTCTTGCAATACCAATTTGAAGCAATTAAAGCTATCACCATTAACTATTTTCAGTTTTTTATTTTTGAGATCAACCAAAAATAAAGTCTCTAACATCATTGTTATCCAAATAAACTAATTTCTTAAGAAGATCCCAATCTAAAAAGTTGGAATAAGTTATCATGTGATCCAAATTTAGAAGAAACAACTCTCTCAAACCTTCAATTCTTCTTCATAAACAACCAAAAAATGTGTAATTTCAGCATTCTCCTTACCCACTAATGAAATTAATCAAGGTTCTTAGTCACAGCAATTAATTAATCAAGACATTAGAAAACATAAAAAATAACTATAATACTATAATACTATATTTATAAAAAAAAAGAAATAACTATAATACTATATTTTAAAAACAATTATAGTATTATATAACCTAATTTTTCTATTTCTCAATTCTTGATTCATGTATTCGGCTAGATCTAACAGGCCATTTTCCATATGAATTTCATCGATATAAATACGTATTATCCATCACAAATTGTAAATCCAACGGATTTCTTCTTGATAATTGTTACAGCTGTTCTTCATAATTCACGACTGCGCTAGAGATTTACACTATTTGTTACGTATAAGTTATATCCCTGAAGAGATCAACAAGCTATTGTTTGGTGAAGTCTTTGTTTGATGGGTAGGTGATTTCAATTTAATGTCTATATTTTTATTTTATTTTATGTTTTCTAATGTCTTGATTACTTAATTGTCGTGACTTAAATTTACATCACATGATAACTTA
The DNA here is from genome assembly GCA_948472305.1 of Vicia faba. NCBI lineage: Eukaryota > Viridiplantae > Streptophyta > Magnoliopsida > Fabales > Fabaceae > Vicia > Vicia faba. Next base: position 106,817,897 of record OX451741.1, read on the forward strand.
ATCCAACTTTTTAAGTTGGGATCTTCTTAAGAAATTAGTTTATTTGGATAACAATGTGTTGAGATTTTATTTTTGGTTGATCTCAAACATAAAAAATTGGAAATAGTTAATGGTGGTAGCTTTAATTGCTTCAAATTGATATTGCAAGAATACTTTTATTTTGTTATAGGGAAATTAGTAGAATGGTTTTGTGGGTGTATGGCTTTATGGAATTAGGAGAATGGTTCATGCTTTATGGAATTAGAAAAGGGTGATTAGTAGGAAAATTGATATTTTTTAAAGAGAAAAGTGTGTGAAATTGCCAAAGAGAAATATATGAGAAAATCGATTCTTCTTTTGTTCAACAAAAGATCACATTCAAGATTTAAGAAAAGATAGTTTAAGAAAAAATAGATTATAATTAAAGACAATCATTTATACACCCTTCTAATCACTAATTTAATTAAATAATTTTTTTTAAAATTTTATATTGTCGTCTTGATTACTCATCACATCCAATCGGTAACCAAAAGGTCACACTTTATCTGTATTTAAAAAAAAGTTAAGGCATTGAATGATATATCCTAATTAATAAAAATGATTAATGAAGAATAAAGTTCACGTTAAACAAATGATATTTTTGAAATATCATTAAATCGATTAATCAAATCTATTAACTTTAGAATTTTAAATACGTGCAAAGATTAGAAAGCATATAATGAGAGAAAACATAAATTTTAAAATTTTATTCTCTATTCTCAAATAACTCTTATATATAAAAAATTAAAATGAAGAATTAATTTATTATAATATTAAAAATAGAGAGAGGGAGTATGAATGATTGAAGATATAATTTTCATTTCTTTAATTTGTTGTATTTAATTGTATTAATCGGGAAATTAATTGAGCGGAGAGAGTAAATAGAGAGAGTTACAGAGAAATTAATTTATCATTTGTAATTTAATACGTTTGAAAAATAAATTTTAAATAATTAATTACTTTTAAATAAATTATTAAATATCTATAAAATTGGAATTAGTATGAATTGTAAATTCAATTTTACATAACCATATAACATTGGAATTGTGAGTGTTTTATCAATTCCAACGTATGAGTATTTATTTTGTAACCACTATTTAAATATAATTATTTATTTTATAACAACTATTAAATATAATTACTTATTTAAATATAATATCTTTTTGTAAATAATTGTTTTCATATCCCCCTTAAATCATTTTTATAATTAAATGATTATTTATTATATTCAATTAATATATATTTATATTTTATTATTCTTGAATAATAAAACAACTTGCTTTCAAAACAAATATATTTTCTAAATAAATTAGGTAATTTAATATATTGTTCATATTTTCAATATTAATAAGTAAAATAATTAAATTGATTGATCTTTTTCTTAAATACGTGAAAATATTCGAGAGTTTATAAAAAGAGCATATATATATATATATATGTATCTTAAAGGTTTTCTCTCTATTTTAAAATAACACCTAATATTAACATAAATAAATTATACCTCACCCAATTTTTTTTTTATGAAAAATACAACTTTCATTTGTACTCATTTTTAATATTGACCTCGATTCAGACTAATTACATATGTTTTTATTTATATCTTAAAGATAATTTTAATTGAATGCTTTTGATTTTTATTTATTGTCCTTCTATTTTCAATAAGTATGGAAAGGTAGAGTTTTAGTTAATTTGTATACATGATTAGCTAATTATCATAAAGGTCATAAGTATATAATAAATTGTAATTAAGAAATAAATTCACATTTTAATGACATTTATATTATATTTTTTATGAATAAAGAAAATAACTATAGTACTATAATACTATATTTTAAAAATAATTATAGAACTATATAACCTACTTTATTTATTGACCTCTTAGAGTTTTAATCACATTTAATCAAATAACTATAGTACTATAATACTATATTTAAATAAATAAAAAGAAATAACTATAGTACTATATTTAAAAATAATTATAGAACTATATAACCTACTTTTTCTGTTTCCCAATTCTTGATTCATGTATTCAGCTGGATCTAAGAGGTCATTTTCCATATGAATTTTGTGGAGATAAACTCTATTATCCATCACAAATTGTAAGCTCATCATATTTTTTCTTGATAATTATTACAGTTGTTCTTCACGATTCACGATTGCGTTAGAGATTTACATCATTTTTCATGTATAAGTTATATCTGAATTTATAAATAAAAGTGATGTCATTAACGATTTGAATAGGATCATTTCCATGTTTCACTTTGTGGAAAGAGTTGTACAATTTGACATAGAGAGTACCTAAAAATAGCTACTACAACATGGCAATCTTAAAAGAATAGTAATAATTATATCTTTAAATAAAATATAGTCATATACTGTTCCGTCAAGAGTTCCCTCAAGAGTTGAACCAGCTGTTGTTTGATGAAGTTGTTGTTTGATTGGTAGGTGATTTAATTTTAATGTCTATATTTTTATATTATTTATTTTATGTTTTGTTTGATGAAGTTGTTGTTTGATTGGTAGGTGATTTAATTTTAATGTCTATATTTTTATATTATTTATTTTATGTTTTCTAATATCTTGATTACTTAATTACCGTGACTAAATTACACATTTTTTGGTTGTTTACAAAGAAGAATCGAAGGTTTGGAAGAGTTGTTTTTACTAAATTTTGATCACTTTTTAGTTTGGGATCTTCTTAAGAAATTAGTTTATTTGGATAAAAATGATGTTGTTGAGACTTTATTTTTGGTTCATCTCAAACATAAAAAATTGGAAATAGTTAATGATAGTAACTTTAAAGCTAATTCAATTTGAAGAAATTAAAGCTACCACCATTAACTATTTCCAATTTTATATGTTTGAGATCAACCAAAAATAAAGTCTTAATATCATTGTTATCCAAATAAACTAATTTCTTAAGAAGATACTAACCTAAAAATTTGAATTAAGTTATCATGTGATCCAAATTTATTAGAAACAACTCTCTCAAACAAAAAAAAGTGTAATTTCGGCATTCTCCTTACCCACCCGTAATGAAATTAATCAATGGGGAATTGTATAAGACTGGATTTTATTCAAAGGTATAATTGTCACTATTCATTTATATTTCCATGTTCTAGTATCTCTAGCGCAGTCGTGAAGAAAACTGTAACAATTATCAAGAAGAAATTGGATGGGTTTACAATTTGTAATAGGTAATACGTATTTATATCCAAAAAATTCATATAGAAAATAGCCTATTAGATCCAGCCGAATACATGAATCAAGAATTGGGAAACAGAAAAATTAGGTTATATAGTACTATAATTATTTTTTTAAATATAGTACTATAGTTATTTATTTATTTTTAAATATAGTATTATAGTACTAAATTTATTTCTTTAAATATGAATTTTAACCTATTATTTTTATTTATTCATAAAAAATATAATATAAATGTCATTAAAATGTGAGTTTTTTCTTTATTACAATTTATTATATACTTATAACCTTTATGATAATTAGCTAATCATGTATACAAATTAACTAAAACTCTACCTTTCCATACTTATTATTAGAAATAGAAGGACAATAAATATAAATAAAAACCATTCAATTAAAATGATCTTTAAGATATCAAAAAAACGTATGTAATTAGTCTTAATCAAGGTTAATATTAAAAATGACGAAAGTTGTGTTTTTCATATACATCATAATTGTGTAAGCTATAAATTATTTATGTTAATATTAGGTGTTATTTTAAAAATAGAGAAAAAATCATATATATATATATATATATATATATATATATATATATATATATATATATATATATGCTCTTATTATAAACTATCAAATATTTTCAGGTATTTAAGAAAAAGTTCAATCAATTTAGTTATTTTATTTATTAATATTGATAAAATATGATCGATATATTAAATTACATAATTTATTTAGAAAATATATTTGTTTTGAAAGCAAGTTGTTTTTTTATTCATGAATAATAATTTTTTTATATATATTAGTTAAATACAATAAATAATCATTTAATTATAATAATGATTTAAGGGGATATGAATATTATAATAATCATTTAATTATAATTCATACTAATTCCAATTTTATAGATATTTAATAATTTATTTAAAAGTAATTAATTATTTTAAATTTTATTATTCCAACATATTAAATTACAAATGTTAAATTAATTTTTCTGTATTTACTCTCTCCGCTCAATTAATTTCTCGATTATTACAATTAAACACAATAAATTAAACACAACAAAATAAATAAATGAAAATTATATCTTCAATCATTCATACTCCCTCTATTTATTTTTTATATTATAATAAATTAATTACTCATTTTAATTTTTTATATATAAGAGTTATTTGAGAATAAATAGTAAAATTTTAAAATTTATGTTATCTCTTATTATATGCTTTCTAATCTTTGAACGTATTTAAAATTATAAAGTTAATAGATTTGGTTAATTGATTTAATGATATTTCAAAAATATCATTTGTATATCTTGAACTTTATTCCTCATTAATCATTTTTAATGATTAGGATATATCATTCAATTTCCTGAACTTTTTTTAAATTCGGATAAAATGAGACGACAATATAAAATGTAAAAACAGTAATTAAATTAGTGATTAGAAGGGTGTACGATGATTGTATTTAATTATAATCTTTTTTTTCTTAAACTATCTTTTCTTAAATCTTGAATGCAATCTTTTGTTGAACGAAAGAAAAACGATTTTCTCATATATTTCTCTTAAGACAATTTCACACACTTTTCTCTTAAAAAATATCAGCCCAGAAAACCATTCTAAGATTCTAACCTAAAAAGTTGGATTAAGTTATCATGTGATCCAAATTTAGCAGAAACAACTCTCTCAAACTTCAATTCTTCTTCATAAACAACCAAAAAAAATGTGTAATTTCGGCATTCTCCTTCACCATCCGTAATGAAATTAATCAAGCTACTTAGTCACGGTAATAGTCACGGTAATTAAGTAATCAAGACATTAGAAAACATAAAATAAAATAAAAATATAGACATTAAATTGAAATCACATACCCGTCAAACAACAGCTTCATCAAACAAACTTGTTGATCTCTTGAGGGAACTCCTGAGGAAAATAACTCTTGAGGGAACTCTTGAGGTAATTGTATAGGACTTCGTTTTATTCAAAGTTATAATTGTCACTATTATTTTAAGATTTCCATGTTGTAGTAGCTATTTTTTATGTACTCTCTGTCTCAAATTGTATAACTCTTTCCACGAATACAGCCGAATACATGAATCAAAAATTGGGAAACAGAAAAATTAGGTTATATAGTACTATAATTATTTTTTAAATATATTACTATAGTTATTTATTTATTTTAAATATAGTACTATAGTTATTATTTTTTTTAAATATAGTATTATAGTACTATATTCATTTCTTTAAATATGAATTTTAATCTATTATTTTTCTTTATTCATAAAAAATATAATATAAATGTCATTAAAATGTGAATTTTTTCTTTATCACAATTTATTATATACTTATGACCTTTATGATAATTAGCTAATCATGTATACAAATTAACTAAAACTCTACCTTTCCCTACTTATTAGAAATAAAAGGAAAATAAATAAAAATAAAAACCATTCAATTAAAATGATCTTTAAGATATAAAAAAAAAAACGTATGCAATTAGTCTTAATCAAGGTTAATATTAAAAATGAGGAAAGTTGTGTTTTTCATATACATCATAATTGTGTAAGGTGTAATTTATTTATGTTAATATTAGGTGTTATTTTTAAATAGAGGAAAAACCATTAAAATATATATATGCTCTTATTTTAAACTCTTATATATTTTCAGGTATTTAAGAAAAAGTTCAATCAATTTAGTTATTTTATATATTAATATTTAAAAAATATGATCGATATATTAAATTACATAGTTTATTTAGAAATATATTTGTTTTGAAAGCAAGTAGTTTTTTTATTCATGAATAATAAATTTTATATATATATATATTAATTAAATATAATAAATAATCATTTAATTATAATAATGATTTAAGGGGATATGAATATTGTTTGACAAAAGATATTATATTTAAATAAGTCATCATATTTAATAGTTGTTATAAAATAAATAATTATATTTAAATAGTGGTTATAAAATAACGTTGGAATTGATAAATCCTTCACAATTTCAATGTTATATGGTTTTGTAAAATTGAATTTATAATTCATACTAATTCCAATTTTATAGATATTTAATAATTTATTTAAAAGTAATTAATTATTTAAAATTTATTATTCAAATCTATTAAATTACAAATGCTAAATTAATTTCTCTATATTTACTCTCTCTGCTCAATTAATTTCTCGATTATTACAATTAAACACAATAAATTAAACAAAACAAAATAAAGAAATGAAAATTCTATCTTCAATCATTCATACTCCCTCTCTTTATATTTAATATTATAATAAATTAAATATTCATTTTAATTTTTTATATATAAGAGTTATTTGAGAATAAAGAGTACAATTTTAAAATTTATGTTTTCTCTTATTTTATGCTTTCTAATCTTTGAACGTATTTAAAATTATAAAGTTAATAGATTTGATTAATTGATTTAATGATATTTCAAAAATATCATTAATATATCGTTAAATTTATTCTTCATTATCCATTTTTACTAATTAGGATTCAATTTCCTCAACTTTTTTTAAATTCAGATAAAATGAGACGACAATATAAAATGTAAAAAAAAAAAATTTAATTAAATTAGTGATTAGAAGGGTGCATGAATGATTGTCTTTAATTATAATTTTTTTCCTTAAACTATCTTTTCTTAAATTTTGAATGCAATCTTTTGTTGAACGAAAGAAGAAACAATTTTCTCCTATATTTCTCTTTGGCAATTTTACACACTTTTCTATTAAAAAATATCAATTTTCCTACTAATCATCATTTTCTAATTCTATAAAGTATGAACCATTCTGCTAATTCCATAAAGCCATAAGCTTCTATTAATTTTACTGTATCAAAATAAAAGTATTCTTGCAATATCAATTTGAAGCAATTAAAGCTATCACCATTTACTATTTCCAATTTTTTATGTTTGAGATCAACCAAAAATAAAGTCTCAACATCATTGTTATCTGTGATCCAAATTTAGCAGAAACAACTCTCTCAAACCTTCGATTCTTCTTCATAAACAACCAAAAATGTGAAATTTTGGCATTCTCCTTACCCACCCGTAATGAAATTAATGAAGCTCGTTAGTCACGGTAATTAAGTAATCAAGACATTAGAAAACATAAAATAAAATATAAATATAGACATTAAATTTAAATCACCTACCCGTCAAACAACAGCTACATCAAACAACAACTTATTGATCTCTTGAGGGAACTCTTGAGGCAAATTACTCTTGAGGGAACTGCTGAGGTAATTATATAATTGTCACTATTCTTTTAAATTGCCATGTTGTAGTAGCTAATTTTAAGTACTCTCTGTCAAATTGTACAACTCTTTCCACAAGGTGAAACCTGAAAATGGTCATATTCAAATCGTTAATGACATGACTTTCATTTATAAATTCAGATATAACTTATACGTAACAAATGATATAAATCTCTAGCGCAGTCGTGAAGAAAACCGTAACAATAATCAAGAATAAATCCGATTGTTTTATAATTTATGATGGATAATATATATTTATATCCACAAAATTCATATGGAAAATGGCCTTCTAGATCCAGCCGAAAACGTGAATCAAGAATTGGGAAACAGAAAAATTATGTTATATAGTACTATAATTATTTTTTAAATATAGTACTATAGTTATTTCTTTTTTTTTAAATATAGTATTATAGTACTATAGTTATTTTATTAAATATTTTAACCTATTATTTTTCTTTATTCATAAAAAATTTAATATAAATGTCATTAAAATGTGAATTTTTTCTTTATTACAATTTATTATATACTTATGACCTTTATCATAATTAGCTAATCATGTATACAAATTATTTAAAATTCTACACTTCCATACTTATTAAAAATGGAAGGAAAATAAATAAAAATAAAAAACATTCAATTAAAATGATCTTTAAGATATAAAAAAATCGTATGTAATTAGTCTTAATCAAGGTTAATATTAAAAATGACTACAAAATGAAAGTTGTATTTTTCATATACATTATAATTGTGTGAGGTATAGTATAATTTATTTATGTTAATATTAAGTGTTATTTTAATATATATGCTCTTATTATAATCTCTAGAATATTTTCGGGTATTTAAGAAAAAGTTCAATCAATTTAGTTATTTTATTTATTAATATTGAAAAAATATGAACAATATATTAAATTACCTAATTTATTTAGAAAATCTATTTGTTTTGAAAGCAAGTAGTTTTTTTATTCAAGAATAATAAAAAATTTATATATAGTAATTGAATATAATAAATAATCATTTAATTATAATAATGATTTAAGGGGATATGAAAACAATTTTTTTACAAAATATATTTTATATTATATTTGAATGATATATCCTAATTAATAAAAATGTTTAATTAAGAATAAAGTTCACGATATACAAATGATATTTTTGAAATATCATTAAATCAATTAATCAAATCTATTAACTTTATAATTTTAAATACGTGCAAAGATTAGAAAGCATATAATGAGAGAAAACATAAATTTTAAAATTTTATTCTCTATTCTCAAATAACTCTTATATATAAAAAATTAAAATGAAGAATTAATTTATTATAATATTAAAAATAGAGAGAGGGAGTATGAATGATTGAAGATAGAATTTTCATTTTTTTAATTTGTTGTGTTTAATTTATTGTGTTTAATTGTATTAATCGAGAAATTAATTGAGTGGAGAGAGTAAATACAAAGAGATATAGAGAAATTAATTTCTCATTTGTAATTTAATAAGTTTGAATAATAAATTTTAAATAATTAATTACTTTTAAATAAATGATTAAATATCTATAAAATTGGAATTAGTATGAATTATAAATGCAATTTTACAAAACCATATAACATTGGAATTGTGAGAGTTTTATCAATTCCAACGTATGAGTATTTATTTTGTAACCATTATTTAAATAAAATTATTTATGTTATAACAACTATTAAATATAATTATATATTTAAATATAATATCTTTTGTAAAAAATAATTTTCATATCCCCTTAAATCATTTTTATAATTAAATTATTATTTATTATATTCAATTAATATATATAAAATTTTATTATTCTTGAATAATAAAACAACTTGCTTTCAAAACAAATAGATTTTCTAAATAAATCTGGTAATTTAATATATTGTTCATATTTTTTCAATATTAATAAATAAAATAATTAAATTGATTGAACTTTTTCTTAAATACGTGAAAATATTCGAGAGTTTATAATCAAAGCATATATATAAACAGCTATGTATTGCTCCATGATTTTTCCTTGTTATCTCTTCGACCAAGTTCACCATCCACGTTGCTTGACATGCACAAAGAGAAACAGCTATGTATTCTGCTTCACATGATGATAATGCCACTACTGGTTCCTTTCTTGAATTTCAAGCAACTGGTCCACCACCTCGCATAAACACATATCCTGCTGTTGACTTTCGATCTTCAGCATCACTACACCAACTCGAATCAGTGTATCCCACTAACTTGCATTCTTTTCCTTTATCAACTGTAGGAAACAAAATGTCATAATCGAAAGTTCCTTTTATATACCTTAGTATCCTCTTCACTGCTGCTAGATGTGATACCTTTGGCTTCTGCATGAATCTACTTACCGTACCTACACTATATGCTAATTCAGGCCTTGTATGACAAAGGTATCTCAATGATCCAATAAGTCTTCTGTATTGGGTTGGATCAACATCATCTTCATCTTCATCTTTCGACAGTTGCAGTCTTGGTTCTGCAGGTGTCGAAGTTGAGTTGCATTCTTCCATCTCAAACCTCTTGAGAATTTCTCCTGCATATCTTCTTTGATTCATCATCAAACCTCTACTGCTCTTGTAAAATTCGATACCAAGGAAATATGAAATCTCACCCAAATTAGACATTTCGAATTCCTTGCTGAGATCACCTTTAAAGTCTTCGATCTCACTTTTACAGCTACCTGTTATTAACAAATCATCTACATAGAGACATAGTATAAGCAATTTACTCTTGCTTCTTCTTACATATACTCCATGTTCAGTTGTTCACTTCACAAATTCCTTCTCCCTTATAAAACTATCAATTTTCTTATTCCAAGCCCTTGGAGCTTGTTTCTATCCATACAGGGCTTTATGTAGCCTGTACACCTTTCTTTCTTCGTCATGTTTCACAAACCCAACTGGTTGTTTAACATAGACTTCTTCATCTAAGGGTCCATTTAGGAATGCACACTTCACGTCCATCTCACATATGTGCCAACTATTTATTTCTGCTAGACCAACAACCAACCTGATTTTTTCGATCCTAGCAACAGGTGCAAAAACTTCATCGAAGTCTATTCCTTCTTTCTGTAGAAATCCTTTCGCCACAAGTCTTGCTTTGTGTCGACTTACTTCACCTTTCGAATTCGTTTTCACTTTGTATACCCACTTAGCATCAATTTCCTTCCTCCCTTGAGGCAATTCGACAAGTGACCAATTGTTGTTATCTTCGATAGACTTTACTTCTTCGTTCATTGCTTTCACCCACTTCGAATCCTTTAATGCTTCAGTTGCATTAACGGGTTCGACATCTGCATAGAAAGCATAATGTACCAGCTCACCTTCATTATCTATTACATCATCTGATGGAATCACACAATCTTGCAATCTTGCAGGTATGCGTCTTGTTCTTTGAGGCCTGCTTGTACTTGGTATATCTGCTGGTTCCTCTTGTCGAACTTCTCTTTCGACCTGAGTTTCTGGATCTTCAAGAAGGATTCCCACTGAATCTTTCTTGATATTTTCAGTTCAATCCCATTCTTTAAACTCATCTATGATCACGTCCCTGCTGATCACAATCTGCTTTTTCACTGGATCGAACAACTTGTAGCCTCCTGTTGAATGATATCCAACTAGAATCATTTGACTTGACTTATCATCAAGTTTTCTTCTCAACTGATCTGGCACATGTCTATATGCAATAGATCCAAATACCTTCATATGACTCAAGCTAGGCTTCACACCAGACCAACATTCTTCTGGAGTAATTCCTTCTAGCTTCTTTGTAGGACATCTGTTCAAAATGTATGTTGCAGTCGAAACAGCTTCACCCCAAAACTCTTTTGGTAAATTCTTGCCTTTCAACATACTTCTCACCATATTCATGATGGTTCAATTTTTCCTTTCTGCAATTCCATTTTGTTGTAGAGTATAGGGTGGCACCACCTCATGCATAATCCCTTCCTTTTCACATAATGTGTTGAAGTCTTTCGACACATATTCTCCACCACCATCAGTTCTCAAAACTTTGAGCTTTCGACCACTTTGTCTTTCGACCATAGACTTAAAGTTGGTAAATACTTCGATCACTTCACTTTTCTTCTTGATCAGGTAAGTCCATAGCTTTCGACTGAAATCATCTATGAATTTAACAAAGTATTTGTTACCTCCTATCGAATCCACCTGGATTGGTCCACATACATCAGAGTATATGACTTCAAGACTAGCCTTCGATTTGCTTCCTGCATCCTTGCTGAATCTATTCTTGTGTTGTTTCGCCTGCACACATTCCTCACATGCCTCGTTTGGAATGTCAATTTCTGGAAATCCTGAAACCATATTTCTTATCTTCAAATATCTGATGTCTCTGAAGTTGAGATGGCCTAGTCTGTAATGCCATATCAATTCATCTCTGCTAGTTGCAGTCGAAAGGCACTTGTGCTCCATCACATTTAGTTCAATCTTGAAGGTTCGATTCTGAGACATAGGAGACTTCAAGATTAATCTCCCATTTGCATCAACGAATCTCATCATCTTATCTTCGATTGACACTTTATAATTCTTTTCGACCAACTGTCCTATACTGAGCAAATTGCTCTTCATGCCTGGTATGTACAATACATTTGAAATTAATGACCTCTTGCCATCTTTCCTCATGATCATAACATCACCAATACCTTCAGCTGCTAGGGTATTGTCATTTGCAAATTTTACCATATTTTTCATTGAGGGTTTTATATTGACGAACCAGTCTTTCCTTCCAGACATATGTGATGAACATCCTGAATCCAAGTACCATTGGTCCTTGAATCTATCTTCATCTCTTGTTGTGACCATCAGCATCATCTCTTCTTCTTCTTCATGTTTTGCAAGCTTTGCATCACTTTCTTGATTCTTTCGTTTTTCTGGACAGTCACTCGCATAGTGTCCATACTTCTGACAATTGTAACATTGAATGTGACTCTTATCAGGTTTTCGACCACCACCTCTTCCTCTATTTGCAACACCACCTCTTTGGTTTCCTTGGTATGGTCTTCTTTGATTTGACACGTTTCCTTCAATCTAGTTTCCTCTACCATTCGATTTGTTGTAGCCACCTCTACCTCTGTCGAAACACTTTCCTTTGCCTTTGGTCTCTTTTGCTGAATGTGCCTGCAAGGCTACATCACTCTTCGATTTTCCTGCAGCTCTTTCGTTCATTCTTTGTTCATGAGATTCAAGCATCCCTTGAAGCTCTTCCTTTGTCAATTTAGACAAGTCTTTCCCATCTTCTATCGCCACCACTATGTGGTCGAACTTAGGAGCTAAAGATCTCAAGATCTTCGACACAACAGCTCTTGTTGTTAACGCTTCTCCACATATCTTGATTTGATTTACTAGTTTTGTAACTCTAGTGAAGAAATCAGATATGCTTTTACTGTCTTCCATCTGAAGCAGTTCATAGGTCCTTTTGTGAGTTTGTAACCTCACTTCTTTCACTTTCTCAGCGCCTCGAAAAGACTTCTGAAGGATTTCCCAAGCTTCTTTTGCAGATTATGAATCACTAACCTTTTCGAAATTGTATGGGCTGACAAATTGATGAATTATAAATAATGTTTTATAACTCAGCTTCTCAGATTCTATGTATTTCTTCTTTTCTTCTTCTGAAGCGTTTTCTCCAAGCGCTTCGACTCCATCTTTTACAAGGTCTCAAAGACCTTGACACCTGAATAAGATTTTCATCTGTTTGCACCAATTCTCATAGTTGTCAACTTTCAGAATTGGTAGGGTTGCTGGATAATTTGCATTCCCGTAACTTGTCATCGTGAATTCTTCAATCGTTCTTGATTGTCACTTCCCTTGAATCGAAACAAAGCTCTGATACCAGATGTTGGAAATCCACCAAATATCTATGATGAATTTCTACCACAATGACAATTTAATTATGAGACAAACAAAGAAAAGAAGATAAGACAAATAATTTCTGCAGAGTTTCTCTCTGCTCACAAACTGTGAAAACTTTGTTATTCACTTGCAACTGCAAATTCTGTGAATACAACTTGACTTGCTTTCAAAAATAGGGGTTACTCCCTCTATTTATAACTGAGCTTACACCTTAAGCCCAAATCCTAAAATATCTTTTTGTTACTAAATCAAATCTAATTTATTCTAGACTTAAATCAAATCTATTTAAATCTAAAACAAATCAAATCTTTTCGACACATAGTTTCGACATATTGGATTACAATTTAACAATTATCATAAATGTCATAAGTATATAATAAATTGTAATTAAAAAAAATTCACATTTTAATGACATTTATATTATATTATTTATGAATAAATAAAAATAATAGGTTAAAAATCATATTTAATCAAATAACTATAGTACTATAATACTATATTTTAAAAAAAGAAATAACTATAGTACTATATTTAAAAATAATTATAGTGCTATATAACCTACTTTTTCCGTTTTCTAATTCTTGATTCATGTACTCGCGTGGATCTAAGAGGCCATTTCCCATATGATGTTTGTTGAGATAAACATGTATTATCCATCACAAATTATAAACCCGTCGGATTTCTTCTTGATATTTATTACAGTTGTTCTTCACGGTTTACGATTGTGCTAGAGATTTATATTATTTGTCACCTATAAGTTATATCTGACTTTATAAATGAAAGTGATGTCATTAAAAATTTGAATAGGACCATTTCTATGTTTCACTTTGTGGAAAGAGTTGTACAATTTGACATAGAGTACCTAAAAATAGCTACTACAACATGGCAATCTTAAAAGAATAGTGACAATTATACCTTTGAATAAAATATAGTCCTATATTGTTCCCTCAAGAGTTCAACCAGTTGTTGTTTGATGAAGTTGTTGTTTGATGGGTAGGTGATTTAATTTTAATGTCTATATTTATATATTATTTATTTTATGTTTTCTAATATCTTGATTACTTAATTACCGTGACTAAGGACCTTGATTAATTTCATTCATATGGGTAAGGAGAATGCCGAAATTACACATTTTTTGGTTGTTTACCGAGAAGAATTGAAGGTTTGGGAGAGTTGTTTCTGCTAAATTTGTATCACATCATATCTTAATCCAACTTTTTAGGTTGGGATGTTCTTAAATGATGTTGAGACTTTATTTTTGGTTGATCCCTAACATAAAAAATTGGAAATAGTTAATGGTAGTAGCTTTAATTGCTTCAAATTGAGTCGTTCAACAAAAGATCGCATTCAAGATTTAAGAAAAGATAGTTTAAGAAAAATAGATTATAATTAAAGACAATTATTCATACACCCTTTTAATCACTAATTTAATTTAACAATTTTTACATTTTATATTGTCATCTTGATTACTCATCACATCCTAATGGTAACTAAAAGGTCACATTTTATCTCTATTTAAAAGAAGTTAAGGACATTGAATGATATATTCTAATTAATAAAAATGATTATTGAAGAATAAAGTTCACGATATACAAATGATATTTTTGAAATATCATAAACTCAATTAATCAAATCTATTATCTTTATAATTTTAAATACGTACAAAGATTAGAAAGCATGTAATAAGTGAAAACATAAATTTTAAAAGTTTACTCTCTATTCTCAAATAACTCTTATATATAAAAACTTAAAATGAATAATTAATTTATTATAATATTAAAAATAGAGAGAGGAAGTATGAATGATTGAAGATATATTTTTCATTTCTTTAATTTGTTGTGTTTAATTTATTGTGTTTAATTGTATTAATCGGGAAATTAATTGAGCGAAGAGAGTAAATACAGAGAGATATAGAGAAATCAATTTAGCATTTTTAATTTAATATGTTTGAATAATAAATTTAAAATAAATAATTTTTTTAAAATATATTATAAAATATATATAAAATTGGAATTACTATGAATTATAAATTCAATTTTACAAAACCATATAACATTGGAATTGAGAGAGATTTATCTATTCCAACGTATAAGTATTTATTTTGTAACCACTATTTAAATATAATTATTTATTATATAACAACTATTAAAAATCATATATCTAATATGTTTGGTATATAATATTTTTTGTAAAAAAATATTCATATCCCCTTAAATCATTATTATAATTAAATGATTATTTATTATATTCAATTAATATATATATAAAAATTTATTATTCTTAAATAATAAAACAACTTGCTTTCAAAACAATTATATTTCCAAATAAATTAGGTAATTTAATATATCGATCATATTTTTTAAATATTAATAAATAAAATATTTAAATTGATTGAACTTTTACTTAAATACGTGAAAATATTCGAGAATTTATAATAAGAGATTATATATATTTTAAAGGTTTTCTCTCTATTTTAAAATAACATCTTATATTAACATAAATAAATTATACCTTACACAATTACAATGTATATGGAGAAAAAAAAACTTTCATTTGTACTCAATTTTAATATTAACCTTGAAGAAAAAAAAACTTTTTGATTTTTATTTATTGTCCTTCTATTTCTAATAAGTATGGAAAGGTAAAGTTTAGGTTAATTTGTATAAATGATTGGCTAATTATCATAAAGGTCATAAGTATATCATGAATTGTAATTAATAAAAATTAACATTTTAATGACATTTATATTATACTTTTTATGAATAAAGAAAAATAATAGGTTAAAATTCATATTTAAAGAAATAACTATAGTAATATAATACTGTATTTAAAAAAAGAAATAAATATAGTATTATCTTTAAAAAATAATTACAGTATTATATAACTTAATTTTTCCGTTTCCCAATTCTTGATTTATGAATTCGGTTGGATTTAAGAGGTCATTTTTCATATGAATTTTGTGGATATAAATATGTATTATCCATAACAAATTGTAAATTCATCGGATTTCTTCTTTATAATTGTTACAGTTGTTTTTCACGATTCACGACTGCACTAGAGATTTACATCATTTATTATGAATAAGTTATATCTGAATTTAAAAATGAAAGTTACATCATTTTCAGGTTTCAATTTGTGCAAAGAGTTGGACAATTTGACACGGTGAGTACCGAAAAATAGCTACAACATCATGACAATCTTAAATACAGTCCCTATATTGTTCCCTTAAGACTTATCTCAAGAGTTTAACAAGTTGTTGTTTGATGGGTAGGTTAAAAAATGTCTTGATTACTAAATTAATGTGACTAAGGATCTTCATTAATTTCATTACAGACGAGTAAGGAGAATGCCGAAATAACACATTTTTTTGGTTGTTTATGAAGAAGAATGAAAGGTTTGGGAGAGTTTTATCCAACTTTTTAGGTTGGAATCTTCTTAAGAGATTAGTTTATTTAGATAACAATAATGTTGAGACTTTATTTTTGTTTGATCTCAAACCTAAAAAATTGGAAATAGTTAAATGTGGTAGATTTAATTTTTAGAGAAAATTGTGTGAAATTTCTAAAGAGAAATATATGAGAAAATCGATTCTTCTTTTTTTTTCCAACAAAATATCACATTCAAGATTTAAGAAAAGATAGTTTAAGAAAAAATAGATTATAATTAAAGACAATCATTCATACATCCTTATATACTAATTTAATTAAACAATTTTTTTAAAATTTTATATTGTCATCTTGATTAATAATATATTTTAAAAAAAGTAGAGGAAATTGAATAATATATTTTAATTAATAAAAATGATTAATGAAGAATAAAGTTCACGATATACAAATAATATTTTTGAAATATCATTAAATCAATTAATCAAATCTATTAACTTTATAATTTTAAATACGTGCAAAGATTAGAAAGTTCAATCAATTTAATTATATATTCTCTTATTGCAAAGATTAACTTTATAATTTTATATATTCTCTTATAATAAACTCTCAAATATTTCACGTATTTAAGAAAAAGTTCAATCAATTTAATTATTTTATTTATTAATATTGAAAAAATATGATCGATATATTAAATTACCTAATTTATTTAGAAAATATATTTTTTTTGAAAGCAAGTTGTTTTATTATTCAAGAATACTAAAATTATTATATATATATATATATATATATATATATATATATATATATATATATATATATATATATATATATATATATATATATATATATATATATATATATATATATATATATATATATATATATATATATATATATATATATATATATATATATATATATATTAATTGAATATAATAAATAATCATTTAATTATAATAATGATTTAAGGGGATATGAATATTTTTTTACAAAAAAATATTATATTTAAATAAATAATTATATTTAATAGTTGTTATAAAATAAATAATTATATTTAAATAGTGGTTACAAAATAAATACTCATATGTTGGAATTGATAAAACTCTCTCAATTCCAATGTTATATGGCTTTGTAAAATTGAATTCATAATTCATACTAATTCCAATTCTATAGATATTTAATAATTTATTTAAAAATAATTAATTATTCAAAATTTATTATTCAAACATATTAAATTATAAATGCTAAATTAATTTCTTTGTATTCACTGTCTCCGCTCAATTAATTTCTCAATTATTATAATTAAACTCAATAAATTAAATAAATGAAAATTATATCTTCAATCGTTCATACTCCCTATCTCTATTTTAAATATTATGATAAATTAATTATTCATTTTAATTTTTTATATATAAGAGTTATTTGAGAATAGAGTGTAAAATTTTAAAATTTATGTTTCTTCTTATTATATGCTTTCTAATCTTTGCACGCATTTAAAATTATAAAGTTAATAGATTTGATTAATTAATTTAATGATATTTTAAAAATATCATCTGTATATCGTGAACTTTATTCTTTATTAATCATTTTTATTTTTATTAATTAGAATATATCATTCAATGTCCTCAATTTTTTTTAAATACAGATAAAATGTGACCTTTTGGTTACCATTGGAATAAATTGTTTAATTAAATCAGTGATTAGAAGGGTGTACGAGTGATTGTCTTTATAAAAATTGTCAATTTATGAGATCTTTTGTTGAACGAAAGAAGAATAGATTTTCTCATATAATTCTGTTTGGCAACTTCACACACTTTTCTCTTAAAAAATATCAATTTTCCTACTAATCATCCTTTTCTAAGTATATGAAGCATGAACTATTCTCCTAATTCCATAAGCCACAAAACCATTCTATTAATTTCTCTCTAACAAAATAAAAAGTATTCTTGCAATATAAAATAAAGTCTCAATATTATTGTAATCCAAATAAACTAATTTCTTAACAAGATTTGAACCTAAAAAGTTGGATTAAGTTATCATGAGATCCAAATTTAGCAGAAACAACTCTCCCAAACATTCAATTATTCTTCATAAATAACCAAAAAAAAAAGGTATAATTTTGGTATTTTCCTTACCCACGTGTAATGAAATTAATCAAAGTCCTTAGTCAGGATAATTAAGTAATCAAGACATTAGAAAACATAAAATAAAATAAAAATATAGACATCAAATTCAAAGGTAAAATTGTCACTATTCTTTTAAGATTTCCATGTTGTAGTAGCTATTTTTCGGTACTCTGTGTCAAATTGTACAACTCTTTCTACATGGTGAAACCTGAAAATGGTTCTATTCAATTCGCTAATGACATGACTTTCATTTATAAATTCAGATATAACTTATACGTAACAAATGATGTAAATCTCTAGCGTAGTTGTGAATTGTGAGAACAACTGTAACAATTTTGTAGAAGAAATTCAATGGATTTACAATTTGTGATGGATAATATGTATTTATATCCACAAAATTCATATGAAAAATGGCCTGTTAGATTCAGCCGAATACATGAATCAAGAATTGGGAAACAAAAAAAATAGGTTATATAGTACTATAATTATTTTATAAATATAGTACTATAATTATTTCTTTTTTTAAATATAGTATTATAGTACTATAGTTATTTCTTTAAATATGAATTTTCATCTATTCTTTTTCTTTATTCATAAAAAATATAATATAAATGTCACTAAAATGTGAGCTTTTCCTTAATTACATTTTCTTATATACTTATGACCTTTATGATAATTAGCGAATTATGTATACAAATTAACTAAACCTCTACATTTCCATACTTATTAGAAATAGAAGGACAATAAATAAAAATCAAAAACATTCAATTAAAATGATCTTTAATATATCAAAAAATGTATGTAATTAGTCTTAATCAAGGTTAATATTAAAAATGAGTACAAATGAAAGTTATGTTTTTCATATACATCATAATTGTGTGAGGTATAATTTATTTATGTTAATATTAGGTGTTAATATATATATATATATATATATATATATATATATATATATATATATATATATATATATATATATATATATATATATATATATATATATATATATATATATATATATATATATATATATATATATATATATATATATATATATATTCTTTTTAAGCTAATTTTTTTGCACACTATTAGTTTATCATGTCTATTTTATGAGTATAAAAAAATCACAAAAATATTTTTTATTTCATTATTTTCCAATTAAATCAAAGTAATCACTTTTTTAGGGTTTTAAAGTTACCTTTTTGCGATCCTTTGATGAGTTTTTCAACTTTGCTCATAAAACTTGATCTTACCATGATAGGTCTTGATTCCCATGAGATATTACACTTGAGTAGGCATTTCATGATATCTTTAGCCACTCAAGAATATTTCTCAACCAAGTTCACATTAAATCATGAAACATGTCCAAAATCAAAGTTATGCTCAGTTACTTTCAATTGTGATTGTGATGCATACACTTGTTTCAAACATCCAATTCATCCTTATTTTCACAAAGCTTGTCTTTTATGAATATATTTCCTTCATAAACTCTTCTATAACATAAGCCACAAAATATCAAAAACATGTTTTAACTTTGAATCTTTTGTCTCAACTTTTACCAAACAAAATCCATGGATTCTCATCCACAATCTTTGATAAAATTTAAACCAAAGTAGACATTAGGATTTCAAATCCAAACATGACAACTTTAGGATAGGATTTCCCCCTCAATCCAAACCTTAATTCCAAACTGTACATGACAACATTAAGGTATAAGTCTCCCAATTAGACTCTTCTCTTCCTGTTGCATTACATCAATAATATTTTTAAAAAAAATCTCAATGAAATCTCAAAACACTTAACGATAATCAAAACCCTTTCAAAACTAAAGGTATGAAGGTGATGTGTGTCTCCTTGAATGAGGGTCCACTTAAAACCTTCTTCCAAACAAAAACACCAACCAAATCCAAATCATTTTGCCTTAGGACTTTTTCACTTTAAAACCTTTTCAAAAAGGATATGTTAACACCTTTCTACACAAAACAATGATGCGTAGTATTCAACGGTCGAGTGACAACATTAACAGTAAGAATGAGAACTTAATATCATCCATAAAAAAACACAACAAAAAAAAAATATTTTTAAGAAGAACTATGGCGTTCTAATTCCTTTGAGGATACGTAGGCATGGAGTTTCAATGCTCACGTGAATGCACTATTAAAACCTTTTTCTTTTCCCAATGAATAAATGCATATGTTTCCCTTTAGAAAGATAAACTTTAGATAAACACACCCATTGAATAGAATAACAAGAGTGGATCTCGTGGAGTATCACATACGTGAGGGGTTCTAATACCTTTCCCTCGTGTAATCGACTTCCTTACCCGAGATTTGGTTGCGTGTCCATGTTCTTTTCCTGATACCAAAGATTTTCTCTATATTTTCCTTTCCCTATATTCTTAGGGATAAATAAAATTAGGTGGCGACTTTGTTTGTTCCATCAGAGGTTATTTGTTTTTTTGAGTAGCTTCACTTTGTCCTAAACCTAAAATCTAAACTTGCTTTGAAAATATTCAAGTCTTCCCATGAAAATGCCTTCAAACATAATGCAGCCACGTTGACCTTAAAAGAAAATCGCAACTTGTTGCATCAGGACCTACATCCAAACCAACATGCATAAGTAGAAGTAAAACATAAATACATCCATGTTCCGAGATCTTGCATTGTGAACCATGAAATTTTCTCCAACTCCCTGCATTATCCAATCGAGACAAGCAGCCTTACCCATCCAATTAATCCATAACCTGTTTGTATTCAACAGAGAAAAATCATAGCTTACATGGAAAACAAATTTTAACCTAAAGTATGCCCTGCTCGGCTAGAAATATCAAAATCAGAAAATTCATTGAAAGAATATCCAAATAGAAAAAGGCAATGGAAAAATTGGTGGAACTCAGTTTAGCTTCAATAAAATTCTAGAATTAACCTTGCTACTAAACTGCCAGTTCATGATTCAGATAAGACAAAAGAAAAAAGAAAGATATGCAAAGGAAAAAGAGAGAATTATGAAATAGAAAATCAGAAGCAAGATATCACCTCATAACAGCTCAGCATATAATCAAAAACTAATTTTCTTTGACAGCTCAGTAATAAATAGAATTAATCCTAACCATTGGATTTGATAACAAACTTTCAAAACTAACAGCTTAGATTGATTCATTCCTAACAAACTATAATAGAAATATAAAACTGATTCATACCTCAATTCAGATTCTTTCTCCAATTTCTGGAAGAATCACCAAAAAAACCTCAAAAAACTCTCTCTCTCTCTCTTCTCTTCCAACCGCATTCTAGACATTAATCCATAACAGAGTTCACCAATTCTTCTGCAACTACTTCATCTTTCATCAATCTTCATCAACTTCTGAACCAAGCTCTTCATTATGATTCTGCAATCTTCTTCCATATTCATCAACCTCTGAACGAAACTCTTCATTACTATTCCTCAATCTTCTTTCATCTTCATCACACTTCGTGATTCTTCAAGCTCACTTTAATTCATCATCATCAATGTCACATCGATACGTATCGAGATTCTGCATAATCATCCTCGCCACAAATCTGCAACATTCAACATCCTTCGTTCAAACTTCGACGAATCCATAAGCAACAATTGCTCGCTATCGAAAACACGCAAGAAGAGGTCGCGGAGAAAAGCAAACGAAGTAAGAAGAAGAAATAATATAAGTGATGGGAGAGAGAAGGATTACCGGACTTGCGTCAAAATTGCATCGGAGTTTTGAAGTTGTTAGACTGATGCTTGGATCCATCGATCCGCCTCCTCCCTTGAGGATTAAGAGAGGTTCAAGGTACCGTTAGAATCATAGGAGAAAGGAGAATGTCTTTCGTGTAGACCGTTCGTCGTTTTAGCGAGTGAACCAAGGTTTTGTCTCAGCATCCATGGTCGTCGCGATGAAAGTTATGTGCACCCGTTGCATTTTCACGAACGCATTGAAGGAGATGAGCTGAGAGGGTTTGCGGTGGTGATATACGAAGACGAGAGATGAAACATAGAGAAGGAGGCCAAAGATAGAGACGGTGACGTATGGTGCCGACGATTGCCCTTTGCGGGGAAGAAGAACTTGTATTCTGAATTTCACAAGAAGCTGATGAGTCACGCCTAATTGAACCATAGCTCTAAAACACAGCGTTTCTCATCTGTGGATTAATTTTTTTTTATTATTTCATTTATATTCTATTGAAAATTATGAACAAAATATGGTGATAGACTGATGGTTATGCTATGGGATTCGGCTGAACTCTATGTTCTCCTCAGGCCTGTTATCACTTGTTTTTGCAGTCTGGAGATTATTCAGCAAAAAAAATGCTTCAAGGATATCGTTGGTTGGGCCTTGGGACAACTTCTACAACATACACTCTAAATCTAGCTTGCACAATGTTTCTGTTTGGTTAATTAATTTCTTTAAATAATTCTACAATTTTTCTTGTCATTAATTTTGATAGCATAAAATTGTGATGAAAATGATACAAAACATAGTAGAATATGCTAGTTGATTTTAGAATTTCTCTTTTAGAATTTAATTGAGAGTTTGTCTTTAATTTCTTTCATATTTCATGATTATTTCTTATTGTTATTCTTGTATTGGTTTTGCGATAGCATGTTGGTTTGGGATGTTAAGCCTTGGGGACTAACTCGGTTGATCGTTGGTGGAGATTCTGACATCTTTCTCGTGGCTTGTGTGGCTTTGAAGAGACAACAGACCTTCTCCGTTAGGTATCATCGTGACTTTATTTTACTCCTCATTTTCCCCTTTTTATTCAAGATATTCTCCTAGGGTTCTCAAATGCTCAAGGTTGCTCAAGAATTGATCAGACAAATTCTCCTCCTAAGCAATGGACTTACAACTAGGGTTTCATTTTTCTCAAGGAATATTAAGTTTCTAAGGTCTCAAGTGGATTGCATGGCCTCTTATATGTTTCCAAGAATGCTCATACCAAGTTTCTTGCCTTGCATCACAAGTTTGCTCAGTCAATGGCTAGATGACTAAAAATTAACTATATTGGACAAAAAAGTCAATTGTGGTCAACATATGGTCAAACTTCAAGACTTTTGGTCAAAACTAATATTTTTAAGTGATATTGATTATTTGATCAAGGATTTATCATGATTCATCAACGAAAACTCTCAAATCATCAAAAGTCAAAAGTTGTCAAATTAGGGTTTTCTTTAGGAGAAGTCAACTGAACTTTGAACACACATAACTTTCACATTCTTCATCATATTTTTATCAACCAAAGCTCATTTTTAAGGATATTCAATTCTCTACATCTTTGCCTCTCTAAGCATAAGTCCAAAAAATGCTTCATTTGAGAGTTATGGGTCAATACATTATATGTCATTTCAAAAGTCAACAAAAAGACACTTTTTATCAAGGAAATTTATATCAATATAAAGTCTTCAAATGCAAAAATGATCAAAATAGGGATTGCATAAGACATCTTTAGCTTTCTAAAAAGTTCAAGATCACCTTCAAATGATAAATATTAAGAGAGTTATGATCAGTGTAAGTTGGGAAATTTTGAGAAAATACATGAAACCAAAAGTGATCAAACTTGGAATTTTGGTCTATTGGGCTATTACTTCAATGTCCAGACGTGTTATACACTTCATATACACCTCAAGACTTGTTCATACACCTCCCTTTGGTTTATTATATTTATTTTAGATTTTTATTATTTTAAAAGTCAAAATAAAATAGAATAAGGCAAGGCTTTTTCATACAAGTCCAAGCCCACCATATGTTGACTTAATGCTCTTCTATATATTTTCTTCATTCATACAAACCCTGACCATGAAAAACCTTGCAAGAAACCATCTTCTAAAAACTTCAAAATTTGTCAAACTAGGGAAAACTTGAACTCTCTCATACAGCCGTCCTCAAGGCCAATCAATCATCCCAATCAATTTCCGAGGTACCATAGAGTAAGCCTGGATCATTCTTGATGATCAACGAGGCCTAAAACCTACATTCCATGCATTTACATGTTTTTGAGAATTTCATGTCTTGATTTTTATGATGCTTTGACTTGAACTAATATTTGCAATGTGTTTCTAAGACAAAACGATACAGGTTTGATCCCTTGCATGAGTCTCATTACGCCAGAATAAATTATCACCATGTTTGGACCGATTTGACTTATTATGTTCATATCTCATTGTAAAGGATGATTTAGCTCAAACTAATGATTTCATTCAATTCGCAGGGTTAGGCACCTTTCATCCACCTTGTTCACAAGGATATTAGCCTCTAGGTTTAGGTTTGGGGTAAATTGGATTTTAAGTTTAAATTAGCAAGAAAGGGCTTAAAATTTTTTATAGTAGAACTCGCTACGATTTTTTATCGTATGCCTACGTATCCTCTTATGAGGAATCAGAATCCTAATTCGCAATTCGTATGGGTTAGTGTTATTTAGGGGTTTGCAAACATATTTTGAATCATTTCGCACTCGGTCGAGAGTAGTGATTGCGGAGATTTTGACTGAGTGCAAAGTAAGCCAAAACTAGTTGAAACCCATTTGCAAAAAGATTGTTGATTAGCTTAGTTTTATTGCGAAAAATAGTTTGAGATTTGTTTGTGTTTTTTAATTGTATTAGTTACGAAAATCTTGATTAATGCATGATTAAAAAAGATTTAATGCAATATATGAGAAAATAATATATGTACATGAGTTTTCGAGAAAATAATTTATATGCTAATATAATAAATAGCAAACATATGATAATAATAATAATAATAATGTAAAAAATAATAAATAAAAATGATATATAAAAATATATAAAATTTTAATGAGATTTAATACTACCAATAATAATAAATATAAGTAAATAAATAAGAAAATAGAATTATATAAAAGAAAATATAAAAATAAGTAATTTCAAGGGGGGGGGGGGGGGGGTCGTCTTCAGTTATGAAGTAAAAACACGGGGGTGATAATAGTAAGTTGGACTAGGCCCACAATGGTCCAGGCAGGGGGGGTGTAGGTTATTGTTGTGTTTAGCAAACAGAGGTGAAGGGGGTGCAAACAGCAATGGGCCTAAGCCCATTACGAATTCTGGAAGGAGGTAGACTGATTGTATGGATGGAGGTGCGTGGGAGTTACGGTGGACTTGGCCTTATGGCCATCCACGGGTGATCTAAGGGGTAGTATTGAGGGAGCATCCTAACTACGATGCATGCGCGCGTGGAGGATTGCAACAGAATACATAATTTGTTTTTCATTCATTTTCACCTTCATTTACAGAAAACTCTTCTCCTTCTCTCACCTCGTCTTCTTCCTCTCTCACTACCCCAAACCCTAACCTTCAATCTCTCATGGCGGAGCGATCGGATCCAACCCCACCATAAATCTAACCCGCAAAACCCAAATCAACAATCAAAGAAGAGAAAGCTAAGTTTACCCCTTCGCAATTTCTGATTCCTGACTTTGAGTTTTGTTTGATGATGTTGCTTCTAATCCTCCTACCTTTCGCATGTGTTGATGATGGTTTAAGATGATGGTGATGGATGACAGCGGCGGAATGAGGCGAACAATGGTGGTTCAAGGGCGATTAGGGTTTCCGATCTGGAAACTCTAATCACCTTCTCTTCTGGTTTTCAACGGCGCAAGAGGGTTTGTTCTTCTGTGTTTCAATTTCTTTTCTCCAGTTTTCATCTCTGAATCCTCTTCCCCTGTTTTCTCTCTTAGTTTATATAGGTTAGTATTTTAGGGTTTTAGCTTTTTTCAGTTACAATTTATTCTCTTTCATTTAGGATTTAGAATGAATTTCTTTTATGATTTGAATAGATTTATGGATTGGAATTGATTGAGTTTGTAAATTACAAATTTCTTTTGTAAGTCTCGCTTTTCAGATTTTGCTTAATTTTATTCTGTAAGATTCGCTGTAATTGCAATATATACAATGAGATTCAGTTTTCTGTAAATGATTTGATTTTGTAAACTTGGAGATTTTAGATTGTATTAGTAATTTCTGCAGATTTTGCTTATTACATTTGATTTAGTTATCTGTAAATGATTTGATTTTTCTGCTGTAATTCTAGATTTTGTAGAGATCTTCTGAATTTGTAATATATTGAATTTTCTGCATAATTGACTTACTGGATATGGAATAATAAGATATTTTGGGCTTGGATAATAGTTGAGAAGATATGATTTTGGTTTAATCTGAACAGTGGGTGTTAGTAGCCCAAAACCCTAGCGTCAATTTTGCTCAAATTGGAACAGTGCGCGTTTTTATAGTTAATTTTGGACAGTTGTTGTTTTCTAATTATGGGCTTGTGTTCTATTTTAGCCCAACGGTATTATTATTTTTATCAATGCATCTTTTTTTTATACTACTGGCCCAAATGGCCCTTTTACAACAGGATCCTTTTTTAATAATAAAAGTGATAATTAACAAAACAAGTTTTAAAAAAAACAGGTCTATTAGTAAAAAAATGTGCCACGTTTTATTTAATAGAAGAAAAAAATATTATTTATTTTCTTTATTAGAATAATAGTAAACAATTTTCTTTAATGATAATACCTCTTTTCTTTTTTAGTCAGATTGGGCCTTATTTGGTCCAAACAGCAACCCAATAATTGTAAAAACTTTTTAAGTGAACAGTAAAACATTAGTGGGCCTGATCTAAAAACTTAATGAACTTATAATTTATAATCGTACTCCCTTTCTTGCTATGTAATGCCCAAAAACTGGGCCCTCAAAGATGGGCTTGTAAATTGCGATCTCACCTCCTCATTGTAAGTCTAAGAGTGCCTAAGAGGGGGGGGGGTGAATTAGGTATATAAAAATTTATTCGGTTTTTAGTGAGAATACTTGTAGTAATTTTTGGTTAAGTGTTTAAAGGTTTTGATTATATCTTATCTTTTCTTGATTATGGTGATGAAAGCGATAAAAGCAGAAAAGTAAAGAACACGGTGATATATCCTGGTTACCCTCACAATCCGAGAGTACTCCAGTCCCCTTTCCAACACGAAAGAGATTTCACTATAGTTAGAATGATTGTACAGCCTATGCTTACTATCTAACCTATAGGGTGACCAAAGGTTCTTAACACCTTTAAGATCAAACAAACACTAATGTGAATGAAGAACAATCCTCTTCAAATCACAACACTTACTTCCAACAATCCTGGATAGTAAGGGAATAATTTCTTTTTGTAATACAATGATTTAATTGAAATAGATGGATAGAAATATCAATCTTCAATTGATCTTCTTCTTCAAGATAGAAACAATTCTCAAGCAATGATTATAAATGTTCACAATGTATGTATGAAACTTGTAATGATTTCTTAATGAAAATGTATATGGCAAGTTTCACAAAATTTATGAACACATGAAAGTTTAAGTGCAAATTTGAATGAATGAAAATCGTTAATATGAAGAAGGTTTTTTTGTTGTATATGAAAGTTATCTCTCTTATGAGAAAATCTGAAAAACTGCACATTTTATAAAGTCACAAACACCTCTTCATTCATGCCATTTGATATGAAAAGATGCAATGCATTCATGAAAAGATACCAATTGAAATATGTTCAAAAACCAAAAGAAAAGCTGCACTGGTTCGCTGGGAACCGGTTCCGACACAGGAAGAACCCGGTTCTTAGTGAACGTTATAAATCAGATTTCAAAAATAACACGCAGGAACCGGTTCCCCTATTGGTACAACCCGGTTCCTGGTACAAATTCCAGGGAGGTGTTTTTGAACAAGTTTGGAACCCGGTTCCCTGTTAGGGAGGAACCGGTTCCTAAAAGGTTATTTTCAAAAATTCTTTTTGAAAAAGATTTCAAACATAGTTTTTCTTAACATTAAAAATGTGGGATATGTATATGATTATGAATGCAAATTTGTGAACATCTATATTCAAGTTTAAGAATTATTTATACCATTTTACATTTGTTGATTCTTCAATAATTCTTCTTCTAATCTTCAAGACTTTTATATGATGTTGATAAGCTTTTTGCACATCCTTTGAATGTTGATATCCATGTTGTCTTCATCAAAACTAATGCTTTAAACATGACTTGAGAAGCTTGCAATTACATTCTCCCCCTTTTTGATGATGACAACCAAGTCTTGAAAACAATTCTTGAAATGTTTTATGTTGTTTTGTGTAGCAAAAATGTTGAGCAAATGCAAGGCTCCCCCTAAATTGTATGCTCCCCCTAAGTCCATGATTCTTTGAATTTTGGAGTGAGTATGATAGTTATTTGGGCCTGCAATTTCTTTGAAACAAAACAACACATATGCATATTCTTCTCCCCCTTTGTTAACATCAAAAAAGATGGGGAAAAAGATTGAAACAAATACATTTAAAAATTAAGACGATATATATATACACACACATTTTATCAAATAAAAACATATAAAAGAAGGAGTAGAAGCAGAGTGTACTGAAACATAAATTTTTTTGTTGAAGAAAAAATTAAGACTTGCACCTTATGAGAAACATTTAGAGATCACCTTCATCCAAAATACCAAGTTCTCTTCGGATTTTGAAGAATGGTTCTCGAGCAAGCGGTTTTGTGAAGATATCTGCGAGTTGGTTATGAGTATCCACAAAAGTGACTTCGACATCTCCTTTAAGTACATGATCATGGAGAAAATGATGTCGAATATCTATATGTTTGGTTCTTGAATGCATGACCGAATTCTTTGTAATATTGATAGCACTTGTATTGTCGCATAGAAGAGGAATGCATCCGAGATCAAGTCCGTAATCACGGAGTTATTGCTTGAGCCAAAGAATTTGTGCACAACAACTACCCGCTGCTATGTATTCTGCTTCGGCCGTGCTAAGAGCAACACATGCTTGCTTTTTACAAGCCCATGATACTAATGCATTTCCAATAATGTGACAAGTACCACTTGTGCTTTTACGATCAGTTTTACAACTTGCATAATCCGCGTCAGAATAACCAATTAAAGTGCAAATACTACCTTTAGGATACCATAAGCCGACATTGGTTGTTCGTTTTAGATACTTCATGATCCTTTTAACTGCCATGAGGTGTGATTCCTTTGGATTTGCTTGAAAGCGAGCACAAAGACAAACACTAAACATGATGTCAGGACGGCTTGCCGTCAAATACAATAAGGAACCAATCATACCTCGGTATTTTGTAATATCAATTGGAGTACCGGATTCATCTTGATCAACATATGTACCGGAACCCATTGGAGTATTCATTGTTTTACAATTGTCCATATCAAACTTTTTCAATAATTCTTTGCAATACTTAGATTGGTTGATGAAGATTCCATCTTCTAGTTGCTTAATTTGTAGTCCAAGAAAGTAGTTCATCTTTCCCATCATAGACATCTCGAATTCTCCTTGCATCATCAATGAGAATTCCTCACACATTTCTTTGTTAGTCGATCCAAAAATGATATCATCAACATAGACTTGAACCAATAAAGTGTTACTTTGGATTTTCTTAATGAACAAATTTTTATCAACCTTACCCTTTTCGAAACCTTTTTCACACAAAAAATTGCTAAGTATATCATACCATGCTCTTGGTGCTTGCTTTAAGCCATAAAGAGCCTTTCTCAACTTAAAGACATGTGTAGGATGTTTGATGTCTTCAAATCCCGGAGGTTGTTTGACATAGACTTCTTCATTGATGTATCCATTCAAGAATGCGCTTTTGACGTCCATTTGAAAAAGCTGAAAATTTAATGAACAAGCATAAGCAAGTAAAATACGTATAGCTTCTAACCTTGCAACCGGAGCAAATGTTTCTTTAAAGTCGATTCCTTCCTCTTGATTGTAGCCTTGGGCAACCAACCTTGCTTTGTTTCGAACAATTAGACCATTTTCATCAAGTTTGTTCTTAAACACCCATCGGGTACCTATGATGTGTTTATCGCTTGGTCTAGGAACAAGTTCCCAAACTTAATTTCTCTCGAATTGATTTAATTCTTCTTGCATAGCAATAATCCATTGATCATCTCCTAAGGCTTCATCAACTTTGGTAGGTTCAATTTGAGAAACAAACGCCATGTTTTCAAGCAAGCATCTTTTAGATTCGATCTTGTTGATACTCCTTGGCTAATGTCACCAATAATTTTGTCAATAGGATGGTCTCTATGAGTTCTCCATTCTTTTGGTAGATCATTGATGTTTGAATCTTGTTGTACAATGTTTTCTTGATTTTCCGGTGATTTCACAACTTGATCATTTGAAAGATCTTCCGGGGGTAAATCTATAGGATCATCATCATCACACACAACTACTTCCTCCTTAGAGGTGTTAGTTTCATCAAAAGATACATGCATAGATTCTTCAATAGTTAAAGTTCTTTTATTATAAATTCTATATGCTTTACTAGAAAGAGAATAACCAAGAAATATACCTTCGTCAGATTTCTCGTCAAACTTACCGAGATTGTCTTTGACATTGTTAAGAACAAAACACTTGCATCCAAAAATGTGGAAGTGAGCAATATTTGGCTTTCTTCCTTTGAAGAGATCATATGGAGTCTTCTTTATTATAGTTCTAATGATAACTCGATTTCCAACATAACATGCCGTAATAACCGCATCCGCCCAAAAATATTTAGGAAGATTTGCATCACTAAGCATTGTTCTTGAAAGTTCCACTAGAAACCTATTCTTTCTTTCAACTACTCCATGTTCTTCACAAAATTCTTCAAATTGTGCATTTTGGAATTCTCCACCATGATCACTTCTTATGGATACAATCTTTAGTGATTTTTCATTTTGGATTTGCTTAGCATATTTCTTAAAAGCTTTAAAAGCATTACTTTTCTGCACAAGAAACAAAGTCCAAGAATATCTAGAAAATTCATCAATAATGACCAAAGCGTATACATTACCTCCGAAGCTTTTTGTTCTTGATGGACCGAAGAGATCCATGTGTAACAATTGTAGTGGCCTTGAAGTAGACACCACATTCTTAGATTTGAAAATTGATTTGGTCTGTTTGCCCTTTTGGCATGCATTGCATAATTTGTATTTGATGAACTTCATCTTTGGTAGACCAATAACTAAGTCATGCTTAACCAATTTGTTCAAGTGCTCCATGTGAATGTGAGCAATCCTCTTGTGCCATAACCAAGCTTCATTGTTGTTTACCATAAGACATTGTACCTTCATAGACAAATCATCTAAAGTAATCATAAAAATATTGTTAGATCTTATACCTTTGAGTTTTACCTCATTGGTTGCCTCATCCATAATAAGGCATTCTTCTTTGTTGAATTTGATCTTGAATCCTCTATCGCAAAGTTGACTTATGCTAAGAAGGTTGTGCTTTAATCCTTCAACATAGAGAACATCCTCAATTTGAATGGATGGAGGTGTGCCAACTATTCCAACGCCAAGTATCTTTCCTTTGGTGTTGTCTCCATATGTGACATACCCTTTGGCTTTATGTACTAGATATGAAAATTGGTGTGCATCTCCTGTCATATGCTTTGAACATCCACTATCAAGATACCAAAAATTTGATGTGGATTTCAAACATACCTACAAAAACAAATTATTTCTTGTTAGGTACCCAAGTTGCCTTGGGTCCTTCATAGTTAGTTCCCTTTTTCACCCACACATAATGCCCACTTGCCATACTAAAGTTTATAACATAGAAAGCATTAGGTGTATGGCCTTTAATACCACAATAAAAACAAGTAGGTTCAAAGTTACTTCTATATCTAGAAGGATAAGATTTCTTCTTAGGAAATGTTTTCTTTTTGGATATATTAGCCTTTTTCTTTTGATGATTATGAACAACTTGCTTCTTTTCTACTTTCTTGGGATTGGAACTATTACTAGCCTTTACAAAAACAGTGGGATTGTTACTTTGTTTCTTAGAATTCACATAACCAAGACCTCTTTTATCATTTGGATAACGTTGTTGGCTTAGTAATCCTTCCAATCCTATTTGTCCTTTTTCATATCGTTCAATGACTCTTTTCAATTGAACAATTTGAAAGACATTTGATTCACACTTGGAGCATGCAAAGTTTTCCTTTTCTTTAATAAAATTATGTTTTTGAAGATCAAAATCTTTAGTCATGGTGTCAATTTTTTTAAGACAAATTAGAAGTTCGTTTTCTTGATTTGACACCTTTTTGTATAAACTTTTGCATTCTTTCAAGAGTTCATCAATAGCACCTTGAACATCATCATCAAAAAGATTAAATTCATTACTAACCTCGTCGGAGTGATGTGAAGCCATCAATGCTAGATTTGCACTTTCGTCGCTCTCCGAATCGGATGAAGAACTTATCTCATTATCTTCCCATGCAACATAAGCCCTTTTGTTCTTGAACTCCTTTTTGCCTTTGAATCCATTTTTCTTGGAGAGTTTTGGACAATCCGACTTTATGTGACCTTGCTTTCCACATTCATAGCATGTGACATCTTGTGTTGATGTGGAGACTTCTTTATCTTTATGCTTATAGAATTTCTTTCTTTTGACAAAGTTAGCATTATGAAGATTATTTTTATGACCAAAATATTTTCCTAACCTTTTTACAAGAAGCAAGAGGTTTTCATCTTCCTCCGGTGCATCTTTATCTTGACTTTCTTTTGAATCAACTTTCAAAGCAATGCCTTTGGATTTATTCTCATGATTCTCATGTTTTTCAAGTCTTCCAAGTTCCGTTTCATATTCTTGAAGCTTTCCGAAAAGTGTTGCGGAAGTCATAGTTGCTAGGCTTTTTTTTCCGGATATTGTCGTCACTTTTGGTTGCCATTTGTGATCGGTGGAAATAGAACTGACTGTTTTAAAGCTGGTTCGCGAAATGTCGCGGTAAGCAAGAGTCGCCACCGTCTTTTATTTTCTCCAACAAGGAAAGGACAAAAGCACAGCAAAATTCCTTTTCGAGATGTTTCTCGGTTCGGGAGGTAGATTTATAGAAAGGGAAGGTGTTAGCACCCTTTCTATCTGTGGTTATCCACGGGTTCTTAGGTATTTTCTCACTATGTTTTCAAAAATTGTTTGCTTTTCTTGTGTTTGTGGGTTTTGAAAAAGTTTGTTTTGAAAACTTCTAGGTAACTCTTGTATCTGTCCTCAAGAGTGTATGAAGTATTTGTTTGAAAACTTTTTGAAAGTGTAGGTGCGAAAAGTTATTTTTGTTTTTTGAAAGAGCAAGTACCCAGGAGAAATCTACCTACTCTTAGGAATTAGGCTGTGTAAATGTCCTTTAGACAGTACTATCCCACTATTGAAAAGTAGGTAGCACCGTCGTTGGAGTTATTCGGGTCAATTCGATTATAGGGACATGTGTGGTCACCAAAGCAATAGTAGGACGCCTTATAGGTAACCCTAATGTCCTAGATCCTTTTTATCTGAGGAAACCTGTTGTACCCCAAAATTTGCCCTCCCATATTCCTCAAGAAATTGCCAAGTCATGCTTCAAAATTCCCCAAGGGTTGCACAGTATAAGAGCCTCATGAACAGTCAAAATTAGGGTTTTGGTTCTGATCAAGAAAATGAAGTTTCAAAGGGTCCATTCAAGTCTAACATGCCTACAAGTATGGTCAAGCATCCTCATACAAAGTTTCAAGACTTCCAGCACAAGATTGCACAGTCAAAAACCCTAATTGCACTACAGTCAACTGTAGGGGCAAAATGGTCATTTGACAGTCAAAAGTTCAAATTTTTGGTCAACATCTCATTTTTAAGCCACAAACATCATTTGATCAATGCTTGATCATGATTCTCAAAGCTTGGCTCAAAAATCATCAAGATGCAAAAGTTTCCTTATTTGGACAGTTGAAAAAGTCAACTGTAAATTGACCAGGGCATAACTTTCACATGGATTATCAGAAAAATTCCATCCAAAGCTCATTTTGAAGATAAAGACATTTCCTACAACTCCTCTTCACACTTCAAGCCCAAGAAATTCTCTCACAAAAAGTTATCAATTTCAACATTATAGGTCATTTTCAAAAGTCAACAAAAAGGGACTTTAAGTCAAAGGCCATAACTTGAGATTGGTAAATCAAAATGACATGGTACCAAAGACATTGGTTAGAGGACTCAAATACCTTTCCAAAATTTCCAAGAACATGAGCAAAGCTTAAAAATTGAGCAAGTTATGCCTTGTGGAAGTTGGGAAAATTTTGGATATTTTGAAAAGTCAACATTGATTCAAATGACCTAAAATTGCTAATGGGCCCATTTTTCTTCCACAATTCATCATCCAAGGCATGTGCACGACCATTAGGACCAAAGGGAAGTTTTCTCCATTTTTATTTATTTATTTGGATTTTTTATCATTAATAATTCATTTAATTAAATAAAATACATGAAAAATACAAAACTAATGAAATAAAATCTTTTTGTGCAGAAAATATTCTCATTGGACACTCAAATTCGTGCATGACCAATTAGGGAAGGATTGGATATGATTTGGTATCAATTTGCATGAAAAGATTTGAAAATATCATGGCTTAAAAATCAAATCTCACAAACCATTAATTCAAGGATTTTGATCAAAGTTTTTGACCTAATTCACTCATACTTATACAAACAATCAAAACCTAATGCCATTAACCAAGAAGCTGCGCAGAAAACACCATTGGCAAACTTGAAAATTTGGCTTAAAAACTCAAAACTGAAAATAGGGTTAGAGGTCGATTCAGAGCACAAGACCAATTGCAAAAGCTTCCTCGTGTCTCACTGAAGCTAACTGGATAACTTTCCAACCTTTACACGCCCAGAATTGGTACAAGGGGTTCGAACTGTTTCAAAAAATATGCATAATCGTGTTTCCATATTTAGGCATTTTCATTGCGTTTTTTTTATGCATTCATACTAATTGACATGTTCTGAAGCTAACCATCTATCTTGATTGAGTTTTTGTATGCTATATACGATTTCACCATTATTGAGCATTAGGGTTTCCAGGACCTTGGATTAGGGTTTTTCAAATAAGGAAAAATTGGCCCTCAAGACTTAGACCATTAAATCCAGCATGCTCAGACGATCACAAGGCTACCCTCGCGCCTAATTTATGGAGCCCCTGGGGCTATTCGCTATTTTCTGATATGTTGCCTAAAAGAACGGTGTAAAAACCGTTGCCTGTTTCTTTTATATTTTCAGGAAAACAAAATCAATGGAGAAGATGATCTCGTGGCAGGCGATGAATGGCTGGTTCAAATTTTCGCGCTCAAACCCACTAGCGCTTTTGTTTTACTTGATATTATTTGTTTATTGTTTAAAGTACAACACGCGCATCTGGAACGGTTGGCAAGCATAGTGACTGGTAAACCATAGGACCTGGGTTCGAGCCCCAGGTCCTCACCCCCTTTCCATATATTTTTCCAATTAATATTCACATGCAGGTTCAATGTTGTGGTCCATGATACACCCTCAAAATCCAACGTCCACGCGTACCTGGGCATCAAATCAAAGGCCATGATCTGGAGAGTACAGTGGACCCTAGTCAACGCGTGTACACGCGTCATGGAAAGGTCAACAAGGCCTCCAAATGGGCCAGCATTATTGGACTCTCACCTCCACTTTGGGGACGGATACCCCCCTAGGTTTTCATTTTTACATTCTTTCTTTTTTTGTTTTTTTTCTTCTTTCTTTTAATTATTGTTCTTTTTTTTAATTAATTATTTTTTCCATAAAAACACAAAGCAATAACAAAAAAAATCAGAAAAGATAAAAATAAAATAATAAATATTTTATTTAATAGTATTTTGTAAATAAATAACTTTAATTGATTAGTTTTAAATTTAGGTTTTAATTTTAACTCTTTTAATAAAAATCAAAAAAATATAGAATTAGGGTTTAATTAAATTTTTATTCTTTTTTCTTTTATTCCATAATAATTAAATATTAGATATTTATTTTTATAATTAAATTGTATATAAGATAATTAGGGTTAATTTTAGGTCAAAATTTAATCTTTTCTTAACAAATAAAAAATTGTAGAATTAGGTTTAGTTTTAATTAATCCTTTTTCATTAAAATCACAAAATACTAAAAAATACCAAAACATTTCCTTTTCTTTTATTAATTAATCAATTTTATCATTTAATTTAATTTTGCAAAAAGGGTCCAACGCCCTCGTTTTAATTCTTATTCAATTCGCATGTCTATTTTATTTCTTATAATTTTGATGTATCTCTCCCAAGGCCATGTAATCTTTATCTTTCGCATTTTAATTCTTTATTTTTCTGTCAAATCGGGTTCAAGAAATTTTGGCGATGTGGACCCGCGCCTTTTGTAATAGCTTAGAATTTTTATTTCTCGCAATATTTTAACTGTTAAGTAATGGCATGAAAGAATGTATGGACAAAAATAAAAACAAACGCTAGATCACCAATGACATGACAAAAGACAAAAATAAATGAAAACGACACACAAATCACACACCACCCCTAGGGTACGCCTCACTGTTGCCTTGCCTCGAAAGGTGATCGTCGAGTAGAGGATGTCTTAGTAAGTCCTCATGATCCGGGAACCTGGCATGAGGGTAGCTTCTAAGGTGTCTTCCCATTGCTCTGGTGATCACCATGTCCCGAACCTCGAATTGACCCGAACACCTCCAACGGTGGTGCTACCTACCTCTCAATGGTGGGATGGCACTACTTTAAAGGACATTTACACAGACGAATTCCTTAGGGTAGGTAGGTTCTCGTAGATACTTGCTCTAATTTCAAAACAAAACAAAAAAATACTTTTCACACCGACACCTTTTCAAAAAGCTTTCAAAAGCAAATTTTTCAAACACTCTTGAGGACCGATACAAGAGTCGAACTGGAATTTTCAAAGAAACTTTTTAAAAAACCC
Organism: Vicia faba; assembly: GCA_948472305.1. Classification (NCBI taxonomy): domain Eukaryota; kingdom Viridiplantae; phylum Streptophyta; class Magnoliopsida; order Fabales; family Fabaceae; genus Vicia; species Vicia faba. The sequence goes on from OX451741.1 coordinate 106,855,574, forward strand.
ACATTGAAAAGCAAACAAACCATTTTTGAAAACACAAGTGAGCAAGTATCTAAGAGCCCATGGATAACCATGGATAGAAAGGGTGCTAACACCTTCCCTTTCTATAATCTACCTCCCGAACCGAGAGCAATCTCTTTAAGAAATTTTTCTGTGCTTTTGTCCTTTCCATTTGGAGAAAATAAAAGACGATGGCGACTCTTGCTTCCGCGACATTTCGTGAACCAGCGTTAAACAGTCAGTTCCAGATCCACCGATCACAGAACTGGCGACTCTGCTGGGGAGATAAACTTAAAGTGAGGTGTACCTTAGGGTTAGTTCATAACTGTGTTTTCAATTGCATTCCTTGTTTGCTTTAAATTGTGGGACTGTCTTGGGAGTTCTATAACCCGGATCTGGGGGATACCTTCTTAGAAAGTAGCAACAAGGCTGTGAGGGAACTGTGCGGGGTATACCGACATGGTTGAAACAGTCTGCTACGTTGATGTGGCACTTTGGTGTGTACCGGTAACCCTTGAGTTAAGTCAAGGAGAGTACGGGGCCTCCGCGTGGTGTCGTGAAGCATCAACAGACCTTAGGAACCTTAATTGAACTATCTTTGCCTCTTTAGGGTAGTGAGATAACTGACTTTGGTGCAGTCCGAGGTTGGTTGATACTCGATACTACACTCAATTGAGGGTTGCTTTCCTGGAATATTTCGGTCGCCAGTTCAGTGGCTAAATCGAAATGATGAACAATGAAAGCAATCCCGTGATATTGGGACCCTTAGAACCCGGTTACTTTGATAGGACAGGTGTGAACCCACCAACTTCAAGAGGGTACTACCCAGACCCCATGCTGGCCTTAAACCCTAAGGGCTTGTCTTGTGTGCCTTGTGTGCCTTACATGTTTGTCTTTGTAAATATCTGTGGTGTGTTTAATCATAGCATCATGACATCATCCAGCATCATATGCATTGACTAACCATTTCAGGGGTTCGAATTTTCATCTTTGTTCTTGTTTTGTAGGACATGGAAACTGTTCGTAGAAAGACAATTCAAGTCAGTCTTGTAAGGGTCCCTCCTCAGCTTAAGGAACTTATATCCAGGATTCCCGAGAACTCTTCATTCAGTGAAAGACATGGAAGTCTCATTAGCTTGGTCAATACCAACATTGAGGAAGACATGATAAAGGTCCTGTTCCAGTTCTTTGATCCTCTGCATCACTGTTTCACCTTCTTAGACTATCAGTTGGTACCTACATTGGAGGAGTTCTCCCGGCTCCTGAAGATCCCTATCCTTGATCAGCTACCCTTCAACGGTACAGAAAAGGAACCTAAGCTTGAAGAGATTGCTAAAGCCTTGCACCTACAGTCATCTGACCTCAAGGGACATTGGGAAGTTAGAAGTGGTATCAAAGGGTTCTTAGCCAGGTTTCTGTTTGAAAAGGCCCATGAATGTTGGAACTCCCTTGACTTGCAAGCTTTTGAAGAGGTTGTGGCCCTCCTTGTCTATGGTTTGGTGTTGTTCCCTAATCCAGATCAGCTTATTGATATCAGTGTTGTCCAGATCTTTATGTCCAGGAATCCTATACCTACGTTGCTGGGGGACATCCTTCACTCATGTTACACTCGAACCATGAGAAAAAGAGGTGTCCTTATGTGTTGCACTCCCCTCCTGGGAAGGTGGTTTATTTCGCACCTTCCACAATCAGTCTTGAAGAATGAGCGGGGTTTGAGATGGTCACAACGGTTGATGACTCTTACACATGCAGATATACATTGGTGCCCTAGGTCCAGAGAAGATGTCACTATCATTGATCGTTGCGGGGAGTACCCCAATGTTCCTTTACTTGGAATCAGAGGAGGTATTACTTACAGCCCATGCCTGGCTTGGAGACAGTTTGGTTATGCCCGGAGGGATGGTCCTCATGACATGTTAATTCCTGACATAGTCTTTGACTTCGACAACGATACTCAAGGACTTCGCCAGAGATTTATCAGAGCTTGGAGGATGCCCAGTAGGATAGACAGCAAGACACTGGGGCACATGAACTCCATCCCATTGGCACCTTATCTCAAGTGGGTACGCGCCCGCTCCCAGAAGTTGGTAATGCCTTATCCTCATATGCTCCCTGTGATCAAAGAGCCAGTCTTGGAAGGAGAAGTGTCTTACACTATTCAGCACCCTGATATGCCCACATCCTGGGAAGAGATGCAGAAGAGCTGGATCCAGCTTAAGGAAGAACGGAATTCTCTCGAGACCAGTCTACATGCCAGTGAAAAGAAGGTCTTGGAGCTCACCCGCCTGTTGCATGAGGAGAGGAATCTCAACACTTACATAGCTCCAAAGAGGATGCGCAGTGTATTTTGGGATTGATTTACTTTTGTATTATTTTGCCCATGAGGCTTTGATGTACTAAACAATTACTTCCTTAATGATAACGTTTGTTCCTTTTTATCTACAACAAGTTTGAACTTTCGAACCCTTGAATGCATTGCATAAACACATCTCATTCATCATATGCATAGCAGGTTTTTCCTCTTTTCAGGTTGCTTACAGTTCTTCGCTGTTTATTTCAGCATCATGAATCCCGACTCTTCATCAACTGAGACATCCATCAAAGCTCTTCAGGCGCAGAATGCGCAATTTCAGGAATTAATCAAGGGTTTGGCTCAAGGCCAGGAAGAGTTGAAGGCTCTGCTCCTGAAGAAGGAGAAGAAGAAGAAGAGAAGAACTGTTCTGTTCAACTCGGGCCGAAGGTTTGGCAATGCTCTGCAGCATGAAGAGGCTGGTTCTTCTGTTGGCAAGAGTACTCCTCAGGCAGAAAAGGGTCCTAGTCCGGTAGTCTCTGACAACGAGACTGATTTTGATGAAGAACAATATCCTCCTGCAGAAGACAGATACAAGCAGCTGGAGGATAGGCTGAATGCTATGGAGATACAACAGGTACCTGGGCTGGATTTTGGAGATCTGGGTTTGTCAACTGGTGTAATCATTCCTCGGAAGTTCAAAGCACCATCTTTCACTAAATATGACGGGGTGTCTTGTCCCAAGCTACATCTCAGGTCCTATGTTCGGAAAATTCAACCGTACTCAGCGGATAAGAATTTGTGGATCCACTTCTTCCAGGAGAGTCTTTCAGGGACTCATCTCGAATGGTTCTATCAGCTGGATGGGACCAAAGTTCGTAACTGGGAGGAGTTGGCTACTGCTTTCTATAAGCAGTATCAATATAATGCCGACCTTGCCCCTACACGTACCCAACTCCAGGGTATGTCGTTAGGTTCAAGTGAAGGTTTTAAGGAGTACGCTCAGAAGTGGAGAGACCTGGCTGGCAGGGTGCAGCCTCCGTTGACTGATCGGGAGTTGGTAGACATGTTCTTGGGGACCCTATCTGGGCCGTTTTTCAACCATCTTATCGGGAATTCGTCTGCAGGGTTCACTGATCTGATTCTGACTGGAGAGAGAATTGAGGCTGGGTTGAAGTCTCGAAAGATTCCGAAGGGTGCATCATCTAGTTCTGAAAAGAAACCCTTCAAAAAGGAGGCTAGTGCTGTATATGACTCCCGGAGATCAGAAAGATTTGAGCGCCGCCAATCTGTCAGTGCGGTAATGATTGCTAAGCCTGCTGCCGCTCCTCGGCCAACCAATCCTCAAAGGGCTGAAAGACCCCGGAGAGAGTTTACCCGTTTGAGCATGACTTTATCGCAGATCTTGCCACAGTTGCTATCCACCAATTTAGTGACTGTCAGAGAGGCTCCGAAGTTTCCAAATACTACATCTCCTAAGTACAACCCGAATGCTCGCTGTGCTTACCATTCTGATAGCCCGGGGCATTCCACTGATGATTGTTGGGCATTAAGGAGTAAGGTGCAAGACCTTATCGACGCGAAGGAGATACAGTTCGAAGCGCCTGAGAGGCCAAATGTAGTTACTGCTCCTATGCCGCAGCATGGGGTAAATGCTGTTGATGAAGATGTTTACGCTGTTTCTGTGGATGATCTGGCCACTCCTCTGAAGACGGTCAAGAGAAACCTGCTGCTGGCCGGTTTATTTCCGGGTTGCAGTGAGGGTTGCCTGTTCTGTGCTGTTTCCCTATCTGGTTGTCCCTTGCTGAAGTTAGGCATCCAAAGCCTAATGGATAGCAAGGAGATTCTGTTTAAGAAGTCTGCTGTTCAGTTGGTTCCGGTAGAAGAAGTTTTTGTGGTTACCATCTTCAATAATCCTATCCAGGTTCTCCCGAAGAAGCCTATTCAGATCATGACTGTTGCACCTGTGGTTATCACTGTTCCGGGGCCTCTTCCCTATGTATCTGATAAAGCTGTCCCCTGGCACTACGGGGCAGACGTATATGTGAATGGGATCAAACAAGAATTCAACACTGACGCCAGCATCTGTGATATCACTGGCCCAGCCAAAGTCACCCGCAGTGGCAGGCTCTTCTCGCCTGACATTGCACCGCCTGCTGCTCGAAGACCACTTCTTATAACTCCTACAAGTGTACCTGTTCCTATTGCTGATCAAGTTGTTTCCCCTGCTGCCGAGTCATCCAATGCTCGGGGCAAAGGAATTGAAGTTGAGCCTGTCCATATGGAGGCACCTATACCTATAACTGCTGAAGCCTCCCAACAAGAGATGGAGGAAATCTTGAAAATTATAAAGAAGAGTGACTTCAATGTTGTGGAACAGCTGGGGCACACGCCCTCCAAAATCTCCATGCTCTCTTTACTGCTGTGCTTCGAGGCCCATGCTAAGGCCCTGATCTCGTTTCTCAAGACGGCCCATGTGCCACAAGAGACATCTGCAGTCCAGTTCACTGACTGCGTAGCAAATCTGACAACGGATAATGGTTTGGGTTTCTCAGATGCTGACCTGACGGCGAAGGGAAGAGACCACAATGATACCCTGCATGTCTCTATCGAATGCAGGGGCACTACTCTGGCACATGTATTGGTGGATACTGGTTCTTCCTTGAATGTTCTACCAAAGAAGGCTTTAGACCGTTTGGATTGTGAAGGCCTAGAATTAAAACCCAGCAATATCATCGTCAGGGCCTTTGACGGTTCAAAAAGGATGGTTCATGGAGAGGTTGACATTCCGATTCGCGTGGGTTCTCAGGTGTTTGACTCTACTTTTTATGTGATGGATACCCGTCCATCGTACTCTTGTCTACTGGGTCGACCTTGGATACATAAAGCTGGGGCAGTGACCTCTACCTTGCACCAGAAGCTGAAGTACCCCGTCAGAGGGAAAATCGTCACTGTGCAAGGAGAGGAGGAGTATATGGTAAGCCACCTGAATTCCTTCAGATACATTGAGATGGATGGGGAGTTTATTGAAACCCCCTTTCAGCATTTCGAGGAGGTGCTTCCAATTTCAGCAGCAGCAGACACAACGGTCGGAGAGGATGTTCCCTTGAAGATGGCTTCCCTGAAGGATGCCCGGGCTATGGTTCAGAAAGGTGAATGTGCTAACTGGGGCAGGCTTCCAGACTTCACACAGAAAACTGACAAATTCGGGTTGGGTTTTACTGCAGAGGGTCAGAAAGCTATGCGGAAAGCGAAAACCGGAAGACCTCATGTGTTCATTACAAATCCAGGAGTGAATGCTGTTGGGGAAGACAATGAAGTGGATGAAGCAGAGTTTAATAGCTGGATCTATCCAACGACTGAAGGCGGATTGACCAATTGGATTTCCAAGGACCATACTCCTGTTACCTTTGTGACGCAGTAATAAATTTCTTTGTTTCATTATTTGTAATAAACAATAAATAAACTCTATGGCCCGGTGTCTTACCCGAGGCACTGTGGTTTCATTTGTGAGGGCATATAAATTTTCATTTCATATATCATAAATGAAAATCTTGGACGTTTTCTCGCATTTCAAATCTTATGCTCCTTTTCTGTCTTTCTTTCCTTTATATATATTTCAAAACAGCTGTATTTACACACACACTCACTCATACAGGTTTCAATCCACTCTGGATCTCACTGGTAACGACTCTGCTACTGCCAGTTATGACTTCGAAAATCCGATCAACTTAGCCGAAGACGAAGGTGAAGATGATTGCGAAGTGCCTGGCGAACTTGCAAGACTGTTACTTCAGGAAGAGAGGGCAATTCAACCCCATGAAGAGCCAGTGGAAACAATAAACCTGGGTACTGAGGCAGACAGGAAAGAGGTAAAGATTGGTGCCAACCTAGAGCTCAGCGTGAAGCAACGGTTGACTCAAATGCTGCATGATTATATGGAGATCTTTGCCTGGTCCTACGAAGACATGCCCGGGTTGGATACCGATATTGTGGTCCATCACTTGCCAACTAAGGAAGACTGCCCTCCAGTTAAGCAAAAGGTCCGTCGTATGCGTCCAGAGATGTCTGAGAAGATCAAGGCCGAGGTTATGAAACAGTTTAATGCTGGGTTCCTTGCAGTGACTTCTTACCCTCAGTGGGTTGCTAATGTGGTGCCGGTACCAAAGAAGGACGGTAAGGTCAGAATGTGTGTCGACTACAGGGATCTGAACAGGGCCAGCCCCAAAGATGACTTCCCTCTACCTCACATTGATGTCCTTGTTGATAATACAGCTCAGCACAAAGTGTTCTCTTTCATGGATGGCTTTTCAGGTTACAATCAGATCAAGATGGCACCTGAAGACATGGAAAAGACTACATTTGTTACTCAGTGGGGCACCTTCTGCTACAAGGTCATGCCTTTTGGACTAAAGAACGCTGGGGCAACCTACCAACGTGCCATGGTTGCTTTATTTCATGATATGATCCATCATGAGATAGAAGTGTATGTTGACGACATGATCGCGAGGTCCCAGACTGAGAAAAAGCACCTAGATCATCTGCAGAAATTATTTGACCGGTTGAAACTGTATAAGCTGAGGTTGAACCCGAGCAAGTGCACCTTCGGGGTAAGATCTGGGAAGTTGCTAGGCTTTGTGGTAAGTGACAAGGGTATTCAAGTGGACCCTGCCAAGGTTAAAGCTATTCAAGAGATGCCAGTTCCTAGGACAGAGAAAGAGGTCAGAGGCTTTTTAGGACGGCTGAATTACATTGCTCGATTCATCTCACACCTGACTGCTACCTATGAACCAATCTTCAAGCTGCTGAAGAAAGATCAGGTAGTACGTTGGAATGATGAATGTCAGGCTGCTTTTGACAGAATCAAAGAGTATCTCCAAGAACCACCCATCCTGATGCCACCGGTTGAAGAGAGACCTCTGATACTATATCTAACAGTGCTTGACAACTCAATGGGGTGTGTGTTGGGGCAGCATGACGAGTCTGGCCGAAAAGAGCACGCCATTTATTACCTTAGCAAAAAAGTTTACCGACTGTGAGACCCGATACTCACTGCTTGAGAAAACTTGCTGCGCTTTGGTATGGGCTGCTCGCCGGTTGAGACAGTATATGCTGACTCATACCACTTTGTTGATCTCAAAAATGGATCCTATAAAGTACATATTCGAAAAGCCTGCTCTGTCTGGGAGAATAGCAAGATGGCAAATGATCTTGATGGAATACGACATTCAGTACACAACCCAGAAAGCCATCAAGGGAAGTGTATTGGCAGACCACTTGGCACATCAGGCCGTCGACGATTATCAGTCAATGAACTTCGAGTTTCCGGATGAAAGCATCATGATAGTAACTAATTGTGAAGTACCTGGACCGGATGAAGGACCTGAGGAAGGATCCCGATGGTCTATGCACTTTGACGGAGCCTCCAACGCTTTGGGAAACGGTATCGGCGCTATAATCATATCACCTCAAGGTACTCATACTCCACTCACTGCCCGGCTATGTTTCAATTGTACCAACAACATGGCAGAGTATGAGGCGTGCATCATGGGTCTTCAAGCTGCGATCGATCTAAGGATCAAGTTTCTGAGTGCCTTCGGAGATTCCGCTCTTGTGATCAATCAGATCAAAGGAGAGTGGGATACGAAACATCCAAACCTGATTCCTTACAGAGAATGTGTGTTGACCCTGATCCCCCACTTTACAGAGATAACCTTTGAACACTTTCTGAGAGAAGAGAATCAGTTGGCGGACGCGTTAGCTACAATGTCTTATATGTTCAAGGTCAAATGGGATAATGAGGCTCCCCGGATCATCATCTGGAAACTGGACGAACCGGCATACTGTTGCGATCTCGAGACTGAATTGGTGACTGAGAAGCCTTGGTACCATGAGGTAAAGAGGTATCTGGAAACTCAGGAATACCCTGAAGGTGCCTCTATCAATGATAAGAAATTCCTGAGGAGGTTCGCGGCAAAGTTCTTCCTTAGTAACGGCATCTTGTACAAGCGAAACCATGATTCAACCCTACTGCGTTGTGTGGATAAGACTGAAGCAGAAAGGATCATGGAAGAGCTACATGAAGGGACCTTCGGCACACATTCCAGTGGGCACACTATGCCTAAGAAGATCCTTCGAGCAGGATATTACTGGTCCACAATGGAAGCTGACTGCTACCAACATTCCAGGACATGCCATAAGTGCCAGATTTATGCAGACAAGGTGCATGTTCCTCCAGTTCGCCTGAATGTTCTGACTGCGCCTTGGCCATTTGCAATGTGGGGCATAGACATGATCGGTGAGATTAAACCTACGGCATCTAATGGGCATCGCTTCATCCTAGTGGCGATTGATTATTTTACAAAGTGGGTCGAAGCAGCATCCTATGCTACGGTAACCAAGACTGTTGTTGCACGGTTCATTCGGCATAACCTGATCTGTCGATACGGCGTCCCTGAGAGAATTATTACAGACAACGGTACCAATCTGAATAACAAGATGATCGCTGAGATCTGCGAGCAGTTCAAGATACAGCACCACAATTCTTCTCCTTACAGACCGAAGATGAATGGGGCTGTCGAAGCAGCAAATAAGAACATTAAGAAAATCGTGCAGAAGATGACTGTGACCTATAAAGATTGGCATGAGATGTTACCGTTCGCTCTACATGGGTACCGTGCCTCAGCTAGGACGTCAACCGGGGCAACTCCTTTCTCTTTGGTTTATGGTATGGAGGCAGTCTTACCGATCGAAGTACAAATACCCTCTCTCCGGATAATGAAGGATGCAAATCTGAACGAGGATGATTGGATCCAGACACGACTTGATCAGCTCAACCTTATTGATGAAAAGAGACTTGCTGCTATCTGTCATGGTCAGACGTATCAGAAACGGATGATCAGGGCATTTAACAAAAAGGTCAGACCACAGGAATATCAAGTTGGGGATCTGGTAATCAAACGAATCATCCTTCCTCAGAGTGATCCAAGGGGAAAATGGACCCCTACGTACGAAGGGCCATTTGTGGTTAAGCATGTGTTCTCAGAAGGAGCAATGATATTGACCAACATGGATGGTGACGACCTTCCTCACCCCGCCAATGCAGACATAGTAAAAAGATACTACGCATGAAAAAGACCCGCTAGGCTGACATGCCTAGGCAAAAATTAGGGCTTCCCGTCGAACCAAAAGGGTTCAGGCAAAATGAAGGGATGAAATGAAAAAATCTGTACACCCGGCAAGTCGAAAACCTGAAAAGGCGACTTGGGCAAAAATGGGTATCCCAGTGGACTGAAAACCCGAAAGGGCGGTCCAGGCAAAAATTAGGGATAAAGCGTAATACTATGTCTCATTAATCACTTTGCATCCAGAATCCGGTATCTACATCAAGTTCAGACGGCATCAATCAGTCAGCTTCATCTTCGTTTAGGTCATCAAGTGATGAGACGCTCGGAGTTATAAAGGCAATAGCAGAGTTAAAACCCAGTGGGATCATTCATTTCACACAGCTGTTTTATTTTCTCTTGTATAAATTTGTATAAACTCTTTTGCTCGGCGGCGTTCTCCTACTAGGACGTCAGTCTCTTGTACACAAAACGCCTATTTTCAGGCCAATCAAAAATCAATACAAATATACTTTTCAGTTAAAAGTGCCAATTGTTTTTCTTTTTCTGATTTGTTTTGCGAAGAACGTCCAAGGTTCAATTTGTGATATATGCATTGACAATAATTTGCTAACTCATAAATATTTGCAGACGAAACAAAGAACTAATTACAGGTAACATTAGAAACAGGGGCAATAAAGAGTTGTCTGAGCAATCTAATTGTTCCATCCTCCAAGGTACCAAGGTAGGTTCAGCTAAAGAACATAACCAGATATCCTAATTCCCCAGAGAGTGAGTCAGCAAGTCAATATACTCTCCTCAAGCAGTCAAGTTATCAAATCTTAAGGAAGTTGAGTATCCTCCAGCAGATCTCAACATTCCCCGGCAGCATATATATTCTTAACAAGCATCCCCGGCAGTCTTGGCCTAAAGATTGTTCCCCGGCGGCATACCAACATTCAAAGGAATCACTTCCTCCGCAGTTCAAAACTTCCCCAAGAGAGTCCAATCCAGTTTCCCCAGGAAAAATTGGAATTCATCTCCCCAAGCAGTAAGCTTATCCCCAGTAGATTCTGGAAGCTTATCCCTCGCAGAACACGAACGCGTCGTCCGGCTTTATTCAAAGAGTTATTTCCTTACCAGGATATAACTGGGTTATCCTCAGCCAAAAGCCCCGGAAAGATCGTCGGCGACACAGTCTTCTTACCCCCAGCGAAGTCTATTCACACTTCCAATACAGCAAAGATATCCCCAGCAAGTTACTATCAACAATTCAGCAAAAGTATCTCTCTCCCCACAGAGTATCACCTCCCAGCAAGATCGCTAGAGTACTTTTCTCCCGCAGAGTAATTCATGTGCCAAGTTTATTCCCCAACGGAGTCATCTTCTCCTACCGGTATTCTTGCAATTATCATCCCTAGCGGAAGCAAAATCTATTCTTCAACAGCAGCCCAGGAGTGACTTCCTGGCACCCGTCAAGGATTTACTTTCCTAGACAAAAGCATACATTCCTAAACATCACATACATCATTATAGCATGCATAGACGCATCATATCTTACAAATCTCACTTATGTTGAGAACATCATCGCTTGATCCATATCATGTGTTGCATATGACTGACCTTTACCTTTCAGGAAAGATGCAGTCAAACTCTCAATCATATTTCAAGACCTAGACCGGTTCAGTTAATCGACTCCAAAGATTTCTTATCCAGTCCAAGGTCTTCTCTAGTCCAGTTGAATCGACTCCCAACAGATTTTTCTGATGAAGACTCAGTAGAAGTTATCAGGTTTTTCTCAAACGTCCGCTTTTGAGATTATAATTTCCTATGGTTCTCTCCCCAACGGTGCGGAGATGATAATTCCATCCCAGGTTTTTCTCAAACGTCTGCTTTTGAGATTATAATTTCCTATGGTTCTCTCCCCGAGACGATAATTCCAACCCAGGTTTTTCTCAAACGTCCGCTTTTGAGATTATAATTTCCTATGGTTCTCTCCCCAACGGTGCGGAGATGATAATTCCATCCCAGGTTTTTCTCAAACGTCCGCTTTTGAGATTATAATTTCCTATGGTTCTCTCCCCAACGGTGCGGAGATGATAATTCCATCCCAGGTTTTTCTCAAACGTCCTCTTTTGAGATTATAATTTCCTATGGTTCTCTCCCCAACGGTGCGGAGATGATAATTCCATCCCAGGTTTTTCTCAAACGTCCGCTTTTGAGATTATAATTTCCTATGGTTCTCTCCCCAACGGTGCGGAGACGATAATTCCACTCCAGGTTTTTCTCAAACGTCCGCTTTTGAGATTATGATTGCCTATGGTTCTCTCCCCGATCCTGCGGAGATGGTAATTCCCACCAGGATTTCGCTCAATGATTGTTGTTGAAGTGAAGTTATCCAAGATTTTCTCAACGTTTGCTGTTGAGGTTGAAGTCACCCAAGGTTCTCTCACCGTTCCTGTTGAGGTAATAACTACCCCTGGTTCATTCATCGCCGTTTGAAGCTCCAGATCCAGCTCCTGTAACCAGCCAAGACACATCTATACCAAGCATCTGAAAACCAGCTCCTGCAACATGTCAGGTACTCATTTTTCTTTTGCAGGTACGCAAATTCTCGCTAAGGAATCTCTTATGCGATCAACATCCAAATGGCATCTATAAGCCCATCATCCTATTCACCAATCTCTAAATGGCATCTATAAGCCCATTCCACCATCACACTGCTACTATGTGAGCGCAAATTTCTGGGCACTCTAGTGTTCAATCATCTTCTACTCTCGGATTACGAAAGGCACGTCAGCCAATCTGCATCCTCAGGTCTAAGAAGATTGAACAGGGGCAACTGTTGTACCCCAAAATTTGCCCTCCCATATTCCTCAAGAAATTTCCAAGTCATGCTTCAAAATTCCCCAAGGGTTGCACAGTGTAAGAGCCTCATGAACAGTCAAAATTAGGGTTTTGGTTCTGATCAAGAAAATGAAGTTTCAAAGGGTCCATTCAAGTCTCACATGCCTACAAGTATGGTCAAGCATCCTCATACAAATTTTCAAGACTTCCAGCACAAGATTGCACAGTCAAAAACCCTAATTGCACTACAGTCAACTGTAGGGGCAAAATGGTCATTTAACAGTCAAAAGTTCAAATTTTTGGTCAACATCTCATTTTGAAGCCACAAACATCATTTGATCAATGCTTGATCATGATTCTCAAAGCTTGGCTCAAAAATCATCAAGATGCAAAAGTTTCCTTATTTGGACAGTTGAAAAAGTCAACTGTAAATTGACCAGAGCATAAATTTCACATGGATTATCAGAAAAATTCCATCCAAAGCTCATTTTGAAGATAAAGACATTTCCTACAACTCCTCTTCACACTTCAAGCCCAAGAAATGCTCTCACAAAAAGTTATCAATTTCAACATTATAGGTCATTTTCAAAAGTCAACAAAAAGGGACTTTAAGTCAAAGGCCATAATTTGAGATTGGTAAATCAAAATGACATGGGACCAAAGACATTTGTTAGAGGACTCAAAGACCTTTCCAAAATGTCCAAGAACATGAGCAAATCTTAAAAATTGAGCAAGTTATGCCTTGTGGAAGTTGGGAAAATTTTGGATATTTTGAAAAGTCAACATTGATTCAAATGACCTAAAATTGCTAATGGGCCCATTTTTCTTCCACAATTCATCATCCAAGGCATGTGCACGACCATTAGGCCCAAAGGGAAGTTTTTCTCCATTTTTATTTATTTATTTGGATTTTTTATCATTAATAATTCATTTAATTAAATAAAATACATGAAAAATACAAAACTAATGAAATAAAATCTTTTTGTGCAGAAAATATTCTCATTGGACACTCAAATTCGTGCATGACCAATTAGGGAAGGATTGGATATGATTTGGTATCAATTTGCATGAAAAGATTTGAAAATATCATGGCTTAAAAATCAAATCTCACAAACCATTAATTCAAGGATTTTGATCAAAGTTTTTGACCTAATTCACTCATACTTATACAAACAATCAAAACCTAATGCCATTAACCAAGAAGCTGCGCAGAAAACACCATTGGCAAACTTGAAAATTTGGCTTAAAAACTCAAAACTGAAAATAGGGTTAGAGGTCGATTCAGAGCACAAGACCAATTGCAAAAGCTTCCTCGTGTCTCACTGAAGCTAACTGGATAACTTTCCAACCTTTACACGCCCAGAATTGGTACAAGGGGTTCGAACTGTTTCAAAAAATATGCATAATCGTGTTTCCATATTTAGGCATTTTCATTGCGTTTTTTTTATGCATTCATACTAATTGACATGTTCTGAAGCTAACCATCTATCTTGATTGAGTTTTTGTATGCTATATACGATTTCACCATTATTGAGCATTAGGGTTTCCAGGACCTTGGATTAGGGTTTTTCAAATAAGGAAAAATTGGCCCTCAAGACTTAGACCATTGAATCCAGCATGCTCAGACGATCACAAGGCTACCCTCGCGCCTAATTTATGGAGCCCCTGGGGCTATTCGCTATTTTCTGATATGTTGCCTAAAAGAACGGTGTAAAAACCGTTGCCTGTTTCTTTTATATTTTCAGGAAAACAAAATCAATGGAGAAGATGATCTCGTGGCAGGCGATGAATGGCTGGTTCAAATTTTCGCGCTCAAACCCACTAGCGCTTTTGTTTTACTTGATATTATTTGTTTATTGTTTAAAGTACAACACGCGCATCTGGAACGGTTGGCAAGCATAGTGACTGGTAAACCATAGGACCTGGGTTCGAGCCCCAGGTCCTCACCCCCTTTCCATATATTTTTCCAATTAATATTCACATGCAGGTTCAATGTTGTGGTCCATGATACACCCTCAAAATCCAACGTCCACGCGTACCTGGGCATCAAATCAAAGGCCATGATCTGGAGAGTACAATGGACCCTAGTCAACGCGTGTACACGCGTCATGGAAAGGTCAACAAGGCCTCCAAATGGGCCAACATTATTGGACTCTCACCTCCACTTTGGGGACGGATACCCCCCTAGGTTTGCATTTTTACATTCTTTCTTTTTTTGTTTTTTTTCTTCTTTCTTTTAATTATTGTTCTTTTTTTTAATTAATTATTTTTTCCATAAAAACACAAAGCAATAACAAAAAAAATCAGAAAAGATAAAAATAAAATAATAAATATTTTATTTAATAGTATTTTGTAAATAAATAACTTTAATTGATTAGTTTTAAATTTAGGTTTTAATTTTAACTCTTTTAATAAAAATCAAAAAAATATAGAATTAGGGTTTAATTAAATTTTTATTCTTTTTTCTTTTATTCAATAATAATTAAATATTAGATATTTATTTTTATAATTAAATTGTATATAAGATAATTAGGGTTAATTTTAGGTCAAAATTTAATCTTTTCTTAACAAATAAAAAATTGTAGAATTAGGTTTAGTTTTAATTAATCCTTTTTCATTAAAATCACAAAATACTAAAAAATACCAAAACATTTCCTTTTCTTTTATTAATTAATCAATTTCATCATTTAATTTAATTTTGCAAAAAGGGTCCAACGCCCTCGTTTTAATTCTTATTCAATTCGCATGTCTATTTTATTTCTTATAATTTTGATGTATCTCTCCCAAGGCCATGTAATCTTTATCTTTCGCATTTTAATTCTTTATTTTTCTGTCAAATCGGGTTCAAGAAATTTTGGCGATGTGGACCCGCGCCTTTTGTAATAGCTTAGAATTTTTATTTCTCGCAATATTTTAACTGTTAAGTAATGGCATGAAAGAATGTATGGACAAAAATAAAAACAAACGCTAGATCACCAATGACATGACAAAAGACAAAAATAAATGAAAACGACACACAAATCACACACCACCCCTAGGGTACGCCTCACTGTTGCCTTGCCTCGAAAGGTGATCGTCGAGTAGAGGATGTCTTAGTAAGTCCTCATGATCCGGGAACCTGGCATGAGGGTAGCTTCTAAGGTGTCTTCCCATTGCTCTGGTGATCACCATGTCCCGAACCTCGAATTGACCCGAACACCTCCAACGGTGGTGCTACCTACCTCTCAATGGTGGGATGGCACTACTTTAAAGGACATTTACACAGACGAATTCCTTAGGGTAGGTAGGTTCTCGTAGATACTTGCTCTAATTTCAAAACAAAACAAAAAAATAATTTTCACACCGACACCTTTTCAAAAAGCTTTCAAAAGCAAATTTTTCAAACACTCTTGAGGACCGATACAAGAGTCGAACTGGAATTTTCAAAGAAACTTTTTAAAAAACCCACATTGAAAAGCAAACAAACCATTTTTGAAAACACAAGTGAGCAAGTATCTAAGAGCCCATGGATAACCATGGATAGAAAGGGTGCTAACACCTTCCCTTTCTATAATCTACCTCCCGAACCGAGAGCAATCTCTTTAAGGAATTTTTCTGTGCTTTTGTCCTTTCCATTTGGAGAAAATAAAAGACGGTGGCGACTCTTACTTCCGCGACATTTCGCGAACCAGCGTTAAACAGTCAGTTCCAGATCCACCGATCACACAACCGTTTCGAGGCAACTTGGATCTTTAGACAGGAGGGCGACCTCTAAAACACCCTATACTCAATGACCACGTCGAGGCAACCAAGTGAGGCGTACCCTAGGAGTGGCATGTGCGAGTGTGTCAGGTTTCAATTAATGTTATCTTTGTACATGTGATGGTGAGCTACGAGTTGATTTTATTTTTCAGGCAAGTCTTGTCATGCATAGTTAACAGTTAATAATTGTGCGGAAAATAAATTGCGGAAAGGTAAATCTACGCTATTACAAGGCGTCGGGTATTTACATCGCCAAAAACATAACCCTTGAAAAGATAAATGCGAGAAAATAAAGGAAAGCGATAAAAGCCCTAATTATCTATTACATTCTCGGAGCAGATACATAAATATAATCAAAATAGGAATCAAAAATAAACATGCGCGAGAAAAATTGAATCGAGAAAAGTCTTAGGGTTTTGACCCTTTTTTGAGAAAAGAATGAATTTTGGTCCTTTTTTGGCATTTAATATTAAACCTAATTTACTAATTAATTAAGTAATTACAAGAAAAAAGTATTTTTTTAGTTTTTTAATGTTTTAATGAAAATAAAATAAAAAAAGTCACAAGTCAGTAAAAACCCTAATTTCTATATTAATTTTATTTATTGTGAAAAAAAAAGTCAAATTTAACCTAATTAAACTAAATTAATTATATTTAGAATTTATTTACAAAAATAATTAAATTAAGGTGAAATTAATAAATAATAATAATAAGAAGAAAATATTGTTTTCTGAATTAATTATGAAAATAATTATTTGTTAGTTAATAATAATAATGATAATAATTATAATTAAAAGAAAATAAAAGAAAGGAAAAATAAAAAGAAATAGTAAACCAGGGGGTGCCAGGCCTTTTTTGGAGGTGAGTTTAGAAATTCCTGGCCCATTAAGCTGCAAGCCTGTTTTGACCTTTGAGATTGTCTACGGTACGTGTTGACTGGGAGCATGGTAGTCACTCACTCTTGGTCTTTGGATGCATGCCTGTAGCCACTTGGCACCTGGATGTTTGGGATGCATGGTGAGACGCTTTGGATAGCCTGCATAGGAACACATGAAGAAAAGAACCAACAAATATTTTGGGGGACCTGGGATTCGAACCCAGGTCCCAATGAACATATGCATGCCTTCCCAACCACTCAGCCAACGCGTTCCAATCATTATAACAATAGGCAAATAATATTATATAATGAAAAGCGATATCCTGGAAATAAAAAAAATGCGCGAGTTTTGATTTGAATGGGCCAGTGATAGGAAGACACATCATCATCTTCTTCACTAACATCCTGGTTCAGTTACCTGTGGATTTTTATCCGCAGGAGGTTTCGTAGATCGCTTCAAAAGTTGTCCCCAGGCCATGAAAATGCCACTTGAGACCATGGGCATGTTCGTCTTTGTCCCCTGATCATCTTTATCCCCATTATTGGGTCTAATTCGCCCGGTACCAAAAACACTTAAAATGCAAGAACATGAACCCTAGAATTGGGTATCTCAATATAGGGCATAAAAACAAAATTGGCTATTGCAGTTATGTTAGAAATCAAGCAATGAATATGCATATGTCAACGTTTTGAAGAAAAAATGCAAGAATCGAGGATCACGATTCCATGTCCAGGGCTGGCTTCGTGATGACTTACAGCGCTCTGTAGGTGGTCTCAGGACGTGGTTGTGATCGCTTTAGCTTCAGTGGATAGCGAGGAAGGGAACCACGTTCTTACTTTTGTCTGAAAACGCCTCCAATAGTGTTCTTGATCTCCCACTTTTCCAACAATTTTTCAGTTTTGCCTTGGCCGTTTTAGCAATGCTTCCATCGTGAATTAGGTTTAGGCTCCTTGTATATGTATAAGGCAATCAGTCTAGGTCAAAATTTGGGCTTGTATCTTTGTGTATTGAAGTTTGGAGATTTGATTGACCACCATTGAAACCCTTTCCAAATTTGAAGCAAATCTAAGATTTTATGCACAAAAAAGCCCTAGCACAAATTGGTTAGTTGGCACATGATATATGAAAGCTGTTCAAATCATAAAGATACTATTCCATTGATTTTTAGATTTTATTTGAATTATTATAGATTTAAAATGAATTAAATCAATAAAAATTAAATAAAATAGAAAAATAAATGTTTGATCTTGAAATTAATCATGGGACACGTGTGTGGCATGACAAGGCTGAATCAAATGAAAGAAAGTGGTCCCTTTTGTCAAAAAATTGACGTTTTAAGGATAGTTGACTTTTGCAAATTCACAAAAATTTCCCAACTTCTCCAATGCATATCTTGCTCAATTTTGATCCTATGAACATGTTCTTGGACATTTTGGAAAGGTCTTGAAGTCCTCTAACCAATGCCTTTGGTCCCATGTCATTTGGATTTACCAATCTCAAGTTATGGTCTTTGACTTAAAGTGCATTTTTGTTGACTTTTGAAATTGACCTATAATGTAGAAATTGATAATTTTTTGTGAGAGCATTTCTTGGACTTGGAATGTGAAGATGAGTTGTAGGAAATGTCATCCCCTTCAAAATGAGCATTGGATGGGATTTTTCTGATGAACCATGAAAAAGTTATGCGTTGGTCAAGATACAGTTGACTTTTCTACTGTCTAAAAATAGTAACTTTTGCATCCTTGATGATTTTTGAGCCATGCTTGTGGAATCATGATCAATACTTGATCAAATGATGATTGTGAGCTCAAAATAAGATGTTGACCAAAAAATTTTACTTTTGACTGCAAAATGACCATTTTACCCCTACAGTTGACTGTAGAGCAAATAGGGCTTTTGACTGTGCAAATTGGTACTGTGAGTCTTGCAACTTGGTATGTAGATGCTTGGCAATGTATGGAGGCCTATGGGACTTGATTAAGCCATTGAAAACCTCAAATTCCTTGAAAGAAACAAAACCCTAATTTTGACTGGGTTAGGAGGCATTTGGACTGTGCAACCCTTGAGAAATCTTGAACCATTTGAAGATGATTCTTGACAAACCTTGAAGAGATGGCGGGACATAGTCGTACGCTTTGATCCCTAACTTTTGCCTGGACCTCTGTGATCGGTGGAAATAGAACTGACTGTTTAAAGTTGGTTCGTGAAATGTCGCGGTAAGCAAGAGTCGCCACTGTCTTTTATGTTCTCCAATAAGGAAAGGACAAAAGCACAGCAAAATTCCTTTTCGAGAATGTTTCTCGGTTCGGGAGGTAGATTTATAGAAAGGGAAGGTGTTAGCACCCTTTCTATCCGTGGTTATCCACGGGCTCTTAGGTACTTTCTCTTATGTTTTCAAAGATGTTTGCTTTTCAAATGTGAGTGGGTTTGAAAAAAGTTTCGTTTTTGAAAGATTTCTGAGTGACTCTTGTATTTGTCCTCAAGAGTGTTTGAAAAATTTGTTTTGAAAACTTTTGAAAGTGTCAGTGTGAAAAGATGTTTGGTTTGTTTTTGAAGAGAGCAATTACCCATGAGTCATCTACCTACCCTAAGGAATTAGGCTGTGTAAGGGTCCTTAAGATAGTGTCATCCCACCATTAAGAGGTAGGTAGCACCACCATTGGAGGTGTTCGGGTCAATTCGATTGAGGGACAGTGTGGTCACCGAAGCAATAGTAGGACACCTTAGAAGTAACCCTAATGTCCTAGATCCTTTTATCCGAGGCAACCGTTTCGAGGCGACTGGATCTTAGACATAAGGGCGACCGCTAAAACACCCTATACTTGACGACCACTTTCGAGGCAACGAGTGAGGCGTACCCTAGAAGTGGCATGTGAATTGTGTGTTGTTTTCATGTTAACATTTATCTTGGATCATGCAATTGTGAGCTACGAGTTGTTTTTAATTATCATACATTCTTTCATGCAATTTAGCAGTTAGAAGTGTGGAAAATAAAATGCGGAAAGGTAAAAGCTACGCTATTACAAGGCGCGGGTCTATACATCGCCAAAAAACAAAGACCCGTTTTTGATAAAGTGCGGCAAGTAAAAAAAAAGCAATAAACCTAATTACTATTACATCCTTGAAAGCAGTTACATAATAATCCAAAATATAGAAATAACGTGCGAAAGAATTAAAATCAAGACGTCCTAGGGTTTTTGACCCTTTTGAGAAATTAAGAGTTTTTGTCCTTTGCTTGAAATTAAATTAAAAAGTAAACCTAATTATTTAATTAATTAAAGAAAGATATTTTTTATGTTTTTTTGTATTTAATGAAAATAAAGAAATTAAAATCAAAATAAAACCCTAGTTCTAAGTTTATTTTAATTATTAAGAAAATGTTAAAGTTAACCTAATTTAAGCTAATTAATTAATTTACATTTATATGTAAAAAAATAATAATAATTAATAATGATGATAATAAGAAAATGATCAAAAATGTCAAAACCTAATTCTATAGAATTTTTATTTATTGAGAAAAAGATTAAAATTTAAACCTAAATTAAACTAAGTTAATTGTCAACATTTATTTACAAAATTAATAGTTAATAGTAAACTTAATAAATAATAAAAAATATTTACAATTTTATGATCTCTGATTTTATTTTTGTGAAAAATTAATTTGTGGTGAATTAATAATAATAATTAAAACAATTAAAAGTATTAAAATAAAAGAAAATAAAATAAAACAAGGCAAACCAAAGGGGGTGTGATGGCCCATATGGAGGTGTACTGAAGCAATTCTGGCCCAATAGAGTTCCAAGCCATGTTGACTTTCATAATCATGTGCTTGCTGGCTGACTAGGGCATAGAGTGTTCATCATCTCCTGGCCTTCAGATTGTTGATCAAGGCCACTTGGCAAACTGACGCATGAGGCTTATGGTGGAACATTTGAGAGGCGCTGCACCTGAAAGCTTTAAGAAAAATATTAACAATTTTATGGGGGACCTAGGGATCGAACCCAGGTCCCAATGGTCACTGGACAAGTCATCCACCACCAAGCCAAACGCGTGCTTTTGTTAATATAATGGTCATTAATTATAATATATAAAAAAGCAATTAACGTTCTGAAGAAAACAAAACGCGCGCTGTTTTTGAATCTCCCAACCACAGGTTGCCACCTATTATCTTCTTCCTCATTTTCCTGTAAAACAAACAAGATAGCGGGGGTTTTTAACCCCCACTAACTACAACAACGAAAAATAACGATTAGAGTTAGGGCGCATATAAATTGGGCGCGATGATTCCATTCAATTCGTCTTGAGCTTCTAATTTTAACCGTATGTGTCTCAAGGCCTGATTTTTCCTCAATAAGAAAGCCCTAATTTAAAAGCTCGAAAACCCTAAAATCCATCCATGGTGAATTGTGATTCAGCGTGTTACAATGCAATTAAACCATGTCAAAAGCTTCATGTGAGTCCTGTGAATACAAAGCACTCAACAACTTGTATCAAATGCGCATGAATCATGATATGCAATTCAAAAAAACATGTACACAGGGTTGAACCGTTTCTGGCGATTCTTGTGGCTTTAGTGCTCGTTTTTGATTGCAAACTATTTCTGGAGACTCAAGCAAGGCGTTTGAATCAAGAATAGGCTTTGAACTCGCCTGGAACACTGATTTCAGTTTTGAATTTTTCTTGATTTTTTTAGAATTTGATGATGGTCTTTTTGCAGCTCTTGTACGTGTGCATGATTAGGTTTAGGTTTAGTACATATAGGAGAACTGAATTAGGGTAAATCCTGGCCTAACAATCCATTGCATTCAAGTTTGCATCTTTGATTTCCAATCAAATATTTTTTCAATCTTTTTGAATAAAAATCCTTGCCAAATTTGGAGATCTTGTCCCCTTGAGTGATGCAAGAGATCTTCAGCATGTGTGGAATGTATTTGCTTCATAAAAAGATTTGACAACCATGCTTTGATATTTTCCTTCAATTAAATTAATTAAATGGATTAATAATCAATTAAAAATCCAAACAATTAATAAAAATAAGAAAATAATTCAAATTAATCTCAATGGGTCGTGCATAATCCTTGGGTAAATATTCAAGAAAGAATTTGAGGCCCATTAGCAAAAATGAAGGGTTTTAGGCAAAGTTGACTTTTGAAAGTTCCCAAAAATTTTCCCAACTTCTCCAATGCATATCTTGCTCAATTTTGAAGCTATGAACATGTTCTTGGACATTTTGGAAAGGTCTTGAAGTCCTCTAACCAATTACTTTGGTACCATGTCATTTTGATTTACCAATCTCAAGTTATGGTCTTTGACTTAAAGTGCCTTTTTGTTGACTTTTGAAAATGACCTATAATGTTGAAATTAATAACTTTTTGTGAGAGCATTTCTTGGATTTGGAATGTGAAGATGAGTTGTAGGAAATGTCATCCCCTTCAAAATGAGCGTTGGATGGGATTTTTCTGATAAACCATGAAGAAGTTATGCCTTGGTCAAGTTACAGTTGACTTTTTCAGCTGTCCAAAAATAGAGACTTTTGCATCTTGAGACTTTTTGAGCCATGCTTGAGGAATCATGATCAAGAATTGATCAAATTATGATTGTGGCTTCAAAATAATATGTTGACCAAAAATTTTGACTTTTGACTGCCAAATGACCATTTTGCCCCTGCAGTTGACTGTGAAGCAATTAGGGCTTTTGACTGTGCAACTTGATGCTGTGAGTCTTGAAACTTGACATATGGATGCTTGACAATGTATATAGGCATATGGGACTTGATTGGACCCTTGAAAACCTCAATTTCTTTGCAAGAACCAAAACCCTAATTTTGACTGTGTTAGGAGGCAATTGGACTGTGCAACCCTTGAGAGATTTTGAACCATTTGGAGATTGACCTTGACAAATCTTGAAGAATATGGGAGGGCAAATTTTTGGGTACAACAACCTCCCTTTCAGGTTTTCAGTCCACCGGGATACCCATTTTTGCCCAAGCCGCCTTTTCAGGTTTTTGACTTGTCGGGTGTACGGATTTTTCATTTTTATCCCTTATTTTTGCCCGAACCCTTTTGGTACGCCGGGAAGCCCTTGTTTTTTCCTAGGTGTGTCAACCTAGCGGGTCTTTGGTTGTGCGTAGTATTTCTTTTTCGACTATGTCCATGTTCTCAGGATGTAGGGAGTTGCCACTGTCAGTAGTATTGTGTCGCCATACTACCAGAAGATCTTCGTTTGATCGTGCAAGACTCGTTGCTGGAATTCATGTCTAATGCCCCAAGTGACTCAGGCGGAGATTTGCCCCTGACTATTTGGCATTTTGAGAGATTCTCTGAATCTTGACTTAACTGCCCCAGATGATGGACAATGATCACGCCGTGCCCCTTGATTGGAAGTGTTTTTCCACTTGAGGTGATCCTTTTTATTGAGAAGGCGTTTGTTCACTAGATATTCGTCGTGCGTATTTCTCTGCTGTTTGAACAAATAGTCATATGCAAACAATATTATTTCAAGAAGGCAAAGCTTATGTCTGTTTCGAAATTTTTGAAAATGCATTTTTCAATAAAACAAGCAAATTTTGTAAAATGTGATGTCAACTCAAGATTTTACAGCGAGCCCTACAGGAGTCAGGATACCTTTGTAACAGTATGCTTTCAAACTAACCCATGCTTCAGCTAGGACATTTTGAGGGTTGTAGCGTGGCCTGGTTCACAGTTTAAGAAACAAAAGGATAAAGGCTCAAAATTTATTTGTACCCACCCGCTCTTCGTGATGTTCTTCGATCCTAAACTCAGCTAATCGTGCATTTAGATCCTGTTTGAATCTGCGCTCTGATATTCTGGTGATGGTTCGGATACTGATAGTTTATTTCGAATAGGCAGTCATTTCCTTTTTTGTTATTGAGGGTTTGTAGGACCTCTTTCTTTTCGATTTTATTATCCCTATTTTTTGCTTGAACTGTTTCTTTTTGTATTTACAGTCAGCGGGATGCCCCGGTTTTGTAAGTCTCCTTCATAGGTTTTGACTTAATGGGCTTTTATTTTGAGAGATAATGACTGCCTGTCTTTATGATTATTCGGAACCATCACTGTATTTTGTTTTGGAAGGACTCCTTTGATGCCATTCATTGTGCACCTGGATCAACTGAGAGAACTACCCTGCCCCAGGTTATAATTAAGGGTTTTAATTTTTGTGAAAAAGAAAAAACTTCTACTTCTTTGGCTCGAAGGGGTTGACGAGGGATTATCTTCCTTATAACTCCACTGTTTAGGATTTGAAACAATGCTTGTACCTCATCAGTGGGGTCTGTTCAAAAGCATACTGTAGATTGTGGTATCGTTTTCGTCATCCTCCCTCAAAAGGTTTAGAATTTTTTTTTTAATCGAGAGTTGAAAATCAAAAAAATGAAAGCAATTTTAAGCATAGTGAACACAATTACTTCAAAACAGACACGTGTAATGCATTAATGAAATAAGAGAGTTTGACATGATAATCGTTTGAATAAGCAAAGAAAAATACAATATCATAATTTGAATGAACAAAAGTCTCTCAATCCTAGCCATGTTTTGGCAAGGGAGCAGTGATCACATTGGGAGTCTCAGAAGGCTCGAATTCGATCTCCTTAGCGTCAATCATGTTCTGGATCTTGTATTTCAGCGCCCAACAATCATCAGTATCGTGCCCCGGGCTACCAGAATGATACGCACACCTTGCATCTGGGTTGTAGTTTGGAGAAGAAGTCTTAGGATTCGTAGGAGGGTTTATCACCGCAATCAGGTTCATCTTCAACATGTGCTGCAATGCTTGTGACAACGGCATATTGATGTTGGTGAACTGTCTTTTAGGCTCGTTTGGCCTTTGCTGATTTCCCTTTTGCTGTTGTCAGCGTGACGCAGAACCAGAGATCATGACTGCCCCTACGTGTTGGTCACGACGACTCTTTTGACTGTACGCAGCATTGGACTCTTTCTTCCCACTGTAAGGCTTTTTATAAGTGTCAGAAGGTGTGGCTTCTTGAATCTTCCCACTTTTGATGTCGGCTTCAATTCTCTCACCAGTCAAGATCAGATCTGTAAACCCGGCAGAAGAATTTCCAATCAGATGGTTGAAGAACGGACCAGACGGGGTCCCCAGGAACATATCCACAAGCTCACGGTCAGTTAAGGGTGCCTGCACCCTTCCGGCAAGATCTCTCCACTTTTGAGCATACTCCTTGAATCCTTCACCCGTCCCTAGTGACATACCCTGTAGTTGGGTACGCGTAGGAGCGAGGTCGGAATTATATTGATACTGCTTATAGAACGCAGTAGCCAAGTCTTCCCAGTTACAGATACTGGCCCCATCCAGCTGATAGAACCACTCGAGTTGAGTCCCTGAAAGACTGTCCTGAAAGAAATGGATCCACAAGTTCTTATCAACTGTATAAGGCTGGATCTTCCTTACATATGACCGGAGGTGCAGCTTTGGGCAGGAGGCTCCGTCATATTTGGCAAAGGCAGGTGCCTTAAACTTGTGGGGAATCACCACCCCAGAGGATAAACCTAGGTCTCCGAAGTCCAGCCCAGGCACGTTCTGTATCTCCATGGCGCTCAAGCGGTCCTCCAACTGTTTGTACCTATCCTCAGCAGGAGGGTACTGCTCTTCATCATAATCTGTCTCGTTGTCGGAGACTATGGGGCTAGGAACCATTTCCTCTTGTGGACTGTCTTTCCCTACAGATGAGGTGGTCAGATCAACCTCATTCTGCAGTCCATTTCCAAACCTGCGTCCAGTGTTGAACAAGACGGTCCTCTTCTTCTTCTTCTTCCTCTCTTTCAGAATCAGAGTCTTCAAATCCTGTTGACCCTGGGCTAGGCTCATAACCAACTCTTGGAACTGGGCATTCTGGGCCTGGAGGGCCTTGATAGCTTGTTCGGTGGAAGGTTCAGTAGACATGATGATTGCTAAAATAAATAACGAAGAAGATAAGTGACCTGTAAAAGAGTACCTGTTATGCAATGATATGTATGATATATGTATGCAATGTTTTCAAGGATCTCGTGGGGTAAACAAAGAACCTTGTTAGAATTTTGAATTTTGCAGCTTGATTGAAGGAACTTCATGTTGCTGTGAGTCCTTCTTCAAGAGTCAGGCTCACCATATCGAGTGGGTCGTAGCCCCTGACTCAAGTTATCATGTTTTGATCTCCGAACAACCTTGGCTGGAGGAAAATAAATCCCATTTGCCCCTTGCTAGACATTTGGTTCATCATGACCTGCATCACAAACCCTTGAGATCCTTGAAATGGGTTAGTCTTTATGCAAGATGTATGCAATGTTATGATGTTATGATGTCATGGTAAAGGCACACCACAAGTATTCACAAAAGGAAAACATGGTAAAGGCACACAAGTCACACAAAAGAGCCCTTAGATTTCAGGCTGGCATGAAGTTTAGGTACTACCCTCTTTCAGTTTCAGTTGGTTAAGACCTGTCCTAGAAAATATTAACCGGGTTCTAGAGGATCTCAATATCCCTGACTACCCTCAATCGGTCATAATTCCAGTTTGGCAACCTTTTCTTGCGGCTGGAACCATCGCGAGAGTTTAGTCTCAATGAGCGTAGCATACTGCTACTGTTCTATGGCCAAGTTGGTCAATTTAAGGTTCTAAGGTCAGTTGGTGCTTAATGACTCCTCAGAAGACCCATATTCTCCTCGTTCCAACATAAAGATATCGGTACAGACCAAGGTGTCACACCAACGTAGCTACTGCTTCATCCGTGTCAGTCTACGCCGGACAGATCCCTCACAGTTTATTGCTACTTACCTAAAAAGGGTACCCCCAGATCCGGGTTAGGATCTATAAAACTCCGATACAAGCCCACAAAATTTAAAGCATACAAAGCATACAATTGAAAACATGGTGATCTAATCCTAAGGTACACCTCACTTATAATATTCCCCAGCAGAGTCGCCAGTCTGTGATCGGTGGAAATAGAACTAACTGTTTTAAAGCTGGTTCGCGAAATGTCGCGGTAAGCAAGAGTCGCCACCGTCTTTTATTTTCTCCAACAAGGAAAGGACAAAAGCATAGCAAAATTCCTTTTCGAGATGTTTCTCGGTTCGGGAGGTAGATTTATAGAAAGGGAAGGTGTTAGCACCCTTTCTATCCGTGGTTATCCACGGGCTCTTAGGTATTTGCTCACTATGTTTTCAAAAATTGTTTGCTTTTCTTGTGTTTGTGGGTTTTGAAAAAGTTTGTTTTTAAAACTTCTAGGTAACTCTTGTATCTGTCCTCAAGAGTGTATGAAGTATTTGTTTGAAAACTTTTTGAAAGTGTAGGTGCGAAAAGTTATTTTTGTTTTTTGAAAGAGCAAGTACCCAGAAGAAATCTACCTACTCTAAGGAATTAGGTTGTGTAAATGTCCTTTAGACAGTACTATCCCACTATTGAAAAGTAGGTAGCACCGTCGTTTGAGTTATTCGGGTCAATTCGATTATAGGGACATGTGTGGTCACCAAAGCAATAGTAGGACGCCTTAGCGGTAACCCTAATGTCCTAGATCCTTTTTATCTGAGGCAACCGTTTCAAGGCAACTTGGATCTTTAGACAGGAGGGCGACCTCTAAAACACCCTATACTCAATGACCACGTCGAGGCAACCAAGTGAGGCGTACCCTAGGAGTGGCATGTGCGAGTGTGTCAGGTTTCAATTAATGTTATCTTTGTACATGCGATGGTGAGCTACGAGTTGATTTTATTTTTCAGGCAAGTCTTGTCATGCATAGTTAACAGTTAATAATTGTGCGGAAAGGTAAATCTACGCTATTACAAGGCGTCGGGTATTTACATCGCCAAAAACATAACCCTTGAAAAGATAAATGCGAGAAAATAAAGGAAAGCGATAAAAGCCCTAATTATCTATTACATTCTCGGAGCAGATACATAAATATAATCAAAATAGGAATCAAAAATAAACATGCGAGGGAAAAATTGAATCGGGAAAAGTCTTAGGGTTTTGACCCTTTTTTGAGAAAAGAATGAATTTTGGTCCTTTTTTGGCATTTAATATTAAACCTAATTTACTAATTAATTAAGTAATTACAAGAAAAAAGTATTTTTTTAGTTTTTTAATGTTTTAATGAAAATAAAATAAAAAAAGTCACAAGTCAGTAAAAACCCTAATTTCTATATTAATTTTATTTATTGTGAAAAAAAAGTCAAATTTAACCTAATTAAACTAAATTAATTATATTTAGAATTTATTTACAAAAATAATTAAATTAAGGTGAAATTAATAAATAATAATAATAATAAGAAAATATTGTTTTCTGAATTAATTATGAAAATAATTATTTGTTAGTTAATAATAATAATGATAATAATTATAATTAAAAGAAAATAAAAGAAAGGAAAAATAAAAAGAAATAGTAAACCAGGGGGTGCCAGGCCTTTTTTGGAGGTGAGTTTAGAAATTCCTGGCCCATTAAGCTGCAAGCCTGTTTTGACCTTTGAGATTGTCTACGGTACGTGTTGACTGGGAGCATGGTAGTCACTCACTCTTGGTCTTTGGATGCATGCCTGTAGCCACTTGGCACCTGGATGTTTGGGATGCATGGTGAGACGCTTTGGATAGCCTGCATAGGAACACATGAAGAAAAGAACCAACAAATATTTTGGGGGACCTGGGATTCAAACCCAGGTCCCAATGAACATATGCATGCCTTCCCAACCACTCAGCCAACGCGTTCCAATCATTATAACAATAGGCAAATAATATTATATAATGAAAAGCGATATCCTGGAAATAAAAAAATTGCGCAAGTTTTGATTTGAATGGGCCAGTGATAGGAAGACACATCATCGTCTTCTTCACTAACATCCTGGTTCAGTTACCTGTGGATTTTTATCCGCAGGAGGTTTCGTAGATCGCTTCAAAAGTTGTCCCCAGGCCATGAAAACGCCACCTGAGACCATGGCCATGTTCGTCTTTGTCCCCTGATCATCTCTATCCCCATTATTGGGTCTAATTCGCCCTGTACCAAAAACACCTAAAACGCAAGAACATGAACCCTAGAATCGGGTATCTCAATATAGGGCATAAAAACAAAATTGGCTATTGCAGTTATGTTAGAAATCAAGCAACGAATATGCATATGTCAACGTTTTGAAGAAAAAATGCAAGAATCGAGGATCACGATTCCATGTCCAGGGCTGGCTTCGTGATGACTTACAACGCTCTGTAGGTGGTCTCAGGACGTGGTTGTGATCGCTTTAGCTTCAGTGGATAGCGAGGAAGGGAACCACGTTCTTACTTTTGTCTGAAAACGCCTCCAATAGTGTTCTTGATCTCCCACTTTTCCAACAATTTTTTAGTTTTTCCTTGGCCGTTTTAGCAATGCTTCCGTCGTGAATTAGGTTTAGGCTCCTTGTATATGTATAAGGCAATCAGTCTAGGTCAAAATTTGGGCTTGTATCTTTGTGTATTGAAGTTTGGAGATTTGATTGACCACCATTGAAACCCTTTCCAAATTTGAAGCAAATCTAAGATTTTATGCACAAAAAAGCCCTAGCACGAATTGGTTAGTTGGCACATGATATATGAAAGTTGTTCAAATCATAAAGATACTATTCCATTGATTTTTAGATTTTATTTGAATTATTATAGATTTAAAATGAATTAAATCAATAAAAATTAAATAAAATAGAAAATATAAATGTTTGATCTTGAAATTAATCATGGGACATGTGTGTGGCATGACAAGGCTGAATCAAATGGAAGAAAGTGGGCCCTTTTGTCAAAAATTGAAGTTTTAAGGATAGTTGACTTTTGCAAATTCACAAAAATTTCCCAACTTCTCCAATGCATATCTTACTCAATTTTGATCCTATGAACATGTTCTTGGACATTTTGGAAAGGTCTTGAAGTCCTCAAACCAATTACTTTGGTCCCATGTCATTTGGATTTACCAATATCAAGTTATGGTCTTTGACTTAAAGTGCATTTTTATTGACTTTTGAAATTGACCCATAATGTAGAAATTGATAATTTTTTGTGAGAGCATTTCTTGGACTTGGAATGTGAAGATGAGTTGTAGGAAATTTCATCCCCTTCAAAATTAGCATTGGATGGGATTTTTCTGATGAACCATGAAAAAGTTATGCCTTGGTCAAGATACAGTTGACTTTTCTACTGTCCAAAAATAGTAACTTTTGCATCCTTGATGATTTTTGAGCCATGCTTGTGGAATCATGATCAAGACTTAATCAAATTATGATTGTGAGCTCAAAATAAGATGTTGACCAAAAATTCTGACTTTTGACTGCAAAATGACCATTTTACCCCTGCAGTTGACTGTAGAGCAAATAGGGCTTTTGACTGTGCGTATTGGTACCGTGAGTCTTGCAACTTGGTATGTAGATTCTTGGCAATGTATGGAGGCCTATGGGACTTGATTGAGCCATTGAAAACCTTAAATTCCTTGAAAGAAACAAAACCCTAATTTTGACTGGCTTAGGAGGCATTTGGACTGTGCAACCCTTGAGAAATCTTGAACCATTTGAAGATGATTCTTGACAAACCTTGAAGAATATGGGAGGGCAAATTTTGGGGTATAACACCATTCCCTCGTTAAAGACCTAAGCACTTTAAGATTTAATTCATTGTTAGTTAAAGTCTTACCAAGTGCCTTCAAATGGTTTGTCAAGTGAACGAAACTCTTTTGCAAGTCAAGGATGGATTCTCTGGGCAGAATTCTGAATAATTCATATTCTTGACTCAAAGTGTTCAATCTAGACCTTTTGACTTCGGCGGTTCCTTCATGAGTTTCTACAAGAGTATCCCAAATTTCTTTTTCCGTTGTACATGCCGATACTCGGAAAAATTCATCCATACTAAGAGCACTTTGGAGAATATTGATTGCCTTTTTGTCAAAGAGAACTTTTTTCTTGTCATCATCATCCCATGATGCTTTAGGCTTTGATGACCCAACACCATTGACAACACACACCAGAGTAAATGGACCATTCTCAACAGCATTCCATATTTCATCTCCTTGCGCTTCAAGATGAGCCTTCATGCGAGTTTTCCAAAAGTCAAAGTATTCACCATAAAATAATGGAGGCTTGTTGTTACTACCACCATCTTTGAAAACTGGATTTGGATTTGCGGAAGCCATTCTGGATCTTTAGGAACAAGTTACCTATAACTTGCTCTGATGCCAATTGTAAGTCTAAGAGTGCCTAAGAGGGGGGGTGAATTAGGTATATAAAAATTTATTCGGTTTTTAGTGAGAATACTTGTAGTAATTTTTGGTTAAGTGTTTGAAGGTTTTGATTATATCTTATATTTTCTTGATTTTGGTGATGAAAGCGATAAAAGCGGAAAAGTAAAGAACACGGTGATATATCCTGGTTCCCCTCACAATCCGAGAGTACTCCAGTCCCCTTTCCAACACGAAAGAGATTTCACTATAGTTAGAATGATTGTACAGCCTATGCTTACTATCTAACCTATAGAGTGACCAAAGGTTCTTAACACCTTTAAGATCAAACAAACACTAATGTGAATGAAGAACAATCCTCTTCAAATCACAACACTTACTTCCAACAATCCTGGATAGTAAGGGAATAATTTCTTTTTGTAATACAATGATTTAATTGAAATAGATGGATAGCAATATCAATCTTCAATTGATCTTCTTCTTCAAGATAGAAAACAATTCTCAAGCAATGATTATAAATGTTCACAATGTATGTATGAAACTTGTAATGATTTCTTAATGAAAATGTATATGGCAAGTTTCACAAAATTTATGAACACATGAAAGTTTAAGTGCAAATTTGAATGAATGAAAATTGTTAATATGAAGAAGGTTTTTTTGTTGTATATGAAAGTTATCTCTCTTATGAGAAAATCTGAAAAACTGCACATTTTATAAAGTCACAAATACCTCTTCATTCATGCCATTTGATATGAAAAGATGCAATGCATTCATGAAAAGATACCTATTGAAATATGTTCAAAAACCAAAAGAAAAGCTGCACTGGTTCGCTGGGAACCGGTTCCGACACAGGAAGAACCCGGTTCTTAGTGAATGTTATAAATCAGATTTCAAAAATAACACGCAAGAACCGGTTCCCCTATTGGTACAACCCGGTTCCTGGTACAAATTCCAGGGAGGTGTTTTTGAACAAGTTTGGAACCCGGTTCCCTGTTAGGGAGGAACCGGTTCCTAAAAGGTTATTTTCAAAAATTCTTTTTGAAAAAGATTTCAAACATAGTTTTTCTTAACATTAAAAATGTGGGATATGTATATGATTATGAATGCAAATTTGTGAACATCTATATTCAAGTTTAAGAATTATTTATACCATTTAACATTTGTTGATTCTTCAATAATTCTTCTTCTAATCTTCAAGACTTTTATATGATATTGATAAGCTTTTTGCACATCCTTTGAATGTTGATATCCATGTTGTCTTCATCAAAACTAATGCTTTAAACATGACTTGAGAAGCTTGCAATTACACTCATATTTTTACTAAAATCAACTTAACCTAAATAAGCTTATACAAATTAAACTCGAGCGGGCTTAATTTAATTTCAACCTCCCGTCTACTAGCAACTATTTAATAATTTAGAACTTTATGGTTACTCCAATAATTTCCATTTACGAATCGCATGGGCCAATGGCCAACATGCCTTGCGAATGGATTTATGAATACATGAGTCTCTCTGATTCAGATAGACCCATTCTTCTGAATTAAAACACCCCAGGTTGACCTAAATATTAAGAATGGGCCATCAGATATTGTTGTACCATCCTTAGTTAAACGCTTCTTTATTATTTTGATCTTGGAAAATAAAATCATCGGTGTAGGACAAATTTAGGTTACGACCGCTGCCCCTATTCAATTATCTTTCAATCGAATAGCGTGAGAAAACTCGAGTCTTGTATGTTTTTATTGGAAGTTTATTGAATACTTGAAGTGTCCCATAATTTATCCGACAAGCATAAGGTTACACTGATATGGCATATCCTTACGAGTCTCAAGGAAATAGGCAAAGCCGATGATATATTGCTTACCCGAGTTTGACAACGAGGAAGATGGTTTTAAGAGGGCAATCTTGTACGTCTCGGTTTTAATGTTGATCACTCACCCACTTGGAGAATGAAAACAACAATAATTGATGACGCATGGCTACTTTGAAGACTGAGGCCATGGGTTATATTCGTGAATTGCTGTGTGAAGTCTGATGCGATGGGCTGGATTTTATAGAAAAAAGGAACACATTGTTGCTTGAAGTTCGATGCAATGGGTTAAAGTTTTTTTGTTTTCTTTTGAGCATCATAGCATGAAGTCTGAGACGATGGTCCGAGTTTGGGTAATGCATTGCGGCTTAGAGGCAACGTGTTGGTTTTTTGAGGATACATTACGGCTTAGAGGCAATGCACCGAGCTTTGAGAATTTATTGCGGCTTAGAGGCAACGTCCTGATTTTGTGAATACGTTGCGGCTTAGAGGCAATGTGTTGAGTTTTGAGGATGCATTGTGGCTTAGAGGCAATGCCCTGAGTTTGTAAATACATTGCGGCTTATAGGCAATGTGTTGATATGGATAATACATTGCGGCTTAGAGGCAATGTGTTGAGTTTGTGAATACATTGTGTCTTAGAGGCAATGTGTTGAGTTTGCAAATACATTGCGGCTTAGAGTCAATGTGTTTGAGTTAGATGATATATTGCGGCTTAGAGGCAATATACTGAGTTTCGCGAATACATTGCGGCTTAGAGGCAATGTATTTGAGTTAGACGATATATTGCGGCTTAGAGGCAATATACTTAGTTTCGCGAATACATTGAGGCTTAGAGGCAATGTATTTGAGTTAGATGATATATTGTTGTCTAGAGGCAATATACTGAGTTTCGCGAATACATTGCGGCTTAGAGGCAATGTGCTGGGCTTGTAAGGAACTCATCACTACGGGAAGACTTAGGTGATGAGCTGAACGCGTCACGGTATGAAGACTGAGGTGACGGGTTGAATCGTAGGAGGAGTATTGCGTTGGTAGACCCTTAGATAGTTGAATTGAGGGTGAGGTTATTTGTCTGTTTGTTATGTGATACATGTGTATGCATGCGTATTGAATTTTGTATATATGCAAAATGTATGATGTTTGACATTGATATGGAACCCTTAGTGTATTGAATATTGAAATGTATAGGGTATGTATGCTTGAGATATGTAAAATGTGTGTATGTATGAGGTATGCGTAAGATGCGCGTATGCCTCGAAATGTTATACAGACTATTTCTAGCATTCTCTCCTTTAAACCATCGGCTCAGAGTTACCGATCCCTGGCGTTGCGCATTATCGTATCATTGTTGCTCTTGAACACAGTGGACAACGTTAGCAACGTTTGAACATTGGTTTCGTATTGTGAGCGCGTGGATGTGGGCATAGATGTAGGTAATGACCTTGTAATTCAGGCATAGGAGTTGACATGGACTTAGACTTTGCGTAGGGACGCGTAGATATATGTATATACTTTGGATCGTTGAGTGCAAGCGTAGGCGCAGACATGTGCGTGGACGTAGACTGTGTATGGACGTGTGGATATGCATAGGTACAGGCGTAGACATGTGTATAGATTTTTGTGTTGCAATACGTAGGAGTAGCTGTGTGCGTGGATGTAGACGTGGATTTTCCTTTGATATTTTTCTAACCAAAGCGTTTTTTCGATATTTGTCAAATGCTTTTATTCTGTTAATTCCCCGAAATTATTTCAAGACAATATTCACAAGTAATAATCGTAGTATTTTGTAAACGAAACTGAGAAAAGAAAAACACGATTCGAAAGATATAATGAAAACAAATGTTTTATTGATATGCCTCAGAGTAGGCGAGAATACAAGATGAAATTCCTAGAAAGAGGTAATTACAGAAAGTTTTAAAACAATAAATGGCAATGAAAAATGATAATCGCTATTGTTGTTCCCCCGTAGCTTTTTGATGATCTTATCTCCTTCGCTTCTGAGTTGTATGATTCCAACCTATCCTCCCATATGTGGTTCGTAGTCATAGCTCTTTAGATTGCAATCTTTTTGTTCTTTATTTCTTTGTAGGAAATCCCTAACTTTTGCCTGGATGCCCTTTCGGGTTTTCAATCCACCGGGATAATTTTCTTGTTATGTGCCCCTAATTTTTGCCTAGGTCGCCCTTTAGGGTTTTCTATCCACCGGAACACTCCTTTTTGCCTAAGTCGCGCCTTTTAGGGGTTCGAGCTTAGAGAGCTTTTTATACATAGTATTTTTTAACTACGTCTGAATTGTCCGGATGCGGTAGTTCTTCCCCATCCATTGTTGTGAGGACGAGACCACCTCCAGAGAATATTGTTTTGACTACATATGGACCTTCGTAATTGGGTGTCCATTTACCACGTGAATTGAGGCAAGGTAGTAGAATCTTCTTGAGCACTAGATCCCCTTCCTTGAATATTTAAGGGCGTACTTTCTTATCGAAGACCCTCTTCATTCTCTTTTGATGTAACGGACTATGACACAAAGCCGTCATTCATTTTTCTTCAATAAGGTTGAGTTGGTCGAGTCGAGCCCGCTCCCACTCTGCTTCTTCCAGCTTTGTTTCCCTCAGGACTCAAAGTGATGGTATCTCAACTTTCAAAAATATCATTTGTATATCATGAACTTTATTCTTCATTAATCATTTTTACTAATTAGGATATATCATTCAATTTCCTCAACTTTTTTTAAATTCATATAAAATGAGAAGACAATATAAAATGTAAAAAAATAATAATTAAATTAGTGAATAGAATGGTCTTTAATTATAATCTATTTTTTCTTAAACTATCTTTTCTTAAATCTTAAATGAAATCTTTTGTTGAGCAAAAGAAGAATCAATTTTCTCATATATTTCGCTTTGCCAATTTCACACACTTTTCTCTTAAAAAATATCAATTTTCCTACTAATCATCCTTTTCTAATTCTATAAAGCATGAACTATTCTCCTAATTTCATAAATCCATAAGCCCAAAAAACCATTCTATTAATTTCCCTGTAACAAAATAAAAGTATTCTTGTAATATCAATTTGAAGCAATTAAAGCTACCACCATTAACTATTTCCAATTTTTTTATGTTTAAGATCAACCGAAAATAAAGTCTCAACATCATTGTTATCCAAATAAACTAATTTCTTAAGAAGATTTCAAACTAAAAAAGTTGGATTAAGTTATCATGTGATCCAAACTTAGCTGAAACAACTCCCTCAAACCTTCAATTCTTCTTCCGTAAACAACCAAAAAAATGTGTAATTTCGGTATTCTCCTTATCCACAGTAATTAAGTAATCAAGACATTAGAAAACATAAGATAAAATAAAAATATAAACATTAAATTGAAATTACATACCCATCAAACAACAACTTGTTGATCTCTTGAGGGAACAATATAGGATTGTATTTTATTCAAAGCTATAATTGTCACTATTCTTTTAAGATTGCAATGTTGTAGTGGCTATTTTTAAGTACTCTCTGTCAAATTGTACAACTCTTTCCACAAGGTGAAACTTGAAAATGATCATATTCAAATCATTAATGACATGACTTTCATTTATAAATTTAGATATAACTTATACGTAACAAATTATGTAAATCTCTAGCGCACCAGCCGAATACATGAATCAAGAATTGAGAAACGGAAAAATTAGGTTATATAGTACTATAATTATTTTTCAAATATAGTACTATAGTTATTTCTTTTTTAAAAATATAGTATTATAGTACTATAGTTATTTCATTAAATATGAATTTTAATCTATTATTTTTCTTTATTCATAAAAAATATAGTATATATGTCATTAAAATGTAAATTTTTTCTTTATTACGATTTATTATATACTTATGACCTTTATGATAATTAGCTAATCATGTATACAAATTAACTAAGACTCTACCTTTCCATATTTATTAAAAATGGAAGGACAATAAATAAAAATAAAAAGCATTCAATTAAAATGATCTTTAAGATATATAAAAATGTATGTAATTAGTCTTAATCAAGATTAATATTAAAAATGACTACAAATGAAAGTTGTTTTTTTCATATACATTATAATTGTGGGAGGTATAGTATAATTTATTTATGTTAATATTAGGTGTTATTTTAAAATAGAGAGAAAACCTTTAATATATATATATATATATATATATATATATATATATATATATATATATATATATATATATATATATATATATATATATATATATATATATATATATATATATATATATATATATGCTCTTATTATAAACTCTCGAATATTTTCACCTATTTAAGAAAAAGTTCAATCAATTTAGTTATTTTATTTATTAATATTGAAAAAATATGAATAATATATTAAATTATCTAATTTATTTAGAAAATCTATTTGTTTTGAAAGCAAGTTGTTTTTTATTCAAGAATAATAAAAAACTTATATATAGTAATTGAATATGATAAATAATCATTTAATTATAATAATGATTTAGGGGGATATGAAAACACTTTTTTACAAAAGATATTATATTTAAATAATTAATTATATTTAATAGTTGTTATAAAATAAATAATTATATTTAAATAGTGGTTACAAAATAAATACCCATACGTTGGAATTGATAAAACTCTCACAATTTCAATGTTATATGGTTTTGTAAAATTGAATTTATAACTCATACTAATTCCAATTTTATAGATATTTAATAATTTATTTAAAAGTAATTAATTATTTAAAACTTATTAACGAAACATATTAAATTACAAATGCTAAATTAACTTCTCTGTATTTACTCTCTCCGTTCAATTAATTTCTCGATTATTACAATTAAGCACAATAAATTAAACACAACAAAATAAAGAAATGAAAATTCTATCTTCAATCATTCATACTCCCTCTCTTTATTTTTAATATTATAATAAATTAATTATTCATTTTAATTATTTATATATAAGAGTTATTTGAGAATAGAGAATAGAATTTTAAAATTTATATTTTCTCTTATTAATTGCTTTTTAATCTTTGCACGTATTTAAAATTGTAAAGTTAATAGATTTGATTAATTGATTTAATGATATTTCAAAAATATCATTTGTATATCGTGAACTTTATTCTTCATTAATCATTTTTATTAATTAGAATATATCATTCAATGTCCTCAACTTTTTTAAATTCAGATAAAATGTGATCTTTTGGTTACCATTGGTTTCTGATGAGTAATCAAAATGACAATATAAAATGTAAAAAAAAAATAATAAGTAATTAAATTAGTGATCAGAAGTGTGTATGAATGATTGTCTCTAATTATAATCTATTTTTCTTAAACTATCTTTTCTTAAATCTTGAATGCAATCTTTTGTTGAACGAAAGAAGAATCGATTTTTTTCATATATTTCGAATTTCACAATTTTCCTACTAATCATCCTTTTTCTAATTCTATAAAGCATGAATCATTCTCCTAATTCCATAAAGTCGTAAGCCCACAAAACCATTCTATTAATTTTCCTGTAACAAAGTAAAAGTATTCTTGCAATATCAATTTAAAGCAATTAAAACTACCACCATTAACTATTTCCAATTTTTTATGTTTAAAATCAACCAAAAATAAAGTCTCGTAATTTCGGCATTCTCTTTACCCACACGTAATGAAATTAATCAAGGTTATTAGTCACGGTAATTCGGCATTCTCTTTACCCACACGTAATGAAATTAATCAAGGTTATTAGTCACGGTAATTAAGTAATCAAGACATTAGAAAACATAAAATAAAATAAAAATATAGACATTAAATTGAAATCACCTACCCGTCAAACAACAACTTCATCAAACAACAACTTGTGGATCTCTTGAGGGAACTCTTGAGGGAAATAACTCTTGTCGGAACTCTTGAGGTAACTGTATAGGACTGCATTTTATTCAAAGGTATAATTGTCACTATTATTTTAAGATTGTCATGTTGTAGTAGCTATTTTTAGGTACTCTGTGTCAAATTGTACAACTCTTTCCACAAGGTGAAACCTGAAAATGGTCATATTCAAATCGTTAATGACATGACTTTCATTTATTTATAAATTTAGATATAACTTATACGTGACAAATGATGTAAATCTCTAGGGCAGTCATGAAGAAAACTGTACCAATTATCAAGAAGAAATCCAATGAGTTTCCAATTTGTGATGGATAAAAGGCATTTATATCCACAAAATTCATATAAAAAATCTAAAACTCTACCTTTCCATACTTATTAGAAATAGATGGACAATAAATAAAAATAAAAATCATTCAATTAAAATGATCTTTAAGTTATCAAAAAAAACGTAGGTAATTAGTCTTAATCGAGGTTAATATTAAAAATGATGAAAGTTGTGTTTTTCATATACATCATAATTGTGTAAGATATAATTTATTTAGGTTAATATTAGGTGTTATTTTAAAATAGAGAAAAAAACCATTAAAATATATATATGCTCTTATTATAAACTCTCAAATATTTTCAGGTATTTAAGAAAAAGTTCAATCAATTTAGTTATTTTATTTATTAATATTTAAAAAATATGATCGATATATTAAATTACATAATTTATTTAGAAAATATATTTGTTTTGAAAGAAAGTAGTTTTTTTATTCATGAATAATAAAAAATTTATATATAGTTATTAAATATAATAAATAATAATTTAATTATAATAATGATTTAAGGGGATATGAATATTGTTTGACAAAAGATATTATATTTAAATAAGTAATTGTTGTACCCCAAAATTTGCCCTCCCATATTCATCAAGAACTGTCAAAGTCAAGGTCACAAAATGCCCCAAGGGTTGTGCAGCTCAACTGTCTCCTATACAGTCAAAACTAGGGTTTGAGTTCTGGTCAAAGAAATGAACTTTTCAAAGGCCCAATCAAGTCTCATATGCCTACAAAGATGGTCAAATATCCTCATATCAAGTTTCAAGGCATTCAGTTCAAAATTGCATAGTCAAAACCCTAGATTGCACTACAGTCAACTGTAGGGGCAAAATGGTCATTTGACAGTCAAAAGTTCAAATTTTTGGTCAACATATCATTTTGAAGCCACAAACATCATTTGATCAATGCTTGATCATGATTTTCAAGGTTTGGCTCAGAAATCATCAAAGATGCAAAAGTTGCTATATTTGGACAGCTGAAAAAGTCAACTGAAATTGACCAGGGCATAACTTTCACATGGATTATCAGAAAAATTCCATCCAAAGCTCATTTTGAAGAGAAAGACATTTCCTACAATTCATCTTCATGTTCCAAGTCCAAGAAATGCTCTCACAAAAAGTTATCAATTTCAACATTATAGGTCATTTTCAAAAGTCAACAAAAAGTGACTTTAAGTCAAAGGCCATAACTTGAGATTGGTAAATCAAAATGACATGGGACCAAAGGCATTGGTTAAAGGACTCAAAGACCTTTCCAAAATGTCCAAGAACATGTGAAAAGCTTAAAAATTGACCAAGTTATGCCTTGTGGAAGTTGGGAAATTTTTAAGAATTTTGAAAAGTCAACATTGATGCAAAAGGCCTAAAAATGCAAATGGGCCCAATTATCTTCCAAATTTCTTCATGCCAAGCCTATGCACGACCACTAGGCCCAAAGGGAAGTATTCTCATATTTTTTAATTATTTATTTGAATTAATATTAATTTATATTCATTTAAATCATTTTAATTCATGAAAAATATAACCTTAACCTAAAAAAATCTTTTTATGCACATTATCATGTCAATATTTCGTGCTTAATGGATTATGGCAAGTTTTGATAAGTTTTGATCAGATTTGAACCAAGTTGCACATGAAAAGATATGAAAAAAGATTTTTCAAAATCAAATATATGAAATCATAATTGCAAGAGATTTTGGTTGAAATTGTTGACCTAATTGCTTCCTTACAAGTATTAGAACAAGACCTAATGGCAAGAAGACTAAAAACTGCGCAGCAAACCAATACTCAAACTTGGAAAATTGCTTGAAAAATTCAATTCTGAAATCCACCCTAGAGACTGATTCAAAGCTCCATTCGTGTCTCAATAGTTTCCTTGGTTGATTCTGAACGCGTGCCAACCATTAACATCAACAAAAACACCTTGAATTGGTATCAAGAACCTTGACTGCACCTTGAAAATTTCCAAATCGCATATCATTATCTAAGCATCTTTTTACATTTTTCTTTGTGGATTATTGCTTACAATGAAGTTTGTGAACTAACCATTATATTCAATTGAGTTTTTGTGGCATATACGCGATTCCACCATAGGCGATTTTTAGGTTTTGCAGGTTTCGAATTTGGGGCTTTGGTGTAAAAGAAAAATTACGCCTCCAGACCCATGCCAATAGCTTCAGAAGATTGAGACGAAGAGTATAGCACCCTCGCGCTCAATTTATGAGCGTCGAGGGTCTATTCGCTATTTTTTTGTAGAGACCCTAAAGCCACAATTAGAAAACCGTTGCCCATGAGTTCTTGTTTCAGGAAAGCGAAGAAGATGACCCCGTGTCACCATGTGATAGGCCCTTTTGAAATTCGCGCGTGTTTCATCAGTTAGCGTTATTTTTCTTTTATATTATTTATGATGTATTATATATTAAATGAATTCGCTTAGCTCAGCTGGCAGGGACTAATACTTATGACCTTCAAGACCTGGGTTCAAGTCCCAGGTCTGGCCAAAACTCCATATTATTTTTCAATATGTCATTCTATGCAGCGTTAACATGAAAGACCACCATATTCCATCAGCATCCTATTGAACACGCGTCCAGCTGCTTACAAATCAAGGGTCTAGGATGGATGAGCACATAAACCCTAGTCAAACGCATTGCATGGAATTCAAGAAAGTCAACAAATCAACTCTTTATTGGGCCAGGCTTTTCACAAAAACACCTCCTTATTTGGGTCATCACCCCACCCTGGTTTGTATTTTTTTATTTTTCTTCTTACATTTATTTTTATTGTATTATTTATTTTTGTTGCTATCAATTAATTTATTTTTTCTACAAAATACAAAACTCCATTAAAAATACAGAAAAGACAAAAAATATAATTTTTATATTATAATTATTTTCACAAATTAATATGTAAATAATTTAGTAAATTAGGTTTAACTTTTAATTCCTTTTTTTATAAATAAAAATCCAAAAACAATTAGAATTAGGTTAATTAATAGTTTCCACTCTTTTAATTTTTTTCCTTTTGTTTCATCATATTATTTATTTATTTATTTATTTTCCTGTTTAAATTGTACATAAATTTTAGGTTAATTTAGATCTTATTTTAATTCTTTCTTAATAAATAAAAAATATTAGAATTAGGGTTTGCTTCTTAATTTAGTTTTAATTAATTTCTTTTTTTCATTAAATCTAAAAAATACAAAATACCAAAAAACATTTAATCATTTAATTTTTAATTCTCATTAACTTTTAATTATTTGCAAAAAGGGTCCAACGCCCGTCATTAATCATCTAATTGCGCATTTATTTTATTATCGCTTATTATAATTTTGTAAATATCCCAAAGCCATGTAATTTACTTTTCGCACTTTATTTTCTTCGCATTATTTATTTTTCCGCTAAATCGGGTCCGGTTTAATTTTGGCGATGTGGACCCGCGCCTTTGTAATAGTTTAGATTATTTCCTCGCAAAATATTTAACTATTAAATAAATGCATGAAAGAATGTATGGCAATAATTAAAATCAAGCGTAGAACACAATGACATGACAAAAGACAAATATCAAATGAAACATGACACACGATTCACACACCACCCCTAGGGTACGCCTCACTGTTGCCTTTCGAAAGGTGATCGTCGAGTAGAGGATGTCTTAGTAAGTCCTCATGATCCGGGAACCTGGCATGAGGGTAGCTTCTAAGGTGTCTTCCCATTGCTCTGGTGATCACCATGTCCCTAAAATCGAATTGACCCGAACACCTCCAACGGTGGTGCTACCTACCTCTCAATGGTGGGATGGCACTACTTTAAAGGACATTTACACAGACGAATTCCTTAGGGTAGGTAGGTTCTCGTAGATACTTGCTCTAATCTCAAAACAAACTCAAAAGACTT
Organism: Vicia faba; assembly: GCA_948472305.1. Classification (NCBI taxonomy): domain Eukaryota; kingdom Viridiplantae; phylum Streptophyta; class Magnoliopsida; order Fabales; family Fabaceae; genus Vicia; species Vicia faba. The sequence goes on from OX451741.1 coordinate 106,898,539, forward strand.
TTCACACTGACACTTTTCAAAAGCTTTCAAAGCAAATTTTTCAAACACTCTGACGTACGAGTCGAACTGAAATTTTTCAAAGAAACTTTTAAAACCCACAGTTGAGAAGCAAACAAACCATTTTTGAAAACACATTGAGCAAGTATCTAAGAGCCCATGGATAACCATGGATAGAAAGGGTGCTAACACCTTCCCTTTCTATAATCTACCTCCCGAACCGAGAGCAATCTCTATAAGGAATTTTTCTGTGCTTTTGTCCTTTCCATTTGGAGAAAATAAAAGACGGTGGCGACTCTTGCTTCCGCGACATTTCGCGAACCAGCTTTAAAACAGTCAGTTCCAGATCCACCGATCACAGTAATCATATTTAATAGTTGTTATAAAATAAATAATTATATTTAAATAGTGGTTACAAAATAAATACTCATACGTTGGAATTGATAAAACTCTCACAATTTCAATGTTATATGGTTTTCTAAAATTGAATTTATAATTCATACTAATTTCAATTTTATAGATATTTAATAATTTATTTAAAAGTAATTAATTATTTAAAATTTAGGCTTAAATGCAGTTTTGACCCCTCTAGTTTAAGGTTTTTGGAGTTTCGATCCCCCTAGTTTAAAAGCCAGGTTTCAGTTTTCAAATTTGGAATTTTTGAAGCCCCCTCCATCTGGCTGCCCAAAAAGTGACATGGCACAGGGAGAGTAATGCCACGTTTTTTTTTTTTTTTTTTAATTTTTTTTTTCCTTTCGAACCTTAATTTTGCCCATGAGGAAAAGAAAAAAAAAATTTAAAAAAATAAATAAATAAATAATAATAATAATATTAATAATAATAATAATACGTGGCATTACTCTCTCTGTGCCATGTCACTTTTTGGGCAGCCAGATGGAGGAGGGCTTCAAAAATCACAAATTTGAAAACTTTGGGGACTAGAAACCTGGCTTTTAAACTAGGGGGATCGAAACTCCAAAAACCTTAAACTAGGGGGGTCAAAACTGCATTTAAGCCTAAAATTTATTATTCAAACATATTAAATTATAAATTCTAAATTAATTTCTCTGTATTTACTCTCTCGGCTCAATTAATTTCTCGATTATTACAATTAAACACAATAAATTAAACACAACAAAATAAAGAAATGAAATTTCTATCTTCAATCATTCATACTCCATCTCTTTAATTTAAATATTATAATAAATTAATTATTCATTTTAATTTTTTATATATAAGAGTTATTTGAGAATAGAGAGTAAAATTTTAAAATTTATGTTTTCTCTTATTATATACTTTCTAATCTTTGAACGTATTTAAAATTATAAAGTTAATAGATTTGATTAATTGATTTAATGATATTTCAAAAATATCATTTGTATATCGTGAACTTTATTCTTCATTAATCATTTTTACTAATTAGGATATATCATTCAATTTCCTCAACTTTTTTTTAATTCAGATAAAATGAGACGACAATATAAAATATATAAAAAAATTAATTAAATTAGTGATTAGAAGGGTCTTTAATTATAATCTATTTTTTTCTTAAACTATCTTTTCTTAAATCTTGAATGCAATCTTTTGTTGAATGAAAGAAGAATCATAAGCCCACAAAACCATTCTATTAATTTCCCTGTAACAAAATAAGAGTATTCTTACAATATCAATTTGAAGCAATTAAAGCTACAACAATTAACTATTTCCAATTTTTTTTGTTTAAGATCAATTAAAAGTAAAGTCTCACCATCATTCTTATCCAAATAAACTAATTTCTTAAGAAGATTCCAACCTAAAAAAAATGGATTAAGTTATCATGTGATCCAAATTTAGCAGAAACAACTCTCTCAAACCTTCGATTCTTCTTCATAAACAACCAAAAAATGTTTAATTTCGACATTCTCCTTGTCCACCTGTAATGAAATTAATCAAGTTTCTTAGTCACGGTAATTAAGTAATCAAGACATTAGAAAACATAAGATAAAATAAAAATATAAACATTAAATTAAAATCACTTACCCGTCAAACAACAATTTGTTGATCTCTTGACGGAACAATATAGGACTGTATTTTATTCAAAGGTATAATTGTCACTATTCTTTTAAGATAGTAGCTATTTTTACTCTCCGTGTCAAATTGTACCACTCTTTCCACAAGGTGAAATTTGAAAATGGTCATAGTCAAATCGTTAATGACATAACAAATGATGTAAATCTCTAGCGCATCAGCTGAATACATGAATCAAGAATTGAGAAACCGAAAAATTAGATTATATATTATATAGTACTATAATTATTTTTTAAATATAGTACTGTAGTTATTTCTTTTCTTAAATATAGTATTATAGTACTATAGTTATTTCATTAAATATGAATTTTAACCTATTATTTTTCTTTATTCATAAAAATTATAATATATATGTCATTAAACTGTGATTTTTTTCTTTATTACAATTTATTATATACTTATGACCTTTATGATAATTAGCCAATCATGTATACAAATTAACTAAGACTCTACCTTTCCATTCTTATTAAAAATGGAAGGACAATAAATATAAATAAAAAGTATTCAATTAAAATGATATTTAAGATATAAAAAAAATGTATGGAATTAGTCTTAATCAAGATTAATATTAAAAATGACTACAACTGAAAGTTGTTTTTTTCATATACATCATAATCGTGAGGTATAGTATAATTTATTTATGTTAATAATCGTGAGGTATAGTATAATTTATTTATGACAATATATATATGCTCTTATTATAAACTCTGAATATTTTCAGATATTTAAGAAAAAGTTCAATCAATTTAATTATTTTATTTATTAATATTGAAAAAATATGAACAATATATTAAATTACCTAATTTATTTAGAAAATCTATTTGTTTTGAAAGCAAGTTGTTTTTTATTCAAGAATAATAAAAAATTTATATATATAGTAATTGAATATGATAAATAATCATTTAATTATAATAATGATTTAGGGAGATATGAAAACATTTTTTTACAAAAGATATTATATTTAAATAAGTAATTATATTTAAAAGTTGTTATAAAATAAATAATTATATTTAAATAGTAGTTACAAAATAAATACTCATATTTCAATGTTATATGGTTTTGTAAAATTGAATTTATAATTCATACTAATTCCAATTTTATAGATATTTAATAATTTATTTTAAAGTAATTAATTAATTAAAACTTATTATTCAAACATATTAAATTACAAATGCTAAATTAATTTCTTTGTATTTACTCTCTCCACTCAATTAATTTCTCGATTATTACAATTAAGCACAATAAATTAAACACAACAAAATAAAGAAATGAAAATTCTATCTTCAATCATTCATACTCATGCGAAGAAAGTTTTGTAGAACTAAAGAAAAGATTGACAATTGCTCTGGTATTTGTTTTGCCTAATCTGAGTGAGTCATTTGTTGTATTATGAATGCGTCTAATATGGGATTTAGTGGTGTGTTAATGCTGAATGGACAAGTTGTTGCTTGTACTTCTAGACAACTCAAAGTTCATGAGAGGAACTATCCTACGCATGACTTAGAATTGGCGGTTGTGGTGTTCGTGCTAAAAATTTGGAGACATTATCTTTTTGGCTCTAAATTTGAAGTGTTCAGTGATCATAAGAGTTTAAAATACTAATTTGATCAGAATGAGTTAAACGTGAGGCAGAGAAGATGGCTCAAATTGTTGAAGGATTATGATTTTGATTTGAGTTACCATCCTGGTAAAGCAAATGTAGTAGGTGATGCTTTGAGTGGGAAATATTTGCATATGCCAATGCTTATGGTTTGAGAGTTAGTGATGATCGAACAGTTTAGAGATATGAGCTTGGTATGCGAAGAGACATTCAACAGTGTGAATATGGGAATGTTGAAACTGACTAGTGGGCTTCTTGAAGAGATCTGAGAAGGTCAGAAGTCTGATTTGAGTTTGATGGATCGACTAACTTTGATTAACCAAGGCAACAAAGGTGAATTTCGAGTGGATGAGAATGGTATGGTGAGACTTGGTGATAGAGTATGTGTTCCTGATATTCCAGAACTTAAGAAGAGAATTCTTGAGGAAGGGCATCAAAGTGATTTGAGTATTCATCTAGGTGCTACGAAAATGTATCAGGATTTAAAGAAAGTGTTTTAGTGGCCAAGTATGAAGAAAGAAATTGTTAAGTTTGTGTAGACTTGCTTGACTTGCCAGAAGTCAAAGATTGAACATCAGAAGCCTACAGGTCTTATGCAACCTTTGAGTATTCTAGAGTGGAAATAGGGCAGGGTTTCTATGGATTTTGTGTCGGGGTTACCGAAGACAGTTAGAGGTGATGATTCAATTTGGGTAATAGTGAATAGGTTGACTAAGTCAGGTCATTTCTTGTCGATGAAGATCAATCATCCTATAGAAAAGCTGGCTAAGATGTATGTTTATGATATTGTAAATTTCCATGGGATACCTTCGAGTATCGTGTCGGATAGAGACTCGAGGTTTACATCGAAATTTTGGACAGGTTTGCATAATGCTTTTGGTACCAAGTTGAAGTTGAGTTTTGCATATCATCCGCAAACGGACGGTCAAACAGAGAGGACTATCCATTCTTTGGAGGATTTGTTGAGGGCTTGTGTGCTAGAACAAGGAGGATCTTGGGATAGTCACTTGCCATTGATTGAATTTACATATAATAATAATTTCCATTCAAGTATTGGAATGGCACCGTACGAAGCATTGTATGGTAGAAGGTGTAGAACTCTATTGTGTTGGTATGAGTCGGGCGAGAGCATTGTACTCGGACCTTAGATTGTGCGAGAAACGACTAAGAAGATTAAGATGATCCAAGAGAGGATGAAGGCTTCTCAGAGTCTTCAGAAAATCCATCATGATAAGAGAATGGAGGCCTTGGAATTTCAGAAAGATGATCATGTGTTTTTTAGAGTTACTCCAGTAACAGGTGTTGGCAGGGCTCTAAAATCAAGGAAGCTTACGCTGTGTTTCGTTGGTCCATATCAGATATATGAGAAGATAGGTGAAGTAGCCTATCGGATTACTTTACCTCTGTCACTTGTGAATCTTCATGATGTGTTTCATGTATCTCAGTTGAGAAAGTACATTCTGAATCTCTCACATGTAATTCAGATGGATGATGTACGTGTAGGAGATAACCTGAATGTTGAAGCATTACCATTGAGAATAGAAGGTCGTGAAGTGAAGCAATTGAGAGGTAAGGATATTGCCTTAGTAAAGGTGTTGTGGGGGTGGATCGGTCGGTGAAAGTTTGACTTGGGAGCGTGAGGATCAGATGAATGAGTCATATCCGATTCTGTTTTCCTCAGGTAATTTTTTAGGGTGGAAATTTTTTAAGTGGGGTAGAGTTGTAACACCAATTTTTAAAAGTTGTTTATTTAATGAATTATTAGGATTATTTATGAATAATTGATGTTTTATATGATTATATGTGTGATGTGTTCGTATGAGGTTATGCATGATGTGAATTATGATGATTAGAAATATTAGAATAGTTAAATAATTATTTAGTAATTATTTGGATTATTATTGAGAATATAATAATAGGAATAATTATTTAAATGGTTATTTTAATTAGAGTGATGTGTTGGTAATTAGTAGGAAGAGTGAGGATGTGATGGTAATTAGAAGTTGACTAAGTGACAATTGAGGAAGATATTAAGGACCCTTTGTGATAACATAGAAGAGGTAGTTGTTATTTCTCACAATCAATCGTAAAAGTTGAAGAATAATCGTAAGAGGCACGAAGAACATAATCAATCACTCAAAACAATAAGGTAGGGGTGTTTATCTAATTATTATTTGATTTAAGGGGTAAATAGAGGTAGGGTTTGCCTTAGGTTTCATAGATGGTGATACAATGTTGTTTGATGGAGAATTGATAGATTAGTGATGAATAATGACCCTAAAATATTGTCTAATTCATGTAGTATATTAAGTTATTGATAGACGATGAATATCTATGATTAGATTATGTTTTAGGACTAAGGTAGTGAAATCGCAGAAAAATCATAGAAAAATTCAACACAAAACAGCATGCGTCAACTCAAAGAGGTCATGTGTCAACTCATGCAGGTCCAAGCCTCAGTATGCGTCGAATCATTGAGTCGATCTGAGCACTCCCAAGGAATACAAAATACATATGCATCAACTCAAAAGGGGCATGTGTTGACTCAAGCATTCCAATTTTTGACAAATTTTTCTAAAGGCCTTAACTTGAGTTTCCATACTCCGTTCGAGGTGTCAAAACATTGAATAGCTAACACAATAAACTATATTTTTAAGGAGTAAAAAGAAGAATAAAAAGGTTAAGTATGATGTATAACTCATTTCAAGTGCCAAATATTCATTTTAGGCCAACCAATCTCTCAAACAGGATGTCAAGGTATCAAATATATCGCAGAAGTTAATAAAACCTTTTTGAATTCTTAACTGATTTTATTCATGTAGAGTGTAAATTTACAATTATATGTCACGCTTATCTTCCTTTATAGGCCAAGTAGACCAAAAATCATGAAGCTAAGAGATGAAATTAAAGAAACATGAACACACATCCATTTATTCCCTCTGTCGAAGGATCAACTAATATCAGTAGCGAGCTTTTTCACGTAAAATCGAGTGCTTCGTCTGCGGTGAGTTGTGGTTTTTTTCTACTGTCGAAGAATCTGTTGGCAAAGATTTTTTCTGGTCTAATTTTCTTCTGTAGTGATTATCTTCTATGATATTTTGTATCACCTAAAGTTTTTACATTTTCTTCTGTAGTGATTATCTTCTATGATATTTTGTATCACCTAAAGTTTTTATCATGGAAATTAGGCTGTTGGGGTTAAAGAAGACATTTCATATGACACATCCATCTAAATTTAAAGAGGACACAAGTATTTATATTTTTGTGAAGAGCAGTATCATCATTGCACCTACACGCCGTGAGAGATGACTTCTAAAAAACAAAATGAACTTATAACCAATCTAAATAAATACAACTTCAATAAAACAAACTCGCCATTGATTGCACTAAATCAAGCCGTGAGTAATTCACATTAATAGCAAAAAATAATGAATACAAGTAATTCACATTAATTGTGTTATACATGCCGTGAGAGATGACTTCTAAAAAAAACAAAATGAACTTAGGTCAAAATTATGGGATCTTCAGAGCAAATTAATACATATTTAATTATTTCAGAAATTTATTAACATGTGTAGCATTTGAGCCATAAATGCAGATGTATGAGGCGTTTCCAAGATCCAATGGCATTGAAAAAATCCATGAATCAGGATCACCACAGAATCGATCTGGCGTCCGAGCCATTACACCGAAAGGAACGGTTTATCCTTCAGAATTGGTATATGGACGCAACATAATTATTATATATTACTAAAAAAAGAAAAAGATACACAATAAGCCATACTCTAATAACTTATGAAGTGCTCAGTGGAAGGAGAAGTCGTTTTGAAAAAAAGGCTCACGGCGTAACCACTGCCCATAAACACTTCCTCGGTGTTTTCATCTCATCATAGCACCAATTAAATTGTAATAAAATCATAAACAAAAGTATTGAAACAAAAAGGCCTCAGTGTGTGTAACAATCAAATCCTTGATTAAAAATCTCACTGAAATCCGCTAAGATTAAAGTATACTATCATCATAAGCCAAATCAATTCTCAAAAACAGAAAGAAAAGCACAAATTCAACGAAGAAAAATATGTGTGCTCAGACAGCCAAGGGTTTGTAATCAAAATGATGGGTGAAGATTCCCATATCAGAAACTCTAGTCCACAATACTCTCATCACCGCACAATATTCAACATCAAAAACACAAACAAAAACAGAGAAGAAAATCGAAACGAAATTAAGATCGAGAACTCGGAAACCCTAACAAACTCAAGCCGTGAACGAGTATAGATCTGAATGTGTGAGAGGGATGGATGAGGTTGGAATATATTGGCAGTCAAGTGGGTGGCGATCCCCCAAATTAGGTTTCGGTATTCATCAGTGGGCTGGATCTTAAGCTTCAAATCCAAGGCCCACCTAACTAATGTCAATCGAGAATATTTACTTTTGCACCCCACAATATAAAAATGATTATTCTAATCCTTTCATAACTTTCTTTTTTTTACTGTTGAAAAAAATTATTTTTTTATGAATCATAAAAAAAATCCAGTACTTGTTGGATAAAGCCCGTGAGTATTTAAATATTATTTTAACGAAATTATTAGAAATCATATATTTTTGAAAATCTAATGGATATTATATTTACCATCGGGTTTATACAAAATATGGTATGTCGGGTTTTTTTTTATACTCTTGTAATATTCAGTAAATTAATTTTTTATCTTTTAATTTCACTTGTCTTAAATGGATAAAGATATGATTAATAGAGTACTGGTTGATAGAATGTAAACATATTTTCATTATTATAAAGGTATGTTTCATTACCATTTCATTTTTTTTATTTGACATTATGTAGGTCTGTTATTAATTTATTTTATGTTATAATTTATAGATATTTCTATCTCGGGAAGAAGTATTATTATGAGCATGAATGATTGGCCAACAGTACAATATTATTATAGTTATTATTCGTGAAATTCGGATATCAGATATAAGATGTCGAAGGAGATGTCACGACACAAATATCTGAGGACAGTATAAAATGCAACAATATTAAAAGCAGTAAAAACACAAGGAATTGTTAACCTAGTTTGATGTACAACAACAACTACTTTGGGAGCTACCAAGCCAAAAACAAGTCCACTAAATAGTATTAATTCATAGACCCTCAATAAACAACCAGATTACAATCTAATCAATTAATCACTACTCGTATTATACTTCTACCTAAGACACATCTAGGTATAAGGCCCTCGTCAAATCCCTTCAATCACTAACAGTGAAGAACAACAGAAATATTAAGTTTTAAGGACCTCAATCATTCAATACTTAAAAGCTTATGAATGATCCACAATTAACAACTCAAATTACAACTCAAGTATTAAAACAATACTTAGAGTGTGTTACAATTAAAAAAGACTTAGACTTCTAAAGCAAAAAGAATATATTTTTCTTTTAAAAGTTGCAGCTTGATGAATAAGGATGCAAGTCCTTATAAAGGCGCAGCAGTGGACTTGGGCTGAAAACAAATATTCCAATCCCTTGAATATTTCCATGAAAACAGACCAAGATATAATCCATAAGGATAATGCAAATAAAAAATATTTCTCCATATTTTTCACAAACTATGAGTCACAAATCCTGAATAATGGCGTGCATAAAATAAGGAAACAGATATGAAGTCACGTTCAGATCAGGAGGCACATGTCAATACATTCGCTTTGACATCATTCAAAACCAGTTTGCTTCAAATGTCAAGACATTTAGCAAAACATTATTGTAATACATTGGGAGAACTGACTTTGATGTTTTGCTTTTATCGTAATTGTTGCAGATAGCAAGAGTCGCCACCGACTTTTCTTGTATCCAATAAAGGAAAGGGTTAAAAGAACAGGAAAGACCTTTAGAGAATTTTCTTGAGTTCGGGGGTAGGTTATGAAAAGGGAAGGTGTTAACACCCTTTTCATCCGTAGTTATCTACGGGTTCTTAGTTGCTAGCTCACTTTGAAATGTTTTGTTTGAAATGCTTTGTTTGAAATGTGTTTGTGTTTGTTTGAAAGTATTTTTGAAAAATGCCTTTGTTTAGGTAAACTTTGTAATGATTCTCGTCTCTATAATAATGCATACAAAGTGTTGACTTTTGAAAATATTTCATAGAAAAGTATTGGTGTTTTTGAAAGATGTTTTGAAATGTTGTGAGCAAGCAACTACGAGCGTTATACCTACTCAAAAGTCTTAGTTATTTTCCTTCTTCTTTAGATGTTGTTGTCTTACCATTGATTGATAAGAAGCTCTATCATTGGATGTGAAAGGACGGGTGTGGGTCGTCGTATAGTCATAGAAGGCAACATTGTGGGATACCTTAGCAATTTTTTATGAAGTTATAAGATTGTTTACGAAGGTAACATCGAAAGGTAATCAAAGGACTATGATCTTGTATTCGAGGGTCATTGCTAAAGTATCCCACGTTCGAGGGACATGACTATTTTTATCAAGGCAACATGTGTGGATTATCTTAGAGGTGCGCGTGTGTGAGTGTATTAATTTCATGTATTTTTGTCTTGAATTAGGGTTGTCTACTTGTGTGAGGGCAAGACTCATGTTTTCATGATGTCAAAACCTCTCATACCCTCAATGACATGTTTGGTACTTAAAAGATGCTTAGGACAAAGAGTGAAATGCAAGCCTTGATGAAAATAACCTTTTTGGCAGGAAAAATAAAGACTGTTGTTGCGACTGGTTTTTTAATCAGAGCCGTCACTATTAGTTTTTATCCTAGGGAAGGGAATCTAACAGAAAACCCTAATTCGCAGACAGAAATTCTAGGTTTCGGACTTCTTTAGATGAAAGGAAGGTGTTATGCACCTTTCATCTACCTTGTTCACAAAGATACTAGGTTTTAGGTTTGAGTTGGGGAAACATGATTTAAATTTTATTAGGGGAGGGGTTTAAATTTTTTATAGGGGAACTCGCTACGATTTTTAATCGCATGCCTACGTATCCTCTTAAGAGGAATCAAAGTCTTAATTTGTAGTTCATAGGGGGTTGGTGTTATTTAGGGGTCACAAACGTACTTTGAATCACCTCGCATTTTGGTCGGGAGTAGTGATTGTGGAGATTTTGACTAAATGCATGGTAAGCCAAAATCTGTTTGAAACCCTTTTGCAAAAACAATTTATTAGCTTAGTTGATTGCGAAAAATAGTTTGAGATTTGTTGCGTATTTTTTAATCGTAATAACTGCGAAAATATCTTCATTAATGCATGACAAAAATATATTAATGCAATAATAGAAAATAATGTTCATGAGCTTTCTAAATAAAAATTATTTATATGTTAATATATAAATAATAATAATATTTACATATAATAATTAATAATATATAAAAATTAATAATTATTATAAAAATATAATATAATAATAATAAGAAAATAGAATAAAATAGTTATAAAAAAATGTAAAATATAAATAATTACTAGGGGGTGTATTATTAGTTATAGAGTAAAAAGAGATGGGTGCTTGAAGGAGCTTGGGTTAGGCCCAAAATAGTTCAGTTCAGTCAAGCAATTAGAGTGTCAGATATTGAAACTCTAATTGCTTCTCTTCCAATCTTCAAATAGGCTATCCTTTGCTCTTCTTCAACTTCTTCTTTCTGTATATCGCTCTTGTCCTCACTCTCCTCCTTTTACCGTATTTTTAGTTTAGTATTTATAGATTTCAGATTAGGGTATTTAGAATTGTCGTTACAATTTCCGTTACCCAAGATTAGGGATTAGAGATAAGTTAGGGATTTCAAACTGTATTATTGCAGTTAATTTGAGATTGTAATTTGTATGGAAGATTCGATTTAGCATAATTTTAGTTTTGAACTAAAAAAAATCTGAGATTTATTCTATTGTAATTATTTACTGAAGATTTAATATTTTTCAGTTGAAGATTTGTACTGCAATTTTGGCGTTAATTCGAACAGTGCCTATTATTGAAAATGTGCGCAAACTTTGTTGTGATTCGCACAGTAATCATTTTTAACTTTTGGGCTAGCGCGTTAGTCTTTCATCCCTGCAACATTAATTTTCCATTACAGCAAAAAATGTTTTTTTTAACAACCAGGCCCGGTTGGCCTTCAACCCAATATTGATTGCTTAACCAAAAGCTTTTGATAAATAAACACATCTTATTTAATGATTATTGTTGTACCCCAAAATTTGCCCTCTCATTTCTCAAAGGATCACCCTGAATCCTCAAGTTTGCTTCCATCCAATCCCAAGCCTCAAATTATAGATTTTTCAAGAAAGTCATTCACAAGGTTAAAATGGTCATTTGCACATCGAAAAGTCAACTTTTGAATTTTGATCAAAATCAAGTTTCAAGAGTTATATTTCATCAAGACATGTTTGAGATATGAAGTTTGTTTCATCTGGAAATTCAAAAATCAAAAGTTACTTTGAAAAAGCCAAATTTCTAAATACTTAGAATTTTCCTAAGTGTTTAAGAAATATGACAGGCTCAGGACTTCTGATCAGATTTTCACCATGATGCAAGTTGATTCTGGCAGAACTTTTGATACAATAGTTATAAATTTCAATGAGATCTAAAACATTGCAGAGCATAACTTCTCCTAGAAATGCTGGGATTTCAAGTTATAACTCCTCAAAGACACGTCCAAGAAACTAAAACACTCAGCAAATTCTGGGCACTGTCAAAACAGATTTTAGTCAAAACTTCAGGGCCAGTTTTCACAAAGGTTCAGTCAAAGTTTGCAAGGGTAATTCAAAGAAGGTTACAAAGCATGCTGCAAGCATCCTGGAAAGTCTGAGAGCTCCTTTAGAACATGCTGAAGCAAAGGGATTCAAGGATCAGAACTTGGATGTCTATTTTAAGTCACGCTGAAGCTGAACTTCTGATCCAGAACTAAGCAATGATGCATGATTTTTGGTTTGATCAATCTCATTATCATTTAATGCTCACAACCACTTATGGGTCTTTGTTCAAAGTATTTCTCCACGTGTGGCATAGAAGTACCTTTACTATCTTGGAAAAGCAAACTCTTGTACAAAAGTGTGTTGGGCCCATGCGTTACTTTTGCTTTGGAAGTTACCTTTCCTTAATTCCTGCTTACAATTCCAGCTTAGGCGTTGCTAAGGCTACTAACCATTATACTTTCTTCAACAGCAAGGCAGCACCCTAGCATGTGATGGTTGCACTCTCCAAGCTACAAGATTTTTGCCTATAAATTGAAAGCCATTGGCAACTGTAAAAGGGTCGGAAATTTGAGAAAGAAAAGCTCTGAACCCCTACTAAAATTCCAAGAGTCCAAAAACTGCAAACACAAATACAAAACCTGCTAGCTTTTGATTCTTGCACTCAAATTCCATTTTTTTCCTCAAGTGTTTCTCGACCAGAACCACCCATACAGTTTTGATATACATTCAAAAGCAATCCAAACTTTTGTAGTCAAATTGTAATACACTCTCCATCCACCTCCACCTCAAAGAAGTCAGAACCATACCCCTTGGTTGTTCCAGAAGTTAAAAACTTCCAACCCACTGAGTACGTGAAGAAGCTGCTCAGAACATCACCAGAGTTCAAGACCAAACTCCAGTTCACATAATCTTTTCCAGCTGCAAGGTAAGCTTTTGCTGACTCTCATCACATTACTTAAGCATTATCAGATTTGCATGTTCAAAAATACAATGTAGACATCATGTTTCTGATGTTGCACGTATTCTGAGGTTTCACGTATTTGTATGCCTAAGTAGGGAGTGAATCAGTTCAGAACTTCTTGAAGAAATTAGAACTCAGAATTAGGATTAGCAAATTCATGTTTCGCTTCTGATTTATAGTTCTGATATCTCTTATTTTTGAAACATTATGAAACCTGCCATAATTGTTATATGCGTATCTTCTATTTTGTCGAGAAATGACCAAGTTGCAGATGTTCTAACTAGCATGGAGAGGGGGACTAAGTCCTTCTAGTGGTATCAGAACTTATGAAATCTTCTTTGTTCTCAATGGACCCAGAACTTCTGACCTTCCCTATTTCTACTAACGTTTATTTAAATTTGTGCAGCACGCCAGAGTCAGAACTTCTGACCTCTTTTATTTTCAGCAAATCACTGATTCTGTTTTCCTTTCTCCTTATTATTTTTGCCGTCATTTTTTTTATTAATCAAAAACACATAAAAATTTATTATTTTATATTCACACATATTTTATTTCTTTTAACGTAAAAGATCAAAATGTTTTCTTAAACCAAACTTATTTCCTTTTTACAAAACAAGTCCATTTTACATTTCTTGTACATTCTTATCCATTTCAATATGGTTGTAATAGTAACTTAGGATTTAATTTTATTTGCAACTCCTATTCATAAATATGTACCCCCATCCCTAAAATATTGTAATAGCGCAAGACTTTATATTTGTGCAATTTATCGCTTTTGAATGTAAATGCTAGTAATTAGGGTGTGTATGGCAAGACATGAAATCAACAAATAGATCACCCTAATCAAGACTAAATTCATGCAATCAAACACACTTGCACACTAGTATCCTTAAGGTTAACTCCACTTGTTACCTAAAAAAATGGTCATGTTATGCATGTGGGGTGTCTTAGCAAAAACAATTGAAATACAAGATCATAGTCCCTCGATGACGCTATAAATGTTGCCTTTCAAAATGATCTTAGTCCCTCAAAAGGAAATGCTAAGATACCTCACAACATTGCTAATCATGGCTATATGATGACCAACGCCCGTCCCACTTACATCCAAAGATAGGGTTGCTTACCAAATCAATGGTAAGACAACAATGTCAAAGGAAAAGAAAATGAACAAGAAAGACATTTGAGTAGGTAGATTGCTCCTAATTACTTGCTCCATTTCAAAATAAACATCCTTGCTATTTTCAAAAATAATCACCTACACTTTCAAAAAATACCTTTCAAACTTGAAAACATTTTCAAAAGATCAACACTTTGTATATATTCTTACGAACGAGAATCATTACAAAGTTTGCCTAAACGATGGCGCCTTTTCAAAATACTTTCAAAAAACACACAAAGCACAATTTCAAACAAAAGCAAGTGATCTAGCAAGTAACTAAGAGCCCATGGAAAACCATGGATGAAAAGGGTGCTAATACCTTACCTTTTCATAATCTACCCCCCGAACTCAAGAAACAATCTCAAAGGTCTTTCCTGTGCTTTTTCATCTTTCCTTTTGGATAAAAGAAAAGTCGGTGGCGACTCTTGCTAACCGAAACATTTGCGATCAAACGCAAAAACCCTCAAGTCAATTCTCCCACCGTATCACAATTATTATATATAAAAAAGTCTAACAGCGGTAGAAAAAACATGTCAAGTTTTCTTAAAGAAACATATATTATGTTTTCTTTTATTAAAATAATGATAACAATAGTTTTAATAATATCCCTTTTTTAATAAAAACAAAAAACAACAACAAAGCAGCAAATGGGATGATATGACTTAATGGGCCTTTAATTTGCAAACACACCCTCCTTTTTTGTTAATTAAAGATAGAACAAAAATGGGTCAACAAAA
Organism: Vicia faba; assembly: GCA_948472305.1. Taxonomy (NCBI): domain Eukaryota; kingdom Viridiplantae; phylum Streptophyta; class Magnoliopsida; order Fabales; family Fabaceae; genus Vicia; species Vicia faba. The sequence goes on from OX451741.1 coordinate 106,913,750, forward strand.
ACGGGCTACTATATTGCAGTTTCACCTCCTGTTTTTACTAACAGCAACAAATCCTAATGGACCTAATAATAACTAGAACTTAATTATTAATTTTGAAATAATTTTTCACTTTCGAATTGCATGGGTCATTGACCAACATGCTTCGTAAATGGGCCTACGGGTACTTGAGTCTTTCTGATTTAGAAAGTCCCCACTCTCCTGAATTTAAAATATACCCCCTAGTCTTGGATAAAGATAGGCCATCAGATATTGTTGTACCCCCCTTTAATTAAATATTTCTTCTATTTTAAATTTTTAAAAATAAAATCATCGAGGTATGACAAATTTGGGGTACGACAACTGCATCGACGCAAAACTGGCTCCAGTCGACTCAAATCTGTGTGTTTCTCCCTGGATGTGTTGTGTCGACCCCTTGGTTGACTCAACATGTTTATCAAAGAAAATTGAAGTTTGCATCGATGCAACCCCTTGGTGCAGTCGACACATTCAATCTGTTTGGCTCATGTTCTTGTCGCGGGTTGTGTTGTGCCGATCCAAGACGCTGGTGTGGTCGATGCGTTCAATATTTTTGGCTCATCTCCTTGGCACGGGTTGTGTTGTGCCGACCCAAAGCTCTGAAGCGGTCGACCGCTCACTTAACATTCTCAAAACTCTATTTGTCTTATTTTCTTTTCTTTCTCAGATGTTATTGGTTTTTCACTAACACATATAAATAGAGTTTAGATTTCTTTTGAGCAGTTAACAAGAACTAGTGAAAGATACACATAGTGCTCATCATCTTCATCCTCTCTTCTCAAAAATCAACATCTACACATAATAATGGTTGTTGATTCAAGAAAATTGTTGTGGTGATAACGTTCAAATCAAGGACTCAATTCAGATTTGGGTTGAGCAATTTTGGGTTATTCTTGAATAAAATCATTTGGATTTTCTCCTCCAAGATTCCTATTGGTACGGGTTTTTTGCATAATTCTTTGCTTCATTGAGTTCAGCCGAGTGAAATGATTAAGAAATGGTGGGTTTGCTTAATCAAGTAGCGGTAATCGGAGGATTGTGAAGATTGATTTGGGGTCAAATTGCTTGCGAACGAAATCAGTCGAGTGAAAGGATTAAGAAACATTGGGTTTTCTTAATCAAGTAGCGATAACCGGAGCTTTGTTCAAAGAATTTGGCACTTAGTTTTGCTCAGACCAAGGAAAGGGAAGAAGACTGTTACATCAGCAACATTGGTTTGTTTGTATTGTGAATTATCTTTTCTCTTGTAACATTTTCAACTTAATATCAAGTATCTCAATTCTAGATTCTAGAATTAGGGGCAAATGTACCCTACGCGAGGACGACAAGGGGAATTGCCTTAACAAATCGTGTGTTCTTCTTCTTTTTCTTTATCTCCATACTTGATAAATATAATTTGTGAAAATTAATTTTCCAAATCTGCATGTACTGAAATTGTGGTGTGTTGAGATCATTTCACAACATTGGTAACAATCCTTTTGATTGATACCCAAGAAAACTCACCACTACAATTTAGTAAAATCAAACCTTAGGTGCTTTGCTCATAAGGTGTTTGACAAATTGACTAATCCACAAATTATTCATTGTGTTTAGATTTATCTCATTCAACTCATTGGAAGTAATTCATATTCATTGAGGGTGTATAAGTGATTGATCAATTAAGTAAAACACATTGATTCTTACTTTGTCATTCTATCCCATACGATTAGCATATCCGATCTTTTCAATAGAGGTTCGTTTAGACGATTGGAGATTCCGGGAGCTTTCGCATAAATTTCTTAAAAACAATTTTAAAAAGCACAAATTATTTTAAACGATCTATTCAACCTCCCTTCTAGATTGATCACATCGTCTAACAAGTGGTATCAGAGTAACAATTCATATAGTGCTTCACATATTACTTTGTTGAATATGGAGAACGATCCAAAAGGGGCTTATACGAGAGCTCATGTTTTCACTGGTGAAAACTAAAGCTATTTGAAAGATTGTATGTGTGTTCATATTAACTCTGTTAATAGAAAGATATGGAAAGTTATCGAGGATGGTCCTATGAAAATAACCATGACCAATGAGGATAACATCACCATACCCAAACTAGAAGCACTATGGGATAAGGAAGACGAGAAAAAGTATAGCTATGATCGGAAAGGTAGAAATATGCTTATTGCTTCTTTAGGTGTTGATGAATATTTTAGAGTGTCACATTGTGATACTGCTAAAGCAATGTGGGATGCTCTACAAATTTCCCATGAGGGGAAAAATGATGTTAAACTTGCTAGAATCAATGCATTGACTCAAGAGGTTGATCTTTTTCACATGAAGCATGGTGAAACCATTGCTGATATGCAAAAGAGATTTTCTCATATAATCAATCACTTACACACTCTTGGTCATGTTACTCCCAATGTTGTTGCTACTAACAAAATTTTAAGATGTCTTAATAGGGAATTACAACCTAAAGTTACAGTGATCAAGGAAGCCAACAATTTAGCTACATTCGACATAACAACATTGTTTGGGAAGCTTCAAGAGCATGAGCAAGAGCTCATAAATCTCAATAAGCATGAGAAAAAGGAAAAGAAGGAAAAACCAAAAGACACGGAAAATAAGTCTATTGCATTAAAGGCTTAAAGCTCAAAGTCCTCCACCAATAACTCTTGTGTGAGTCATTCTAGTGATGATGATGAAACTCAAGTGAAGACATGGGGTTTTTTGTGAGAAAATATCATAGATGTATCCGAAAGAATGAAGTCTAACACTCGGATAAAAATCTCATCAATTATAGAAGCCAATCAAAACCTTCAAGACAAGATGAAGGTAAGAAATCTAAATCAAGAGGATCATGTTTCACATGCGGAAAACCCGACCACTACAAACTGGACTGCCCCTTGCTCAAGAAAGACAAAGGAAAAGACAAATTCCAAAAGAGACCGAACAAAGCTAGAAGAGCATACATTGCTTGGGATAGTGATAGTGAAGCCTCAAGAAAAAGTGACTCTAGTGATGAAGAAGAAACAATTAACCTTTGCCTCATGGCTCATCAAAAGCAGAAAAGCAATGTAAGTCACTCTAAATATAATCATATTGATAAAATGTCTCACATAGAATTGCAAAGAGCTTTTAATACTCTACAAAAAGAGGCTAAGGAAGCTTTTAAACGATTAGCCTCAAATAAGAAGAAAAAATTCATACCTTGAGCATAAAGTGTCTAAATCCCAAAAAGAATTGGAAGCTCTCAAGGCCTATATGGTAGAGAGAATCAAAACTAATAGCAAAGATGATGAGTTTTCTTGGCATGATTGGGCTGGATGTGAAACTTGTTATATTTGGCAAAGAGAGGTAAAAACTCTTAAAGCCAAACTTGACAAGGCTTTACAACCCAAAATTACTTTTAGCATTGATAGATCAAATTTCAGAAGTAGTATGATAAATCCATATAAAAAATACACTTATGAAATAAGAGATCCTCCAAGCAAAAGTAACTTACCAAAAACTCTAACTTGTTTATATTGTTGCAAAAGGGGGCACACGATTGGAAAATGTCAATTTAGGAGGTTTTTGGTTCCTCAAGGCATTTCCAAATGGTTGCCAAAATGCAACTCAAGCATCACTCACACACAAGGACCCAATAAAAATTGGGTACCTATTTACCTTATTTAAATTTGTAGGTGGAATGTCTTGAGACTACAAAGAAAAGATGGTTTCTCGATAGTAGGTGCTCAAGACATATGACGAGCGACATCTCCCTATTTTTTAACTTTATGGCGAAAAAGAGAGGATTTGTCACCTATGGCGATAATAACAAGGGAGAAATACTCGGTAAAGGTAGTGTAGGTAATCCCTCATCTACTACTATCTCAGATGTCATATTAGTTGATGGTCTTAAACATAATCTTATTAGCATTAGTCAATTATGTGACAAAGGATACAATGCATCGTTTTCAAAAGATTGTTGCATAATTGAACACAATGATAAGAAATATGGTGTGTTCAAAGGTTTGGGGGTAAACAATGTATACATGCTTGACTTGAATAATGTGTCCTTAGTCGGAGCTAAATGTCTAGTCACCTTAAATGAGGATTCATGGTTGTGGCATAGACGTCTAGCTCACTTGAATTTTGATTTGTTAAATAAAGTTGTCTCAAAAGATTTAGTAGTCGGTTCACCAAAACTAAAATTTTCCAAGGATCACTTATGTGATGCTTGCCAAATGGGGAAGCAAACTAGAATCTCGCTTAAACCTAAAAACATTGTTTCTACAATGAGACCTCTTGAACTTCTCCATATGGACCTTTTTGGACCATCTAGAATTAAAAGTCTAGGTGGTAACTACTATGGATTCGTTATTGTAGATGACTACTCAAGATTTTGTTGGACAATTTTCTTAGCAAATAAAAGTGACACCTTTCCGGCATTTGAAAATTTTGCCAAGTTTTCTCAAAACAAATTGAACAATGGCATAGTTACTATTCGAAGCGGTCACGGTGGTGAATTTGAGAACGATCTCTTTGATAAATTTTGTGAAAAATACGGCATTGTTCATAATTTTTCTGCCCCACGTACTCCTCAATAAAATGGAGTGGTGGAACGTAAAAACCGTGTTTTAGAAGAACTCGTAAGAACTATGATCAATGAACACCATCTTCCAAAATACTTTTGGGTTGATGCCATTAACACGACATGTTATGTGTTGAATAGGGTTCTAGTACTTCCTATTCTAAACAAAACTTCCTATGAACTTTTGAAAGGAAGAAAACCAAATATTTATCATCTTCACGTCTTCGGATGTAAATGCTTTGTGTTAAATAATGGTAAAGAAAATTTAGGTAAATTTGATTCAAAAGCTGATGAAGGTATCTTTCTCGGATACTCTCAATCAAGTAAAGCCTATAGAGTATTTAATAAAAGATTACATATAGTTAAAGAGTTTGTACATGTTTCCTTTGATGAATATGATCTGAAATTTGTCGGAAAGGATAATGTTAATGATGGTGTAAATGTATCTTCAGAATGCATACTACAAGATCCCAAAGAAAAGGACTCAAAATCTACTAAAATTGAAGAAGAGTTAGATCAAGTATCTGAAGTAAGAGGGGAAGATTATCCAAGAAATAAAAATGATCTTCCTTTGGAATGGAAAACCTCTAAGGATCATCCCATCGACAATATCCTAAGAGACATATCAAAGGGAGTCACCACTCGCTCTAAGTTAAGTAACTTTTGTTATCATTTTGCTTTCGTCTCTCAAATTGAACCCAAAAACTCTAAAGATGCGTTACACGATGAAAATTGGTTTTTAGCCATGCAAGAGGAACTAAATCAGTTTAAAAGAAATGAGGTTTGGGAACTTGTTCCCCCTCCGCGAGATCATCGAGTTATTGGAACTAAATTGGTTTTTAGGAACAAACTAGACGAAAACAGAATTATAACTCACAACAAGGCTCGACTTGTTGCCCAAGGGTATAACTAACAGGAAGGTATCGATTATGAGGAAACTTATGCTTCGGTGGCCCGACTCGAGGCTATACGCCTTTTGCTTGCATATGCATGCTCACAAAACTTTAAATTATTTCAAATGGATGTAAAAAGTGCATTCTTAAATGGATACATTAATGAGGAGGTTTATGTGTCTCAACCTCCCAGTTTTGAGAATTTTTAGAATCCTAACTATGTTTACAAACTTAAGCATGCGATATACGATCTTAAACAAGCCCATAAGGCTTGGTACAGACGTCTTAGCAAATTCTCACTAGATCAAGGATTCTCAAGAGGAAAGGTTGACACAACCATTTTTATTAAGCATGGAGGAAAGCATTTTATTTTAGTTCAAGTTTATGTAGATGACATTATTTTTGGTTCTTCTAACACATATTTGGTCAAGAAATTCTCTAAGCTAATGTAGGGAGAATTTGAGATGAGCATGATGGGGGAGTTAAACTACTTCCTCGGACTTCAAATCAAGCAACTAAATAAAGGGACATTTGTGAGTCAAACGAAATATTGTCTTGACCTACTCAAGCGATTCGACATCACAAACTCAAATGCTATCGATACTTCTATTCCTACAACCGTGAACTTAGACCGAGATGATAATGGTAAGCCCATCGATATAAAAAGGTATAGAGGTATGATTGGTTCCCTTCTCTATCTTACAACCTCTCATCTAGATATCATGTTTAGTGTTTGCATGTGTGCTCGATTTTAATCATGTCCTAAGGAGTCACATTTAAAATCCGTAAAGCGCATACTTAGGTACCTTAGTGGTACAACTAAGTATGGACTTTGGTTCTCTAAGGGTAGTGATTGCTCTTTGGTTACATATTCAGATTTTGAATTTGCCGGTTGCAAATCGGATAGAAAAAGTACTAATGGTACTTGTTATTTCTTTTCAAACTCTTTGGTCAGTTGGCATAACAAAAAGCAAGTTTTTGTTGTCTTGTCAACCGCCAAAGAGGAATATGTTGCAGCTGGTAATTGTTGTGCCCAAATATTATGGCTCAAACAACAATTGCTCAACTTCAATGTCCGACTTGATCATATTCTTATTTTTTGTGACAATACAAGTGCCATAAATCTTACCAAAAATCTGATTTTGCACTCTCGCACAAAACATATTGAGATAAGGCATCATTTTCTAAGGGATCATGTGGAAAAGGGTGACGTCATTTTCGAGCATGTTGATAACAAAAATCAACTTGCTGACATTTTTACTAAACCTCTCGCTACATAACCCTTCTTTCACATTCGTAGGGAACTTGGTGTTCTCGATATCTCGGATAGGTTGTAACTTAATTTAGTTACATGCTTCTTATTTTATTACAAATATTTCCTTTATGTCCAATGCACTTATTAATAGTTTAGTGAAAATCTTATCAATATTCATAAAGGTAATATTCATCCTATTTATCTCCCTTTCTTGATCATATATATATATATATATATATATATATATATATATATATATATATATATATATATATATATATATATATATATATATATATATATATATATATATATATATATATATATATATATATATATATATATATATATATATATATATATATATATATATATATATATATATATATATATATATATATATATATATATATATATATATATATATGCTGATTTAGGTCATCTTCTTACTCTACATTCATCACACTGTTGATATGCATGTGTGATTTATTGTTATTTTTTCATATTTCATGACATTCCTTCAAAAATGTAGTAAATTTCAAAATTTCGCAGGATGAGTTGACTCACAACCAAAGTGCATCGACGCACTCTTATATAAACTCTTAAGTATTGTTTTTTTTAACATTACGTCGATGCACAAACTGGTTTGGTCTACGCACCTCTCGAATTTTCAAATTTTTTGTGGTTCATATTGATTTACTTATCCCTAACTTTTCCAAAAACCCAAAAACACTAAACTCCTTTATATCAAAATCGAAATTTCCTCCACTCCAAACTTCTCAAGAAAACTTCATCATGGCCATATCTAGGGTTGCAAAGAAGAGAGTCATTATAGGTAGCTCCTCCAATGCTCCTTCCGAATCTCCGGTAAATGCTCTTTCTCTTGTCTTTAATTACATTGTTGAATCTTATGAAGCTAAGTTTGGAAAAAGAAAAGTTGTTAAGCAATTCTTTTTGGAAATGATAACCTTGGGTCATTTACACCTTTTGGAGATCATTGATCTTATTAGATTTCAAAATCTTCACAACTTTCTTGAATGTAAGGATAAATATAATGAAGATTTGGTTAGGATATTTTTTGCGAGTGTTCAAGGAAGTTTTAAGGATTTTGAGTTTAGGTATATAATGAATAATAAAAACTACATGATCAGTTCTCATGTTTGGAAAGATTTGGTTTAGATGTGCCCTGTTGACTTTGATTCTATTAAGATTTCTGACTCTACTGTTGCTCCTGGATATGAATTTAAAATTGCTTTGAACTCTATGCTCAAGAAACCCTACACTGAGTGGATTGTGAACAATGATCTATTTCCCAAATCCGTGGAGCTCTAGCTCCTATTGATAGGATTTTATTTTGGATCGTCTGCCACATCATTGACCCAAAAAGGGTGGGTATTCTCGTGTGGACAAGGCAGAGGTTCAGCTCATGTATGTACTCAAGAACAAGATCAAAATTCATTGGCCATACTACTTTGCTAGCAGAATTTTCGATCTACACAAGTCTTAGAGAGGAAGTACACTATGCTATCCATCATTTATCCAATGATCTCTCAATAGAGAGTGTATTCAAGTGCCTGGTATCTCCTACATAAGTTTAGGGATGGACCAAGAATCCTCCAGCAAATCTCTTACTTTAATGGGTTTTCTGTGGGATCCCCAAAGACAAAAATACAGACATATCGTAAGAAGTCACCTTGAACAACTCTAGAATATTGATGATGAAGAGGATGAGGAAATTGATATTGAAAGTGAAGAAGAAACAAGTAATGAAAATGATGAAGATATGGAAGTGGATACTCCTATTACTCAAAGCGACAATACTAGTGTGTTAGCCCAATTAGAAAGGATGCAAATTCAGCAAAATAAATATGCTTCCCTCCAAAATGAACGAATCTAAAACCTCTACAACATCATCAAGGTCCAAAGTGAAAACTTTGCTTCCTATTCGGCTGTCCAAGATCAAAGGTATTAAACCTTTCATGGAACGATTCAAACACAGGCTGATAACTTTGCCTCATTCCAATCCACCTTTATGCAACACTTTCAGCATCCCTCTCAACAAGCTTCTTCAACCCAAAACCAAGACCAAGACCAAGATAATGATAATTGAACATGCTTTGTATCTTGTATCTTTTCACTTAAATTTCACTTTGCTACGTTTTTTTAATGTCCTGCCTAACTCTATTTTCTTTCCTAAAAACTATTATGTGTTTGTTTAAGTACTTTTATCATTTAGTTTATATATAGTACTTTGTGATGTCTGACTATTTATCTCATTTGCACTATTTCTCATTTTATGTGAATGGCTTGTAGTGTGTTAAGATGCAAATTTATGATCTTTACTCTTTTTTAACTAATCAACTGCTTTTCTCTTTTTTATGTTGTCAAAGGGGGAGAAGTGCTATGATTGTGAAATAGACCTACAATTTCTGAGTTATGAAAATGTGCACTAACTAAGGGGGAGTTCTCTCTTATTATGTCAAGTTGCCGTAAGTCTTGACTCAACAATATTGTGTAGGTTTTGCCATCATAAAAAATGGGGAGTATGTGAGGGCAAGATTCATGTTTTCATGATGTCAAAACCTCTCCTACCCTCAATGACATGTTTGGTACTTAAAAGATACTTGGGACAAAGAGTGAAATGCAAGCCTAGATGAAAATAACTTTTTTGGCAGGAAAAACAAAGATTGCATTGACGCAAAACTGGCTCTGGTTGACTCAAATCTGTGTGTTTCTCCCTGGATGTGTTGTGTCGACCCCTTGGTCGACTCAACCTGTTTATCATAGAAAATTGAAGTTTGTGTCGATGTAACCCCCTGGTGCGGTCGACACATTTAATCTGTTTGGCTCATGTTCTTGACGCGGGTTGTGTTTCACCGACCAAAGACTCTGGTGAGGTCGACACATTCAATATTTTTGGCTCATCTCCTTGGCACGGGTTATGTTGCGATGACCCAAAGCTCTGAAGCGGTTGACCGCTCACTTAACATTCTCAAAACTCTGTTTGTCTTATTTTCTTTTCTTTCTTAGATATTATTGGTTTTTCACTAACACATATAAATAGAGTTTAGATTTCTTTTGGGCAGTTAACAAGAACTAGTGAAAGATACACATAGTGCTCATCATCTTCATCCTCTCTTCTCAAAAATCAACATCTACACATAATCATGGTTATTGATTCAAGAAATTTTTTGTGGTGATAACATTCAAATCAAGGATTCAATTAAGATTTGGGTTGAGCAATTGTGGGTTGGTCTTGAATAAAATCATTTGGATTTTCTCCTCTAAGATTCCTATTGGTGCGGGGGTTTTTGCACAAGTCTTTGCTTCATTAAATTCAGCTGAGTGAAAGGATTAAGAAATTGTGGGTTTGCTTAATTAAGTAGCGTTAACCTGAGGATTGTTGTTGTACCCCGAAATTTGCCCTCTCATTTCTCAAAAGATCAACTTGGACCCTCAGGTTTACTTCCATCCAATCGCAAATTTTGAATTACAAATTTTCCAAGAAAGTCATTTACAAGGGCAAAATGGTCATTTGCACACTAAAAAGTCAAACTTTGACTTTTGGATAAAAAAACATCATCAAGTTCCAAGAATCATATTTCATCAAGGCATGAAATTGGTTCATCAAAAATCAGAAGTTAGAAGTTACTTTGAAAAAAAATCAAATTTTCTAAACATTTAGAAAATTTTCTAAGTGTCTAGAGAATATGATACTTCAGAACTTCTGAGCCAACCTCTATGCAAGTGCAGTCAGAAGTTGAAAACACGGTTCAGAACATGACACCTCAATCAGAACATGTAGAAGCGATGCTCTTTGGTCAGAACATGATGCTTCAGTCAGAACATGATTCTTCAGCATATGAAGGTTATGTTCAACGCTCCGGTCAAAACTTGCCCCTTCAGCATTTGGAGGTTACATTTATTATCAGAACATCACCAAATCCCAAGACCTCATTTAAACAACCTGTTGCGCTGCTACAATATAATACTCTAACCAGCAGTTAATCCAGTCCACGCCTGCATTTTCCCAAATCTTGTATTTGCACCAAGTACAAAAAGCTGTGATAAAAAAGCAATGGAACAGTGTGCCAAAAGTTCAAATCCCATATGTTTTCCCCCAAAAAACCACAACAAATTCATCTATAAATAAGGGGCTCCATCACACTTGCAAGGGGCTGGCTTTTGGAGAGAGAATCGTCAAAAAGAGAGAAAAGAAATATGTGGAACCCCTTTATAAAAATCCAGAAATCCCAGACAGAAAACAAAAACCCTTGTTCTTCCCTTGAAGTAAAAGAACTTAGCATTTTCTCTTTCATTGCTCTTGTTGATTCCAAAATATATGAAGGCAGCAGCTCAAGTCCCAAACACACGTTCCAGGTTCAAGGTAAGTCTCCCTGACTCCGCATCTTCTCATTCAAGACATCATTAAACATGTAAATATCATAATATTGATGTTGTCCATATCACTGTGTAAGTAGAAAAACTGAGGATCAAAACTTCCTGATTAAGGCTAGATTCAGGACCAGGATCAGAACTTCCATAAACTATTGTGTTTTCATCCTTCTGACTTGCTGTTTGCTGAAAACTGATTAAGTTGTCATTGTGCTGATTGATCTAAGGAAAGAGCTGAAATGTAACACAAAACTTCTGTTTTTTCACTCACCACTATAACACATAGAACTTCCATGATTCACTCACTGTTCTAACACAGCACAGAACTTCTGAGTTCTCCCTACATGTCAAACATATTGAACTGCTAATGTTTCCACTCGCTGTTTTTACACACTTAGAGTTTCTGATTTTTACATGCTGATAATATACTGAACTTCTGGGGTTTATTCACTGTTTTAGTGTAATACATAACTTCTGACTTGTGGTCCATTGTCTGAATACCACCCAGAACTTTTATGTTTCCTCTCTAATATTCCTTGCAGGACCCCAGAGTTTACCAACTCAGAACTCCTGACACCCACTGACGTCCCCTGCTGAGTCACAACGCTTTTGGCTTCAGAACTTCTGATTCCATTTATTTTGCTTGTAGCAGCACGCTGGTCTTATATCTTATTTATTTTCCTTTTTTTATCACTTTCAACATTAAAGCTCTTTTCATCAATATAAAAAGGCATACAAATATTTTCTTTTTTTTTTACTAAGCTAATTCATTTCCCTTTTTTTATTTTATTTCATCAACACAAAAACCCTTTTTTTAAATAAGGCCCCTTTTCTTTCTTGCATTATTATTTCAATATGGTTGTAATAAATAATTAGGATTTATTTTCTTGCAAACCCCCATTCGTAAATTTGTACACCCCATCCCCCTAATGATTGTAATAGCGTAGAATCCTTACTTTCCGCACTTTTATTGCTTTCATACATTGTTAGTAATTAAGGTGTATATAGCAAGATATGAAATCGACAAATAGATCACCCTAATCAAGACTAAAATGTATGCAAACAAACACACTTGCACACTAGCACCCTTAGGGTAATCCCACTTTGTGGCCTATAGGAAAAATAGTCATGTCCCTCAAACATGGGCATTTTAAGCAAAAGACCCTCGATAAAAGATCGTAGTCCCTCGATGACCCTCGATGTTGCCTTTGATAAACGATCTAGTCCCTAAAAAATGACATTGCTAAAACGTTCCATAGGTTGCATTCTATGATTATACAAACGTCCCAACGCCCGTCCCTTCACATCCAACGATGGGCTTCTTACCAAAGCAATGGTAAGGTAGCAACATCTAAAGGAGGAGGAAAAGAACATCTAAGACCTTTTAAGTAGGTAGGTTCGCTCTTAGTTACTCGCTTGCTCCCAACAAAAACATTTTATACACCAACACTCTCATTTTGAAACGTTTTTGAAGACAACACTTTGTACGCGTTCTTATAGAAACGAGAGCCATTAAAAAGAAAAACCCTTTTCAAAATCACTTTCAAAAACACATTTCATAAACATCTTTTTGAATCATTTTCAAAACAACACTTTGTACGCGTTCTTATATAGACGAGAACCATTACAAAGACATTTTCAAAATACTTTCAAAACCCACACCACAAGCACATTCAAACAAAAGCAAATGGTCTAGCGAGCAGCTAAGAGCCCATGGAAAACCATGGATGAAAAGGGTGCTAATACCTTCCCTTTTCATAATCTACCCCCTGAACTCAAGAAAACATCTCTAAAGGTTTTTCATGTGCTTTTTCACCTTTCCTTATTGGATAAAAGAAAAGTAGGTGGCGACTCTTGCTAAACCGCAACATTTGCAAACACAAACGCAAAACAATCAAGTCAATTCTCCCACCATATCACAGAACTGGCGACTCTGTTGGGGATGAAATTTTTAAAGTGGGGTTACCTTAGGGTTAGACCACATTTACTTGCCTTTATTTGTTTGAATTGCTTGCTTTACATTATTGGTTCCTTGTTTGGGTTTGTTTTTTATCCTCCACCTGGATCTGGGGCACCCTTTTAGGTAAGTAGCAATAGATTGTGGAAATTGTACGGCGTAGACCGATATAGTTGAAACAATGGTTACGTTAGTGTGACGTATTTGTGGGTACCGGTATCTCTCGTGGTGAATCGAGGAGAATATGGGGCCGCTGAGTGGCATCGTGAAGCACTAACTGACTTTAGAACCCTAATTGAACAAACTTGGCCATTAGGACGTAGTGAGATAACCGGTTTTGGTGTAAAGCTGAAAATTGGTGGATACTCGATACTACACTCATTAAGGCTGGACTTTTGGGATATCTTGGCTGCAAGAAAAGATTGATTGTGCTGAGACAATGCCTAAGAGAAAGGTCGGTGATATTGGGATCCTTTAGAACCAATCACTATTACAAGGACAGGCTGAGCCAACTAAACTTCAAGAGGGTACTTACCTATAAAACCCCATGAAAGCCTAAAACATAGGGACTTGTCTGCTTTATGTGTATATATATTTACTTGTACATAACATCATAAACATCATAAGCATCATACACATGCTCACTAACCATTTCAAGGATTTAGAAATTCATCTTTGTTTTTGTTTTGTAGGCCATGAATTTCGTTCGAAGGAACACCATCCAAATCAGTTTTGTAAAAGCACACCTTCAACTTCAAGAGTTAGCCTCAAGAGTGCCCAGGGATTCTCCTTTTACCAAGAAATTCGGTCGACTCCTCAGTTTGGCTACATCCAATTTCCAAGAAGAGATGATGTGTGTGTTGTTCCAATTCTTTGATCCCGTACATCATTACTTCACTTTCCTGGACTATCAATTGGTACCTACACTGGAAGAGTTCTCTCTACTCTTAGGGGTGCCCGTGCTTGATCAGATACCATTCACCGGTTTAGAAGGGATTCCAAAACCTGAAGTCCTCGTCGAAGCTTTGCATACGAAGAGAGCCGACGTCATAGCCAATTGGGAGACAAGAAGCGGGGTTAAAGGTTTCCTATCCAAGTTTCTATTGGAGAAGGCTCGTTCATTCTGGGATGACATGGATTTCCAAGATTTCAAAGACATCCTGGCTCTTCTTATTTATGGTTTAGTTTTGTTCCCCAACTCGGACCAATTCATAGATATTAACGCCATCAAAATCTTTCTCTCTCGCAATCCTGTACCTACCTTACTGGGAGACATCTTGCATTACCTTCATACCCGCACCATGAAGAAAAGAGGTACTCTTTTGTGTTGTATTCCCATACTCGCTAAGTGGTTCACTTCACACCTACCTCAATCAGTATTGAAGAATGAGCAAAGACTGACATGGTCTCAAAGAATGATGTCCCTCACCCATTCTGACATCCATTGGTGTTCGAGATCCTTGGAAGATGTCTCTATCATTGACCACTGTGGGGAATTCCCCAACGTCCCTCTGCTTGGCATTATGGGAGGTATCACCGACAATCCTTGCTTAGCTCTTAGACAGTTTAGGAATGCCCGAAAAGACGGCCCTCATGAGATGCTCATTCAAGGTCTGGTGTTCGACTACAACAAGGAAGACCAAGGTTATCGCCAGAGGTTTACACGAACTTGGAGAATGGTGAACAAGGTGGATAGTAGGACTTTGGGACACAAAACTCTATCCCACTTGAGCCTTACCTTAGGTGGGTACGAGCTCGTGCTTAAAGTCTCTTAATGCCTTACCCTTCTATCTGCCCTGTTATCATAGAGCCTATTGTTGAAGGAGACGTCTCAAACATTGTCCTTCATCCTGACATGCCTACCTCCCTCTAAGACTTGCAAAAAGCTTGGGTTCAGTTGAAGAAAGAGCGGGACACCTTTGAAGCCCAATTTTACGCCAATGAGAAGAAGGTTCTGGAACTCACCAAGAAGCTTCATGAAGAACGAAATTTGAACGCCTACATTGCGCCAAAGAGGATGCGTTCAACCTTTTTGTCTTAGGAATTTTGTTGTATGTTTGTTTCTTTCATTGTAAGCCCAAAGAGGCATAATGTACTCAAGTTGGGTTTTTAATAATATGACGTGTGTTCTTCTTTTGGTCTGAACAAATTTAAATCTCTAAATTCCTTGAAATCATTGCATACGCATACTGTGATACGGTGGCAGAATCGACTGTTAAATACTGGTTTGCGTTTTTTTGTTTGCAAAATGTCACGGTAAGCAAGAGTCGCCATCGACTTTTATTTTATCCAATTAGAAAGGAAAAGGAAAAAGAACAGAAAAAACCTTTTTCGAGATGTTCTGAGTACGGGGGGTAGATTATAGAAAGGGAAGGTGTTAGCACCTTTTCTATCCATGGTTGGGCTCTTAGGTACTTGCTCATTTTGAAATTGCTTGTGTGTGCTTGTTTTGAACAGTTTTGTTTTACTTCGTTTTAACCCTTGTTTTTGTCCTCAAGAGTGTTACGAAGTTGTTTTTGAAAACTTTATTTGAAAAGTATTTGGTGTGAAAGATTTGTTGTTTTGAGCAAGTACCTAACAATTATCTACCTACTCGAAAAAAGGCGTTTTTTCCCTCCTATCCTTTAGACTGTGTTATCCTACTATTAATGAGTAGGTAACCATAGTCGTTGGATATTTGAGGGACTATCGAAAGAGACGTAATGGTCATTGAAGGCAACATGTAAGGATACCTTAGCATTTCTAAGGGACTGTCATCATATATTCATAGGCAACATCGAGGGACAAGATCATTTCTCGTAGGCAACTCGAGGGATGTTGAGGGACCATGATCTTTATGATGACTTTAACCGAGGGTCTTTGCTAAGGGTGTCCCTACGTTCAAGGGACATGACCATTATTTTCCGAGGCAACCAAGTGGGGAGTATCCTAGGGGTGCAAGTGTGTAGCAGTGTTTATTTTCAGATATATTATCTTTGAAATAGGTTATGCTATGTTCAATTAGTTTACCGGTCTTTTCATACAATCCTATTAGTTTAAGCATTGCATAAAATATAGTAGCAGAAGGTAAATGTGGAAGTGTAAACCTAGGCTACTACAGAGCTTTGGGGCAGTTACATAATAATGAAGAGTGCATAAAAGAAATCCTAAAACTATTACATCCCGGAAGCAATTACATAATTAGAAGAAAAAAATGCTAGAAAAGATAAATCTACGCTATTACATTGATAATGTGACCTATACAATTTTCCTAGAAATTAAAACGTAAAAGAATAAATAAAAATAAATTAAGGAAAAATTAAAACCTAAAATTCTAAGTTAATGTTTTTGGTGTTTTTTGTAGAAAATAATTTTAAGTTAATTAAAAAACCTAATTCTAACTAATTTTAATAAAAAAAAAGTTAATTAACTTAATTTATTAATAAATAAATAAAACCAAAAATTCAGTTACTAACTAAAACAAAAACCTAATCCTAATTTGTTAAAAAAAAGGTTAATTAAAGGGTCAATTACAAAGAAAACCTAAAACCTATTTGTTTTCCTAATTTGCAGAAAAAAGTTAATTAATTAAACTATAGTGTTAATAAAAAAAAGAGTTAATAATAATAATAAAAAATTTAAAACCTAAATTAATTAGAGTTTGTAAAAAAGGTTAAGTTTTCCAATTAATAAGGTTTTTGATTTAAATAAAATTAGAGTTTATATGAATTTAGGGTTTTTAAGGAAGATATTAAAGAGAAAGAAATGAGACACACATGGTTAAAAAAAAGCAAATTATACCTATTGCCAGGGGTGAGTGTTGAACCAAAAATTAATTTAAAACCTAAAATTAGATTAAAAAACCTTAAAATTAATTATTCGAGTTTATTATGAAAAATCAAAGGTTTGTGAAAAATGTTAAGTTTTATGAAAAAAAAGTTTTAAATAGAAAGAATGAAAATAGGTAAAAGGATAAATATAGGAAAAAAACCAAAACCAATAGGGGTGGTTGTTGAACCCATGCCCTTAACCTTCTCAGGATATCTGCCTCGCCATGCATTAGTTGTTCTGCTTTGCCCTCAGCATTTTGTAATAATCATGCATGTGATCCTGTCTAAATCTGCAGTGTTGAATCTCATGAACACATTAAATAAATTACTATATGATGAAATACAAATAAAGTAAATATATGAAATTTTGTAATATTAAAACTGATATGGCATGTATAAATGATTATACCCTTTTGATCATGGAGATCAAACCAGCCTTACCCTTACTGGAGAAGTAGTGAGATGTGGATTTGTGACAAGGATGACTTATTTGTAGTGAGATGAGGGTTTGTAATAAGGATTTCAAGGTTTTAGGGTTCTTGAAAGAATTTGATATTTTGACAGGATTGTGGCAAAGGTTTTTTCTCTCTCCTTGTTTGTGTGAAAAGAATGAGATTATATAATGGAAATTAGAGGGAAAAAAAGGGCTTTGAATGTGCAATTGGGCCTCCAATAACTACAAACAATAGTGTAGATTTTTATTCACTTGAGTCCGTCACATTCCAGGCTAAATCGCAGGGGCTTAAGTATAATTTTTGAAGTTGAGATGTGAAAACAAAATGTAACCGACACCGAAAACTAACTCTTGTCCAAAAATGGGCTCAATCGAATAAATGGTGAATTAGTTATAAATTTTTGAAGTTTTGGCTCAGACAAATTTATTTTGGGCTCTAGTGTCAACTCTGACACGTTCTTCAATAAAAAACTGGTATTGTTCGGAGCATAACCCGGTCTCGACTTTGGAATAAAAGTTGTAGATCTCTGAGTCAGTGACCTTGTGTAAAAAGATGGGCCCGATCCAATAAAAATTGACCGAGTTATGAATTTTCGAAGTTTCGACCCAGATGAAATAATATTTAGCATTCAGGATTTTCGGCGCGTCATGCGCACTCTGAACAAAAAACGAAGGCCTTTTGGATACCGTTCGAACTCGATACCTCATGTGAAAACGTAGTCAACTCAATTTTTGAAATTTTGGCGCTAGAACCAGCTCGATACGATGAAAATCGATCAAGTTATGATTTTCTGAACATGACGCAAATAAACTTATGTCACAGATTTTTTGTATGAAAATACTTGATAAATTCGCATTTTTGAAGACCTTCTGGTCGAAATTGGCTTCCATCCGTGAGAGATAAATACGTAGATGACGTCAAGACGGAATTTTGGCCACCAGAACGGGTTCAAAACAAGCCACGATATTCAAGTTATGAATTTTTTTGTGCGTAAAAACTGCACTTTCAGCACACTTTTTCGCCATATTTCTTCGAGAAAACTCACACATTCGGAGACCTTCTTTAAAGAATTGACTCTTGAGCCGAACCTGAATTTGAGAATACGTTATTAAAGATATCTTGGCGAAAGAACACCTGAATATGACGCGCCAGGTTAGACTTGTGAATCTTTGAACCCTGAATCATTGCGAAATAGCGAACCGATCTTCAGCACTAAAAATACTCTTAGAACATCCATTGACGAAATAAACGTTGCTTGTAACCTGAAGAAGTTTTCTAAATATACCTTGATTCCATAACCATAAAACCAATGATATGCATGTATGTAATAATGAAATGTAAGCCAAAAAGGTCAAAATAACGAGGGTAAATTTTGGGGTACAACAGCTGCCTCTGTTCAATCTTCTTAAACCTGAAGATGTAGATTGGCTAGTCTGCCTTTCGTGATCTGAAGGTGGAAGATGATTGAACACTAGAATTCCCAAAAATTTGCACTTGTCTGTAATGATGCTTGACTATGTAGGTAGTATCAGGAATGAGCTTACAGATTCCATTTGGAGGAGATGACGAAAGGTCACCATAGATGGGCTTAAAGATGCCATCCGGAAGATATGACGGAGAATCGTCAGAGATGGGCTTAAAGAAGCCATCTAGAGGATGTTGATTTCCCGAAATAGTCCTTTAATGAGAATTCATGTTCCTGTCATTTAGGAGGAATCTGCCGAGGAATGTTGGTATCTGTCTTGGGAGAAATAGAATTTTAGGAGCTTCAGTTGTTCGTTACTCTACTGGGGGAAATAACTCCTGCTTAAGGAAGCATAAGTGAACTGCATATTTGGTCAGGGTACAAGTTGCACTGCGACTTACTGAGGAAATGCGAAACCAATCGTGTTTGATCAGGTCCAGGTCTTACAGTGTTATGGACTGTTGTCTGGAGATAAGAGAAAAAAAACCTGGATGGTAAGGTTATGAGAAGGAACCTGGATGGTCGGGCTTATGGGAAGGAACCTGGGTAAGGTTGCTTCGTGAGGAGTTTGGGTAAAACTACATCTGAACCGAGAAGGAACCTGGGTAAGGTTGCTTTGTGAGGAGTTTGGGTAAAACTGCATCTGAACTGAGAAGGAACCTGGGTAAGGTTGCTTTGTGAGGAGTCTGTGTAGGGCTTTAGGAGGAACCTGGGTAGGGTTACTTCGGGATAAGTCTGTGTAAAACTTCGGCAGGAACCTGGGTAAGGTTACTTTAGTCTAAGTCTATGTAAAACTTCAAGAGGAACCTGGGTAAGGTTACTTTGTGATAAGTTCATGTAAAACTTCTGAATGAACCGGGGTAAGGTTACTTTGAGATAAGTTTGTGTAAAACTTCAGAAGGAACCTGGGTAAGGTTACTTTGTGATAAGTTCGTGTAAAACTTCAGAAGGAACCTGGGTGAGGTTACTTTGGGATAAGTTCGTGTAAAACTTCAGGAGGAACCCGAGTAATGTTACTTTGTGATAAGTTCGTATAAAACTTCAGGAGGAACCTGGGTAAGGTTACTTTGTGATAAGTTTGTGTAAAACTTCAGGAGGAACCTGGGTAAGGTTACTTTGTGATAAGTTCATGTAAAACTTCAGGAGGAACCTGGGTAAGGTTACTTTGTGATAAGTTCATGTAAAACTTCAGAATGAAATGGGGTAAGGTTACTTTGGGATGAGTTTGTGTAAAACTTCAAAAGGAACCTGGGTAAGGTTACTTTGTGATAAGTTCGTGTAAAACTTCAAAAGGAACCTGGGTAAGGTTACTTTATGATAAGTTCGTGTAAAACTTCAAAAGGAACCTGGGTAAGGTTACTTTGTGATAAGTTCGTGTGAAACTTCAGAAGGAAATGTATGAGAAAGGACCCGTGTAAGATTTTTCAGGATAAACCCGTGTGAAGCTGCATTTAGGAGAAACCCGTGTAAGATTGCTTCGTGAAGAACCCGTGTAAAGCTACATTTGATTGTGCAGATAATTACTTTGTTTAGTTTCAGGAGCTAATCTTGAACTTGCTGGAAGTTGTTGATGATAACCATCTTTCCTGAAAAGGTACATGATTAATCGTATATGACGACGTTCTCAAAATAAATGAGACTATGATGTATGCAATATGTATGCGCACGTCATGATATATGAACATGAATTGATATTGTGACATATCCAAGTGGGAAAATAAATCCCTGACTGCTGCTGGAGAGTAATGGAAATTGAGTTCCTGACCGTCATAGAAAAAGTGGTTCTTCTACTTCCGCTAGGGATGGTGAACCGGAGATGACTATGTTAGGGATTTGCCCCTCGTTTATAGTTACTCTACCGGGGGAGAGACTCTGTTTGAGAATAACTCTGTGGGAGAATAACTCCATTGGGGACGAGCTTCCGTATTTAGAGAAATAAACTCTGCTCGGGAGAAAACTATATGAACCGCTTGCGATAACAAAATTCATCTGGGGAATATAGACGTCGACTCTCCGAAAGAGCTTGGCTGGGGAAAGTAACTCCTGTTTGGGGAAGCAGATATCAAAACTTTGGTTTCCTCTACTTTGTGGGGAGTGTAGATGTTACTGGGACGCATGCTGAGGATATGACAATGACTCCGCATCAAGACTTTTCTGCTCCTGTACCTGCTGGAGAAAGTGCCCGCGGAGGCCTTGTGGATTGAGTGTCATCCCAACTTATGAGGTGCTTGGTAACTTCCGGTCGAAATGATAAGTCTTCTACTGATAGGCAAGTGACAAGATAACGGGACATAGTCGTACGCTTTACTCCCTAACTTTTGCCTGGACTGTCTTTTCAGATTTTCAGTCCACCGGGATACCCTTTCTTGCCCAAGCCGCCTTTTCAAGTTTTCGACTTGCCAGGTGTACAAATCTTTTTTGTTTTTATCCCTAATTTTTTCCCGAACCCTTTTGGTTCGCCAGGATGCCCTTATTTTTTCCTAGGCCAGTCAACCTAGCGGGTCTTTGTTCATGCGCAATATTTTCTGACTATGTCCACGCTCTCAGGGTGTAGGGAGTTGTCACTGTCGGTAGTGTTGTGTTGCCACACTACCAGAAGATGTTTGTTTGATCGTACGGGATTCGTTGCTGGAATTCATGCCCAATTCCCCAAGGGATTCAGATGGAGATCTGCCACTGGCTATTTGGCATCTTTGAGAGATTCCTTGAATCTTGACTTGACTGCCCCAGATGATGGACAATGATCATGCCGTTCCCCTTGGTTGGAAGTGTTTTTCCACTTGAGGTGATCCTTTTTATTGAGAAGGTTTTTGTTCACTAGATATTCGTCATGCAAATTTCTCTTTTGTTGAACAAATAGTCATATGCAAACAATGTTATTTTAAGAATGCAAAGCTTATGTCTGTCTTGAGGTTTTGAAAATGTAATTTTTTTTAGTAAAATAGAATTTTGCAAAGATGTGATATCAACTCGAGATTTGTAACGGACCTTTAGGAGTCAGGATACCTTTTGTAACAGTATGCTTTCGAATTAACCCGTGCTTCAGCTAGGACTTTTAAGGGTTATAACGTGGCCTGGTTCACGGTTTAAGAAACAAAGGATAAAGGCTCAAATTTTATTTGTATCCACCCGTTCTTCGTGATGTTCTTCGATCTATGCTTAATTAATTGTGCATTTAGATCCCGTTTGAGTCTTTGCTCTGATATTCCAGTGATAGTTCGGATATTGACAGTTTATTTTGAATAGGCAGTCATTTTTGTTGAGGGTTTGTAGGACCTATATTTTTTTTATTATCCCTGTCTTTTGCCTGAACTGTTTCTTTTTGTGATTACAGTCAGCGGGATGCCCCAGTTTTTTCTTAAGTCTCCTTCATAGGTTTTGACTTAATGGGCTTTTATTTCGAGAGATAATGACTTCCTTCTTGGATGATTATGCGGAACCATCACCGTCTTTTGTTTTGGAAGGACGTCTTCGATGCCATTCATTGTGTATGAAGCGATAGATCGTGACTGAATGCGCCTCTGAATTAATTGAGAAAACTACCCTGCCCCAGGTTTGATTAAGGGTTTTAATATGTGTGAAAATAAAAACTCCTACTTCTTTGGCTCGAAGGGGTTGACTAGGGATTATCTTCCTTATAACTCCACTATTTAGGATTTGAAACAACGCATGTACATCGTCAGCGGGGTCTATTCAAAAGCATATTGTAGATATTGTGGTATCATTTTCGTCATCCTCCCTCTAAAGGCTTACAGTTTTTTAGTCGAAAGTTGAATATCGCGAAAAGGAAAGCAATTTAAATATAGTGAATACGAATGAATTGATTCAAAACAGACATATGCAATGCATTGATAAAGTAGTAGAGTTTGACATGAATAGATGTTCGAACAATCAAAAGAAAATTACAAATTGAAAATTCTAATGAACAAAAGCCTCTTCGCCTGATCTTGTCACTTCAAAGGACGTGCCTTAGAGGGATAGTAGAAGAACTCAGCCTGACCATCTTATGTAAACTCCAACACTCCTTCAACAATCAAGTCTTGAATTTTATATTTCAGCCTCCAACAGTCGTCAGTATCATGCCTCAGACTGTTGGAATGGTATGCACACCTTGCATCAGGATTGTAGTTAGGGGAAGAAGTCTTGGTATTCGTATGAGGTCCTATCAGTGTAATCAGATTCATCCTTAACAGGTGTTGCAAAGCTTAAGACAACAACATGTTGAGTTTGGTAAACTGCCTTTTGGGCATATCCGACTTACTCTGATTAACCCATTATTTTTGGCGAGGTTGTTGTTGGACCCATGATGTAGTAGTAATTTGGGAAGGTCCACTCTTCCCCAAACCAACCTTTTGTCTTCTTGGAGGTTGATCAATGACTTGGTCCCCGACCTTGATTGTTTGCTTCATACTGTTGTATCCATCTTGATGAAGTTGGTTGATGATGGCTTTTAGCTCTTCTTGTCTTCGGACTAGGCCTTGGATAAGAGCCATCTGCCCCAGCATCTGGGTTCTCATTGCACCTACCTCAGCTTGCAGTTGTTCCAGTCGTTCGTTCTTATTGTCTTCAGGACTTTTCTTGACCAAGTTCCCAACGAGGAGTGTTTTCAACTCTTCCTGCCCCTTGGATAGGTTTAGGAATATTTCCCTGAACTGAGCTTCTTGAGTTTGAAGATCTCTGTTGTCTTATTTGAGAGCCATTGCTGAAATAAACAGCGAGAACATGAGAGACCTGTACTGGAAGACCTGTTATGCAATGATATGTATGATATATGTATGCAATGTTTTCAAGGATCTCGCGGGGTAAACAAGAAATTGTTAGAATTTGATTGCAGCTTGATTGAAGAAACTTCGTGTCATTGAGAGTCCTTCTTCAAGAGTCAGGCTCACCATATCGAGTGGGTCATAACCACTGACTTAAGTTATCATGTTTTGATCTCTAGACAACATTGGCTAGAGGAAAATAAATCCCCTTGGCCCTTGCTAGACGTCTGATTTACCATAATCTGCATCACAAACCCTTGAGATCCTTGAAATGTTAAGGAAATGTTAAGGCATGATGTTATGATGTGTATGTTATGTGTTTAAGCAAAAGTGAGAGGTGATGTAAGCAAGTAAACCCGACAAGAAATCCAAGTTATTGGATAATGACTGTAAACAAAACCTGCGAGGAACTCATGTTGTCAGATAATAAAACCATATCGGTAGTTCAAGTTGAAAGCATACAATTCACACAAACAACCTTAGGTTTAGGCTTGCATGGGTTTTAAGGTAGTACCCTCTTGAAGTTGGATTGGTTCAACCTGTCCTATAAATAGTAACCGGGTTCTAAGGGATCTCAATATCATTGATAATCCTTTATCGGCATTGTCTCAGCTCACATAATCTTTTCTTGCGGCCAAAATATCCCGAAAGTCTGATCTCAATGAGTGTAGCATCGAGTATCAACCAGTTCTCAGCTCTACACCGAGGCCGGCTATCTCACTACTTTCTAACGGCCAAGTTGGGTAATTAAAGGTTCTAAGGTCAGTTGATGCTTCACGACACCACGCGGCGGCCCCGTACTCTCCCTGATTGACTCAAGGGTTACCAGTACCAACCAAAGTGCCACATCAACGTAGCTACTATTTCAACTGTGTCGGTATACCCCAGCATAGTTCCCTCATAGTTTATTGCTACTTACCTAAAGGGTGTTCCCCAGATCCGGGTGTAGGATCAGATAACCCAAACAGTTCCCATAAATATAAAGCAAGCAAGACAATCAAGAGAAAGCAATTAAATATGACCTAGATCCTAAGGTTTACCCCACTTTATATTTCTCTCCCCACCAGAGTCGCCAGTTCTGTGATACGGTGGCAGAACCGACTGTTAAATACTAGTTTGCATTTTTTTGTTCGCAAAATGTCACAGTAAGCAAGAGTCGCCACCAACTTTTATTTTATCCAATCAGAAAGGAAAAGGAAAAAGAACAAAAAAAACTTTTTTCGAGATGTTCTGAGTACGAGGGGTAGATTATAGAAAGGGAAGGTGTTAGAACCCTTTCTATCCATGGTTTTTCATGGGCTCTTAGGTACTTGCTCATTTTGAAATTGCTTGTGTGTGCTTGTTTTGAAAATTTTTGTTTTACTTCATTTTAACCCTTGTTTCTGTCCTCAAGAGTGTTACGAAGTTGTTTTTGAAAACTTTGTTTGAAAAGTGTTTGGTGTGAAAGATTTGTTGTTTTGAGCAAGTACCTAACAATTATCTACCTACTCGAAAAAAGGCGTTCTTTTCCTCCTATCCTTTAGACCATGTTATCCTACTATTTGTGAGTAGGTAACCCTAGTGTTGGATGTTTGAGGGACTATCGAAAGGGATGTAATGGTCATTGAAGGCAACATGTAAGGATACCTTAGCATTTCAAAGGAACTGGCATCATATATTCGTAGGCAACATCGAGGGACAAGATCATTTCTCGTAGGCAAATCGAGGGACATTGAGGGACCATGATCTTTATGATGACTTTAACCGAGGGTCTTTGCTAAGGGTATCCCTATGTTCGAGGGATATGACCATTGTTTTCCGAGGCAACCAAGTGGGGAGTACCCTAGGGGTGCAAGTGTGCAGCAGTGTTTGTTTTCAGATATATTATCTTTGAATTAGGTTATTCTATGTTCAATTAGTTTACCGGTCTTTTCATACAATCCTATTAGTCTAAGCATTGCATAAAATATAGTAGCAGAAGGTAAATGCGGAAGTGTAAACCTAGGCTATTACAGAGCTTTGGGGCAGTTACATAATAATGAAGAGTGCAGAAAATAAATCATAAAACTATTACGTCCCGGAAGCAATTACATAATTAGAAAAAAATGCGAGAAAAGATAAATCTACGCTATTACATTGATAATGCGACCTATACAATTTTCCTAGAAATTAAAATGTAAAAGAATAAATAAAAAGAAATTAAGGAAATATTAAAACCTAAAATTCTAAGTTAATGTTTTTGGTGTTTTTTGTATAAAATAATTTTAAGTTAATTAAAAAACCTAATTCTAACTAATTTTAATAAAAAAAAGTTAATTAACTTAATTTATTAATAAATGAAAAAAGCCAAAAATTCAGTTACTAACTAAAACAAAAACCTAATCCTAATTTGTTAAAAAAAGGTTAATTAAAGGGTTAATTACAAAGAAAACCTAAAACCTAATTATTTTCCTAATTTGCAGAAAAAAGTTAATTAATTAAATTAAAGAGTTAATAAAAAAAAAGAGTTAATAATAATAATAAAATTTAAAACCTAAATTAATTAGGGTTTGTAAAAAAGGTTAAGTTTGCCAATTAATAGGGTTTTTGATTTAAATAAAATTAGAGATTATATAAATTTAGGGTTTTTAAGGAAGATATTAAAGAGAAAGAAATGAGACACACAAGTTTAAAAATAAGCAAAATTATACCTATTGCTAAGGGTGGGTGTTGAACCAAAAATTAATTTAAAACCTAAAATTAGATTAAAAAACATTAAAATTAATTATTCGAGTTTATTATGAAAAATCAAAGGTTTGTGAAAAATGTTAAGTTTTATGAAAAAAAAGTTTTAAACAGAAAGAATGAAAATAAGTAAAAGGATAAATATAGGAAGAAAACCAAAACCAATAGGGGCGGTTGTTGAACCCACGCCCTTAACCTTCTCATGATGTCTTCCTCGCCATGCATTGGTTGTTCTGTTTTACCCTCAGTGTTTTGTCATAACCCTGCATAAGATCCTGTCTAAATTTGCAGTGTTGAATCTCATGAACACATTAAATAAATTACTATATCATGAAATACAAATAAAGCAAATATATGAAATTTTGTAATATTAAAACCGATATGGCATGTATGAATGATTATACCCTTTTGATCATGGAGATCAAACCAGCCTTACCCTTACTGGAGAAGTAATGAGATGTGGATTTGTAACAAGGATGGCTTGTTTGTCGTGAGATGGGGGTTTGTAATAAGGATTTCAAGGTTTTAGGGTTCTTGAAAGAATTTGATATTTTGACAGGATTATGGCAAAGGCTTTTTTTCTCTCCTTGTTTGTGTGAAAAGAATGAGATTATATAATGGAAATTAGAGAAAAAAAATGGGTTTTGAATGTGCAATTGGGCCTCCAATAACTACAAGCAATAGTGCAGATTTTTATTCACTTGAGTCCGTCATATTCCAGGCTAAATCACAGGGGATTAAGTGCAATTTTTGAAGTTGAGATATGAAAACAAAATGTAGACGACATCGAGAACTAACTCCTATCCAAAAATGGGCTCAATCAAATAAACAGTGAATTAGTTATGAATTTTTGAAGTTTTGGCTCAGACAAATTTATTTTGGGCTCCAGTGTCAACTCTGACACGTTCTTCAATAAAAAACTGGTATTGTTAGGAGCATAACCCGGTGTCGACTTTGGAATAAAAGTTGTAGATCTCTGAGTTAGTGACCTTGTGTAAAAAGATGGGCCCGATCCAATAAAAAATGATCGAGTTATGAATTTTCGAAGTTTTAACCTAGATGAAATAATATTCAGCATTCAGGATTTTCGGCGCGTCACGCGCACTCTGAGCAAAAAATGAAGGCCTTTTAGATACTGTTCGAACTCGATACCTCATGTGAAAACGTAGTCAACTCAATTTTTTAAATTTTGGCGCTGGAACCAGCTCGATACGATGAAAATCGACCAAGTTATGATTTTCTGAACATGACACAAATAAACTTCTGTCACAAAATTTCTGTACGAAAATACTTGATAAATCCGCATTTTTGAAGACCTTCTGATCGAAATTGGCTTCCAGCCATGAGAGATAAATATGTAGATGACGTCAAGACGGAATTTTGACCACCGGAACAGGTTCAAAACAAGCCACGATCTTCAAGTTATGATTTTTTGTGTGCGTAAAAACTGCACTTTCAGCATACTTTTTCACCATATTTCTTCGAGAAAACTCACACATTCAGAGACCTTCTTTAAAGAATTGACTCTTGAGTCGAACCTGAATTTGAGAATATATTATCAAAGATATCTTGGCAAAAGAACACCTGAATATGACACGTCGGGTTGAACTTGTGAATCTTTGAACCCCGAATCGTTGTGAAACGGCGAACCGATCTTCAGCACTAAAAATACTCTTAGAACATCCATTGACAAAATAAACGTCGCTTGTAACCTGAAGAAGTTTACTAAATATATCTTAATTCCATAACCATAAAACCAATGATATGCATGTATGTAATGATGAAATGTAAGCCAAAAAGGTCAAAATAACAAGGGTAAATTTTGGGGTACAACACATACCATCCATGACATTGCATAAGCAGGTTCTGTTACAGGTTTCTCATCTCCTCCACTGTTTATTTCAAGCAGATATGTCTTCTGAACAAAGCATCAAAGATCTTCGGGCACAAAATACCCAATTTCAACAGATGTTCGTAACCCTGGCAAAAAGGCAGGAGGATCTGAAAGCCCTCATCCTGAAAGAGAAAGAGAAGAAGAAGAAAAAGAAGCGCGTCAGTGCCCTCAATATGGGCAGAAGATTAGGGGGGCCACTAAAGCAATCAATTGATGTATCTTCCTCATCCAAAGAGGGGGAAAATCAAGAGGGGCAGACAAAAGAAGAGGACCCTAGTCCTGAAGTCTCTGACAATGATACTGACTACAATGATGAGCAGTATCCTCCCGCTGAGGATAGGTACAAGCAGTTAGAGGATCGGTTAAGTGCTATAGAGATTCAGAGAATACCAGGTTTAGATTTTGAAGAACTAGGGTTTGTGTCCGGGGTAGTCATCTCACGAAAATTTAAGGCTCCAATTTTCGCAAAGTATGATGGGGTGTCTTGCCCGAAGCTTCATCTTCGTTCCTATGTAAGGAAGATCCAACCCCACAACGCTAATAGAAACTTGTGGGTTCATTTCTTTCAAGACAGCCTGTCAGGGACTCAGCTCGAATGGTTCTACCAATTGGAGGGAACCAATGATCGAAACTGGGAGGATTTGGCTGCCGCTTTTTACAAGCAGTATCAATATAATGCCGACTTGGCCCCTACTCATACTCAACTCTAGAGTATGTCCATGGGTGCAGGTGAAGGCTTAAAGGACTACACACAGAAATGGAGATACTTGGCTGGGAGAGTTCAACCCCCGTTGTCTGATAGGGAGTTAGTTGACATGTTTCTTGGAACGTTGTCTGGTCCATTCTTCAACCATTTGATTGGTAGCTCATCGGCTGGTTTTACTGAGCTGATATTAACTGGAGAAAGGGTAGAAGCTGGGATTCAAAATGGTAAAATACAGAAAGATACCTCGTCAAGTTCAGCAAAAAAGCCTTTCACTGCTAAGAGGGAAGCCAATGCCATCTATAGCCCGAGAGGCCAAAACATGGTTGAACATCGTCAGACAGTAAGTGTCGTGATGATACCTAGACCCGTAGTTGCTCCACAATGCAACAATCAACAAAGGATAGAAATACCACAAAGGCAGTTCACTCGAATTAACATGACATTGATAGAGGTTCCACCCCATCTATTGAGATCTAACTTGGCAACTTTAAGAGAGGCTCCCAAGAATCCTAATACCTCCTCTCCTCGTTATAATCCTAACGCTCGGTGTGCCTACCATTCTGAGAGTCCTAGTCACGATACAAATGATTGTTGGGCTCTGGGAAATAAAGTACAAGATCTGATTGAAGCCAAGGAGATTGAGTTTGATGCTCTGGATAAGCCCAATGTCATAACTGCTCCCATGCATAGACACAACCGTGGAGTTAACGTCGTTGATACCAATCTGTTCGTGACCTCAGTTGATGAAGTTTCTACCCCTCCTATGACTGTTAAGAAGAATTTGTTGTCAGCTGGTTTATTCCCAAGTTATGATGAAGATTGCCACATATGTTCATCCCTGCCTTCTGGTTGCTATTTGCTGAAGACAGGTGTCCAACGCCTAATGGACAGCAAATAAATTTTGTTCGAAAAGACTTTGACTCCAACTGTTCCGTGTGAAGAAATTGTTATTATAACCATCTCCGCCAGTCCTTCCAAGGTTTCCTCGAGAAAACCTATTAGGATTACACCCACTACGAGAGTCGCTCCATTGATAATCACATGTCTTGGTCCTGTCCCGTACACCTCAGACAAAGCTGTCCCTTGGCATTATGGCGCAAATGTTTACTATCATGGCATCAAACAAAACTTGAAGACCGAAGAAGCTGATCCTGATGTCGGTAACATTGTTGGGACCATTATGATTACTAGAAGTGAAAGGGCTTTCTCTCCTGAGATCTCCCCAAAGATTATCACTAAGCCTATCGTTATTTCATCTTCTGCTACCGCTAGTACTTCAGTTACTACTCCAGCTATTACCCCTGCCGATAAGTCATCTAGGATTCGAGGCAAAGAAGCTGTAGGTGAACCTGCTCGGACGGAGGCACCTAGAAAAATTGTTGTGGAAACCTCTAAGAAAGAGATAGAGGAAATTTTGAAAAAAATTAAAAAGAGCGACTACAATATGGTCGAACAGCTGGGGCAGACCCCCTCGAAGATATCCATGTTATCCTTGCTGTTGTGCTCCGAGGCCCATGCAAAGGATTTGATTGGATTCCTCAAAACTGCACATGTGCCGAAAGAGACTTCAGCTGATCAATTCAAAGATTGCATGGCTAGCCTGACTACTGACAATGGGCTGGGTTTTTCAGATACAGACTTGACACCGAAAGGGAGAAAACACAATGATGCTCTGCATGTCTCGATCGAATGCAGTGGCACTACCATGGCTCATGTGCTGATAGATACTAGGTCTTCGCTGAATGTTCTTCCCAAGAAGGCGTTAGACTGTTTGGATTGCGAGGGTTTGACTTTAAAACCCAGTAACAGTGTGGTAAGGGCTTTTGACGGGTCGAAAAGAATGGTGCATGGGGAAATGGACATCCCTGTCAAGATAGGCTCTCAGACTTTCAAGTCCACCTTCTATGTGATGGACATCAGGCTGTCGTATTCTTGTTTGCTGGGTCGTCCTTGGATTCATGAGGCTGGGGCAGTTACTTCCACACTCCACCAAATGCTGAAGTACCTGGTAAAAGGGAAGATTGTCACTGTATGGGGTGAAGAGGAGTATATGGTGAGCCATCTCAACTCTTTCCGCTACGTAGAGATGGACAGGGAATTTATAGAAACTCCTTGTCAGAACTTCGAAGAGGTCCCTCAGATCTTGGAATCGACTGAAACTAATGGCAATAAACCTCCTTTGAAGATGGCTTCTCTCAAAGACGTCAGGGCTGTGGTTGAAGAAGGTGGGTGTGCCAATTGGGGTAAGCTCCCTAATTTCACTCGCAAAACTGATAAATTTGGTTTGGGCTTTACTTCAGGGGATCAAAGGGTCGTTCGACGCGCTCGGACTGGAGGGCCTCCCCTACGCATCAGTAATCGAGAGGTCAAGGCTATTGAAGATAGTGGGGAAGACCCTGACATTGACAGCTGGATCTACTCGACTACCAATGGTGAACCGAATAACTGGACGGCTAGAGATTTTATTCCAGTTTCTTTTATTCCGCAGTAATTATCTTATTTGCTTTCTGAGTTTGTAATGAACATTTTAAACTTTTTGACCTTGTGTCTTACCCGAGGCACGATGGTTCTATCTGTGAGGGTTATTTTATGTCATCTCATATTTCACCAATGAAGCATTGGACGTTCTTTGCATACAAATTTTGCGCTCTCTGCTTTTCTTTTCTGCCTTTACTTTATCAATACATCTATGCTCTTACACACACTCATGTATCATACTGCAGATCCATATTCACTCTGGATCCCATTGATAACAGCTCTGCTATTGCCAGTTATGACTTCGAAAATCTGATCAACCAAGTCGAGGACGAAGGTGAGAACGATTGTGAGGTACCTGGAGAACTTGATAGGCTACTATTACAGGAAGAGAGGGCCATACAACCTCATGAAGAGCCGGTTGAGACAATGAATTTGGGTACTGATGAGGACAGAAAAGAGGTTAAAATAGGTGTAAATCTGGAGCTCAGCATCAAACAGAGGATGATACAGATATTGCGCGACTATGTTGAAATCTTCGCCTGGTCCTATGAAGACATGCCTGGTTTGGACACTAATATTGTGGTACATCGCCTGCCAACTAAAGAAGATGGTCCTCCGATTAAACAGAAGGTCCATCGTATGCGTCCCGAAATGTCAGAGAAGATCAAGGCAGAGGTCATGAAGCAATTCGACACAAGGTTCTTAGTCGTCACCTCCTATCCGCAGTGGGTTGCTAACGTCGTTCCGGTACCTAAGAAGGACGGCAAGGTATATATGTGTGTGGATTACAGATATCTGAACAGGGTAATCCCCAAGGATGACTTCCCGCTTCCCCACATTGATGTTCTGGTTGACAACACCGTGCAACATAAAATCTTCTCCTTCATGGATAGTTTCTCTGGCTACAACCAGATCAAGATGGCTCCTGAAGACATGGAGAAGACGACCTTCGTTACACAATGAGGCACCTTCTGTTACAAGGTGATGCCTTTTGGGTTAAATAATACTGGGGCAACTTATCAGCGCACCATGGTCGCGTTGTTCCACGATATAATTCACCACGAGATCGAAGTTTATGTTGATGACATGATAGCCAGGTCTCAAACCAAAGAGGAACATCTCGATCATCTACAAAAGTTATTCGACAGGTTGAAGATATACAAGCTAAGGTTGAATCCGAACAAGTGCACCTTCGGGGTAAGGTCTGGTAAACTTCTGGGTTTCATTGTCAGCGACAAAGGAATTCAGATAGACCCTGCAAAAGTAAAGGCTATACAAGAAATGCCAGCTCCCCGCACAGAGAAGGAAGTAAGAGGTTTATTGGGATGCCTAAATTATATCGCCCGATTCATTTCACATCTAACTGCTACTTGTGAGCCAATCTTTAAGCTTCTCAAGAAAGATCAAGTGGTAAAGTGGAATGATGAATGCCAGACTGCTTTTGAAAGAATCAAGGAATACCTTCAAGAACCTCCAATTCGGATGCCTCCAGTTGAAGGGAGACCTTTGATATTATACCTGACAGTGCTAGACAATTCAATACGGTGTGTGTTGGGGCAGCATGACGAGTATGGTCAAAAAGAGCACACCATTTATTACCTTAGCAAAAAGTTTACCGACTGTGAGACAAGATACTCACTGCTTGAGAAAACTTGCTGCGCTTTGGCATGGGCTGCTCACCGACTGAGATAGTATATGCTGACTCACACTACTTTGTTAATATCAAAGATGGATCTGATTAAATACATTTTTGAGAAGCCCGCTCTCTCCAGAAGGATAGCAAGGTGGCAAATGATCTTAACTGAGTACGACATACAATATACGACCCAAAAAGCAATAAAGGGGAGCATATTGGCTGATCAATTGGCTCATCAGGCCGTAGATGACTACCAGCCCATGAATTTTGAGTTCCCGGATGAGAATATTATGCTGGTGACTGACTACGAAGGACATGGACCGGATGAAGGACCTGGGGAAGGATCCCGATGGTGTATGTATTTTTATGGAGCCTCAAACGCATTTGGTAACAACATTGGCGTTGTGATCATATCTCCCGAGGGCTGTCATACTTTGTTCACCGCCCGATTATGTTTCAACTGCACCAACAACATGGCGGAGTATGAAGCATGTATCACGGGTCTTCGAGCTGCTATCGACCTAAGGATCAAGTTCTTGAGTGTATTTGGGGATTCAGCCTTAGTGATAAGTCAGATCAAAGGTAAATGGGATACGAAGCATCCAAATCTCATCCCATACAAAGAACACGTACTAACATTGCTCCCACACTTCGAGGAGGTAACTTTTGAACATTTCCCACGAGAGGAGAATCAGTTAGCAGACACGCTAGCTACCATGTCTTCCATGTTCAACCTTAGATGGGACAACGAAGCTCCCCGAATCACCATTGAGAGGTTAGATGAACCAGCACATTGCTGTGAAATCGATACCGAAAAAGTGGTAGACAAACCCTGGTTTCACGAAGTCAAAAGGTATCTCGAGGCTCAAGAATATCCCGAATGGGCATCTGTCAATGATAAGAAGTTTCTGAGAAGGTTCTCCTCAAAGTTCTTCCTCAGTAATGGAATCCTCTATAAGCGCAACTATGACTCCACACTACTACGATGTGTGGACAAGAGCGAAGCAGAAAGGATCATGACAGATCTACATGAAGGCACCTTCGGAACCCATTCTAGTGGACATACCATGGCTAAGAAGATCCTACGGGCAGGATACTACTGGTTCACTATGGAAGCCTATTGTTATTAACACTCTCGAACTTGTCATAAGTGCCAAATTTACGCTGATAAGGTGCACATGCCTCCGGTCCCCTTAAATGTTTTGACAGCTCCATGGCCCTTTACAATGTGGGGCATTGACATGATTGGCGAAATCAGGCCCACCACTTCCAATGGATATCGCTTCATATTAGTAGCCATTGATTACTTCACGAAGTGGGTGGAGGCAGCTTCCTTCACTACAATAACCAAGAACATTGTGGCACGGTTTATCCGACATAATCTGATGTGTAGATATGGTGTGCCAGAGAGAATTATCACTGATAATGGTATGAATCTCAATAACACAATGATCATCGAGCTCTATAAACAATTCAAGATACAACATCATAACTCTTATCCCTACCGGTCGAAGATGAATGGCGTTGTTGAAGCAGCTAACAAGAACATCAAGAAGATTGTACAGAAGATGACGGTGACGTATAAAGACTGGCATGAGATGTTACCATTCACTCTTCATGGGTACCGTACCTCAACATGGACGTCGACAGGGGCAACACCCTACTCTCTGGTATATGGCATGGAGGCAGTCCTACCCATCGAAGTCCAGATACCCTCTCTCAGGATTATGAAGGATGCGGGTTTGAACGAAGACGACTGGATCCGAACCCGACTTGATCAATTAAATCTAATCAATGAAAAGAGACTCACTGCTATCTGCCATGGTCAGACGTATCAAAAGCGAATGATCAAGGCTTTTAACAAGAAAGTCAAGCGTCAAGATTATCAAGTTGGGGATCTAATAATCAAATGCATCATACTGTCGCAAGGTGATCCTAGGGGCAAATGGACCCCCACGTATAAAGGGCCATTCGTGGTTAAAAACATTTTCTCGGGAGGAGCTATGATTCTAACCACCATGGATGGTGACGACCTTCCTCACCCTGTCAATGCAGACATAGTGAAAAGATACTACACCTAACTAAAAGACCCGCTAGGTTGACTGGCCTAGGCAGAAATAAGGGCTTCCCGGTTGTGATACGGTGGCAGAACCGACTATTTTGAAAATGCTGGTTTGCGTTTTGCGTTTGTGTTTGCAAAATGTTGCGGTAAGCAAGAGTCTCCACCGACTTTTATTTTATCCAACCGGAAAGGAAAAAAGCACAGAAAAATTCCCTTTTCGAGATATTCTGAGTACGGGGGATAAATTATAGAAAGGGAAGGTGTTAGCACCATTTCTATCCATGGTTTTCCATGGGCTCTTAGGTACTTGCTCATCTTTTAAAATTGCTTGTGTGTGTTTGTTTTGAAAAGTTTTGTTTTACTTTGTTTTAACCATTGTTTCTGTCCTCAAGAGTGTTACAAAGTTGTTTTCGAAAGCTTTGTTTGAAAAGTGTAAGTGTGAAAAGTTTGTTTGTTTTGAGAAAGTACCTATTAGCATCTACCTACTCGAAAAAGGATCGTTTCTATTCTCGTTTCCTTTAGACAATGCTATCCTACTATTGGGAAATAGGTAGCACCGTCGTTGGAGTTGTAAGGGTCAATTCGAAAGGGACGTACGATCACTAAAGCAATGTTAGGACGCCTTAGTAATAACCCTAATGTCTTAAGACCATATTCGAGGCAACATTTTCGAGGCAACCTTTCCGAGGCAACATTTCCGAATGGGACATTTGATCTTTGTTTAGACAAGAGGGCCACCACTAAGATACCATATACTTAATGACCGTTTATCGAAGGCAACCGAAGTGAGAGTATACCCTAGGAGTGCGCATGTGCGAGTGATTTGATTTCGAGTTATTATCTTTGCACATTAGGGTTTGCTAGCCGTTTTAAATTAACATGCAATCTTGTCATACAATCCTATTAACATACATCTAACAGTTAATATTTGCGGGAATTAAAATGCGAGAAATAAAAACTACGCTATTACAAGGCTTCGGGGGAGGGATTAATTTACATAGCAAAAAAAAACCGTAAAACGATAAATAAAAGAGAAATCCTAATTAAAACTATTACATACCGTGAGCAGTTACATCAATATTGCGAAAAAAATAAATGCGCGCGGTGAACCGAGAACGAGAGAAATTAGGGTTTTGACCCTGTCTAAACCTAATTGAAAGAAAAATCTTTTTTGTTGTTGTGGTTTTTGTGTTATTTTGAAAAAAATAGAGTTTAATTAAATAAATAAAGAAACCTAATTACTAATTAATTTAAATTAAGAAAATAATTAAGTTAAGTTATTTATGTATTTTTATTTTATTTGAGAAAAGAAATAGAAATTAAATCACATGTTAACCCTAATTTTTTCTAATTTATTTTAAATATATGAAAAAAGTTAGAATTAGTCCTAAATTAAATTTAACTAATATTAAATTAAATTTGATAAAATAAATAAAAACCCTAATTCTAAATTTATGGAAATTGATTTTTATGATTTTTTATGAAAAAGAAATTAATTTTGTGGCTAGAAAATAATTAAACAAAATAAATAAATTAAGAGAAAAATAGAAAAGAAATAGAATGGGCCTGGTGTTTGAATAGCAAAGGAGGGGTGCTGATTGCACTCTTGGGCCCAATAGTTTCTGGCCTTCATTGACTTTCTCAATCTTGTGTGCATGCTTGACTGGTGCCCATGGTGGACTCTCATGGATAAGGCATTGGATATGCCTTGTTGAAGATATGTTGGCTGAATATTGATGATGTACGGTGGATGCCTTGGATGCTAGCGCGCCTGATTATGCAAAGAAAAATAACATAAGGCAAATATGGGGACCTGGGGATCGAACCCAGGCCCTTAGACATCTTTCCACTGCGCGCTGGCCAGCTGAGCTGGCTTTGTTAATTGCACAAAGAACAACAAACAAGCATTATATGGAAAAAAACAAAATAATATTACAAAACACGCAAAATTTGAATGGGCAAGTCAGGGAGTGCCACATTACTCTTCTTCTTCCTCCCACCGTTGCTAAAAGTTTCTTGACTTTTACCTACAATCACCTGGGTGTAGGTATAACCCCGTGCCTTTCTAAAATCCTATACAGGCGTGATAAATGTAAAACAATGGTACCAATCAACTCGTTGCAACCTCACGAGCATCATGATACCATTATCCATGGCCAATTGTCCCTGTACATAAAAACCCCCAAAACGAATCAAGAACCCTAACTATGGCATCTTGATGTATAGTCAGCAAAAACGAAATTAAATGTAACCAGTAGTTTGCAAATGACTCAAGGATTAAGAATATGTCAATGAATCATGCTAAATATGCCAGAATTATTGAATTTGATTTCAAGAAAATGTGAAAACTGTGGGGTACTTACAATGCAATTCTGGATGTTAGGAAGCTTGCTGGTGATTGCAATATGATCCAGAGATATCCAGCAAGCGATTGAGATGGCTGGAAAGGCTTGAGATGGCCTGAAACCTGGAAATTGATTCACCACTTTTGTTGAATTTTTGCAAGTTTCTTTTATGTTTTGCACGCCCCTAATCCTCTTGTTTTTGATCTGAACATGTTCCTTATGTACCCTAGAATGAATTAGGGTTGCAAACTTGTATCAAATCTTTTCCAATTAAGATCATTGATTCAAGATTTGATCCTTTGTGCAAATCTTTCCAAATTGAGCAAATTCAATCTTTTTGTGTCCAAACGAACCTTTCACGGTTTGATTTTATCTCTAGCTATATAATAGACCTAAACATGCACAAAATCTCAAGCTTTGATTAGTTTTTGATATTTTCATGATTTTATTTTGATTTTATTTGATTTAATTGAAATAAAATCAAAATAAATGACAAAAATAAAATAATGACAAATGGGAAGGATCATGGGTCGTGGGTCATGTTACAAACTCAGTGCAAGCATAAAAAGTTGGGCCCATTTGACAAAAATTGCAATTTTGGGCACATTTGACTTTTGGCAATTTTGCAAAAAGGGTCAACTTTACCAATGCATAACTCCCGCAGTTTTGATCCTAGAGATGTGTTCTTGGACTTTTTAGAGAGCTTAATATGTCCTTTAATCAACCCTTTTGGTCTCATCTCAATTTAGTCTTCCATGTTCATGTATGCAGCTTTGACCCAAAAGGTGTTTTTGTTGACTTTCCAAAATGACCTATAATGTCCAAATTTATATCTTCTTGTGAGTGCATATTTTGAACTTGGGAGATGAAGATGAATTGTATGGAATTTCATGCTCTTCAAAATTAGATTTGGATGGGTCATTTTTGATAAAGTATGAGAAAGTTATGCTTAGTCAAAGTTGAGTTGACTTTTCATACAAAACCATAATTTAGCAACTTTTGGGTTTTGATGAATTGTGAGCAATCCTTGAGGAATCATGATCAAACCTTGATAAAATGATGAATAATACTTCAAAATGAGGATTTTGACCAAAAATCTTGAAGTTTGACTGTATGTGGGCCACAATTGACTTTTGCCCTAACATAGTCGATTTTTAGGCCTTTGAGCAATTGACTGAGCAAACTTCCTCTGCAAGGCTTGAAACTTGACATGGATGATCTTGAGAACATATTAGGACAATGGTGATCATTTGGGATCCTTTGGACTCAAACATCTTGATGCAAATTGAAACCCTAATTTGAGGTAGACTGCCTTAGGAGAGAATTTGTCTGGTCAACCCTTGGACTTCCTTGAGCAATTTGAGGACCTCACTTGAAATGTATTGCAAAATATGAGAGGGAAAATTTTGGGGTACAATAGCTTCCCCTGTTCAATCTTCTTAAACCTGAGGATGTAGATTGGCTGGTTTGCCTTTCGTAATCTGAAGGTGGAAGATGATTGAACACTAGAGTGCCCAAAAATTTGCACTCGCATGAAGTGGTATTTGTCTTGCGATGTCGGGAATGGGCTTATAGATGTCATTTGGAAGTTAATGTCGAAATATGGGGTTAAAGATGCCATCAGAAGAAGTGTCGATTGCATAAGAGATTCCTTTGCGAGAGCCCGTACAGCTGTTGTTGAGGAGGACTACGCTAGGGAATGTTAGTCTCTGTCTTGGGAGAAATAGAATTTTAGGAGCTTTAGTTGTCCGTTATTCTACTGGGGAATCATCTCTTAGTCTAGGAGGTGAAAATGAACTGCTATCTGGTCGTGCTCCAGGCTTCACAGTGATTTGCTGAGGATAATAAGACCGACTGCTATCTGGTCGTGCTCCAGGCTTCACAGCGAATTACTGGGGGGATGAGATTAAACTTGCTATCTGGTCGTTCTCCAGGCTTTGCAATTTCTCACTTCTTATGTGGTTGTGCTCCAGGCTTCAGAAGGAATCAAGTTGTTATCCGGTCGCATCCAGGCTTCAACTTGAATTTAAGGCATACTAATATCCAGTTGATTTCAGGGCTTCTTATTAATTGGCCAGGTAAACTGCTATTTGGTCTAATTCTAAGCTTCACAGTACCTTATACTGTTATCTGATCATGTCCCAGGCTTCAGTATCCTTTGCCGCTATCTGGTCATGATCCAGGCTTCACGGTGTCTTATACCATTATCTGGTCGAGTCTAGGCTTCATGGTATATTGTATTGTTATCTGGTCGATTTCCAGGCTTCACAATTACTTGCTGAGGGTTAAGCTATTTTCCGGTCGATTCCCGGGCTTCATAGCTTGTATTAAGATATACCACTATCTGGTCTATTCCAGGCTTTGTAGTATTTGGAGAAATCAAGATACTATCCGGTCAATTTCCGGGCCTCATAACTTGAATTTGGAATAGAAATCTTGGTAGCGATTTGACTGAACCAGAGAAAACTTGTGAGAATTTTATTGTATCTTTCCCTGAAAGGTAAAGAGTTAGTCGTATGTAATATCATGATGTATGAAGTGTGTTGATTAATGATGTTCTCAAAATAAATGAGATTATGTTGTATGATGCATATGCGCATGCCATGATGTATGTATATGCAATGTTCTTGTGGTATTCTCCGGCAAGGGGAGAATGAATCCTGGACTACTGTTGGAGAATATAAGGAGTTGAGTTATTCGCTCTCGCTGGGGATGACGACCGAAGATGATTAACTGGAGACTTGTGTCTCTTCTGCTTGAGAACATTTCGCCTAGAGAGACTCTGTGAGGAAGAGAGATACTTTGTTGGATGATCTGCTGACTTAGAGAAATAAGCTCAGCTGGGGATGAATTACCGTTGCCGGTGATAATGAACTTTGCCGGGGATTGAATTTTTGCCTGTGGAATAAATAAACTCTACTGATGGTGAACTTCTATTGTTGGTGATAGATAAACTCTGCTTGGGGAGAATCTTGTCGACTTATTCGCGATTATGAACCTCGACTAGGGAAGGCTGACACCACTGTCTTTGGATACTTCCTACTCTGTGGGGAGTGTATGTACCTTTAGTCATATTCTCAAGCTGGCTCTATCCCTGTACCTGGTGGGTAGAGCAACTGTAAGGTGCAGACATTTCTTATTTGGCCCTGTTCCTGGAATTACGAGTAATTGTCTTTTGTTTCTTATGTAAATATTTATGAGCAACAATTATTTTCAAATGCATATATAAAAAAAATGAATCATTGGACGTTCTTGCAAAACAAAACAGAAAAAGAAAAAACAAGTTGAAATTTGTGAAATTGAATTGTATTGATTTTGAAGTTGGCCTGTAATTAGGCATTTTTGTACAAGAGGTTGACGTCCTAGTAAGAGAACGCCGCCGAAAGAACAGAGTTTATACAATTTGTGTAAAAGAAATAAAAACAGCTATGTGAAACAATCCCATAGGGTTCCAACTCTGCTATTGCCTTTATATCTTCAAGCGTCTTATCACTTTGCTACTTGGTCGAAGGTAGATCAGATTGATTGGCGATGTCCGAGCTTGATAGTCAATACCGAAGTCTGGTTGCAAGATGATCCAATGAGACATAGTGTTACGCTTCAATCCCTAATTTTTGCCTGGACCTCCCTCTCGGGTTTTCAGTCCACCGGGATACCCTTTTTTGCCTAAGCCGCCTTTTCAGGTTTTCGACTTGCCGGGTGTACAGTTTTTATTTTCATCCCTTACTTTTGCCCGAACCCTTTTGGTTCGCCAGGAAGCCCTTATTTTTGCCTAGGCTAGTCGACCTAGCGGGTCTTTTATTATGCGTAGTATTTTTTCACTATATCTGCATTGACGGGGTGAGGAAGGTCGTCACCATCCATGGTGGTTAGAATCATAGCTCCTCCCGAGAAAATGTTCTTAACCATAAACGACCCTTCGTATGTGGGGGTCCATTTGCCCCTGGGATCACCTTACGGTAATATGATGCGTTTGATCACTAGATCCCCAACTTAATATTCTTGACGTCTGACTTTCTTGTTAAAAGCCTTGATCATTCGCTTTTGATACGTTTGACCATGACAAATAGCAGTAAGTCTCTTTTCATCGATTAAGTTCAGCTGATCAAGCCGGGTATGGATCCAATCATCTTCGCTCAAACCCGCATCCTTCATAATCCGGAGAGAGGGTATCTGGACCTCAATGGGTAAGACTGCTTCCATGCCATACACTAGAGAGTGGGGTGTTGCCCCTGTCGAAGTCCGTGCTGAGGTACGGTACCCATGAAGAGCGAATGGTAACATCTCATGCCAGTCTTTGTATGTTACCGTCATCTTCTGCACAATCTTCTTGATGTTCTTATTTGCTGCTTCAACAGCCCCATTCATCTTTGGCCGGTAGGGAGAAGAGTTATGATGCTAAATCTTGAACTGTTTGCAGAGCTCGGTGATCATCGTATTGTTGAGATTTATATCATTGTCCGTAATGATTCTCTCCGGTACACCATATCGACAGATCAAGTTGTGTCGGATAAACCGCGCCACGACGTTCTTGGTTACTGTAGCAAAGGAAGCTGCCTCAACCCACTTCGTGAAATAATCAATAACTACCAGAATGAAGCGATGCCCGTTGGATGCAATAGGTCTGATCTCGCCGATCATGTCGATGCCCCACATTGCAAAAGGCTAAGGAGCTGTTATAACATTCAGAGGAACCGGGGGTATATGCACCTTATCAGCATAGACTTGGCACTTATGACAAGTCCGAGAGTGTTGATAACAATTGGCTTCCATAGTGGACCAATAATATCCTACCCGTAGGATTTTCTTTGCCATGGTATGCCCACTGGAATGGGTTCCGAAGGTACCTTCATGTAATTCTGCCATGATCCTTTCTGCCTCGCTCTTGTCCACACATCGCAGTAAGGTTGAATCATGGTTACGCTTATAGAGAACCCCATTGTTGATGAAGAACTTCACAGCGAACCTCCTCAGAAACTTCCTATCATTAATAGATGCACCCTCGGGATACTCTTGAGCCTCAAGATACCTCTTTACCTCGTGGAACCAGGGTTTATCTGCTACCTCTTCAGTATCGATGTCACAGCATTGTGCGGGTTCGTCCAACCTCTCCATGGTAATCTGGGGAGCTTCATTGTCCCACCTGACCTTGAACATAGAAGACAAGGTAGCTAGCGCGTCCGCTAGCTGATTCTCCTCTCTTGGGAAGTGTTCAAAGGTTATCTCCTCAAAGTGAGGAAGCAATGTCAATACATACTCCTTGTAAGGAATAAGATTTGGGTGCTTCATATCCCACTCGCCTTTGATCTGACTGATCACTAGAGCGGAATCTCCGAATACACTCAAGAACTTAATCCTTAGGTCAATAGAAGCTCGAAGACCCAATATACATGCTTCATACTCCGCCATATTGTTGGTGAAGTTGAAACATAATCGGGCGGTGAACGGAGTACGATAGCCCTCAGGAGATATAATTACAGTGCCAATGCCATTACCCAACACGTTTGAGGCTCCATCAAAATACATAGACCATCGGGATCCTTCCTCAGGTCCTTCATCCGGTCTAGGTTCTTCACAGTCGGTCACCAACATGATGTTCTCATCCAGGAACTCGAAATTCATGGATTAGTAGTCATCCACGGCCTAATGCGCCAAATGATCCAC
Source organism: Vicia faba (assembly GCA_948472305.1). NCBI lineage: Eukaryota > Viridiplantae > Streptophyta > Magnoliopsida > Fabales > Fabaceae > Vicia > Vicia faba. Next base: position 106,956,803 of record OX451741.1, read on the forward strand.
CAATACACTCCCCTTGATTGCTTTTTGGGTTGTGTATTGGACTTCATACTCAGTTAAGATCATCTGCCATCTTGCTATCCTTCCAGAGAGAGCGGGCTTCTCAAAAATATACTTGATTGGGTCCATCTTTGATATCAATAGGGTAGTGTGAGTCAGCATATACTATCTCAGCTGGCGAGCAGCCCATGCCAAAGTGCAACAAGTTTTCTCGAGCAATGAGTATCGGGTCTCACAGTCGGTAAACTTTTTGTTAAGGTAGTAAATAGCGTGCTCTTTTCGGCCAGACTCGTCATGCTGCCCCATCACACACCCCATTGAATTATCCAGTACTGTCAAGTATAAGATCAAAGGTCTTCCTTCGACTGGAGGCATTAAAATAGGTGGCTCTTGAAGATATTCTTTGATCCTTTCGAAAGCGGCCTAACATTCATTGTTCCTGTGATACAGTGGCCAGAACCGGGACGTGTTTCCTTTTTTTAAGGAAATTCGTTGTTTTGCATTTTGTGTTTGTGTTTTCAAAATGTCACGGTAAGCAAGAGTCGCCATCGACTTTTATTTTATCCAACAAGGAAAGGAAAAAAGCACAGAAAAATTCCTTTTTCGAGATATTTATGAGTACGGGGGGGGGGTAGATTATAGAAAGGGAAGGTATTAACACCCTTTCTATCCGTAGTTATATACGGGCTCTTAGGTAGTTGCTCATCATTTTCAAAATTATTTTCTTTGTGTTTGTGTGATTTGAAAAGCTTTTGTTTTGACTTCAATTTAACTCTTGCTTCTGTCTTCAAGAGTGTAATGAAGTGTTTTTGAAAACTTTGTTTGTAAAGGAGTGTAAGTGTGAAAAAATTTGTTTTGATTGAGCAAGTACTTAAGAGCTAATCTACCTACTCGAAAAAAGAATCGTTATATGTTCGTTTCCTTTAGACAGTGCTATCCCACTATTAGTGAGTAGGTGGCACCATCGTTGGAGTTTTGAGGGTCAATTCTAAAAAGGGACGTACGGTCACCAAAGCAACGTTAGGACGTCTTAGTAATAACCCTAATGTCTTAGATCAATTATCCGAAGCAACAATATCCGAGGCAAACATTCTGAGGCAACTTTGATCTTTGGACAAAAGGACGACCACTAAAGCACCCTATACTCAATGACCGTTTACCGAAGGCAACCAAGTGGGAGTGTACCCTAGGAGTGCGCATGAGCGAGTGATTCAGTTTCAGATTATTATCTTTGCACATTTTAGAGTTATCTAACTGTTTTAAAGTTTACATGCATTCTTGTCATGCATTCCAATATCATACATCTAACAGTTTAACATTTTGTGGAATTAAAAGTGCAGAATTTAAATTATGCTATTACAAGGCTTCGGGTATTTACATAGCCAAAAACAAATCCTTTGAAAAATAAAGCAATAAAAGAAAAGTAAAAGTCCTAATTAAAACTATTACACCTTGTGAGCAGTTACAATAATAGGATAAAAATAATAAAAGTGCGCGCGAAGAAAATTAGATCGGGAAGAAATTAGGGTTTTGACCCTTCTATCCTAATTAAAAGAGAAAATGTTTTTGTTGTTTTTAATGTTTTTTAAAGAAAGAAATTAGGTTTTAAAATTAAATACACAGTTAATTAGTGATTAAATTAATTAATGAAAATAAATAAAATGACCTATTTTTTATGTTTTTGTTATTTTTAAGAAAAGAGAAAATATAATTAAATTAGAAATAAAACCTATTTGTTCTAATTAATTTTAATTATGTACAAAAAGAAATTAAAGTTATCTAAATTAACAAACCTAATTAAATTAATTAATTTTTAATAAAAATAAAATCTATACCTAATTTATGAAAAGTAATATTTTTGTGATTTTTTGATAAAAAGAAAATAATTATTTGGTTAGTAAATAAAATAAATAAATTAAATGAAATAAAATAAAATATTAAAAAAAAGATAAAGAAGAGATATTGGGCCTGCAATTAGGGGGGTGCAAGAAGCAGAATATGGGCCCAAGAAGAGAGAAGTCCACGTTAACTTCTGAGATCCAGCGCATTTGTGTTTGACTAGACTCATGATGCTCTCCCTTTGATGACCCTTGGATTTGGCCATCTGGCCACTTGGCAGACCAGATCTTGAGGGAGTATGATAGGCCTTGGATTTATGCACGCATGTGATTACCTGAAAGAAAAATACATGAAGAAAATGGGGGACCTGGGATTCGAACCCAGGTCCTGAAGCGTTTTGCACGTAACCCACTACCATCTGCGCCAGCTGCTTTTGTTGTATAAATAATAAACATCAATTATTATATATAAAACAAATGAAATAATAAATATTTGCGCGAAAATTCAAACGGACGAGTGAGGTGATGCCACGTCTTCGTCTCCCTCCTTGAACCGTTGGTAAAAGTGAAACACTTTTACCTACGGACGTTTGTCCGTCACTACAGGCTTGTGTATTCTCAAAATCAACTATGAGCAAAATAAATAAAAACTAGGGCCACCAATCGATTCGTCTGGACCTCCTGAGTATAGTGGTGGCCCTTTCATGGTCTAATTTAGCCTGTAAAAGAAAACCCCAAATCGAAGCAAGCAACCCTAGCAATGGTGAAATCCACTATAGGCCATATAAATGCAATTAAACAATATAGAAAGCTTGCAAATGTTCCATGGATCAAGAATGTATGGTTAATTCATGCTAACAATGTCTAAATCGTGTAAACTGAATTCAAGAAATAAGCAAGGTCGTGATGGACTTAGAACGCGATATAGGTCCTGGAAATGCTTGGTTTTGATTGCTTTCGCTTACTGGGAATCACAGGAAGTGATTGGAATGGGCAAAGAGTCTTGAATTGGTCTAGAACAATGAAATCGTGTTTGCACTTTCTTGGTATTTTTTTCAAGTTTTGCTCTGGTTCATACGCCTCTTCTTGACCTAGTTTTGAGTATGTACACCTTCTATATGTATCAATGAATGGATTAGGGTTGATAGACTGTACTCAATCTTCTTCCATTATAGAATTTGATTGTGATTTGATTCTCTTGAATATCATTCCAAAATTGGCCTAAAATCAATCTTTTTGTCCACCCTAATGCCTTGCACGAGTTTGATTTGATGCTAGCTGTAATTAAAACCTGAAACAAGCACAAAATCTTTTGTTTTTAATATTTTGGATTTTATATGATTTGTTTTGATTTAAATTGAATTAATTCAAATAAAAATCAAAATAAATAATAAAAATATGATAAGGACAAGTGGAAAGGGCTAGAGCTCATGGACTATGTTTCCAACTCAAAACAAGTGAACAAGATTGGGCCCATTTGGCAAAAATTGAAGTTTTAGGCATAGTTGACTTTTGGCAATTTTGCAAAAAAGGTCAACTTCACTAATGCATAGCTTCCTCAATTTTGACTCTTTGTAGGTGTTCTATGATTTTTTAGAAAGCTTGAGATGTCCTCTAATCAACCCTTTTGGTCTCATCTCAATTTTATATTCCATGCTCATGTATGAAGTTTTGAAAAAAAAGGTGTTTTTGTTGACTTTTCAAAATGACCTATAATGACCAAATTCATAACTTCTTGTAAGTGCATATTTTGAACTTGGGAGATGAAGATGGATTGTAGGGAATTACATAATCTTCAAAATGAGCTTTGGATGGGTCATTTCTCATAAAGTATGAGAACGTTATGCTTGGTCAAAGTTGAGTTGACTTTTCCTGCAAAACCCTAATTTAGCAACTTTTGAGTCTTGATGAATTATGAACAATCCTTGATGAATCATGATCAAACCTTGATTAAATGATGAAATGTACTTCAAAATGAGGATGTTGACCAAAAATCTTGAAGTTTGACTGTATGTGGGCCACAGTTGACTTTTGCCCTAACATAGTCGATTTTTGGGCCTTTGAGCAATTGACTGAGCAAACTTCCTCTGTAGGGCTTGAAACTTGACATGGATGATCTTGAGAACATATTATGACATTGGTGAGAATTTGGGATCACTTGGAATTAAGTATCTTGATGCAACATGAAACCCTAATTTGAGGTAGACTGCCTTAGGAGAGAGCTTGTCTGGCTAACCCTTGGACTATCTTGAGCAACTTGAGGATCTTTCTTGAAATGTTTTGAGAAATATGGGAGGGAAAATTTTGGGATACAACAGCTGCCCCTGTTCAATTTTCTTAAACCTGAGGATGTAGATTGGCTTTCGTGCCTTTCGTGGCCAGAAGGTGGAAGATGATTGAACACTAGAGTGCCCAGAAATTTGCACTCACATGGAGTGGTGTACGTCTTGCGATATCGGGAATGGGCTTACAGATACCATTTGGAAATTGTTGATGAGGGGATGAGCTTAAAGATGCCATCCGAAGGAGTGTCGATCGCATAAGAGATTCCTTAGCGAGAGCTGTATACCTATTGTTGAGGAAGATTCTGTTGGGGAAGGCTGGTCTTTGTTGAGAAAAGTTGAATTTTAGGAGCTTCGGTCGTCTGTATTCTATTGAGGAACCATCTCTGTTGAATTTTAGGAACTTCGGTCGTCTGTATTCTACTGAGGAACCATCTCTATTGAATTTTAGGAACTTCGGTCGTCCGTATTCGACTGAGGAATCATCTCTGTTGAATTTTAGGAACTTCGATCGTCCGTATTCTATTGAGGAAACATCTCTGTTGAATTTTAGGAACTTCGATCATCCGTATTCTACTGAGGAAACATCTATGTTTGAATTTTAGGAACTTCGGTCATTCGTATTCTATTGAGGAATCATCTCTGTCGAATTTTAGGAACTTCGGTCGTCCGTATTCTACCGAGGAATCATCTCTGTTGAATTTTAGGAACTTCATTCGTCCGTATTCTACCGAGGAATCATCTCTGTTGAATTTTAGGAACTTCGGTTGTCCGTATTCTACTGAGGAATCATCTCTGTTGAATTTTAGGAACTTCGGTCGTCCATATTCTACTGAGGAAACATCTCTGTCGAATTTTAAGAACTTCGGTCGTCCGTATTCTACTGAGGAAAAATCTCTATTGAATTTTAGGAACTTTGGTCGTCCGTATTCTACTGAGGAAACATCTCTGTCGAATTTTAGGAACTTTGGTCGTCCGTATTCTACTGAGGAATCATCTCTATTGAATTTTAGGAACTTCGGTCGTCCGTATTCTACTGAGGAAACATCTCTGTCGAATTTTAGGAACTTCGGTCGTCCGTATTCTACTGAGGAAACATCTCTGTCGAATTTTAGGAACTTCGGTCGTCTGTATTCTACTGAGGAATCATCTCTGTTGAATTTTAGGAACTTCGGTTGTCCGTATTCGACTGAGGAATCATCTCCATTAAAGAGGAAAGTTGTGAATGAACTACTATCTGGCCGTGGTCCAAGCTTTACAGCGACTTACTGGGGATTAAACTATTATCCAGTCGTACCCAGGGCTTCACAGCTTGAATTTTGATTGAATTTGATTGTATCCTTCCTGAAAGGTAAAGGTTAGCTGTATGTAATGCATGATATGTATCAAGCAATGATGTTCTCAAAATAAACGAGGTTGTGTTTGTATGATGTGTATATGCATGTGTCATGATGTATGGAAATGTGATGTTTTTAGCTGGGGAAAATAAATCCCGGATTGCTGCTGGAGAAAAGAGTTGAATTCTTCATTTCTACTAGGGATAATGAATGAAGATGATTGTGAGAATAAACCTGCAGGAGAGGATAACTCCGCTGGGGAATAAACTGACGAGGAAATGACTCTGTGGGGAGGTCATATTCTGCTAGAGGGCCTGTTGATTTAGAGAAATAAACTCGGCTGGGGATGAATTACCGCTGTTAGCGATAATGAACCCTGTTGGGGATTGAGTTTCTGTTTGTGAAAGGAATGAACTCCGCTGGGGATGATTTTCCAGTTGCGACTTTACTGAGGATAACCTTTTAGGCTCTACTAGGACAGTTTTCCAGACTCTACTGGGGATAATTCTCCAAGCTTCACTGGGGATAACCTTCCAGTGCTGGTGATAGATAAACTCTGCTTGGGGAGAATATTGTCGATTTATTTGCGGTTGCGAGTCTCAGCTGGGGAGAGTTAACACCATTGTCCTTCTCTCACTCTGTGGGGAGTGAATGTACCTTAGTCATATTCTTCAGCTAGATCTATCCTTGTACCTAGTGGACAGAGTAACTGTAAGGTCTGGACAATTCTTATTTGCCCCTGTTTCTGATATTACGAGTAATCGTCTTTTGTTTCGCATGTAAATATTTATGAGCAGCCATTAATGTCAAACGCATATATAAAAAATGAACATTAGACGTTCTTGCAAAACAAAACAGAAAAAGGAAAACAATTTGAAATTTCTTTGTGAAAATGACTTGTATTGATTTTTGAAGTTAGCTTGTAAAATAGGCGTTTTTGTACAAGAGGCCGACGTCCTAGTAAGAGAATGCCGCCGAGCAAATAGAATTTATACAATTTGTGAAAAACAAAGAAAACAGCTATGTGAATGATCCCACTGGATTCCAACTCTGCTATTGCCTTTATATCCTCGAGCATCTCATCACTTTGCTGCTTGGTTGAAGGTGGATCAGATTGCTTAGTGCCGTCCGAGCCTGATAGTCGATACCGAAGTCTGATCGCAAGGTGATCCAATGAGACATAGTGTTACGCTTTGATCCCTAATTTTGCCTAGACAGGTTTTCGAGTTACCAACATGATGTTCTCATCCGGGAATTCGAAGTTCATAGACTGGTAATCATCCACTGCCTGATGTGCCAAATGATCCGCCAACACACTTCCATTGATTGCCTTTTGGGTCGTGTATTAGATGTCATACTCAGTCAAGATCATCTGCCATCTTGCTATTCTTCCGGACAAGGCAAGCTTTTCGAAGATATACTTGATTGGATCCATCTTTGATATCAATAGAGTAGTGTGAGTCAGCATATACTGTCTCAGCTGGCGAGCAGCCCATGCCAAAGTGCAACAAGTTTTCTCAAGCAGTGAGTATCGGGTCTCACAGTCGGTAAACTTTTTGCTAAGGTAATAAATAGCATGCTCTTTTCGGCCAGACTCGTCATGCTGCCCCAACACACACCCCATTGAATTGTCGAGTTCTATCAAGTACAAGATCAAAGGTCTCCCTTCAACTGGAGGCATCAGAATATGAGGCTCTTGGAGGTATTCCTTGATCCTTTCGAAAGCGGCTTGACATTCATCATTCCATCTTACCACTTGATCTTTCTTCAACAGCTTGAAGATTGTCTCACAAGTAGCAGTCAGGTGTGAGATGAATCGGACAATATAGTTCAGTCGTCCCAAAAAGCCTCTGACTTCTTTTTCTGTTCGGGGAGTTGGCATCTCCTGTATACCCTTCACCTTTGCAGGATCCACCTGAATACCTTTATCACTAACGACGAAACCCAACAACTTACTAGACCTCACCCCGAAGGTGCACTTGTTCGGGTTTAACCTCAGCTTGTACAACTTCAACCTGTCAAATAACTTCTGGAGATGGTCAAGATGTCCCTCTTCAGTCTGGGACCTTGCAATCATGTCATCAACGTATACTTCAATCTCATGGTGAATCATGTCGTGGAACAAAGCGACCATGGCGCGCTGATACGTCGCCCCAACATTCTTCAATCCAAACGGCATGACCTTGTAGCAAAAGGTACCCCATTGCGTAACGAACGTTGTTTTTTCCATGTCTTCGGGAGCCATCTTAATTTGATTGTAACCGGAGAAACCATCCATAAAGGAGAAGATCTTATGTTGTGCATTGTTGTCAACCAGAATGTCGATATGAGGCAGAGGGAAATCATATTTGGGACTCGCCCTGTTCAGATCCCTATAGTCCACACATATACGAACCTTACCATCCTTCTTCAGCACCGGAACCACATTAGTGACCCACTGCGGGTAAGAAGTAACTGCTAGAAAGCCGACATCAAACTGTTTCATAACCTCAACCTTGATTTTCTCAGACATCTCTGGGCGCATTCGGTGAACTTTCTGTTTCAGTGGAGGACAATCTTCCTTAGTTGGCAAGCGGTGAACCACAATATCAGTATCCAACCCAGGCATATCTTCATAAGACCAAGCAAAGATCTCAACATAGTCATGCAACATCTGTATGAACCGTTGCTTAACACTAGACTCCAGATTTGCACCGATCTTGACCTCTTTCTTATCCTCCTCTGTACTCATATTTATTGATTCCACTGGCTCTTCATGCGGCTGTATGGCCCTCTCTTCCTGAAGTAACAGTCTAGCAAGTTCCCCAGGCACTTCACAATCATCCTCACCTTCGTCCTCGGCTTGGTTGATCGGACTTTCGAAGTCATAATTGGCAGTAGCAGAGTCGTTATCAGTGGGATCCAGAGTGGATGTAGAACTGTATATGTGAGTGTGTGTAAGACAAATAGCTATTTTGCAAGATAGAAAAGAAAAACAAGGAGCGCAAAATTCGTAATGCAAGAAAACGTCCAATGCTTTTATTGATGATATATGGAAATGACACATAATAATCCCTCAAACAAAGCCACGGTGTCTCGGGCAAGGCATTGGGCCATAAAGTTTTAAATTGTCTGTTACAAATCTCAAAACAAAAGTCTTATTACTGTGTAATAAAAGAAATGGGCATGAAGTCCTTTGCCGTCCAATTGCTTAATCTGCCGTCGGTAGTCGGGTAAATCCAGCTGTCAAACTCAGACTCTTCATCATCATCTTCAATCGCATTCACTCCCGGATTACTGATACGTAGGGGAGGTATTCCAATCCGCGCACGCCAAACAACCCTTTAAGCTTCTGCAGTAAAACCAAACCAAACTTGTCAGTCTTGTGTGCAAAGTCAGGGAGTTGGCCCCAATTCGCACACCCACCTTTTTTGATAACATCCCGGGCATCCTTGAGGGAAGCCATCTTCATTGGAGGATCTTCAGCAACAATTTCAGTCGATGCCAGAGTCTGGGGGACTTCTTCAAAGTTTTGACACGGGGTTTCATTGAACTCCCCATCCATCTCTACATACCGAAAAGAGTTAAGGTGGCTCACCATGTACTCCTCTTCTCCTCGTACTGTAACAATTTCCCCCTTTAATGGATATTTTAACATCTGATGGAGCGTGGAAGTCACTGCCCCAGCTTTATGGATCCACGGGCAACCCAATAAACAAGAATAAGATGGTCTAATTTCCATCACATAGAATGTAGACGCGAAAGTCTGAGAACCAACCTTAACTGGAACATCCACTTCTCCATGTACCATCCTTTTGGACCCGTCAAAGGCCCTAACCACAATATTACTCGGCTTCAGCACCAACCCTTCGCAGTCCAACCGGTCTAATGCTTTTTTGGGTAAAATATTCAACGAGGACCCAATATCCACCAGCACGTGGGCCAAAGTAGTGCCTCTGCACTCGATTGAAACATGCAAAGCGTCATTGTGATTCTTTCCTTTGGCAGTCAAATCTGCGTCAGAGAAACCCAACCCGTTGTCAGCGGTCAAACTAGCCACACAGTCTTTGAATTGATCAGCAGAGGTCTCCTGCGGCACATGCGCAGTTTTCAGGAAAGCGATTAGAGCCTTAGCATGGGCTTCTGAGCATAAAAACAAAGATAACATGGAGATCTTCGACGGGGTTTGCCCCCAGCTGTTCGACTATGTTGTAGTCGCTTTTCTTGACGATCTTCAAAATTTCCTCTATCTCCTGCCTAGAGGTTTCAACAATAATCTTCTTCGGTGCCTCCGCCCGGGCAGGCTCACCGGTGATCTCTTTGCCCCGAGCGTCAGATGACTCGGCGACAGAGGTAATGATTGGAACATGAACAGGGACAGTGGCAGATGTACTGGCGGACGAAATGACAACAGGCTTTTGAACAATTGGTGGGGAGATTTCAGGAGAGAAAAGTCTTCCGCTTCGGGTGACTTTGCTAGACCCAACAATATTGCTGACATCAGTATCAGCCTCTTCAACCTTCAAGTCTTGTTTAATCCCATGATAATACACATCGGCCCCATAGTGCCACAGGACAGCCTTATCCGACGTGTAAGGGATAGGTCCAGGAATAATAATGATCAATGGAGAACCTCTCGGAACAGATGTAATTCTAACAGGCTTTCTCGAGGAAGCCTTGGAAGAATTGGAGGAAATGGTGATTATGGAAACATCTTCAACAGGAATCAACGGAGTCAAAGTTTTCTCGAACAATATCTCTTTGTTATCCATCAGGCGTTAGACACCTGACTTCAATAGATGGCAACCAATAGGCACGATGGAACATAGGTGACAACCTTCGCCACAGCCCGGAAATAAACCGGCCAACAATAAGTTCTTCTTAACGGTCAACAACGGAGTAGAAATGTCTTCCACAGAAGTTACAAATGAATCATCGTCCACAACATTTACTCCATGCTTGGGCATAGGAGCAGTCATGACATTAGGCTTTTCCTGTGCTTCAAACTCAATCTCCTTAGCATCAAGCAGATCCTTCACTTTATTCTTCAAAGCCCAACAATTGTTCGTATCATGCCTCAGGCTATCGGAGTGATAAGCACAACAGGCGTTCGGATTATACAGCGGTGATGTAGTACTGGGATTCTTTGGAGCCTCCTTCAGAGTCACCAAGTTGGTTTTCAACAGTTGCGGCAGAATTTGAGATAAAGTCATACTTAGCCGAGTATACTGACGCTGCGGTCTCTCCACTCTTTGCTGATTGTTGCGTTGTGGGGAAACAGTAGGTCTTGATATTACCACCGCATTAACTGCTTGGCGGCGCTCAGGTCAGTTTTGGCTCCTCGAGCTGTAAACTGCACTAGATTCCTTCTTGAAAGGCTTCTTCTCTGTACTTGACGAAGCACCTTTTTGTATCTTGCCACTCTTAATACCAGCTTCAACTCTCTCCCCAGTCATAATCAATTCAGTGAACCCAGACGATGAACTTTCGATCAAATGATTGAAATAAGGACCAGACAAAGTCCCAAGAAACGTATCTACCAACTCCCTATCAGCCAGAGGGGGTTTCACTCTTCCAGAAAGATCTCTCCATTTTTTAGCGTAGTCCTTAAAACCTTCGCTCACACCCATAGACATACCCTGAAGTTGAGTACGCGTGTGAGCAAGGTCGGCATTATACTGGTATTGCTTATAAAAAGCAGTAGCAAGGTCCTCCCAGTTACGGACGTTAGCTCCTTCTAGTTGATAGAACCATTCAAGTTGAGTCCCTGACAGACTATCTTGAAAGAAATGAACCCACAGGTTCCTGTCAGCAGTATATGGTTAAATCTTTCTAACATACGAGCAGAGGTGTAACTTCGGACAAGATACCCCATCATACTTAGCAAAGACAAGCGCTTTAAACTTGTGGGGGATCACCACCCCAAATGCCAGCCCCAGATCTCCAAAGTCCAAACCATGAACCTTCTGAACCTCCATGGCACTCAGACGGTCTTCAAGTTATTTATACCTATTGTTGTACCCCAAAATTTGCCCTCCCATATCCATCAAGAAATTGCCAAATCAAGGTCACAAAATTCCCCAAGGGTTGTGCAGCTCAACTGTCTCCTATACAGTCAAAACTAGGGTTTGAGTTCTGGTCAAGCAAATGAACTTTTCAAAGGCCCAATCAAGTCTCATATGCTTACAAAGATGGTCAAGTATCCTCATGTCAAGTTTCAAGGCATTCAGCTCAAAATTGCACAGTCAAAACCCTAGATTGCACTACAGTCAACTGTAGGGGCAAAATGGTCATTTGACAGTCAAAAGTTCAAATTTTTGGTCAATATATCATTTTGAAGCCATAAACATCATTTGATCAATGCTTGATCATGATTCTCAAAATTTGGCTCAGAAATCATCAAAGATGCAAAAGTTGCTATATTTGGACAGCTGAAAAAGTCAACTGAAATTGACCAGGGCATAACTTTCACATGGATTATCAGAAAAATTCCATCCAAATCTCATGTTGAATAGAAAGACATTTCCTACAACTCATCTTCATATTCCAAGTCCAAGAAATGCTCTCACAAAAAGTTATCAATTTCAACATTATAGGTCATTTTTAAAAGTCAACAAAAAGTGACTTTAAGTCAAAGGCCATAACTTGAGATTGGTAAATCAAAATGACATGGGACAAAAGGCATTGGTTAAAGGACTCAAAGACCTTTCCAAAATGTCCAAGAACATGTGAAAAGCTTAAAAATTGACCAAGTTATGCCTTGTGGAAGTTGGGAAATTTTTGGAAATTTTTGAAAGTCAACATTGATGCAAAAGGCCTAAAAATGCAAATGGGCCCATTTTTCTTCCAAATTTCTTCATGCCAAGCCTATGCACGACCACTAGGCCCAAAGGGAAGTATTTTCATATTTTTTAATTATTTATTTGAATTAATATTAATTTATGTTCATTTAAATCATTTTAATACATGAAAAATATCAAACTTAACCTAAAAAAATCTTTTCATGCATGTTTATTCTTAATATTTCGTGCATATCCCAATTAGGCAAATTTGGATGAGATTGGATCATGATTGAACAAAAACAACATGAAAAAAGATATGAAAAAGATTTTCTAAAATCAAATATTGAAATCCATGAATACTTGAGATTTTGTGCAAAGTTTTTAACCTAAATCATTCCATACAAGTACTAGATGAGAACCCTAATGCTATGAGACTGAAGCTGCGCCCAAAACAAGCATTACAATATTGAAAATTCTCCTAAAAACTCAAACACTGAAATCTAGGTTTTAGGTCGATTCAAGCTTTGATTTTTGTTTCATTAGCATCCTGAGACATCCCTAAACGTTTCTCAATCAAAAACAACAAGCCAAACGCCTTGAAACGGTATCACAAACTCAAACTGTACCAAGAACATCTTGAAATCGCATAGCATGATTTAGACATCTTTTTGCATTTTTGTTTGTATATTCATGCTTCTTATGAAGTTTGTGAACTAACCATCATAATTAATTGGGTTTTTGTGGCATAAATATGAATCTACCATGAGCGTCCTCTAGGGTTTGCAGGTTTCAAATTTGGGGGTTTTTGCCCAAGGAAAAATTATGCTTCCAGACCAATTCCAATAGCTTAAGCAGGATGAGACGAAGAAGTTGGCACCCTCGCGCTCAATTTATGAGCGACGAGGGGCTAGTCGCTATTTTCTTCTAAGTCCCCTAAAGCCACGATCAAAAACCGTTGCCCATGTGTTCTTGTTTCAGGAAAACGAAGAAGATGACCCAGTGTCCATTGGTGATAAGTCCGTTTGAATTTCGCGCGAAATTCCAAAGCACTAACGCGTTATTATTATATTGTTTATTGTTTATTATTATTAACAAAACGCGCTTGGTTCAGCTGGTAACATGTGACATGAATAATCCTCAAGACCTGGGTTCAAGTCCCAGGTCTGGCAAAAATTCCCTGCTATTTTTCAATAGGAGATCCTATATTTCGCTAATGTCCAGGTACACTATGTTTCCTCACCATCAGGCAGCCCACGTGTCCAGGACCTCTCATCCAAGGCAGAAGATTGGGGGTACACCCTAGGCATGAGTCAAACGCATCATATGGAATCATGGAAAGTCAGCAAATTCAAATTCAATTGGGCCAGGCTTTCCAAATTTATACCTCCTAATCTGGGGCAACACCCCACCCTGGTTTGCATTTTATATTTTTTTCTTCTCACTTTTATTTTTGTTGTTTTATTTATTTTATTGTATTAATTCAAATAATTTATTTTTTCTATAAAATCTAAAAACATTATAAAAATCAGAAAATACAAAAAAAATATAATATTTATTTTATTATAGTTGTTTTCATAAATAAATAAAAATGTAGATTACTTAGTTTAATTAGGTTTTCAACTTTAAATCCTTTTTAATAAAAATCCAAAAAATGTAGAATTAGGTTAATTGACATTTTTTATTCCTTTTAATATTTTTTCCCTTTTTAGACTAATAATATTATTTAGTTATTTTTATAAATTAAAAATTGTGCATAAATAAAGTAGGGTTTAATTTAGATCATATTTTAATTCTTTCTTAATAACTTAAAAAATACTAGAATTAGGGTTTGTCTTTTAATTTAATTTCAATTAATTTCTTTTTTCATTAAATCTAAAAAACACAAAAATATCATTCTCATTTAATTTTAATTTTTAAGTCCTTATTAATTTTAATTATTTGCAAAAAGGGTCCAACGCCCTAGTTTCGTTTTAATTACTTAATTTGCGCATTTATCTTATGTCGTTTAATTATAATTATGTAATTGTCCCTAAGCCATGTAATTTACTTTTCGCACTTTATTTCTTCGCATTATTTATTTTCCGCTAAATCGGGTCCGGTTTAATTTTGGCGATGTGGACCCGCGCCTTTGTAATAGTCGTAGATTTATCTTTTCTGCAAACTTTATAACTGTTAAATATGCATGCAAGAATGAATGGCCAAATTAAAATCAAGCGTAGAACACGACAAACATGACAAGACAAATAACTGAAACCTGACAAGACAAATAACTGAAACATGACACACAAATCACACACCACCCCTAGGGTACGCCTCACTGTTGCCTTGCCTCGAAAGGTGATCGTCGAGTAGAGGATGTCTTAGTAAGTCCTCATGATCCGGGAACCTGGCATGAGGGTAGCTTCTAAGGTGTCTTCCCATTGCTCTGGTGATCATCACGTCCCTAAAAACGAATTGACCCGAACACCTCCAACGGTGGTGCTACCTACCTCTCAATGGTGGGATGGCACTACTTTTAAGGACATTTACACAGACGAATTCCTTAGGGTAGGTAGGTTCTCGTAGATACTTGCTCTCTTTAAAAAACAAAACAAATCAAAATCTTTTCACCAACACATTTTCAAAAGCTTTCAAAGCAAACTTTTCAAACACTCTGACGTATGAGTCGATCTGAAATTTTTCAAAGAAACTTTTAAACCCACATTGAAAAGCAAGCACACAATTTTGAAAACATATGAGCAAGTATCTAAGAGCCCATGGATAACCATGGATGGAAAGGGTGCTAACACCTTCCCTTTCTATAACCTACCTCCCGAACCGAGAGCAATCTCTTTAAAGGAATTTTTCTGTGCTTTTGTCCTTTCCTATTGGAGAAAATAAAAGACGGTGGCGACTCTTGCTTCCGCGACATTTCGCGAACCAGCGTTAAACAGTCAGTTCCAGATCCACCGATCACAGAACTGGCGACTCTGCTGGGGATCCTTTATAAAGTGAGGTGTACCTTAGGGCTAGGTCATAACTGTGTTTTCACTTGTATTGTTTTGCTTGCTTTATTCTTGTGGGTTGCATCGGAGATACATAGATCCTAACCCGGATCTGGGGAAACCCTGTTTAGGTAGCATAAGCTGTGAGGGACCTGTCCGGCGTATACCGATATGGGTGAAGCAGTGGCTACGTTGGTGTGGCGCCTTGGTCTGTACCGATATCCCTCGTGTCGAAACGGGGAGAATATGGGTCTTCCAAGGAGTCATTAAGCACCAACAGACCTTAGAACCTTAAATGACCCAACTTGGCCAATAGAAACAGTAGCAGTATGCTACGCCCATTGAGGCTAAACTCCCGTGATGGTTCTGGCCGCAAGAAAAGATTGCGATGCTGGAGTTATGACCGATTGAGGGTAGTCAGTGATATTGGGATCCTCTAGAACCCGGTTACTTCTGATAGGACAGGTCTTAACCAACAAACTGAAAGAGGGTACTACCCAGACCTCATGCTGGCCTAAACCTTAAGGGCTCTTTTGTGTGACTTGTGTGCCTTCGTACTTGACTATCTGCGTGCTTATTACCTAACACTTGTTTCTTGCAGGTCTTGTTTATAGTCCTTAATTGGGACTCATAACAGGGTACTAAGTTTCTTGCAGGTCTTGTTTATAGTCCTTAACTAGGACTCATGACAGGGTTTACCAAATTTCTTGCAGGTGTTGTTTATAGTCCTTAACTGGGACTCATAACAGGGTTTACTAGATCTCTTGCAGGTTTTGTTTATAGTCCTTAATTGGGACTCATAACAAAGTATACTGAATTTCTTGCAGGGTTTGTTTATAGTCCTTAATTGGGACTCATAACAGGGTTTACCTACTTCACCCCATGCATAGCATGACATCATACCATTGCATACTATTGCATACATCCTAACCCATTTCAAGGATCTCAAGGGCTTGTGATGCAGGTCATGATAAACCAATTACCCAGCAAGGGGCAAAGGGGATTTATTTTCCTCTAGCCAAGGGCGTCAGAGGCTATGACCCACTGGATATGGTGAGCCTTTGACCCTTGAAGAAGGAATCTCAGCAAGCATGAAGTTCCCTCAATCAAGCTACCTAGTTCTAACAATTTTTGTTTACCCCGCGAGATCCTTGAAATCACTACCTGCATGTCATACATCTCATTGCATTGCAGGTATCACTTTGACAGGTTGCTTACCCTTCCTCGCTGTTTATTTCAGCCGATCGCCATGAATCCTGAATCATCAGCCGAACAGACTATCAAGGACCTCCAGGCTCAGAACGCCCAGTTCCAAGAGCTGATTATGAATTTGACCCAGGGGCAACAAGACCTGAAGGCTCTCCTTTTGAAGAAGGACAAGAAAAAGAAGAGGACTGTTCTGTTCAGCCCTAGACGCAGATCTGGGAATACACCGCAAGTTGAAACTGAGAGGACAACCCCATCTGTGGGAAAAAGCAGTCATCATGAGAGAGAGGTTCCCAGTCCAGTGGTCTCCGACAACGAGACAGATTTTGATGAAGAGCAGTACCCTCCTGCTGATGACAGATACAAGCAACTGGAGGACAGAATGAAAGCTATGGAGGTTCAACAGGTACCTGGGCTGGATCTCGGAGATCTGGGTTTGTCAACTGGTGTGGTTATCCCCCATAAGTTCAAAGCACCATCCTTCTCTAAGTATGACGGGGCGTCTTGTCCCAAGCTGCATCTAAGGTCCTATGTTCGGAAGATCCAACCATATACGGTGGACAAAAACTTGTGGATCCACTTCTTCCAGGAAAGTCTTTCAGGGACTCACCTCGAATGGTTCTATCAGCTGGATGGGACCAAAGTTCGTAACTGGGAGGAGTTGGCAACTGCTTTCTATAAGCAGTACCAGTATAATGCCGACCTTGCCCCCACGCGTACTCAACTCCAGGGTATGTCGTTAGGTGCAAGCGAAGGTTTTAAGGAGTACGCTCAGAAGTGGAGGGATCTCGCTGGAAGGGTACAACCACCCCTGACTGATCGGGAACTTGTTGATATGTTCTTAGGGACCCTATCAGGGCCATTCTTCAACCACCTCATTGGTAACTCATCTGCTGGATTCACCGACCTCATCCTGACCGGCGAAAGAATTGAAACTGGTATCAAGAGTGGGAAAATCCAAGAGGCCACACCTTCTGACACTCACAAAAAGCCTTACACGGGAAAGAAGGAATCTAATGCTGCATACAGTCAAAAGGGTCGCCGTGATCAACATGCAGGGGCAGTCATGATCTCTGGTTCTGCACCACGCCGCCAACCACAGAGGGGAAACCAGCAAAGGCCGGACGGGCCTAAAAGGCAGTTCACCAACATTAATATGCCATGGTCGCAAGCACTGCAACATATGTTGAAGATGAACCTGATTGCAGTAATCAACCCTCCTGCCAATCCTAAGACCTCCTCTCCTAGCTACAATCCAGAAGCCAGATGCGCTTATCATTCCGATAGCCCGGGGCACGATACTGAAGACTGTTGGGCACTGAAATATAAAATTCAGAACATGATCGATGCCAAAGAGATCGAGTTCGAGCCTGCTGAGACTCCCAATGTGATCAATGCTCCATTGCCAAAACATGGCTAGGATTGAGAATTTTTTTGTTCATTTGAATTCAAGTGTATTTTTCCTTTCTTGTTCAGATAAACAATTATTATGTTAAACTCTTTTATTTCATGAATGCATTACACATGTCTGTCTTGATTTAATTATGTTTATTCTGCTTAAAGCTGTTTTCATATTTTTGCAATGGTCAACTCTTAATTGAAAATTCTAAACCTCTTGAGGGAGGATGACGAAAACGATACTACAATCTACAGTATGCTTTTGAACAGACCCCGCTGATGAGGTACAGGCATTGTTTCAACCCCTAAAACACTGGAGTTATAAGGATGATAATCCCTCGTCAACCCATCAGAGCCAAAGAAGTAGGAGTTTTTATTTTCGAAAATCAAAACCCTTAATCATAACCTGGGGCAGGATAGTCTCTCAGTTGATCCAAGTGCATGACGAATGGCACCGAAGAGATCTTTACAAAAAAAAACAGTGATGGTTCAGAACAATCATAAGGACAGGCAGTCATTATCAAAAAAAAAAATCATCAATGAATAGCCCAAGAAGTCAAAACCTGTAAAAGGGACTTATGAAACTGGGACATCCCGCTGACTGTAATTCCAAAAAGGAAACAGTTCAGGCAAAAAGAAAGGGATAACAAAAATCAAAAAGAAAGAGGACTGCTTAGTCAGAATAAATCATCAACATCTGAACCATCATTGGAACATCAGAACAAAGACTCAAACAAGGTCTAACGCACGATCAACTGAGTTTAGGTCTGGAGAACATCACGAAGAGCGGGTGGGTACAAATAATTCGAGCCTTTATCCTTTGTTTCTTAAACCGTGAACCCAACCACGATATAACCCTTAAAAGTCCTAGCTGAAGCATGGGTTAGTTCGAAAGCATACTGTTACGAAGGTATCCTGACTCCTGAAGGTTTGCTGTAAAATATTGAGTTGACATCGCACTGTATTACCAAAAAAATGCACTTTCAAAATTCAAGACAGACATAAACTTTTGCATTCTTAAAATAACTCTGTTTGCATATGACTATTTGTTTGAACAGCAGGGAAATTCGCACGATGAACACCTTGTGAACAGAAGTATCTCCAATCAAGGGGCACAGTAGGAGCATTGCCCATTACCTGGGGCATGGCGAAATACTTCCAACAGGGGCAACTCCCTACATTCTGAGAGCGTGGACATAGTCGAAAAAATACTGCGCATAATCAAAGACCCGCTAGGTTGACATACCTAGGCAAAAATAAGGGCTTCCCGGCGAACCAAAAGGGTTCGGGCAAAACGAAGGGATGAAATGAAAAAACATGTACACCCGGCAAGTCGAAAACCTGAAAAGGCGGCTTGGGCAAAAATGGGTATCCCGGTGGACTGAAAACCCGAAAGGGCGGTCCAGGCAAAAGTTAAGGATCGAAGCGTACGACTATGTTCCGGTATCTCGTCACTTGCCTACTCGAAGATTTGTCGATCACCCACACAGGTATCCTCTTCCCTCACCCCCGAAGCAGGGGCAATAATGAGTTACCCAGGCGATCCAATTGCTCTGTCAACCAAAGTACAAAGGACAGATCAGCATAAGAATGATTACCATCTACCTTTACGAATTCCAGATCATGGGCTAACGTCCGAAACCAAACAGGACGATCACCCACTTAATCAAAATCACGCAACCCAACACCGGTTTCTTCTCAACCTTCAGACAAAGTCATACACAGATTCCTCTATCTCAAGATGACCTAACCCCGGTTCATCAAAAAGTTTTTACACAAACTTATCCAAGTAACCTTACCCCGGTTCCTCCAGAAGTTTTTACACAAACTTATCCAAGTAACCTTACCCCGGTTCCTCCAGAAGTTTTTACACAAACTTATCCAAGTAACCTTACCCCGGTTCCTCCAGAAGTTTTTACACAAACTTATCTAAGCAACCTAACCCCGGTTCATCCAGAAGTTTTTACACAAACTTATCCAAGTAACCTTACCCCGGTTCCTCCAGAAGTTTTTACACAAACTTATCCAAGTAACCTTACCCCGGTTCCTCCAGAAGTTTTTACACAAACTTATCCAAGTAACCTTACCCCGGTTCCTCCAGAAGTTTTACCTAAACTTATCCATAACCTAACCCCGGTTCCTCCAGAAGTCTTACATGGATTTAGCTCAAGATAACCTCACCCCGGTTCATCAAGAAATTTTACATGAACTTACCTCACCAAGCAACCCTACACCGGTTCTCTCTCTTCAAGATGCAGTTTTACATGGACTCGTCACCCAGAAACCCTACACAGGTTCTCCCTTTCCAAAAACGAAGTTTTACACGAGCTCATCATCAAAATAACCCTACCCAGGTTCCTTCTCCATTTCAGATGCAATTTTACACGAGCTCATCAGCAGGCAACCCTACATAGGTTCCCTCCTTCAATTCATAACCAATACAGTTCAATACTTCCCCAGGAGAGTCCAATCCAGCTCCGCCAGCAAAATTGGAAGTCATATCCCTCAAGCAGCAAGCTTATCCCCAGTAGATTCTGGAAGCTTATCCCCTCGCAGAGCACGAACGCGTCGTCCCGGCTTGATTTAAAGAGTTATTTCCGTAACAGGATATAACTGGGTTATCCTCAGCCAAAAGCCACGGAAAGAGCGTCCTCGGCAAAGTATCTTCCTACCCCCAGCGAAGTCTACCAACACTTCCAGCATAACAAGGATATCCCCAGCATAACTCATCAACGGCATCCCCGGCGGAGTTATCTTCATCAACTCAGCAAAGCATCGCTATCCCCACAGAGTAGCACTCCCCCAGCATGATCGCTAGAGTATCTTTTCTCCCGCAGAATTATTTCATTTGCCAAGTTTATTCCTCAACGGAGTTATCTTCTCCTACCGGTATTCTTGCAACAATCATCCACAGCGGAAGCAAAATCTCTTCCTCAACATCAGCCCAGGATATGACTTCCCGGCACCCGTCAAGGATTTATTTTCCTAGACGAAAACATACATGAATCATCACATACATTATTATAGCATGCATGTACGCATCATATCATATAAATCGCATCCATATTGAGAACATCATTGCTGGATCCATATCATGCATTGCATATAACTGACCTTTACCTTTCAGGAAAGATGCAGTTGAAATTCTCAAACATATTTCAAGGACTTCCCCAGTCCAGTTAAATCGACTCCAAACAGATTTTTCTGATAAAGACTCAGTAGAAGTTCTCTTGGTCCCCTCTCCAACGGCGTGTGAGGTGGTAATTCCTTCTTCAGATGTTTCCCTCTCCGGCATGAGCGTGAGGTGATATTCTCTTATGGTCCCCTCTCCAACGGCGTGTGAGGTGGTAATTCCTTCTTCAGATGTTTCCCTCTCCGGCATGAGCGTGAGGTGATAGTCTCTTATGGTCCCCTCTCCAACGGCGTGTGAGGTGGTAATTCCTTCTTCAAGATATTCTCCTCTCCGGCATGAGCGTGAGGTGATAGTCTCTTATGGTCCCCTCTCCAACGGCGTGTGAGGTGGTAATTCCTTCTTCAAGATATTCTCCTCTCCGGCATGAGCGTGAGGTGATAGTCTCTTATGGTCCCCTCTCCAACGGCGTGTGAGGTGGTAATTCCTTCTTCAGATGTTTCCCTCTCCGGCATGAGCGTGAGGTGATATTCTCTTATGGTCCCCTCTCCAACGGCGTGTGAGGTGGTAACTCCTTCCAGATTATAATTTCCTATAGTTCCCTCTCCAACGGTGAGTAAGGTGACTCCCTTTGAGATTATAATGTCCTTTGGTTCTCTTCCTGACACTACGAAGATGGTAATTCTCACCAAGATTCTCTCGACGAGCGTTGTTGAGGTTGAAATCATTCAGGATTCTCTTACCATCCACGCTAAGGCAGTAACCATCCCTGGTTCATTCATCAACGTTTGAAGCTCTAGACCCGGCTCCTGTAACCAGTCAGGACATATCTATATCAAGCATCTAAAATCAGCTCCTGCAACGTGTCAGGTACTCATTTTTTCTGTTTTGCAGGTATGCAGTTTCTCGCTAAGGAATCTCCTACGCGATCAATGTCCAGATGGCATCTATAAGCCCATCATCCTATCCAAGCAACATCCAAATGGCATCTATAAGCCCATTCCCTCATCATCATTGCTACTATGTGAGCGCAAATTTCTGGGCACTCTAGTGTCCAATCATCTTCTACCCTCGGATTACGAAAGGCACGTCAGCCAATCTGCATCCTCAGGTCTAAGAAGATTGAACAGGGGCAACTGTTGTACCCCAAAATTTGCCCTCCCATATCCATCAAGAAATTGCCAAATCAAGGTCACAAAATTCCCCAAGGGTTGTGCAGCTCAACTGTCTCCTATACAGTCAAAACTAGGGTTTGAGTTCTGGTCAAGCAAATGAACTTTTCAAAGGCCCAATCAAGTCTCATATGCTTACAAAGATGGTCAAGTATCCTCATGTCAAGTTTCAAGGCATTCAGCTCAAAATTGCACAGTCAAAACCCTAGATTGCACTACAGTCAACTGTAGGGGCAAAATGGTCATTTGACAGTCAAAAGTTCAAATTTTTGGTCAATATATCATTTTGAAGCCATAAACATCATTTGATCAATGCTTGATCATGATTCTCAAAATTTGGCTCAGAAATCATCAAAGATGCAAAAGTTGCTATATTTGGACAGCTGAAAAAGTCAACTGAAATTGACCAGGGCATAACTTTCACATGGATTATCAGAAAAATTCCATCCAAAGCTCATGTTGAAGAGAAAGACATTTCCTACAACTCATCTTCATATTCCAAGTCCAAGAAATGCTCTCACAAAAAGTTATCAATTTCAACATTATAGGTCATTTTTAAAAGTCAACAAAAAGTGACTTTAAGTCAAAGGCCATAACTTGAGATTGGTAAATCAAAATGACATGGGACCAAAGGCATTGGTTAAAGGACTCAAAGACCTTTCCAAAATGTCCAAGAACATGTGAAAAGCTTAAAAATTGACCAAGTTATGCCTTGTGGAAGTTGGGAAATTTTTGGAAATTTTTGAAAGTCAACATTGATGCAAAAGGCCTAAAAATGCAAATGGGCCCATTTTTCTTCCAAATTTCTTCATGCCAAGCCTATGCACGACCACTAGGCCCAAAGGGAAGTATTTTCATATTTTTTAATTATTTATTTGAATTAATATTAATTTATGTTCATTTAAATCATTTTAATACATGAAAAATATCAAACTTAACCTAAAAAAATCTTTTCATGCATGTTTATTCTTAATATTTCGTGCATATCCCAATTAGGCAAATTTGGATGAGATTGGATCATGATTGAACAAAAACAACATGAAAAAAGATATGAAAAAGATTTTCTAAAATCAAATATTGAAATCCATGAATACTTGAGATTTTGTGCAAAGTTTTTAACCTAAATCATTCCATACAAGTACTAGATGAGAACCCTAATGCTATGAGACTGAAGCTGCGCCCAAAACAAGCATTACAATATTGAAAATTCTCCTAAAAACTCAAACACTGAAATCTAGGTTTTAGGTCGATTCAAGCTTTGATTTTTGTTTCATTAGCATCCTGAGACATCCCTAAACGTTTCTCAATCAAAAACAACAAGCCAAACGCCTTGAAACGGTATCACAAACTCAAACTGTACCAAGAACATCTTGAAATCGCATAGCATGATTTAGACATCTTTTTGCATTTTTGTTTGTATATTCATGCTTCTTATGAAGTTTGTGAACTAACCATCATAATTAATTGGGTTTTTGTGGCATAAATATGAATCTACCATGAGCGTCCTCTAGGGTTTGCAGGTTTCAAATTTGGGGGTTTTTGCCCAAGGAAAAATTATGCTTCCAGACCAATTCCAATAGCTTAAGCAGGATGAGACGAAGAAGTTGGCACCCTCGCGCTCAATTTATGAGCGACGAGGGGCTAGTCGCTATTTTCTTCTAAGTCCCCTAAAGCCACGATCAAAAACCGTTGCCCATGTGTTCTTGTTTCAGGAAAACGAAGAAGATGACCCCGTGTCCATTGGTGATAAGTCCGTTTGAATTTCGCGCGAAATTCCAAAGCACTAACGCGTTATTATTATATTGTTTATTGTTTATTATTATTAACAAAACGCGCTTGGTTCAGCTGGTAACATGTGACATGAATAATCCTCAAGACCTGGGTTCAAGTCCCAGGTCTGGCAAAAATTCCCTGCTATTTTTCAATAGGAGATCCTATATTTCGCTAATGTCCAGGTACACTATGTTTCCTCACCATCAGGCAGCCCACGTGTCCAGGACCTCTCATCCAAGGCAGAAGATTGGGGGTACACCCTAGGCATGAGTCAAACGCATCATATGGAATCATGGAAAGTCAGCAAATTCAAATTCAATTGGGCCAGGCTTTCCAAATTTATACCTCCTAATCTGGGGCAACACCCCACCCTGGTTTGCATTTTATATTTTTTTCTTCTCACTTTTATTTTTGTTGTTTTATTTATTTTATTGTATTAATTCAAATAATTTATTTTTTCTATAAAATCTAAAAACATTATAAAAATCAGAAAATACAAAAAAAATATAATATTTATTTTATTATAGTTGTTTTCATAAATAAATAAAAATGTAGATTACTTAGTTTAATTAGGTTTTCAACTTTAAATCCTTTTTAATAAAAATCCAAAAAATGTAGAATTAGGTTAATTGACATTTTTTATTCCTTTTAATATTTTTTCCCTTTTTAGACTAATAATATTATTTAGTTATTTTTATAAATTAAAAATTGTGCATAAATAAAGTAGGGTTTAATTTAGATCATATTTTAATTCTTTCTTAATAACTTAAAAAATACTAGAATTAGGGTTTGTCTTTTAATTTAATTTCAATTAATTTCTTTTTTCATTAAATCTAAAAAACACAAAAATATCATTCTCATTTAATTTTAATTTTTAAGTCCTTATTAATTTTAATTATTTGCAAAAAGGGTCCAACGCCCTAGTTTCGTTTTAATTACTTAATTTGCGCATTTATCTTATGTCGTTTAATTATAATTATGTAATTGTCCCTAAGCCATGTAATTTACTTTTCGCACTTTATTTCTTCGCATTATTTATTTTCCGCTAAATCGGGTCCGGTTTAATTTTGGCGATGTGGACCCGCGCCTTTGTAATAGTCGTAGATTTATCTTTTCTGCAAACTTTATAACTGTTAAATATGCATGCAAGAATGAATGGCCAAATTAAAATCAAGCGTAGAACACGACAAACATGACAAGACAAATAACTGAAACCTGACAAGACAAATAACTGAAACATGACACACAAATCACACACCACCCCTAGGGTACGCCTCACTGTTGCCTTGCCTCGAAAGGTGATCGTCGAGTAGAGGATGTCTTAGTAAGTCCTCATGATCCGGGAACCTGGCATGAGGGTAGATTCTAAGGTGTCTTCCCATTGCTCTGGTGATCATCACGTCCCTAAAAACGAATTGACCCGAACACCTCCAACGGTGGTGCTACCTACCTCTCAATGGTGGGATGGCACTACTTTTAAGGACATTTACACAGACGAATTCCTTAGGGTAGGTAGGTTCTCGTAGATACTTGCTCTCTTTAAAAAACAAAACAAATCAAAATCTTTTCACCAACACATTTTCAAAAGCTTTCAAAGCAAACTTTTCAAACACTCTGACGTATGAGTCGATCTGAAATTTTTCAAAGAAACTTTTAAACCCACATTGAAAAGCAAGCACACAATTTTGAAAACATATGAGCAAGTATCTAAGAGCCCATGGATAACCATGGATGGAAAGGGTGCTAACACCTTCCCTTTCTATAACCTACCTCCCGAACCGAGAGCAATCTCTTTAAAGGAATTTTTCTGTGCTTTTGTCCTTTCCTATTGGAGAAAATAAAAGACGGTGGCGACTCTTGCTTCCGCGACATTTCGCGAACCAGCGTTAAACAGTCAGTTCCAGATCCACCGATCACACCTATCCTTAACACGAGGATACTGGTCTTCATCAAAATCAGGGTCATTGTCAGAAACCACAGGGCTAGGACCCTTCCTTTCTTCTTGATTCTCTCCCCCTCCAGATGAATGAGACAAATCAACTTCTTCTCGCAACCTGTTCCCAAACCTGTGACCCATATTTAGGAGGACCACCTTCTTCTTCTTCTTCTTCTTCTTCTTCTTCTTCTTCTTCTTGTCCTTCAAGATAAGAGTCTTCAAATCTTGTTGACTCTTGGCCAAGTTCAAGAACATCTCCTGGAACTGAGCATTCTGAGCTTGAAGAGCCTTAATGTCTTGATCAGTAGATGTTTCAGAAGACATGTTGTGCTGAAATAAACAACGAAGAAGATAAGAAACCTGTAAGGGTACCTGTGATGAAGTGCATGGGAATGGAATGCGTATGATATGATTTCAAAGACTTAGGGAGATTCAAATTTGTAAACCAAAATAAAACACACTTTATTAGATTAAAACTTGAAACAATGTTTAACAAATGCCTTTAAGGTGTTACAAAAGAAATACTAAAAAGCAAATCTAAACTAGAAACAATAAAAGACATCAGAATTCCCATGGTCACTTTCCTTTTGCGCTGACATAATCGTTTATTGTCCTCTCAGTCTCTAGCTGCCTTGTAAGCTTCAGGATCTTCCGTTCCTACTCATGATACTTATCTCTGTAGGTATCCCGTTCTTCCCTTAACTGGATCCAAGACCTCTTCAATGCCCCCAGATCAGTAGGCATATGAGGATGGAGGATTGTATAAGGAACCCCTTCTTCACCAGTATGCTCCACAATCATTGGAAAAACTGCTTCATATGGCATTCCCAACTTTTGAGCACGGGCTCGAACCCACTGGAGATACGGTTGCATTGGGAGAGAAGTCTTCATTCCTAGCTCATGTGGTTCAGACCTATTTACTTTGTCCCAGGCTCGTATAAATCTGCGGCAATGTCCCTCAACATCCCCCTTGAAGTCAAAGACAATGTCTGGAAGCAGCAGCTCATGAGGACCGTCCCTTCGAGCTCGTCCAAACTGTCGTAAGGCCAAACAAGGATTATAGGTTATCCCTCCTCTAATTCCAAGCAATGGAACATTGGGGTACTCCCCACACCGATCAATGACAACTACCTTTTCCATATCCTTAGTACTCCAAAGGATGTCCATATGAGCAAGGGACATGATTCTGTAAGCCCAACCCATACCTTCCTCATTCTTCAATACAGATTTGGGGAGGTGAGAAATAAACCACCTCGCCATCAGCGGTGTACAGCACATGAGAGTTCCCCTTCTCTGAACAGTACGGGTATAAAGAGAATTCAAAATATCACCCAAGAGAGTAGGCACTGGGTTACGAGACATGAAAATCTTGACTGCGTTCACATCGACAAAAGAATATGAATTTGGGAACAGAACCAGGCCATAGATGAGGAGAGCCAGGATGTCTTCAAATGCTTGAAAGTCCAAACTATCCCAGAACTGTTGAGCTTGATCAATCAAGAATTTAGCCAAGAAACCTTTAACCCCACTCCGAATCTCCCAGTTAAATACTACATCAGCCATTGTTAGATGTAGGGCTGAAGCAATATCCTCTAGCCTAGGAGCTATCTTCAAACCTATAAAGCGTGTCTGCTCTAGAATAGATATGCCAAGTAAATCAGAAAACTCCTCCAAAGTAGGGACTAGCTGATAGTCCGAGAAGGTAAAACAGTGATGCAATGGGTCAAAGAACTGGAACAACACGCTTATCATTTGCTCATCCAGCTTTGAAGTGACCAAGCTAAGGAGGTGACCATGTCTTCTGACAAAGGAAGAAGTATCAGGAACCTTTGAAACCAACTCTCTAAGCTGAGCAGGTATCTGCACAAAGTTGACTCGAATGGTATTTCTGTGCATAGAAGCCATAATCTACAAAACAAACAAAGATGAATCCCCTCGGTCTTTGAAATAGTTAGTCTAATGAAATATGCATGCGATGTCATGATGCATGATGTCATGATAAAAACACACCACAGGTATCATAGATAGCAAACATGGTAAGGGCAAACAAGTCACACAATAGCCCTTAAATTTCAGGCTGGCATGGAGTTTAGGTACTACCCACTTGCAGTTCAGTTGGTTCAACCTGTCCTAGTAATAGTAACCGGGTTGTAGAGGTTCTCAATATCACTGACCATCCTCGATCGGTCATAGTTTCAGCTTAGAAATCTTTTCTTGCGGCCGAAACCATCGCGAGAGTATGGTCTCAATGAGTGTAGCATACTGCTACTTTCTATGGCCAAGTTGGTCAATTATAGGTTCTAAGGTCAGTCGATGCTTAATGACCCATTAGCAGCCCCATACTCTCCTTGTTCCTCCACAAGGGATATCGATACCAACTAATGTGTCACACCAACGTAGCTACTGCTTCAACCATATCGGTCTACGCCGTACAGTTCCCTCACAGTCTATTGGTACTTACCTAAAAGGTATCCCCAGATCCAGGTTAGGATCTATAGTAACTCCGATACAAAGCCCACAAAGATAGAGAAAACAGATCAAACAATTGAAAACAATATGATGAACTAATACTAAGGTACACCCCACTTATTAATTCCCCAGCAGAGTCGCCAGTTCTGTGATACGGTGGCCAGAACCGGGACGTGTTTCCTTTTTATAAGGAAATTTGCTGGTTTGCGTTTTGTGTTTGTGTTTGCAAAATGTCGCGGTAAGCAAGAGTCACCATCGACTTTTATTTTATCCAACAAGGAAAGGAAAAAAGCACAGAAAAATTCCTTTTTCGAGATATTTCTGAGTACGGGGGGTAGATTATAGAAAGGGAAGGTATTAGCACCCTTTATATCCGTAGTTATCTACGGGCTCTTAGATACTTGCTCATCATTTTCAAAATTGTTTTATTTGTGTTTGTGTGATTTGAAAAGCTTTTGTTTTGACTTCGATTTAACTCTTGCTTCTATCTTCAAGAGTGTAATGAAGTGTTTTTGAAAACTTTGTTTGTAAAGGAGTGTAAGTGTGGAAAAATTTGTTTTGATTGAGCAAGTACTTAAGAGCTAATCTACCTACTCGAAAAAAGAATCGTTCTATGTTCGTTTCCTTTAGACAGTGCTATCCCACTATTAGTGAGTAGGTGGCACCATCGTTGGAGTTTTGAGGGTCAATTCGAAAAAGGGACGTACGGTCACCAAAGCAACGTTAGGACGTCTTAGTAATAACCCTAATGTCTTAGATCAATTATCCGAAGCAACAATATCCGAGGCAAACATTCTGAGGCAACTTTGATCTTTGGACAAAAGGACGACCACTAAAGCACCCTATACTCAATGACCGTTTACCGAAGGCAACCAAGTGGGAGTGTACCCTAGGAGTGCGCATGTGCGAGTGATTCAGTTTCAGATTATTATCTTTGCACATTTTAGGGTTATCTAACTGTTTTAAAGTTTACATACATTCTTGTCATGCATTCTAATATCATACATCTAACAGTTTAATATTTTGGGGAATTAAAAGTGCGGAATTTAAACTATGCTATTACAAGGCTTCAGGTATTTACATAGCCAAAAACAAACCCTTTGAAAAATAAAGTGTGATCGGTGGAAATAGAACTGACTGTTTTTAGCTGGATCGCGTATGTCGCGGTAAGCAAGAGTCGCCACCGTCTTTTATGTTCTCCAACATGGAAAGGACAAAAGCACAACAAAATTCCTTATTGAGAATGTCTCTCGGTTCGGGAGGTAGATTTATAGAAAGGGAAGGTGTTAGCACCCTTTCTATCCGTGGTTATCCATGGACTCTTAGGTACTTGCTCTTATGTTTTCAAAATATGTTTGCTTTTCAAATGTGAGTGGGTTTGAAAAAAAGTTTCGTTTGAAAAATTTCTAAGTAACTCTTGTATCTGTCCTCAAGAGTGTATGAAAAATTTGTTTGAAAACTTTTGAAAGTGTCAGTGTGAAAAGATGTTTGGTTTGTTTTTGAAGAGAGCAAGTACCCATGAGTCATCCACCTACCCTAAGGAATTAGGCTGTGTAAGAGTCCTTAAGGTAGTGCCATCCCACTATTGAGAGGTAGGTAGCACCACCGTTGGAGGTGTTCGAGTCAATTCGATTGTGGGGACAGTGTGGTCACCGAAGCAATAGTAGGACACCTTAGAAGTAACCCTAATGTCCTAGATCCTTTTTAATCCGAGGCAACCGTTTCGAGGCAACTGGATCTTAGACATAAGGGCGACCGCTAAAACACCCTATACTTGACGACCACGTTCGAGGCAACGAGTGAGGCGTACCCTAGAAGTGGCGTATGCATTATGTGTTATTTTCATGTTAACATTTATCTTGGATCATGCAATTGTGAGCTATGAGTTGTTTTTAATTATCATACATTCTTTCATGCAATTTAGCAGTTAGGAGTGCGGAAAATAAAATACGAAAAGGTAAAAGCTACGCTATTACAAGGCGCGGGTCTATACATCGCCAAAAAACAAAGACCCGTTTTTGATAAAGATGCGGAAAGTAAAGAAAGCGGTAAACCTAATTACTATTACATCCTTGGAAGCAGTTACATAATAATCAAATATAAAATAATGCGCGAAAAGAATTAAACTGGAACGTCCTAGGGTTTTGGACCCTTTTGAGAAATTATGAGCTTTTTGTCCTTTTGTATTAAATTAAATTAAAATTAAACCTAATACTAATTTAATTAATTATTTACAAGAAATATGTTTTTTATGTTTTTTGTATTTAATGAAAATAAAGAAATTAAAATCAAAAGAAAACCCTAGTTCTAAGTTTATTTTAATTATTAATGAAAATATTAAAATTAACCCAATTTAAGCTAATTAATTAATTTACATTTATATGTACAAAAATAATAATAATTAATAATGATGATAATAAGAAAATGATTAAAAAAGGTCAAAACCCAATTCTATAGAATTTTTATTTATTAAGAAAAAAGATTAAAATTTAAACCTAAATTAAGCTAAGTTAGTTATTAGTATTTATTTTCAAAAAATAAGTTAATGGTGAAATTAATAAATAATTAAAACGTATTTACAATTTTGATTTTCTGATTTTTATTAGGAAAAATTAATTTATTATGAATTAATAATAATAATCAGAACAATTAAAAGAATTTAAAGAAAATAAAATAAAATTAAAAATGCAAACCAAAGGGGGTGTGATGGCCCAAAGTGGAGGTAAAATTGAGAAGTTCTGGCCCAAGAAGACCAAGCCACGTTTGACTTTCCTGATTGCCTGCATGTTGATTGACTGGGACACACCATGGTCTTCATCTCCTGGCCACTGGATGGAAGCTGAGAGGCACCTGGCTAGCTGATGCGTGAGGCTTATGGTGGAACATTTGAGAGGCGCTGCACCTGAAAGCTTTAAGCAAAATATTAACAATTATATGGGGGACCTGGGAATCGAACCCAGGTCCCAACGCTTGCAAGATACGTCCACAACCACTCAGCCAATGCATTGTATTTGTAACAATAATGGATAGTGAAAATAATATGCAAAAACAACAATTATGCTGGGAATTAAAAAAAGCGCGCATCATATTTGAATACGCCAGTCATGTCCATCCACGTATTGTCTTCTTCATCTGGCCTGAAACAAAAAGCAATCAAATAGCGGGGGTTTTAAACCCCCACAAACTCGAAATATCAAAAATAGCGATTAGGCATTCAAGCAATATAAAAAGGGCGCGATAGTGTCAATGATTTCGTCTTGTCCTGACGAACTTATCCATATAGGTCTTGAGGTCTAATTTTATAGTATGTGAAAAACCCCAATATGGAAACTCTGAAACCCTAACATTCGTCCATGGTAGATTTCGATTCAGGATGTTTCAACACAATTAATCCATACCAAAAGCTTCGGGAAGATGTCAGCAATACAAATTAATAATCAAAACATGTCAATGATGCATAAAAATTGGATTTCGATTATGGAAATGTTTGTTCAAACCGTGACTCTGTTTGGCCGTTTCCTTGTGTATTAGAGCTTGTTCTTGATGGCAATGGATTCCTGGCAATGTCAACAACACGTTGGAACCACTTTTAGGCTTTGAATTCACCTGCAATATTGATTTCAGTTTTCAAGTATTTCTTGAATTTTTGCAATTTGGTTATGGAGTTCTATGGCAGCTTTCACGTTTTTCATGCTAGGGTTGGCTTCAGCATATGTATTGGAATCAAAACTAGGGTAAATCTTGGCCCAAAAGTCCATGAAATTATGTTTTCAATCTTTGATTTTCAATCATATAATTTCCAATCTTTTTTGAATGAAAACCTTGCCAAATTGGGAGATCTTGTCCCCTTGAGTGATGCACGATATCTTCAGCATGTGTGGAGTGTATTTGCTTCATAAAAAGATTTGACAACCATGTTTTGATATTTTCCTATAATTAAATTAATTAAATAGATTAATAATCAATTAAAAATCCAAATAATTAATAAAAATAAGAAAATAATTCCAATTAATCTTAATGGGTCGTGCATAAGCCTTGGGTAAAGATTCAAGAAGGAATTTGAGGCCCATTAGCAAAAATGAAATGTTTTAGGCAAAGTTGACTTTTGAAAGTTCCCAAAAATTTCCCAACTTCTCCAATGCATATCTTGCTCAATTTTGAAGCTATGAACATGTTCTTGGACATTTTGGAAAGGTCTTGAAGTCCTCTAACCAATGCCTTTGGTCCCATGTCATTTTGATTTACCAATCTCAAGTTATGGTCTTTGACTTAAAGTGCCTTTTTGTTGACTTTTGAAAATGACCTATAATGTTGAAATTGATAACTTTTTGTGAGAGTATTTCTTGGACTTGGAATGTGAAGATGAGTTGTAGAGAATGTCATCCCCTTCAAAATGAGCATTGGATGGGATTTTTCTGATAAACCATGAAAAAGTTATGCCCTGGTCAAATTACAGTTGACTTTTCAACTGTCCAAAAATAGAAACTTTTGCATCTTGATGATTTTTGAGCCATGCTTGAGGAATCATGATAAAGAATTGATAAAATGATGATTGTGGCTTCAAAATAAGATGTTGACCAAAAATTTTGACTTTTGACTGTCAAATGACCATTTTACCCCTGTAGTTGACTGTGAAGCAATTAGGGCTTTTGACTGTGCAACTTGATGTTGTGAGTCTTGAAACTTGACATGTGGATGTTTGACAATGTATATAGGCATATGGGACTTGATTGGACCCTTGAAAACCTCAATTTCTTTGCAAGAACCAAAACCCTAATTTTGACTGTGTTCGGAGGCAATTGGACTGTGCAACCCTTGAGAGATTTTGAACCATTTGGAGATTGACCTTGACAAATCTTGAAGAATATGGGAGGGAAAATTTTGGGGTACAACAGTTGCCCCTGTTCAATCTTCTTAGACCTGAGGATGTAGATTGGCTGGCGTGCCTTTCGTAATCCGAAGGTGGAAGATAATTGAACACTAAAGTGCCCAGAAATTTGCACTCGCATAGTAGAGTGTCAGCAGCGTGATGGTGGGAATGGGCTTACAGATGCCATTTGGAGAGATGATGGATAGGAGGATGGGCTTATAGATGCCATCTGGAGGTGTGACGGAGCCTTGTCGAGAATGGGCTTATAGATGCCATTTGGAGACTGTTGGTATGTGGATGGGCTTATAGATGCCATCTAGGTGTCGATCGCGTAAGAGATTCCTTAGCGAGAACTTGCGTACCTGAGAAAGAAAGATAATTACCTGGCCTGTTACAGGGGTTGATCTTCAAACTCTTTATGCAGATATGCCCTGGCTGGATACAGGAATCGAATCTTCAAACTCTTCATGTAGATATGCCCTGG
This sequence comes from Vicia faba, assembly GCA_948472305.1. Taxonomy (NCBI): domain Eukaryota; kingdom Viridiplantae; phylum Streptophyta; class Magnoliopsida; order Fabales; family Fabaceae; genus Vicia; species Vicia faba. The sequence goes on from OX451741.1 coordinate 106,990,440, forward strand.
CTGGATACAGGTATCGAGTCTACAATCAGTTACTCACAGATGTGCCCTGGCTAGATACAAGAATCGAATATGGAATTAGTCGTCAACAGATATGCCATGGCTGGATACAGGAATCGAATCTTCAAACTCCTCAGACGTGCCCTGGCTGGATACAGGAATCGAATTTGGAATTCAGAAAGGTTGGTGAGTTGTCTCTACTGACAGGTTATCTCAGAAAACCTTTAGGGATTGATTTAACTGAACCAAGGGGTATTGTCTTCTCTGACGAGTTGTCTCTTCAAGGACGGGTTGTCTTCATGGACGGGTGGTCTTTAATGACAAGTGTCTATAACGACGAAGGTCTATGACGACGAGTGTCTATAACGACGAGTGTCTATAACGACGAGTGTCTATAACGACGAGTGTCTATAACGACGAGTGTTTATAACGACGAGTGTCTATAACGACGAGTGTCTATAACGACGAGTGTCTATAACGACGAGTGTCTATAACGACAAGTGTCTATAACGCCGAGTGTCTATAACGCCGAGTGTCTATAACGCTGAGTGTCTATAACGACGAGTGTCTATAACGCCGAGTGTCTATAACGACGAGTGTCTATAACGACGAGTGTCTATAACGACGAGTGTCTATAACGACGAGTGTCTATAACGATGAGTGTCTATAACGACGAGTGTCTATAACGACGAGTGTCTATAACGACGAGTGTCTATAACGACGAGTGTCTATAACGACGAGTGGAATTAATTTTGACTGGACTTGTCTTCTTTTGACTGAATTTGTCTACTTTGACTGGATTGGTTCCTTTTGACTGTATTTGTCTACTTTGACATAGCTGGTCATTTAACTGTATCCTTCCTGAAAGGTAAAGGTCAGTCATATGCAATGTATGATATGGATCAAGCAATGATGTTCTCGACATAGATGAGATTGTATGATATGATGCGTATATGCATGTATCATGATGTATGACAATGTGATGTTTATGAATGTATCTTCATCTAGGGAAATAAATCCTTGACGCATGCCGGGAAGTTGAATCCTGGGCTGATGCTGAAGAATAGAGTTCTTCGTTTCCGCTGGGGATGATGATTGTAAGAATAAACCGGTAGGAGAAGATGACTTCGTTGAGGGATAAACTTTGTTGAAGAGATTACTCTGCGGGGAATTACTCTGTGGGAAGAGATACTTTGCTGAGATTTTGATGATAACTCCGCTGGGGATTCCATTGATAAGCTATGTTGGAATTGATGAACTCCGCTGGGGAATAGGAAGAACTTCGCCGAGGACGATCTTTCCGTGGTAATTAGCTGAGTATAACCCAGTTATAAGCTCTGGCGGAGAATAGCTTTGAATAAAGTCGGGGAGATGCGTTCGTACTCTACAGGGAGTGAAGGTATCTTGGTCGTGTTCTTCAGCTGAACTTACCTTGGTACCTCGGTGGACAGAGCAACCAGATTTCTTAGAAAATTCTTATTGCCCCAGTTTCTGTGGGAGAAGGTACCTGCGGAGGTGCTTGATGACTGCCGATTGACAAATCTTCTTCTAGTAGGCAAGTGACGAGGTAACGGGACATAGTCGTACGCTTTGATCCCTAATTTTTGCTTGGACCGCCCTTGCGGGTTTTCAGTCCACCGGGATACCCATTTTTGCCCAAGCCGCCTTTTCAGGTTTTTGAGTTGCCGGGTATACAGATTTTTTTATTTCATCCCTTATTTTGCCCGAACCCTTTTGGTTCGCCGGGAAGCCCTTATTTTTGCCTAGGTGTGTCAACCTAGCGGGTCTTTGATTATGCGTAGTATTTTTTCGACTATGTCCGTGCTCTTAGGATACAGGAAGTTGTCACTGTTAGTAGTGCAGTGTTACCATACCACCAGAAGATCTTCGTTTGATCGTCCAATGTCCCAAATGATCCGGATGGAGATTTGCCCCAAGCTGGTTGGCCTTTTGAGAGATTCTCCGAATCTTGACTGGACTGCCCCAGATAATGATCATGCCATGCCCCTTGGTTGGAAGTGCTTTTGTTCATCAGATATTCTTCGTGCGAATTTCTCTGCTGTTCAAACAAATAGTCACATATGCAAGCAATGTTATTTCAAAAATGCAAAGCTTATGTCTGTCTTAAAGATTTTAAAGATGCATTTTTCAGTAAAAACAAGTGAATTTTGTAAACTGTGATGTCAACTCGTTATTTTACCGCAAACCTTAAGGAGTCAGGATACCTTTCGTATCAGTATGCTTTCGAACTGACCCATGCTTCAGCTAGGACTTTTAAGGGTTGTAACGTGGCTTGGTTCACGATTTAAGAAACAAAGGATAAAGGCTCAAATTATATTTGTACCCACCCACTCTTCGTGATGTTCTTCAAACCTAAACTCAGCTGATCGTGCGTTAGACTTTGTTTGAGTCTTTGCTCTGGTATTTCAGTGATGGTTCGGATATTGACAGTTTATTTTGAATAGGCAGTCATTTCTTTTTTTTTGTTGAGGGTTTGTAAGACCTCTTTCTTTTTTTTTTGATTTTGTTATCCCTGTTTTTTTCCTGAACTGTTTCTTTTGTGATTACAGTCAGTGGGATGCCCCAGTTTTTTGTAAGTCTCCTTCATAGGTTTTGACTTATTGGGCTTTTGTTATTGAAAGATGATGACTGCCTGTCTTTATGATTATTCGGAACCATCACTGTCTTTTGTTTTGGAAGGACTCCTTTGATGCCATTCATTGTGCACCTGGATCAACTAAGAGAACTACCCTGCCCCAGGTTATAATTAAGGGTTTTAATTTTTGTGAAAAAGAAAAACTCCTACTTCTTTGGCTCGAAGGGGTTGACGAGGGATTATCTTCCTTATAACTCCGGTGTTTTAGGAATTGAAACAATGCCTGTACCTCATCAGCGGGGTCTATTCAAAAGCATACTGTAGATTATGGTATCGTTTTCGTCATCCTCCCTCAAGAGGCTTAGAGTTATTAATCGAGAGTTTGAACATCACAAAAATGAAAGCAGTTTGAATATAGCGAATGCGAATATATTGATTCAAAACAGACATATGCGATGCATTGATAAAGTAATAAAGTTTGCTATGACAATAATTGTTTGTATAAGCAAAGAAAATACAACTTGAACATTCGAATGAACAAAAGTCTTCTAGTCTCAGGACTTGTCACTTCAAATGGTGAATCTCGCAGGGATAGTAGAAGAACTCGACCTGACCATCTTGGGTGAATTCCACTGCTCCTTCATCAATCAGGTTTTGGATTTTGTACCTCAACTTCCAACAGTTGTCAGTATCATGCCCCGGGCTGTTAGAATGGTATGCGCACTTGGCCCCAGGATTATAGTTGGGTGAAGAAGTCTTAGGATTAGGGTGAGGTCCTATCAACGTCACCAGATTCAATTTCAACAGGTGTTGTAAAGCTTGGGACAGCGGCATGTTGAGCTTGGTGAATGGCCTCAGAGGCTTGTTTGGCTCGCTCTGATCAACCCGTTGTTCTTGGCGAGGTCGTTGTTGGACCTGTGAAGTAGTAGCAGCTTGGAGAGGTCTATTCATTGAACCAAACCTTTGACTTCTTGGAGGCTGATTACCGGTTTGGTCTCCAACCCTGACTACTTGCTTCATACTATCTTGCTGAAGCTGGTGAGGTTGATGCTGAATTTGTGACCTTGAAGCAAGTTGAGGAGCTTTTCCCTTGTCTTCTTGTCTCAAAGGGAATTTAATGATGACTGGCTCTTCAACCTTAGATGTTTGCCCCAGTTGGTTATCCCGAAGCAGTTGGTTGACGAGAACCCTGAGCTCTTCTTGTCTTTGAGCTAAGTCTTGAATGAGAGTCATCTGCCCCAGCATCTGGGTTCTCATTGTGTCTACCTCAGCTTGCAGACGTTTCAACCGTTCGTCTTTATCGTCTTCTGTACTTTTCCTGACCAAAGTCCCCATGAGGAGTGTTCTCAGCTCTTCCTGCCCCTTGGATAGATTTAGGAGGATCTCCCCGAACTGAGTCTCTTGAGCATGAAGATCCTGGTTGTCTTGTTGGGAAGCCATTGCTGAAATAAACAGCGAAGAAGGTAAGAGACCTGTAACAAGGGTACCTGTTATGCAATGATGTGTATGTATGCATGCAATGTTTTCAAGGATCTCGCGGGGTAAACAAGAAAATTGTTAGAATTTGCATTTTGTAGCTTGATGGAAGGCACTGCATATTGTTGAGAGTCCTTCTTCAAGAGTCAAGGCTCACCATATCGAGTGGGTCATAGCCCCTGACTCAAGTCATCAACCTGGCTAGAGGAAAATAAATCCCCTTTGCCCCTTGCTAGACATTTTGATTCATCATGACCTGCATCACAGACCCTTGAGATCCTTGAAATGGATTAGTCCTTATGTAGGATGTATGCAATGGTATGATGGTATGATGTTATGCTATGCGTGGAGTGATGCAGGTAAACCCTGTTATGAGCCCAGATTAAGGACTGTAAACAAAACCTGCAAGAAACTCAAGTGTCAGATAACAAGCATGCAAGTAGTCAAGTTTTAAGGCACACAAGTTACACAAGACAACCCTTAGAGTTTAGGCCAGCATGAAGTTTAGGTACTACCCTCTTTCAGTTTCGTTGGTTAAGACCTGTCCTATCAAAAGTAACCGGGTTCTAGAGGATCCCAATATCACTGACTACCCTCAATCGGTCATAACTCCAGCGTCGCAATCTTTTCTTGCGGCCAGAACCATCGCGAGAGTTTAGCCTCAATGGGTGTAGCATACTGCTACTGCTCTATGGCCAAGTTGGGTCAACTTAGGGTTCTAAGGTCGGTTGGTGCTTAATGACTCCTCAGAAGACCCATATTCTCCTCGTTGCAACACAAGGGATATCGGTACAGACCAAGGTGTCACACCAATGTAGCTACTGCTTTACCCGGGTCGGTCTACGCCGGACAAGTCCCTCACAGCTTATGCTACCTAAAAGGGTATCCCCAGATCCAGGTTAGGATCTATGAAACTCCGATGCTATGCCCACAAATATAAAATCAATCAAGACATACAATTGAAAACATAAGAGTGGTATAATCCTAAGGTACACCTCACTTTTATTACAGTCCCCAGCAGAGTCGCCAGTTCTGTGATCGGTGGAAATATAACTGACTGTTTTTAGCTGGATCGCGTATGTCGCGGTAAGCAAGAGTTGCCACCGTCTTGTATGTTCTCCAACATGGAAAGGACAAAAGCACAACAAAATTCCTTATTGAGAATGTCTCTCGGTTCGGGAGGTAGATTTATAGAAAGGGAAGGTGTTAGCACCCTTTCTATCCGTGGTTATCCACGGGCTCTTAGGTACTCGCTCTTATGTTTTCAAAATATGTTTGCTTTTCAAATGTGAGTGGGTTTGGAAAAAAAATTCGTTTGAAAAATTTCTAAGTAACTCTTGTATCTGTCCTCAAGAGTGTATGAAAAATTTGTTTAAAAACTTTTGAAAGTATCAGTGTGAAAAGATGTTTGGTTTGTTTTTGAAGAGAGCAAGTACCCATGAGTCATCCACCTACCCTAAGGAATTAGGCTGTGTAAGAGTCCTTAAGGTAGTGCCATCCCACTATTGAGAGGTAGGTAGCACCAGCGTTGGAGGTGTTCGGGTCAATTCGATTGTGGGGACAGTGTGGTCACCGAAGCAATAGTAGGACACCTTAGAAGTAACCCTAATGCCCTAGATCCTTTTTAATCCGAGGCAACCGTTTCGAGGCAACTGGATCTTAGACATAAGGGCGACCGCTAAAACACCCTATACTTGACGACCACGTTCGAGGCAACGAGTGAGGCGTACCCTAGAAGTGGCATGTGCATTATGTGTTATTTTCATGTTAACATTTATCTTGGATCATGCAATTGTGAGCTATGAGTTGTTTTTAATTATCATACATTCTTTCATGCAATTTAGCAGTTAGGAGTGCGGAAAATAAAATACGAAAAGGTAAAAGCTACGCTATTACAAGGCGCGGGTCTATACATCGCCAAAAAACAAAGACCTGTTTTTGATAAAGATGCGGAAAGTAAAGAAAGCGGTAACCTAATTACTATTACATCCTTGGAAGCAGTTACATAATAATCAAATATAAAATAACGCGCGAAAAGAATTAAACTGGAACGTCCTAGGGTTTTGGACCCTTTTGAGAAATTATGAGCTTTTTGTCCTTTTGTATTAAATTAAATTAAAATTAAACCTAATACTAATTTAATTAATTATTTACAAGAAAGATGTTTTTTATGTTTTTTGTATTTAATGAAAATAAAGAAATTAAAATCAAAAGAAAACCCTAGTTCTAAGTTTATTTTAATTATTAATGAAAATATTAAAATTAACCCAATTTAAGCTAATTAATTAATTTACATTTATATGTACAAAAATAATAATAATTAATAATGATGATAATAAGAAAATGATTAAAAAAGGTCAAAACCCAATTCTATAGAATTTTTATTTATTAAGAAAAAGGATTAAAATTTAAACCTAAATTAAGCTAAGTTAGTTATTAGTATTTATTTTCAAAAAATAAGTTAATGGTGAAATTAATAAATAATTAAAACGTATTTACAATTTTGATTTTCTGATTTTTATTAGGAAAAATTAATTTATTGTGAATTAATAATAATAATTAGACCAATTAAAAGAATTTAAAGAAAAGAAAATAAAATTAAAAATGCAAACCAAAGGGGGTGTGATGGCCCAAAGTGGAGGTAAAATTGAGAAGTTCTGGCCCAAGAAGACCAAGCCACGTTTGACTTTCCTGATTGCCTGCAAGTTGATTGACTGGGACACACCATGGTCTTCATCTCCTGGCCACTGGATGGAAGCTGAGAGGCACCTGGCTAACTGATGCGTGAGGCTTATGGTGGAACATTTGAGAGGCGCTGCACCTGAAAGCTTTAAGCAAAATATTAACAATTATATGGGGGACCTGGGAATCGAACCCAGGTCGCAACGCTTGCAAGATACATCCACAACCACTCAGCCAATGCATTGTATTTGTAACAATAATGGATAGTGAAAATAATATGCAAAAACAACAATTATGCTGGGAATTAAAAAAAGCGCGCATCATATTTGAATACGCCAGTCATGTCCATCCACGTATTGTCTTCTTCATCTGGCCTGAAACAAAAAGCAATCAAATAGCGGGGGTTTTAAACCCCCACAAACTCGAAATATCAAAAATAGCGATTAGGCATTCAAGCAATATAAAAAGGGCGCGATAGTGTCAATGATTTCGTCTTGTCCTGACGAACTTATCCATATAGGTCTTGAGGTCTAATTTTATAGTATGTGAAAAACCCCAATATGGAAACTCTGAAACCCTAGCATTCGTCCATGGTAGATTTCGATTCAGGATGTTTCAACACAATTAATCCATACCAAAAGCTTCAGGAAGATGTCAGCAATACAAATCAATAATCAAAACATGTCAATGATGCATAAAAATTGGATTTCGATTATGGAAATGTTTGTTCAAACCGTGACTCTGTTTGGCCATTTCCTTGTGTATTAGAGCTTGTTCTTGATGGCAATGGATTCCTGGCAATGTCAGCAACACGTTGGAACCACTTTTAGGCTTTGAATTCACCTACAATATTGATTTCAGTTTTCAAGTATTTCTTGAATTTTTGCAATTTGGTTATGGAGTTCTATGGCAGCTTTCACGTTTTTCATGCTAGGGTTGGCTTCAGCATATGTATTGGAATCAAAACTAGGGTAAATCTTGGCCCAAAAGTCCATGAAATTATGTTTTCAATCTTTGATTTTCAATCATATAATTTCCAATCTTTTTTGAATGAAAACCTTGCCAAATTGGGAGATCTTGTCCCCTTGAGTGATGCACGAGATCTTCAGCATGTGTGGAGTGTATTTGCTTCATAAAAAGATTTGACAACCATGTTTTGATATTTTCCTATAATTAAATTAATTAAATAGATTAATAATTAATTAAAAATCCAAATAATTAATAAAAATAAGAAAATAATTCCAATTAATCTTAATGGGTCGTGCATAAGCCTTGGGTAAAGATTCAAGAAGGAATTTGAGGCCCATTAGCAAAAATGAAATGTTTTAGGCAAAGTGGACTTTTGAAAGTTCCCAAACATTTCCCAATTTCTCCAATGCATATCTTGCTCAATTTTGAAGCTATGAACATGTTCTTGGACATTTTGGAAAGGTCTTGAAGTCCTCTAACCAATGCCTTTGGTCCCATTTCATTTTGATTTACCAATCTCAAGTTATGGTCTTTGACTTAAAGTGCCTTTTTGTTGACTTTTGAAAATGACCTATAATGTTGAAATTGATAACTTTTTGTGAGAGTATTTCTTGGACTTGTAATTTGAAGACGAGTTGTAGGAAATGTCATTCCCTTCAAAATGAGCATTGGATGGGATTTTTCTGATAAACCATGAAAAAGTTATGCCCTGGTCAAATTACAGTTGACTTTTCAGCTGTCCAAAAATAGAAACTTTTGCATCTTGATGATTTTTGAGCCATGCTTGAGGAATCATGATCAAGAATTGATCAAATGATGATTGTGGCTTCAAAATAAGATGTTGACCAAAATTTTTGACTTTTGACTGTCAAATGACCATTTTACCCCTGCAGTTGACTGTGAAGTAATTAGGGCTTTTGACTGTGCAACTTGATGCTGTGAGTCTTGAAACTTGACATGTGGATGTTTGACAATGTATATAGGCATATGGGACTTGATTGGACCCTTGAAAACCTCAATTTCTTTGCAAGAACCAAAACCCTAATTTTGACTGTGTTAGGAGGCAGTTGGACTGTGCAACCCTTGAGAGATTTTGAACCATTTGGAGATTGACCTTGACAAATCTTGAAGAATATGGGAGGGCAAATTTTGGGGTACAACATAAAGCAATAAAAGAAAAGTAAAAATCCTAATTAAAACTATTACACCTTGTGAGCAGTTACAATAATAGGATAAAAATAATAAAAGCGCGCGCGAAGAAAATTAGATCGGGAAGAAATTAGGGTTTTGACCCTTCTATCCTAATTAAAAGAGAAAATGTTTTTGTTGTTTTTAATGTTTTTTAAAGAAAAGAAATTAGGTTTTAAAATTAAATACACAATTAATTAGTGATTAAATTAATTAATGAAAATAAATAAAATGACCTATTTTTTATGTTTTTGTTATTTTTAAGAAAAGAGAAAATATGATTAAATTAGAAATAAAACCTATTTATTCTAATTAATTTTAATTATGTACAAAAAGAAATTAAAGTTATCTAAATCAATAAACCTAATTAAATTAATTAATTTTTAATAAAAATAAAATCTAGACCTAATTTATGAAAAGTAATATTTTTGTGATTTTTTGATAAAAAGAAAATAATTATTTGGTTAGTAAATAAAATAAATAAATTAAATGAAAAAAAATAAAATATAAAAAAAAGATAAAGAAGAGATATTGGGCCTGCAATTAGGGGGTGCAAGAAGCAGAATCTGGGCCCAAGAAGAGAGAAGTCCACGTTGACTTCTGAGATCCAGCGCATTTGTGTTTGACTAGGCTCATGATGCTCTCCCTTTAATGACCCTTGGATTTGGCCATCTGGCCACTTGGAAGAGCAGATCTTGAGGGAGTATGATAGGCCTTGGATTTATGCACGCATGTGATTACCTGAAAGAAAAATACATGAAGAAAATGGGGGACCTGGGATTCTAACCCAGGTCCTGAAGCGTTTTTCACATAACCCACTACCATCTACGCCAACTGCTTTTGTTGTATATATAATAAACATCAATTATTATATATAAAACAAACGAAATAATAAATATTTGCGCGGAAATTCAAACAGACGAGTGAGGTGATGCCACGTCTTCGTCTCCCTCCTTTAACCGTTGGTAAAAGTGAAACACTTTTACCTACAGACGTTTGTCCGTCACTACAGGCCTGTGTATTCTCAAAATCAACTATGAGCAAAATAAATAAAAACTAGGGCCACCAATCGATTCGTCTGGACCTCCTGAGTACAGTGGTGGCCCTTTCATGGTCTAATTTAGCTTGTAAAAGAAAATCCCAAATCGAAGCAAGCAACCCTAGCAATGGTGAAATCCACTATATGCCATATAAATGCAATTAAATAATATAGAAAGCTTGCAAATGTTCCATGGATCAAGAATGTATGGTTAATTCATGCTAACAATGTCTAAATCATGTAAACTGAAATCAAGAAATAAGCAAGGTCGTGATGGACTTACAGCGCGATATAGGGCCTGGAAATGCTTGGGTTTGATTGCTTTCGCTTGCTGGGAATCACAAGAAGTGATTGGAATGGGAAAAGAGTCTTGAATTGGTCTGGAACAATGAAATCGTGTTTGCACTTTCTTGGTATTTTTCAAGTTTTGCTCTGGTTCATACGCCTCTTCTTGACCTAGTTTTGAGTCTGCACACCTTCTATATGTATCAAGGAATGGATTAGGGTTGATAGGCTGTACTCAATCTTCTTCCATTATTGAATTTGATTGTGATTTGATTCTCTTGAATATCATTCGAAAATTGGCCTAAAATCAATCTTTTTGTCCACCCTAATGCCTTGCACGAGTTTGATTTGATGCTAGCTGTAATTAAAACCTGAAACAAGCACAAAATCTTTTGTTTTCAATATTTTGGATTTTATATGATTTGTTTTGATTTAAATTGAATTAATTCAAATAAAAATCAAAATAAATAATAAAAATATGATAAGGATAAGTGGAAAGGGCTAGAGCTCGTGGACTATGTTGCCAACTCAAAACAAGTGAAAAAGATTGGGCCCATTTGGCAAAAATTGAAGTTTTAGGCATAGTTAACTTTTGGCAATTTTGCAAAAAAGGTCAACTTCACCAATGCATAACTTTCTCAATTTTGACTCTTTGGAGGTGTTCTTTGACTTTTTATAAATCTTGAGATGTCCTCTAATCAACCCTTTTGGTATCATCTCAATTTGATATTCCATGCTCATGTATGAAGTTTTGACAAAAAAGGTGTTTTTGTCCACTTTTCAAAATGACCTATAATGTCCAAATTCATAACTTCTTGTAAGTGCATATTTTGAACTTGGTAGATGAAGATGTATTATTAGGAATTACATCCTCTTCAAAATGAGCTTTGGATGGGTCATTTCTCATAAAGTATGAGAAAGTTATGCTTGGTCAAAGTTGAGTTGACTTTTCCTGCAAAATCCTAATTTTGCAACTTTTGAGTCTTGATGAATTATGAACAATCCTTGATGAATCATGATCAAACCTTTATCAAATGATGAAATATACTTCAAAATGAGGATGCTGACCCAAAATCTTGAAGTTTGACTGTATGTGGGCCACAGTTGACTTTTGCCCTAACATAGTCGATTTTTGGGCCTTTGAGCAATTGACTGAGCAAACTTCCTCTGTAGGGCTTGAAACTTGACATGGATGATCTTGAGAACATATTAGGACATTGGTGAGAATTTGGGATCACTTGGACTCAAGTATCTTGATGCAACTTGAAACCCTAATTTGAGGTAGACTGCCTTAGGAGAGAGCTTGTCTGGCTAACCCTTGGACTACCTTGAGCAACTTGAGGATCTTTCTTGAAATGTTTTGAGAAATATGGGAGGGAAAATTTTGGGGTACAACAGTTCCATTTTACCACTTGATCTTTCTTCAGTAGCTTGAAGATTGGCTCACAAGTAGCAGTCAGATGTGAAATGAATCAGGCAATGTAGTTCAGACGTCCCAAAAAGCCTCTAACTTCCTTTTCTGTGTGGGGAGCCGACATCTCCTATATAGCATTTACCTTGGAAGGGTCCACCTGAAAACCCTTATCACCGACGAAGAAACTTAGCAGCTTACCAGACCTTACCCCGAAGGTGCACTTGTTCGGGTTCAACCTCAGCTTGTACATCTTCAACCTGTCAAACAGTTTCTGGAGATGATCTAGGTGCTCTCCCTCAGTCTGGAACCTTGCGATCATGTCATCAACGTAAACCTCAATCTCATGGTAAATCATGTCGTGGAACAAAGCGACCATGGCGCGCTGATAAGTTTCCCCAACATTCTTCAACCCGAAAGGCATTACCTTGTAACAAAAGGTGCCCCAACTGTGTAAGGAAGGTTGTCTTCTCCATGTCCTTGGGAGCCATCTTGATCTGATTGTAACCAGAAAAACCATCCATAAAGGAGAAGATCTTATGCTGCACGGTGTTGTCGACCAGAACATCAATGTGAGGAAGTGGGAAATCATCCTTGGGGCTTTCCCTGTTTAGATCTCTATAGTCCATACACATCCGTACCTTACCATCCTTCTTAGGCATCAGGACAACGTTGGCAACCCACTGTGGATACGAAGTAACAGCTAAAAATCCTGCGTCAAACTATTTCATAACCTCAGCTTTGATTTTCTCAGACATCTCAGGGCGCAATAGGAGAACCTTCTGCTTTACCGGAGGACAGTCTTCTTTAGTTGGCAAGCGATGAACCACAATACCAGTGTCCAAACCAGGAATATCTTCGTAAGACCAAGCGAAGATCTCAACATAGTCGCATAACATCTGTATCAACCGTTGCTTGACACTAAGCTCCTGATTCGCACCTATCTTGATCTCTTTCCTGTCTTCCTCTGTACCCAAATTTACTGATTTAACTGGCTCCTCATGAGGCTGTATGGCCCTCTCTTCCAACAATAATAGCCTAGCAAGTTCCCCAGGCACCTCACAATCATCCTCACCTTCATCCTCGGCTTGGTTGATCAGATTTTCGAAGTCATAACTGGCAGTAGCAGAGTTGTTATCAATGGGATCCAGAGTGGATATGGATCTGCATTATGATACGTGAGTGTGTGTAAGACAATAGCTGTTTTGATAAAGTGAGAGACAAAAAAGAAAAACAAGGAGCTCAAAATTTGTAATGCAAGAAATGTCCAATGTTTTATTGATGATATATGAAATGACAGATAATAAGCCCTCACAAGCAAAGCCAAGGTGCCTCGGGCTGTAAAGTTTCAAACTGTTTATTACAAATCTCAAAAACAAAAGTCAATTACTGTGTAATAAAATAAAGATGTATGAAGTCTTTCTCCATCAAGTTGTTCAATCCACCATTGGTTTTAGGGTAGATCCAGCTGTCTATATCCGGGTTCTCATCATCAGCATCTTCTGTGGTGGAGACAACCTCAATAGCATTGATTTCTGAGCCGTGCTTGGGCATGGGTGCAGTTATGACGTCGGGCTTCTCCAGAGCGTCAAACTCAACCTCTTTGGCTTCGATCAAGTCTTGCACCTTATTCTTCAAGGCCCAACAGTTGTTTGTATCATGACCTGGACTTTCAGAGTGATAGGCGCAACAGGCATTCAGATTATATTGATGAGAAGTGGTGTTGGGGTTCTTCGAGGCTTCCCTCAGAGTTACCAAGTTGGTCTTCAATAATTGTGGTAGAATTTGAGACAAGGTCATATTGAGCCGAGTGTACTGCCTTTGTGGTATTTCCACCCTTTGTTGATTGTTGCATTATGGAGCAACTGTGGGTCTTGATATCACTACCGCATTTACTGCTTGACGGTGTTCAGGTCTGTTTTGGCCCCTCAGGCCGTAGACTGCACTAGCTTCTTTCTTACCGGTGAAAGGCTTCTTCACTGCACTTGATGAACTATCCTTATGTATCTCACCACTTAGGATACCAGCTTCTACTCTCTCTCCAGTCAAAATCAACTCAGTAAACCCAGATGACGAACTGCCGATCAGATGATTGAAAAATGGACCAGATAGCGTCCCTAGAAACATGTCGACCAACTCCCTGTCAGACAAAGGGGGTTGGACTCTTCCAGCTAAGTCTCTCCACTTTTGATCATAGTCCTTAAAACCTTCACTTGCACCCATAGACATACCCTGAAGCTGAGTACGAGTGGGAGCAAGGTCGGCGTTATACTAATACTGCTTGTAAAAAGCAGCAGCCAGGTCTTCCCAGTTTCGGACATTAGCTCCTTCCAACTGATAAAACCATTTAAGTTGAGTCCCTGACAGACTATCTTGAAAGAAGTGCACCCACAAATTTCTATCAGCAGTGTGGGGTTGGATTTTCCTGACATACGAGCGGAGATGGAGTTTTGGACAGGATACTCCATCGTACTTGGCAAAAACTGGAGCTTTGAACTTATGAGGGATCACCACTCCTGATACCAGTCTCAGTTCTCCGAAATCCAAAACAGGGATCTTCTGAATCTCCATAGCACTCAGACAGTCTTCTAAGTGCTTGTACTTATCCTAGGAAGGAGGATATTGCTCCTCATCATAATTTGTATCATCATCAGAGATGGTAGGACTGAGGCCCTTTTCTTCTTCTTGGTTCTCCCCTTCCTTGGATGAAAAGGACAAATCAGCTTGTTGTTTCAACCTATCCCCAAACCTTTTTCCCATACTCAGAAGAACGACCTTCTTCTTCTTCTTCTTCTTCTCTTTCTCTTTCAGAATGAGAGCTTTCAAATCCTCTTGCCCTTTATCCAAGCTCAAGAACATCTCTTGGAATTGGGCATTTTGTGCCTGAAGATCTTTGATAACTTGATCGGAAGACATTTCTGCTGAAATAAATAGTGAAGAAGATGAGAAACCTGTAATGGTACCTGTAATGGTGTGTGTTGTACCCCAAAATTTGCCCTCTCATATTTCTCAATACATTTCAAGTGAGGTCTTCAAATTGCTCAAGGAAGTCCAAGGGTTGACCATACAAGCTCTCTCCTAAGGCAGTCTACCTCAAATTAGGGTTTCATGTTGCATCAAGATATTTGAGTCCAAGGGATCCCAAATGCTAAATATTGTCCTAATATGTTCTCAAGATCATCCATGTCAAGTTTCAAGCCTTACAGAGAAAGTTTGCTCAGTCAATTGCTTAAAGGCCTGAAAATCGACCGTGCTAGGGCAAAAGTCAACTGTAGCCCACATATAGTAAAACTTCAAGAATTTTGGTGAATATTCTCACTTTGAAGTATTATTCATCATTTGATCAAGGATTGATCATGATTCATCAAGGATTGCTCACAATTCATCAAAACCCAAAAGTTGCTAAATTAGGGTTTTGTAGGAAAAGTCAACTCAACTTTGACCAAGCATAACTTTCTCATACTTTATGAGAAATGATCCATCCAAAGCTAATTTTGAAGAGGATGCGATTCTATACAATTCATCTTCATCTCCCAAGTTCAAAATATGCACTCACAAGAAGTTATGAATTTTGACATTATAGGTCATTTTGAAAAATCAACAAAAACACCTTTTTTGTCAAAGATTCATACATGAACATGGAAGAATCAATTGATATGAGACCAAAATGGTTGCTTAGAGGACATCTCAAGCTTTATAAAAAGTCCAAGAACACCTTCAAAGAGTCAAAATTGAGGAAGTTATGCATTGGTGAAGTTGACCTTTTTTGCAAAATTGCCAAAAGTAAAAAATGCCTCAAATTTCAATTTTTGCTAAACGGGCCTAACTTTTTGCACTTGTTTTAAGTTGGTAGCATGGTCCACGAGCCCTAGCTCTTCCCATTTGTCTTTATCTTATTTTTGCTATTTATTTTGATTTTTTTATTTCAGTTAAATCATTTAAATCAAAACAAATCATGAAAAAATCCAAATCATTGAAACCTCAAGATCTTGTGCACATTTCAGGTCCCATATCTATCTAGAAAGTGAATCAATTCGTGCAAGGCATAGGTGGGCATAAAAAGATTGATTTTGGCCTATTTTGGAAGGATTTTCAAGTGAATTAAATCAAGATCACAAATCATAATTGGCAAAGATTGAGATCATATTGGTAAACCTAATTCATCCCTTGGTGTTGTACCCAAAATTTTGCCCTCTCATTTATCAAGATTTTTCTCACAAGACTTCTTGGACTCAAGACAAGCTTAGGGTTTGGTCAGCTCAGGACACCTCATCTTGCACTGATACCCCAAAATTAGGGTTTGAATTTGCAAAAGGATTTTTGGACCATCATTGCTTCATGTGACTTTCATACACCATCTTGGACCCCTAAAATTGCTCATGTTAAGTTTCAAGCCTTGAATCACATTTTTGACCAGTCAATTGGACAGTTGACCTAAAAATCAACTGTATTGGAGAAAAAGTCAACCATGACCAATTTACAGTCAAACCTTATAATTTTTTATCCACAACCACATTTTAGACTCATATGTACCATTTGATCAAGTTTGGATCACAACTCCTCAAGAAATTTGATCAAATCATCAAAAGGGCAAAATGGTCAAAATTAGGGTTTTGATTGAGAAAGGGAAATTTCTGATTTTTAACTTAACCAATGGCCAATTTAGTTCAAGCATGGTTTCAAGGATTCAATGGCATCATCTTGACCTAATTACATGGTTCAAAAGATCTCAAGTTCATAGGATTGATCAAAAGTCAATTGTATACTGAAAGTCAAACTTTGACTTTTTGGTCAAAATCAAGTGGCAAGGGTCATAATTCATCAAGATATGTCAAAACATGAAACTTGTTCACCGAGAAAATCAATTTTTCAAATTAGGGTTTTAATTTGAAAATTTTCATAACTTAGAAATTTTCTAAGTATGGAAATTTTCTTATTTTTCTCCAACTTTTCACCATTTTTTCACCATGATGCAATTTGATTCAAAGAAAACTTCCAACATGAAAGTTTTAGTCCTCCATGAAATCTACAACTTTGATTCACAAAGTTTCCCAAAAGATGCTTGGATCTCAAGTTATGAGTTTGTGAATAGAGGTCCATGAACTAAATAACTTAGTGAAATTTTGTCCTAATTTAGGCAGGTTTTTGACCCAACTTCATGGACATTTTCACCTAGTTCCAAGAGGTATCTCAAAATGCATTTAAAATATGGGTTGTATAGCACATTGCAAGTTTTCCAAAATGTCAAAGAACTCTCCAAGATCATTTGTGGTTAGGGAGAATCGAAGAAGGAAAGTTGGCATTTTGTCACTTTTGTTCAAGCCATTTTTACATGAGATCAAGTTGCAAATCAGATCCTTGCATGCTTGTACCTTGCATTACAGGTCCTAAAATCCTTCTACACTCCATAATTAAATGCTAACTCAGTGGTTAAAGGCTTTATTTTAGCTTTTGGAGCATTGTACAAGAAATAATTCCATAAATGGCCAAAAGTTCACAATGCCATTTTCATAAAGCAAGCTTTTCCAACTTTATCAGCCTTGAGCCTTGACTTGTTTCTTTGGTACAAACAACTTCCACAGGAATTAAGAAAAGCATACCAACTCTCATTAGCTCAAGAGCTAGCCAGTACAGGCCTGTTTCACAAGCCACTTCAACTTTTCTTAAAATGCAACCCTACACTCATATGTCAAAAAAATTCAACCCTACACTGCTGATAGGAATCTGTGGGTTCATTTATTTCAAGATAGTCTGTCAGGGAATCAACTTGAATGGTTCTATCAATTGGAGGGAGAGAATGTCCACAACTGGGAGGACCTTGCTGCTGCTTTTTACAAGCAATACCAGTATAACACCGACCTTGCTCCCACGCGTACTCAGCTTTAGGGTATGTCTATGGGCGCAAGCGAAAGTTTTAAGGACTATGCTCAGAAATGGAGAGATCTGGCTGGAAGAGTACAACCCCCTCTGTCTGATTTTTAGTTGGTGGATATGTTTCTTGGGACTTTGTCTGGTCCATTTTTCAATCACTTGATCGGCAGTTCATCATCTGGGTTCACTGAATTTATTTTGACTGGGGAGAGAGTGGAAGCTGGTATCAGAAGTGGCAAGATACAGAAAGGTGTTTCATCAAGTACATAAAAGAAGCCTTTCAGGAAAGAAGCTAGTGCAGTTTACAGCTCGAGGAGCCAAAACCGACTTGAACGCCGCCAAGCAGTTAATGCGGTAGTAATATCAAGACCCACCATTGCCCCACAACGCAACAATATGCAAAGAGTAGAGAGACCACAAAGACAATACACTCGGCTCAATATGACTTTATCCCAAATTTTACCGCAGTTATTGAAGACCAACCTGGTAACTCTGAGGGAAGCCCCAAAGAATCCCAGCACCACATCTCCACTGTATAATCCGAATGCCCTCTGCGCCTATCACTGCAATAGCACGGGTCATGATACGAACAAATGCTGGGCCTTGAGGAATAAGGTGCAAGATTTGATTGAAGCTAAAGAAATTGAGTTTGACGCACTAGAAAAGCCTAACGTCATGACTGCTCCTATGCTTAAGCATGGAGTAAATGATGTGGACAATGACTCATTTGTGACCTCTATGGAAGACATTTCTACTCCGTTAATGACAGTTAAGAAGAACCTATTGTTGGCCGGTTTATTTTCGGGTTGTGGCGAAGGTTGCCACCTATGCTCCATCCTGCCTGCTGGTTGCTATTTACTGAAATCAAGTGTTCAGTGCCTGATGGATAACAAAGAGATCCTGTTTGAGAAAACTTTGATTCTGGTGATTCCTGTTGAAGATGTTTCCATCATAACCATTTCCACCAAGGCTTCCTCGAGAAAGCCTGTTAGGATTACATCCGTTCCGAAAGTATCTCCATTGATCATTACTATTCCTGGTCCGATCCCATACACTTCGGATAAAGCTGTTCCTTGGCATTATGGGGCCGATGTGTATTATCATGGGATCTGTTGTACCCCAAAATTTGCCCTCCCATATTCTTCAAGATTTGCCAAATCAAAGCTTCAAAATCTCCCCAAGGGTGGCACAGTTCAAGGGCCTCCTAACAGTCAAAATTAGGGTTTTGGTTCTGACAAAGAAATTGAAGTTTCCAAGGGTCCAATCAAGTCCCACATGCCTATAAACATGGTCAAGCATCCTCATACCAAGTTTCAAGACTTACAGCACAAGATTGCACAGTCAAAAACCCTAATTGCACTACAGTCAACTGCAGGGGCAAAATGGTCATTTGACAATCAAAAGTTCAAATTTTTGGTCAACATCTCATTTTGAAGCCACAAACATCATTTGATCAATGCTTGATCATGATTCTCAAAGCTTGGCTCAAAAAGTCTCAAGATGCAAAAGTTTCCATATTTGGACAGTTGAAAAAGTCAACTGTAACTTGACCAAGGCATAACTTTCACATGGATTATCAGAAAAATTCCATCCAAAGCTAATTTTGAAGATAAAGACATTTCCTACAACTCCTCTTCACACTTCAAGTCCAAGAAATGCTCTCACAAAAAGTTATCAATTTCAACATTATAGGTCATTTTCAAAAGTCAACAAAAAGGGACTTTAAGTCAAAGGCCATAACTTGAGATTGGTAAATCAAAATGACATGGGACAAAATACATTGGTTATAGGACTCAAAGACCTTTCCAAAATGTCCAAGAACATGATCAAAGCTTAAAAATTGAGCAAGATATGCCTTGTGGAAGTTGGGAAATATTTGGATATTTTGAAAAGTCAACATTGCTTCAAATGTCTTAAAAATGCTAATGGGCCTCTTTTTCTTCAAAGATTGATCATCCAAAGCATGTGCACGACCATTTGGCCCAAAGGAAAGTTTTTCATCATTTTTATTTTATTTATTTGAATTTTTAATTGCTAAATATTCATTTAATTAATTAAAATATATGAAAAATACTAAACCTAACTTTTTAAATCTTTTTGTGCATGGAATAGGCTTAAGATTTCGTGCATGATCAGATTTGGAAAGAATCCATGTGATTGAACATGATTTGGTAGCAAATATGCATGAAAAGATTGGAAAATTATGGCATGGAAAATCAAATATTTTCTCATCAATGCAAAGGTTCTTTGGATCAATTTTTCAACCCTAATCATTCCAGTACATATATACATGCCAACCCTAATGCTCATGACCACAAAGCTGCGCCAGAAATCCATAATCAAGTTTGAGTTTTTGACAAGAAATTCCAAAACTGAAAACTAGGTTCTAGTGCGATTCAAGCCAAAATAATTGTTCCATTGTCTTGCTGAGACATCAAGGAAGGTGCCTGAATCAATATCATAGCCTGAAACATCAAGAATTGGTATATCAGAGTCAAGCTTTTCACGAAAATTTCCATAATCGAATCATGAATTTCATGCATTTTTCGTGTGTTTTCTTTATTGATTTACATTGAGTGATTGATTCTAAAGCTAACTGCATATTTTAATTGAGTTTTTGTGCCAAATTAGAAGATTCACCATTGATACAGGCTAGGGTTCTTCAAGCTTCGAATTGGGTACTTTTGAACACTGTAAAATTGGGACTTCCCAATACCATGATCAAAACCAGGACACTTGGACGAATCGATTGCCACGGTCGCGCCTAATTTCTGATCCAAGATGGCCTGTTCGCTATTATTAGAAAACGCATATTTTGGGGGGGTTTAAAACCCCCGCTAACCTCTTTTATATTTCAGGGAAAAAAGCAAAACGGAGAAGACGATGAAGTGTCACCATCTGATTGAGTAGTTTGAATTTCGCGCGAAAAAAGAGCACTAACGCTTATTTTATGTTATATTATTTATTGGTTATATTATAAACAAAGAAACATAGCAGCGTGGTTCGCAAGCACATGCGTTGGTAATCTCTATGACCTGGGTTCGAATCCCAGGTCCCCCTCCCTTTCCTTAAAATTTTTTCTAACGTTATCCTGTGCAGCTGGCTCCCTGAAGGCCTATCATACGCCCTGATCCAACCATGCCACTTGGCCAATGGAGACAATCTGAAGGCCTAGATTTGGTGAATACCATGGGCATGAGTCAAAGAAGTGGCATGGTCCCATGAAAAGTCAGAAAGGGCCTTAATCCCTGGGCCTAATTACTACAATTACACCTCCAATTGGGGACATAACCCCCCAAGGTTTGCTATTTCTTTCATATTTTCCATTTTTTATTTGATTCAATTATTTCTTTTTTTTAATTAATTTCTTTAATTTAGTTTATTTTCATAAAAATATAAAAACAATAGAAAAATCAGAAAAGACAAAATATTAAATATATTTTATTTTAATATTTTTTAAGTAAATATCATTAATTAATTTAGCTTTGTAAAATTAGGTTTAATTCAAATATTTTTCTCAATAAACTTAAAAAACATGTAGAATTAGGTTTTAATTAATTTTAATTACTTTTTCTTTTATTTTATCATCTCTAATAATTAATTATTTACTATTATTTTTATAAATCAAATTGCTTTAATTAATTAGGTTAATTTAGGTTTAACTTTAATATTTTTTCTTAATAAATAAAAGTTATAGAATTAGGGTTAATTTAATTTTAATTTCAGTTAATCTTCTCATTAAAAATTCACAACTCCAAAAAACTCAAAAAAAATCTTTTCTCTTTTTATTTTAATTTTAATTTAATTAATTTAACAATTTAATTTAATTTCATTAAAAAGGGTCCAACGCCCTCGCTTCCAATCTTAATTCCAATTCGCGCATTTATTTTCTTTTCGTATAATTTTTATGTACTTCTCCCAAAGCCTTGTAAACTCGGACATTTTATTTCTCGCACTTTATTTATTTTATGTCAAATCGGGTCCTGGATTTTAATTTTGGCGATGTGGACCCGCGCCTTTGTAATAGTTCAGAACTTTATATTTCTCGCAATTTTTTAACTGTTAAATAATCGCATGCAAGAATGAATGATAAAATAAAAACAAACGCGTAGATCACTTTGACATGACAAGACAAAAATAAATGAACATGACACACAAATCACACACCACCCCTAGGGTACGCCTCACTGTTGCCTTGCCTCGAAAGGTGATCGTCGAGTAGAGGATGTCTTAGTAAGTCCTCATGATCCGGGAACCTGGCATGAGGGTAGCTTCTAAGGTGTCTTCCCATTGCTCTGGTGATCACCATGTCCCGAACCTCGAATTGACCCGAACAACTCCAATAGTGGTGCTACCTACCTCTCAATGGTGGGATGGCACTACTTTAAAGGACATCTACACAGACGAATTCCTTAGGGTAGGTAGACGACTCTAGATACTTGCTCTAATTTCAAAACAAAATTCAAAAATACTTTTCACACCGACACCTTTTCAAAAAGCTTTCGAAAGCAATTTTTCAAACACTCTTGAGGACCGATACAAGAGTCGAACTGGAATTTTCAAAGAAACTTTTTAAAACCCACATTGAAAAGCAAACAAACCATTTTTGAAAACACATTGAGCAAGTATCTAAGAGCCCATGGATAACCATGGATAGAAAGGGTGCTAACACCTTCCCTTTCTATAACCTACCTCCCGAACCGAGAGCAATCTCTATAAGGAATTTTTCTGTGCTTTTGTCCTTTCCATTTGGAGAAAATAAAAGACGGTGGCGACTCTTGCTTCCGCGATATTTTGCGAACCAGCGTTAAACAGTCAGTTCCAGATCCACCGATCACAGAACTGGCGACTCTGCTGGGGACTCTTATAAAGTGAGGTGTACCTTAGGGTTAGTTCATAACTGTGTTTTCAATTGTATTGCTTTGCTTGCTTTATTATTGTGGGTATTGTCTCGGGAGTTCTATAGATCCTAACCCGGATCTGGGGGATACCTTCTTAGAAAGTAGCAACAAGGCTGTGAGGGAACTGTGCGGGGTATACCGACATGGTTGAAACAGTCTGCTACGTTGATGTGGCACTTTGGTGTGTACCGGTAACCCTTGAGTTCAGTCAAGGAGAGTACGGGGCCTCCGCGTGGTGTCATGAAGCATCAACAGACCTTAGGAACCTTAATTGAACTATCTTGGCCTCTTTAGGGTAGTGAGATAACTGACTTTGGTGCAGTCCGAGGTTGGTTGATACTCGATACTACACTCAATTGAGGGTTGCTTTCCTGGAATATTTCTGTCTCCAGTTCAGTGGCTAAATCGAAACGATGAACAATGAAAGCAACCCCGTGATATTGGGACCCTTAGAACCCGGTTACTTCTAATAGGACAGGTTGAGCCCACCAACTTCAAGAGGGTAATACCCAGACCCCATGCTGGCCTTAAACCCTAAGGGCTTGTCTTGTGTGCCTTGTGTGCCTTACATGTTTGTCTTTGTAAATATTTGTGGTGTGTTTAATCATAGCATCATGACATCATCCAGCATCATATGCATTGACTAACCATTTCAGGGGTTCGAATCTTCATCTTTGTTCTTGTTTTGTAGGACATGGAAACTGTTCGCAGAAAGACAATTCAAATCAGTCTTGTAAGGATCCCTCCTCAGCTTAAGGAACTTATATCCAGGATTCCCGAGAACTCTTCATTCAGTGAAAGACATGGAAGTCTCATCAGCTTGGTCAATACCAACATTGAGGAAGACATGATAAAGGTCCTGTTCCAGTTCTTTGACCCTCTGCATCACTGTTTCACCTTCTTGGACTATCAGCTGGTACCTACATTGGAGGAGTTCTCCCGGCTCCTGAAGATCCCTATCCTTGATCAACTACCCTACAACGGTACGGAAAAGGAACCCAAGCTTGAAGAGATTGCTAAAGCCTTGCACCTACAAGCATCTGATCTCAAGGGACATTGGGAAGTTAGAAGTGGCATCAAAGGGTTCTTAGCCAGGTTTCTGTTTGAAAAGGCCCATGAATGTTGGAACTCCCTTGACTTACAAGCTTTTGAAGAAGTTGTAGCCCTCCTTGTCTATGGTTTGGTGTTGTTTCCTAACCCAGATCAGCTTATAGATATCAGTGCTGTCCAGATCTTCATGTCCAGGAATCCTATACCTACGTTGTTGGGGGACATCCTTCACTCATGTTACACTCGAACCATGAGAAAAAGAGGTGTCCTTATGTGTTGCACTCCTCTCCTGGGAAGGTGGTTTATTTCGCACCTTCCACAATCAGTTTTGAAGAACGAGCGGGGTTTGAGATGGTCACAACGGTTGATGACTCTTACACATGCAGATATACATTGGTGCCCTCGGTCCAGAGAGGATGTCACTATCATTGATCGTTGCGGGGAGTACCCTAATGTTCCTTTACTTGGAATCAGAGGAGGTATTACTTACAGCCCATGCCTGGCTTGGAGACAATTTGGTTATGCTCGGAGGGATGGTCCTCATGACATGTTAATTCCTGACATAGTTTTTGACTTCGGCAACGATGCACAAGGACTTCGCCAGAGATTTATCAGAGCTTGGAGGATGCCCAGTAGGATAGACAGCAAGACACTGGGGCACAGGAACTCCATCCCGTTGGAACCTTATCTCAAGTGGGTACGCGCCCGCTCCCAAAAGTTAGTAATGCCTTATCCTCATATGCTCCCAGTAATCAAAGAGCCAGTCTTGGAAGGGGAAGTGTCCTACACCATTCAGCATCCTGACATGCCCACATCCTGGGAAGAGATGCAGAAGAGCTGGATCCAGCTTAAGGAAGAACGAAATTCTCTTGAGACCAGTCTACATGCTAGTGAAAAGAAGGTCTTGGAGCTCACCCGCCTATTGCATGAGGAGAGGAATCTCAACACTTACATAGCTCCAAAGAGGATGCGTAGTGTCTTTTGGGATTGATTTGCTTTGTAATTTGTGCCCATGAGGCTTTGATGTACTGAACAATTATTTCCCTAATGATAACGTGTGTTCTTTTTTGTCTACAACAAATTTGAACTTTCGAACCCTTGAATGCATTGCATAAACACATATCATTCATCATGTGCATAGCAGGTTTTCTTCTTTTCAGGTTGCTTACCGTTCTTCGCTGTTTATTTCAGCATCATGAATCCTGACTCATCATCAACTGAGATGTCCATCAAGGCTCTTCAGGCGCAAAATGCGCAATTTCAAGAACTAATCATGGGTTTGGCTCAGGGCCAAGAGGAGCTGAAGGCTCTGCTCCTGAAGAAGGAAAAGAAGAAGAAGAGAAGAACTGTTCTGTTCAACTCGGGCCGAAGGTTTGGCAACACTCTGCAAAATGAAGAGGCTGGTTCTTCCATTGGCAAGGGTACTCCTCAAAGGGAAAAAGGTCCTAGTCCGGTAGTCTCCGACAACGAGACTGATTTTGATGAAGAGCAATATCCTCCTGCAGAAGACAGATATAAGCAGTTGGAAGACAAACTGAATGCTATGGAGATCCAGCAGGTGCCTGGGCTGGATTTCGGAGACTTGGGTTTGTCTACTGGTGTGATCATTCCTCATAAGTTCAAAGCACCATCTTTCACCAAATATGACGGGGCATCTTGTCCCAAGCTACACCTCAGGTCGTATGTGCGGAAGATTCAACCGTACTCGGTGGATAAGAATTTGTGGATCCACTTCTTCCAGGAGAGTCTTTCAGGGACTCATCTCGAATGGTTCTATCAACTGGATGGGACCAAGGTTCGTAACTGAGAGGAGTTGGCTACTGCTTTCTATAAGCAGTATCAATATAATGCCGACCTGGCCCCTACGCGTACCCAACTCCAGGGTATGTCGCTAGGTTCAAACGAAGGTTTTAAAGAATACGCTCAGAAGTGGAGGGATCTGGCTGGCAGGGTGCAGCCTCCGTTGACTGATCGGGAGTTGGTAGACATGTTCTTGGGGACCCTATCTGGGCCATTTTTCAACCATCTTATCGGTAACTCGTCTGCAGGGTTTACCGATCTTATTCTGACTGGAGAGAGAATTGAGGCTGGGTTGAAGTCTGGTAAGATTCCGAAGGGTGCATCTACAAGTTCAGAGAAGAAACCCTTCAAGAAGGAGGCTAGTGCTGTATATGGCTCCCAGAGACAAGAGAAATCTGAGCGCCGCCAATCTTCCAGTGCGGTAATGATTGCCAAGCCTGCTGCCGCTCCTCGGCAAACCAATCCTCAGAGGGCTGAAAGACCTAGAAGAGAATTCACCCGCTTGAGTATGACTTTGTCGCAGATCTTGCCACAGTTGCTATCCACCAACCTAGTGACTGTCAGGGAGGCCCCTAAAGTTGTGAACACTGCCTCCCCCAAATATAATCCAAATGCTCGCTGTGCCTATCACTCCGATAGCCCGGGGCATTCCACTGATGACTGTTGGGCATTAAGGAATAAGGTGCAAGACCTTATTGACACAAAGGAGATAAAGTTTGAAGCGCCTGAGAGGCCGAATGTGGTGACTGCTCCTATGCCCCAACATGGAGTAAATGCTGTTGATGAAGATGTTTACGCTGTTTCTGTGAATGATGTGGTTACTCCCTTAATGACCGTCAAGAGGAACCTACTGTTGACCGGTTTATTTCCGGGTTGCAGTGAGGGTTGCCTGTTCTGTGCTGTTTCCCTATCTGGTTGTCCTTTGCTGAAGTTAGGCATCCAAAGCCTAATGGATAGCAAGGAGATTCTGTTTAAGAAGTCTGCTGTTCAGTTGGTTCCGGTAGAAGAAGTTTCTGTGGTCACTATCTTCAATAATCCAATCAAGGCTCTCCCGAAGAAGCCCGTCCAAATCATGACTGTCGCACCTGTTGTTATTACTGTTCTGGGGCCTCTCCCCTACGTATCTGATAAAGCTGTCCCCTGGCATTATGGGGCAGATGTGTATGTGAATGGGATCAAACAAGAGTTCAACACTGGCGCCAGTATCTGCGATATCACTGGTCCAGCCAAGGTTACCCGCAGTGGCAGGCTCTTCTCGCCTGACATTGCACCACCAGCTGTTCGAAGACCCCTCCTTATAACACCTACAAGTGCACCTGTTCCTGTTTCTGACCAAGTTGTTTCCCCTGCTGCCGAGTCATCTAATGCTCGGGGCAAAGGGATTGAAGACGAGCCTGCCCGGATGGAGGCACCAATACCTATAAATGCTGAGGCCTCCCAACAAGAGATGGAGGAAATCCTGAAAATAATAAAGAAGAGTGACTTTAATGTTGTCGAGCAGCTGGGGCATACGCCCTCCAAGATCTCCATGCTCTCCTTGCTAATGTGCTCAGAGGCCCATGCTAAGGCCTTGATCTCATTTCTCAAGACGGCCCATGTGCCACAGGAGACATCTGCAGTCCAGTTCACTGATTGCGTAGCAAATCTGACAGCGGACAATGGCTTGGGTTTCTCAGATGCTGACCTGACTGCGAAGGGAAGAGACCACAATGATGCCCTTCATGTCTCTATCGAATGCAGGGGCACTACTCTGGCGCATGTATTGGTGGATACTGGTTCTTCCTTGAATGTGCTACCAAAGAAGGCCTTAGACCGTTTAGATTGTGAAGGCCTGGAACTGAAACCTAGCAATATCATCGTCAGAGCCTTCGACGGTTCCAAGAGGATGGTTCAAGGAGAGGTTGACATTCCTATTCGTGTGGGCTCTCAGGTGTTCGACTCCACTTTCTACGTGATGGATATCCGTCCATCGTATTCTTGTCTACTGGGTCGACCTTGGATCCATAAAGCTGGGGCAGTGACCTCTACCTTGCACCAAAAGCTAAAATACCCTGTCAGAGGGAAGATTGTCACCGTGCAGGGAGAGGAGGAGTATATGGTGAGCCATTTGAATTCCTTCAGATACATTGAGATGGACGGGGAGTTTATTGAGACCCCCTTTCAACATTTCGAGGAGGTGCTTCCAATTTCAGCAGCAGCAGAAACAGTGGTCGAAGAGGACGTTCCTTTGAAGATGGCTTCCTTGAAGGATGCCCGGGCTGTGGTTCAGAAAGGTGAATATGCTAACTGGGGCAGGCTTCCCGACTTTACACAGAAAACTGACAAATTTGGGCTGGGTTTTACTGCAGAGGGACAGAAAGCTATGCGGAAGGCAAAGACCAGAAGACCTCCTGTGCTCATTACCAATCCAGGAGTGAATGCTGTTGGGGAGGATAATGAAGTGGATGAAGCTGAGTTCAATAGCTGGATCTACCCGACAACTGATGGCAGATTGACCAATTGGATTGCCAAAGACCATACTCCTGTTACTTTTGTTACGCAGTAATAAACTTCTTTGTTTCGTTATTTGTAATAAACAATAAATAAAACTCTATGGCCCGGTGTCTTACCCGGGGCACCGTTGGCTTCATTTGTGAGGGCATATAAATTGTCATTTCATATATCATGAATGAAAATCTTGGACGTTTTCTCGCATTTCAAATCTTATGCTCCTTTTCT
This sequence comes from Vicia faba, assembly GCA_948472305.1. Classification (NCBI taxonomy): domain Eukaryota; kingdom Viridiplantae; phylum Streptophyta; class Magnoliopsida; order Fabales; family Fabaceae; genus Vicia; species Vicia faba. Next base: position 107,018,423 of record OX451741.1, read on the forward strand.
TTCTTTACTTCCTTTATATATTTCAAAAACAGCTGTATTTACACACACTCACTCATACAGGTTTCAATCCACTTTGGATCTCACTGGTAACGACTCTGCTACTGCCAGTTATGACTTCGAAAATCCGATCAACTTAGCCGAAGACGAAGGTGAAGACGATTGCAAAGTGCCTGGCGAGCTTGCAAGACTGTTGCTTCAGGAAGAGAGGGCAATTCAACCACACGAAGAGCCAGTGGAAACAATAAACCTGGGTACTGATACAGACAGAAAGGAGGTAAAGATTGGTACCAACCTAGAGCTCAGCATGAAGCAACGGTTGACTCAGATGCTACATGATTATATGGAGATCTTTGCCTGGTCCTACGAAGACATGCCCGGGTTGGATACCGATATTGTGGTCCATCACTTGCCTACTATGGAAGACTGCCCTCCGGTTAAGCAAAAGGTCCGTCGTATGCGTCCAGAGATGTCTGAGAAGATCAAAGCCGAGGTCATGAAACAGTTTGATGCCGGGTTCCTTGCAGTGACTTCTTACCCTCAGTGGGTTGCTAATGTAGTGCCGGTACCAAAGAAGGACGGTAAGGTCAGAATGTGTGTCGACTATAGGGATCTGAACAGGGCCAGCCCCAAAGATGACTTCCCTCTACCTCACATTGATGTCCTTGTTGACAATACGGCTCAGCATAAGGTTTTCTCTTTCATGGATGGCTTTTCAGGTTACAATCAGATCAAGATGGCACCTGAAGACATGGAAAAGACTACATTTGTTACTCAGTGGGGCACCTTCTGCTACAAGGTCATGCCTTTTGGACTAAAGAACGCTGGGGAAACCTACCAACGTGCCATGGTTGCTTTATTTCATGACATGATCCATCATGAGATAGAAGTGTATGTTGACGACATGATCGCAAGGTCCCAGACTGAGGAAGAGCACCTAGATCATCTGCAGAAATTGTTTGACCGTCTGAAGTTGTACAAGCTGAGGTTGAACCCGAACAAGTGCACCTTCGGGGTAAGATCTGGGAAGCTGCTAGGCTTCGTGGTAAGTGATAAAGGTATTCAAGTGGACCCTACCAAGGTCAAAGCTATTCAAGAGATGCCAGTTCCTAGGACAGAGAAAGAAGTCAGAGGCTTTTTAGGACGCCTGAATTACATTGCTCGATTCATCTCGCACCTGACTGCTACCTGTGAGCCAATCTTCAAGCTGCTGAAGAAAGATCAGGTAGTACGTTGGAATGATGAATGTCAGGCTGCTTTTGACAGAATCAAAGAGTATCTCCAAGAACCACCCATCCTTATGCCACCGGTCGAAGGGAGACCTCTGATACTATACCTAACAGTACTTGACAACTCAATGGGGTGTGTGCTGGGGCAGCATGACGAGTCTGGCCGAAAAGAGCATGCCATTTATTACCTTAGCAAAAAGTTTACCGACTGTGAGACCCGATACTCACTGCTTGAGAAAACTTGCTGCGCTTTGGTATGGGCTGCTCGCCAGCTGAGACAGTATATGCTGACTCACACTACCTTGTTGATCTCAAAGATGGATCCTATAAAGTACATATTTGAAAAGCCTGCTCTGTCTGGGAGAATAGCAAGATGGCAAATGATCCTGACGGAATACGACATTTAATACACGACCCAGAAAGCCATCAAGGGAAGTGTATTGGCAGACCACTTGGCACATCAGGCCGTAGAAGATTATCAGTCAATGAACTTCGAGTTTCCGGACGAGAGCATCATGATAGTGACTGATTGTGAAGTACCTGGACCGGATGAAGGACCTGAGGAAGGATCCCGATGGTCTATGCACTTTGATGGAGCCTCCAACGCTTTGGGTAACGGTATCAGCGCTGTAATCATATCACCTCAAGGCACTCATACTCCACTCACTGCCCGGCTATGTTTCAACTGTACCAACAACATGGTGGAGTATGAGGCGTGCATCATGGGTCTTCAAGCTGCGATTGACCTAAGAATCAAGTTTCTGAGTGTCTTCGGAGATTCCGCTCTTGTGATCAATCAGATCAAAGGAGAGTGGGATACGAAACATCCGAACCTTATTCCTTACAGGGAGTATGTGTTGACCTTGATCCCCCACTTCACGAAGATAACCTTTGAACACTTTCCAAGAGAAGAGAATCATTTGGCGGACACGTTAGCTACAATGTCTTCTATGTTCAAGGTCAAATGGGACAATGAGGCTCCCCGGATCATCATCTGGAAGCTGGACGAACCGGCATACTGTTGTGATATCGAGACTGAATTGGTGACTGAGAAGCCTTGGTACCATGAGGTGAAGAGATATTTGGAAGCTCAGGAGTATCCTGAAGGTGCCTCTGTCAACGATAAGAAGTTTCTGAGGAGGTTCGCAGCAAAGTTCTTCCTTAGCAACGACATCTTGTACAAGCGAAACCATGATTCGACCTTACTGCGTTGTGTGGATAAGAATGAAGCAGAAAGGATCATGGAAGAGTTACATGAAGGGACCTTCGGAACACATTCCAGTGGACACACTATGGCAAAGAAAATACTCCGGGCAGGGTATTTCTGGTCCACCATGGAGGCTGACTGCTACCAACATTCTCGGACATGCCACAAATGCCAGATATATGCAGACAAAGTGCATGTTCCTCCAGTTCCTCTAAATGTTTTGACTGCGCCTTGGCCGTTCGCAATGTGGGGCATAGATATGATCGGCGAGATTAACCTACGGCATCCAATGGGCATCGCTTCATCCTAGTGGCGATTGATTACTTTACGAAGTGGGTGGAAGCAGCTTCCTATGCTACGGTAACCAAGACTATTGTGGCACGGTTCATTCGGCACAACTTGATCTGTCGATACGGCGTCCCAGAAAGAATTATTACAGACAACGGTACGAATCTTAATAACAAGATGATCACTGAGCTCTGCGAGCAGTTCAAAATACAGCACCACAACTCTTCTCCTTACAGACCGAAGATGAATGGGGCTGTAGAAGCAGCAAATAAAAATATCAAGAAAATCGTGTAGAAGATGACAGTGACTTATAAAGATTGGCACGAGATGTTACCGTTCGCTCTACATGGGTACCGTACCTCAGCCAGGACGTCAACCGGGGCAACTCCTTTCTCCTTGGTCTACGGCATGGAGGCAGTCTTACCGATCGAAGTGCAAATACCCTCTCTCCGGATAATGAAGGATGCAAATCTGAACGAAGATGATTGGATCCAGACACGACTTGATCAGTTAAACCTTATTGATGAAAAGAGACTTGCTGCTATATGTCATGGTCAGACGTACCAAAAACGGATGATCAGGGCATTTAACAAAAAGGTCAGACCACAGGAATATCAAGTTGGGGATCTGGTAATCAAGCGAATCATCCTTCCTCAGAGTGATCCAAGGGGAAAATGGACCCCTACGTACGAAGGGCCATTTATGGTTAAACATGTGTTCTCAGGAGGAGCCATGATTTTAACCAACATGGATGGTGACGACCTTCCTCACCCCGCCAATGCAGACATAGTAAAAAGATACTACGCATGAAAAAAGACCCGCTAGGCTGACATGCCTAGGCAAAAATTAGGGCTTCCCGGCGAACCAAAAAGGGTTCGGGCAAAATGAAGGGATGAAATGTAAAAAAATCTGTACACCCGGCAAGTCGAAAACCTGAAAAGGCGGCTTGGGCAAAAATGGGTATCCCGGTGGACTGAAAACCCGAAAGGGCGGTCCAGGCAAAAGTTAGGGATAAAAGCGTAATACTATGTCTCATTGGATCACTTTGCATCCAGAATCCGGTAACTACACCAAGTTCAGACGGCATCGATCAGCCAACTTCATCTTCAACCAAGGTAATCAAGTGATGAGATGCTCGGAGATATAAAGGCAATAGCAGAGTTGAAACCCAATGGGATCATTCATTTCACACAGCTGTTTTATTTTCTCTTGTACAAAATTTGTATAAACTCTTTGGTTCAGCGGCGTTCTCTTACTAGGACGTCAGCCTCTTGTACATAAAACGCCTATTTACAGGCAATTCAAAAATCAATAAAAAAATCACTTTTCAGTTAAAATTTCCAATTGTTTTTCCTTTTCTGTTTTGTTTTGCGAAGAACGTCCAAGGTTCAATTTGTGATATATGCATTGACAATAATTTGCTAACACATGAATATTTGCATACGAAACAAAGGGTTAATTACAGGTAACATTAGAAACAGGGGCAATAAAGAGTTGTCTAAGCAATCTAATTGTTCTGTTCACCAAGGTACCAAGGTAGGTCCAACTAAAGAACATAACCAGATATCTTAATTCCCCAGAGAGTGAGCCAGCAAATCAGTGCACTCTTCTCGAGCAAAGTTACAAGCAAACTTAAGGAAGTTGGGTATCCTCCCGCAGATCTCAACATTCCCCAGCAGCATATATACATTCTTAACAGGCATCCCCGATAATCTTGGTCTAAAGATTGTTCCCCGGTGGTATATCAAACATTCAATGAAGTCACTTCCCCGGTACAATTCAAAACTTCCCCAGAAGAGTCCAACCCAGCTTCCCCAGGAAAGTTGGAATCCATATCCCCCAAGCAGTAAGCTTATCCCCAGTAGATTCTGGAAGCTTATCCCTCGCAGAGCACGAACGCGTCTCCCGGCTTTATTTAAAGAGTTATTTCCTTACCAGGTGTTGTACCCCAAAATTTGCCCTCCCATATTCTCCAAGAAATTGCCAAGCCAAGCTGCAAAATTCCCCAAGGGGTGCACAGTGCAAAGGTCTCCTACACAGTCAAGATTAGGGTTTGTGTTCTGATCAAGAAAAGGAAGTTTTCAAGGGCCCAATCAAGTCTCATATGCCTACAAATATGGTCAAGCATCCTCATAGCAAGTTTCAATACTTTCAGCACAAAATTGCACAGTCAAAAACCCTAATTGCACTACAGTCAACTGTAGGGGCAAAATGGTCATTTGACAGTCAAAAGTTCAAATTTTTGGTCAACATATCATTTTGAAGCCACAAACATCATTTGATCAATACTTGATCATGATTCTCAAAGTTTGGCTCAGAAATCATCAAGATGCAAAAGTTTCCTTATTTGGACAGCTGAAAAAGTCAACTGAAATTGACCAGGGCATAACTTTCACATGGATTATCAGAAAAATTCCATCCAAAGCTCATTTTGAAGAGAAAGACATTTCCTACAACTCATCTTCATACTTCAAGTCCAAGAAATGCTCTCACAAAAAGTTATCAATTTCAACATTATAGGTCATTTTCAAAAGTCAACAAAAAGGGACTTTAAGTCAAAGGCCATAACTTGAGATTGGTAAATCAAAATGACATGGGACCAAAGGCATTGGTTAGAGGACTCAAAGACCTTTCCAAAATGTCCAAGAACATGAGAAAAGCTTAAGAATTGAGCAAGTTATGCCTTGTGGAAGTTGGGAAATTTTTGGATATTTTGAAAAGTCAACACTACTTCAAATGACCTAAAATTGCTAATGGGCCCATTTTTCTTCCATGATTCATCATCCATGACATATGCACGACCACTTGGCCCAAAGGGAAGTATTTTCTCATTTTTTATTTATTTATTTGAATTTTTATTTATATTAATTCATTTAAATCATTTAAATATATGAAAAATATTTAACTTAACCTAACCAATCTTTTTATACATGTTTTAGACTCAATATTTCGTGTATATGCAAACATGGAAAGAATTGGACTGATTAGATCATGATTTGCACAAGAACACATGGAAAAAGATTTAAAAAGATCCTTAAGAATCAAATTTTCAAAAGCCATGAATGTATTGGATTTGTGCTACTTTTCTTAACCTAATAGACTCCATACAAATGCCTGATCATAACCCTAATGCATACAGACACGCAGCAGCTCAGAAAAGGCCATAACAAAGCTTGAAATTTCTCTCAAAAAGTCAATATTGAAAACCACTTTTGAGGGCGATTCAAAGGATAATTCTTGTTCCATTAGTTTCCTCAAGGTCCCCTGAACGATTCTCAATCAAAAACACTCATCAAAGCCCAAGGAATTGGTATACAGAACCTAAGATATCTCATGAAAATTGCATAATCGTATTCTCCAATCTAAGCATTTTTACAGCATTTTATTCATGGATTCATGTTCATTATGAAGTTCTGAAGCTAACCATTATATTGAATTGTATTATCATGCGTTGTGTGCAATTTCACCATGTTTGATTTCTAGGGTTTGCAGGACCTCAAAATTGGGGTTTTTTATTTAACGCAAAATTAGCCTTCAAGACCTGTGCCATTAGAATCAGTGCATCTGGACGAAGAAGATACAACAATCGCGCTTAATTTATATGGCCTTATGGCCTATTCGTTATTTTTTCTAATGGTGCATTACAGAACGGTTCAAAAACCGTTGTCTATTGCTTTTGTATTTCAGGAAAATCCAACACCATGAAGAAGATGAGTCCGTGGCATGAATTGGTTGGTTGATTTGAAATTCGCGCGCTTTATCCCACTAACGCGTAGTTTCATATTTTATTATTTGCTGTTTATTTATTTAACAAAAGAGTTTAATGGTTCAGCTGGCAAGCGCTGATTGTGTTGACGTCTAAGACCTGGGTTCGAACCCCAGGTCTGCATTATCTCAATAATATTTTTCCATATGCGTTCACATGCAGCTTCAGCGTAAAAGTACACCATACATCCTCCAGATCCAAGTGTACACGCGTCCAAGAGATTCAAATCAAAAGCGCAGGATTGAAGAACACAATAAACGTGAGTCAACGTTGCTACACGCCAGTGGAAAAGTCCAATAAGGCCAAAGTCAAATGGGCCTGAATTGCTAAACTACACCTCCTATCTGGGGCCTGATACCCCTTTGGTTTGCAACTTCTTTTAATTTTTTTTCTTTTTATTCTTGTTATAATTTTTTATTTTTCTTTTAATTACTGTTTATTTGATTAATTATATTTTCATAAAAAAAATCATAAAACACACAAAAAAATCAGAAAAGGAAAAATTTAATAAATATTTTATTTTAAGTATTTTTAAATAATTAACTTTAATTGATTAGTTTTAAATTAGGATTAATTTTAACTCTTTTCAATAAAAATTCTAAAAATACATAGAACTAGGGTTTGAACAATTTTTCATCTTTTTTTTTTATTTTTCTTTCATAAATATTTAACATTATTTTATTTATTTTCACAATTAAAATTGTATATAAAAATTAGGTTTAATTTAGGTTAAATTTTAATATTTTCATAATTAATTTAAAAGCCACTAGAATTAGGGTTTGCATTCAATTTTAATTTTAATTAATTCTCTTTTTTTTCCATTAGATTCATAAATACAAAAAAAAACCTAAAAAACACTTCTTTTATTTCAATAAATAATTAATTAATTTTTAATTTCAATTTAACTTCAAAAGGGTCCAACGCCCTCGTTTCCAATCTTATTTCAATTCGCGCGTTTTATTTCGTTTCTTTTAAATATTTATGTAATTCTCCCAAAGCCATGTAACTCGGACATTTTATATTTCTCGCACTTTAGTTCTTTATTTATTTTCTGTCAAATCGGGTTCTGGAAATTTTGGCGATGTGGACCCGCGCCATTTGTAATAGCTTAGAATTTACTTTTCCACAAATATTTTTAACTGTTAATCAAAAGCATGAAAGACTGTGTGGACAAAATAAAATCAAGCGTAAAACACCAATAACATGAAAAGATAAATGCAAATGAAAACGACACACGAATCGCACACACCACCCCTAGGGTACGCCTCACTGTTGCCTTGCCTCGAAAGGTGATCGTCGAGTAGAGGATGTCTTAGTAAGTCCTCATGATCCGGGAACCTGGCATGAGGGTAGCTTCTAAGGTGTCTTCCTATTGCTCTGGTGATCACCATGTCCCGAACCTTCGAATTGACCCGAACACCTCCAACGGTGGTGCTACCTACCTCTCAATGGTGGGATGGCACTACTTTAAAGGATATTTACACAGACGAATTCCTTAGGGTAGGTAGACGACTCTAGATACTTGCTCTAATTTCAAAAACAAAATTCAAAAATACTTTTCACACCGACACCTTTTCAAAAAGCTTTCGAAAGCAATTTTTCAAACACTCTTGAGGACCGATACAAGAGTCGAACTGGAATTTTCAAAGAAACTTTTTAAAACCCACAGTTGAAAAGCAAACAAACCATTTTTGAAAACACAAATGAGCAAGTATCTAAGAGCCCATGGATAACCATGGATAGAAAGGGTGCTAACACCTTCCCTTTCTATAATCTACCTCCCGAACTGAGAGCAATCTCTTTAAGGAATTTTTCTGTGCTTTTGTCCTTTCCATTTGGAGAAAATAAAAGACGGTGGCGACTCTTGCTTCCGCGACATTTCACGAACCAGCGTTAAACAGTCAGTTCCAGATCCACCGATCACAGAACTGGCGACTCTGCTGGGGAATATACTTAAAGTGAGGTGTACCTTAGGGCTAGTTCATAACTGTGTTTTCAATTGTATTGATTTGCTTGCTTTACTATTGTGGGTTGCATGGGAGTTACATAGATCCTAACCCGGATCTGGGGATACCCTGTTTAGGTAGCATAAATTGTGAGGGACCTGTCCGGCGTAGACCGACACGGGTGAAACAGTGGCTACGTTGGTGTGGCACCTTGGTCTGTACCGATATCCCTTGTGTTGCAACGAGGAGAATATGGGTCTTCTAAGGAGTCATTAAGCACCAACAACCTTAGAACCTTAACTGACACAACTTGGCCTTTAGAATTGTAGCAGTATGCTACGCCCATTGAGGCTAAACTCTCGTGATGGTTCTGGCCGCAAGAAAAGATTGCGATGCTGGAGTTATGACCGATTGAGGGTAGTCAATGATATTGGGATCCTCTAAGAACCCGGTTACTTTTGATTAGGACAGGTATGAACCAACAAACTGAAAGAGGGTAGTACCTAGACCTCATGCTGGCCTAAACTCTAAGGGCTCTTTTGTGTGACTTGTGTGCCTTCGTACTTGCCTACTTGCATGCTTGATAAACTGACACATGAACTGCTTACAGGTTTGGTCCATAGTCTTTAATTAGGACTCATAACAGGGTTTACCGAATTTCTTGCAGGTTTTGTTTTAGTCCTTAATTGGGACTCATGACAGGTTTACTTGGGTTTCTTGCAGGTTTTAGTTTACAGTCCTTAATTTGGACTCATAACAGGGTTTACTCACATTACCCCATGCATACCATGACATCATACCATTGCATACATCCTAACCCATTTCAAGGATCTCAAGGGCTTGTGATGCAGGTCATGATGAATCAAACATCTCAGCAAGGGGCAAGGAGGATTTATTTTCCTCTAGCCAAGGTTGTCAGGGGCTATGACCCACTGGATATGGTGAGCCTTTGACCCTTGAAGAAGGACTCTCAACAACATGAAGTACCTTCAATCAAGTTACCAGTTTTCGAATTCTAACAATTTTCTTGTTTACCCCGCGAGATCCTTGAAAACATTGCATGCATACATACACATCATTGCATAACAGGTATCTTTGTCGCAGGTCACTTACCTTTCTCGCTGTTTATTTCAGCAATGGCCTTCCAACCAGATAACCAGGGTCTTCATGCTCAAGAGACTCAGTTCAGGGAAATTTTCCTAGGTCTATCCAAGGGGCAAGAAGAGTTGAGGACACTCCTCATGGGGAATCTGATCAGAAAAAGTCCTGAAGATGATAAAGACGAACAGCTGAAACATCTACAAGCTGAGGTAGATACATTGAAAACCCAGATGCTGGGGCAAAGGGCCCTCATTCAAGGTTTAGCTCAGGAGCAAGGAGAGCTGAGAGCCATGATCAGTCAGTTTCCTCAAGGCATGAAGCAACCAGCCCAAATCAGGGGCCAGGTCATGGAACAGCTTCCAAGAGGGCAGAGGTCGGGTCCGATGAATAGACCTCTCCGAGTTGCTACTACTTCACAGGTCCAACAACGACCTCGCCAAGAACAGCGGGTTGATCAGAACGGGTCGGACAAGCCTAAGAGACAATTCACCAGCATCAATATGTCGTGGTCACGAGCTTTGCAGCACATGTTAAGGATGAACCTGATTGCGGTGATCAACCCTCCTGCAAATCCAAAGACTTCCTCTCCAAATTACAACCCCGAAGCAAAGTGCGCTTACCATTCTGGTAGCCCGGGGCATGATACTGAGGACTGTTGGGCACTGAAGTACAAGATTCAGAATATGATCGATGCTAAAGAGATCGAGTTCGAGCCCGCCGAGACTCCCAACGGGATCACTGCTCCCTTGCCAAAACATGGCTAGGACTGAAAAGACATTTGTTCATTCGAATGTTCAAGTTGCAATTTTCTTTTGTTCAAACATTTACTCATTGTTAAAACATTGTTATTTCATTAATGCATCGCTTATGTCTATTTTGAATCAATATATTCGTATTCACTATATGCAAATTATTTTCATATTTTTTATGATGTCAACTCTCAATCAATAATTCTAAGCCTCTTGAGGGAGGATGACGAAAACGATACCGTGATCATTACAGTATGCTTTTGAACAGACCTGGCTGATGAGGTACAGGCATTGTTTCAAATCCTAAACACTGGAGTTATAAGGAAGATAATCCCTCGTCAACCCCTCTGAGCCAAAGAAGTAGGAGTTTTTCTCTTCGAAATTTAAAACCCTTAATCATAACCTGGGGCAGGGTAGTCTCTCAGTTGATCCAAACGCATAACGAACGGCACCAAAAGAGATCCTTACGAAAAAAGAAAGACAATGATGGTTCAGAACAATCAAAAGGACAGGCAGTCATTATCAAAAAAAATCATAAACGAAAAGCCCAAGAAGTCAAAACCTATAAAAAGGGACTTATGAAACTGGGGCATCCCGCTGACTGTAATTCCAAAAAGAAACAGTTCAGGCAAAAAATAGGGATAACGAAATCAAAAAGAGAGAGGTCCTACAAAACCTTAACAAAAAAGGGAAATGACCGCCTAATCAAAATATACTGTCAATATCTGAACCATCGCCGGTATATCAAAGCAAAGACTCAAACAAGGTCTAACGCACGATCAGCTGAGTTTAGGTTTGAAGAACATCATGAAGAGCGGGTGGGTACAAATAATTTGAGCCTTTATCCTTTGTTTCTTAAACCATGAACCAGGCCACGTTATAACCCTTAAAAGTCCTAGCTGAAGCATGGGTTAGTTCGAAAGCATACTGTTACGAAAGGTATCCTGACTCCTTAAGGCTTACGGTAAATACGGAGTTGACATCACGTTTTACAAACATTCATTTGTTTTATGAAAAAGAATGCATTTTCAAAATCTTCAAGACAGACATAGGCTTTTCATTTTTAACATAACTTTGTTTGCATATGACTTTTTGTTTGAACAGTATAGAAGTTCGCACGACGAATGCCTAATGAACAGAAGTACCTCCAATCAAGGGGCATGGCATGACTATTGTCCATCATCTGGGGCAGTTAAGTCAAGATTCGGAGAATCTCTCAGAGGCCATATAGCCTGGGGCAAATCTTCGCCTGAGCCACTTAGGGCATTCCAACAACGAATCTTGCCTGATCAAATCCCTTGTGGTGGCATGGCAAAATACTTCTAACAGAGGCAACTCCCTACATTTTAAGAGCACGGACATAGTCGAAAAAATACTGCGCACAATCAAAGACCCGCTAGGTTGACATACCTAGGCAAAAAAAAAAGGGCTTCCCGGCGAACCAAAAGGGTTCAGGCAAAATGAAGGGATGAAATGAAAAAACTATACACCCGGCAAGTCGAAAACCTGAAAGGGCGGCTTGGGCAAAAATGGGTATCCCGGTGGACTGAAAACCCGAAAGGGCGGTCCAGGCAAAAGTTAGGGATCAAAGCGTACGACTATGTCCTATCATCTTGTCACCCGCCTACCAGAAGAAGGTTTGACCCTCAACAATTATCAGCATCCCACATGTGCCTTCCCCATAGAAACAGGGGCAATAACGGGTGGTTTAAGCAATCTAATTGTTCTATCCTCCAAGGTACCAAGGTAGGTTCAGCTAAAGAACATGACCAGTACATCTTAAATTCCCCCAGAGAGTCAGCAGTCAGTGCATTCTTCTCCAAGCTATTATCCAACCTCAAGGAAGTTGGGTACCCTCCCGTAGAGCTCAACAGTCCCCAGCAGTAATACATGTATTCTTAAACAAGCATCCCCGACAGTCTTGGTCTAAAGATTGTTCCTCGGCGGTATATCAACATTCAAAGGAATCCCTTCCCCGCAGTCAAAACTCCCCAGAAGAGTCCAATCCAGTTTCCCCAGGAAAGTTGGAATTCATGTCCCCAAACAGTAAGCTTATCCCCAGTAAATTCTGGAAGCTTATCCCCTCGCAGAGCACGAACGCGTCGTCCGGCTTGATTTAAAGAGTTATTTCCTTAACGGGATATAACTGGGTTATCCGCAGCCAAAAGCCACGGAAAGAGCGTCCTCGATGAAGTCTTCTTACCCCAGCGAAGTCTATCAACACTTCCAGCACAACAAGGATATCCTCAGCAAGTTATCAACAATTCAGCAAAACATCTCTATCCCCACAGAGTATTGCTTCCCAGCATGGTCGCTAGAGTATCTTTTCTCCCCGCAGAATCTCCCATTCGCCAAGTTTATTCCGCAACGGAGTCATCTTCTCTTACCGGTATTCTTGCAGTTATCATCCCCAGCGGAAGCAAAATCTATTCTTCAACATCAGCCCAGGATACGACTTCCTGACACCCGTCAAGGATTAACTTTCCTAGACAAAAACATACATAAAACATCACATACATCATTATAACATACATAAAACATCACATACATCATTATAACATGCATAGACACATCATATCATACAAGTCTCATTTATATTGAGAACATCATTGCTTGATCCATATCATGCATTGCATATGACTGACCTTTACCTTTCAGGAAAGATCCAATTAAATTCTTAGCTATATTCCAAGACCTTCTCTGGTTCAGTCAGATCGACCCTAAGATCTCCCTGATGCTTATCCAGTTGAAGATATTCCAAGACCTTGTCCGGTTCAGTTAAATCGACCCTAAGATTTTCCTGATGCTTATCCAGTCAAAGGCCTTCTCTGGTTCAGTCAGATCGACCCTAAGATCTCCCTGATGCTTATCCAGTTGAAGATATTCCAAGACCTTGTCCGGTTCAATTAAATCGACCCTAAGATTTTCCTGATGCTTATCCAGTCAAAGGCCTTCTCTGGTTCAGTCAGATTGACCCTAAGATCTCCCTGATGCTTATCCAGTTGAAGATTCCAAGACCTTGTCCGGTTCAGTTAAATCGACCCTAAGATTTTCCTGATGCTTATCCAGTCAAAGGCCTTCTCTGGTTCAGTCAGATCGACCCTAAGATCTCCCTGATGCTTATCCAGTTGAAGATATTTCAAGACCTTGTCCGGTTCAGTTAAATCGACCCTAAGATTTTCCTGATGCTTATCCAGTCAAAGGCCTTCTCTGGTTCAGTCAGATCGACCCTAAGATCTCCCTGATGCTTATCCAGTTGAAGATTCCAAGACCTTGTCCGGTTCAGTTAAATCGACCCTAAGATTTTCCTGATGCTTATCCAGTCAAAGGCCTTCTCTGGATCAGTCAGATCGACCCTAAGATCTCCCTGATGCTTATCCAGTTGAAGATATTTCAAGACCTTGTCCGGTTCAGTTAAATCGACCCTAAGATTTTCCTGATGCTTATCCAGTCAAAGGCCTTCTCTGGTTCAGTCAGATCGACCCTAAGATCTCCCTGATGCTTATCCAGTTGAAGATATTCCAAGACCTTGTCCGGTTCAGTTAAATCGACCCTAAGATTTTCCTGATGCTTATCCAGTCAAAGGCCTTCTCTGGTTCAGTCAGATCGACCCTAAGATCTCCCTGATGCTTATCCAGTTGAAGATTTCAAGACCTTGTCCGGTTCAGTCAGATCGACCCTAAGATCTCCCTGATGCTTATCCAGTTGAAGATATTCCAAGACCTTGTCCGGTTCAGTTAAATCGACCCTAAGATTTTCCTGATGCTTATCCAGTCTAAGGCCTTCTCTGGTTCAGTCAGATCGACCCTAAGATCTCCCTGATGCTTATCCAGTTGAAGATATTTCAAGACCTTGTCCGGTTCAGTTAAATCGACCCTAAGATTTTCCTGATGCTTACCCAGTCTAAGGCCTTCTCTGGTTCAGTCAGATCGACCCTAAGATCTCCCTGATGCTTATCCAGTTGAAGATATTTCAAGACCTTGTCCGGTTCAGTTAAATCGACCCTAAGATTTTCCTGATGCTTATCCAGTCAAAGGCCTTCTCTGGTTCAGTCAGATCGACCCTAAGATCTCCCTGATGCTTATCCAGTTGAAGATATTTCAAGACCTTGTCCGGTTCAGTTAAATTGACCCTAAGATTTTCCTGATTCTTATCCAGTCAAAGGCCTCCTATGGTTCAGTCAGATCGACCATAAGATCTCCCTGATTCTTATCCCAGTAGAAGACACCCAAGATTTTTCTCAACGAGCGTTGTTGAAGTTAAAGTCGCCCAAGGTTCTCTTACCGTTCATACTAAGATGGTAACCATCCCTGGTTCATTCACCATCTTTTGAAGCTCCAAACCCAGCTCCTGTAACCAGTCAGGACACATCTATACCAAGCATCTGAAAACCAACTCCTGCGACGTGTCAGGTACTCATTTTCTTTTGCAGGTATGCAAGTTCTCGCTAAGGAATCTCTTACACGATCAACATCCAGATGGCATCTATAAGCCCATCATCCTATCCAGTAACCTCTAAATGGCATCTATAAGCCCATTCCACCACACTGCTACTATGTGAGCGCAAATTTCTGGGCACTCTAGTGTTCAATCATCTTCTACCCTCGGATTACGAAAAGCACGTCAGCCAATCTGCATCCTCAGGTCTAAGAAGATTGAACAGGGGCAACTGTTGTACCCCAAAATTTGCCCTCCCATATTCTCCAAGAAATTGCCAAGCCAAGCTGCAAAATTCCCCAAGGGGTGCACAGTGCAAAGGTCTCCTACACAGTCAAGATTAGGGTTTGTGTTCTGATCAAGAAAAGGAAGTTTTCAAGGGCCCAATCAAGTCTCATATGCCTACAAATATGGTCAAGCATCCTCATAGCAAGTTTCAAGACTTTCAGCACAAAATTGCACAGTCAAAAACCCTAATTGCACTACAGTCAACTGTAGGGGCAAAATGGTCATTTGACAGTCAAAAGTTCAAATTTTTGGTCAACATATCATTTTGAAGCCACAAACATCATTTGATCAATACTTGATCATGATTCTCAAAGTTTGGCTCAGAAATCATCAAGATGCAAAAGTTTCCTTATTTGGACAGTTGAAAAAGTCAACTGAAATTGACCAGGGCATAACTTTCACATGGATTATCAGAAAAATTCCATCCAAAGCTCATTTTGAAGAGAAAGACATTTCCTACAACTCATCTTCATACTTCAAGTCCAATAAATGCTCTCACAAAAAGTTATCAATTTCAACATTATAGGTCATTTTCAAAAGTCAACAAAAAGGGACTTTAAGTCAAAGGCCATAACTTGAGATTGGAAAATCAAAATGACATGGGACCAAAGGAATTGGTTAGAGGACTCAAAGACCTTTCCAAAATGTCCAAGAACATGAGAAAATCTTAAGAATTGAGCAAGTTATGCCTTGTGGAAGTTGGGAAATTTTTGGATATTTTGAAAAGTCAACACTACTTCAAATGACCTAAAATTGCTAATGGGCCCATTTTTCTTCCATGATTCATCATCCATGACATATGCACGACCACTTGGCCCAAAGGGAAGTATTTTCTCATTTTTTATTTATTTATTTGAATTTTTATTTATATTAATTCATTTAAATCATTTAAATATATGAAAAATATTTAACTTAACCTAACCAATCTTTTTATACATGTTTTAGACTCAATATTTCGTGTATATGCAAACATGGAAAGAATTGGACTGATTAGATCATGATTTGCACAAGAACACATGGAAAAAGATTTAAAAAGATCCTTAAGAATCAAATTTTCAAAAGCCATGAATGCATTGGATTTGTGCTACTTTTCTTAACCTAATAGACTCCATACAAATGCCTGATCATAACCCTAATGCATACAGACACGCAGCAGCTCAGAAAAGGCCATAACAAAGCTTGAAATTTCTCTCAAAAAGTCAATACTGAAAACCACTTTTGAGGGCGATTCAAAGGATAATTCTTGTTCCATTAGTTTCCTCAAGGTCCCCTGAACGATTCTCAATCAAAAACACTCATCAAAGCCCAAGGAATTGGTATACAGAACCTAAGATATCTCATGAAAATTGCATAATCGTATTCTCCAATCTAAGCATTTTTACAGCATTTTATTCATGGATTCATGTTCATTATGAAGTTCTGAAGCTAACCATTATATTGAATTGTATTATCATGCGTTGTGTGCAATTTCACCATGTTTGATTTCTAGGGTTTGCAGGACCTCAAAATTGGGGTTTTTTATGTAACGCAAAATTAGCCTTCAAGACCTGTGCCATTAGAATCAGTGCATCTGGACGAAGAAGATACAACAATCGCGCTTAATTTATATGGCCTTATGGCCTATTCGTTATTTTTTCTAATGGTGCATTACAGAACGGTTCAAAAACCGTTGTCTATTGCTTTTGTATTTCAGGAAAATCCAACACCATGAAGAAGATGAGTCCGTGGCATGAATTGGTTGGTTGATTTGAAATTCGCGCGCTTTATCCCACTAACGCGTAGTTTCATATTTTATTATTTGCTGTTTATTTATTTAACAAAAGAGTTTAATGGTTCAGCTGGCAAGCGCTGATTGTGTTGACGTCTAAGACCTGGGTTCGAACCCCAGGTCTGCATTATCTCAATAATATTTTTCCATATGCGTTCACATGCAGCTTCAGCGTAAAAGTACACCATACATCCTCCAGATCCAAGTGTACACGCGTCCAAGAGATTCAAATCAAAAGCGCAGGATTGAAGAACACAATAAACGTGAGTCAACGTTGCTACACGCCAGTGGAAAAGTCCAATAAGGCCAAAGTCAAATGGGCCTGAATTGCTAAACTACACCTCCTATCTGGGGCCTGATACCCCTTTGGTTTGCAACTTCTTTTAATTTTTTTTCTTTTTATTCTTGTTATAATTTTTTATTTTTCTTTTAATTACTGTTTATTTGATTAATTATATTTTCATAAAAAAAATCATAAAACACACAAAAAAATCAGAAAAGGAAAAATTTAATAAATATTTTATTTTAAGTATTTTTAAATAATTAACTTTAATTGATTAGTTTTAAATTAGGATTAATTTTAACTCTTTTCAATAAAAATCTAAAAATACATCGAACTAGGGTTTGAACAATTTTTCATCTTTTTTTTTATTTTTCTTTCATAAATATTTAACATTATTTTATTTATTTTCACAATTAAAATTGTATATAAAAATTAGGTTTAATTTAGGTTAAATTTTAATATTTTCATAATTAATTTAAAAGCCACTAGAATTAGGGTTTGCATTCAATTTTAATTTTAATTAATTCTCTTTTTTTTTCATTAGATTCATAAATACAAAAAAAAACCTAAAAAACACTTCTTTTATTTCAATAAATAATTAATTAATTTTTAATTTCAATTTAACTTCAAAAGGGTCCAACGCCCTCGTTTCCAATCTTATTTCAATTCGCGCGTTTTATTTCGTTTCTTTTAAATATTTATGTAATTCTCCCAAAGTCATGTAACTCGGACATTTTATATTTCTCGCACTTTAGTTCTTTATTTATTTTCTGTCAAATCGGGTTCTGGAAATTTTGGCGATGTGGACCCGCGCCATTTGTAATAGCTTAGAATTTACTTTTCCGCAAATATTTTTAACTGTTAATCAAAAGCATGAAAGACTGTGTGGACAAAATAAAATCAAGCGTAAAACACCAATAACATGACAAGATAAATGCAAATGAAAACGACACACGAATCGCACACACCACCCCTAGGGTACGCCTCACTGTTGCCTTGCCTCGAAAGGTGATCGTCGAGTAGAGGATGTCTTAGTAAGTCCTCATGATCCGGGAACCTGGCATGAGGGTAGCTTCTAAGGTGTCTTCCTATTGCTCTGGTGATCACCATGTCCCGAACCTTCGAATTGACCCGAACACCTCCAACGGTGGTGCTACCTACCTCTCAATGGTGGGATGGCACTACTTTAAAGGATATTTACACAGACGAATTCCTTAGGGTAGGTAGACGACTCTAGATACTTGCTCTAATTTCAAAAACAAAATTCAAAAATACTTTTCACACCGACACCTTTTCAAAAAGCTTTCGAAAGCAATTTTTCAAACACTCTTGAGGACCGATACAAGAGTCGAACTGGAATTTTCAAAGAAACTTTTTAAAACCCACAGTTGAAAAGCAAACAAACCATTTTTGAAAACACAAATGAGCAAGTATCTAAGAGCCCATGGATAACCATGGATAGAAAGGGTGCTAACACCTTCCCTTTCTATAATCTACCTCCCGAACTGAGAGCAATCTCTTTAAGGAATTTTTCTGTGCTTTTGTCCTTTCCATTTGGAGAAAATAAAAGACGGTGGCGACTCTTGCTTCCGCGACATTTCGCGAACCAGCGTTAAACAGTCAGTTCCAGATCCATCGATCACACCAGGATATAACTGGGTTATCCTCAGCCAAAAGCCACGGAAAGATCGTCCTCGACGAAGTCTTCTTATCCCCAGCGAAGTCTATTAACACTTCCAACACAACAAGGGTATCCCCAACAAGTTATTATCAACAACTCAACAAAGTACCTCTCTCCCCACAGAGTATTGCTTCCCAGCAAGATCGTTAGAGTACTTTTCTCCCCGCAGAGTAATCTATTCGCCAAGTTTATTCCCCAACAGAGTTATCTTCTCCTACCGGTATTCTTGCAACTATCCCCAGCGGAGGCATAAATCTATTCTCCAACATCAGCCCAGGAGTGACTTCCCGGCGCCCGTCAAGGATTTACTTTCCTAGACGAAAAACATACATTCATAAACATCACATTTCCATACATTATAGCATGCATATACGCATCATATCTTACAAATCTCATTTATATTGAGAACATCATTGCTTGATCCATATCATGCATTGCATATGACTGACCTTTACTTTCCAGGAAGAATTCGGTTAAGTTCTCAGCTACATTCCAAGACCTAGACCGGTTCAGTTAAATCGACCCTAAGATTTTACTGTTTCTTATCCAGTCAAAGGCCTTCTCTGGTTCAGTCAGATCGACCCTAAGATCTCCCTGTTTCTTATCCAGTTGAAGATTTCAAGACCTAGACCGGTTCAGTTAAATCGACCCTAAGATTTTACTATTTCTTATCCTGTCAAAGGCCTTCTCTGGTTCAGTCAGATCGACCCTAAGATCTCCCTGTTTCTTATCCAGTTGAAGATTTCAAGACCTAGACCGGTTCAGTTAAATCACTCCTAAGATTTTTTTGTTTCTTATCCAGTCCAAGGCCTTCTCTAGTCCAGCTAAATCGACCCCTAACAGATTTTCCTGATAAAGACTTAGCAGAAGTCGTCCAAGATTCTCTCAATGATACTGTTGAGGTTGTAGTCGCCTGTGGTTCTCTCCCCGTTACTGCGGAGGTAGTAATCGCCCCAAGATTCTCTCAATGATTACTGTTGAGGTTGAATTCGTCCAAAGATTCTCTCAATGATTACTGTTGAGGTTGAAGTCGCCCAAGATTCTCTCAATGATTACTGTTGAGGTTGAAGTCGTCCAAGATTCTCTCAATGATTACTGTTGAGGTTGAAGTCGCCCAAGATTCTCTCAATGATTACTGTTGAGGTTGAAGTCGCCCAAGATTCTCTCAATGATTACTGTTGAGGTTGAAGTCGTCCAAGATTCTCTCAATGATTACTGTTGAGGTTGAAGTCTCCCAAAGTTCTCTCAGCGTTACTATTGAGGTTGAAATTGTCCAAGGTTCTCTCACCGTTCCTGTTGAGGTAGTAACCATCCCTGGTTCATTCATCACCTTTTGAAGCTCCAGATTCAGCTCCTGTAACCAGTCAGGACACATCTATACAAAGAATTCGAAGACCAGCTCCTGTAACGGGTCAGGTAATCATTTTTTCTTTTGCAGGTACGCAAACTCTCGCTAAGGAATCTCTTATGCGATCAACATCCAGATGGCATTTATAAGCCCATCCACCTTCCACCATCTCTCAGCATGGCATCTATAAGCCCATCATCCTGTCCATCAATCTCCAAATGGCATCTATAAGCCCATTCCCCACATCACACTACTATGTGAGCGCAAATTTCTGGGCACTCTAGTGTTCAATCATCTTCCACCTTCGGATTACGAAAGGCACGTCAGCCAATCTGCATCCTCAGGTCTAAGAAGATTGAACAGGGGCAACTGTTGTACCCCAAAATTTTCCCTCCCATATTCTTCAAGATTTTCCAAATCAAAGCTTCAAAATCTCCCCAAGGGTGGCACAGTTCAAGGGCCTCCTAACAGTCAAAATTAGGGTTTTGGTTCTGACAAAGAAATTGAAGTTTCCAAGGGTCCAATCAAGTCCCACATGCCTATAAACATGGTCAAGCATCCTCATACCAAGTTTCAAGACTTACAGCATAAGATTGCACAGTCAAAAACCCTAATTGCACTACAGTCAACTGCAGGGGCAAAATGGTCATTTGACAGTCAAAAGTTCAAATTTTTGGTCAACATCTCATTTTGAAGCCACAAACATCATTTGATCAATGCTTGATCATGATTCTCAAAGCTTGGCTCGAAAAGTCTCAAGATGCAAAAGTTTCCATATTTGGACAGTTGAAAAAGTCAAATGTAACTTGACCAAGACATAACTTTCACATGGATTATCAGAAAAATTCCATCCAAAGCTCATTTTGAAGATAAAGACATTTCCTACAACTCCTCTTCACACTTCAAGTCCAAGAAATGCTCTCACAAAAAGTTATCAATTTCAACATTATAGGTCATTTTCAAAAGTCAACAAAAAGGGACTTTAAGTCAAAGGCCATAACTTGAGATTGGTAAATCAAAATGACATGGGACCAAAGAAATTGGTTATAGGACTCAAAGACCTTTACAAAATGTCCAAGAACATGATCAAAGCTTAAAAATTGAGCAAGATATGCCTTGTGGAAGTTGGGAAATTTTTGGATATTTTGAAAAGTCAACATTGCTTCAAATGTCTTAAAAATGCTAATGGGCCTCTTTTTCTTCCAAGATTGATCATCCAAAGCATGTGCACGACCATTTGGCCCCAAGGAAAGTTTTTCATCATTTTTATTTTATTTATTTGAATTTTTAATTGCTAAATATTCATTTAATTAATTAAAATATATGAAAAATACTAAACCTAACTTTTTAAATCTTTTTGTGCATGGAATAGGCTTAAGATTTCGTGCATGATCAGATTTGGAAAGAATCCATGTGATTGAACATGATTTGGTAGCAAATATGCATGAAAAGATTGGAAAATTATGGCATGGAAAATCAAATATTTTCTCATCAATGCAAAGGTTCTTTGGATCAATTTTTCAACCCTAATCATTCCAGTACATATATACATGCCAACCCTAATGCTCATGACCACAAAGCTGCGCCAGAAATCCATAATCAAGTTTGAGTTTTTGACAAGAAATTCCAAAACTGAAAACTAGGTTCTAGTGCGATTCAAGCCAAAATAATTGTTCCATTGTCTTGCTGAGACATCAAGGAAGGTGCCTGGATCAATATCATAGCCTGAAACATCAAGAATTGGTATATCAGAGTCAAGCTTTTCACGAAAATTTCCATAATCGAATCATGAATTTCATGCATTTTTCGTGTGTTTTCTTTATTGATTTACATTGAGTGATTGATTCTAAAGCTAACTGCATATTTTAATTGAGTTTTTGTGCCAAATTAGAAGATTCACCATTGATACAGGCTAGGGTTCTTCAAGCTTCGAATTGGGTACTTTTGAACACTGTAAAATTGGGACTTCCCAATACCATGATCAAAACCAAGACACTTGGACGAGTCGATTGCCACGGTCGCGCCTAATTTCTGATCCAAGATGGCCTGTTCGCTATTATTAAAAAACGCATATTTTGGGGGGGGGGGGTTTAAAACCCCCGCTAACCTCTTTTATATTTCAGGGAAACAAGCAAAACGGAGAAGACGATGAAGTGTCACCATCTGATTGAGTAGTTTGAATTTCGCGCGAAAAAAGAGCACTAACGCTTATTTTATGTTATATTATTTATTGGTTATATTATAAACAAAGAAACATAGCAGCGTGGTTGGCAAGCACATGCGTTGGTAATCTCTAGGACCTGGGTTCGAATCCCAGGTCCCCCTCCCTTTCCTTAAAATTTTTTCTAACGTTATCCTGTGCAGCTGGCTCCCTGAAGGCCTATCATACGCCCTGATCCAACCATGCCACTTGGCCAATGGAGACAATCTGAAGGCCTAGATTTGGTGAATACCATGGGCATGAGTCAAAGAAGTGGCATGGTCCCATGAAAAGTCAGAAAGGGCCTTAATCCCTGGGCCTAATTACTACAATTACACCTCCAATTGGGGACAGAACCCCCCAAGGTTTGCTATTTCTTTCATATTTTCCATTTTTTATTTGATTCAATTATTTCTTTTTTTTAATTAATTTCTTTAATTTAGTTTATTTTCATAAAAATATAAAAACAATAGAAAAATCAGAAAAGACAAAAAATTAAATATATTTTATTTTAATATTTTTTAAGTAAATATCATTAATTAATTTAGCTTTGTAAAATTAGGTTTAATTCAAATATTTTTCTCAATAAACTTAAAAAACATGTAGAATTAGGTTTTAATTAATTTTAATTACTTTTTCTTTTATTTTATCATCTCTAATAATTAATTATTTACTATTATTTTTATAAATCAAATTGCTTTAATTAATTAGGTTAATTTAGGTTTAACTTTAATATTTTTTCTTAATAAATAAAAGTTATAGAATTAGGGTTAATTTAATTTTAATTTCAGTTAATCTTCTCATTAAAAATTCACAACTCCAAAAAACTCAAAAAAAATCTTTCCTCTTTTTATTTTAATTTTAATTTAATTAATTTAACAATTTAATTTAATTTCATTAAAAAGGGTCCAACGCCCTCGCTTCCAATCTTAATTCCAATTCGCGCATTTATTTTCTTTTCGTATAATTTTTATGTACTTCTCCCAAAGCCTTGTAAACTCGGACATTTTATTTCTCGCACTTTATTTATTTTATGTCAAATCGGGTCCTGGATTTTAATTTTGGCGATGTGGACCCGCGCCTTTGTAATAGTTTAGAACTTTATATTTCTCGCAATTTTTTAACTGTTAAATAATCGCATGCAAGAATGAATGATAAAATAAAAACAAACGCGTAGATCACTTTGACATGACAAGACAAAAATAAATGAACATGACACACAAATCACACACCACCCCTAGGGTACGCCTCACTGTTGCCTTTCCTCGAAAGGTGATCGTCGAGTAGAGGATGTCTTAGTAAGTCCTCATGATCCGGGAACCTGGCATGAGGGTAGCTTCTAAGGTGTCTTCCCATTGCTCTGGTGATCACCATGTCCCGAACCTCGAATTGACCCGAACAACTCCAATAGTGGTGCTACCTACCTCTCAATGGTGGGATGGCACTACTTTAAAGGACATCTACACAGACGAATTCCTTAGGGTAGGTAGACGACTCTAGATACTTGCTCTAATTTCAAAACAAAATTCAAAAATACTTTTCACACCGACACCTTTTCAAAAAGCTTTCGAAAGCAATTTTTCAAACACTCTTGAGGACCGATACAAGAGTCGAACTGGAATTTTCAAAGAAACTTTTTAAAACCCACATTGAAAAGCAAACAAACCATTTTTGAAAACACATTGAGCAAGTATCTAAGAGCCCATGGATAACCATGGATAGAAAGGGTGCTAACACCTTCCCTTTCTATAACCTACCTCCCGAACCGAGAGCAATCTCTATAAGGAATTTTTCTGTGCTTTTGTCCTTTCCATTTGGAGAAAATAAAAGACGGTGGCGACTCTTTCTTCCGCGACATTTCGCGAACCAGCGTTAAACAGTCAGTTCCAGATCCACCGATCACAGGATCAAACAAGATTTGAAGGTCGAAGAAGCTGATACTGATGTCAGCAATATTGTCGAGGCTAGCAAGGTCACCCAGAGTGGAAGGCTCTTCTCTCCTGAGATTTCCCCTCCGACTGTTCAAAAGCCTGTTGTCATTCCATCTGCAAGTACATCAGCTACTGTTCCAATTCTTATTCCAGTTATCACCCCTGTCGCTGAGCCATCTGACACTTGGGGCAAAGAAGTCACAGGTGAGCCTGCCCGGATGGAGGCACCTAAGAAGGTCATTGTAGAAACCTCTAGGCAGGAGATAGAGGAAATTCTGAAGATTATCAAGAAGAGTGACTACAATGTAGTCGAACAGCTGGGGCATACCCCATCGAAGATCTCCATGTTATCCTTATTATTGTGCTCGGAAGCCCATGCAAAGGCTTTAATTGCTTTCCTTAAAACTGCGCATGTGCCATAGGAAACATCTGCTGATCAATTCAAAGACTGCGTGGCTAGTTTGACCACTGACAACGGGTTGGGTTTCTCCGACGCAGACTTGACTACCAGAGGAAGAAATCACAATGATGCTCTGCATGTATTGATCAAGTGCAGGGGCACTACTCTGGCCCATGTACTGGTGGATACTGGGTCCTCATTGAATGTTTTACCCAAGAAAGCATTAGACCGACTGGATTGTGAGGGTTTGGTTCTGAAGCCGAGTAATATTGTGGTTAGGGCCTTTGACGGGTCTAAAAGGATGGTGCACAGGGAGGTGGATGTCCCTGTTAAAGTTGGCTCTCAAACTTTGGCATCTACGTTCTATGTGATGGACATCCAACCATCTTATTCTTGTTTGTTGGGTCGCCCGTGGATTCATAAGGCAGGGGTAGTGACTTCTACGCTCCATCAGATGTTGAAATATCCAGTAAAAGGGAAGATTGTTATGGTACAAGGAGAAGATGAGTACATGGTGAGTCATCTCAACTCCTTTCGGTATATGGAGATGGATGGAGAGTTCATCGAAACCCCGTGTCAGAATTTTGAGGAGGTCCCCCAGACTCTGGCGTCAATTGAAGTTGTTGTTGATCAACCTCCGATGAAGATGGCTTCCCTCAAGGATGCCAGGGCTGTGATTGAAAAAGAGGCTCAAAGGGCTGTTCGGCGCGCGCGGATTGGAAGACCTCCTCTGTGCATCAATAATCCGGGAGTGAATGCAATTGAAGATGATGAAGAAGAGTCAGATACTGACAGCTGGATTTACCCGACTACCAACGGTGGATTGAACAATTGGACGGTGAAGGACTTCGTGGCCGTTTCTTTTATTACACAGTAATAGACTTTTTGTTTTTAAGATTTGTAACAGAAAGTTTAAAACTTTATGGCCCGGTGCCTTGCCCGAGGCACTTTGGCTTTGTTTGTGAGGACTTACTATTTGTCATTTTCATATATCATCAATAAAGCATTGGACATTTTCTTGCATTACAAATTTTTCGCTCCTTGTTTTTCTTTTCTATCTTGCACTATTAAAACAGCTTTTGTCTTACACACACTCACATATCATAATGCAGATTCACATCCACTATGGATCCCACTGATAGCGATTCTGCTACTGCCAATTATGACTTCGAAAGTCCGATCAACCAAGCCGAGGACGGAGGTGAGGATGATTGTGAAATGCCTGGGGAACTTGCTAGACTGTTACTACAGGAAGAGAGGGCCATACAGCCCCATGAAGAGCCAGTGGAATCAGTGAGTTTGGGTATGGAGGAAGATAAGAAAGAGGTCAAGATCGGTGCAAATCTGGAGCCTAGTGTCAAGAAACGGTTGATACAGATGCTACATGACTATGTTGAGATCTTCGCTTGGTCTTATGAAGATATGCCTGGTTTAGACACTAGCGTTATGGTACATCGCCTGCCAACTAAAGAAGACTGTCCTCCAGTAAAGCAGAAGGTTCACCGTATGCACCCCGAGATGTCTGAGAAAATCAAAGCTGAGGTCATGAAACAGTTTGATGCCGGTTTTCTAGCTGTCACTTCTTACCCACAGTGGGTTGCCAACGTGGTTCCGGTGCCGAAGAAAGATGGTAAGGTACGGATGTGTGTAGACTATAGGGATATGAACAGAGCGAGCCCCAAGGATGATTTCCCTCTGCCTCACATTGATGTTCTGGTCGACAACACCGCGCAACATAAGATCTTCTCCTTTATGGATGGTTTTTCTGGTTACAATCAGATTAACATGGCTCCCGAAGACATGGAGCAGACAACCTTCGTTACACAGTGGGGTACCTTTTGCTACAAAGTCATGCCGTTTGGTTTGAAGAATGCTGGGGCAACTTATCAGCGCGCCATGGTTGCTTTGTTCCACGACATGATTCACCATGAGATTGAGGTATACGTTGATGACATGATTGCAAGGTCCCGGATTGAGGAAGAACACCTTGACCATCTCCAGAAACTGTTTGATAGGTTGAAGATGTACAAGCTGAGGCTAAACCCGAACAAGTGCACCTTCGGGGTAAGGTCCGGTAAGCTTTTGGGCTTCGTCGTTAGTGATAAAGGTATTCAAGTGGATCCTACAAAGGTGAAGGCTATACAGGAGATGCCAGCTCCCCGAACAGAAAAGGAAGTTAGAGGCTTTTTGGGACGTCTGAACTACATTGCCCGATTCATTTCACATATGACTGCTACTTGTGAGCCGATCTTCAAGCTGTTGAAGAAAGATCAAGTGGTAAGATGGAATGATGAATGTCAGGCCGCTTTCGAAAGGATCAAGGAATATCTCCAAGAGCCACCAATTCTGATGCCTCCAGTTGAAGGTAGACCTTTGATCTTATACTTGACAGTACTCGACAATTCAATGGGGTGCGTGCTGGGGCAGCATGACGAGTATAGCTGAAAAGAGCATGCTATTTACTACCTTAGCAAAAAGTTTACCGACTGTGAGACCTGATACTCACTGCTCGAGAAAACTTGTTGTGATTTGGCATGGGCTGCTCGCCGGCTGAGACAGTACATGTTGACTCACACTAACCTATTAATATCAAAATGGACCCAATCAAGTATATCTTCGAAAAGTCTGCCTTGTCCAGAAGAATAGCAAGATGGCAGATGATCTTGACTGAGTATGATATCCAATACACGACCCAAAAGGCAATCAAGGGGAGTGTGTTGGCAGATCATTTGGCACATCAGGCAGTGGATGATTACCAGTCTATGAATTTCGAGTTTCCGGATGAGAGCATCATGTTGGTGACTGACTGTGAAAAACCTGGACTGGATGAAGGACCTGAGGAGGGATCCCGATGGTCTATGTATTTTGATGGAGCTTCAAACGCGTTGGGTAATGGCATTGGTGCCGTGATCATATCTCCTGAAGGTTGTCATACTCCATTCACCGCACGATTATGTTTTAACTGCACCAACAACATGGCAGAGTATGAAGCATGCATCATGGGTCTTCGAGTAGCTATTGACCTAAGGATTAAGTTCTTGAGTGTGTTCGGAGATTCCGCTCTCGTGATCAGTCATATCAAAGGCGAGTGGGATACGAAACACCCAAATCTTATTCCTTACAAAGCGTATGTATTGACGTTGCTTTCGCACTTCGAGGAGATAACCTTCGAACATTTTCCCAGAGAGGAGAATCAGTTGGCAGACGTGCTAGCTACCATGTATTCTATGTTCAAGGTCAGGTGGGACAATGAGGCTCCCCAGATTACCATCGAGAGGTTGGACGAACCCGCGCATTGCTGTGATATGGAGACTGAAGAGGTAGAAGATAAACCCTGGTTCCACGAGGTGAAGAAATATCTTGAGGCTCAGGAGTACCCCGAGGGTGCATATGTTAATGATAAGAAGTTCTCGAGGAGGTTCGCTGCAAAGTTATTCATTAGCAATGGTATCCTTTACAAGCGTAATCACGATTCAACCTTATTGCGATGTGTGGATAAATGCGAGGCAGAAAGGATTATGGCAGAGTTACATGAAGGTACCTTCGGAACTCATTCCAGTGGACATACCATGGCAAAGAAGATCCTACGGGCGGGATACTATTGGTCTACTATGGAAGTCGACTGTTATCAACATTCTCGAACTTTTCATAAGTGCCAAGTCTATGCTGATAAGGTGCATGTACCTCCAGTTCCTCTGAATGTTTTGACAGCTCATTGGCCTTTTGCAATGTGGGGCATCGATATGATTGGTGAGATCAGACCTACTGCCTCCAACGGGCATCGTTTCATTATGGTGGCTATTGATTACTTTACAAAGTGGGTTGAAGCAGCTTCCTTTGCTATAGTAACCAAGAACGTCGTGGCGCGGTTTATTCGACACAATTTGATCTATCGATACGGTGTACCAGAGAGTATCATTACGGACAACAGTACGAATCTCAACAATACGATGATCACCGAGCTCTGCAAACAGTTCAAGATACAACATCACAACTCTTCTTCTTACCGGCCGAAGATGAATAGGGTTGTTGAAGCAGCTAATAAGAACATCAAGAAGATTGTACAGAAGATGACGGTGACATACAAAGATTGGCACGAGATATTACCGTTTGCTCTTCATGGGTACCGTACCTCAGCGCGGACGTCAACAGGGGAAACACCTTACTCTTTGGTGTATGGCATGGAAGCAGTTGTACCCATTGAGGTCTAGATACCCTCTCTTCGGATTATGAAGGATGCAGGTTTGAGCGAGGACGATTGGATCCAGACCCGACTTGATCAACTGAACTTAATCGACGAAAAGAGACTTACTGCTATTTGTCATGGTCAGACGTATCAAAAATGAATGATCAAGGCATTTAACAAGAAAGTTACACGACAAGAGTATCATGTCGGGGATCTGGTGATCAAACGCATCATATTGCCACAAGGTAATCCCAGGGGCAAATGGACCCCTACTTACGAAGGGTCATTTGTGGTTAAGAACATTTTCTCAGGAGGAGCTATGATTCTAACCACCATGGATGGTGACGACCTTCCTCACCCCGTTAATGCAGACATAGTGAAAAAAATACTACGCCTAATCAAAGACCCGCTAGGTCGATTGGCCTAGGCAAAAATAAGGGCTTCCCGGCGAACCAAAAGGGTTCGGGCAAAAGTAAGGGATGAAAATGAAAAAAAACTGTACACCCGGCAAGTCGAAAACCTGAAAAGGCGGCTTGGGCAAAAAAAGGTATCCCGGTGGACTGAAAACCCGAAAGAGCGGTCCAGGCAAAAATCAGGGATTAAAGCGTAACACTATGTCTCATTGGATCACCTTGCAACCAGACTTCAGTACCGACTATCAAGCTCGGTCGACACTAATTAATCTGATCTACCTTCAACCAAGTAGCAAAGTGATGAGATGCTCGAAGACGTATAGGCAATAGCAGAGTTGGAAGCCAGTGGGATTGTTCACATAACTATTTTTCACAAATTGTATAAATTTTGTTTGTTCGGCGGCGTTCTCTTACTAGGACGTCAGCCTTTTGTACAAAAAACGCCTATTCATAGGCTAACTTCAAAATCAATACAATTCATTTTCACAAAGAAGTTTTAAATTGTTTTTCTTTTTCTGTTTTATTTTGCAAGAACGTCCAATGTTCATTTTTTGATATATGCATTTTTGACAATAATTGCTGCTCATAAATATTTACATGCGAAACAAAAGACGATTACTTATAATATCAGGAACATGGGCAAACAAGAAGTGTCCCAAACCTTACAGTTTCTCTGACCACCAGGTATAGGGATAGACCTAGCTGGAGAATATGACTAAAGGTACATTCACTCCCCGCAGAGCAAAAGGTATCTAAAAAACGTTGATTCTCCCCAAGCAGAGTTTATCTATCACCAGCACTAGAAGATTATCCCCAGTGGAGTTTATTTCTTCCACAAGCAAAAACTCAATCCCCAACAGGGTTCATCATCGCCAGCAACAATAATTCATCCCCAGCCGAGGTTATTTCTCCAAATCAGCAGATCTTCTAGCATAATTTCCCTTCCCCACAAAGTCATTCTCTCGTCGGTTTATTCTTCAGTAGGATCATCCTCCCAATCACCTTCGGTCGTTATCTCCAGCAAACGAAACTCTTTACACTCTCCAACAGCAGTCTGGGATTTATTTCCCCCAGCTAGAGAACATCATAAAAACATCACATTTCCATACGTCATGGCACATGCATATACATCATACAACACAATCTCATTTATTTTGAGAACATCATTGCTTGATACATGTCATACATTACATACGACTAACCTTTACCTTTCAGGAAAGTTACAATCGAATTCTCACAAAGTTCAAGCTATGAAGCCCGGAAAACGATCGAATAACAGTATCAAACACCGCGAAGCCTGGATTCGACCAGATAATGGTTTATCACTAAGCTATGAAGCCCGGATGCGACCGGATAATAGTTTAATCCCCAGCAAGCCGTGAAGCCCGGATTACGACCGGATAACAACTCAACCAGTTACTGTGAAGCTTGGATTATGCCCAGATAGCAGTGCAAGTACCATGAAGCCTGGACTCGACCATATAGTGGTATATCATAAACACAAGCCATGAAGCCCGGATTACGACCGGATAACAGCTCAGCAAATTATTGTGAAGCCTGGATTACGACCAGATAGCAATATAAGTTTCTGTGAAGCCTGGGTTACGACCAGATAGCAGCCAAAGACACCGCGAAGCCTGGATTACGACCAGATAGTGGTATATCTTTAAAATAAGTTATGAAGCCCGGATTCGACCGAATAGTATCTTGATTTCTCCAAACACCATGAAGCCTGGATTCGACCAAATAATGGTATGAGACATCGTGAAGCCTGGATTACGACCAGATAGCGGTAAGAGACACTGAAGCCTGGATTACGACCAGATAACAGTGAGGGACACTATGAAGCTTGGATTTCGACCAAATAGCAGTTTACCCGGCCAATTACTAGGAAGCCCGGAGTCGACCGGATATTAGTAGGCCTTAAAATCAAATGGAAGCCCAGATATGACTGGATAACCACTTGATTTCTTCTGAAGCCTGGATTTCGACCAGATGATAAGTGAGGTATCGTGAAGCCTGGATTGGACCAGATAGCAGTACAAGACACCATGAAGTCTGGATTCGACCAGATAATGGTATAAAGCATTTTGAAGCCTGGATTACGACCAGATAACGATAAAAGGACGGAAGCCTGGATTACGACCAGATAACAGTACAAGACACTGCGAAGCTTGGATTTCGACCGAATAGCAGATTACCTGGACAATTACTAGAAGCCCGGAGTCGACCGAATATTAGTGTGCCCTGAATTCAAGATGAAGCCCGGATGCAACCGGATAACAACTTAATTCCTTCTGAAGCTTGGATTACAACCAGATAAGAATCAAGAAATTGCAAAGCCTGGATCACGAATGGATAGCAAGTTTAATCTCATCTCCCCAGTAAGTCACTGTAAAGCCTGGATCACGACAAGATAGTAGTTCATTTCCACCTCCTCGACTAAGAGACGATTCCCCAGTGGAATAATGGATGACCAAAGCTCCTAAAATTCAACTTTTCTCTCAAGACAGAGAACAACATTCCCCAGCGGAATCCTCCTCAACAACAGGTATACAAGCTCTCGCTAAGGAATCTCTTATGCGATCGACACTCCTTCGGATGGCATCTTTAAGCCCATCTTCCGTCATCAATCTCCAAGTGGCATCCATAAGCCCATTCCCGACATCATAAGACAACTACCACTTCATGCGAGTGCAAATTTCTGGGCACTCTAGTGTTCAATCATCTTCCACCTTCAGATCACGAAAGGCAGACAAGCCAATCTAAATCTTCAGGTTTAAGAAGATTGAACAGGGGCAGCCGTTGTACCCCAAAATTTGCCCTCCCATATTTCTCAATACATTCAAGTGAGGTCTTCAAATTGCTCAAGGAAGTCCAAGGGTTGACTAGACAAGCTCTCTCCTAAGGCAGTCTACCTCAAATTAGGGTTTCATGTTGCATCAAGATACTTGAGTCCAAGGGATCCCAAATGCTCAATATTGTCATAATATGTTCTCAAGATAATCCATGTCAAGTTTCAAGCCTTACAGAGAAATTTTGCTCAATCAATTGCTCAAAGGCCTGAAAATCGACTGTGTTAGGGCAAAAGTCAACTGTAGCCCACATACAGTCAAACTTCAATATTTTTGGTCAATATTATCATTTTTAAGTATTATTCATCATTTTATCAAGGATTGATCATGATTCATCAAGGATTTCTCACAATTCATCAAAACCCAAAAGTTGCTAAATTAGGGTTTTGCAAGAAAAGTCAACTCAACTTTGACCAAGCATAACTTTCTCATACTTTATGAGAAATGACCCATCCAAATGTCATTTTGAAGAGGATGCGATGCTCTACAATTCATATTCATCTCCCAAGTTCAAAATGTGCACTCATAATAAGTTATGAATTTTGACATTATAGGTCATTTTGAAAAGTCAACAAAAACACCTTTTTTGTCAAAGCTTCATACATGAACATGGAAGACTCAATTGAGATGAGACCAAAAGGGTTGCTTAGAGGACATAACAAGATTTCTAAAAAGTCCAAGAACACCTTCAAAGAGTCAAAATTGAGGAAGTTATGCATTGGTGAAGTTAACCTTTTTTGCAAAATTGCCAAAAGTAAAAAATGCCTCAAATTGCAATTTTTGGTAAATGGGCCTAACTTTTTGCACTTGTTTTGAGTTGGTAGCATGGTCCACGAGCCCTATCTCTTCCCATTTATCTTTATCTTATTTTTTCTATTTATTTTGATTTTTTATTTCAATTAAATCATTTAAATCAAAACAAATCATGAAAAAATCCAAATCATTGAAACCTCAAGATCTTGTGCACATTTCAGGTCCCATATCCAGCTAGCAAGTGAATCAATTCGTGCAAGGCACAGGTGGGCACAAAAAGATTGATTTTGGCCTATTTTGGAAGGATTTTCAAGTGAATCAAATCAAGATCACAAATCATAATTGGCAAAGATTGAGATCATATTGGTAAACCTAATTCATCCCTTGGTATATAGTGAACATTTGCAGCTAGAAAGAACAAGCTTTGGAAGCGTGACAAGTCAGAACTGTATTAAAAAAAATCACTCAAAAGCGTTGGTTCGAATTACTAGTTAGAGGAAGATTCAAGGCCATTTGAAGCAGCTAATCCACTCATGGACCTTCTCTGAAGCAGATTCAATCGTTTGCCAGCCCTTCCAAGCCCAGAAACGGGACGTATAGCCATCACGGTATGGTATATCTTTCAGATTCGATTATCCAATTTCTTGCATATTTATCATGTTTTAATAGCACATTCTGAATCCCTAACATGTTTGCAAGCTTGTGGTGGTAATCAATTGCATTTTTATTGGCTATATCAGAATCCACCATTGCTAGGGTTCTTGGTTTTGTTTTAGGGTCTTTTTACACATGTAAAATTGGGCCACAAGAAGGGCACCATCATGCTCAGCAGGCCAAGACGATTCGATTCATGGCATTAGATTTTGTTTATCGTGCCTGTACTTGATTTTGAGATATGCAGGGTTTGTAGTGAAGGACGTTTGTCCGTAGGTAAAGGTCATTAAACCTTTTAGCCACGGAGAGAGGACATGGATGATGGCGTGGCATCACCCTACTCGCCCATTTGAATTTACGCGTGGAATAATGTTTGTTTAGAATGTTTTTTCATATTACTAATTATTATTATTTGATATACAACATAAGCGCGCAGCTCAGTCGGTGAAGAGGCATTGGAAAAAGCTACAGGACCTGGGTTCGAATCCCAGGCCCCCCATATATTTCATATTGTTTTCATTTATGTGATCAGGCGTATGCACAGATATGAAGACCACCATGTGACCTCAAGGCTCCACCATTGGATCTCCAGATGGCTAGATCTAAAGGCCATCATATGAAGGACCATCACTCATCTCAATCAATGCATAGCATGGAATCCAGGAAGTCAAACGTGGACCTTTGATCTTGGGCCTAGAATTGTTGTTGACACACCCTCCATTTGTTATTTTACAGGCCCAATACCTTTTTTCTCCGTTCTTTATATTTTTTTAATTAATTCATTTAATTTATTTTTACTAACACCAAATTAATTCTTTTTTCATAAAAACCCATAAAATCAATTTTCATCCAATTAGATTTAGAATTTATTTATTTTTTACAAAAATTAATTTAATTAGTTTATTTAATTTTAGGGTAACTTTAATTCTTTTGTAAATAAATTAAAACAACTAGAAAATTAGGGTTTTAGCTTAATTTAAATTCTATTTTCTTTTTCTTAAAAAAAATCAAAAACCACAAAAATAGGTCAAATGTAAATTATTTTATTTAATTTAATTTAATTGGTAATTTTGTACATATTTAATTTAAAAACCTTATTTTCTTAAATAATAAAAAACAATCACAAAAATAATTTTTTCTTTTAATTAGGTCAGAGGGGGTCAAAACCCTAATTTCCCTTTGTTCTCTATTTGTCGCGCGTTTATTTATTTTTACAATATTGATGTAATTTCTCATGGGATGTAATAGATTAATTAGAACTTTTTTTGTTCATTTATCATTTTTTTTACGAGTTTTTTTTGGCTATGTAAATTAATACCTGGAGCCTTATAATAGCGTAGCTTTACTTTCCGCATTTTAATTTTCGCAAAATAATAAACTGTTAGATGTATGATGTTAGGGTTGCATGACAAGAATGTATGATTAACTTTAAAACGGTTAGCAAACCCTAAATGTGCAAAGATAATAATTTGAAATTGAATCACTCGCACATGCGCACTCCTAGAGTATACTCCCACTTCGGTTGCCTTCGGTAAACGATCATTAAGTATAGGGTATTTTAGTGGTCGCTCTTTTGTCTCAAAGATCAAAGTTGCCTCAGAAAGGTTGCCTCGGATATGTTGCCTCGAATATTGATCTTAAGACATTAATTACTAAGACGTCCTAACATTGCTTTAGTGATCGTACGTCCCTTTCGAATTGACCCTTTAAAACTCCAACGATGGTGCTACCTACTCACTAATAGTAGGATAGCGTTGTCTAAAGGAAATGAACATAGAACAATTCTTTTTTTCGAGTAGGTAGATGCTAGTAGGTACTTGCTCAAAACAAACAAACTTTTCCACACTTACACTCTTTTCAAACAAAGTTTTCAAAAAACACTTCGTAACACTCTTGAAGACAGAAGCAAGGGTTAAATCGAAGTAAAACAAAAACTTCTTTCAAATCAAATGCACACAAGCAAATTTAAAAATAATGAGCAAGTACCTAAGAGCCTGTGGAAAACCACGGATAAAAAGGGTGCTAATACCTTCCCTTTCTATAATCTACCCCCCGTACTCAAAATCTCGAAAAAAGGAATTTTTCTGTGCTTTTTTCCTTTCCTGTTGGATAAAATAAAAGTCAGTGGCGACTCTTTCTTACCGCGACATTTTGCAAGCACAAACGCAAAACGCAAACCAGCATTTCAAAACAGTTCGGTTCTGGCCACCGTATCACAGTGTGCATGATAATGAGATGCGTATGATTTCAAAGACTTTGGGAGATTTAAATTTGCAAACAAAAAAAAAATAAACAAACTTTATTAGATTAACTGGTAACAAGGTTCAACAATGCCTTTGAGGCGTTACAAAGAAATAAACAGAAAACAAATCTAAACTAGAAGAAGCAAAATCAGAAATCCCATGGACGCTTCCCCTTTGTGCTGACGTAGTCATTAATCGTTCTTTCATTCTCGAGTTGCCTAGTGAGCTTCAAGATCTTCCTTTCTTGATCATGGTACTTTTCCTAGTAGGTATCCCTCTCCTCTTTCAGCTGAATCCAGGATCTCTGCGATGCCCCAAGATCCGTGGGCATGTAAGGATAAAGAACTGTGTAAGGAATGCCCTCTTCATTGGTGGGCTCCATAATCACTGGAAACACAGCTTCATAAGGCATCCCAAGCTTCTGGGCACGAGCTCGGACCCATTGTAGGTAAGGCTGCATAGGAAGGGAAGTCCTTGGTCCTATCTCCTGGGGATAATATCTGTTCACGATGCCCCAAGCTCGTATAAACCTTCGGCGATGCTCGTCAACGTCCTCCTTGTAGTCAAATGCAATATCCGTAATAAGTAACTCATGGGGACCGTCTCTTCGAGCACGACCAAATTGTCGCAAAGCTAGACAAGGACTGTAGGTTATTCCCCCTCTGATTCCAAGCAACGGGACATTAGGGTATCCCCCACAATAATCAATAACAATAGTGCTTTCCATAACCTGGGAGCCCCAAAGAATGTCTGTATGGGCAAGTGACATTATCCTGTAAGGCCATCCCAAACCTTCTTCATTCTTCAACACGGACTTAGGGAGGTGCGAAATAAACCACCTCGACAGCAAGGACATACAACACATGAGAGTCACCCTTCTACGCACAGTACGAGTATAGAGGGCATGCAAGATATCACCCAGAAGAGTAGGCACAGGATTGCGAGATAGGAAGATCTTAACCGTATTCACATCTATAAATGAATCTGGATTCGGGAAGAGAATCAAACCGTAGATAAGGAGAGCCAAGATATCTTCGAAAGCCTGAAAGTCCAAACTGTCCCAGAATAGCTGAGCTTGATCTATCAGAAACTTGGCTAAGAAACCTTCAACCCTGCTTCGTGTTTCCAAATTGGATACTACATTAGCCCTTTTTAGATGCAGAGCTGAAGCAATGTCTTCTGGTCTAGGAGTCTCTTCCATACCTGTGAAGGGAATCTGCTCAAGGATGGATATGCCCAATAAGTGAGAAAACTCTTCCAAAGTGGGAACTAGCTGATAATCTGGAAAAGTGAAGCAATGATGCACAGGATTGAAGGACTGGAAAAACACACTCATCATCTGCTCATCAAAATTTGAGGTAACCAAGCTAAGAAGCTGACCATGTCTCTTAATGAATGAAGAAGTCTCAGAAACTCTTGAGGCTAACTCTTTGAGTTGAGCAGGTATTTGCATAAAGTTAACTCGGATGGTGTTTCTGCGCACGGAAGCCATAATCTACAAAACAGAACAAAGATAAATCCCTTCGGTCTTTGAAATGGTTAGTGTAATGAAGTATGTATGCTATGTTATGATGCATGATGTCATGATAAAAACAACACATGTATAGCAGATAACAGACATGGCAAAGGCAAACAAGTCACACAAAAGCCCTTAAGTTCAAGGCTTGCATGGGGTCAAAGGTATTACCCTTTTGATGTTCAGTTGGTTTCAACCTGTCCTAGCAAAAGTAATCGGGTTCTATAGATTCTCAATATCACTGAACATCCTCCATCGGTCATGGTTTCAGCTCACGCAATCTTTTCTTGCAGCTAGAACTATCTCGAGAGTATGGTCTCAAAGAGTGTAGCATCGAGTATCAACCAATTCCCAGCTTTACACCGAGGCCGACTATCTTACTACTTTCTAATTGCCAAGTTGGTCGATTAAAGGTTCTAAGGTCAGTTGATGCTTAACGACACACATAGCGACCCCATATTCTCCTCGTTTCTCCACAAGGGATACCGGTACCAACCAATGTGTCACATCAACGTAGCTACTGCTTCAACCGTATCGGTCTACGCCGTACAATTCCCTTACAGTTTATTGCTACTTACCTAAAAGGTGTCCCCAGATCCGAGTTAGGATCTATAGTAACTCCCAAGCAAAACCCTTAAAAGTAAAGCAACCAAAACAAACAAGAGAAGCAATTTATGATGAACTAAATCCTAAGGTATACCCCACTTATTAATTCCCCAGCAGAGATTCCAGTTCTGTGATACGGTGACAAAACCGACTGTTTTGAAAATGTTGGTTTGTGTTTTGCGTTTGTGTTTGCAAAATGTCACGGTAAGTAAGAGTCGCCACCGACTTTTATTTTATCCAATCGAAAAGGGAAAAAGCACAGAAAAATTCCCTTTTCGAGATATTCTGAGTACGGGGGGTAGATTATAGAAAGGGAAGGTGTTAGCACCCTTTCTATCCATGGTTTTCCATGGGCTCTTAGGTACTTGCTCATCTTTTAAAATTGCTTGTGTGTGTTTGTTTTGAAAAGTTTTGTTTTACTTCGTTTTAACCCTTGTTTCTGTCCTCAAGAGTGTTACGAAGTTGTTTTCGAAAACTTTGTTTGAAAAGTGTAAGTTGTAATTGCAAGCTTCTCAAGTCATATTTAAAGCACTTGTTTTGACGAAGACAACATGAATATCAACATTCAAAGGATGTGCAAAAAGCTTATCAACATCATATAAAAGTCTTGAAGATTATAGAAGAATTATTGAAGAATCATCAAATGTCAAAATGGTATAAATAATTCTTAATCTTGAATATACATGTTCACAAAAATATGCATTCATCAACATATACATATCCCATAACTTTAACATCAAGAAAAACTTTGTTTTAAATATTTTTCAAAAAGTATTTTTGAAAATAACCCTTCAGGAACCGGTTCCTCCCTAACAGGGAACCGGGTTCCAGACTTTCTCAAAAAACATGTCCCTGGTTTTTGTACCAGGAACCGGGTTGTACCAATAGGGGAACCGGTTCCTGAGTAATATTTTTTGAAATCTGACTTATAACGTTCACTAAGAACCGGGTTCTGTCAGTGTCGGAACCGGTTCCTAGCGAACCAGTGCAGCTTTTCTTTTGGTTTTTGAACATTTTTTAAGTGGTATCTTTTCATGAATGCATTGCAACTTTTCATATGAATTGGCATGAATGAAGAGGTTCTTGTGACTTTATAAAATGCTGCAGATTTTCTTATTTCAAAAAAGAATGCTTCAATTTTCAAATTAACAAATATACTTCTTCAATAAACAATTTTTCATCATTCACATTTGAATTCATACTTTCATGTGTTCATAAAATTTTGTGAAACTTGCCATATACACTTTCATTAAATCATTACAAGTTTCATACATTGTGAACATTTATATACATTGCTTGAGAATTGTTTTTATCTTGAAGAAGAAGATCAATTGAAGATTGATAAAGCTCTCCACATATTTCAAATCAATCATTGTATTACTTAAAGAATTTATTCCCTTACTATCCAGGATTGTTGGAAGTAAGTGTTATGATTTGAAGAGGATTGTTTTTCATTCACATTAGTGTTTGTTTGGTCTTAAAGGTGTTAAGAACCTTTGATCACCCTATAGGTTAGATAGTAAGCATAGGCTGTACAATCATTCTAACTATAGTGAAATCTCTTTCGTGTGTGGAAAGGGGACTGGAGTACTCTCGGATTGTGAGGGGAACCAGGATATATCACCATGTTCTTTACTTTTCCGCATTTATCGCTTTCATCACCATAATCAGGAAAAGATAAAGATATAATCAAAACCTTCAAACACTTAACCAAAAAAGTTCTACAAATATTCTCATAAAACCGAATAAATTTTATAAGACCTAATTCACCCCCCCCTTCTTAGGCACTCTGAGACTTACAATTGGCATCAGAGCAAGTTATAGGTAACTTGTTCCTAAAGATCCAGAATGGCTTCCGCAAATCCAAATCAAAATTCGGTTTTCAAAGATGGTGGTAGTAACAACAAGCCTCCACTGTTTTGTGGTGAATACTTCGACTTTTGGAAAATTCGCATGAAGGCTCATCTTGAAGCGCAAGGAGAAGAAATATGGAATGCTGTTGAGAATGGTCCATTTACTCCGGTGTGTGTTGTCAATGGTGTTGGGTCATCAAAGCCTAAAGCATCATGGGATGACGATGACAAGAAAAAAGTTCTCTTTGACAAAAAGGCAATCAATATTCTCCAAAGTGCTCTTAGTATGGATGAATTTTTCCGAGTATCGGCATGTACAACGGCAAAGGAAATTTGGGACACTCTTGTAGAAACTCATGAAGGAACCGCCGAAGTAAAAAGGTCTAGATTGAACACCTTGAGTCAAGAATATGAATTATTCAGAATGTTGCCCGGAGAATCCATCCTTGACTTGCAAAAGAGATTCGTTCATTTGACAAACCATTTGAAGGCACTTGGTAAAACTTTAACAAACAATGAATTAAATCTTAAAGTGCTTAGATCTTTAACAAGGGAATGGCAACCAAAAGTGACGGCAATATCCGAAAAGAAAAGCCTAACAACTATGACTTCCGCAACACTTTTCGGAAAGCTTCAAGAATATGAGACGGAACTTGGAAGACTTGAAAAACATGAGAATAATGAGAAGAAATCCAAAGGCATTGCTTTGAAAGTTGATTCAAAAGAAAGTCAAGATAAAGATGCATCGGAGGAAGATGAAAATCTCTTGCTTCTTGTAAAAAGGTTAGGAAAATATTTTGGTCATAAAAATAATCTTCATAATGCTAACTTTGTCAAAAGAAAGAAATTCTATAAGCATAAAGACAAAGAAGCCTCCACATCAACACAAGATGTCACATGCTATGAATGTGGAAAGCAAGGTCACATAAAGCCGAATTGTCCAAAACTCTCCAAGAAAAATGGATTCAAAGGCAAAAAGGAGTTCAAGAACAAAAAGGCTTATGTTGCATGGGAAGATAATGAGATAAGTTCTTCATCCGATTCGGAAAGCGACGAATGTGCAAATCTAGAATTGATGGCTTCACATCACTCTGACGATGAAAAAGAGGTTAGTAATGAATTTAATCTTTTTGATGATGATGTTCAAGGTGCTATTGATGAACTCTTGGGATAATGCAAAAGTTTATACAAAAAGGTGTCAAATCAAGAAAAAGAACTTTTAATTTGTCTAGAAAAAATTGACACCATGACTAAAGATTTTGACCTTCAAAAACAAAATTTTATTAAAGAAAAGGAAAAATTTGCATGCTCCAAGTGTGAATCAAATATCTTTCAAATTGTTCAATTGAAAAGAGTCATTGAACGATATGAAAAAGGACAAATAGGATTGGAAGGATTACTAAGCCAACAACGTTATCCAAATGATAAAAGAGGTCTTGGTTATATGAATACTAAGAAACCAAGTAACAATCCCACTGTTTTTGTAAAGGCTAGTAATAGTTCCAATCCCAAGAAAGTAGAAAATAAGCAAGTTGTTCATAATCATCAAAAGAAAAAGGCTAATGTATAGAAAAAGAAAACATTTCCTAAAAAGAAATCTTATCCTTCTAGATATAGAAGTAACTTTGAACCTACTTGTTTTTATTGTGGTATTAAAGGCCATACACCTAATGCTTGCTATGTTAGAAACTTTAGTATAACAAGTGGGCATTATGTGTGGGTGAAAAAGGGAACTAACTATGAAGGACCCAAGGCAACTTGGGTACCTAACAAAGAATAATTTTTTTTTGTAGGTATGCTTGAAATCCACATCAAATGTTTGGTATCTTGATAGTGGATGTTCAAAGCATATGACAGGAGATGTACACCAATTTTCATATCTAGTACATAAAGCCAAAGGGTATGTCACCTATGGAGACAACACCAAAGGAAAGATTCTTGGCGTTGGAATAGTTGGCACACCTCCATCCATTCAAATTGAGGATGTTCTCTATGTTGAAGGATTAAAGCACAATCTTCTTAGCATAAGTCAACTTTGCGATAGAGGGTTCAAGATCAAATTTAACAAAGATGAATGTCTTATTATGGATGAGGCAACCAATGAGGTAAAACTCAAACGTATAAGAACTAACAATATTTTTTATGATTACTCTAGATGATTTGTCTATGAAGGTACAATGTCTTATGGTAAACAACAATGACGCTTGGTTATGGCACAAAAGGATTGCTCACATTCACATGGAGCACTTGAACAAATTGATTAAGCATGACTTAGTTATTGGTCTACCAAAGATGAAGTTCATCAAAGACAAATTATGTAGCGCTTGCCAAAAGGGAAAACAGACCAAAACAACTTTCAAATCTAAGAATGTGGTGTCTAATACAAGGCCACTACAATTGTTACACATGGATCTCTTTGGTCCATCAAGAACAAAAAGCTTCGGAGGTAATGTATACGCATTGGTTATTATTGATGATTTTTCTAGATATTCTTGGACTTTGTTTCTTGTGCAGAAAAGTGATGCTTTTAAAGCTTTTAAGAAGTATGCTAAGCAAATCCAAAATGAAAAATCACTAAAGATTGTATCCATAAGAAGTGATCATGGTGGAGAATTCCAAAATGCACAATTTGAAGAATTTTGTGAAGAACATGGTATCTCTCATAATTTTTCAGCACCAAGAACTCCACAACAAAATGGAGTAGTTGAAAGAAAGAATAGGTTTCTAGTGGAACTTGCAAGAAAAATGCTTAGTGATGCAAATCTTCCTAAATATTTTTGGGCGGATGCAGTTAGTACGGCTTGTTATGTTGGAAATCGAGTTATCATTAGACCTATAATAAAGAAGACTCCATATGAACTCTTCAAAGGAAGAAAGCCAAACATTGCTCACTTTCACATTTTTGGATGCAAGTGCTTTGTTCTTAACAATGACAAAGACAATCTCGGTAAGTTTGACGAGAAATCCGACGAAGGTATATTTCTTGGTTATTCGCTTTCTAGTAAAGCATATAGAATCTATAATAAAAGAACTTTAACTATTGAAGAATCTATGCATGTATCTTTTGATGAAACTAACCCCTCCAAGGAGGAAGTAGTTGTTTGTGATGATGATGATCCTATAGATTTATCCCCGGAAGATCTTTCAATTGATCAAATTGAGAAATCACCGAAAAATTCAGAAAACATTGTTCAACAAGATTCAAACATCAATGATCTACCAAAAGAATGGAGAACTCATAGAGACCATCCTATTGACAAAATTATTGGTGACATTAGCCAAGGAGTATCAACAAGATTGAATCTAAAAGATGCTTGCTTAAACATGGCGTTTATTTCTCAAATTGAACCTACCAAAGTTGATGAAGCCTTAGGAGATGATCAATGTGAAATTCTGGCTGCAGATACTCAATGTCACGTTCAATGTTATGACACCGTATCTGACTTACTATATGACAGTAAATACAAAAAACAATAAAGAACACAGTCAATTGTTTACCCAGTTCAGTGTGCAACAACACCTACTCTGGGGGCTACCAAGCCAGGGAGGAAATCCACTATAAGAGATGTTAATTCAGGAATAAACCAACCAGTTTATCTCCTTCACTTAAAACCTACCCAATGCAATTTCAATCTAAGTACAACTTAAACCTGAGTTCCTACTCACTCCCCCTCAATCACAGCAGTGATACATAAAACAATTTGACTAATGATTTGATGAAGACACTCTTCAAAAACTAACACTTGATTAAGCTTCACAGCTTTTTAATCAAGCAACACAATCACTCTTGCTTCACAGCTTTGAGTGATGCACACAACTAATCTTGACTCTGCTTCACAGCTTTAGTCAAGGAACATTCAAACACTCTTGCTTCAAAGCTTTGAGTGCTACACAACCCTTACAATTAAAAACCTATTCCAAGTCACTTATCACAATGATAATTGCTTGGAGTACAATAATCAAACCTATACAGATTACAAATGATCTTCTGATCAAAAAGGGATTCCTTGCAAAACAGCAGCTCTGTTGAATATATAGCAGCTGCAACTTCAGTTAGGGTTTCCACAAAAACCTAGGGTTAATTCCGTTTGACCTCAAGACCAGGTCACAGGACTTTATTAACCAGGTTAGGGTTGAGCTAGGTTACTCCTCAGAAAACGCAGGATTCTGTTCTGGAGAGACTGAGTTATTTTCCTGAAAAAACTCAGACTTATCCAACCTGCAAACCTGTTAGTTCAGAACAGGATGTCTTAACATCTGTTATGACATCTGAGAAAACCTGTCTACTGATTTAGCAAAATGTGATCATTTTGCAAAATGCACAGATACACACTTATAAACATCAGTTCCTGAATGACAATATTTTTCTGCAAAGGTACCTAATGAATCAGTACAAACTAAGCTAGAATGTTATGACATCAGTCATGACATTCACACATACACTTGGGATTTACCAAAAATGTAAGCCAATACCTAAACACCTACAAACTCCCCCTTTGGCAGATTTTTGGCTAAAGACCCTAAGCAATCAGAGATAGATAGCAGCAGAAATAAGTGACAGCAGAAAAATAGAATGTCAAGTACTAATTAACTAAGTACCAAAATATTCTCCCCCTCTTTAGCCACAAATGGGCCAAAGATACATGTTCATAAAATTATACAGTTATCCAAAACAAAATAATAAGAGCAGCAGCAGAAAACAACTGAATACACTTCCAAACTCCACCAGATATCAGCACCAACCAGCAACACCACCAAACAGCAACCAACCTTCAAGCACTGTCATCAGACTCAGAGGAGCTAGTTTCTTCAATGTTGAGATGACCTTCAGCTTCTACACCTTCTTCCCTTCTGTTTTCTT
Source organism: Vicia faba (assembly GCA_948472305.1). Classification (NCBI taxonomy): domain Eukaryota; kingdom Viridiplantae; phylum Streptophyta; class Magnoliopsida; order Fabales; family Fabaceae; genus Vicia; species Vicia faba. Next base: position 107,062,982 of record OX451741.1, read on the forward strand.
CAGCTTCCTCCTTTTCTAGCCTGGCAATTAGGATTTCTAGGGTCTTTTTCCTAGCATCTAGCTCTTTGCAAGTCTCTTTTAAAACAGCTATGACATCTGATGTCTTGGACTGGGTCTTCACAGACGATGTCTCAGCTGATGTTATGACAATGTCTGGAGCATGAGATCCCTGAAACAGTTTGTAGTGCAAGCCAAGGGCAGGAGCTCTTTTGCAGACTGTATCTCTTGCCACAAGGATATCAGGGTATTGTGCAAGGATGATTCCACAAAGGAGGGAGGGAAAGGCTATTGGTCCTTTGACAGCATAACTACCAGCATGCTTTAAAGTTTGTTCAAAGATGTACCTGCCATAGTCAAAAGCAGTCTTGGTTCCCACAGCATAAATAAATCTCCCCAATCCTGTGGAGATAGTTGATTTATGATTTGTAGGCACCCAGTTGGCTGCACCTATTTTATGCAAGATGGCAAATTTCATGCTGAGTTTACTGGCATTCAGCTTGCCTTTCAAGGGCCAGCACTTTACTTGCCTGGCTGTGATGGTTTGACAAACTTCATTGTCAGTTGCCTCCAGATCAGGACAATCCTCATTTGTTCTTCCAAGAAACTTGTTGATTTCTGATGGAGAGAACTTGACCCTTCTTCCTCTAACAAAAACACTTTCAAAGTCAGCTGACCTTCCATCAGCACAATCATTAGACAAGTTCACTACAAACTCCTTGACCAGATTTTCATAACATTTGTTGAATTTTATTACTGTCTTCATTAGTCCAGCATTCTTGATCAGGTCCATGATGTCTTTGCACTCCAAGGCATCATTGTTGAGTTCTCTCTCTAAAGCTATTCTCTTTAAGCAAACATACTTCCATCTGTTTGCATTGTCAGGATGATGAAAAGAGATGTTGTCTGTTGGGACTTCAGGTACTCTAGCAATTTTGCTAGAGGGGAGCTTCCTTCTGATAGGAGTTTCTTCAGCATCAATCTCAAATTCTGATTCCTCATCAGAATCGGAAGATTCAGGTTCTTTTCTCTTCTTAGAGATTGGTTGTCTAGCAGTATGCACCTGGGCCTTCTTCCCTTTTGTCTGAATACTTTTCTCAGCCATGCCTTCAGCCTTAGATTTCTTAGCAGCAGGTTTATTTTTGGACACACATTTTGCATCATTCTGATTACTCTTTCTTTTCATCAATCTCCTAGCTATGCTAGGGTTCACATTAGCAATCAGATCATTGTCTGAGTAATCTTCATCCACATCAATGATAGGTGGATCAGCAGCCTTTTCTGAAGGGTTCTGAATGTTGTCTTTTTGTGTCACAACATTCTCAGTGACATCTACATTCTCAGAGACTTCCACATTCAGAATTTCTGATTGATTTAAAGGGACAGAAATCCCCGGTACAGATTGGTTTCCACTCAGTATACTAGTAACAAGCCTAGCAATAGCTTGATGAACTTGAACTGATCCTTCTCTATTTGGTACAGAAGAAGAAGGATGAGAAGAATTACCAGAGGCTGTAGCTTGAGCTCTTCCTGCATGTCTGGTTCTAAGCTTTTTGACTTTGGCTGGGTCAGTTGCCATCTCTCTGAGAGGAGTGACCTCAAGAACTTCAGATTCTATGCATGTGGTGATTGCTCTAGAGTCTTGGTCAGATGATGAAGATGATGAGGATGATGAAGTCGCCATGGTTGAAGACGATGTCTGAGACATTTTGATTGACTTTGAGTAACGGTAGCAATTTGAGAAAAATCTTTGATTGGGAGGAGGAAACAGATTGCAAGGACGTGAGAGGTAGGAGGCAAAAGGGAGTTTTTCAACTTCTTAAAGATTTTGAAAGAATTGTGAAAGCATATGATTAACCCACTAAAGGTAGACTTAATAAAATTAATTCCTTCAACCTTTGTTTTAAGCAAAATTAATTGCTATAATTTCTCATGTTGGTAAATACCCAACCTGCCCCTCAAATTTTCAAGTTTATTTCCAACAAGAGCCTTGGTAGAAGAATCAGTCAGTTGAAGCTTAGAGAAACTATGTTCCAGTTTAAATGACTTCTTCTCTACAAAGTCAATGTGCTTGTTCCAGTTATGCTGAATAGGGTTCAAGGAAATATTGATTGTATTCAGATTGTCACAACACAATGTCACAACATCTTGTGTGACATTATACTCAGTGAGCATCTGTTTTGACCAGATATTTTGAGAACAGTTTTTCCTAGCAGCAACTATTTCCGCACAGAGTTGGGAAGGCATTCTTTTGATATGAATCATAGTTCTGGTTGATTCTTGAATAATTTTCTGTTTGTCCAGTCCATTTTGATGGAGAGTTATAGGAGAGGAGACTTCAAGCCTCATTTCTTCAGGGAAACATAATTTATTAGACTTGTTATTTCCAACATCCTTGTCAAGATAACTTATGGTTCTGACAACACATCCTTCTTCAAGTTTATTTGCCACATCACAGACATTATCAACCTGTAGTTTTGGAGTTCTTCTGACTGCTTCCATAGAAATAGCTCTTTTCATTCTTCTTAGATGAAGAGGACCAAGCTTATGCTGCCACAGTTTCATCTCTTTTTCTTCTTTGGTAATTGGACACATAGTGGAGATATCAGTGTTCTCAGGCTGCCACAAGTAGCAGATATCTTTGTATCTGATTCCTCTCATTACAACTTCTAGTTTTTCATTAATTACTAGACATTCAGATCTTGAGAAGTTGACCTTGAATCCTAGATCACATAATTGACTGATACTAATGAGATTAGCAGTCAGCCCTTTTACCAGCAGTACTTTATTCAGACTTGGACCTCCAGGGCAGTCCAAATTACCAACTCCTTTGACTTCACCTTTAGCACCATCTCCAAAGGTCACAAAACTGGTGGTGTGAGGCATAACATTATTGAGGAGATTTTTGATTCCAGTCATGTGTCTGGAACATCCACTGTCAAAGTACCAGCCTTCCTTTGCAGACACTCTCAGGGAAGTATGGGCTATCAGGGCAGTAGCCTTTTTCTTCCAATGAGGAGTATGTGGTACCCTTTTTGGCTTAGGTTTAGCACCTGAGTTTTGATTAGGGTATCCATGTAATTTGAAGCAGAAGGGCTTTATGTGTCCATACCTCCCACAATGATGACATCTCCATCTTTGGTATTTTTCTTCATATATTTCTGATGTTGAGAGTTGTGTTGAGACATCTGCTTTGACAATTGTTTAACATGCCTGATCTTCTTGTCTGCACCAGGTTTCTTAGCTTCCACAAATCCTAGACCAGATTTGTTTCCCACATTTTGTCCAACTTGTAGGATCTCTTCCAATTTATCTGATCCATTGGTCAACATCTTGACAGATTTTGTCAGTTGGTTCAGTTGTGAGTTCAGTAATTGAACTTCCCCTTCTAGGTGACTTATAGTTTCAAGATCTGCCCTTTTTTCAGCCTCCAGCTTTATAATGAGTTTTGATTGTTTCTCATTCTGCACACAGACTTCAGCACTTCTGATACACAATTTCTTGTAGGTATCAGCCAGTTCTTCAAATGTCACTTCTTCATCACTAGTGTCACTTTCAGAAGTACAAACACTAGTTAGAGCAGTAACTAGTTTGGCAGATTCTTCTTCAGAATTACTTTCTGAATCATAGTCAGACCAAGTAACAGTCATTCCTTTCTTTTGTTTCTTAAGAAAGGTAGGACATTCAGCTCGAATATGTCCATATCCTTCACATCCATGGCATTGAATACCTCTGCCTTGGTTTCTCTTATCTTCTGACCTTGGTCTTCTGCTGGAACTGTCAATGTCAGAGGGAATGTTATGAACATTAGACCTTGACTTTGGATCCATTCTTTTGATGAGCTTGTTGAACTGTCTTCCAAGCATGGCAATAGCTTCTGAAATATTTTCTTCTTCATCCTCCTTGTTTTCAACATCAGTGTTGGATACAAGTGTTATGCTTTTGTTCTTCTTGTCACCATTATCAGTGATCCCCATCTCAAAAGTCTGAAGAGACCCAATAAGTTCATCCACTTTCAACTTGCTGATGTCCTGGGCTTCCTCTATGGCAGTTACCTTCATTGCAAATCTTTTAGGCAAGGATCTGAGAATCTTTCTCACCAGTTTTTCTTCTGACATCTTTTCTCCCAGTGCTCCTGAGGTGTTGGCAATCTCCAAGATGTTCATGTGAAACTCATGAATGGTTTCATCTTCCATCATTTTTAGATTCTCAAACTTGGTAGTCAACATCTGAAGCCTTGACATTTTTACTTTGGAAGTGCCCTAATGAGTAGTTTTGAGAGTGTCCCAAACTTCCTTGGCCAGTTCATATTGATGTACTAGTCTGAAAATGTTTCTATCAATTCCATTGAACAAGGCATTTAAGGCTTTGGAATTTCCCAGGGCTAACTCATCTTCTTCTTTACTCCAATCTTCCTCAGGCTTCAGACTGATTGTCCCATCTTTCTCAGTTATGGTGGGATGGATCCATCCTTTGTCAGCAGCTCTCCAAGCCTTTTTGTCCAGAGATTTTAGGAAGGCAATCATACGGGGTTTCCAGTAGTCATAATTAGTTCCATCCAGAATGGGTGGTCTATTTCCAAAAACTCCTTCTTTGTCCATAGTGCCAGAAAGTGATATCCCTAGATCTCACCCAGTAATACAGGCAGGGTGCCTGCTCTGATGCCAAGTGAAATTCTGGCTGCAGATACTCAATGTCACGTTCAATGTTATGACACCGTATCTGACTTACTATATGACAGTAAATACAAAAAACAATAAAGAACACAGTCAATTGTTTACCCAGTTGAGTGTGCAACAACACCTACTCTAGGGGCTACCAAGCCAGGGAGGAAATCCACTATAAGAGATGTTAATTCAGGAATAAACCAACCAGTTTATCTCCTTCACTTAAAACCTACCCAATGCAATTTCAATCTAAGTACAACTTAAACCTGAGTTCCTACTCACTCCCCCTCAATCACAGCAGTGATACATAAAACAATTTGACTAATGATTTGATGAAGACACTCTTCAAAAACTAACACTTGATTAAGCTTCACAGATTTTTAATCAAGCAACACAATCACTCTTGCTTCACAGCTTTGAGTGATGCACACAACTAATCTTGACTCTGCTTCACAGCTTTAGTCAAGGAACATTCAAACACTCTTGCTTCAAAGCTTTGAGTGCTACACAACCCTTACAATTAAAAACCTATTCCAAGTCACTTATCACAATGATAATTGCTTGGAGTACAATAATCAAACCTATACAGATTACAAATGATCTTCTGATCAAAAAGGGATTCCTTGCAAAACAGCAGCTCTGTTGAATATATAGCAGCTGCAACTTCAGTTAGGGTTTCCACAAAAACCTAGGGTTAATTCCGTTTGACCTCAAGACCAGGTCACAGGACTTTATTAACCAGGTTAGGGTTGAGCTAGGTTACTCCTCAGAAAACACAGGATTCTGTTCTGGAGAGACTGAGTTATTTTCCTGAAAAAACTCAGACTTATCCAACCTGCAAACCTGTTAGTTCAGAACAGGATGTCTTAACATTTGTTATGACATCTGAGAAAACCTGTCTACTGATTTAGCAAAATGTGATTGTTGTACCCCAAAATTTGCCCTCCCATATTTCTCAAAAAAACATTTCAAGAAAAATTCACAAGTCCAACCTGGCGTGTCATATTCAGGTATTCTTTCGCCAAGATATCTCTGATAACGTATTCTCAAATTCAGGTTCGGCTCAAGAGTCAATTCTTTAAAGAAGGTATCCGAATGTGCGAGTTTTCTTGAAGAAATATGGTGAAAAAGTGTGCTGAAAGTGCAGTTTTTACGCGCTAAAAAATTCATAACTTGAAGATCGTGACTCGTTTTGAACCCGTTCTGGTGGCCAAAATTCCGTCTTGACATTATCTACGTTTTTATCTCTCACGGCTGGAAGCCAATTTCGATCAGAAGGTCTTCAAAAATGTGGATTTATCAAGTATTTTCGTGCAGAAAATTTGTGACAGAAGTTTATTTGCGTCATGTTCAAAAAATCATAACTTGGTCGATTTTCATCGTATCGAGCTGGTTCTGGCGCCAAAATTTCAAAAATTGAGTTGACTACATTTTCACAGAAGGTATCGAGTTCGAACGGTGTTCAAAAGGCCTTCATTTTTTGCTCAGAGTGCGTCACACGCTGAAAATCCTGAATGCTGAATAATATTTCATTTGGGCCGAAACTTCGAAAATTCATAACTCGGTCAATTTTTATCGGATTGGACTCATGTTTTTACACAAGGTCCCTGACTCATAGATCTACAACTTTGCTTCAAAAGTCGAGACCAAATTATGCACCGATCAATACCAGTTTTTTATTGAAGAGCGTGTCAGAGTCGACACTGGAGCCCAAAATAAGTTTGTCTGAGCTGAAACTTCAAAAATTCATAACTAATTCACCGTTTATCCGATTGAGTCGATTTTCGGACAGGAGTTAGTTCTCGATGCCGGCTACATTTTGTTTTCACATTTCAACTTCAAAAAATGCACTTAAGTCCCTGCGATTTAGCCTGGAAAGTGACGAATTCAAGTGAATATTGGAGGCCCAATTGCACATTCAAAGCCCATTTTCTTTACCCTAATTTCCACTATATAATCACCTTCTTGTCACACAAACCAAGGGAGAAAAAAAGAAAAAAAGAGGGAAGAAAAAAAGAGAGAAAAAACCTTGCCACAACACTGTTGGAATATCAAACTCTTTCAAAGAACCCTAAAACCTTGAAATCCTTATTACAAATCCCTCTCTCACTACAAACAAAACCATCTCAGCTACAAACCAACATCTTATTACTTCTTCAGTAAGGGTAAGGCTGACTTGATCTCCATGATCCAAAGAGCATAAAAGCATTCAGGCCACTGATTTTCCAGTAAGGGTAAGGTTGATTTGATCTCCATGATCAAAAGGGTATAATCATTCATACATGCCATATTGTGCCTAAACATTAAATTTCTTCATATGTTGGTTTTATTTGAATTTTTATGATTTTATTTAATGTGTTCGTGAGATTCAACTGCAGATTTAGACAGGATCCCAGGTTTATTTAGGAACGTTGAGGCCAAAAGCCAAAAAGTCAAAAGGCCAAAAGGCCAAAAGCCAAAAGTCAAATACATGGCGAGGCAGACATTAAGCCAGAGATTAAGGGAACGTTGAAGCCAGAACACAAATGGCCAAAAGCCAAAAGCCAAAAGCCAATTGGCCAAAGTAGAACAACTTATGCATGAAACTCAATCCAATGGCCAAAGAATGCAGACCACGGTACTCAGGAGTCAATACTTCAAAAAACCTCCAAAAAGGGCCAGACACCCCCCATGGTTTGCATCATTTTTATTTTTTATTTGATTTTCCTTTTTCATTCTTTTAATTGTTTTTAATTGTTTTCTTTAAATTCATGAATTAATTTTTATAATATAAAACCAGAAAATCAAAAACTAAGAATATGTTAATTAATTTACTTATTAAATATTTTTGTAAATAAATGTTAAATAATTAATTTAGTTAAATTAGGTTTTAAAACTTAAGTCTTTTTCTTAACAAATTAAAATATGTAGAAATTAGGGTTTTTAACTTTTCATCATCTTTTTAATAAATAATTTTTTCTTATTATTATTGTTATTAATTATTAAATATTTTTGTAAATAAACATGTACATTAAATATTTAGTAAATTAGGTTAAACTTTAACATTTTCATTAATAATTAAAAAAACTTAGAATTAGAGTTTCTTTTAATTTTAATTTTCTTTATTTCATAAATACAAAAAAAACTAAAAAACATTTCTTTCCTTTTATTAAATAATTAATTAGCTTTTTAATTTCATTTAATTTCTTTAAAGGGTCCAACGCCCTCGAACGTTCTATTTTTATTTCTTTCGCACATTTATTTCCTTTCAAATATTATGTAATTGCTCAAGCCATGTAACTCGGACATTTTATATTTCCCGCATTTTATTTCTTTATTTTATGTCAAATCGGGTCCTGGTTTAATTTGGCGATGTGGACCCGCGCCTTTGTAATAGTTTAGGAACTTTATATTTCTCGCAATTTTTAACTATTAATAATGACATGCAAGAATGAATGATAAAATAAAAACAAACGCATAGATCACTTTGACAAAAGACAAAAATAAATGAAAACGACACACAAATCACACACCACCCCTAGGGTACGCCTCACTGTTGCCTTGCCTCGAAAGGTGATCGTCGAGTAGAGGATGTCTTAGTAAGTCCTCATGATCGGGGAACCTGGCATGAGGGTAGCTTCTAAGATGTCTTCCCATTGCTCTGGTGATCACCATGTCCCGAACCTCGAATTGACCCGAACACCTCCAACGGTGGTGCTACCTACCTCTCAATGGTGGGATGGCACTACTTTAAAAGGACATTTACACAGACGAATTCCTTAGGGTAGGTAGACGACTCGTGGATACTTGCTCTAATTCAAAACAAAACAAATCAAAAATACTTTTCACACCAACACATTTTCAAAAAGCTTTCGAAAGCATTTTTCAAACACTCTTGAGGACCGATACAAGAGTCGAACTGAAATTTTCAAAGAAACTTTTTAAAACCCACAGTTGAAAAGCAAACAAACCATTTTTGAAAACACAATGAGCAAGTATCTAAGAGCCCATGGATAACCATGGATAGAAAGGGTGCTAACACCTTCCCTTTCTATAATATACCTCCCGAACCGAGAGCAATCTCTTTAAGGAATTTTTCTGTGCTTTTGTCCTTTCCATTTGGAGAAAATAAAAGACGGTGGCGACTCTTGCTTCCGCGACATTTCGCGAACCAGCGTTAAACAGTCAGTTCCAGATCCACCGATCACAGAACTGGCGACTCTGCTGGGGATATAACTTAAAGTGAGGTGTACCTTAGGACTAAGATCACTGTGTTTTCAATTGCTTTCCTTGCTTGCTTTATTATTGTGGGTTGCTTGGGAGTTCTATAGATCCTAACCCGGATCTGGGGATACCTTCTTAGAAAGTAGCAACAAGGCTGTGAGGGAACTGTGCGGGGTATACCGACATGGTTGAAACAGTCTGCTACGTTGATGTGGCACTTTGGTGTGTACCGGTAACCCTTGAGTTCAGTCAAGGAGAGTACGGGGCCTCCGCGTGGTGTCGTGAAGCATCAACAGACCTTAGGAACCTTAATTGAACTATCTTGGCCTCTTTAGGGTAGTGAGATAACTGACTTTGGTGTAGTCTGAGGTTGGTTGATACTCGATACTACACTCAATTGAGGGTTGCTTTCCTGGAATATTTCGGTCGCCAGTTCAGTGGCTAAATCGAAACGATGAACAATGAAAGCAATCCCGTGATATTGAGACCCTTAGAACCCGGTTACTTCTAATAGGACAGGTTGAACCCACCAACTTCAAGAGGGTACTACCCAGACCCCATGCTGGCCTAAACCCTAAGGGCTCCTCTTGTGTGACTTGTGTGCCTTCGTACTTGACTATTTACATGCTTGTTATCTGACACTTGAGCTTCTTACAGGTTTTGTTTGTAGTCCTTAATTAGGACTCATAACAAGGTTTACTAAGTTTCTTGCAGGTTTCGTTTATAGTCCTTAATTAGGACTCATAACAGGTTTTACTTGAGCTTCTTGCAGGTTTTGTTTGTAGTCCTTAATTAGGACTCATAACAAGGTTTACTAAGTTTCTTGCAGGTTTCGTTTATAGTCCTTAATTAGGACTCATAACAGGTTTTACTTGAGTTTCTTGCAGGTTTTGGCTTGCAGTCCTTAATTGGGACTCATAACAGGGTTACCTACATTACCCCATGCATACCATAACATCATACCATTGCATACATCCTAACCCATTTCAAGGATCTCAAGGGCTTGTGATGCAGGTCAGGACGAATCCACTATCCCAGCAAGGGGCAAAGAGGATTTATTTTCCTCTAGACCAAGTTGTCAGGGGCTATGACCCACTTGATATGGTGAGCTTTGACACCTAAAGGATGATCCCCAGGCTAAGGTTATCAGGGGCTATGACCCACTGGATATGGTGAGCCTATGACCCTTGAAGAGGGGCTCTCTACAACAGGAAGTTCCTTTAATCAAGTTGCCAGTTTCCAACTCTAACAAGTTTCTCTGTTTACCCTGCGAGGTCCTTGAAATCATTGCATGCATGTCATACATCTCATTGCATTGCAGGTGTCCCTTTGACAGGTTGCTTACCCTTCTTCGCTGTTTATTTCAGCCGATCGTCATGAATCCTGAATCATCAGCTGAGCAGTCCATCAAGGATCTCCAGGCTCAGAACGCCCAGTTCCAAGAGCTGATCATGAATCTGACCCAGGGGCAGCAAGATCTGAAGGCTCTGCTCTTGAAGAAGGACAAGAAGAAGAAGAAGATTGTCTTGTTCAGCCCTAGACGCAGATCTGGGAATACACCGCAAATTGAAACTGAGAGGACAACCCCATCTGTGAGGGAAAGCAGTCACCATGAGAGAGAGGTGCCTAGTCCAGTGCTCTCTGACAATGAAACAGATTTCGACGACGAACAGTACCCTCCTGCTGAGGACAAGTACAAACAGTTGGAAGACCGGCTAAGTGCTATGGAGATACAAAAGGTGCCTGGCCTGGACTTCGAGGATCTAGGTCTGTCTTCTGGGGTAGTGATCCCGCGCAAATTCAAGATACCTGCCTTTGCTAAATACGACGGGGCATCCTGTCCTAAGTTGCATCTCAGGGCTTACACAAGGAGGATCCAGCCCTATACAGCTGACAAAAACTTATGGATCCATTTCTTCCAAGAGAGTCTTTCAGGGACTCAGCTCGAGTGGTTCTATCAACTGAATGGAGCCAACATCCGTACCTGGGAAGACTTAGCCACTGCATTTTACAAACACTACCAGTATAATGCCGACCTCGCTCCCACGCGTACTCAGCTTCAGGGGATGTCTATGGGTACAGGCGAAGGCTTCAAAGAGTATGCTCAAAAATGGAGGGACCTTGCTGGAAGGGTACAACCACCTCTGACTGACCGCGAGCTCGTCGACATGTTCTTGGGGACCCTGTCTGGTCCATTCTTCAACCACCTAATTGGGAATTCTGCCGCTGGGTTTACAGATCTTGTCTTGACTGGGGAGAGAATCGAAGCTGGTATCAAGTCGGGGAAGATTCAAGAAACCGCACCTGCTGATACTCAGAAAAAGCCCCACAATGGAAAGAAAGAGTCCAATGCTATACATGGTAAAAAGGGTCGTCATGATGCAGGGGCAATCCGGATTTCTGATCCCACGCCCGTTCAGCCAAGAAAGAGCAATAGGCGCAGGATAAAGCATCAAGATAGGAAGTATACTGACATCAACATGTCTTTGTCTCAGGCATTACAGCAATTGCTGAAGGCGAAAATGATCACACTTAAGGATCCTCCTCAAAATCCTGACACTTCCTCTCTCAAGTACAACCCGGGTGTGAGATGTGCCTACCATTCTGACAGTCCCGGACATGACACCGACGACTGTTGGACCTTGAAGAACAAGATCCAGGATTTGATTGACGCCAAGGAGGTCGAGTTTGAACACTGATCCTACTCCGAATCATCGAGAATGTCTTTTGTTCATTCAAATATTCAAGTTGTATTTTTCTTTGATTGTTCAAACATTTATTCATGTTAAACATTGTTATCACATTAATGCATCGCTTATGTCTATTTTGAATCAATATATTCGCATTCACTATATGCAAATTATTTTCATATTTTTTCTGATGACAACGCTCGTTAATTCTAAGCCTCTTGAGGGAGGATGACGAAAATGATACCACGATCTTTACAGTATGCTTTTGAACAGACCCCGCTGATGAGGTACAGGCATTGTTCCAATTCCTAAACACTGGAGTTATAAGGATGATAATCCCTCGTCAACCCATCTGAGCCAAAGAAGTAGGAGTTTTTTATTTTCGAAAATTAAAACCCTTTATCATAACCCGGGGCAGGGTAGTCTTCTCAGTTGATCCAAGTGCATAACGAATGGCACCAAACGAAGAAAGACAGTGATGGTTCAGAACAATCAAAAGGACAGGCAGTCATTATCAAAAATCATAAACGAAAAACCCAAGAAGTCAAAACCTATAAGAAGGGACTTATGAAATTGGGGCATCCCGCTGACTGTAATTCCAAAAAGGAAACAGTTCAGGCAAAAAAAAATAGGGATAACGAAATCAGAAGAAAGAGGTCCTACAAACCCTCAATAAAAAAGGAAATGACTGCCTATTCAAAATAAGTTATCAACATCCGAATCATCACCGGAAAATCAGAGCAAAGACTCAAACAAGGTCTAACGTATGATCAACTGAGTTTAGGTTTGGAGAACATCACGAAGAGCGGGTGGGTATAAATAATTTGAGCCTTTATCCTTTGTTTCTTAAACCGTGAACCAGGCCACGTTATAACCCTTAAAAGTCCTAGCTGAAGCATGGGTTAGTTCGAAAGCATACTGTTACGAAAGGTATCCTGACTCCTTAAGGCTTACGGTAAATACGGAGTTGACATCACGTTTTACAAACATTCACTTGTTTTATGAAAAAAAAAAGGAATGCATTTTCAAAATCTTCGAGACAGACATAAGCGTTGCATTTTTAACATAACTTTGTTTGCATATGACTTTTTGTTTGAACAACATAGAAATTCGCACGACGAATGCCTAGTGAACAAAAGTGCTTCCAATCAAGGGGCAGACATGACCATGGTCCATTATCTGGGGCAGCCCAATCAAGATTCGGAGAATCTCTCAAAAGGCCAAGTAGCCCGGGGCAAATCTCTGCCTGAGTCACTTAGGGCATTCCAACAATGAATCTTGCCTGATCAAACACTTTCTGGTGGCGTGACAAAACACTTCTAACAGGGGAAACTCCCTACTTTCTGAGAATGGACATAGTCGAAAAGATACTACGCAAAATCAAAGACCCGCTAGGTTGACATACCTAGGCAAAAATAAGGGCTTCCCGGCGAACCAAAAGGGTTCGGGCAAAAATAAGGGATGAAATGAAAAATCTGTACACCCGGCAAGTCGAAAACCTGAAAAGGCGGCTTGGGCAAAAATGGGTATCCCGGTGGACTGAAAACCCGAAAGGGCGGTCCAGGCAAAAGTTAGGGATCAAAGCGTACGACTATGTCCTGTCATCTTATCACCTGCCTATGAGAAGAAGGTTTGTCCATCAACCACTATCAGCACCCCATAGATGCCTTCTCCCATAGAAACAGGGGCAATAATGAGTCGTCCAAACAATCTAATGGCTCTGTCCTCCAAGGTACCAAGGTAGGTTCAGCTAAAGAACATGACCAGTACATCTTAAACTCCCCAGAGAGTCAGCAGTCAGTGCATTCTTCTCCAAGCTATTATCAAACCTCAAGGAAGTTGGGTACCCTCCCGTAGAGCTCAACATTCCCCAGCAGCAATACATATATTCTTAAACAAGCATCTCCGGCAGTCTTGGTCTAAAGACCGTTCCCCGACGACATACAAGCATTCAAAGGAATCACTTCCCCAGCATATCAAAACTTCCCCAGGAAAATCCAATTCCCCCAGGAAAATTGGAATTCATATCCCCAAGCAGTAAGCTTATCCCCAGTAAATTCTGGAAGCTTATCCTTCGCAGAGCACGAACGCGTCTCCCGGCTTTATTCAAAGAGTTATTTCCTTAACAGGATATAACTGGGTTATCCTCAGCCAAAAGCCACGGAAAGAGCGTCGTCGCCGAAGTCTTCTTACCCCAGCGAAGTTCATCAACTACTTCCTATACAACAAGGGTATCCTCAGCAAACTACTGTCAACATTCAGCAAGACATCCCTCTCCCCACAGAGTATCACTCCCCAGCATGATCGCTAGAGTATCTTTTCTCCCCGCAGAATCTCCCATTCGCCAAGTACATCCCTCAACGGAGTCATCTTCTCCTATCGGTATTCTTGCAGCTATCCTCCCCAGCGGAAGCAAAGTCTATTCTTCAACATCAGCCCAGGATACGACTTCCCGGCACCCGTCAAGGATTTACTTTCCTAGACGAAAAACACATTCATAAAACGTCACATACATCATTATGGCATGCATAGACGCATCATATCACCCCAATCTCATTTATTTTTGAGAACATCTTAAAATCAGGCAATTCATGCATTATGACATTGCATACAACTAATTCGTTACTTTTTCAGGAAAGAACGATCAACAGATCAAAGTCTTTACCCGTTGAGGTAGTAATCGTCTCAGATTCCTTCATCATTCCGCTGAGGTAGTAATCGCTCCTGATTCCTTCATCGCCCTGCTGAGGTAGTAACCGCTCCTGATTCTCTCATCATCCTGTTGAGGTAGTAATCGCCCAAGGTTCTCTCATCGCCCTGCTGAGGTAGTAACCGCTCCTGATTCCTTCATCATCCTGTTGAGGTAGTAATCGCCCAAGGTTCTCTCATCGTCCCGCTGAGGTAGTAATCGCCCAAGGTTCTCTCATCGTCCTGTTGAGGTAGTAATCGCCCAAGGTTCTCTCATCGCCCTGCTGAGGTAGTAACCGCTCCTGATTCCTTCATCATCCTGTTGAGGTAGTAATCGCTCCTGATTCCTTCATCGCCCAGTTGAGGTAGTAATCGTCCCAGATTCCTTCATCATTCCGCTGAGGTAGTAATCACTCCTGATTCCTTCATCGCCCTGCTGAGGTAGTAATCGCCCAAGGTTCTCTCATCGCCCAGTTGAGGTAGTAATCGCCCAAGGTTCTCTCATCGCCCAGTTGAGGTAGTAATCGCCCAAGGTTCTCTCATCGCCCAGTTGAGGTAGTAATCGCTCCTGATTCCTTCATCGCCCAGTTGAGGTAGTAATCGTCCCAGATTCCTTCATCATCCTGCTGAGGTAGTAATCGTCCCAGATTCCTTCATCATTCTGCTGAGGTAGTAATCGTCCCAGATTCCTTCATCGTCCTGCTGAGGTAGTAATCATCCCAGATTCCTTCATCATTCTGCTGAGGTAGTAATCGTCCCAGATTCCTTCATCGTCCTGCTGAGGTAGTAATCGTCCCAGATTCCTTCATCATATATTTGGAGTAGCAATCGTCTCAGATTCCTTCATCACATCCTTATAAAAAAAAAACCTCCTCTGGTTCAGTCAGATCGACCCTAAGATCTCCCTGATTCTTATCCCAGTAGAAGACACCCAAGATTTTTCTCAATGAGCGTTGTTGAAGATAAAGTCACCCAAGATTTTTCTCAACGAGCGTTGTTGAAGTTAAAGTCACCCAAGATTTTTCTCAACGAGCGTTGTTGAAGTTAAAGTCACCCAAGATTTTTCTCAACGAGCGTTGTTGCAGTTAAAGTCACCCAAGATTTTTCTCAACGAGCGTTGTTGAAGTTAAAGTCGCCTAAGATTCTCTTACCATTCATGCTAAGGCAGTAACCATCCCTGGTTCATTCATCACCGTTTGAAGCTCCAGACTCAACTCCTGTAACCAGTCAGGACCCATCTATACCAAGCATCTGAAAACCGGCTCCTGCAACGTGTCAGGTACTCATTTGTTCTTTTGCAGGTATGCAGGTTCTCGCTAAGGAATCTCCTACGCGATCAACATCCAGATGGCATCTATAAGCCCATCATCCTATTCATCACATCCAGATGGCATCTATAAGCCCATCATCCCCCATCAATCTCCAAATGGCATCTATAAGCCCATTCCCATCATCGCACTGCTACTATGTGAGCGCAAATTTCTGGGCACTCTAGTGTTCAATCATCTTCTACCTTCGGACTATGAAAGGCACGCCAGCCAATCTGCATCCTCAGGTCTAAGAAGATTGAACAGGGGCAACTGTTGTACCCCAAAATTTGCCCTCCCATATTTCTCAAAAAAACATTTCAAGAAAAATTCACAAGTCCAACCTGGCGTGTCATATTCAGGTATTCTTTCGCCAAGATATCTCTGATAACGTATTCTCAAATTCAGGTTCGGCTCAAGAGTCAATTCTTTAAAGAAGGTATCCGAATGTGCGAGTTTTCTTGAAGAAATATGGTGAAAAAGTGTGCTGAAAGTGCAGTTTTTACGCGCTAAAAAATTCATAACTTGAAGATCGTGACTCGTTTTGAACCCGTTCTGGTGGCCAAAATTCCGTCTTGACATTATCTACGTTTTTATCTCTCACGGCTGGAAGCCAATTTCGATCAGAAGGTCTTCAAAAATGTGGATTTATCAAGTATTTTCGTGCAGAAAATTTGTGACAGAAGTTTATTTGCGTCATGTTCAAAAAATCATAACTTGGTCGATTTTCATCGTATCGAGCTGGTTCTGGCGCCAAAATTTCAAAAATTGAGTTGACTACATTTTCACAGAAGGTATCGAGTTCGAACGGTGTTCAAAAGGCCTTCATTTTTTGCTCAGAGTGCGTCACACGCTGAAAATCCTGAATGCTGAATAATATTTCATTTGGGCCGAAACTTCGAAAATTCATAACTCGGTCAATTTTTATCGGATTGGACTCATGTTTTTACACAAGGTCCCTGACTCATAGATCTACAACTTTGCTTCAAAAGTCGAGACCAAATTATGCACCGATCAATACCAGTTTTTTATTGAAGAGCGTGTCAGAGTCGACACTGGAGCCCAAAATAAGTTTGTCTGAGCTGAAACTTCAAAAATTCATAACTAATTCACCGTTTATCCGATTGAGTCGATTTTCGGACAGGAGTTAGTTCTCGATGCCGGCTACATTTTGTTTTCACATTTCAACTTCAAAAAATGCACTTAAGTCCCTGCGATTTAGCCTGGAAAGTGACGAATTCAAGTGAATATTGGAGGCCCAATTGCACATTCAAAGCCCATTTTCTTTACCCTAATTTCCACTATATAATCACCTTCTTGTCACACAAACCAAGGGAGAAAAAAAGAAAAAAAGAGGGAAGAAAAAAAGAGAGAAAAAACCTTGCCACAACACTGTTGGAATATCAAACTCTTTCAAAGAACCCTAAAACCTTGAAATCCTTATTACAAATCCCTCTCTCACTACAAACAAAACCATCTCAGCTACAAACCAACATCTTATTACTTCTTCAGTAAGGGTAAGGCTGGCTTGATCTCCATGATCCAAAGAGCATAAAAGCATTCAGGCCACTGATTTTCCAGTAAGGGTAAGTGTGATCGGTGGATCTGGAACTGACTGTTTAACGCTGGTTCGCGAAATGTCGCGGAAGCAAGAGTCGCCACCGTCTTTTATTTTCTCCAAATGGAAAGGACAAAAGCACAGAAAAATTCCTTTTAAGAGATTGCTCTCGGTTCGGGAGGTAGGTTATAGAAAGGGAAGGTGTTAGCACCCTTTCTATCCATGGTTATCCATGGGCTCTTAGATACTTGCTCATTTGTGTTTTCAAAATTGTTTTGTATGCTTTTCAATGTGGGTTTAAAAGTTTCTTTGAAAAAAATTCAGATCGACTCATACGTCAGAGTGTTTGAAAAAATTTGTTTTGAAAGCTTTTGAAAATGTGTCGGTGTGAAAAGTCTTTTTGAGTTTGTTTTGAGATTAGAGCAAGTATCCTTGAGAACCTACCTACCCTAAGGAATTCGTCTGTGTAAAAGTCCTTTAAAGTAGTGCCATCCCACCATTGAGAGGTAGGTAGCACCACCGTTGGAGGTGTTCGGGTCAATTCGAGTTTTAGGGACGTGGTGATCACCAGAGCAATGGGAAGACACCTTAGAAGCTACCCTCATGCCAGGTTCCCGGATCATGAGGACTTACTAAGACGTTTTCTACTCGACGACCACCTTTCGAAAGGCAACAGTGAGGCGTACCCTAGGGGTGGTGTGTGCGAATTGTGTGTCATGTTTCAGTTTATTTGTCTTGTCATGTTTGTCGTGTTCTACGCTTGATTTTAATTTAAGTCCATACAGTCTTTCATGCTTTTTTAACATTTATAAGGTTGCGGGAAAGTAAATCTACGATTATTACAAATGGCGCGGGTCCACATCGCCAAAATTTCCAGGACCCGATTTAGCGGAAAGTAAAAGAGCAATAAAAAGTGCAAGGAATTCAAGGTTACATGGCTTCGGGGCAATTACAAAATTATTTAAACGATATAAAGTAAATGCGCGAAAAATAAAGGAATTAAACGAACTAGGGCGTTGGACCCTTTTACCACAATAATTAAATTAATGAATTAAAGATTGAAATTAAATGAAAATAATATTTTTGGTATTTTGTGTTTTTTAAATTTAATAAGGGAAGGAAATTAATTAAATTGAAAGACAAACCCTAATTTTAGTATTTTTTTATTTATTATGAAAGTTTTTTGATTAAACCTAAATTAAACTCTAAATTAATTTATGTACAGTTAAAAAAAGAAAATAAATAAATAAATAATATTATTCTGAAAAAAGGAAAATTAAAAAAAAGAAAATAAAAAGTTGTTTAAACCTAAATTCTACTTTTTGATTTTTTATTAGAAAGATTAAAATGATAGCCTAATTAACCTAAATTATTTACATGTTTAAAAATAAGCATAATAAATAAATATTACATTTTTTATTTTTCTGACTTTTGTATGTTTTTGTTATTTTGATAAAAATAATTAATTAATGAAAACCAATGAAAATAAGAAAATAATATAACAATTAAAAAGAATGAAATATAAAAAGAAAGTCGAACCAGGGGGGGGGTAGTCCCCAAGTGGAGGTTCAGGCCTGGTAATTTAAGCCCATTGAGCTTCAGTTTTCGTTGACCTTTTTGGATTATGTGGGACACGTTGACCAGCTTCCATGGTAGGCCTTCAATCCATGCCTTTGACTTGCTTTTGTGGGACGCGTGGACAATAGGTGAGGAGGACATATGGTGATCCTTAAGAGCGTGCCTGCATAGGATTAGCTTTTGCAAAATAACATGAAATTGTTGAAGACCTGGGAATCGAACCCAGGTCTCACGCCTTGCCAATGCCTTCCACCTGCCACTGAACCATGCAATTTATATTTAACATATATTAACAAACAAATAAGAAAAAGCAAGCGCGTTGGTGGCCTGGAAAAGCGCGCGCTGTTTTGAATGGACGTATCACGCTTCAACACGTCTTCATCCCTTCCACCTTCCCTGCAAATAAAACCCTATGGCCACGGTTTCCATGGCGTGGTCTAAAGCCGTTTTTGAAAAAATAGCGATTAGGTCCTGTCCCCATATAAATTAGGCGCGACTATCTCAATTTGTTCGTCCAAATGCACTGGTTACAGTGGTGGTGTTGGGATGGCCTGATTTTGCCTGGTTATAAAAACCCCAAATCGAGAACCTGCAAACCCTAATTTTCAAACATGGTGGAATTCTACATACGATGCAAAAATCAAATTGAATATAGTGATTAGTTTCAAAACTTGACAAGGAGCATGAATATGTGATTAAAATGCAGTAAAGATGCCTAGAATGGAGAATACGATTTTGAAATTTCCATGGACTTTCGTGAGTTCTGTACCCTAATTCTTTGAGCTTTTGTTGTTGTTAATGGTTGGAATGTGTTCTATGATTGTCACTGAAGCTTTTGGAATAGATTTTGGGGTCTGAATCGCCCTTGAACTCTGAATTCAGTTTTGGAATTCTTGGAAAATTTTCAAGTTCGTGTATTATGTATGAGCGCAGCTTGCAGTCCCTAGGGTTTTGGTTTGTGATACTGAGTATGTATAGAACATGTTAGGTCAACAAAGTTGGATAGAATCTCATGAATTCAATGGTTTAAGATTTGATTTGCTTAATATCTTTTTCCAATCTTTTTTCATGGTTTTTGATGTCAATTAGTTCCAATCATACCAAATCTTTCCTCATTTGCCTTCACACGAAATATTGAGCCTATAATATGTATAAAAAGATTTTTCATGTTAAGGTTTATATTTTTCATGATTTAAAATCATTTAAATGAAAATAAATTAATATTAATTCAAATAAATAATTAAAAAATATGAGAATACTTCCCTTTGGGCCTAGTGGTCGTGCATAGGCTTGGCATGAAGAAATTTGGAAGAAACTTGGGCCCATTTGCATTTTTAGGCCTTTTGAACCATTGTTGATTTTCAAAAATTTCCAAAAATTTCCCAACTTCCACAAGGCATAACTTGGTCAATTTTTAAGCTTTTCACATGTTCTTGGACATTTTGGAAAGGTCTTTGAGTCCTTTAACCAATGCCTTTGGTCCCATGTCATTTTGATTTATCAATCTCAAGTTATGGCCTTTGACTTAAAGTCACTTTTTGTTGACTTTTGAAAATGACCTATAATGTTGAAATTGATAACTTTTTGTGAGAGCATTTCTTGGACTTGGAACATGAAGATGAATT
This sequence comes from Vicia faba, assembly GCA_948472305.1. Classification (NCBI taxonomy): domain Eukaryota; kingdom Viridiplantae; phylum Streptophyta; class Magnoliopsida; order Fabales; family Fabaceae; genus Vicia; species Vicia faba. The sequence continues at coordinate 107,083,295 of OX451741.1, forward strand.
GTAGGAAATGTCTTTCTCTTCAAAATGAGCTTTGGATGGAAATTTTCTGATAATCCATGTGAAAGTTATGCCCTGGTCAATTTCAGTTGACTTTTTCAGCTGTCCAAATATAGCAACTTTTGCATCTTTGATGATTTCTGAGCCAAATTCTGAGAATCATGATCAAGCATTGATCAAATGATGTTTATGGCTTCAAAATGATATATTGACCAAAAATTTGAACTTTTGACTGTCAAATGACCATTTTGCCCCTACAGTTGACTGTAGTGCAATTTAGGGTTTTGACTGTGCAATTTTGAGCTGAATGCCTTGAAACTTGATATGAGGGTGCTTGACCATCTTTATAAGCATGTGAGACTTGATTGGACCTTTGAAAAGTTCATTTGCTTGACCAGAACTCAAACCCTAGTATTGACTGTATAGGAGCTAGTTGAGCTGCACCACCCTTGGGGCATTTTGTGACCTTGGCTTTGACAATTCTTGATGAATATGGGAGGGCAAATTTTGGGGTACAACAGTTGCCCCTGTTCAATCTTCTTAGACCTGAGGATGCAGATTGGCTGACGTGCCTTTCGTAATCCGAGGGTAGAGGATGATTGAACACTAAAGTGCCCAGAAATTTGCGCTCACATAGTAACAGTGATGATGAGGGAATGGGCTTATAGATGCCATTTGGATGTTGCTTGGATAGGATGATGGGCTTATAGATGCCATCTGGATATTGATCGCGTAGGAAGTTCCTTAGCGAGAACCTGCATACCTGCAAAACAGAAAAATGAGTACCTGACACGTTGCAGGAGCTGATTTTAGATGCTTGATATAGATATGTCCTGATTGGTTACAGGAGCTGAGTCTGGAGCTTCAAATGCTGATGAATGAACCAGGAATGGTTACTGCCTTAATCATGAATGGTAAGAGAACCTTGGGTGATTTTAACTTCAACAACGCTCGTTGAGAAAAATCTTGGTGAGAATTACCATCTTTGTAGTGTCAGGAAGGGAACCAAAGGATATTACAATCTCAAAGGGAGTTATCTCACTCACGTTGGAGAGGGAACTATAGGAAATTATAATCTGAAAGGAGATATCACCTCACGCTCATGCCGGAGAGGGAAACATCTGAAGAAGGAATTACCACCTCACGCGCCGTTGGAGAGGGGACCATAAGAGAATGTCACCTCACGCTCATGCCGGAGAGGGAAACATCTGAAAAAGGAATTACCACCTCACGCTCACCGTCGGAGAGGGGACCACAAAAGAATATCACCTCACGCTCATCGTTGGAGAGGAAAACATCTTGAAAAAGGAATTACCACCTCACGCTCACCGTCGGAGAGGGGACCACAAAAGAATATCACCTCACGCTCATCGTCGGAGAGGAAAACATCTTGAAAAAGGAATTACCACCTCACGCGCCGTTGGAGAGGGGACCATAAGAGAATGTCACCTCACGCTCATGCCGGAGAGGAGAACATCTTGAAGAAGGAATTACCACCTCACACGCCGTTGGAGAGGGGACCACAAAAGAATATCACCTCACGCTCATCGTCGGAGAGGAGAACATCTTGAAAAAGGAATTACCACCTCACGCGCCGTTGGAGAGGGGACCATAACTTCTACTGAGTCTTTATCAGAAAAATCTGTTTGGAGTCGATTTAACTGGACTAGAGACATCCTTGAAATATGTTTGGGGATTTCAACTGCACCCTTCCTGAAAGGTAGAGGTCAGTCATATGCGATGCATGGTATGGATCAAGCAATGATGTTATCAATATAAATGAGATTTGTATGATGCAATACGTTATGCATGCTATAATGATGTATGTGATGATTCATGTATGTTTTTGTCTAGGAAAATAAATCCTTGACGGGTGCCGGGAAGTCATATCCTGGGCTGATGTTGAGGAAGAGATTTTGCTTCCGCTGTGGATGATTCGTTGCAAGAATACCGGTAGGAGGAGACAACTCCGTTGAGGAATGAAATAATTCTGCGGGAGAAAAGATCCTCTAGCGACCATGCTGGGGAGTGCTACTCTGTGGGGATAGCGATGCTTTGCTGAGTTGATGAAGACAACTCCGCTGGGGATACCGTTGATGAGTTATGCTGGGGATATCTTTGTTGTGCTGGAAGTGTTGATAGACCTCGCTGGGAGTAAGAAGATACTTTGCCGAGGACGCTCTTTCCGTGGCTTTTGGCTGAGGATAACCCAGTTATATCCTGTTACGGAAATAACTCTTTAAATTAAGCCGGGACGACGCGTTCGTGCTCTGCGAGGGGTAAGCTTCCAGAGTCTACTGGGGATAAGCTTACTGCTTGGGGATTTGAATTCCAACTTTGCTGGTGAAACTGGATTGGACTCTTCTGGGGAGTTTGATATGCTGGGGAAGTGATTCCTTTGAATAGTGATATACCGCCGGGGAACAATCTTTAGACCAAGACTGCCGGGGATGCTTGTTAAGAATGCGTGCTGCTGGGGAGGTATTGAGAACTACAGGAGGATACTCAATTTCCTTGATATTTGATGATTTGCTTGGAGGAGAATGTATTGTTTCGTTGAACCACTCTCTGGGAATTAAGACACACTTGGCCGTGTCCTGTAGCTGAACCGACCCTGGTACCTTAGAGGATAGAACAATTAGACTGCTCAGACAACTCTCTTATTGCCCCTGTTTCTAGTGTCACCTGCAATGAATTCCTTCGTTTCGTATGCAAATATTTATGAGTTAGCAAATTATTGTCAATGCATACATCACAAATTGAACCTTGGACGTTCTTCGCAAAACAAAACAGAAAAAAGAAAAACACTTGGGCACGTTTAACTGAAAATATATTTTTATTGATTTTTGAATGGCCTGAAAATAGGCGTTTTGTGTACAAGAGGCTGACGTCCTAGTAAGAGGTACGTCGCCGAGCAAAAGAATTTATACAAGTTTTGTACAAAATAAAACAGCTGTGTGAAAGATGAATGATCCACTGGGTTTCAACTCTGCTATTGTCTTTATAACTCCGAGCGTCTCATCACTTGATGACCTTGGTTGAAGGTGAAGCTGACTGATCGATGCCGTCTGAACTCGATGTAGATACCGGATTCTGGATGCAAAGTGATCAATGAGACATAGTTTTACGCTTTATCCCTAATTTTTGCCTGGACCGCCCTTTCGGGTTTTCAGTCCACCGGGATACCCATTTTTGCCCAAGCCGCCTTTTCAGGTTTTCGACTTGCCGGGTGTACAGATTTTTTTATTTTCATCCCTACATTTTGCCCGAACCCTTTTGGTTCGACGGGAAGCCCTAATTTTTGCCTAGGCCTGTCAGCCTAGCGGGTCTTTTTCATGCGTAGTATTTTTTAACTATGTCTGCATTGGCGGGGTGAGGAAGGTCGTCACCATCCATGTTGGTTAATATCATTGCTCCTCCTGAGAACACATGCTTAACCACAAATGGCCCTTCGTACGTAGGAGTCCATTTGCCCCTTGGATCACTCTGAGGAAGGATGATTCTCTTGATAACCAGATCCCCAACTTGATATTCTTGTGGTCTGACTTTCTTGTTAAATGCCCTGATCATTCGTTTCTGATACGTCTGACCATGACAGATAGCAGCAAGCCTCTTTTCATCAATAAGGTTGAGTTGGTCTAGTCGTGTCTGGATCCAATCATCTTCGTTCAGGTTTGCATCCTTCATTATCCGGAGAGAGGGAATCTGCACTTCGATCGGCAAGACTGCCTCCATACCATAAACCAGAGAGAAAGGAGTTGCCCCGGTTGACGTCCTTGCTGAGGTACGGTACCCATGCAGAGCGAACGGTAACATCTCGTGCCAATCTTTATAAGTTACTGTCATTTTTTGCACGATCTTCTTGATGTTCTTATTTGCTGCTTCTACAGCCCCATTCATCTTCGGTCTGTAAGGAGAAGAATTGTGGTGCTGTATCTTGAATTGTTCGCAAAGCTCGGCAATCATCTTATTGTTCAGATTGGTACCGTTGTCTGTAATGATCCGTTCAGGGACGCCATATCGACAGATCAGATTGTGCCGAATAAACCGTGCCACAACAGTCTTGGTTACTGTAGCATAGGATGCTGCCTCAACCCACTTTGTAAAATAGTCGATCGCCACTAGGATGAAGCGATGTCCATTGGATGCCGTAGGTCTGATCTCGCCGATCATGTCTATGCCCCACATTGCGAACGGCCAAGGCGCAGTCAGAACATTCAGGGGAACCGGAGGAACATGCACCTTATCTGCGTAGATCTGGCACTTGTGGCATGTCCTAGAATGTTGGTAGCAATCAGCTTCCATGGTAGACCAGTAATATCCTGCCCGTAGGGTCTTCTTAGCCATGGTGTGCCCACTGGAATGCGTCCCAAAGGTCCCGTCATGTATTTCTTCCATGATTCTTTCCGCTTCAGTCTTGTCCACACAACGCAGTAAGGTTGAATCATGGTTTCTCTTGTACAAGATGCCGTTGCTTAGGAAGAACTTGGATGCGAACCGTCTCAGGAATTTCTTATCATTGATAGAGGCACCTTCAGGGTATTCCTGAGCTTCCAGATATCTCTTCACTTCATGGTACCAAGGCTTCTCAGTTACCAATTCAGTTTCGAGATCACAACAGTATGCCGGTTCGTCCAGTTTCCAGATGGTGATCTGGGGAGCTTCATTATCCCATTTAACCTTGAACATTGAAGACATTGTAGCTAACGCGTCCGCTAACTGATTCTCTTCTCTTGGGAAGTGCTCAAAGGTTATCTCTGTGAAGTGGGGAATCAGGGTCAACACACATTCTCTGTAAGGAATCAAGTTTGGATGTTTCGTATCCCACTCTCCATTGATTTGATTGATCACTAGAGCGGAATCTCCGAAGACACTGAGGAACTTGATTCGTAGGTCGATAGCAGCTTGAAGACCCATGATACACGCCTCATACTCCGCCATGTTGTTGGTACAGTTGAAACATAGCCGGGCGGTGAGTGGAGTATGAGTACCCTGTGGAGATATGATGATGGCGCCGATACCATTTCCCAAAGCATTGGAAGCTCCGTCAAAGTGCATAGACCATCGGGATCCTGGTTCAGGTCCTTCATCCGGTCCAGGTACTTCACAATCAGTCACAATCATGATGCTTTCGTCTGGAACCTCGAAGTTCATTGATTGGTAGTCATCTACAGCTTGATGAGCTAAGTGGTCTGCCAATACACTCCCTTTGATGGCTTTCTGGGTGGTGTACTGAATGTCGTATTCCGTCAAGATCATTTGCCATCTTGCAATTCTCCCAGACAGAGCAGGCTTTTCAAATATATACTTTATTGGATCCATTTTTGAGATCAACAAGGTAGTGTGAGTCAGCATATACTGTCTCAGCCGGCGAGCAGCCCATACCAAAGCGCAGCAAGTTTTCTCAAGCAGTGAGTATCGGGTCTCACAGTCGGTAAACTTTTTGCTAAGGTAATAAATGGCATGCTCTTTTCGGCCAGACTCGTCATGCTGCCCCAGCACACACCCCATTGAGTTGTCTAGCACTGTCAGATATAGTATCAGAGGTCTCCCTTCAACCGGTGGCATAAGGATGGGTGGTTCTTGGAGATACTCTTTGATTTTGTCGAAAGCAGCCTGACATTCATCGTTCCAACGTACTACCTGATCTTTCTTCAGCAGCTTGAAGATTGGCTCACAGGTAGCAGTCAGATGAGAGATGAATCGAGCGATGTAATTCAGGCGTCCTAAAAAGCCTCTGACTTCCTTCTCTGTCTTAGGGACTGGCATCTCTTGAATAGCTTTGACCTTAGCAGGGTCCACTTGAATACCTTTATCACTGACCACGAAGCCTAGCAACTTCCCAGATCTTACCCCGAAGGTGCACTTGTTCGGGTTCAATCTCAGCTTGTACAATTTCAACCGGTCAAACAACTTCTGCAGGTGATCTAGATGCTCTTCCTCAGTCTGGGACCTAGCAATCATGTCGTCCACATACACTTCGATCTCATGATGGATCATATCATGAAATAAGGAAACCATGGCACGTTGGTAGGTTGCCCCAGCATTCTTTAACCCGAACGGCATGACCTTGTAACAGAATGTGCCCCACTGAGTAACAAATGTAGTCTTCTCCATGTCTTCAGGTGCCATCTTGATCTGATTGTAGCCTGAAAAACCATCCATGAAGGAGAATACTTTGTGTTGAGCTGTATTATCAACAAGGACATCAATATGAGGTAAGGGGAAGTCATCCTTGGGGCTGGCCCTGTTCAGATCCCTGTAATCAACACACATTCTGACCTTGCCGTCCTTTTTAGGCACCGGCACCACGTTAGCAACCCACTGAGGGTAAGAAGTCACTGCAAGGAACCCGGCATCAAACTGTTTCATGACCTCGGCCTTAATCTTTTCTGACATCTCTGGACGCATCCGACGAACCTTTTGTTTAACTGGAGGGCAGTCTTCTCTAGTCGGCAAATGATGGACAACAATATCGGTATCCAACCCTGGCATGTCTTCGTAGGACCAGGCAAAGATCTCCACATAGTCATGCAGCATCTTGGTTAACCGTTGCTTCACGCTGAGCTCTAGGTTAGCACCAATCTTTACCTCTTTTCTGTCTGCCTCAGTACCCAGGTTTATAGTTTCCACTGGCTCTTCATGGGGTTGAATTGCCCTCTCTTCCTGAAGCAACAGTCTTGCAAGCTCGCCAGGTACTTCGCAATCATCTTCACCTTCGTCTTCGGCTAAGTTGATCGGATTTTCGAAGTCATAATTGGCATTAGCAGAGCTGTTATCAGTGAGATCCAGAGTGGATTGGAACCTGTATGAGTGAGTGTGTGTGTAAATACAGCTGTTTTTGAAAATTACGCAAAGGGAATGAAAGATAAAAAAGGAACACAATATTTGCAATGCGAAAATAGTCCAAGATTTTCATTCATGATGTATAAAATGACAGTTTATATGCCCTCACAAATAGAACCACGGTGCCTCGGGTAAGACACCGGGCCATAGAGTTTATCAATGTTTATTACAAAATGAAACAAAGAAATTTATTACTTAGTGTCAAAAGAAACAGAGAGATTGTCCTTGGCGCTCCAATTGTTAAGTCCACCATCAGCAGCCGGGTAGATCCAGCTATCAAACTCAGCTTCGTCAACTTCCTCATCATCTCTAATAGCATTTACCCCATGAGCAGGCAGGGGAGCTGTCACCACATTAGGCTTGTCAGATGCCTCAAATTGTACCTCTTTAGCATCAATGAGGTCCTGCAGCTTGTTCCTTAGTGCCCAACAGTCATCAGTGGCATGCCCCGGGCTATCTGAATGGTAAGCACAACGGGCATTCGGGTTGTACTTAGGAGAGGTTATATTAGGGAACTTTGGTGCCTCCTTGACAGATACCAAATTGGTTGCGAGCAGCTGTGGCAGAATCTGCGATAGAGTCATGCTTAACCGGGTAAACTCTCTCCGAGGTCTATCAACCCTTTGAGGATTGTTTGGCCGGGGAGCGGCAGCAGGTTTAGCGATCATTACCGCACTGACAGATTGGCGGTGGTCAGGTCTTTCTGATTTTCTGGAGCCATACACAGCACTAGACTCCTTTTTAAACGGTTTCTTGTCCGACCCAGATGATGATGCAGCCTTTGCAATCTTCCCAGACTTCAACCCAGCTTCAATTCTTTCTCCAGTTAAGATCAAATCAGTGAAACCAGCAGAAGAATTCCCAATGAGATGATTAAAGAACGGCCCAGATAGGGTCCCCAAGAACATATCCACTAACTCTCGATCAGTCAAAGGTGGCTGCACCCTGCCAGCCAGATCTCTCCACTTCTGCGCGTACTCTTTAAAACCTTCGCTTACGCCCAACGACATACCCTGGAGTTGGGTACGCGTGGGGGCAAGGTCGGCATTATACTGATACTGCTTGTAGAAAGCAGTAGCCAGCTCCTCCCAGTTACGAATTTTGGTCCCATCCAGCTGATAGAACCATTCGAGGTGAGTCCCTGAAAGACTCTCCTGGAAGAAGTGGATCCAAAGATTCTTGTCCGCAGAGTACGGCTGAATCTTTCGAACATAAGACCTCAAATGCAGCTTGGGACAGGATGCCCCGTCATACTTGGAGAAGGTGGGAGCTTTGAATTTATGTGGAATAACCACACCAGTTGACAAACCCAGATCTCCGAAATCCAGCCCAGGTACCTGTTGAACTTCCATGGCCTTCAACCTGTCCTCCAGTTGTTTGTACTTGTTGTCTTCAGGAGGGTATTGCTCTTCATCAAAATCTGTCTCGTTGTCGGAGACTACCGGACTAGGAACCCTTGCTTCTGCCTGAGAAGGACTTTTGCCAACAGAAGAAACAACCTCTTCTTGGTGCAGAGTATTACCCAACCTTCGGCCTGAGTTGAATAGAACAGTTCTTCTTTTCTTCTTCTTCTCCTTCTTCAGGAGCATGGTCTTCAGTTCATCTTGGCCTTTAGCTAGACCCAGGATTAACTCTTGAAACTGCGCATTCTGCGCCTGGAGAGCCTTGATTGAAGCCTCAGTTGATTCAGATCCGGAATTCATGATGCTGAAATAAACAGCGAAGAACTGTAAGCAACCTGAAAAAGGGAAAAACCTGCTATGCACATGATGTATGAAATGCGTATGCAATGCATTCAAGGGTTCGAAAGTTCAAATTCATTGTAGACAAGAAAAGAACACACGTTATCATTAAAGAAATCATTGTTTAATACATCAAGGCCTCGTGGGCAAAAAGGAAATACAAAAGTCAAGTCAATCCCAAAATACACTGCGCATCCTCTTCGGAGCTATGTAGGTGTTGAGGTTCCTCTCCTCGTGCAGCAGACGGGTGAGCTCCAAGACTTTCTTTTCACTGGCATGCAGATTAGTCTCCAAAGAATTCCTTTCCTCCTTAAGCTGAATCCAGCTCTTCTGCATCTCTTCCCAGGATGTGGGCATATCAGGGTGCTGAATAACATGAGACACTTCCCCTTCCAAGACAGGCTCTTTGGTTACTGGAAGCATGTGAGGATAAGGCATCACTAACTTCTGAGAACGGGCGCGTACCCATTTGAGATAGGGCTCCAAAGGGATGGAGTTCCTGTGCCCCAGTGTCTTGCTGTTTATCCTACTGGGCATCCTCCAGGCTCTGATAAATTTCTGACGAAGTCCTTGAGTATCACTGTCGAAGTCAAAAACTATGTCGGGAATTAACATGTCATGAGGACCATCCCTCCGAGCATAACCAAACTGTCTCCAAGCCAGGCATGGGCTATAAGTAATACCTCCTCTGATTCCAAGTAAAGGAACATTAGGGTACTCCCCACAACGATCAATGATAGTGACATCTCCTCTGGATCTAGGGCACCAATGTATATCTGCATGTGTAAGAGTCATCAACCGTTGTGACCATCTCAAACCCCGCTCATTCTTCAGGACTGGTTGGGGAAGGTGCGAAATAAACCACCTTCCCAGGAGAGGAGTGCAACACATAAGGACACCTCTTTTTCTCATGGTTCGAGTGTAACATGAGTGAAGGATGTCCCCCAGCAATGTAGGTATGGGATTCCTGGACATAAAGATCTGAACGGCACTGATATCAATGAGCTGATCTGGGTTAGGGAACAACACCAAACCATAAACAAGGAGGGCTACCACTTCTTCAAAAGCTTGCAAGTCAAGAGAGTTCCAACATTCAAGGGCTTTCTCAAACAGAAACCTGGCTAAGAACCCTTTGACACCACTTCTAACTTCCCAATGTCCCTTGAGGTCAGATGACTGCAGGTGCAAGGCTTTAGCAATCTCTTCAAGCTTGGGTTCCTTTTCTGTACCGTTGAAAGGCAGCTGATCAAGGATAGGGATCTTCAGGAGCCGGGAGAACTCCTCCAGTGTAGGTACCAACTGATAGTCCAAGAAGGTAAAGCAGTGATGCAGAGGGTCAAAGAACTGGAACAAGACCTTTATCATATCTTCCTCAATGTTGGTGTTGACCAAGCTGATGAGGCTTCCATGTCTGTCACTGAATGAAGAGTTCTCGGGAATCCTGGATATAAGCTCCTTAAGCTGAGGAGGTATCCTTACAAGATTGACCTGAATTGTCTTTCTACGAGCAGTTTCCATGTCCTACAAAACAAGAACAAAGATGAAAATTCGAACCCCTGAAATGGTTAGTCAATGCATATGATGCAGGATGATGTCATGATGCTATGATTAAACACACCACAGATATTTACAAAGACAAACATGTAAGGCACACAAGGCACACAAGACAAGCCCTTAAGGTTTAAGGCCAGCATGGGGTCTGGGTAGTACCCTCTTGAGTTGGTGGGTTCATACCTGTCCTAATCAAAGTAACCGGGTTCTAAGGTTCCCAATATCACGGGATTGCTTTCATTGTTCATCGTTTCGATTTAGCCACTGAACTGGCGACCGAAATATTCCAGGAAAGCAACCCTCAATTGAGCGTAGTATCGAGTATCCACCAACCTCGGACTGCACCAAAGTCAGTGATCTCACTACCCTAAAGAGGCCAAGATAGTTCAATTAAGGTTCCTAAGGTTTGTTGATGCTTCACGACACCACGCGGAGGCCCCGTACTCTCCTTGACTGAACTCAAGGGTTACCGGTACACACCAAAGTGCCACATCAACGTAGCAGACTGTTTCAACCGTGTCGGTATACCCCGCACAGTTCCCTCACAGCCTTGTTGCTACTTTCTAAGAAAGGTATCCCCCAGATCCGGGTGTAGGACCTATAGAACTCCCAAGCAACCCACAATTTAAAGCACACAAGGAAGACAATTGAAAACATAGTTATAAGCTAGCCCTAAGGTACACCTCACTTTAAGTTTGTTCCCCAGCAGAGTCGCCAGTTCTGTGATCGGTGGATCTGGAACTGACTGTTTAACGCTGGTTCGCGAAATGTCGCGGAAGCAAGAGTCGCCACCGTCTTTTATTTTCTCCAAATGGAAAGGACAAAAGCACAGAAAAATTCCTTTTAAGAGATTGCTCTCGGTTCGGGAGGTAGGTTATAGAAAGGGAAGGTGTTAGCACCCTTTCTATCCATGGTTATCCATGGGCTCTTAGATACTTGCTCATTTGTGTTTTCAAAATTGTTTTGTATGCTTTTCAATGTGGGTTTAAAAGTTTCTTTGAAAAAAATTCAGATCGACTCATACGTCAGAGTGTTTGAAAAAATTTGTTTTGAAAGCTTTTGAAAATGTGTCGGTGTGAAAAGTCTTTTTGAGTTTGTTTTGAGATTAGAGCAAGTATCCTTGAGAACCTACCTACCCTAAGGAATTCGTCTGTGTAAAAGTCCTTTAAAGTAGTGCCATCCCACCATTGAGAGGTAGGTAGCACCACCGTTGGAGGTGTTCGGGTCAATTCGAGTTTTAGGGACGTGGTGATCACCAGAGCAATGGGAAGACACCTTAGAAGCTACCCTCATGCCAGGTTCCCGGATCATGAGGACTTACTAAGACGTTTTCTACTCGACGACCACCTTTCGAAAGGCAACAGTGAGGCGTACCCTAGGGGTGGTGTGTGCGAATTGTGTGTCATGTTTCAGTTTATTTGTCTTGTCATGTTTGTCGTGTTCTACGCTTGATTTTAATTTAAGTCCATACAGTCTTTCATGCTTTTTTAACATTTATAAGGTTGCGGGAAAGTAAATCTACGATTATTACAAATGGCGCGGGTCCACATCGCCAAAATTTCCAGGACCCGATTTAGCGGAAAGTAAAAGAGCAATAAAAAGTGCAAGGAATTCAAGGTTACATGGCTTCGGGGCAATTACAAAATTATTTAAACGATATAAAGTAAATGCGCGAAAAATAAAGGAATTAAACGAACTAGGGCGTTGGACCCTTTTACCACAATAATTAAATTAATGAATTAAAGATTGAAATTAAATGAAAATAATATTTTTGGTATTTTGTGTTTTTTAAATTTAATAAGGGAAGGAAATTAATTAAATTGAAAGACAAACCCTAATTTTAGTATTTTTTTATTTATTATGAAAGTTTTTTGATTAAACCTAAATTAAACTCTAAATTAATTTATGTACAGTTAAAAAAAGAAAATAAATAAATAAATAATATTATTCTGAAAAAAGGAAAATTAAAAAAAAGAAAATAAAAAGTTGTTTAAACCTAAATTCTACTTTTTGATTTTTTATTAGAAAGATTAAAATGATAGCCTAATTAACCTAAATTATTTACATGTTTAAAAATAAGCATAATAAATAAATATTACATTTTTTATTTTTCTGACTTTTGTATGTTTTTGTTATTTTGATAAAAATAATTAATTAATGAAAACCAATGAAAATAAGAAAATAATATAACAATTAAAAAGAATGAAATATAAAAAGAAAGTCGAACCAGGGGGGGGGTAGTCCCCAAGTGGAGGTTCAGGCCTGGTAATTTAAGCCCATTGAGCTTCAGTTTTCGTTGACCTTTTTGGATTATGTGGGACACGTTGACCAGCTTCCATGGTAGGCCTTCAATCCATGCCTTTGACTTGCTTTTGTGGGACGCGTGGACAATAGGTGAGGAGGACATATGGTGATCCTTAAGAGCGTGCCTGCATAGGATTAGCTTTTGCAAAATAACATGAAATTGTTGAAGACCTGGGAATCGAACCCAGGTCTCACGCCTTGCCAATGCCTTCCACCTGCCACTGAACCATGCAATTTATATTTAACATATATTAACAAACAAATAAGAAAAAGCAAGCGCGTTGGTGGCCTGGAAAAGCGCGCGCTGTTTTGAATGGACGTATCACGCTTCAACACGTCTTCATCCCTTCCACCTTCCCTGCAAATAAAACCCTATGGCCACGGTTTCCATGGCGTGGTCTAAAGCCGTTTTTGAAAAAATAGCGATTAGGTCCTGTCCCCATATAAATTAGGCGCGACTATCTCAATTTGTTCGTCCAAATGCACTGGTTACAGTGGTGGTGTTGGGATGGCCTGATTTTGCCTGGTTATAAAAACCCCAAATCGAGAACCTGCAAACCCTAATTTTCAAACATGGTGGAATTCTACATACGATGCAAAAATCAAATTGAATATAGTGATTAGTTTCAAAACTTGACAAGGAGCATGAATATGTGATTAAAATGCAGTAAAGATGCCTAGAATGGAGAATACGATTTTGAAATTTCCATGGACTTTCGTGAGTTCTGTACCCTAATTCTTTGAGCTTTTGTTGTTGTTAATGGTTGGAATGTGTTCTATGATTGTCACTGAAGCTTTTGGAATAGATTTTGGGGTCTGAATCGCCCTTGAACTCTGAATTCAGTTTTGGAATTCTTGGAAAATTTTCAAGTTCGTGTATTATGTATGAGCGCAGCTTGCAGTCCCTAGGGTTTTGGTTTGTGATACTGAGTATGTATAGAACATGTTAGGTCAACAAAGTTGGATAGAATCTCATGAATTCAATGGTTTAAGATTTGATTTGCTTAATATCTTTTTCCAATCTTTTTTCATGGTTTTTGATGTCAATTAGTTCCAATCATACCAAATCTTTCCTCATTTGCCTTCACACGAAATATTGAGCCTATAATATGTATAAAAAGATTTTTCATGTTAAGGTTTATATTTTTCATGATTTAAAATCATTTAAATGAAAATAAATTAATATTAATTCAAATAAATAATTAAAAAATATGAGAATACTTCCCTTTGGGCCTAGTGGTCGTGCATAGGCTTGGCATGAAGAAATTTGGAAGAAACTTGGGCCCATTTGCATTTTTAGGCCTTTTGAACCATTGTTGATTTTCAAAAATTTCCAAAAATTTCCCAACTTCCACAAGGCATAACTTGGTCAATTTTTAAGCTTTTCACATGTTCTTGGACATTTTGGAAAGGTCTTTGAGTCCTTTAACCAATGCCTTTGGTCCCATGTCATTTTGATTTATCAATCTCAAGTTATGGCCTTTGACTTAAAGTCACTTTTTGTTGACTTTTGAAAATGACCTATAATGTTGAAATTGATAACTTTTTGTGAGAGCATTTCTTGGACTTGGAACATGAAGATGAATTGTAGGAAATGTCTTTCTCTTCAAAATGAGCTTTGGATGGAAATTTTCTGATAATCCATGTGAAAGTTATGCCCTGGTCAATTTCAGTTGACTTTTTCAGCTGTCCAAATATAGCAACTTTTGCATCTTTGATGATTTCTGAGCCAAATTCTGAGAATCATGATCAAGCATTGATCAAATGATGTTTATGGCTTCAAAATGATATATTGACCAAAAATTTGAACTTTTGACTGTCAAATGACCATTTTGCCCCTACAGTTGACTGTAGTGCAATTTAGGGTTTTGACTGTGCAATTTTGAGCTGAATGCCTTGAAACTTGATATGAGGGTGCTTGACCATCTTTATAAGAATGTGAGACTTGATTGGACCTTTGAAAAGTTCATTTGCTTGACCAGAACTCAAACCCTAGTATTGACTGTATAGGAGCTAGTTGAGCTGCACCACCCTTGGGGCATTTTGTGACCTTGGCTTTGACAATTCTTGATGAATATGGGAGGGCAAATTTTGGGGTACAACAGTAAGGTTGATTTGATCTCCATGATCAAAAGGGTATAATCATTCATACATGCCATATTGTGCCTAAACATTAAATTTCTTCATATGTTGGTTTTATTTGAATTTTTATGATTTTATTTAATGTGTTCGTGAGATTCAACTGCAGATTTAGACAGGATCCCAGGTTTATTTAGGAACGTTGAGGCCAAAAGCCAAAAAGTCAAAAGGCCAAAAGGCCAAAAGCCAAAAGTCAAATACATGGCGAGGCAGACATTAAGCCAGAGATTAAGGGAACGTTGAAGCCAGAACACAAATGGCCAAAAGCCAAAAGCCAAAAGCCAATTGGCCAAAGTAGAACAACTTATGCATGAAACTCAATCCAATGGCCAAAGAATGCAGACCACGGTACTCAGGAGTCAATACTTCAAAAAACCTCCAAAAAGGGCCAGACACCCCCCATGGTTTGCATCATTTTTATTTTTTATTTGATTTTCCTTTTTCATTCTTTTAATTGTTTTTAATTGTTTTCTTTAAATTCATGAATTAATTTTTATAATATAAAACCAGAAAATCAAAAACTAAGAATATGTTAATTAATTTACTTATTAAATATTTTTGTAAATAAATGTTAAATAATTAATTTAGTTAAATTAGGTTTTAAAACTTAAGTCTTTTTCTTAACAAATTAAAATATGTAGAAATTAGGGTTTTTAACTTTTCATCATCTTTTTAATAAATAATTTTTTCTTATTATTATTGTTATTAATTATTAAATATTTTTGTAAATAAACATGTACATTAAATATTTAGTAAATTAGGTTAAACTTTAACATTTTCATTAATAATTAAAAAAACTTAGAATTAGAGTTTCTTTTAATTTTAATTTTCTTTATTTCATAAATACAAAAAAAACTAAAAAACATTTCTTTCCTTTTATTAAATAATTAATTAGCTTTTTAATTTCATTTAATTTCTTTAAAGGGTCCAACGCCCTCGAACGTTCTATTTTTATTTCTTTCGCACATTTATTTCCTTTCAAATATTATGTAATTGCTCAAGCCATGTAACTCGGACATTTTATATTTCCCGCATTTTATTTCTTTATTTTATGTCAAATCGGGTCCTGGTTTAATTTGGCGATGTGGACCCGCGCCTTTGTAATAGTTTAGGAACTTTATATTTCTCGCAATTTTTAACTATTAATAATGACATGCAAGAATGAATGATAAAATAAAAACAAACGCATAGATCACTTTGACAAAAGACAAAAATAAATGAAAACGACACACAAATCACACACCACCCCTAGGGTACGCCTCACTGTTGCCTTGCCTCGAAAGGTGATCGTCGAGTAGAGGATGTCTTAGTAAGTCCTCATGATCGGGGAACCTGGCATGAGGGTAGCTTCTAAGATGTCTTCCCATTGCTCTGGTGATCACCATGTCCCGAACCTCGAATTGACCCGAACACCTCCAACGGTGGTGCTACCTACCTCTCAATGGTGGGATGGCACTACTTTAAAAGGACATTTACACAGACGAATTCCTTAGGGTAGGTAGACGACTCGTGGATACTTGCTCTAATTCAAAACAAAACAAATCAAAAATACTTTTCACACCAACACATTTTCAAAAAGCTTTCGAAAGCATTTTTCAAACACTCTTGAGGACCGATACAAGAGTCGAACTGAAATTTTCAAAGAAACTTTTTAAAACCCACAGTTGAAAAGCAAACAAACCATTTTTGAAAACACAATGAGCAAGTATCTAAGAGCCCATGGATAACCATGGATAGAAAGGGTGCTAACACCTTCCCTTTCTATAATATACCTCCCGAACCGAGAGCAATCTCTTTAAGGAATTTTTCTGTGCTTTTGTCCTTTCCATTTGGAGAAAATAAAAGACGGTGGCGACTCTTGCTTCCGCGACATTTCGCGAACCAGCGTTAAACAGTCAGTTCCAGATCCACCGATCACAACATTTGTTATGACAGAACAGGATGTCTTAACATTTGTTATGACATCTGAGAAAACCTGTCTACTGATTTAGCAAAATGTGATCATTTTGCAAAATGCTCAGATACACACTTATAAACATCAGTTCCTGAATGACAATATTTTTCTGCAAAGGTACCTAATGAATCAGTACAAACTAAGCTAGAATGTTATGACATCAGTCATGACATTCACACATACACTTGGGATTTACCAAAAATGCAAGCCAATACCTAAACACCTACACAATGGATTATTGCTATGCAAGAAGAATTGAATCAATTCGAGAGAAATCAAGTTTGGGAGCTTGTTTCTAGACCAAGTGGCAAACACATCATAGGTACCCGATGGGTGTTTAAGAACAAACTTGATGAGAATGGTCTAATTGTTCGAAACAAAGCAAGGTTGGTTGCCCAAGGTTACAATCAAGAGGAAGGCATCGAATTTGAAGAAACATTTTCTCCGGTTGCAAGGTTAGAAGCTATACGTCTTTTACTTGCTTATGCTTGTTCATTAAATTTTCAGCTTTTTCAAATGGACGTCAAAAGCGAATTCTTGAATGGATACATCAATGAAGAAGTCTATGTCAAACAACCTCCGGGATTTGAAGACTTCAAACATCCTACACATGTATTTAAGTTGAGAAAGGCTCTTTATGGCTTAAAGCAAGCACCAAGAGCATGGTATGATAGACTTAGCAATTTTTTGTGTGAAAAAGGTTTCGAAAAGGGTAAGGTTGATAAAACTTTGTTCATTAAGAAAATCCAAAGTAACACTTTATTGGTTCAAGTCTATGTTGATGATATCATTTTTGGATCAACTAACAAAGAAATGTGTGAGGAATTCTCATTGATGATGCAAGGAGAATTCGAGATGTCTATGATGGGAAAGATGAACTACTTTCTTGGACTACAAATTAAGCAACTAGAAGATGGAATCTTCATCAATCAATCTAAGTATTGCAAAGAACTATTGAAAAAGTTTGATATGGAACATTGTAAAGCAATGAATACTCCAATGGGCTCCGGTACATATGTTGATCAAGATGAATCCGGTACTCCAATTGATATTACAAAATACAGAGGTATGATTGGCTCTTTATTGTATTTGACGGCAAGCCATCCTGACATCATGTTTAGTGTTTGTCTTTGCGCTCGCTTTCCAGTAAATCCCAAGGAATCACACCTCATGGCAGTGAAAAGGATCATGAAGTATCTAAAAGGAACAACCAATGTCGGCTTATGGTATCCGAAAGGTAGTATTTGCACTTTAATTAGTTATTCTGACGCGGATTATGCAGGTTGTAAAACTGATCGTAAAAGCACAAGTGGCACTTGTCACATTTTGGAAATGCATTAGTATCATGGGCTTGTAAAAAGCAAGCATGTGTTGCTCTTAGCATGGCCGAAGCAGAATACATAGCGGCAGGTAGTTGTTGTGCACAAATTCTTTGGCTCAAGCAACAACTTCGTGATTACGGACTTGATCCCGGATGCATTCCTCTTCGATGCGACAATACAAGTGCTATCAATATTACAAAGAATCCGGTCATGCATTCAAGAACCAAACATATAGATATTCGACATCATTTTCTCCGTGATCATGTTCTTAAAGGAGATGTCGAAGTCACTTTTGTGGATACTCATAACCAACTCGCAGATATCTTCACAAAACCGCTTGCTCGAGAACCTTTCTTCAAAATCCGAAGAGAACTTGGTATTTTGGATGAAGGTGATATCTAAAGGTTTCTCATATGGTGCACGTCTTAATTCTTCAACAATAATTTTTATGTTTCAGTACACTCTGCTTCTACTCCTTCTTTTATATGTTTTTATCGTCTTATTTTTAAAATATGTATTTGTTTCACTCTTTTTCCCCATCCTTTTTGATGTTAACAAAGGGGGAGAAGAATATGCATATGTGTTGTTTTGTTTTCAAAGAAATTGCAGGCCCAAATGTCTATTATACTCACTCCAAAATTCAAGGAATCATGGACTTAGGGGGAGCATACAATTTAGGGGGAGCCTTGCATTTGCTCAACATATTTGCTACTCAAAACAACATAAACAATTCAATAATCGTTTTCAAGACTTGGTTGTCATCATCAAAAAGGGGGAGAATGTAATTGCAAGCTTCTCAAGTCATATTTAAAGCATTTGTTTTGATGAAGACAACATGAATATCAACATTCAAAGGATGTGCAAAAAGCTTATCAACATCATATAAAAGTCTTGAAGATTATCGAAGAATTATTGAAGAATCATCAAATGTCAAAATGGTATAAATAATTCTAAATCTTGAATATACATGTTCACAAAAATATGCATTCATCAACATATACATATCCCATAACTTTAACATCAAGAAAAACTTTGTTTTAAATATTTTTCAAAAAGTATTTTTGAAAATAACCCTTTAGGAACCGGTTCCTCCCTAACAGGGAACCGGGTTCCAGACTTTCTCAAAAAACATGTCCCTGGTTTTTGTACCAGGAACCGGGTTGTACCAATAGGGGAACCGGTTCCTGAGTAATATTTTTTGAAATCTGACTTATAACGTTCACTAAGAACCGGGTTCTGTCAGTGTCGGAACCGGTTCCTAGTGAACCAGTGCAGCTTTTCTTTTGGTTTTTGAACATTTTTTAAGTGGTATCTTTTCATGAATGCATTGCAACTTTTCATATGAATTGGCATGAATGAAGAGGTTCTTGTGACTTTATAAAATGCTGCAGATTTTCTTATTTCAAAAAAGAATGCTTCAATTTTCAAATTAACAAATATACTTCTTCAATAAACAATTTTTCATCATTCACATTTGAATTCATACTTTCATGTGTTCATAAAATTTTGTGAAACTTGCCATATACACTTTCATTAAATCATTACAAGTTTCATACATTGTGAACATTTATATACATTGCTTGAGAATTGTTTTTATCTTGAAGAAGAAGATCAATTGAAGATTGATAAAGCTCTCCACATATTTCAAATCAATCATTGTATTACTTAAAGAATTTATTCCCTTACTATCCAGGATTGTTGGAAGTAAGTGTTGTGATTTGAAGAGGATTGTTCTTCATTCACATTAGTGTTTGTTTGGTCTTAAAGGTGTTAAGAACCTTTGATCACCCTATAGGTTAGATAGTAAGCATAGGCTGTACAATCATTCTAACTATAGTGAAATCTCTTTCGTGTTGGAAAGGGGACTGGAGTACTCTCGGATTGTAAGGGGAACCAGGATATATCACCGTGTTCTTTACTTTTCCGCATTTATCGCTTTCATCACCATAATCAGGAAAAGATAAAGATATAATCAAAACCTTCAAACACTTAACCAAAAAAGTTCTACAAATATTCTCATAAAACCGAATAAATTTTATAAGACCTAATTCACCCCCCCCCCCCCCTCTTAGGCACTCTGAGACTTACATAAGTGTGAAAAGTTTGTTTGTTTTGAGCAAGTACCTACTAGCATCTACCTACTCGAAAAAGGATCGTTTCTATTCTCGTTTCCTTTAGACAATGCTATCCTACTATTGGGAAATAGGTAGCACTGTCGTTGGAGTTGTAAGGGTCAATTCGAAAGGGACGTACGATCACTAAAGCAATGTTAGGACGTCTTAGTAATAACCCTAATGTCTTAAGACCATATTCGAGGCAACATTTCCGAGGCAACCTTTCCGAGGCAACATTTTTGAACGGGACATTTGATCTTTGTTTAGACAAGAGGGCCACCACTAAGACACCCTATACTTAATGATCGTTTACCGAAGGCAACCGAAGTGAGAGTATACCCTAGGAGTGCGCATGTGCGAGTGATTTGATTTCGAGTTATTATCTTTGCACATTAGGGTTGCTAGCCGTTTTAAATTAACATGCAATCTTGTCATACAATCCTATTAACATACATCTAACAGTTAATATTTGCGAGAATTAAAATGCGAGAAATAAAAACTACACTATTACAAGGCTTCGGGGGAGGGATTAATTTACATAGCCAAAAAAAACCATAAAATGATAAATAAAAGGGAAATCCTAATTAAAACTATTACATACCGTGAGCAGTTACATCAATATTGCGAAAATAATAAATGCGCGCGATGAATCGAGAATGAGAGAAATTAGGGTTTTGACCCTGTCTAAACCTAATTGAAAGAAAAATCATTTTTTTTGTGGTTTTTGTGTTATTTTGAAAAAAATAGAGTTTAATTGAATAAATAAAGAAACCTAATTACTAATTAATTTAAATTAAGAAAAATAATTAAGTTAACCTATATCTGTATTTTTGTTTTATTTGAGAAAAGAAATAGAAATTAAATCACATGCTAACCCTATTTTTTCTAATTTATTTTAAATATATGAAAAAAGTTAGAATTAGTCCTAAATTAAATTTAACTAATATTAAATTAAATTTGATAAAATAAAAAAAACCTAATTCTAAATTTATGGAAATTGATTTTTATGATTTTTTATGAAAAAGAAATTAATTTTGTGGTTAGAAAATAATTAAACAAAATAAATAAATTAAGAGAAAAATAGAAAAGAAATAGAATGGGCCTGGTGTTTGAATAGCGAAGGAGGGGTGCTGATTGCACTTTTGGGCCCAATAGTTTCTGGCCTTCATTGACTTTCTCAATCTTGTGTGCATGCTTGACTGATGCTCATGGTGGACTCTCAGGGATAAGGCATTGGATCTGCCTTGTTGAAGATCTGTTGGCTGTATATTGATGATGTATGGTGGATGCCTTCGATGCTAGCGCGCCTGATTATGCAAAGAAAAATAACATAAGGCAAATATGGGGACCTGGGGATCGAACCCAGGCCCTTAGACATCTTTCCACTGCGCGCTGGCCAGCTGAGCTGGCTTTGTTAATTGTACAAAGAACAACAAACAAGCATTATATGGAGAAAAAAAATATTACAAAACGCGCGGAATTTTGAATGGGCAAGTCAGGGAGTGCCATGTTACCCTTCTTCTTCCTCCCACCGTTGCTAAAAGTTTCTTGACTTTTACCTACCGTCACCTGGGTATAGGTATAACCATGTGCCTTTCCAAAATCCTATACAGGCGTGATAAATGCAAAACAATGGTACCAATCAACTCGTTTCAACCTCACGAGCATCATGGTACCATTATCCATGGCCAATTGTCCTTGTACATAGAAACCCAAAAACGAACTAAGAACCCTAACTATGGCATCTTGATGTATAGTCAGGAAAAACGAAATTAAATGTAACCAGTAGTTTGCAAATGACTCAAGGATTAAGAATATGTCAACGAATCATGCTAAATATGCCATAATTGTTGAATTCGATTTCAAGAAAATGTGAAATCTGTGGGCTACTTACAGTGCAATTCTGGATGTTAGGAAGCTTGCTAGTGATTGCAATATGATCCAGAGATATCCAGCAAGCGATTGAGATGGCTGGAAAGGCTTGAGATGGCGTGAAACCTGGAAATTAATTCACCACTTTTGTTGAATTTTTGCAAGTTTCTTTTCTGTTTTGCACGCCCCTAATCCTCTTGTTTTTTATCTGAACATGTTCCTTATGTACCCTAGAATTAATTAGGGTTGCAAACTTGTATCAAATCTTTTCCAATTAAGATCATTGATTCAAGATTTGATCCTTTGTGCAAATCTTTCCAAATTGAGCAAATCCAATCTTTTTGTGTCCAAATGAACCTTGCATGATTTGATTCTATCTCCAGTTGTATAATAGACCTAAACATGCATAAAATCTCAAGCTTTGATTAGTTTTTGATATTTTCATGATTTTATTTTGATTTTATTTGATTTAATTGAAATAAAATCAAAATAAATTACAAAAATAAAAGAATGACAAATGGGAAGGATCATGGGTCATGGGTCATGTTACAAACTCAGTGCAAGCATAAAAAGTTTGGCCCATTTAACAAAAATTGCAATTTTGGGCACATTTGACTTTTGGCAATTTTGCAAAAAGGGTCAACTTTACCAATGCATAACTCCCTCAATTTTGATCCTAGAGATGTGTTCTTGGACTTTTTAGAGAGCTTAATATGTCCTCTAATCAAACCTTTTGGTCTCATCTCAATTGAGTCTTCCATGTTCATGTATGAAGCTTTGACCCAAAAGCTGTTTTTGTTGACTTTCCAAAATGACCTATAATGTCCAAATTTATATCTTCTTGTGAGTGCATATTTTTAACTTGGGAGTTAAAGATTAATTTTAGGTAATTTCATACTCTTTAAAATGAGCTTTGGATGGGTCATTTTTGATAAATTATGAGAAAGTTATGCTTAGTCAAAGTTGAGTTGACTTTTCCTGCAAAACCCTAATTTAGCAACTTTTGGGTTTTGATGAATTGTGAGCAATCCTTGAGGAATCATGATCAAACCTTGATAAAATGATGAATAATACTTCAAAATTAGGATGTTGACCAAAAATTTTGAATTTTGACTGTATGTGGGCCACAGTTGACTTTTGCCCTAGCATAGTCGATTTTCAGGCCTTTGAGCAATTGACTGAGCAAACTTTCTCTGCAAGGCTTGAAACTTGACATGGATGATCTTGAGAACATATTAGGACAATGGTGAGGATTTGGGATCCTTTGGACTCAAACATCTTGATGCAAATTGAAACCCTAATTTGAGGTAGACTGCCTTAGGAGAGAGTTTGTCTGGTCAACCCTTGGACTTCCTTGAGTAATTTGAGGACCTCACTTGAAATGTATTGCCAAATATGGGAGGGCAAATTTTTGGGTACAACACCGGTGAACCAAAAGGGTTCGGGAAAAATTAAGGGATGGAAATAAAAAATCTATACACTCGGCAAGTTGAAAACCCGAAAGGACGGCTTGGGCAAAAAGGGGTATCCCGGTGGATTGAAAACCCGAAAGGGCAATCCAGGCAAAAGTTAGGGATTGAAGCGTACCACTATGTCTCATTGGATCATTTGGCGAACAGACTTCGGCATCGACTATCAAGCTCGGACGACACCAACCAATCTGATCAATCTTCGGCCAAGAAGCAAAGTGATGAGATGCCTGAAGACATAAAGGCAATAGCAGAGTTGGAACCCAACGGGGTTGTTTCACATAGCTGTTTTTCTTTCTTTTACACAGATTGTATAAATTATATCTTTCGGAGGCATTCTCTTACTAGGATGTCAGCCTCTTTGTATAAAACTCCTATTACAGGCCAATTTCAAAAATCAATACAAGTCATTTTCACAAGAAACTTCAGTTTGTTTTTCTTTTTCTATTTTGTTTTGCAAGAACGTCCATTGATTTATTCTTGATATATGCATTTGAAAATGATTGCTGCTCATAAAAATTTACATGAGAAATAAAAGACAATTACTCGTAATTCCAGAAACAGGGGAAAAAATAAGAAGTGCCAAACCCTATAGTTACTCTGCCCAGCAGGTACCGGGATAGAGCCAGCTTAGAAACATAATTGTTGGTACGTACACTCCCCACAGAGTAAGAGTATCTGAAGGTATTTGACGTTAGCCTTCCCGAAACGGGGCATAACTATCTCCAACCGAGGTTCGTAATCACAGGCGAGTCAATAATTTTTATCTCCCCAAGCAGGGCCTATTTCCCTGGGTATGAAAACTCAATCTCCAACAGAGCTCAACATCCCTAGCAATGTAATTTCATCCCCAGCCGAGTTTATTCCTCCAGGTCAGCAGGTCTACCAACGAAGTATCTCTTCCCCTAAGTTGATCGCTGCAGAGTTATCCTCTAGCATCTCGTCTCGAAAGAATATTTATTCTCCAGCAGCAGTCAGGGATTTATTTTCCCAGACTCGGATGTGTCACAACTAGCATCTCGTGTTCATACATCATGACATGCGCACACATATCACATACAACATAATCTCATTTATTTTGAGAACATCATCTCACTCTGCATTTCATGCATCACATATAACTAACCCTGATATCTTTTCAGGAAAAGGCGATTAGATTCAGTGAATCCAGCAGTTGTACAGATCACATCTACAGACAACTAATGGAAACTCGGTTCCCGAAATGAAACAGGTCAACTAATCTACATGATCAAGCGGAGCAAGCCCTACTACCCAAGATTTCATTTCGAAGTAACCTTACTACCCAGGTTCCTTCTCACAAGCCCTACTACCCAGGCTTTCTTTTCGAAGTAACCCTACTACCCAGGTTCCCTCACCAAGCCCTACTACCCAGCATTTCATCTAGAAGTAACCCTACTACCCAGGTTCCTTCACCAAGCCCTACTATCCAGGCTTTCATTTCAAAGTAATCCTACTACCCAGGTTCCCTCGCCAAGCCCTACTATCCAGGCTTTCATTTCGAAGTAACCCTACTACCCAGGTTCCTTCACTAAGCCCCACTATCCAGGCTTTCATCTCGAAGTAACCCTACTATACAGGTTGCTTCACTAAGCCCTACTATCCAGGCTTTCATCTCGAAGTAACCCTACTACCTAGGTTCCTTCACCAAGCCCTACTATCCTTGCTTTCATTTCGAAGTAACCCTACTACCCAGGTTCCCTCACCAAGCCCTACTATCCAGGCTTTCATTTCGAAGTAACCCTACTACCCAGGTTCCTTCTCACAAGCCCTACTACCCAGGCTATCTTTTCAAAGTAACCCTACTACCCAGGTTCCTTCTCACATGCCCTACTACCCAGGCTTTCTTGTCAAAGTAACCTTACTACCCAGTTTCCTTCCCATAAGCTCTACTACCCAGGTTTTTATTTCGAAGTAACCCTACTATCCAGGTTCCTTCTTCCTTATCTCCAGACAATAGTATACAACACTATAAGGCATGGACCCGACTAGATACGGTCGATTTCACATTTCCCCAACGAGTCGCTATACAGCCTGGACCCTGACCAGGTATACGTTCCACTTTCACTTCCTCAATCAAGAGATAATTTCCCAGTAGAGTAATGGACAATCGAAGCTCGTGGACTTTATTTCCTAGTGCATAAATCAACATTCCCTGGCAAAGTCCCCCTCAACAGCAGGTACAGGAACTCTCGCCAAGGAATCTCGTATGCAACCGATCTTTTCGGGATGGCATCTTTAAGCGCATCTCCGACGATTCTCTATCGCCTTCCAAATGGCATCTGTAAGCCTATTCCCGACATCACCAATCAGCAATCCTGCATGCGAGTGCAAATTTCTGGGTACTCTAGTGTTCAATCATCTTCCACCTTCAGATCACGAAAGGCAGACCATCCAATCTACATCCTCAGGCTTAAGAAGATTGAACAGGGGCAACTGTTGTACCCCGAAATTTTCCCTCTCATTTATCAAAAGATAAATTTGGACCGTCAGGTTTGCTTCCATCCAATCGCAAATTTTGAATTACAAATTTTCCAAGAAAGTCATTTACAAGGGCAAAATGGTCATTTGCATACTAAAAAGTCAAACTTTGACTTTTGGATAAAAAAATCATCATCAAGTTCCAAGAATCATATTTCATCGAGGCATGAAATTGGTTCATCAAAAAATCGGAAGTTAGAAGTTACTTTGAAAAAAAAAATCAAATTTTCTAAACATTTAGAAAATTTTCTAAGTGTCTAGAGAATATGATACTTCAGAACTTCTGAGCCAACCTCTATGCAAGTGCAGTCAGAAGTTGCAAACACGGTTCAGAACATGACACCTCAATCAGAACATGTAGAAGTGATGCTCTTTGGTCAGAACATGATGCTTCAGTCAGAACATGATTCTTCAGCATATGAAGGCTATGTTCAACGCTCCAGTCAGAACTTGCCCCTTCAGCATTTGGAGGTTACGTTTCTGATTAGAACATCACCAAATCACAAGACCTCGTTTAAACAACCTGCTGCACTGCTACAGTACAATACTCTAACCAGCAGTTAATCCAGTCCACACCTGCATTTTCCCAAATCTTGTATTTGCACCAAGTACAAAAAGTTGTGATCAAAAAACAATGGAACAGTGTGCCAAAAGTTCAAATCCCATCTGTTTTCCCCCAAAAAACCACAACAAATTCATCTATAAATAAGGGGCTCCATCACACTTGCAAGTGGCTGGCTTTTGGAGAGAGAATCGTCAAAAAGAGAGAAAAGAAATATGTGGAACCCCTTTATAAAAATCCAGAAATCCCAGACAGAAAACAAAAACCCTTGTTCTTCCCTTGAAGTAAAAGAACTTGGCATTTTCTCTTTCGTTGCTCTTGCTGATTCCGGAATATCTGAAGGCAGCAGCTCAAGTCCCAAACACACGTTCCAGGTTCAAGGTAAGTCTCCCTGACTCTGCATCTTCTCATTCAAAACATCATTAAACATGTAAATATCATAATATTGATGTTGTCCATATCACTGTGTAAGTAGAAAAACTGAGGATCAGAACTTCCTGATTAAGGCTAGATTTAGGACCAGGATCAAAACTTCCATAAACTATTGTGTTTTTATCCTTCTGACTTGCTGTTTGCTGAAAACTGATTAAGTTGTCGTTGTGCTGATTGACCTAAGGAAAGAGCTGAAATGTAACACGAAACTTCTGTTTTTTCACTCACCACTCTAACACATAGAACTTCCATGATTCACTCACTGTTCTAACACAGCACAGAACTTCTGAGTTCTCCCTACATGTTAAACATACTGAACTGCTGATGTTCCACTCACTGTTTTTACACACTCAAAATTTCTGATTTTTACATGCTGACAATATACTGAACTTCTGGGGTTTATTCACTGTTTTAGTGTAATACATAACTTATGACTTGTGGTCCATTGTCTGAATACCACCCAGAACTTTTATGTTTCCTCTCTAATATTCCTCACAGGACCCCAGAGTTTACCAACTCAGAACTTCTGACACCCACTGACGTCCCTTGCTGAGTCACAATGCTTTTGGCTTCAGAACTTCTGATTCCGTTTGTTTTTCAGCAGCACGCTGGTCTTATATCTTATTTATTTTCCTTTTTTATCACTTTCAACATTAAAGCTCTTTTCATCAATATAAAAAGGCATAAAAATATTTTCTTTCTTTTTACTAAGCTAATTCATTTCCCTTTTTTTATTTTATTTCATCAACACAAAAAACCTTTTTTTAAACAAGGTCCCTTTTCTTTCTTGCATTATTATTTCAATATGGTTGTAATAAATAATTAAGATTATTTTCTTGCAAACCCCCATTCGTAAATTTGTACACCCCATCCCCCTAATGATTGTAATAGCGTAGAATCCTTACTTTAAACACTTTTATTGCTTTCATACATTGTTAGTAATTAAGGTGTGTATGGCAAGATATGAAATTGACAAATATATCACCCTAATCAAGACTAAAATGTATGCAAACAAACACACTTGCACACTAGCATCCTTAGGGTAATCCCACTTTGTGGCCTATAGGAAAAATAGTCATGTCCCTCAAATATGGGTGTTTTAAGAAAAAGACCCTCGATAAAAGATCGTAATCCCTCGATGACCCTCGATGTTGCCTTCGATAAACGATCTAGTCCCTAAAAACGACATTGCTAAAACATCCCATAGGTTGCCTTCTATGACTATACAAACGTCCCAACGCCCGTCCCTTCACATCTAACGATGGGGCTTCTTACCAAAACAATGGTAAGGTAGCAACATCTAAAGGAGGAGGAAAAGAACATCTAAGACCTTTTGAGTAGGTAGGTTCGATCTTAGTTACTCGCTTGCTCCCAACAAAAACATTTTATACACCAACACTCTCATTTTGAAACATTTTTGAAGACAACACTTTGTACGCGTTCTTATAGAAACGAGAGCCATTACAAATAAAAACCCTTTTCAAAATCCCTTTCAAAAAACACATTTCAAAAACATCTTTTTGAACCATTTTAAAAACAACACTTTGTACGCGTTCTTATAGAGACGAGAACCATTACAAAGACGCTTTCAAAATACTTTCAAAACCCACACCACAAGCACATTCAAACAAAAGCAAGTGATCTAGCGAGCAACTAAGAGCCCATGGAAAACCATGGATGAAAAGGGTGCTAATACCTTCCCTTTTCATAATCTACCCCCCGAACTCAAGAAAACATCTCTAAAGATCTTTCCTGTGCTTTTTCACCTTTCCATATTGGATAAAAGAAAAGTCGGTGGTGACTCTTGCTAAACCGCAACATTTGCGAACACAAACGCAAAACAATCAAGTCAGTTCTCCCACCAAATCACAATTGTGAAGATTGATTTGGGGTAAAATTGCTTGCGATCGAAAT
This sequence comes from Vicia faba, assembly GCA_948472305.1. Taxonomy (NCBI): domain Eukaryota; kingdom Viridiplantae; phylum Streptophyta; class Magnoliopsida; order Fabales; family Fabaceae; genus Vicia; species Vicia faba. The sequence continues at coordinate 107,112,012 of OX451741.1, forward strand.
CACCGAGTGAAAGGATTAAGAAATAGTGGGTTTGCTTAATCAAGTAGCAGTAACCGGAGGTTTGTTCGAAGAATTTGGCACTTGGTTTTGCTCAAACCCAGGAAAGGGAAGAAGACTGTTACATCAACAACATTGGTTTATTTGTATTGTGAACTATCTCTTCTCTTGCAATATTTGTAACTTAATATCAAGTATCTCAATTCTAGATTCTAGAATTGGGGGCAGACGTACCCTACGCGAGGACGACAAGGGGAACTGCCTTAACAAATCATGTGTTCTTCTTGTTTTTCTTTAACTCCATACTTGATAAATATAATTTGTGAAAATTAATTTGTCAAAATCTGCATGTACTGAAATTGTGGTGTGTTGAGATCATTTCACAATATTGGTAACAATCCTTTTGATTGATACCCAAGAAAACTCACCACTACAATTTAGTAAAATAAAACCTTAGGTGCTTTGCTCATAAGGTGTTTGACAAATTGACTAATCCACAAATTATTCATTGTGTTTAGCTTTATCTCATTCAACTCATTGGAAGTAATTCATATTCCTTGAGGGTGTATAAGTGATTGATCAATTGAGTAAGACACATTGATTCTTACTTTGTCATTCTATCCCATATGATTACGCATATCCGATCTTTTCAATAGAGTATCGTTTAGACGATTGGAGATTCTGGGAGCTTTCGCATAAATTTCTTAAAAACAATTTTAAAAAGCACAGATTATTTTTAAATGATCTATTCAACCCCCCTCTAAATCGATCACATCGTCTAACAACTTGTTGATTTTAAGTCATGCCATACACACCCTACTTACTAGAAATTATATTGAAAGCGGTAAATTGTGGAAATGTAAATTATGCGTTATTACATCTTTTTTTGGGGATGGGGATACAAGTTTATGAATGGGGGATAAAAGCAATAAAGTTATAATTATACTATTACAACCATATTGAATATTAAATGACAATAAAAATATAAATAAATATAAAGATAATGTAAAAAAAGAAAAAAAATTGGTTTAAGAAAACTTTTATTTATTGACACATGACCTTATGCATTGATACAAAATTTTTATGTATTGACGCATGCATTGGCTCATATCTATTTTGTATTGGCTCATATCTGTTTTGTATTGGCTCATATCATCTCTTTGCCCCTGGAAATCAAAATCAACTCAGTATGAGTCGACACATAAGGATTTTGTATCGACTCATACTGCTTTGTATCGACACATGCAAGTTTTGTATCGACTCATATTCATTTCTAGCTCCTGAAAGTCAAAACAACTCAGTATGAGTCGACACATAAGGGTTTTGTATTGACTCATACTACTTTGTATCGACACATACGCATTTTTAGTCGACTCATAACCTGTTTTGTATATAATATGTGTCTACTCATAGTATTTCGTATCTACTCATACTGTTGTTTTTTACTTCTCTCATTGTTTTGCTACATATAAAAGTCAGTTCTCAATACATGGTTAGTGAAAATGAAAAACAACCAAATGGTTAGCTTCAAGGCAATGATATCTACATTTTATCTTCACAAATGAACCATTAATGATGCTTTTTATGAAGAGTTCAAAGTCAAGAAAAACTTACCTTGAAACTGAAATTTGTGCTTTGAGTTTGAGTTGGAGAAATCAAGTTACAAGTGGTTGTTTTTGAGTTTTGAAAATAGTGATGTTATAGAAGTTGTTCTTGAGTTTGAACAACTTTTATATAATGTATGTGAAGTGTTTGAGTGGTTCGTTTGGACAGAACTTGCAAGGTTTGAGAGGTTCAAAGGGTTTGGACTTCAAAGCTCAAAGATAAAGGTTTTTGTGGATAATTCTGGTTTTTAGAGTATGAGGGGGGTTAAGGATTTTTCAATACATAAGAATCTCTCTTTTTTATTATTTATCTCTCTCTATCTCTTATAAATTCTCCCTCTATTTATAGGCAAAAGGTTTGTGATCAAGGGCTGATTAAGTTTATAAGACAACATGTTATGGTTTGGTTGGGATGCAAATATCAAACTATGTCATGTATTCCATAGTCCCAAGATAAAGTACTAAAGTTTATGGTATAGAGAGGCTACTTTCCATGATTTATGGTGGAATAAAATCATAAGTAAACAAGGTATGGGCTCAAGACAAGTTTTGTGCCAACAAGCCTGCTTTTCAAGAATAGCAATGGTGCCTTTATGCCATAAATGGAAAGATATTTTTGATAATGGCTAAAACACTTGGGTAATAGCTCAAAAGTAGGTGTAAGCATTAAATTATGGTGATATTGGCGAGTTAGAAGGCCTGCAACACAACATTATGCAGCATAACATAAGGATTTTGTTATGTGTTCTTCAACAAAAGGACTTGCAATTCAAGGATGGATACCCAACTTCATATCCTTGAATATCCTAGCTCAAGTATGATAAATTCATACTCTTGGATATTTTTGAAAGCTTGAAACATCCTCTATAACTTTCATGTTGACCATTTTGACAAAATCATCTTGGAACTATGTGAAAAAATGCCAAGAAGTTGGGATAAAATCCTGACCAAAATATGTTGAAACTTTCTCTAACTGTCGGATAACAATGTCATGACTTCATGGGCTCATATCTTGAAATCTAAGCATTTTTTGGACATCAACCCTCTAAAACAAAGTTGTATAATTCATCAATATCTACAACTTTCGTGTTGAAATTTTTCTTTGAATCATCTTACATCTTGGTGAAAGAATGTCATGAAGTTATGAGATTATCATGTATGAAAACACTTAGAAAAACTTTTAAGTCTTGGAAAGTTTGACTTTTCAAATTGACTTTTAAATTTCTTGATTTCTTGATGATCAAGTTTCATATTTTTTAATGTCTTGGTGAATTTTGATCTTTGAGACTTAATGTTGACCAAAAAGTCAAAGTTTGACTTTTGGCGTATCAGTTGACTTTTCGTTATTACAACAGATTTTTGGTCGTCTGGTCAATTGATTGAGTAGAATTTGTGATACAAGACTTGAAACTTGACATGAGAATTCTTGAAGGTCCATAATGATCCATGAACTTCATTTAAAGTATTAGAAGTCCAGTTTTCCTTGTGCAAGCTCAAACCCTAATTTTGAGGTATTAGTGTTTAAGAGATGACTTGACCTAGTCAATACTTGTGCAAGCTTGAGCTTTTGCAGATCTTTATGAGAAATGTCTTGAGAAAAGAGAGGGAAAATTTTAGGGTACAAAAACTGCCCCTGTTCAATCTTCTTAAACCTGAAGAGTTATATTGGTGAGTCCGCCATTCGTGATTTGAAGGTGGAAGATGATTGAACACTAAAGTGCCCAGAAATTTGCATTCGACTAGTGTTAGTTAATTGTGTCAGGAATGGACTTAAGGATGCCATTTGGATAAGTGATGAAGAGTTTGTCAGAGATGGGCTTACAGATGCCATCTAGAGTGACTGTCGAGGGAAAAGTATCACAATAAATATTTGGTCGATTTATAATGAAACTGTAGATGTCTTTCTCCTGTTTTTAACTGGAAGAGATAAATCTAAACCAGAAGAGGTCTTTGCTTGGTGACATCACTGGGGAAATGAATCTAACCATAAAAGGTATGTTGATTTCTTATTATTAACTAGAAGAAGTGAATCTAACTAGAAGAGGTCTTTGTTTGCCTGTTATTAACTGGAAGGAGCGAGATCCACCAGAAGAGGTCTTTGATTTGTTGATTGACTTTTCCTGCAAGGAAGAGGGTCAGTTGCATGCAGATGTACAGATGGCGTAATTATTTCTCAAAATAAATGAGATTATGCTATATGCATTTGTCATGTATGTGATATGATGTATGAATATGATATGTCTATTGAATAATATCTTTGTCTGGAAAATAAATCCTTGACAAATACTGGGGAGTATTGGGAAGCTGAATCCCGGACTGCTGCTTGGAAATTAAAAGTATGTGTATCTTCAAATTATGTTTAGAATGTTTCCGCTGGGAATTCCTGTTTGTTGTTTGAGGAGAAATCCGCTGGGGAACATTGATTTTGGCCCTTTGCTTGAGGAAACTGAAGGGTGAGAAAACACTTAGAAGGAGGGGGGGGGGGGGGGGGTTGAATAAGTTTCTCTTTTTATTATTCTTAAAGGCTCAACAATAATGGAAAGATACAACTATTTTTATCCTGGTTCGTTTAAACTCAAACTACTCCAGTCCACCCGCCAAGGTGATTTCGCCTTTCTCAACAAGGACTTAATTCACTATAATCAAACTGATTACAATCACACAACCAAACTGTTGTGACTAACAATTCAAAGCACAAGTAAACTTACAAGTGACTAACACCACTAAGACTCAACCTAGTCCTAGCCTTCTTGAGAAATCTGACCAAACTTGGTCTCTCAAGGAACAATTACAAGAATTAAATCTTTACAGATAGTGAAACAAATTGCTTTTTAGAAAGCTATATCACAAACTGTGATTTTTCATTAAGATTAGTTTTGCACAAAGTGTTTGTCAAATGATTTGTGAGCAACAGAATATTTTCACATTGTTGGTCAGTTGGCTTACAATAAATGATCTTCTATTTATAGCATGAAGAAAATGATTGTTGCTGCCTTCAAAAGTGTGGAGCAATAAATGTTTGCGTGTTTGCTTGCAGTATTGCATTTTCCAATGAACTAGCGTAGACACTTGAGTGCATGTAGCCGTCTTTGCATTAAATGAAACTTGACAAGACTTGTTAGCTTCTTTATTCTTTCAGAACTAGCTTCACGTCTTGCTTAAGAGTATGCTTGCAAATCTTATCAACGCTTGCTTGTAGAATTCTTCTGAACAAAGTTCACATGGAAACTTGATAAGCTTTAGAAGATGCATAAATTAGTTTCTTATCAGAGTCAACATCAGAACTTGCACTAAAGCAAATAGTTCTTTCATCAAAGAACTTCTTCATTTATTTTCAGCTCAACACGTCAAAATGATTTTCATCTAGGAAAATACTTCAGTCAGAACATTATCTGAAACAAATAAATATGCTCATCAGAGTATCAATTATATAAAATATATTTTATTATTATCATCAAAACTCTGAGATATGATCAGAACCAATCTTGTTCTAACAATCTCTCCCTTTTTGGTGATGACAAAAATATCCAGGTTTTGAAATAAAATTGAATAAGAGATAAGAATCTCCCCCTGAAATAAATATTTCTATAAGAAAAACTTCCTGAGAATTTTCATCAGAGCTTTGAGATTTTTATTTTAGGATTTCTTCAGCAAGTCTTTTGAAGATAATGTTCAGATGATTAAACTTCCAGAGTTTAGTGATACCTGCAAAAATCTTTAAACAAAGAAAGAAATCTTTGTATTTTGTTAGTAATGTTTGAGACTTAGTCCCATAACTGTTAATCAGAGATTAGATCAAAATACTCATTTTCTCCCCCTTTTTGTCATAATCAAAAAGTATATAAAATTAAAGAGCGTAAAAAAGTTTTTTAATGAAAAAAAAGATTCAGAAGTATAAAACAAAACAAAAACAAGAATCAAAATGACACTAAGATATTTATATGAAAGAGAAGGTTGAATTTTGAAAGAGAAGGTAAAAAGTGAGAAATGGTTTTTAAAATGAAACTGTAAAAAGAGTTTAAGAAAAAAATTAATTAAAAAGAATCTAATCATTACTAGCATTTAATTATATTGAAAATTGAGGGGAAAGCGTGAGATTTGAGCGAATCATAACAATTACCTAGGAACGACGTCAATAGCTTAGCACACGTGACCTTTCAGAAACACACCACGTGTTCATCTCCTGAAGGTTGCATGGGACATATGTTTGATATAATGAACTGCTGAACTATACTTGTAATGAAACGTTAGAACATTTCAAAACTTTATATATAGCTTCTGATGTAACTTCTCTTCTAACTTCTGAAGAGTTGTTAATCAGAATATTCATTTCAAAATATTCTGAAGGCAAACACAGAAGATAAATACAATTTTATTCAGGACATAATTCCATACAAATATTTTTCAAAATAAATTTAAATCTATCTTCTGAAAGGGGTTTGGTAAAAATATCAGCCCATTGATGGTCTGTTTTTACAAAGTTTAAATTTAAAATTCCTTTCAGAATGTAGTCCCTTATAAAATTATATTTAATTTCTATGTGTTTTAGAATGCAAAATGGGATTTTTAGAAAGACAAATTGCAGAGGTATTGTCACAGAAGATAGGAATCTTACTTTCATAAAGATTAAAATCTTCTAGCTGACTTTTCATCCAGATCATCTGAGAACTACATCCTGCAACATATATATACTCAACTTCTGTTTCTGAAAGTGCAATTGTTTCTTGCTTCTTACTGTACCATGAGATAAGGTTGTCACCTAAAAACTGACAGCTTCCAGAGGTGCTCTTTCTTTCAATTCTATCTCCAACAAAGTCAGCATCGTAATAACCTACTAGTCTGAATTGTTTTGATCTTCTGTAACACAGACCCAGATTAGTAGTACCTTTCAGATACCTCAGAATTCTCTTAACAACAGTTAAGTGAGATTCTCTAGGATCTTATTGGAATCTAGCACATAAACATATGCTGAATAATATATCAGGTCTAGATGCAGTCAGATAGAGAAAGGATCCAATCATACCTCTGTAGAGCTTCTGATCTACCTTCATACTTACCTCATTGTTGTACCCCAAAATTTTCCCTCTCATATTTCCCAAGACATTGCAAGAATAGTCTCTAAGTGGCTCAAGATTGCTCAAGAGTTGGACAGTCAAGTCATCTCCTAAGGCAGTCAACCTCAAATTAGGGTTTTGTGTTGCATCAAGGTCCTTGCATAAAAATGACCTCAAGTTCTCCCCAATGTCCTAATATGTTCTCAAGTTCATCCATGTCAAATTTCAAGCCTTGCAGAGGAAGTTTGCTCAATCAATTGCTCAAAGGGTCCAAAAATCGACTATGCTAGGGCAAAAGTCAACTGTGACCTATAAATAGTCAAACTTCAAGATTTTTTGTCAACATTCTCATTTTGAAGGATATTTCATCATTTTATCAAGGTTTGATCATGATTCATCAAGGATTGCTCAAAATTCATCAAGACTCAAAAGTTGCTAAATTAGGGTTTTGTAGGAAAAGTCAACTCAACTTTGACCAAGCATAACTTTCTCATACTTTATGATAAATGACCCATCAAAAGCTCATTTTGAATAGGATGAAATTTCATACAATCCATCTTCATACCCCAAGATCAAGAAATGCACTCACAAGAAGTTACAAATTTGGACATTATAGGTCATTTTTGAAAGTCAACAAAAACACCTTTTTTTCCAAAGCTTATAACTTGAGCATGGAATATAAAAATGAGATGAGACCAAATGGATTGGTTATAGGACATATCAAGATTTCTAAAAAGTCCAAGAACACTTCCAAAAGTTCAAAATTGAAGAAGTTGTGCATTGTTAAAGTTGGGCATTTTTGCAAAATTGCCAAAAGTCAACTATCCCAAAAACTTCAAATTTTGTGAAATGGGCCCATTCTTTTCCACTTGATTTGATCTTGTCACACTACACACGTGTTCTAGCTTCAGCCTTGTGTCCATTTATTAATTTTTCTATTTTATTTGATTTTTTATTGAATTAATTCATTTTTAATCAATTTAAATCAAATAAAATCCAAATATTGATTACTTAGGATCTTTTTGGTTGTTATAGGTCTTAATTATCATCATGATCATGATCAAACTCGTATCAGCCATTCCATGAGCAAAAAGATTGGATTTTGGACAAGATTGGAAAGTTATCAATGGTGAATCAAATCATATCTCCAAGCATTGATTTACAAAGATTCAAGACCCAATTGTTGACCTAATCCAATGCAGCATACATATACAATGAAAATTCACGAGTTTTAGAGGTTAGAGGCTGCAAGAATACAAAAACCAAACTTGAGAAAACTTGGAAAAATCTTAAAACTAAAATCATGCTTAGAGGCAGTTTCAACACCTAATCTCAACACCATTCCATTGCTGGGCAATCACTGAGTCAGAAGCAATCAAAAGCACGCTCTCATACCCTCTCAATCGCCCAGTAAGTCTCTCTGAAAACAACTTTTCATTTGAAATCGCAACTCCATGTTCTTACATTTTTTGACAAAATCTTTGCATGTTCATGATCCTTGTTCAATTTGCAGGCTTTCTGCATTAGCCAATTGTATTTATATGGCCTATAACCCCCTAGCCGAATCTAGGGTTCGTGGTTTTTGTATTTTGGGTATTTCGTTTTCAGGAAAAATCAGTGCAATTAATGGACATGGATGTAATCTGTGGAGGAAGACGAACATGACCATGGTCTTGGATTGTGTTTTCATAGCCTGGAACTAATTATAGGACAGACCTACGGATTTAGCTGCGGATATAAATCCGCAGGTAAATAACCAGGTTCCAACGAAGAAGACGATGACGCGTCTCCCTCCCATTGGTTGTTTCAAATATAACGCGCTTTTATTTTTTTCCTGATCCATTAATTTGTTTTTGTTATATTATGGTTAGTTTGCATTTTACTAACAAATAAAGCGTAATGGTCCAGTGGTCAAGGGGAGCATTCTTAAGGCATTGTTGGCTGGAGGTCAGGGGTTCGATCCCTGCCTTCAGCGCTTTACATTTTCCTTTGTATTATTATGCAATCAGGTGCAAACCAATAGTGGAAGCCCATCATACTCCCTCAAATCTCTAAGCACCAGATGGCCCCAGGCCAGATCTGGTGGTCCAGATGTGATGTTCATCACATGCCCAAGTCAACGTGCATGCGTGGAATCCAGAAGTCAAACACAGGCCTGCATAATTGGGCCTTGAACTTGCTATCCATACCCCTCCAATCAGGCCCATATATTTCTAAACTCTCTCTATTTTTATTATTTCTTTTAATTAATTTATTGTTATTATTTTTATTTTTATTTTAACTAATCAATTAAAACCTTTTTTTTTCATAAAATTAAAACCAAAAAAATATTTTCATCATTTTATTTTTGTTAATAAATTAATTTAATTAATTTAGTTTAATTAGGAAATAACTTCAATATTTTTTTGTAATAATTAAAATTAACTTAGATAATTAGGTTTTATTAACTTTGATTAATTTATTTTTATTTCTTTAAATATCCAAAAATCCAAAAATATTATTTAATTAATTAATTAATTAATTTGTCAATTCAATGCTTAACCTAATTTAATTTCTTTTAATTCAAAAATATACCAAAAAAATGCTTTTCTTTCAAAAAGGGTCAAAACCCGAAAAAACTCGCATTCCATTTAATTTTCCGCACGCGATCCATTTTACCATATTGATGTAATTGTTTCCCGGAATGTAATAGCTTTAATTAGGACATTTTTTTTATCACTTCATTTATTTTCCGCACTTTAATTTCAAGGGTTGTTTTTGGCGATGTAAATACCCGACGCCTTGTAATAGTTAGTTTTAATTTCCGCAACTTATAAACTGTTAGATGTTTGATAATAGGGAATGCATGTCAAGATCAAATGTTTAACTTAAAATCAACCTAGATAACCATTGACATTTTTGTACCCCAAAATTTTCCCTCCCATTTCTCATTGATTTCTCATCACAAAGCCCTTTGAGATCAAGATCCAGTTAGGTTTTCATCTGCTCAAGACTTCTCCTTGCACTGTTGACCCAAATTAGGGTTTGTGTTTGCACAAAGATGTTTTGACCTAAATTGCCTAAGATGACTTTCATGCTTCATATTGGACTCCCAAGTTTATCCATATCAAGTTTCAAGCCTTGATTCCAAGTTTTGCCCAGTCAATTGGACAATTGACCTAGAAATCAGTTGTATTAGGAAAAAGTCAACTGTGGCCAATTGACAGTCAAATCTCATGAAAATTGACCCACATAAACATTATGAAATCATATGGACCATTTGGTCAAGTTTGGATCACAACTCCACAAGAAATTTGATCAGATCACCAAAAGGGCAAAATGGTCATTTTTAGGGTTTTGACTGCACAAAGGCAATTTTTGACTGTTTGACCTAGCCAATGGCAAACCAAGCTCACATATGGACTCAAGGACCCCATGGAATTGTCTTGACATGCTCAACAAGTTCAAAAGATTCCAAATATACAAGATTGACAGTTGAATTTCCCAGTCAATTGATCAATTTTGACTGTATACTGAAAAGTCAAACTTTGACTTTTTGGTCAAAATCAAGAGTCAAGATTCATTTTTCATCAAAACATGCCAAATCATGAAACTTGTTCATCAAGAAATCCAAAATTGCAAATTAGGGTTTGAAATGAGAATTTTTCATAACATAGAATTTTTCTAAGTTATGAAAAAACCTATTTTTTTCTAACTTTGCCCCACTTTCTCACCAAGATTAATTTAGATTCAAGCAAAAGTCAAAACATGAAAGTTGTAGCCTATTGCATAATCTACAACTTTGATTCACAAAGTTTTCCCAAAAGAAGCTTGTATCTCAAGTTACAATTTTTGGAACAAGGGTACCAAACCATTCTTAACTTAGTGAAATTTTGACCTTTTTAGGCAAGGTTTTTACCTAACTTCAAGACCATTTTTCACATACTTCCACTTGAAATGTCAATTTGCATTTCAAAGATGGATTATAGTACACATTCCAAGATTTCCAAAATGTCCAAGAACTCATCAAACAACCTCATGACTTGAGAGAATCGAATTTTGCAATATGGCAAAAAACTCACTTTTGAATTGGCCAATTTCCATGTTCATAACTTGTGCAAATTTCTCAAATCAGCATGCAACTTGATTACAGGCCTCTAAACCATTCAACACTCATAAATTTAATGCAAACTCTTTGTGCCAAGACCATGTTCTATGTGTTCAAGCATTGCATGATGGATTAATCCCAAAATAGATAAAGCACTTTAACCATTTTTGCAAAAGTAAGCTTTATGTCAAAATGAAAATCCAAGAAGTACAGATCAAATCCCCTTGGCACAAGTTTAGGGACTAATCACACTGATCAATGCCAAGGTTTGCAGCATGTTATGGGGGCCTCTACCTGTCTAAACACCAACTTGGCTTTTGGTTGCTTAAAGTGTAAGAAATATGGCATAACAAAACACAACTTTCATCTCAGCAATAGAACCCTTAAGAAAATATTTTGTACACATTCAAGACATCCTAACTGAGCTAGCACACGACTCCAACACCTCCATTGCCCTCTAGAATACAGAACCACCCTCAAACTGCCCAAACAGAGCTCCTACTGCAGTTTGAGTGCCAACTCTCATCCCTTTCATGCATTCTTGCTAAAAGCTCATCAAACACATTCCCTAGCATCACTTGAAGCTAACCAAAGTCTCAAACACGACCTGTAACTCCTCTAATCAGTTCCACCATTTTCACTTTCTTGTTTTGCAGTTGAAGTTCCATAGCTCGATTCAAAGTGTTTCAAAGCAAAGTAAAACTTGGAATAGCATCCCTGGACATCAAGGAAGCTGTACCAATCATCACCTTGCTCTGAAAGTACCTCCATCATCAGATACAATTCCAACTGAGAAGGTATATTCATGAACTTCTAACTCTTAGTGTAGGCATCATTAGCTCTAAGTTTGTGAATAAGAAGTGTTCTACTCATGCCCCTGAATCTGTACATACTTTTACTTTCCATTTATTTTGCCTGAGCTATGAGAATTTAAGGTCTGAATATTGATAAAAACTTAGGTTAGGATTTGGGAATGATGAAATTCTCTCTCATTTCTGAGAGTTAGGATGAGTTCTTTACATATTTAGAATCGTGATTCAATGCTTAACATTTCTTATGTTGTAAGTTTGTGCAAAAGATCAAGGAATCCAGATGTTTGAATTGGTGTTCAGGCGCGCGTTTTTGAACATCTTTCTGGCTGGAGGTTGAAGAAAGGCTTGGTGGGCTGGGCCTTCTGTGCTATTTCTTTCCACACCACATTTTCACTTTGACACCCTCTGAGCCTATTTTGTTTGTTTTAATGATTTTTTGACTTTTCTTTTTTTATTCTGACTTGTTTATTTTTGCTAATAATATTAAAAACATAAAAAACATTTTTACACAATTTTTATATTTTTTAGGAATTTATTTGTTTATATGGACATTTGTGCATAAATAATATATATATACTATTATTTAGAAAAACTAGAAAAATAATGCAAATGTATTTTTGTTCTGATTTTTATTTCATTTTTTCTTTTGAAAATAGTTTATACAAAATATACTTTTTTTTATATAAATATTAAATATTATTATTTTGTATATATAATACTTATTTAGTAAATAATAAAGATATTTATATATATTAGTATATTTAGGTAAATAATACAAAAAATATATACATTTTTTATTTTATTAATATTTGACATAAAAAATACTTTTTTATGAATATACTTCATTTTTATTTTGTTTTGTATATAATTATTAATTATTGTACATATTAAATAAATAATACCCCTTTATTTAAGAAATTAGGGTTTTACCCTTAAAACACAAAAACTCCAAAAATATTACCCTTTTTTATTTTATTCATTTTGTTTATTTGACATAAAAAACACCCTCTTTCCATACATATGAAAACCCTTTTGGCATTTTGCATATTTATTTTATTTTCCATTTAATTTATGCAATTAATTATTTTGTAAATATTCCAAAATTGATGTAATAGCTAGGTTTAAATTCCTTGTCTAAATATCCCCCCATTTGAACATTTGTACCCCCCTTCCCATATTGTGTTGTAATAGTTTAGGAAATTTAAATTTCGCACTTTATTGCTTTCTAAATATACCATGCTAGAATTAGGGTTTGTATGCAAATAAAAAGAACAAAATTAGTTTGACCTAATTTCAAGATAATCAAGCATGAAAATGGACAACACATATCACACTTGCACCCCTAGGGTATTCCACGTGTTGCCTTCAATAAATGGGCTATATTGCATGTTAGGTCTCTTTGGGCAAAACAAATACAAAATCAAATGATCATAGCCCCTCGATGACGCTTTCGAAAAGTTGCCTAAAATGATCAAGTCCCTTAAAGGAAAATTGCCCAAAGATACTTGGCACCATTGCAATTATGGTCTAAACGATGACCCGCGCCCGTCCCTTTCACATCCTAACACAAGATTGTCCACCAAATGCAATGATGGAATAAAATTGTTAAAAGGGTTGAAACATAGCAAAAATCTTTGAGAACTTTAGGGTAGATAGCTCTTAAGTACTTGTCAACTTGCAAAACAAAAACACTTGCCTATTTTTCAAACTACACTTCACAAACACTTTCAAAACAAACTTTCAAAAAACCTTGAAACATCTTTTCAAAAAGACAAACACCTTTTGTAAAACATTCGAGTAAAGAATTGTTACAAGGGTGGCCTAGACAAGGCATCTTTTTCAAAACATTTTTAAAACCACACACAAAGCACCATTTCAAACAATTGAAAACCAAGGCAAGTTGATCTAAGCAAGTACCTAAGAGCCCATGAATAACCATGGATAGAAAGGGTGCTAATACCTTCCCTTTCTATAATCTACTCCCCGAACCCAAGAAAAAAATCTCAAAGGTTTTTGCTGTGCTTTTTAAACCTTTCCTTATGATAAAATAAAAAGTCGGTGGCGACTCTTGCTCAACCGAAACATTTGCGAAAACAAACGCAAATTCATAGTCAGTTCTCCCACCGTATCACAGAACTGGCGACTCTGCTGGGGATAATTTTAAAAGTGGAGTAACCTTGGGGCTTAGATCACCCTCTTGCATGACTAATTGTTTGAATTGATTGCTTTATATCTTGGCTCTATTGTTTGGGTTTGCAATCCTACACCCATATTTTTGCAAACATTTCATAGATAGCAATACGTTATGGAAACTGTGCGGGGTATACCGACACGGTCGAAGCAATAGCTATATTAGTGCGACATATTTGTGAGTACCGGTAACCCTTGAGTTCAATCAAGGAGAGTACGGGGCCGCTGAGTGATGTCACTAAGCACTAATGACCTAGAACCTTACTTGACCATCTTGGCCTTTTATTAGGGATAGTGAGATGACCGGCTTTGGTGCAGTCCGAAGTTGGTAGATACTCGATACTACACTCATTGAGGGTTGTTTTCTTAGAATATTTTGGTCGCTAGTTAAGTGGCTAAACCAAAACAATGAACAATGAAAACAATTCAGTGATATTGAGCTCCTTAGAACCCGGTTACTATTTATAGGACAGGTTTTTTAAGCCAACTACACTCAAGAGGGTACTTACCTATGAAACCCCATGCAAGCCTGAAACTAGGGTTTGGTGTGAATTGCTTGTACATATGTTTTGTGCATACATCATAGACATCATAAAGCATCATATGCATTCACTAACCATTTCAAGGGTTTGGATCTTCATCTTTGTTCTTGTTTTGTAGGTCATGGAAATTCCTCGCAGAAAAACCATCCAAGTCAACCTTGTGAGAATCTCCCCTCAACTCAAGGAGCTCACCTCAAGAATTCCAGAAAGCTCATCCTTCAGTGAAAGACATGGTAGACTGCTCAGCCTAGTCAACACCAACATTGAAGAAGACATGATGAAAATGCTATTCCAGTTCTTTGACCCTCTTCACCACTGTTTCACTTTCCCTGATTACCAGTTGGTGCCCACTTTGGAGGAGTTTTCTCAACTCCTAAGAATCCCTATCCTTAATCAACTACCCTTCAACGGTACGGAAAAGGAACCAAAGCCGGAAGATGTTGCTCGAGCATTACATCTACAACCATCCGACATCAAGGGGCATTGGGAAACCAGAAGCGGCGTCAAAGGATTCTTAGCAAAATTCTTGTTTGAGAAGGCACAAGAATGTTGGAATTCATTGGACCTTCAAGCCTTTGAAGAAATTGTGGCACTCCTTGTCTATGGGTTGGTCTTGTTCCCAAACTCTGACCAATTGATAGATGTCAACGCCGTCAAAATCTTCTTGTCCAGAAACCCAATACCAACATTGCTTGGGGACATCCTTCACTCATTTTACACACGAACAATGAGAAAGAGGGGTGTTCTCATGTGCTGTACTCCTCTCCTTGCAAGGTGGTTTATTTCGCACCTTCCACAATCTGTCTTGAAGAATGACCAAGGCTCAAGGTGGTACCAACGGTTGATGACTCTTACTCACTCTGATGTACATTGGTTTTCTCGGTCCAGGGAAAATGTCATCATCGTCGATCGTTGTGGAGAGTTTCCTAATGTTCCTTTACTTGGAATCAGAGGAGGTATCACCTACAACCCTTGCCTAGCTTTGAGGAAATTTGGATATGCACGGAGGGATGGCCCTCACGACATGTTGATTCCTGACCTAGTTTTTGACTTCGACAACGATGCGCAAGGACTTCGCCAAAGATTCATCAGAGCTTGGGGGAGGCCCAACAAGGTTGACAGCAAGACACTGGGACACAAGAACTCCATCCCTCTTGAGCCTTATCTCAAGTGGGTACGAGCCCGAGCCCAGAGTCTAATGATGCCTTATCCTCATGTTCTCCCTGTGATTAAAGAGCCCGTCATGGAAGGAGAGGTTCCCTACACCATCCTACATCCAGACATGCCTACATCGTGGGAGGAAATGCAGAAAAGTTAGATTCAGCTCAAGGAGGAACGGAACACTTTCGAAGCCAGCTTCTACGCTAGTGAGAAGAAGGTTCTAGAGCTTACCCGCCGACTCCATGAGCAAGAGGCCCTCAA
Organism: Vicia faba; assembly: GCA_948472305.1. Classification (NCBI taxonomy): domain Eukaryota; kingdom Viridiplantae; phylum Streptophyta; class Magnoliopsida; order Fabales; family Fabaceae; genus Vicia; species Vicia faba. The sequence goes on from OX451741.1 coordinate 107,127,720, forward strand.
CACCTACATCGCACCAAAGAGGATGCGCAATGTCTTTTTACCTTGAGAAGTTGTTTTTGTAATATTTGGCCCATGGGGCATTTATGTACTAACAAATTTCTTCTTATTAATATGAGGTGCGTTCTTCTTTGTCTGCAACAATTTTGAAAGTTCTAAATCCTTGAATGCATTGCATGCATAAGCATACCATTCATCATGTGCATAAGCAGGTCTCACTCCGGGTTTCCTTATCTGTCTGCTGTTTATTTCAGTAGGATGTATCTCGAGCAAACAGTCAAAGACCTACAAGCTCAAAATGCACAGTTCCAGCAACTCCTGACAACCTTGGCTAAAGGTCAGGAGGATCTCAAGACCGTGCTGGGGAATAAAGACCCAGTGAAGAAGAAGAAGAAGAGACTCGGGGTGGCTACTTTAGGGAGAAGATTTGACGGAGAAGCTCGGAGAGTGCTTGAATTTCCTCCTACTTCTGATGAAGGAACCAGTAAAGGAGGTGGGGCTGCGGTACCTTCCGAGTCCGATGTGGAAGAAGAGGAGGTCGAAGAGGATGAAGATTATTCTGATCAACAATACCCTCCAGCTGATGATAAATACAAAGGTTTAGAAGACAGGTTGGCCGCCATGGAGCTACAAAGAGTACCGGGTTTGGATTTTGAAGACTTGGGTTTGGTTGCCGGGATTGTGATTCCCCCAAAGTTCAAAGTGCTAGTGTTTGTGAGGTATGATGGGCTGTCCTGTCCAAAAATGCATCTCAGGTCCTACGTGAGAAAGATCCAACCCTATACGGCAGATAAAAATCTTTGGATCCATTTCTTTCAAGACAGCCTTTCTGGGGCTCAATTGGAGTGGTTTTATCAGCTAGAGGGAACCAGCGTCCGAAATTGGGAAGACTTGGCCACCGCCTTCTACAAACAATATCAGTACAATTCTGACCTTGCTCCTACTCGTACCCAACTTCAGGGTATGTCACTAGGAACAGGCGAAGGATTCAAATAATATGAACAAAAATGGAGGGATTTGGCTGGTAGGGTGCAACCCCCTTTAACCGACCGTGAACTTGTTGATATGTTTCTAGGGACCCTATCTGGGCCATTTTTCAATCATCTAATTGGTAACTCTTCCGCGGGGTTTACCGATTTGATCCTAACAGGCGAAAGAATAGAAGCTGGCATCAAGTCAGGGAAAATTCAGAAGGGTGTTGCTGCAAGTGTTGAGAAGAAGCCTTTTAAGAAGGAAACGGCTGTGGTATATTCTCAGAGAAGAGCAGGGAAGACTGAGCGCCGGCCGACCGTGGGGGCCGTAATGATTCAAAACCCTCCAAGTGAGCAGCCTCGCTATAACCAGTCTAGACCAAATCAACAACGGGTGGAACGAACACAATGGCAGTTCACCCGCATTAATATGACTCCAGCGTAAGTGCTTCCTCATCTGTTGAAGTTGAATCTCGCCACTATCAAGGAGGCACCAAAAAATGTGAATACATCCTCTCCACATTATCATCCTAATGCTAAATGCGCCTACCACTCTGACAGTGTCGGGCACGACACCAATGATTGTTGGGCACTCAAGCATAAAATCCAAGACCTGATAGAGGCGAAGGAGGTGGAGTTTGACGCTCCGGAGAAGCCTAATGTGATATCTGCTCCCATGCCGAAGCACGGCCGAAATGTCAATGCCATTGAAGAAGATTTGTATGTTGCTGATGTCAATGATCTGATAACCCCATTGTTAACCATCAAGTTGAATCTGTTAAGGGCCGGGATCTTCCCGGGATGTAAAGAAGACTGCTATTGTTGTTATTCTCTGCCGTTTGATTGTCTGTTACTGAAGAAAGGCATCCAAGGCCTAATGGATAGTCGACAAATTTTGTTTGAAAAAGTTTCTACTGTTCCAACCCATACTGAAGATGTCTCAATCATAACCATTCACGCCAATCTTTCCAAGGCCGTCAAAAAGCCTGTTAAGATTACACCAGCTACGAAATCTGTTCCTTTGAAGATAACAATGCCAGGGCCTGTCCCCTATGTTTCTGAGAAGTCAATACCATGGAACTATGGCGGTGACGTCTACTACCATGGTATTAAACAAATCGAAATAACTGAAGAATGTTCGGATGATGAAGAAGCCAACATTGGTAACATTGCAGGCACGAGCAAAATCACTCGGAGCGGGAGAATATTTTCTCCAGAGATTGCCCCTCCAAGAGCAATTTTTGGACCCTCATCTGCCAACAAGGTCACCCCTGCACCAGTAAAACTCTCCGCTAGAACCCCTTTGATTGAGGATGTTGTTGGCCCTAGTATTGTCCCTCCTACCGCTGCTGATAAAGGTAAGGGAATCCAAGATGAGCTCGTCAGGACGAGGGCTCAACCCTTGGTCGTCCCGGAGACCTCCAAGAAGGAAATGGATGAGATCTTGAGGATAATCAAAAGGAGTGATTACGATGTGGTAGAACAGCTGGGGCAAACCCCCTCAAAGATCTCCATGCTGGCACTACTACTTTGCTCGGAAGCGCACGCTAAAGCTCTGATAAAATTCTTGAAGGAAGCCCATGTGCCCCAGGAAACCTCTGCGGATCAATTTCAAAATTGCGTGGCTAGCCTGACTGCAGACAATGGATTAGGTTTCTCTGATGCCGACTTAACTCCTAAGGGTAGAAACCACAATGATGCTTTGCACATTTCAGTCGAGTGCCGAGGAACTACTCTCGCACATGTCTTGGTCGACACTGGTTCGTCGCTGAATGTACTGCCTAAGAAGGCCTTGGACCGACTAGATTGTGAAGGGTTGGAGTTGAAGCCGAGTGATATTGTTGTCAGAGCTTTCGATGGTTCGAAGAGAATGGTCCATGGGGAGGTTGAAATTCCCATCAAGATAGGCACTGAGGTGTTTAAGTATACTTTCTATGTGATGGACATCCGTCCGTCATACTCTTGCTTGCTGGGTAGGCCTTGGATACACCATGCTGGGGCAGTCACCTCCTCCTTACATCAAATGTTGAAATATCCTGTCAAGGGAAAGATCATTACTGTCCATGGTGAAGAGGAGTACATGATTAGCCACTTGAATTCTTTCCGGTATGTGGAGGTAGAAGGGGAGTTTATTGAGACGCCTTTTCAGCATTTCGAAGAAGTCCTTCCTGAAATAACAGTAGCAAAGTTGGCAGCGGAGACACCGAGGCAGATGGCCAGGATGGCATCTCTGGAGGACGCAAGGGCCGCAATAAAGGAAGGGAAGAATTCAGCATGGGGGAAATTGCCTGATATTCCGCATAAGACAGACAAATTTGGATTAGGGTTCACAGCCGCTGGCCAGAAAGCTATGCGCCGTTCGAAGATTGAAAGAGCGCCAGTCAAAATCTCTCCCTACGGAATCAATGCTTTGGAGGACGAAGACAAAGAGAGCAACATCGAAGAGTGGATTTACCCAACTGTCAAAGGAGGATTGTGCAACTGGGAGGCAAAAGACTTTGTCCCCATCACTTTTATTCATCAGTAATTTATCTGTCAAACATTTCCTATTGGTCTGTAATATTTATTTTCAAACAATCCGTACACTATCTTTTCACCTCATGCCTTGCCCGGGGCATGTAGGTCCATTTGTAAGGGTTTTGATTATTTTTCATATCCATATGCCATGTTTAATGATTCATTGGACGTTTTTCATTTGATAAACTGCTTGTGGTCATTTTCTTTCCTTTTGCATTTTTTGTTTAAGGATGGCTATCCCTTACACACACCCACACTCACAAATGCAGGTACCCATCCACTCCGGATTTCATGGGTGACGATTCTGTTATATCCTTCAATAACTCTGAAGATCTGGTCAATCAAGCCGAGTATGAAGATGACGAAGATTGTGAAGTACCAGGGGAACTAGCCAGACTTCTACAGCAAGAGGAAAGGGCCATCTTACCGCATGAAGAGTCATTGGAAACTGTCAACTTAGGGACCGAGGAAGACCGGAGGGAGGTGCAAGTGGGTGCCAATCTGGAACCAAGTGTCAAGGAACACCTGATACAGTTGTTGAACGAGTATGTTGAAATCTTCGCTTGGTCTTATGAAGACATGCCGGGTTTAGACACAGACATCGTGGTTAACCGTCTCCCCACAAGAGAGGATTGTCCACCGATCAAGCAAAAAGTCCGCCGAATGAGGCCTGACATGTCTGAAAAGATCAAAGCAGAAGTGATGAAGCAATTCGACGCTGGATTTCTAGCTGTTACGTCCTATCCTCAATGGGTCGCTAACATCGTGCCAGTACCTAAGAAAGATGGCAAAGTAAGGATGTGTGTGGACTACCGGGATTTGAATAGGGCCAGCCCCAAAGATGATTTTCCACTGCCACACATTGATATTTTGATCGACAATACAGCTCAGCACAAAGTGTTTTCCTTCATGGATGGATTCTCGGGCTACAATCAAATCAAAATGGCCCCCGAGGATATGGAGAAAACAACTTTTGTCACGCAATGGGGCACTTTCTGTTACAAGGTGATGCCGTTCGGACTGAAGAACGCTGGGGCAACTTATCAACGCGCCATGGTAGCTTTGTTTCATGATATGATACATCATGAGATTGAGGTTTACGTAGACGATATGATAGCTCGGTCACAAACAGAGGAGGAGCACCTTGAACATCTAGAAAAGCTGTTTGCCAGATTGAAAGAATACAAACTCAGGCTGAATCCAAGTAAATGCACTTTTGGAGTAAGGTCTAGTAAACTTCTAGGATTCATCGTAAGCAACAAAGGCATTGAGGTCGATCCAGCAAAAGTGAAAGCAATACAAGAGATGCCTGCTCCCCGTACTGAAAAGGAGGTTAGAGGATTCTTGGGGCGCTTGAACTATATTTCCAGATTCATCTCCCATCTGACTTCTACCTGTGAGCCAATTTTCAAACTCTTAAAGAAAGACCAGGTAGTCGAGTGGAACGACGATTGCCAAGCTGCTTTTGATAAGATCAAGGAGTATTTGTTAGAACCTCCTATTCTGATGCCACCCGTCGAAGGAAGACCATTGATCATGTATCTGACCGTCTTGGATAACTCAATGGGGTGTGTTTTGGGCCAGCATGACGAGTCTGGTCGAAAAGAGCATGCTATTTATTACCTTAGCAAAAAGTTTACCGACTGTGAGACTCGCTACTCACTGCTCGAGAAAACTTGTTGCGCTTTGGTATGGGCTGCTCGCCGACTAAGGCAGTATATGTTGACTCATCCTACCTTGTTGATTTCCAAAATGGATCCTATCAAGTATATCTTTGAAAAGCCCGCTTTATCTGGAAGAATAGCCAGATGGCAGATGATCCTGACTGGGTATGACATCCAGTACACTACTCAAAAAGCTATAAAAGGGAGTGTACTAGCTGACCATCTGGCTCATCAAGTTATCGAAGATTATCAACCCATGAGATTTGACTTCCCAGATGTTGTACCCCAAAATTTGCCCTCCCATATTCTTCAAGAAATTGCCAAGTCATGCTTCAAAATTCCCCAGGTGTTGCACAGTGCAAGAGCCCCCTGAACAGTCAAAATTAGGGTTTTGATTCTGATCAAGAAAATGAAGTTTCAAAAGGTCCAATCAAGTCTCACATGCCTATAAATATGGTCAAGCCTCCTCATACCAAGTTTCAAGGCTTTCAGCACAAAATTGCACAGTCAAAAACCCTAATTGCACTACAGTCAACTGTAGGGGCAAAATGGTCATTTGACAGTCAAAAGTTCAAATTTTTGGTCAACATCTCATTTTGAAGCCATAAACATCATTTGATCAATGCTTGATCATGATTCTCAAAGCTTGGCTCAAAAATCATCAAGATGCAAAAGTTTCCTTATTTGGACAGTTGAAAAAGTTAACTGTAAATTGACCAGGGCATAACTTTCACATGGATTATCAGAAAAATTCCATCCAAAGCTCATTTTGAAGAGAAAGACATTTCCTACAACTCATCTTCATACTTCAAGTCCAAGAAATGCTCTCACAAAAAGTTATCAATTTCAACATTATAGGTCATTTTCAAAAGTCAACAAAAAGGGACTTTAAGTCAAAGGACATAACTTGAGATTGGTAAATCAAAATGACATGGGACCAAAGGCATTGGTTAGAGGACTCAAATACCTTTCCAAAATGTCCAAGAACATGAGCAAAGCTTAAAAATTGAGCAAGTTATGCCTTGTGGAAGTTGGGAAATTTTTGGATATTTTGAAAAGTCAACATTGATTCAAATGACCTAAAATTGCTAATGGGCCTATTTTTCTTCCATAATTCATCATCCAATACATGTGCACGACCACTTGGCCCAAATGGAAGTTTTTATTCATTTTTTATTTATTTATTTGAATTTTTATTAATAATAATTACTTTAAATCAATTAAATATATGAAAAATACTTAACCTAACTTATCAAATCTTTTTGTACATGTAATAGGCTCAATGATTCGTGCATGATCAGATTTGGAAGGAATTGAATTGATTGGACACGATTTGTACAAAAATAGCATGAAAAAAGATTGGAAAAAGATCTTGAAAAATCAAATCTCAAAAACCATGAATGCAAAGGATTTGGATTGTTTTTCTTGACCTAATTCACTCTATACTTAAGCCTGATCACAAACCTAATTCAAAAAACCACTGAGCTGCGCTAGAAACCAAGACACAAACTTGAAATTTTTGCAAAGAAACTCAAAACTGAAAACCTAATTCTAGGGCGATTCAAGGCACGATTTTGATTCCATTGGCTTGCTGAGGCTTCATAGGAAGATTCTGCATCAAAAACCATAAGCTCTCGTGTCCAGAAACGTGAGAACGATCTCAACTGTACAAAGAAAATTTCTCATTCGTGCATCTCAATTCATGCATTTTTTGCAAGTTTTAATATGTGATTTATACTCCTTATGCAATTCTGATGCTAACCGTGTGATTTAATTTTGTTTTCATGCCCTATATGAGGATTTGCCATTAGAGATATCTAGGGTTCCAAGGTTTTTAATTTAGGCGTTTTCCATTCTTGTAAAATTGAGACATAATAATGCCATGAGCGAAATCAGCAAGTTGGGACGAAGAGATTGAGACCATCGCGCCAAATTTCTGAGGCCACATGGCCTAATCGCTATTATTAAAATCAGCATGTTTTGAGGGGGTTCAAAACCCCCGTTAAATGTTTGTTAATTCGTTTCAGGAAATCCCCAACGAGGAAGACGATTACGTGGAAGGCTCTGATTGGAGCATTCAAATGCTTCGCGCGTTTTCAAGCCATTGACCATTGTTCTTTTATAATATTTGTTAGCTATTATGTGTTAAACGCGCTTGGAATGGCTCAGTGGCATACGTGTAGGCTGGTAATGTTAATGACCTGGGTTCGAGCCCCAGGTCTTCACCCTTTCATATGTTTTTTTTTCAATTAACGTTCACATGTAGCGCCCATGCTGAAGACTATCATACATCCTCAAAAATCAACGTCCACGTGTCCCAGAGCATCAGATCAAAGGCTAGAAGCTGGAGAACACCATAAGCATAAGTCAACGAAGCTACACGTGGTCAATAAAGTCAACAAGGCCAGGACCTTAATGGGCCAGAATTACCACAATTTCACCTCCTATTTGGGGTCTGAACCCCCTTTGGTTTGCAATTCTTTCTACTTTCTTTATTTTTTTTTATTTCATATTTTCTTTTTATTATTGTTTTATTAATTAATTTTATTATTTTCATAAATATAAAAAATACCATAAAAAAATCAGAAAGAAGAAAAAAATATAATAAATATTTTATTTTAGTATTTTCATAAATAAATTATAATTAATTCATTTAGTTATTAAATTAGGGTAAATTATAATATTCTTTTAATAAAAATCTAAAAAATATAGAATTAGGATTTAATTAATTTTCATCCTTTTTTTCTTTTATTCCATAATAATTAAATATTAGATATTTATTTTTATCATTAAATTGTATATAAGATAATTAGGGTTAATTTTAGGTCAAAAATTTAAGTTTTTCTCGACAAATAAAAAATGGTAGAATTAGGTTTAATCTTAATTAATTCTTTTTCATTAAAATCCTAAAATACCAAAAAAATACAAAAACAATTTCCTTTCTTTTTAATTAATTAATTGCATCATTTAATTTAATTTAGTTAAAAAGGGTCCAACGCCCTCGCTTCGATTTAAATTTCAATTCGCACATTTATTTCTTCTTTCGTATAATATTTGTGTATCTCTCCCAAGGCCATGTAACATTTTAATTCTCTTGCACTTTACTTTTAATTCTTTATTTTTCTGTCAAATCGGGTTCGAGAAATTTTGGCGATGTGGACCCGCGCCTTTTGTAATAGCTTAGAATCTTTTACTTTCCGCAATTTTTAACTGTTAAATAATGGCATGAAAGAATGTATGGACAAAAATAAAAACAAACGTTAGATCACCTGTGACATGACAAGACAAAATAACTGAACATGACACACAAATCACACACCACCCCTAGGGTACGCCTCACTGTTGCCTTGTCTCGAAAGGTGATCGTCGAGTAGAGGATGTCTTAGTAAGTCCTCATGATCCGGGAACCTGGCATGAGGGTAGCTTCTAAGGTGTCTTCCCATTGCTCTGGTGATCACCATGTCCCGAACCTCGAATTGACCCGAACACCTCCAACGGTGGTGCTACCTACCTCTCAATGGTGGGATGGCACTACTTTAAAGGACATTTACACAGACGAATTCCTTAGGGTAGGTAGACGACTCGTGGATACTTGCTCTAATTCAAAACAAAACAAATCAAAAATACTTTTCACACCAACACATTTTCAAAAAAGCTTTCGAAAGCAATTTTTCAAACACTCTTGAGGACAGATACAAGAGTCGAACTGAAATTTTCAAAGAAACTTTTTAAAACCCACAGTTGAAAAGCAAACAAACCATTTTTGAAAACACAAGTGAGCAAGTATCTAAGAGCCCATGGATAACCATGGATAGAAAGGGTGCTAACACCTTCCCTTTCTATAACCTACCTCCCGAACCGAGAGCAATCTCTTTAAGGAATTTTTCTGTGCTTTTGTCCTTTCCATTTGGAGAAAATAAAAGACGATGGCGACTCTTGCTTCCGCGACATTTCGCGAACCAGCGTTAAACAGTCAGTTCCAGATCCACCGATCACAGAACTGGCGACTCTGCTGGGGACATTAACTTAAAGTGAGGTGTACCTTAGGGCTAGTTCATAACTTTGTTTTCAATTGTTTTCCTTGTGTGCTTTAAATTGTGGGACTGTCTCGGGAGTTCTATAGATCCTAACCCGGATCTGGGGATACCTTCTTAGAAAGTAGCAACAAGGCTGTGAGGGAACTGTGCGGGGTATACCGACACGGTTGAAATAGTCTGCTACGTTGATGTGGCACTTTGGTGTGTACCGGTAACCCTTGAGTTCAGTCAAGGAGAGTACGGGGCCTCCGCGTGGTGTCATGAAGCATCAACAGACCTTAGGAACCTTAATTGAACAATCTTGGCCTCTTTAGGGTAGTGAGATAACTGACTTTGGTGCAGTCCGAGGTTGGTTGATACTCGATACTACACTCAATTGAGGGTTGCTTTCCTGGAATATTTCGGTCGCCAGTTCAGTGGCTAAATCGAAACGATGAACAATGAAAGCAATCCAGTGATATTGGGACCCTTAGAACCCGGTTACTTCTAATAGGACAGGTTGAACCCACCAACTTCAAGAGGGTACTACCCAGACCCCATGCTGGCCTTAAACCCTAAGGGCTTGTCTTGTGTGCCTTGTGTGCCTTACATGTTTGTCTTTGTAAATATCTGTGGTGTGTTTAATCATAGCATCATGACATCATCCAGCATCATATGCATTGACTAACCATTTCAGGGGTTCGAATTTTCATCTTTGTTTTTGTTTTGTAGGACATGGGAACTGTTCGTAGAAAGACAATTCAAGTCAGTCTTGTAAGGATCCCTCCTCAGCTTAAGGAGCTTATATCCAGGATTCCCGAGAACTCTTCATTCAGTGAAAGGCATGGAAGCCTCATCAGCTTGGTCAATACCAACATTGAGGAAGATATGATAAAGGTCCTGTTCCAGTTCTTTGACCCTCTGCATCACTGTTTCACCTTCTTGGATTATCAGCTGGTACCTACATTGGAGGAGTTCTCCCGGCTCCTGAAGATCTCTATCCTTGATCATCTACCCTTCAACGGTACGGAAAAGGAACCTAAGCCTGAAGAGATTGCTAAAGCCTTGCACCTACAGTCATCTGACCTTAAGGGACATTGGGAAGTTAGAAGTGGTATAAAAGGGTTCTTAGCCAGGTTTCTGTTTGAAAAGGCCCATGAATGTTGGAACTCCCTTGACCTACAAGCTTTTGAAGAAGTGGTGGCCCTCCTTGTCTATGGTTTGGTGTTGTTCCCTAATCCAGATCAGCTTATAGATATCAGTGCTGTCCAGATCTTTATGTCCAGGAATCCTATACCTACGTTGCTGGGGGACATCCTTCACTCATGTTACACTCGAACCATGAGAAAAAGAGGTGTCCTTATGTGTTGCACTCCTCTCCTGGGAAGGTGGTTTATTTCGCACCTTCCACAATCAGTCTTGAAAAATGAGCGGGGTTTGAGATGGTCACAACGGTTGATGACTCTTACACATGCGGATATACATTGGTGCCCTAGGTCCAGAGAAGATGTCACTATCATTGATCGTTGCGGGGAGTACCCTAATGTTCCTTTACTTGGAATCAGAGGAGGTATTACTTACAGCCCATGCCTGGATTGGAGACAGTTTGGTTATGCTCGGAGGGATGGTCCTCATGACATGTTAATTCCTGACATAGTTTTTGACTTCGACAACGATACTCAAGGACTTCGCCAGAGATTTATCAGAGCTTGGAGAATGCCCAGTAGGATAGACAGCAAGACACTGGGGCACAGGAACTCCATCCCATTGGAACCTTATCTCAAGTGGGTACGCGCCCACTCCCAGAAGTTGGTAATGCCTTATCCTCATATGCTCCCAGTAATCAAAGAACCAATCTTGGAAGGAGAAGTGTCCTACACTATTCAGCACCCTGATATGCCCACATCCTGGGAAGAGATGCAGAAGAGCTGGGTCCAGCTTAAAGAAGAACGAAATTCTCTTGAGACCAGTCTACATGCCAGTGAAAAGAAGGTCTTGGAGCTCACCCGGCTGTTGCATGAGGAGAGGAATCTCAACACTTACATAGCTCCAAAGAGGATGCGTAGCATATTTTGGGATTGATTTGCTTTTGTATTATTTTGCCCATGAGGCTGTGATGTACTAAACAGTTATTTCCTTAATGATAACGTGTGTTCCTTTTGTCTACAACAAATTTGAACTTTCGAACCCTTGAATGCATTGCATAAACACATATCATTCATCATGTGCATAGCAGGTTTTCCCCTTTTCAGGTTGCTTACAGTTCTTCGCTGTTTATTTCAGCATCATGAATCCCGACTCGTCATCAACTGAGACATCCATCAAAGCTCTTCAGGCGCAGAATGCGCAATTTCAGGAATTAATCAAGGGTTTGGCTCAAGGCCAAGAAGAGCTGAAGGCTCTGCTCCTGAAGAAGGAGAAGAAGAAGAAGAGAAGAACTGTTCTGTTCAACTCGGGCCGAAGGTTTGGCAATACTCTGCAGCATGAAGAGGCTGGTTCTTCTGTTGGAAAGGGCACTCCTCAAGAGGCAAGGGTTCCTAGTCTGGTAGTCTCCGACAACGAGACTGATTTTGATGAAGAGCAGTATCCTCCGGCAGAAGACCGTTACAAGCAGCTGGAAGATAGGCTGAATGCTATGGAGATACAACAGGTACCTGGGCTGGATTTTGGAGATTTGGGTTTGTCTACTGGTGTGATCATTCCTCGGAAGTTCAAAGCACCATTGTTGTACCCCAAAATTTGCCCTCCCATATTCTTCAAGATTTGCCAAGTCAAGCTTCAAAACCTCCCCAAGGGTTGCACAGTCAAGGGCCTCCTAAGCAGTCAAAATTAGGGTTTTTTGTTCTGATCAAGAAAATGAAGTTTCCAAGGGCCCAATCAAGTCCCACATTCCCACAAATATGGTCAAGCATCCTCATATCAAGTTTCAAGACTTTCAGCACAAAATTGCACAGTCAAAAACCCTAATTGCCCTACAGTCAACTGTAGGGGCAAAATGGTCATTTGACAGTCAAAAGTTCAAATTTTTGGTCAACATATCATTTTGAAGCCACAAACATCATTTGATCAATGCTTGATCATGATTCTCAAAGCTTGGCTCAAAAATCATCAAGATGCAAAAGTTTCCTTATTTGGACAGCTGAAAAAGTCAACTGAAATTGACCAGGGCATAACTTTCACATGGATTATCAGAAAAATTCCATCCAAAGCTCATTTTGAAGAGAAAGACATTTCCTACAACTCATCTTCATACTTCAAGTCCAAGAAATGCTCTCACAAAAAGTTATCAATTTCAACATTATAGGTCATTTTCAAAAGTCAACAAAAAGGGACTTTAAGTCAAAGGCCATAACTTGAGATTGGTAAATCAAAATGACATGGGACCAAGGACATTGGTTAGAGGACTCAATAACCTTTCCAAAATGTCCAAGAACATGAGCAAAGCTTAAAAATTGAGCAAGTTATGCATTGGAGAAGTTGGGAAATTTTTGTGAAATGGCCAAAATCATTTATCCTTGAAATCTCATTTTTGACAAAAGGGGCCCACTTTTTCCACTTGAATTAACTTGGCCATGCTTCCCACGTGTCCCACCTTTTATTTCAGATTTTTTTATTAATTTTTTCATTTTTATTGATTTTATTGGATTTAATTAATTTTAAATCTTTTAAAATCAAAAGAAATTCAAAAAAATTAATTTAAGGGAATATTTGGTTTTGATTAACCTTGAAACATCATTAAGCACATCCCATTTTCGTGCCAAAGCTCAAAGAAGCAAGAATTCAAAAATGGACTCAAAAATGGAAAGTTGGTTATGGAGGTTCATGGAGAATCTTGGAATTGAAGGCTATGCATTATGGAGCCATAATTTCTCTTCCTACACATTGCATTAGACATATACAATTGATACACAACAAAATGGACACAAGAGCTGCGCCCCAAGACTGAAAACAAAAACTCATATTTTGGCCATATTTTTGAAAACTGAAAACGAGGGTAGAGATTGATTCAAGCAAAGAGACGTGTTCTATCACATTCCTGGGACATCAAGAAACACATTTGGATCAAAATCACAAGCTTCCATCCCCTGAAACGTAAGAACGACCTCACCCTGTGCATGAAAAATTCGAAGCTCTTACATCTCAATTCTTGCACATTTAGTCATTTTTGATATATGATTTGTGTTCCTTATTCAATTCTAATGCTAATCAAACGTTTTAATTTTGTTTTCGTGCATCATACAAGAATTTGCCATTGACACATTCTAGGTTTTTAGAGGTTCAAAAAGAGGGTTTCTTTGTCCTGGAAAAATTGACCTCTAAGATCCATATCATCAGATTCAGCAGCTCATGGCCATTTGTTTCCATGCCTCGCGCTCAATTTATGAGCGACAAGGCTCTAATCGTTATTTTCCCATAGGGGGTATTCTGGAACGGTGAAAAACCGTTGCTCATTCTATTTTATTTCAGGAAAAATGAACCAACGAAGAAGATGACCCCGGTGGCACAAGCTGATTGGCCTATTTTGAATTTCGCGCGAATTTCCCACTAACGCATTATTTTGCTTTATAAATTTTGTTTGTTATTTAACTTACAAAGAATCAAAGTGGCACAGTTGGCAGGCGTGTAAGTGGATAACCAAGAGGACCTGGGTTCGATTCCAGGTCCCTCACTCTTTCATGTTATTTTGCTATTCATGCTTGCATACAGGTTCAGCGCTGAAGTCCACCATATGCCCCTCCATCCAACACACCACGTGGCCACTGAAGATCATCCAAGGGACCAGATCTGAAGAGCGTGGTAAACCCTAGTCAAAGATCCCACACGCATCCTGGAAAAGTCAACAAAGCCTCCAAAAATGGGCCAGAATTACTTGGGCTGCACCCCCTTGGTTTGCTATTCCTTATCTTTTTTATTATTTATTTTTATTTGTTTGCTTAATTTCTATTTAATTTTTTTTCAAATCAATATTTTCATAATAAATATAAAAAACACAAAAAATCATAAAAGATAAAAATAATAAATATTTTATTTTAGTATTAATTTTGTAAATAAATCCCATAATTAATTTAGATTTAATTTTAGGTTGTAATTTAATTCTTTTTTTCACAATAAACCAAAAATAATAAAAATAGATCTTTAACCCCTTTTACCCTTTTTTAATTAATTAAATATTTTATTATAAGTATCATCAACTATTAATTTTGTAAATAAATTTTATAATTAATTTAGTTTTAATTCTAGGTTTTAACTTTAATGCATTTTCTTTAATAAATTAAAAACAATTAGAATTAGAATTAATTATTTGACTTTTAATTAATTTAATTTTCTTTAATGTCATAAAAATACAAAAAAACATAAAAAAATAAATTCTTTCTTTTATTTAACTTAATTATTTTAATAATCTTATTTTAATTCCTTCAAAGGGTTCAACGCCCTCGCATTCGATTATATTCTCTTTTCGCGCGTTTTATTTATTTCTTTGATGTAAATATAATGTACTTGTTCCAAAGCCCTGTAATAGTTAATTAGGCTTTTATTTTCTGCATTTTATTTTAAATCGGGTCTGGATTAATTTGGCGTTGTAGACCCGCGCCTTTGTAATAGCGTAGGACTTTTACCTTTTCCGCACTTTAAATTCCCGCACCTTTAACTATTAAACAATAACATGAAAGAATGAATGCCCAAAAATAAAATCAAAGCGTAGATCACCAATGCATGACAAGACAAACAATAAACTGAAAATGACACACAATTCACACACCACCCCTAGGGTACGCCTCACTGTTGCCTTACCTCGAAAGGTGATCGTCGAGTAGAGGATGTCTTAGTAAGTCCTCATGATCCGGGAACCTGGCATGAGGGTAGCTTCTAAGGTGTCTTCCCATTGCTCTGGTGATCACCATGTCCCGAACCTCGAATTGACCCGAACACCTCCAACGGTGGTGCTACCTACCTCTCAATGGTGGCATGGCACTACTTTAAAGGACATTTACACAGACGAATTCCTTAGGGTAGGTAGATTCTCATAGATACTTGCTCTTTTCAAAAAAACAAACAAAATACTTTTCACACCTACACTTCCTAAGAGTTTTCAAACAAATTTTTCATACACTCTTGAGGACAGATACAAGAGTTACTTAGAGATTTTTCAAACGAAACTTTTTTCAAAACCCACTCACCTTGAAAAGCAAACAAACATTTTGAAAACACAATGAGCAAGTATCTAAGAGCCCATGGATAACCATGGATAGAAAGGGTGCTAACACCTTCCCTTTTTATAATCTACCTCCCGAACCGAGAAACAAATCTCATAAGGAATTTTTCTGTGCTTTTGTCCTTTCCTTGTTGGAGAAAATAAAAGACGGTGGCGACTCTTGCTTACCGCGACATTTCGCGAACCAGCTTTAAAACAGTCAGTTCCAGATCCACCGATCACAACCATCTTTCACTAAATATGACGGGGCGTCTTGTCCCAAGCTACATCTCAGGTCCTATGTTCGGAAAATTCAACCGTACTCAGCGGATAAGAATTTGTGGATCCACTTCTTCCAGGAGAGTCTTTCAGGGACTCATCTCGAATGGTTCTATCAGCTGGATGGGACCAAGGTTCGTAACTGGGAGGAGTTAGCTACTGCTTTCTACAAGCAGTATCAATATAATGCCGACCTTGCCCCTACACGTACCCAACTCCAGGGTATGTCGTTAGGTTCAAGTGAAGGTTTTAAGGAGTACGCTCAGAAGTGGAGAGACCTGGCTGGCAGGGTGCAGCCACCGTTGACTGATCGGGAGTTGGTAGACATGTTCTTGGGGACCCTATCTGGGCCATTTTTCAACCATCTTATCGGGAATTCGTCGGCAGGGTTCACTGATCTGATTCTGACTGGAGAGAGAATTGAGGCTAGGTTGAAGTCTGGAAAGATTCCGAAGGGTGCATCATCTAGTTCCGAGAAGAAACCCTTCAAGAAGGAGGCTAGCGCTGTATATGGCCCCCGGAGATCAGAAAGATTCGAGCGCCGCCAATCTGTCAGTGCGGTAACGATTGCTAAGCCTGCTGCCGCTCCTCGGCCAACCAATCCTCAAAGGGCTGAAAGACCCCGGAGAGAGTTCACCCGCTTGAGTATGACCTTGTCGCAGATCTTGCCACAGTTGCTCTCAACCAACTTAGTGACTGTCCGAGAGGCGCCGAAGTTTCCAAATACTGCATCTCCTAAGTACAACCCAAATGCTCGTTGTGCTTACCATTCAGATAGCCCGGGGCATTCCACTGATGACTGTTGGGCATTAAGGAGTAAGGTGCAAGACCTTATCGACGCGAAGGAGATACAGTTCGAAGCGCCTGAGAGGCCGAATGTAGTTACTGCTCCTATGCCTCAGCATGGGGTAAATGTTGTTGACGAAGATGTTTATGCTGTTTCTGTGGATGATCTAGCCACTCCTCTGAAGACTGTCAAGAAGAACCTGCTGCTGGCCGGTTTATTTCCGGGTTGTAGTGAGGGTTGCCTGTTCTGTGCTGTGTCCCTATCTGGTTGTCCCTTGCTAAAGTTAGGCATCCAAAGCCTAATGGATAGCAAGGAGATTCTGTTTAAGAGGTCTGCTGTTCAGTTGGTTCCGGTGGAAGAAGTTTCTGTGGTTACCATATTCAATAATACAATCAAGGCTCTCCCGAAGAAGCCCGTCCAAATCATGACCGTCGCACCTATTGTTATCACTGTTCCGGGGCCCCTGCCCTATGTATCTGATAAGGCTATCCCCTGGCATTATGGGGCAGATGTGTATGTAAATGGGATTAAACAAGAGTTCAACGCTGGCGCCAGCATCTGTGACATCACTGGCCCAGCCAAGGTTACCCGCAGTGGCAGGCTCTTCTCGCCTGATATTGCACCGCCTGCTGCTCGAAGACCACTCCTTATAACTCCTACAAGGGTACCTGTTCCTATTGCTGATCAAGTTGTTTCTCCTGCTGCCGAGTCATCCAATGCTCAGGGCAAGGGAATTGAAGTTGAGCCTGCCCAGATGGAGGCACCTATGCCTGTAACTGCTGAGGCCTCCCAACAAGAGATGGAGGAAATCTTGAAAATAATAAAGAAGAGTGATTTCAATGTTGTGGAATAGCTGGGGCACACGCCCTCCAAGATCTCCATGCTCTCTTTATTACTGTGCTCCGAGGCCCATGCTAAGGCCTTAATCTCATTCCTCAAGACGGCCCATGTGCCACATGAGACATCTGCAGTCCAGTTCACTGACTGCGTAGCAAATCTGACAGTGGATAATGGTTTGGGTTTCTCAGATGCTGACCTGACCGCGAAGGGAAGAGACCATAATGATGCTCTGCATGTCTCTATCGAATGCAGGGGCACTACCCTGGCACATGTATTGGTCGACACTGGTTCGTCCTTGAATGTGCTACCCAAGAAGGCTTTAGACCGTTTAGATTGTGAAGGCCTGGAACTGAAACCCAGCAATATCATCGTCAGGGCCTTTGACGGTTCAAAAAGGATGGTTCATGGAGAGGTTGACATTCCGATTCGTGTGGGTTCTCAGGTGTTTGACTCTACTTTTTATGTGATGGATATCCGTCCATCTTACTCTTGTCTACTGGGTCGACCTTGGATACATAAAGTTGGGGCAGTGACCTCTACCTTGCACCAGAAGCTGAAGTACCCTGTCAGAGGGAAGATCGTCACTGTGCAAGGAGAGGAGGAGTATATGGTAAGCCACCTGAATTCCTTCAGATACATTGAGATGGACGGGGAGTTTATTGAAACCCCCTTTCAGCATTTCGAGGAGGTGCTTCCAATTTCAGCAGCAGCAGAAACAGCAGCAGAAGAAAATGCTCCTTTGAAGATGGCTTCCCTGAAGGATGCCCGGGCTGTGGTTCAGAAAGGTGAATGTGCTAACTGGGGCAGGCTTCCAGACTTTACACAGAAGACTGACAAATTTGGGCTGGGTTTTACTGCAGAGGGTCAGAAAGCTATGCGGAAAGCGAAGACCGGAAGACCTCCTGTGTTCATTACAAATCCAGGAGTGAATGCTGTTGGGGAAGACAACGAAGTGGATGAAGCAGAATTCAATAGCTGGATCTACCCGACAACCGAAGGCGGATTGAACAATTGGATTGCCAAAGACCATACTCCTGTTACCTTTGTGACGCAGTAATAAATTTCTTTGTTTTGCTATTTGTAATAAACAATAAATAAACTATACGGCCCGGTGTCTTACCCGAGACACCGTGGTTTCATTTGTGAGGGCATATAAATTGT
Organism: Vicia faba; assembly: GCA_948472305.1. Classification (NCBI taxonomy): domain Eukaryota; kingdom Viridiplantae; phylum Streptophyta; class Magnoliopsida; order Fabales; family Fabaceae; genus Vicia; species Vicia faba. The sequence goes on from OX451741.1 coordinate 107,146,145, forward strand.
CATTTCATATATCATGAATGAAAATCTTGGACGTGTTCTCGCATTGCAAATCTTATGCTCCTTTTCTGTCTTTCTTTCCTTTACATATTTTTCAAAACAGCTGTATTTACACACACACTCACTCATACAGGTTTCAATCCACTCTGGATCTCACTGATAACGACTCTGCTACTGCCAGTTATGACTTCGAAAATCTGATCAACTTAGCCGAAGACGAAGGTGAAGATGATTGCGAAGGGCCTGGTGAGCTTGCAAGACTGTTGCTTCAGGAAGAGAGGGCAATTCAACCCCATGAAGAGCCAGTGGAAATAATAAACTTGGGTACTGAGGCACCCAGGAAAGAGGCAAAGATTGGTGCCAACCTAGAGCTCAGCGTGAAGCAACGGTTGACTCAAATGCTGCATGATTATATGGAGATCTTCGCCTGGTCCTACGAAGACATGCCCGGGTTGGATACCGATATTGTGGTCCATCACTTGCCAACTAAGGAAGACTGCCCTCCGGTGAAGCAAAAGGTCCGTCGGATGCATCCAGAGATGTCTGAGAAGATCAAAGCCGAGGTTATGAAACAGTTTGACGCTGGGTTCCTTGCAGTGACTTCTTACCCTCAGTGGGTTGCTAATGTGGTGCCGGTACCAAAGAAAGACGGTAAGGTCAGAATGTGTGTTGATTATAGGGATCTGAACAGGGCCAGCCCCAAAGATGACTTCCCCTTACCTCACATTGATGTCCTTGTGGATAATACTGCTCAACATAAGGTGTTCTCTTTCATGGATGGCTTTTCAGGTTACAATCAGATCAAGATGGCACCTGAAGACATGGAAAAGACTACATTTGTTACTCAATGGGGCACCTTCTGTTACAAGGTCATGCCTTTCGGGTTGAAGAATGCTGGGGCAACCTACCAACGTGCCATGGTTGCTTTATTTCATGACATGATCCATCATGAGATAGAAGTGTATGTTGACGACATGATCGCAAGGTCCCAGATGGAGGAAGAGCACCTAGATCATCTGCAGAAGTTGTTTGACCGGTTGAAACTATACAAGCTGAGGCTGAACCCAAACAAGTGCACCTTCGGGGTAAGATCTGGAAAGTTGTTAGGCTTCGTGGTAAGTGACAAGGGTATTCAAGTGGACCCTGCCAAGGTCAAAGCTATTCAAGAGATGCCAGTTCCTAGGACAGAGAAGGAAGTCAGAGGCTTTCTAGGACGTCTGAATTACATTGCTCGCTTCATCTCACACCTAACTGCTACTTGTGAACCAATCTTCAAGCTGCTGAAGAAAGATCAGGTAGTACGTTGGAACGATGAATGTCAGGCTGATTTTGACAGAATCAAAGAGTATCTCCAAGAACCACCTATCCTTATGCCACCGATTGAAGGGAGACCTCTGATATTATATCTAACAGTGCTTGACAACTCAATAGGGTGTGTGCTGGGGCAAAATGACGAGTCTGGCCGAAAAGAGCATGCCATTTATTACCTTAGCAAAAAGTTTACCGACTGTGAGACCCGATACTCACTGCTCGAGAAAACTTGCTGCGCTTTGGTATGGGCTGCTCGCCGGCTGAGACAGTATATGCTGACTCATACCACCTTGTTGATCTCAAAGATGGATCCTATAAAGTACATATTTGAAAAGCCTGCTCTGTCTGGGAGAATTGCAAGATGGCAAATGATCTTAACGGAATACGACATTCAGTATACAACCCAGAAAGCCATCAAGGGAAGTGTATTGGCAGACCATTTGGCACATCAGGCCGTAGATGACTATCAGTCAATGAACTTCGAGTTTCCGGATGAAAGCATCATGATAGTAACTGACTGTGAAGTACCTGGACCGGATGAAGGACCTGAACCAGGATCCTGATGGTCTATGCACTTTGACGGAGCCTCCAACGCTTTGGGAAATGGTATCGGCGCCATAATCATACCACCTCAAGGTACTCACACTCCGCTCACTGCCCGGCTATGTTTCAACTGTACCAACAACATGGCGGAATATGAGGCGTGCATCATGGGTCTTCAAGCTGCGATCGATCTGAGGATCAAGTTTCTGAGTGTCTTCGGAGATTCCGCTCTTGTGATCAATCAGATCAAAGGGGAGTGGGATACGAAACATCCGAACCTTATTCCTTACAGAGAATGTGTGTTGACCCTGATCCCCCACTTCATAGAGATAACCTTTGAACACTTTCCAAGAGAAGAGAATCAGCTGGTGGACGCGTTAGCTACAATGGCTTCTATGTTCAAAGTTAAATGGGATAATGAGGCTCCACGGATCATCATCTGGAAACTGGACGAACCGGCATACTGTTGTGATCTCGAGACTGAATTGATAACTGAGAAGCCTTGGTACCATGAAGTGAAGAGATATCTGGAAGCTCAGGAATACCCTGAAGGTTCCTATATCAATGATAAGAAATTCCTGAGGAGGTTCGCAGCAAAGTTCTTCCTTAGCAACGGCATCTTGTACAAGCGAAACCATGATTCAACCCTACTGCGTTGTGTGGATAAGACTGAAGCAGAAAGGATCATGGAAGAGCTACATGAAGGGACCTTTGGTACACATTCCAGTAGACACACTATGGCTAAGAAGATCCTTCGGGCAGGATATTACTGGTCCACAATGGAAGCTGACTGCTACCAACATTCTAGGACATGCCATAAGTGCCAGATTTATGCAGACAAGGTGCATGTTCCTCCGGTTCCCCTGAATGTTCTGACTGCGCCTTGGCCGTTTGCAATGTGGGGCATAGACATGATCGGTGAGATTAAACCTACGGCGTCTAATGGGCATCGCTTCATCCTAGTGGCGATTGATTATTTTACGAAGTGGGTCGAAGCAGCATCCTATGCTACGGTAACCAAGACTGTTGTGGCACGGTTCATTCGGCATAATCTGATATGTCGATACGGCGTCCCAGAGCGAATTATTACAGACAACGATACCAATCTGAATAACAAGATGATCGCTGAGCTCTGCGAGCAGTTCAAAATACAGCACCACAATTCTTCTCCTTACAGACCGAAGATGAATGGGGTTGTAGAAGCAGCAAATAAGAACATCAAGAAAATCGTGCAGAAGATGACAGTGACTTATAAAGATTGGCACGAGATGTTACCGTTCGCTCTACATGGGTACCGTACCTCAGCTAGGACGTCAACCGGGGCAACTCCTTTCTCTCTGGTTTATGGTATGGAGGCAGTCTTACCGATCGAAGTGCAGATACCCTCTCTCCGGATAATGAAGGATGCAAATCTGAACGAGGATGATTGGATCCAGACACGACTTGATCAGCTCAACCTCATTGATGAAAAGAGACTTGCTGCTATCTGTCATGGTCAGACGTATCAGAAACGGATGATCAGGGCATTTAACAAAAAGGTCAGACCACAGGAATATCAAGTTGGGGATCTGGTAATCAAGCGAATCATCCTTCCTCAGAGTGATCCAAGGGGCAAATGGACCCCTACGTACGAAGGGCCATTCGTGGTTAAACATGTGTTCTCAGGAGGAGCCATGATTCTAACCAACATGGATGGTGACGACCTTCCTCACCCCGCCAATGCAGACATAGTAAAAAAATACTACGCATGAAAAAAGACCCGCTAGGCTGACATGCCTAGGCAAAAATTAGGGCTTCCCGGCGAACCAAAAGGGTTCGGGCAAAATGAAGGGATGAAATGAAAAAATCTGTACACCCGGCAAGTCGAAAACCTGAAAAGGCGGCTTGGGCAAAAATGGGTATCCCGGTGGACTGAAAACCCGAAAGGGCGGTCCAGGCAAAAATTAGGGATAAAGCGTAATACTATGTCTCATTGGATCACCTTGCATCCAGAATCCGGTATCAAGTTCAGACGGCATCGATCAGTCAGCTTCACCTTCAACCAAGGTCATCAAGTGATGAGACGCTCGGAGTTATAAAGGCAATAGCAGAGTTGAAACCCAGTGGGATCATTCATTTCACACAGCTGTTTTATTTTGTACAAAACTTGTATAAACTCTTTTGTTCGGCGGCGTTCTCTTACTAGGACGTCAGCCTCTTGTACACAAAACGCCTATTTTCAGGCCATTCAAAAATCAATACAAATATACTTTTCAGTTAAACGTGCCAACTGTTTTTCTTTTTCTGTTTTGTTTTGCGAAGAACGTCCAAGGTTCAATTTGTGATATATGCATTGACAATAATTTGCTAACTCATAAATATTTGCATACGAAACAAAGGATTAATTACAGGTGACACTAGAAACAGGGGCAATAAAGAGTTGTCTAAGCAATCTAATTGTTCCGTCCTCCAAGGTACCAAGGTAGGTTCAGCTAAAGAACATAACCAGATATCCTAATTCCCCAGAGAGTAAGCAATCAGTGCATTCTTCTCCAAGCAGAGTTATCAAATCTCAAGGAAGTTGAGTATCCTCCAGTAGACCTCAATACTTCCCCAGCAGCATACATACTCATAACAAGCATCCCCGGCAGTCTTGGTCTAAAGATTGTTCCCCGGTGGTATATCAACATTCAAAGGAATCACTTCCCTGCAGTCAAAACTTCCCCAAGAGAGTCCAATCCAATTCCCCCAGGAAAATTGGAATTCATCTCCCCCAAGCAGCAAGCTTATCCCCAGTAGATTCTGGAAGCTTATCCTCGCAGAGCACGAACGCGTCGTCCGGCTTTATTTAAAGAGTTATTTCCTTAACAGGATATAACTGGGTTATCCTCAGCCAAAAGCCATGGAAAGAGCGTCCCCGAAGAAGTTCTCTTACCCCCAGCGAAGTCTATTAACACTTCCGATACAGCAAAGATATCCCCAGCAAGCTATTATCAACAATTCAGCAGAGTATCTTTCTCCCCACAGAGTATTGCTTCCCAGCAAGATCGTCAGAGTACTTTTCTCCCCGCAGGTTGTTCCATTAGCCAAGTTTATTCCCCAACGGAGTTATCTTCTCCTACCGGTATTCTTGCAATCATCATCCCCAGCGGAAGCAAAATCTATTCTCCAACGTCAGCCCAGGAGTGACTTCCCGGCACCCGTCAAGGATTTACTTTCCTAGACGAAAACATCACATACATCATTATAGCATGCATATACGCATCATATCTTACAAATCTCATTTATGTTGAGAACATCATTGCTTGATCCATATCATGCATTGCATATGACTGACCTTTACCTTTCAGGAAAGATTCAGCTAAATTCTTCATCATATTTCAAGACCTAGACCGGTTCAGTTAATCGACTCCAAAGATTTCTTATCCAGTCCAAGGCCTTCTCTAGTCCAGCTAAATCGACTCCCAACAGATTTTTCTGATGAAGACTCAGTAGAAGTTATCGCAGGTTTTTCTCAAACGTCCGCTTTTGAGATTATAATTTCCTATGGTTCTCTCCCCAGCGGTGCGGAGATGATAATTCCATCCCAGGTTTTTCTCAAACGTCCGCTTTTGAGATTATAATTTCCTATGGTTCTCTCCCCAGCGGTGCGGAGGTGATAATTCCATCCCAGGTTTTTCTCAAACGTCCGCTTTTGAGATTATAATTTCCTATGGTTCTCTCCCCAACGGTGCGGAGATGATAATTCCATCCCAGGTTTTTCTCAAACGTCCGCTTTTGAGATTATAATTTCCTATGGTTCTCTCCCCAGCGGTGGGGAGACGATAATTCCACTCCAGGTTTTTCTCAAACGTCCGCTTTTGAGATTATAATTTCCTATGGTTCTCTTCCCGATACTGCGAAGATGGTAATTCCCACCAGGATTTTCTCAACGAGCGTTGTTGAAGTTAAAGTCATCCAAGGTTCTCTCACCGTTCCTGTTGAGGTAGTAACTATCCCTGTTTCCTTCATCATCTTTTGAAGATCCAGACTCAGCTCCTGCAACCAGTCAGGACACATCTATACCAAGCATCTGAAGACCAACTCCTGCAACGTGTCAGGTATTCATTTTTCTTTTGCAGGTACGCAGGTTCTCGCTAAGGAATCTCTTATGCGATCAACGTCCATATGGCATCTATAAGCCCATAATCCTATTCATCAATCTCCAAATGGCATCTATAAGCCCATTCCGTCGTCACTGCTACTATGTGAGCGCAAATTTCTGGGCACTCTAGTGTTCAATCATCTTCCACCCTCGGATTACGAAAGGCACGTCAGCCAATATGCATCCTCAGGTCTAAGAAGATTGAACAGGGGCAACTGTTGTACCCCAAAATTTTCCCTCCCATATTCTTCAAGAAATTGCCAAGTCATGCTTCAAAATTCCCCAGGGGTTGCACAGTGCAAGAGCCCCCTAAACAGTCAAAATTAGGGTTTTGATTCTGATCAAGAAAATGAAGTTTCAAAAGGTCCAATCAAGTCTCACATGCCTATAAATATGGTCAAGCATCCTCATACCAAGTTTCAAGGCTTTCAGCACAAAATTGCACAGTCAAAAACCCTAATTGCACTACAGTCAACTGTAGGGGCAAAATGGTCATTTGACAGTCAAAAGTTCAAATTTTTGGTCAACATCTCATTTTGAAGCCACAAACATCATTTGATCAATGCTTGATCATGATTCTCAAAGCTTGGCTCAAAAATCATCAAGATGCAAAAGTTTCCTTATTTGGACAGCTGAAAAAGTCAACTGTAAATTGACCAGGGCATAACTTTCACATGGATTATCAGAAAAATTCCATCCAAATATCATTTTGAAGAGAAAGACATTTACTACAACTCATATTCATACTTAAAGTCCAAGAAATGCTCTCACAAAAAGTTATCAATTTCAACATTATAGGTCATTTTCAAAAGTCAACAAAAAGGGACTTTAAGTCAAAGGCCATAACTTGTGATTGGTAAATCAAAATGACATGGGACCAAAGGCATTGGTTAGAGGACTCAAATACCTTTCCAAAATGTCCAAGAACATGAGCAAAGCTTAAAAATTGAGCAAGTTATGCCTTGTGGAAGTTGGGAAAGTTTTGGATATTTTGAAAAGTCAACATTGATTCAAATGACCTAAAATTGCTAATGGGCCTATTTTTCTTCCATAATTCATCATCCAATACATGTGCACGACCACTTGGCCCAAAGTTAAGTTTTTATTCATTTTTTATTTATTTATTTGAATTTTTATTAATAATAATTCATTTAAATCAATTAAATATATGAAAAATACTTAACCTAACTTATCAAATCTTTTTGTACATGTAATAGGCTCAATGATTCGTGCATGATCAGATTTGGAAGGAATTGAATTGATTGGAAACGATTTGTACAAAAATAGCATGAAAAAAGATTGGAAAAAGATCTTGAAAAATCAAATCTCAAAAACCATGAATGCAAAGGATTTGGATTGTTTTTCTTGACCTAATTCACTCTATACTTAAGCCTGATCACAAACCTAATGCAAAAAACCACTGAGCTGCGCTAGAAACCAAGACACAAACTTGAAATTTTTGCAAAGAAACTCAAAACTGAAAACCTAATTCTAGGGCGATTCAAGGCACGATTTTGATTCCATTGGCTTGCTGAGGCTTCATAGGAAGATTCTGCATCAAAAACCATAAGCTCTCGTGCCCAGAAACGTGAGAACGATCTCACCTGTACAAAGAAAATTTCTCATTCGTGCATCTCGATTCATGCGTTTTTTGCAAGTTTTAATATGTGATTTATACTCCTTATGCAATTCTGATGCTAACCGTGTGATTTAATTTTGTTTTCATGCCCTATATGAGGATTTGCCATTAGAGATATCTAGGGTTCCAAGGTTTTTAATTTAGGCGTTTTCCATTCCTGTAAAATTGAGACATAACAATGCCATGAGCGAAATCAGCAGGTTGGGACGAAGAGATTGAGACCATCGCGCCAAATTTCTGAGGCCACATGGCCTAATCGCTATTATTAAAATCAGTATGTTTTGAGGGGGTTCAAAACCCCCGTTAAATGTTTGTTAATTCGTTTCAGGAAATCCCCAATGAGGAAGGCGATTACGTGGAAGGCTCTGATTGGAGCATTCAAATGCTTCGCGCGTTTTCAAGCCATTGACCATTGTTCTTTTATAATATTTGTTAGCTATTATGTGTTAAACGCGCTTGGAATGGCTCAGTGGCATACATGTAGGCTGGTAATGTTAATGACCTGGGTTCGAGCCCCAGGTCTTCACCCTTTCATATGTTTTTTTTCAATTAACGTTCACATGTAGCGCCCATGCTGAAGACTATCATACATCCTCAAAAATCAACGTCCACGTATCCTAGAGCATCAGATCAAAGGCTAGAAGCTGGAGAACACCATAAGCATAAGTCAACGAAGCTACACGTGGTCAATAAAGTCAACAAGGCCAGGACCTTAATGGGCCAGAATTACCACAATTTCACCTCCTATTTGGGGTCTGAACCCCCTTTGGTTTGCAATTCTTTCTACTTTCTTTATTTTTTTTTATTTCATATTTTCTTTTTATTATTGTTTTATTAATTAATTTTATTATTTTCATAAATATAAAAAATACCATAAAAAAAATCAGAAAGAAGAAAAAAATATAATAAATATTTTATTTTAGTATTTTCATAAATAAATTATAATTAATTCATTTAGTTATTAAATTAGGGTAAATTATAATATTCTTTTAATAAAAATCTAAAAAATATAGAATTAGGATTTAATTAATTTTCATCCTTTTTTCTTTTATTCCATAATAATTAAATATTAGATATTTATTTTTATCATTAAATTGTATATAAGATAATTAGGGTTAATTTTAGGTCAAAAATTTAAGTTTTTCTCGACAAATAAAAAATGGTAGAATTAGGTTTAATCTTAATTAATTCTTTTTCATTAAAATCCTAAAATACCAAAAAAATACAAAAACAATTTCCTTTCTTTTTAATTAATTAATTGCATCATTTAATTTAATTTAGTTAAAAAGGGTCCAACGCCCTCGCTTCGATTTAAATTTCAATTCGCACATTTATTTCTTCTTTCGTATAATATTTGTGTATCTCTCCCAAGGCCATGTAACATTTTAATTCTCTTGCACTTTACTTTTAATTCTTTATTTTTCTGTCAAATCGGGTTCGAGAAATTTTGGCGATGTGGACCCGCGCCTTTTGTAATAGCTTAGAATCTTTTACTTTCCGCAATTTTTAACTGTTAAATAATGGCATGAAAGAATGTATGGACAAAAATAAAAACAAACGTTAGATCACCTGTGACATGACAAGACAAAATAACTGAACATGACACACAAATCACACACCACCCCTAGGGTACGCCTCACTGTTGCCTTGCCTCGAAAGGTGATCGTCGAGTAGAGGATGTCTTAGTAAGTCCTCATGATCCGGGAACCTGGCATGAGGGTAGCTTCTAAGGTGTCTTCCCATTGCTCTGGTGATCACCATGTCCCGAACCTCGAATTGACCCGAACACCTCCAACGGTGGTGCTACCTACCTCTCAATGGTGGGATGGCACTACTTTAAAGGACATTTACACAGACGAATTCCTTAGGGTAGGTAGACGACTCGTGGATACTTGCTCTAATTCAAAACAAAACAAATCAAAAATACTTTTCACACCAACACATTTTCAAAAAAGCTTTCGAAAGCAATTTTTCAAACACTCTTGAGGACAGATACAAGAGTCGAACTGAAATTTTCGAAGAAACTTTTTAAAACCCACAGTTGAAAAGCAAACAAACCATTTTTGAAAACACAAGTGAGCAAGTATCTAAGAGCCCATGGATAACCATGGATAGAAAGGGTGCTAACACCTTCCCTTTCTATAACCTACCTCCCGAACCGAGAGCAATCTCTTTAAGGAATTTTTCTGTGCTTTTGTCCTTTCCATTTGGAGAAAATAAAAGACGGTGGCGACTCTTGCTTCCGCGACATTTCGCGAACCAGCGTTAAACAGTCAGTTCCAGATCCACCGATCACACCAGACGAGGACATCTTGAACTTGGACAACATTGAAGATAACAGACCGTATGACGGACCCGAAAAGGGATCCCGATGGACCCTGTACTTTGATGGTGCTTCAAATGCACTTGGAAATGGTATTGGCGCAGTACTCATTTCTCCGGAAGGTTGTCACACACCTTTCACGGCCCGACTTTGCTTCAGCTGCACAAACAACATGGCTGAATACGAAGCTTGCATCTTTGGTCTCAAGGCTGCCATAGACTTGGGGATCAAATCTTTGGTCGTATTTGGGGACTCGACTTTGGTTATCAGTCAAATCAAAGGAGAGTGGGATACCAAGCACCCTAATCTTATCCCGTACAAAGAACATGTCTTGACATTGTTGCCTCATTTCGAGCAAATTACCTTCGAGCATTTCCCGCGAGAAGAGAATCAGCTAGCAGATGCTTTAGCTACAATGTCCTCCATGTTTAAACTCAACTGGGATAACGAGGCTCCCCAAATCACCATCGAGCGAATGGATGAACCGGCACATTGTCACGAGATTAATACCGAAGAAGTAGTGGAACAACCTTGGTTCCATGAAATCAAAAGGTATCTCGAGACTAGAGATTATCCCGAAGGAGCTTCCGTAAATGACAAGAAGTTCTTAAGGAAATTTGCTGCCAAATTCTTCCTGAGCAACGGCATCCTTTACAAACGAAGCCATGATTGTGTATTGCTCCGGTGCGTAGACAAAGCTGAAGCAGAGTTGATCATGACTGAGATACACATCGACACATTTGGCACTCACTTGAGCGGGCATACAATGGCTAAGAAGATCCTAAGGGCAGGCTATTACTGGTCTACCATGGAAGCTGACTGCCATCAACATTCCCGTACTTGCCACAAATGTCAAGTCTACGCTGACAAAGTTCATATCCCTCCGGTTCCTCTCAACGTTCTGACTGCTCCTTGGCCATTTGCAATGTGGGGCATTGACATGATTGGAGAGATCAAGCCCACGGCTTCCAACGGACATCGCTTCATCCTGGTTGCCATTGACTATTTCACTAAATGGGTCGAAGCAGCTTCCTTCGCCTCTGTTACTAAAAATGTGGTTGCCCGCTTTATCAAGCAAAATCTCATATGTCGGTATGGTGTTCCAGACAGGATCATCACAAACAATGGTACAAATCTGAATAACACGATGATCACCGCATTGTGCGAACAATTCAAGATTTATCATCACAATTCATCTCCCTATCGGCCGAAGATGAACGGTGTTGTTGAAGCTGCGAACAAAAACATTAAGAAGATCATTCAGAAAATGACAGTCACTTACAAAGACTGGCACGAGATGTTACCGTTTGCCCTACACGGATACCGTACAACGGCACGCACTTCAATCGGGGCAACCCCATTTTCTTTGGTATATGGCATGGAGGCTGTCTTGCCTATGGAGGATCAGATTCCTTCTCTAAGGATTATGAAGGACACAGGTTTGAATGAAGATGATTGGATGCAGACCCGACTTGATCAACTCAATTTGATCGACGAGAAGCGACTCGCTACTATATGCCATGGTCAGATGTATCAAAAACGGATGATCAAGGCCTTCAATAAGAAAGTCAGACGTCAAGTGTATCAAGTCGGAGATCTCGTAATCAAGCGGATTATCTTGCCGCAAAGTGATCCCAGGGGCAAATGGACTCCTACATATGAAGGACCATTTGTGATCAAGAGCATATTTTCTGGTGGTGCAATGATTCTGACCACCATGGACGGCGACGATTTGCCGCACCCTGCGAATGCAGACATAGTCAAAAAATACTACGCATAAAATAACCCGACAAGTCGAAAACCCGAAAGGGCGGCTTGGGCAAAAATGGGCATCCCGGTGGACCGAAAACCCGAAAGGGCGGTTCAGGAAAAAATTAGGGATAAAAACAAAAAATATCTGTACACCCGGCAAGTTGAAAACCCGAAAGGGCGGCTTGGGCAAAAAGGGGTTTCCTGGTGGATCGAAAACACGAAAGGGCGATTCAGGCAAAAGTTATGGAATTAAAGCGTATGACTATGTCTCGTCGGATCACTTCAAAGACAATCTCTTCGTCAACCAGTTCCAGGTTTCTGATCAATCCAGTCATCGGCAAACGAAGCATTGAATGGACAGATATTCAGAGTTGTGAAGGCTATAGCGGAATGGAATCCCATGGAATTATTTCACATAGCCATCTTTATTTTGTATAAATCTTTCAATATTTACGACAAAATCCCCTTACTAGGATACTTGTCTCCTTTGTACAAATATACTCATAAAAAGTCAATACAAATACTTTTCCCAGAAATCTGTGTCATTTCCTTCTTCTTTTCTCTTGCACTAATTGTTTTATTTTGAGAAACGTCCAATGTTTTGTTAAATAGGCATATGCATTTGAACATAATCATTCCCTTATAAATCAAGAAAGATGATCACTGATAGGTTGAAGGTATAGTTGGATATCTTGATACCCTTCAAAGGAAACCCCCAGGAGATTTGGAATCCATATCCCCAGCAAACCCTGAAGCTTATCCCCAGTAGATTTTGGAAGCTTATCCCCTGCAGAGTACGGACGTCTCTCCCGAGTTTTATTCAAAGTTATTCCTCACAAGGGCTTATAACTGAGTTATCCTCAGCTTATTGCCACGGAAGATCGCACTCGCCAAAATTCTTCCTACCTCCAGCGGAGTTCATCAGAGTTCCCCAGCATAACTTATCAATACAATCCCCCAGAGGAACCTATCTTTGTTATCCCCAGCCGAGCTAAAGCTTCAAATTATCAATCCCCAGCGGAGCCAGACTAGTGAACCTTCTCCCCACAGAATTTTGGGAGGGCAAATCTTGAGTCCCCAGTGAAGTCGCCAGAAATACTTCCCACCAAACTGAAGATTCTCAGTCTTACATCCCCAGCATGAGTCTATTAAATTGGAGCTCCCCAGTAGAAGTCATCAGGAATTCCCCAGAAGATTGGTATACAACCCAAGCTCCTTATTTTCCAGCAACAACCAGGAATTATTCTTCCCGACAGCAGTCAAGATACTTTTATCTGCAGCCATCTCGGATTCATCTATCCTTTGCAAGATAGCTCATCAGCTTACATGCGCATTCATTTACATTCATATCATATAACATACGTTGCATCATGCATCATGACATTGCATACAACTAACTCTTTACCTTTTCAGGTAAGACCAGTCGACAGACTAAAATCATTATCTTCCGATATTCTTTCCAAGAATAGTTCAGATGTGACCCAGACATGGCAACATTCTAATGCTTATTCCAGATTCATCCAGATGCAGTTTTTACACGAGCTCATCGTCAGGAAACCCTACACCGGTTCCTCCTTCAACTTCCAGATTTCTGAAAACAGTTCACGGGTTCTCCAAGTAACGGATTTTAACCTATCGCTTGTTCAGTTTCTTCTTAAGACTTCTGAAAACAGTTTATGGATTCTTCCCAACAACGGATGTTAATCTATCGCTTGTTCAGATGCGACTTTTGAAAACAGTTTATGGACGCTTCCCAACAACGGATGCTGCTCTATTGCTTATTCAACTTCAAGACTTCTGAAAACAGTTCACGGGTTCTCCAAGTAACGGATGTTAACCTATCGCTTGTTCAGTTTCTTCTCAAGACTTCTGAAAACAGTTTATGGATTCTTCCCGACAACGGATGTTAATCTATCGCTTGTTCAGATGCGACTTTTGAAACAGTTTACGGACGCTTCCCAACAACGGATGCTGCTCTATTGCTTATTCAACTTCAAGACTTCTGAAAACAGTTCACGGGTTCTCCAAGTAACGGATGTTAACCTGTCGCTTGTTCAGATTCTTCTCCAGACTTCTGAAAACAGTTTACGGATTCTTCCCAACAATGGATGTTAATCTATCGCTTGTTCAAACTCTTCTCAACTTCTGAAAACAGTTTAAGGATTCCCACGACAACGGATGTCAATCTATTGCTTATTCAGACCCCAGTTCAGGTGTGGTTCAAAACATGGACACCTTTCTGATACTCATTCCAGATGGCATCTTTAAGCCCATCCCCGACAAGTTTCTGTCACTCCTCCCGATGGCATCGTTAAGCCCATCTCCAAATGGCATCTCTAAGCCCATTCCTGCATCCATTGCTTTGACGAGTGCAAATTTAAGGGCACTCTAGTGTCCAATCTCCTTTTACCCTCGAGTCGCGAAAGGCAAACTTGCCAATCTAACTCTTCGGATTCAAGAAGATTGAACAGGGGCAACTGTTGTACCCCAAAATTTGCCCTCCCATTTCTCATTGATTTCTCATCACAAAGCCCTTTGAGATCAAGATCCAGTTAGGTTTTCATCTGCTCAAGACTTCTCCTTGCACTATTGAACCAAATTAGGGTTTGTGTTTGCACAAAGATGTTTTGACCTAAATTGCCTAAGATGACTTTCATGCTTCATATTGGACTCCCAAGTTTATCCATATCAAGTTTCAAGCGTTGATTCCAAGTTTTGCCCAGTCAATTGGACAGTTGACCTAGAAATCAGCTGTATTGGGAAAAAGTCAACTGTGGCCAATTGACAGTCAAATCTCATGAAAATTGACCCACATCAACATTATGAACTCATATGGACCATTTGATCAAGTTTGGATCACAACTCCACAATAAATTTGATCAGATCACCAAAAGGGCAAAATGGTCATTTTTAGGGTTTTGACTGCACAAAGGCAATTTTTGAGTGTTTGACCTAGCCAATGGCAAACCAAGCTCACATATGGACTCAAGGACCCCATGGAATTGTCTTGACATGCTCAACAAGTTCAAAAGATCCCAAATACACAAGATTGACAGTTGAATTTCCCAGTCAATTGATCAATTTTGACTGTATACTGAAAAGTCAAACTTTGACTTTTTGGTCAAAATCAAGATTCAAGATTCATTTTTCATCAAAACATGCCAAATCATGAAACTTGTTCATCAAGAAATCCAAAATTGCAAATTAGGGTTTGAAATGAGAATTTTTCATAACTTAGAATTTTTCTAAGTTATGAAAAAACCTATTTTTTTCTAACTTTGCCCCACTTTCTCACCAAGATTCATTTGGATTCAAACAAAAGTCAAAACATTAAAGTTGTAGCCTATTGCATAATCTACAACTTTGATTCACAAAGTTTTCCAAAAAGAAGCTTGTATCTCAAGTTACAATTTTTGGAACAAGGGTACCAAACCATTCTTAACTTAGTGAAATTTTGACCTTTTTAGGCAAGGTTTTTACCTAACTTCAAGACCATTTTTCACATACTTCCACTTGGAATGTCAATTTTCATTTCAAAGATGGATTGTAGTACACATTCCAAGCTTTCGAAAATGTCCAAGAACTCATCAAACAACCTCATGACTTGAGAGAATCGAATTTTGCAATATGGCAAAAAACTCACTTTTGAATTGGCCAATTTCCATGTTCATAACTTGTGCAAATTTCTCAAATCAGCATGCAACTTGATTACAGGCCTCTAAACCATTCAACACTCATAAATTTAATGCAAACTCTTTGTGCCAAGACCATGTTCTATGTGTTCAAGCATTGCATGATGGATTAATCCCAAAATAGATAAAGCACTTTAACCATTTTTGCAAAAGTAAGCTTTATGTCAAAATGAAAATCCAAGAAGTACAGATCAAATCCCCTTGGCACAAGTTTAGGGACTAATCACACTGATCAATGCCAAGGTTTGCAGCATGTTATGGGGGCCTCTACCTGTCTAAACACCAACTTGGCTTTTGGTTGCTTAAAGTGTAAGAAATATGGCATAACAAAACACAACTTTCATCTCAGTAATAGAACCCTTAAGCAAATATTTTGTACACATTCAAGACATCCTAACTGAGCTAGCACACGACTCCAACACCTCCATTGCCCTCTAGAATACAGAACCACCCTCAAACTGCCCAAACAGAGCTCCTACTGCAGTTTGAGTGCCAACTCTCATCCCTTTCATGCATTCTTGCTAAAAGCTCATCAAACACATTCCCTAGCATCACTTGAAGCTAACCAAAGTCTCAAACACGACCTGTAACTCCTCTAATCAGTTCCACCATTTTCACTTTATTGTTTTGCAGTTGAAGTTCCATAGCTCGATTCAAAGTGTTTCAAAGCAAAGTAAAACTTGGAATAACATCCCTGGACATCAAGGAAGTTGTACCAATCATCACCTTGCTCTGAAAGTACCTCCATCATCAGATACAATTCCAACTGAGAAGGTATATTCATGAACTTCTAACTCTTAGTGTAGGCATCATTAGCTCTAAGTTTGTGAATAAGAAGTGTTCTACTCATGCCCCTGAATCTGTACATACTTTTACTTTCCATTTATTTTGCCTGAGCTATGAGAATTTAAGGTCTGAATATTGATAAAAACTTAGGTTAGGATTTGGGAATGATGAAATTCTCTCTCATTTCTGAGAGTTAGGATGAGTTCTTTACATATTTAGAATCGTGATTCAATGCTTAACATTTCTTATGTTGTAAGTTTGTGCAAAAGATCAAGGAATCCAGATGTTTGAATTGGTGTTCAGGCGCGCGTTTTTGAACATCTTTCTGGCTGGAGGTTGAAGAAAGGCTTGGTGGGCTGGGCCTTCTGTGCTATTTCTTTCCACACCACATTTTCACTTTGACACCCCCTGAGCCCATTTTGTTTGTTTTAATGATTTTTTGACTTTTCTTTTTTTATTCTGACTTGTTTATTTTTGCTAATAATATTAAAAACATAAAAAACATTTTTACACCATTTTTATATTTTTTAGGCATTTATTTGTTTATATGGACATTTGTGCATAAATAATATATATATACTATTATTTAGAAAAACTAGAAAAATAATGCAAATGTATTTTAGTTCTGATTTTTATTTCATTTTTTCTTTTGAAAATAGTTTATACAAAATATACTTTTTTTTATATAAATATTAAATATTATTATTTTGTATATATAATACTTATTTAGTAAATAATACAGATATTTATATATATTAGTATATTTAGGTAAATAATACAAAAAATATATACATTTTTTATTTTATTAATATTTGACATAAAAAATACTTTTTTATGAATATACTTCATTTTTATTTTGTTTTGTATATAATTATTAATTATTGTACATATTAAATAAATAATACCCCTTTATTTAAGAAATTAGGGTTTTACCCTTAAAACACAAAAACTCCAAAAATATTACCCTTTTTTTATTTTATTCATTTTGTTTATTTGACATAAAAAACACCCTCTTTCCATACATATGAAAACCCTTTTGGCATTTTGCATCTTTATTTTATTTTCCATTTAATTTATGCAATTAATTATTTTGTAAATATTCCAAAATTGATGTAATAGCTAGGTTTAAATTCCTTGTCTAAATATCCCCCCATTTGAACATTTGTACCCCCCTTCCCATATTGTGTTGTAATAGTTTAGGAAATTTAAATTTCGCACTTTATTGCTTTCTAAATATACCATGCTAGAATTAGGGTTTGTATGCAAATAAAAAGAACAAAATTAGTTTGACCTAATTTCAAGATAATCAAGCATGAAAATGGACAACACATATCACACTTGCACCCCTAGGGTATTCCACTTGTTGCCTTCAATAAATGGGCCATATTGCATGTTAGGTCTCTTTGGGCAAAACAAATACAAAATCAAATGATCATAGCCCCTCGATGACGCTTTCGAAAAGTTGCCTAAAATGATCAAGTCCCTTAAAGGAAAATTGCCCAAAGATACTTGGCACCATTGCAATTATGGTCTAAACGATGACCCGCGCCCGTCCCTTTCACATCCTAACACAAGATTGTCCACCAAATGCAATGGTGGAACAAAATTGTTAAAAGGGTTGAAACATAGCAAAAATCTTTGAGAACTTTAGGGTAGATAGCTCTTAAGTACTTGTCAACTTGCAAAACAAAAACACTTGCCTATTTTTCAAACTACACTTTACAACACTTTCAAAACAAACTTTCAAAAAACCTTGAAACATCTTTTCAAAAAGACAAACACCTTTTGTAAAACATTCGAGTAAAGAATTGTTACAAGGGTGGCCTAGACAAGGCATCTTTTTCAAAACATTTTTAAAACCACACACAAAGCACCATTTCAAACAATTGAAAACCAAGGCAAGTTGATCTAAGCAAGTACCTAAGAGCCCATGGATAACCATGGATAGAAAGGGTGCTAATACCTTCCCTTTCTATAATCTACTCCCCGAACCCAAGAAAAAAATCCCAAAGGTTTTTGCTGTGCTTTTTAAACCTTTCCTTAGGATAAAATAAAAAGTCGGTGGCGACTCTTGCTCAACCGAAACATTTGCGAAAACAAACGCAAATTCATAGTCAGTTCTCCCACCGTATCACAGACATGTACAAAGATAAATAACTGAAAAACAACACACTCGCACATGCGCACTCTTAGGGTACACCTCACTTGGTTGCCTTCAAACGTGGTCATTGAGTATAGGAAGTTTTAGAGGTCGCCCTCTTGTCCAAAGATCATAGTTGCCTCGAAACGGTTGCCTCGGAAAAATGATCTAAGACATTAGGGTTACCGCTAAGGCATGCTAACATTGCTTTAGTGACCGCACGTCCCTTAATCGAATTGACCCTCAAACTCCAACAATGATGCTACCTACTCATCAATAGTGGGATAGCATTGTCTAAAGGACAATAGCACAAATTGATTCCTTTTTCGAGTAGGTAGATGGTTCTTAAGTACTTGCTCTCTCAAAACAAAATAAAACTTTTCGCACTTACACTTTTCAAACAAAAAAACTTCTTTCAAACCCACAAACACAAAGAAAAGCGAATTTTGAAAACACTTTGAGCAAGTACCTAAGAGCCCATGGATAACCACGGATAGAAAGGGTGCTAACACCTTCCCTTTCTATAATCTACCCCCCGGACCCGAGAAACATCTCGAAAAAGGAATTTTTCTGTGCTTTTTTCCTTTCCTTGTTGGATAAAATAAAAGACGGTGGCGACTCTTGCTTACCGCGACATTTTGCAAAAACAAACGCAAAACGCGAACCAGCATTCAAAAACAGTCATTTCTTTCCCACCGTATCACACTCATCATTTCCCAGAATGCATGTTGGATGCATTGGTGTCTTAGCATCTTTGCTTTCTGACATCTGAAATTTCTTCAGAAGTTCTTTAACATACTTCTTCTGATGTATATAAGTACCTTCTGGAGTCTGGTTAATTTGTATTCCCATAAAGAACATCAATTCTCCCATCATGCTCATCTCAAATTCTGCCTGCATGGTCTCAGCAAATTCTTTTCCAAGAGAGATATTAGAGGTTTCAAATAATATCATCAACATAAATTTGACAAATTAAAATGTCATTTTTAAATGTCTTTCTGAATAAAGTTGTGTCCACTTTCCCTCTGGTAAAATCTTTTTCTAAAAGAAAACTACTCAAACATTCATACCAAGCTCTGGGAGCTTGTTTTAAACCGTATAAAGACTTTTTTAATTTAAAAACATGTTCTGGATACTTTGAGTCATTAAAGCCAGGAGGTTGATAGACATAAACTTCTTCTTCTATATAGCAATTTAAAAATGCACTTTTAACATCCATTTGATATAATGAAATGTTATTTTGAACAACAAAAGAAATTAATAATCTAATAGATTCTAACCTGGCGACTGGGGCAAAGTTTTCATTATAATCAATTCCTTCTTGTTGACTATAACCCTGTGCAACCAGCCATGCTTTGTTTCTGACCACCTCTCCTTGCTCATTTAGTTTGTTTCTGAAAACCTATTTAGTTCCTATAATGTTGAATCCTTTGGGTCTTGGAACTAGATCCCATACATCGTTTCTGGAAAATTGATTGAGCTCATCTTGCATTGCTAGGATCCAATCACTGTCTTCCAAAGATTCATCAATAGAGGCTGGCTCAATCAGAGATACCAATCCAAAAAATGATTCTTCATTAATTCTGAGAGAGGATCTTGTTCTGATGGGATCTTCTTTCCTTCCAATAATCACGTCTTCTTTATGAGCTGAAGAGATTCTGGGAAACCTTTTCTGAGTGGGTTATTCAGAGATTCTGAGATTATCCAGAGCATTATCAAGATGAGGATCTTCTGAGTCTTCCTTTGCTTCTGACTTTTCAGAGTTTGAGAGATGATCTTCTGTACCTACAGAAATATCAATTTGCTTTGGCTATTGCTGGCCAAGCTTGTCATCAAACCTGACTTTGATTGATTCTTCAACAATCAGAGTTTCTGTGTTGTATACTCTATATCCTTTTGAGCATTCAGAATATCCAAGGAGAAAACACTTTTGTGCTTTAGAGTCAAACTTGTTCAGATTGTCTTTAGTGTTCAGAATAAAACAAGTACATCCAAAAGGATGAAAATAAGAAATGTTGGGTTTTCTGTTTTTCCATAATTCATAGGGAGTCTTTTCAAGAATAGGTCTTATAGAGATTCTATTCTGAATGTAACATGTTGTGTTCACAGCTTCTGCCCAAATAACCATATTTGTTTCATTGATCATGGTTCTGGCCATTTCTTGTAATGTTCTATTCTTTCGTTCTACAACTCCATTTTGTTAGGGAGTTCTAGGACAAGAGAAATTATGAACAATACCATTTTCTTTAAAATATTTTTTCAAAATAATGGTTTTCAAATTCTCCTCCATGATCACTTCTGACTTTTATAATTCTAAAATCTTTTTCGTTTTGCACTTGGTTACAGAAGTCAACGAACATAGAATGTGACTCATCCTTGTGTTTTAAAAACTTAACCCATGTCCATCTGCTGTAGTCATCAACAATGACCAATCCATACTTCTTGCCTCTGATGGATGCAATTTTAAGTGGCCCAAACAGATCAATATGAAGTAGTTCTAATGGCCTAGAGGAAGAAACAACATTTTTTGATTTAAAAGAAGGTTTTGAAAATTTTCCTTTTTGACATGCTTCACACAGAGCTTCTGAGTTGTACTTCAGATTGGGAAGTCCGCTGACTAAATTTAGTTTATTTAATTGAGAGATTTTTCTTAAGCTGACATGTCCCAATCTTCTGTGCCATACCCATTGCTCATCGCTAACAGACAAAAGGCATTTAACATTCTGAGTTTTAAGATCTGATAAATCAATTTTGTAGATGTTGTTCTTTCTCTTGCCAGAAAAGAGGATTGTTCCATCTTTTTGACTAACAACTTGTTTCCAAAGGTTCCAGAACCAATAATCTTATGTTTCTAATTGCCTCTGAAACTTGCGAATCTTTTAGATTCCCGGCTTTGGAACATATGCTTTCTTTCCTCCATGTGTAGAGAGCATCCAGAGTCCAGGTGTTAATACTGGTGTTTCAACCTTGCTATTAAAAATATCTGCAACATAGATGATTTTGTCTTTTGGTACCCATATCTTTTTGGGTCCATGACAGTTAGAGTTTCCAAAATTCTGTTTGAATTTTGGTTTAGTATAAAACGTCTTACCTGTATGTTTTATATCATGTGTTTGCCCAGTGATGAAGTGAGAATAGAGAGGAGTGCGTTTGATAACCAGATCCTTAACTTTCTTAGGCTGGGATACTTTGCCTTTGTATCCTATACCTATTTTGTCATTCCTACTAACTCCATAGATCATTGAAGCCATTTTGCTTCTATTTATGTTTTTAGCCAGAAACTTCTGAAAGCTTTGATCATATTCCTTTATGATCTTATCAGCATTACTGGGGTCCTCTGAGATTATTTCCTTCTGAGAGTTTTGTAAATTATTTTCTAGTTTTGAAATCTTTTCTTTTAACTCAGAGTTTTCTGATCTCAGACTCTCAGTTTCTTCTGAGTCATAAGCAATATCCTTTTTCAGGTTCCTGAATTTGACTCGAAGCTGCTGATATCTTTCCAGAATTTCACTCAGACTTTCTCCTAGTTCAGCTTTAGTAAAATTAACAGTAAAGTCAGGAAATACCTCTTCAGCGTCTGATTCAGATTCTGACCCTGATTCAGATTCATAAGATTCAGATACATATAATAAGTTATTTCTTTGAGCTATATTGGCTTGTTCATCTTCTGATTTTGTTCTGTCTTCAGAAGATTCAGAGTCATCTCCTATTCTTTTGGAGTTTCTGAAATTCTTCTGCCTGTGCTTCCGCAGCTGATTGATTCTTCTGGATAGAAAGAACAGTTCATCTTCTTCTGATGAGGATTCTCCAGAGTTTTCTACTTCTGCTTCTGTCTGCAAAATTTTGGTTTCATATTTGTTAGATTTCAGAGCGAGAGACTTACATTGCTTCTGAGGCTCATCATCTTCTAACTCTATCTCATGGCTTCTGAGGGAGCTGACAAGTTCTTCTAGAGATATTATATTCATATCTTTTGCCAGTTTGAGAGCCGTGACCATTGGTCTCCACTGTTTTGGTAAACTTCTGATGATCTTCTTTACATGATCAACAGTTGAGTACCCTTTGTCCAACACCTTTAGCCCTGCCACCAGAGTTTGGAATCTAGAGAACATTGTTTCAATGGTTTCATCTTCTTCCATTATGAAGGCTTCATACTTCTGAATGAGATCCAGAGTTTTAGACTCCTTCACTTGAGCGTTTCCTTCATGAGTCATTTTGAGAGACTCAAACATATCATGTGTTGTATCTCTATTTGTGATCTTCTCATATTCCATTTTAGAGATAGCATTTAGAAAAATATTTCTAGCTCTGTGGTGATTTTTGAAATCAACTTTTTGTTGTCTATCCATATTTTTTATACCAATCTTGTTTCCTTTTGAGTCTATAGGATGTGTGTAACCATCCAAGACTATATCCCATAAATCACTATCATGACCTAGAAATAAACTTTCTAGTCTATCTTTCCAATAATAAAAATCTTCTCCATCAAACACTGGAGGTTTTGTGTAGTTATTGTTGTTTTGTTCAGTTGCCATTGTGTTTTCTTTCTGGATCTTTTCCTGACACAGTTAAGTGTTTGCGCTTAGAGTCAAGCTCTGATACCAATTGAAGGGTGAGAAAACACTTAGAGGGGGGGGGGGGTGAATAAGTTTCTCTTTTATTATTCTTAAAGGCTCAACAATAATGGAAAGACATCGTTATTTTTATCCTGGTTCGTTTGAACTCAAACTACTCCAGTCCACCCGCCAAGGTGATTTCGCCTTTCTCAACAAGGACTTAATTCACTATAATCAAACGGATTATAATCACACAACCAAACTGTTGTGACTAACAATTCAAAGCACAAGTAAACTTACAAGTGACTAACACCACTAAGACTCAACCTAGTCCTAGCCTTCTTGAGAAATCTAACCAAACTTGGTCTCTCAAGGAATAATTACAAGAATTAAATCTTTACAGATAGTGAAACAAATTGCTTCTTAGAAAGCTATATCACAAACTGTGATTTTTCACTAAGATTAGTTTTGCACAAAGTGTTTGTCAAATGATTTGTGAGCAGCAGAATATTTTCATATTGTTGGTCAGTTGGCTTGCAATAAATGATCTTCTATTTATAGCATGAAGAAAATGACCGTTGCTGCCTTCAAAAGTGTGGAGCAATAAATGTTTGTGTGTTTGCTTGCAGTATTGCATTTTCCAATGAACTAGCGTAGACACTTAAGTGCATGTATCCGTCTTTGCATTAAATGAACAAACGAGACTTTGTCAGAGCATGTTTCCTGAAACTTGACAAGACTTGTTAGCTTCTTTATTCTTTCAGAACTAGCTTCACGTCTTGCTTCAGAGTATACTTGCAATTCTTCTTATCAGGGCTTGCTTGCAGAATTGTTCTGAACAAAGTTCACATGGAAACTTGCTAAGCTTTAGAAGATGCATAAATTAGTTTCTTATCAGAGTCAACATCAGAACTTGTGCTAAAGCAAATAGTTCTTTCATCAAAGAACTTCTTCATTTATTTTCAACTCAGCACGTCAAAATGATTTTCATATAGGAAAATACTTCAGTCAGAACATTATCTGAAACAAATAAATATGCTCATCAGAGTATCAATTATATAAAATATATTTTATTGTTATCATCAAAACTCTGAGATATGATCAGAACCAATCTTGTTCTAACAGAAACTCTGTAGGGAATGTTGACTTCTGTTTGGGGAATAGAGTTCAGGAGTTGTCCATTGCTCTACTGGGGAGTTATTTCTTGACTGGGTGGAAAAAAATTTAGATGTTATCTGGTCAAAATCCAGGCTTCGTAACAACTTGCTGGGGAAGATGAAATTAACTTTTATCTGGTCGGATTCCAGGCTTCGCATAAAATTGAAGTTAATTGTCATCTGGTCAGATTTCAGGCTTCGCAACAACTTAGATGAAAATAATTGTTATCTGGGCGGATTCCAAGCTCCATAGAAAATTAGATGAAATTAACTATTATCTGGTCAGATTCCAGGTTTCACAGAAAATTGAAGTTAAAACTGTTATCTAGTCAGATTTCAGGCTTCGCAGTAACTTAGATGAAATTAACTATTATCTGGTCGGATTCCAGGCTTCGCAGAAAATTGAAGTTAAACCCTTGTCTGGTCAGATTCCAGGCTTTGCAGTAACTTAATGGGGGTAGTAACAGCTTCATTGGGGAATGAAATGACTCTACCGGGGATTAAGGGGTTTTGTCCATTGATTTGTAATAGTCTGAGAGGCAAACTCGAGCTGGGGAATTTGTAGTTTATTGGGGAAATAAATCCTATTGAAGAGAATATTTTACCGACCTGTTGGGGAAGTGAATTCTTTAGTAAGAACTCCATAGGGCTTCTTTCTAATACCAACTCAGCTAGGGAGAGGGTTTTCGAGAGATTGGAACTCTGGATGGGGATTGCATGAATCCGTCTATGTGGGGATAATATTATTGAAGCATCTCTGTGGGGATAATATTATCGAAGTATCTCTATGGGGATATCCCAAATCCTTAAGGATATGCTTGTTACTATTTTTATGCATACATTTGTTAACACTTTAATCATGTTTATATGCATATGTTCATTCGATTTTAGTCATTGGACACTTTTGCACTCAAAACAAAAAAAAAACAAAAAGTTTACACTTCAAAGTATATTTGTATTGATGTTTGCCTATAAACATGCATTTTTGTACAAGGAGACAGAGATCCTAGTAAGAGGAAATTGTTGAAAGAATACAAAGTGAAAACAAAAAGAACAACCATGTGGAAGTGATCTCATTGTGTTCCAACTTTTCTATTGCCCATATGTCTTCGAACATCATCCCTTGCCATTGAAAGAAGTCGATTGAATTGATCTCGGACCATTGAACTTGGACCTTGGTAATAAAGTTGGCTGTAGTGATCTCACGGGACATAGTCATACGCTTTTATCCTTAACTTTTTCCTGGACCACCCTTTCGGGTTTTCAGTCCACCAGGATACCCTTTTTTGCCAAAGCCTCCCTTTTGGGTTTTCGACTTGCCGGGTGTACAATCTTTTGTATATGTCCCTAACTTTTGCCTAGGTATGTCAACTTAGCAGGTCATTTTTATGCGTAGTATTTTTTTACTATGTCTGCGTTCACAAGATGTGGAAAATCTTCACCATCCATAGTTGTTAGCATCATGGCACCACCAGAGAATACTTTCTTGACAATAAATGGTACTTAGTAAGTGGGAGTCCATTTGCCCCTAGAATCGTCTTGTGGAAGAATGATGCGCTTTATTACTAAATCGTCAGTCTGACACGCTCGGGGTTTGATCTTCTTGTTGAAAGCTTTGATCATACGCTTTTGATACATTTGACCATGACAAACAGCAACCAATATCTTCTCATCAATCAAGTTCAACTGATCCAACCTAGTCTGAATCCATTCATCTCCGCCTAAATCTGCTTCTTTCATAATCCTTAAGGAAGGAATTTGAACTTCCACAGGCAGGACAACTTCCATGCCATTGACTAAAGAGAAATGGGTTACCTCAATTGAAGTTCGAGCCGAAGTGCGGTAGCCATGAAGAGCAAATGGTAGTATCTCATGCCAGTCCTTGTAGGTCACCACCATCTTTTGCATAATCTTCTTTATGTTTTTATTGGCAGCTTCCATTGTGCCATTCATCTTAGGTCTGTATGGAGAAGAATTATGATGTTTGATTCTGAACTGCGTGCAGAGTTCAGTAATCATATCATTGTTGAGATTGGTCCCATTGTCAATGATAATCCTTTCGGGGATGCCGTACTGACATATGAGGTTATGCTTGATAAATCGGGCTACAACGTTCTTTGTGACTGAGGCATATAAGGCAGCTTCGACCTATTTGGTGAAGTAGTCAATATCAACAAGGATGAAACAGTGTCCATTGGAAGCAGTGGGTTTGATTTCTCCAATCATGTTAATGCCCCACATTGCAAATGGCCACAAATTAGTCATGAAATTCAAAGGAATTGGAGGCACATGAACCTTGTCGGCATAGATTTGACACTTATGGCAAGTCCTCGAGTGGTGGTGACAATCAGTTTCCATTGTCGACCAATAGTAACTAGCCCTTAAAATCTTCTCGGCCATAGTGTGTCCACTAGAGTGAGTTCCAAAGATGCCCTCATGCATGTCTTCCATTATTTTATCTGCTTCTTTCTTGTCCACACACCGGAGTAGAGTAGAATCATGGTTATGTTTGTATAGGATTTCATTTCTTAGGAAGAACTTGGCTGAAAATCTTCGCAAGAATTTCTTGTCATTGATGGAAGCTCCCTCAGGATACTCTTGTGCTTCAAGATATCTCTTCACCTCACGGTACCATGGCTTCTCTTTGTCAGTGTCAAGCTCATAACAGTGTGCAGGTTCATTAAATCTTTCGATTGTAATTCTATGAGCCTCGTTGTCCCAATTGACCTTGAACATAGATGACATGGTTGCTAAAGCGTCCGCCAACTGATTTTCTTCCCTTGGAAAGTGTTCAAAAGTGACTTCCTCAAAGTATGGGATCAAGTTTAGCACAAGCTTTGTAGGGGATCAATTTAGATGTTTGGTATCCCATTCTTCTTTAACTTGACTGATTACTAATGCTGAATCTTCGTATACACTTAAGGACTTGATTTCTAAGTTAATAGCAGCTTTTAGACCCAAGATGCATAACTCATACTCAGCCATGTTGTTGGTACAGTCGAAGCAAAGTCTAGCAGTGAAAGGTGTATGGAAACCCTTAGGAGAAACAATCACAACGCCAATTCCATTACCCAAAGCATTGGAATCCCCATCAAAAACCATAGTCCACTGGGATCCTTGTTCAGGTCCGTCATACGATCCAGGCTTTTCACAGTCAGTTACTAACATGATATTTTTGTCCGGGAATTCAAAGTTCATGGATTGGTAGTCTTCGGCAGCTTGATATGCCAAATGATCCGCCAACACACTTCCTTTGATTGCTTTTTATGTAGTGAACTGGATGTCATATTCAGTCAAGATCATTTGCCATCTAGCTATTCGTCCGGAGAGAGCTGACTTCTTGAAGATATACTTGATGGGATCCATCTTAGAAATCAATAACATGGTGTGAGTCAACATATAATATCTTAGCCGGCGAGTAGCCCATGCCAAAGCACAACAAGTTTTCTCGAGCAGTGAATATATTGTTTCACAATCGGTAAACTTTTTGCTCAGGCTCTTTTTGGCCAGACTCATCATGTTGGCCCAACACACACCCCATTGAGTTCTCTAATACAGTCAAGTACATAACCAGAGGTCTTCCTTCAACTGGAGGCATCAGGATGGGAGGTTCGTGTAACTATTCTTTGATCTTGTCAAAGGTTGCTTGGACGTCTTTGTTCCATCTGACTACTTGATCTTTCTTCAAGAGTTTGAAGATTGGCTCACAAGTAGCAGTTAGATGGGATATGAATCGAGCAATGTAGTTAAGTAGACCCAAGAAACCTCTTACTTCCTTCTCATAGTGGGGAGCTGGCATTTCTTGTATGGCTTTAACCTTCGCAGGATCAACTTCAATGCCTTTGCTACTAATGACAAAACCTAAGAGTTTTCCAGATCTTACTCCGAAAGTGCACTTGTTAGGATTCAGCCTTAGCTTGTACTTTTTCAACCTTTTGAATAGCCTGTGTAAATAATCCAGGTGTTCTTCCTCTCTCTCTGTGACCTTGCAATCATATCATCCACATAGACCTCTATCTCATGATGGATCATGTCATGGAATAAGGTTATCATAACTCGTTGATAGGTTACCCCTGCATTCTTCAAACCAAATGGCATGACCTTGTAGCAGAAGGTCCCCCACAGTGTAACAAAGGTGGTCTTCTCCATGTCTTCGGGAGCCATCTTGATTTGATTGTTGCGAGAGAAACCATCCATGAAGGAGAAGACTTTATGTTGAGTCGTATTGTCGACCAAGACGTCAATATGTGGTAGTGGAAAATCATCCTTTGGGCTTGCCCTATTTAAAACTATATAGTCGACGCACATGTGGACCTTTCCATCCTTCTTTGGTACGGGGACCAAATTTTCCACCCATTGGGGATATGATGTTACTGCCAGAAAACCTGCATTAAATTGCTTCATTACTCCAGCTTTTATTTTCTCAGACATGTTTGGCCGCATATGATGAACCTTTTGCTTGACTGGAGGACAATCTTCCTTTGTTGGTAGATGATGAACCAAAATGTCAGTATCAATCCCCAACATATCTTCATATGACCAAGTGTTGTACCCCAAAATTTTCCCTCTCAATTTATCAAGATTTTCCTCACAAGACTTCTTGGACTCCAGACAGGATTAGGATTTGCTCAGCTCAAGACCTCACCTTGCACTAATGACTTGAAATTAGGGTTTGAGTTTACACAAGTATTTTTGGACCATCAATGCTTCATATGACTTTCATACACCATCTTGGACCTCTAATATTGCTCATACCGAGTTCCAAGCCTTGAATCACATTTTTGCCCAGTCAATTGGACAGTTGACCTAAAAAACAACTGTATTGGGGGAAAAGTCAACCTTGGCAAATTTACAGTCAAACTTCATAATTTTTGATCCACAACAACATTATAGGCTCCTATGTACCATTTTATCAAGTTTGGATCACAACTCCTCAAGAAATTTGATCAGATCATCAAAAGAGCAAAATGGTCTAAATTAGGGTTTTGACTGAGAAAGGAAAATTTCTAATTTTTAACCTAGCCAATGACCAATTGGGTTCAAGCATGATTTCAAGGACTTAATAGCATCATCTTGACCTAATCACATAGTTAAAAAGATCTCAAATGCATAAGATTGACAGATGAATTTTCCAGTCAACTGATCAAAAATCAACTGTACACTGAAAAGTCAAACTTTGACTTTTTGGTCAAAATCAAGTGCCAAGGGTCATAATTCATCAAGATATATCAAAATATGAAACTTGTTAACCATGAAACCTAAAATTGAAAATTAGGGTTTTAATTTGAAATTTTTCATAACTTGGAATTTTTCTAAGTTATGGAAATTTCTTATTTTTTCCCAACTTTCCATAACTTTTTCACCATGATGCAATTGGATTCAAACAAAACTTCCAACATAAAAGTTGTATTCATCCATGAAATATACAACTTTTATTCACAAAGTTTTCCAAAAAGATGCTTGGATCTCAAGTTATGATTTTGTGAATAGGGGTCCATAAACTTTTTAACTTAGTGAAATTTTGCCCTAATTTAGGCAGGATTTTGACCTAACTTCATGGCAATTTTTCACCTAGTTCTAAGAGGTATATAAAAATTCATTTCAAAGATGTATTGTATATCATGTTACAAGCTTTTCAAAATGTCCAAGAAATCTCCAAGATCATTTATGGTTAGGGAGAATCGAAGAAAGGAAAATGGCAATTTATCACTTTTGTTCAAGGCATTTTCACAATGTTACAAGTTGCAAATCAGTTTCAAACATGCTTGTACTTGGTATTACATGTCCTAATCCTTTCTACACTCCATAATTGAATGCTAACACATTGGATATTGGCTTTATTCTGACCTATGGAGCTTTGCACAAAGAATTAACCCATTTATGGCATAAAGTTCTCAATACCATTTTCATAAAGCTAGCCTTTTTGCAACTTTGCATTCCTTGAGCATTGAACCTGTTTCTTTGTCACAAGCAAGGTCCACAGTTATCAGGCATGTTTACCAACTCTTATCAGCTAAGGAACTAGCCTGTACAGGCCTTTGGCTTTGCCACTTCACATTTTCTTCAAAAGCAAGCAAACTTGCAAAAGTCAATAGAACTTGTCTATCTGATAAAGGCAAGCCTTAGCTTCATTTCAAACAACCTCAGAACATTGTAACAAGCCTGAGAACGAATTGCTAACATCTCAAACACTCCAAAACACAAAAAAACCACATTTCTGCCTAAAACAGGGTAGCTTCTACAAATCTCAAGCCAAATCAATATTGGCTCGTGCGTTTCTTGATTCAACCCTTGAAACACCTTCCATACATCACACCTAAACTTTCCAGGCCCTTGTCTTGCAACTTTGTGCCCTGTTTCAAGCTTCACCATTATCATTTTGAAGGTTTGCAGGTTGACTCGTGCAGCAAGATTCAAGCATCTACAAGGCAAGCTAAGCATTTGAGAAGCTTGAGGGAACTTCAAGGAAGCTCACAAGAGCTTCAGGCCTCACTCAAAGTTCCCACATTGTCATATCCAAACTCAACTGAACAAGGTATTTGTCAAGTTTCTATCTCTCTATTTAGGCATCCTTAGGTCACGACTTTTGAAGCAAAAATGTAGTCCTTAACTTGCTTAAGCTGTACATATGCATAGTTTCCATTTATATTAACTGAGCTAAAAGTATTTGATTGTTGAAGTTCATGAAAAAACTAGGTCAGAAATTAGGGCCATTAAAATTCTCTCTGTCCTTTGAGAGTTAGGTCACAAAATGGATATGGTTGGAATCGTGATTAAAAATGTTATAAGTTTCATGTTGTAAGTTTTTGATTTCATGCAAGCATGAGCAAGAACAGGATTTGAAGAAGAACGCGCGCGTTTGGAGAGACAGAGGTCAGGGACGAAGTTTTCTGGGCCTGGCGCGTTTGGGCCTGGCTTTTCTGACTTTTTGCACCCCCCATTTTACTTCTGCACCCCCCTGACTTATTATTTTATATTTTTGTATTTTCTTGCATATTTTTATTTTTTGTGCTTGCATTCATTTTTTCCAAATGATAAAAAATACCCAAAAATATTTTCTTTATTTTTTTGCATTTTTATTATTATTATTATTATTATTATTATTATTATTATTTGCATAATAAATGGTTTATTAAGATTTTATACTTTATTTTCTTAAATAAAACTTGTAAATAATTTGAAAATACTATACATTTTATTTTATTATTTTCACATAAAAATAATTATTTTCATACATATTTTATTTTTTTAAAACATTTGTACATAATATTATTATTATTTTTCTTAAACAAAAATGGACAAATAAATATTAGAAAACAATATTTTCTATTAAATCAAAATTAAGGTTTCTCACCCTTTCAAAAATAATCACAATATTTTTTCTTATTTTAGATTTAAATAATTTATTTTTCACATACATAAAAAATAAATACAAAAACATTTTTGCATATTTACATTTTATAGCATATTTAAATAATTGTTTATTTATTTATTGTACAATAAATTTAATTGGGTTGTAATAGTAAATTAAGGTTTTATTTTGTGCAAATATCCTCATTTAAAACTTGTATCCCCCCTCCCATAATATTGTTGTAATAGTATAGATTTACTTTACGCAATTTATCGCATTATATACATGTTTAGTAAATTAGGGTTTGTATGATAAGACAAAATCAAACAAATAGCATGACCTAATACAAGACAAAATGCATGAAAAATCACAACACATTGCACACAAGCACCTCTAGGGTTTCACCCACTTGGTTGCCTAATTTAAATGGCCATGGTATGCATGCTAGGTATCTTGGCAAAATCAAACAAAACAAAAGATCATAGTCCCTCGATGACGCTGTCAAAAGTTGCCTAAATGATCTTAGTCCCTCAAAAACATGCTAAGATACTTGGCACCATTGATATCATGGTTATACGATGACCCACGCCCGTCCCGTTTAACATCCAAAGATAGGGTTGTCTACTAAAACAATAGTAGGTCAACAATGTCAAAGGAATAAAAATGTACAAGAAATACTTTTGAGTAGGTTAGATAACTCCTAGTTACTTGATCTCTTTCAAACAATCCTTGTTATTTTCAAACAAACACATACATTTTCAAAACAATTTCCAAACAAATTTTCAAAACATTGAAACATTTTTCAAAAGACAAACATCTTTGTATACATTCTTACGAACAAGAATCATTACAAAGATTTCCTAAACAAAGGCCTCTTTTCAAAATACTTTTAAAACCACACAAAGCACCATTTCAAACAATTGAAAAAGCAAAGCAAGTGATCTAAAACAAGTAACTAAGAGCCCATGGAAAACCATGGATGAAAAGGGTGCTAGCACATTCCCTTTTCATAATCTACCCCCCGAACCCGAAAACAATCTCAAAGGTCTTTCCTGTGCTTTTTTACCTTTCCTTTCGGATAAAATAAAAGTCGGTGGCGACTCTTGCTAAACCGTAACATTTGCGAACACAAACACAAAACCTCAAGTCAGTTCTTCCACCGCATCACAGAACTGGCGACTCTGCTGGGGATAAATATAAAGTTGGGGTTACCTTAGAGTTTTAGATCACCTCTACATGCTTATATTGCTTGACTTGTATGCTTTACACTTCGGTTCTATTGTTTGGGTTTGAATCCTCTACCCGGATTTGGGAAACATTCATAGGTAAATAGAAATATATTGTGGAAACTATGTGGGGTATACTGACATGGTCTAAGCAATAGCTATATTAGTGCGACATATTTGTGGGTACCGGTAGCCTTTGAGTCAATTAAAGAGAATACGGGGCCGCTGAGTGATTTCATGAAGCACTAATGAACTTTTAGAACCTTTACTTGACCAACTTGGCCTTTTAGGATGTAGTGAGATGATCGGCTTTGGTGCAGTCCGAAGTTGGTAGATACTCGATACTACACTCATTGGGGGTTGGTTCCTTGGAATATTTCGGTCGCCAGTGAAGAGGCTGAATTGAAACAATGAACAAGGAAACAATCCAGTGATATTGAGCTCCTTAGAACCCGATTACTATTTCTAGGACAGGTTGAGCCAACTAAACTTCAAGAGGGTACTTACCTATGAAACCCCATGCAAGCCTGAAACTAGGAACTTGTGTGATTTATTTGTACATATATACTTATACATAACATCATGGACATCATGGACATCATGAAGCATCATATGCATCCACTAACCATTTCAAGGATTTTGGATCTTCATCTTTGTTCATGCTTTGTAGGTTATGGATTCACTTCGCAGGAAAACTGTCCAAGTCAACCTTGTAAGAATTCCTCCACAACTCAAGGAGATAGCTTCAAGGATTCCTGAGAATTCTCCATTCACCGAGAGACATTGTCGTCTACTCAACTTGGTCAACACCATCACTGAGGAGGATATGCTGAAAGTTCTCTTCCAATTCTTTGACCCTTTGCATCATTGCTTTACATTTCCCGACTACCAACTTGTGCCCACTTTGGAGGAATTTTCTCAAATCCTGAGGATTCCTATTCTCAATCAACTACCCTTCAACGGTACGGAAAGAGATCCATAGCCAGAAGAGATTTCTCAAGAATTACACTTGCACTCCTCTGATGTCACAACACATTGGGAAACTAGAAGTGGTGTCAAAGGCTTCTTGTCAAAATTTCTGTTTGAGAAGGCCCAAAGCTGCTGGAACTCATTGGACTTACAAGCTTTTGAGGAGATTGTAGCTCTTCTCATCTATGGGATGGTCTTGTTCCCTAACCCTGACCAACTTATAGATGTAAGTGCTGTCAAAATCTTCATGACTCGTAGCCCGGTGCCTACATTGCTTGGGGATATCCTCCACTCTTTTCACACTCGAACAATGAGGAAAAGAGGTGTTCTCATGTGTTGCACTCCTCTACTGGCAAGATGGTTTATTTCTCATCTTCCCCAATCAGTTTTGAAGAATGATCAAGGCTTGAGGTGGTCACAACGGTTGATGACCCTTACACATTCAGATATTCATTGGTGTTCTCGATCAAAAGAGAATGTTATCATCATTTACCGTTATGGGGAGTTTCCTAATGTCCCTCTACTTGGAATTAGGGGAGGCATCACCTACAACCCTTGCTTGGCTCTAAGACAGTTTGGGTATGCCCAAAGGGATGGCCCACATGATATGCTAGTTCAAGGATTGGTTTTCGACTTCGACAACGACAACCAAGGACTCCGATAAAGGTTTATCCGAGCTTGGAGGATGCCCAACAAGGTGGACAGTAAGACCTTGGGACACAAGAATTCCATCCCTCTTGAGCCTTACCTCAAGTGGGTACGAACCCGCGCCCAAAGTCTTATGATACCTTACCTCTACATTCTCCCTGTGATTATAGAGCCTGTTATGGAAGGAGAGGTTCCATACACCCTCCTACATCCTGACATGCCAAAATCACTTGAAGACCTGCAAAGGAGTTGGATACAGCTCACGGGAAAGTGAAATGCTTTCGAAGGCCAATTATACGCAAGCGAGAAGAAGGTTTTGGAATTCACTCGTCAACTTCACGAAGAGCAGACTCTCAACACCTACATTGCACCAAAGAGGATGCGCAACGTCTTTTTACCTTATAATTTTGTATTATTTTGCCTATGGGGCATTGATGTACTAAAAAATTCTATTTTATTAATATGACGTGTGTTTCTTTTTTGTTTAAAACAAATTTGAATTTCTGAATCCTTGAAAGCATTACATGAATACATATCATTCATCATATGCATAAACAGGTCTTCACACCAAGTTTCCTCATCTCTCTGCTGTTTATTTCAGCAAGATGGATATTAAACAAACGGTCAAAGATTTGCAAGCCCAGAATTCAAAATTTCAACAGCTACTTCTGACCTTGGCCAAGGGGCAGGAGGAGCTCAAGACTCTACTAGAGAAGGAAAAAGAGAAAAAGAAGAAGAAGAGAGTTGGTGTGGCTATCTTGGGCAGAAGGTTTGAAGGACAAGCCAAACGGACTTTGGATTTCCCATCAACATCTGAAGAGGGGGAAGGAAAAGGTAAAGGAACTGCAGTGCCATCTGAATCTGAAGCTGAAAAAGAAGAGGATGAGGACTATTCTGAACAGCAGTACCCTCCGGCCGATGACAAATACAAGAACTTAGAAGAGCGTCTAGCTGCCATGGAGATTCAAAGAGTTCTAGGGCTGGATTTTGAGGAGTTAGGGTTGGTTTCTGGAATTGTAATCCCTCCTAAATTTAAAGTGCCACTGTTTACTAAGTACGATGGGGTGTCTTTCCTAAAGATGCACCTCAGGTCTTATGTCAGGAAAATTCAACCACATTCTTCTAACAAGGACCTACGGGACCACTTTTTCCAAGACAGTCTTCCGAGAACGCAGCTTGATTGGTTCTACCAGTTGGAAAGGTCTGATGTCCATAATTGGGAAGATTTGGCAGCCACGTTCTATAAACAGTATCAATACAACGCCGACTTGGCGCCAACCCGTACTCAGCTACAGAGTATGGCTATGGCTACCAACGAGGGTTTTAAAGACTACGCCCAAAAATGGAGGGATTTAGCCGGAAGGGTGCAACCACCTTTATCTGAAAGAGAGCTAGTGGACATGTTCTTGGGGACTCTGTCAGGTCCTTTCTTTAATCACCTGATTGGAAGATCCTCCGCAGGTTTCACTGAGTTGATTCTAACTGGCGAGAGGGTGGAAGCCGGTATTAGAAGCGGGAAAATTCAGAAGGATGCATCTACCTCAACTATTGCAAAAAAGTCCTTCACGGGTAAGAAGGAAGTGTCTGCTGTCTAATCCCAGAGGAATCGGGGAAGAATTGAAAGACGACCAACTGTGGGGGCCGTTATGATTCAGAAGTCTGCGTCAAACCAACCGAGAAACAACCCATCGAGAAATGATCAGCCAAGGAATAACCAGTAAAGGGTGGAAAGGCCTGTAAGGCAATTCACCAAGATAAACATGACTCCCACTCAAGTCTTACCCCATCTCTTGAAGTTGAACCTGGCCATGCTAAAGGAGGCCCCTAAAAATCCTAACACCACTTCTCCATACTACCATCCCAACGCCAGATGCGCGTACCACTCAGAAAGTCTAGGGCACAACACCAACAACTGTTGGGCCCTGAAGAACAAGATTCAAGATCTGATTGACGCAAAGGAAGTTGAATTTGAAGCTCCTGAAAAGTCGAATGTTATCTCTGCACTGACGCCGAGGCATGGGCATAATGCCAATGTTGTGGAAGAAGATATGTTTGTTTCTACTGTGGATGAACTATTAACTCCTCTCCTAACCATCAAGTTTAATTTGTTGAAAGCTGGGGTCTTCCCAGGTTGTGACCAAGATTGCCATGCTTGCCTGTCCTCCCCATTTGATTGTCCTCTATTGAAGAAAGGAATCCAACAATTAATTGATAACAAGGAAATTTTGTTTGAGAAAGCTCCCATCTCACCCATTCCAGTTCCAGAAGTTTCAATAATAAGCATATACACCAATCCTTCCAGGGTTCCTAAAAAACCCGTTAGGATTACATTCGCTCCTATGACTACTCTGTTGAAGATAACAATGCTCTGGCTAACCCCGTACAAAACCGATAAAATGGTACCATGGAACTATGGTGGAGAAATCTACTACCATGGTGTCAAACAGATTGAACAGACCATTGAAGAAGAAAGCTCTGAGGAAGATAATCCCGACATCAGTAACATTGCCGGAACAAGCAAAGTTACCCGTAGTGGAAGAATATTTTCTCCAGAGATTGCTCCTCCAACAGCAGTCTTTGGACCCGCAGTCATTCCGAAGATCACTCTTATACCAGTAACTGTACCTGCAAGTGTACCCGCCAACAATGACAATGCAATTCCCATCCCTGTTTCCGCTATTGAGAAAAAAGGAAAGAATGTTTAAGAGGAGCCTGTCTTGACGAAGGCTCAGTCATTAGTCATTCCTGAAACATCCCAGAAAGAGGTGGAAGAGATTCTGAGGATTATTAAGAAAAGTGATTATAATGTTGTTGAACAACTGGGGCAGACCCCCTCCAAATATCTATGTTAGCCTTGTTGCTGTGCTCTGAGGCACATGCTAAAGCTTTGGTCAAGTTTTTGAAGACGACCCACGTGCCACAAGAAACCTCCGCTGACCAGTTCCAGGAATGTGTGGCTAGTTTAACAGCTGACAATGGCCTGGGATTTTCCGATGCAAACTTGACCTCCAAAGGGAGAAAACATAATGACGTGCTACATGTCTCGGTGGAGTGTAGGGTAACCACCCTAGCTCATGTTTTGGTTGATACTGGGTTGTCTCTAAATGTCTTGCCAAAGAAAGCCTTGGATAGATTGGATTGTGAAGGCTTAACCCTGAAACCCAGCAATATAATTGTCAGAGCCTTTGATGGTTCTAAGAGGATGGTCCATGGAGAAGTGGACATCCCGATCAAGGTGGGTACCCAGACGTTCAATTCAACATTCTACATGATGGACATCCGTCCTTCCTACTCGTGCCTGTTGGGAAGACCTTGGATTCACCATGCTGGAGCTGTCACTTCTACTCTGCATCAAAAGCTTAAGTACCTTATCCAAGGGAAAATCATAATTGTTCATGGCGAAGAGGAATACATGATCAGTCATCTGAACTCCTTCCGTTATGTAGAGTTTGATGGCGAATTCATAGAAACCCATTTCCAACACTTTGAAGAGGTTTATGAAGAAATAGAGGTGACCAAGGCAGTGTCCTCAACTACTGTGATCATGAGACCTTCGCCTCGGATGTCTTCTTTAAAGGATGCTAGAACAGTGGTGGAAGAAGGCGGATCCACTATCTGGGGGCAGCTTCCCGACTTTCCCTTCAAATCAGACAGATTCGGCTTGGGATTTGCTTCGAATGGTCATAAGTCCGTGCGCCGCTCCCGTGCCGGAGGGCCACCTGTGAAGATCAGCCACCGAGGGGTTAATGCACTAGAGGACAGTGAAGAAGAAGGCAGCTTGGAAGACTGGATTTTTCCTACTATTGACGGAGGACTGTGCAACTAGGAAGCAAAAGACTTTGTTCCGATTACTTTCATAAATCAGTAATTTATCTTTTCCATTTCTGTTGGACTGTAATAATTCACAAAAAATTCGTACTTTTTCAACCATGTGTCTTACCCGAGGCACATAGGTCCATTTGTAAGGGTCTTTATCTTCATTTCATATGTCATTTTAATGAATCATGGACGCTTTTCATATTTAAACCCTTTGTGCTCATTGTCTTTCTTTTACATTTTTTTGTTTTAAGATGGCTATGCCCTTACACACACCCACACTCACAAATGCAGGTACCCTTCCATTTCGGAACCCATGAGTAACGATACTGCTATAGCCTTCAGTGACTCTGAAGATCTGATCAACCAAACCGAATATGAAGGTGAGGAAGATTGTGAGGTGCCAGGGGAATTGGCCAGACTTCTACAGCAAGAGGAAAGAGCAATTCAGCCTCATGAGGAATAGTTGGATACAATCAACTTGGGTACTGAGGATGATAAAAAGGAAATCAAGATAGGTGCCAATCTAGAGCCGAGTGTCAAGGAGTGCCTAATTCAGCTGTTGCATGATTATGTTGAGATCTTTTCCTGGTCATACGAAGACATGCCGGGACTTGATACAGACATTGTGGTACACCGTCTCCCTACAAGAGAAGACTGTCCACCAGTTAAACAAAAGGTCCACCGCATGAGACCTGACATGTCAGAAAAGATCAAAGCAGGAGTTATGAAGCAATTCAATGCTTGATTTTTGGCTGTTACTTCCTATCCACAATGGGTTGCTAACATTGTGCCCGTGCCTAAGAAGGACGGCAAAGTGAGAATGTACATGGATTATAGAGATTTAAACAGGGTCAGCCCTAAAGATGACTTTCCACTTCCGCATATTGACATCTTGGTTGACAATACAGCTCAGCACAAAGTACTTTCTTTCATGAACGGATTCTCAGGCTATAACCAGATCAAAATGGCACCTGAGGACATGGAGAAAACTACTTTTGTTACACAGTGGGGTACGTTCTTCTACGAAGTGATGCCATTCTGACTGAAGAATGCTGGGGAAACCTATCAATGTGCCATGGTAGTTTTGTTTCATGATATGATACATCATGAGATAGAGGTTTATGTAGATGACATGATAGCCCGATCACAAACGGAAGAAGAACACCTGGATCACTTGCAAAAGCTGTTTGTCAGGTTGAAGGAGTACAAGCTCAGACTGAATCCAAACAAGTGTACCTTCGGAGTCCGGTCCGGTAAGCTCTTAGGTTTCATAATCAGCAACAAAGGCATCAAGGTTGATCTTGCCAAAGTCAAATATATACAAGAAATGCCTGCTCCTCGCACTGAGAAGGAGATCAGAGGTTTCTTGGGATGCCTAAACTACATTGCTAGGTTCATTTCTCACCTAACACCTATCTGTGAACCAATCTTCAAGCTGTTGAAGAAAGATCAGGTAGTTAAATAGAATGATGACTGCCAAATTGCTTTCGATAAAATCAAGGAGTATTTGCTAGAACCTCCTATCTTGATACCACCCGTCGAGGGAAGGCTGCTAATCATGTATCTGACCGTCCTAGAGAATTCAATGGGGTGCGTACTGGGCCAACATGACGAGTCTGGCCGAAAAGAGCATGCCATTTATTACCTTAGCAAAAAGTTTACCGACTGTGAGACTCGATACTCACTGCTCTAGAAAACTTGCTACGCTTTGGTATGGGCTGCTCGCCGGCTAAGGCAGTATATGTTGACTCATACCACTTTGCTGATATCTAAGATGGATCCGATCAAGTACATCTTTGAGAAGCCTGCTCTATCTGGAAGAATAGCTAGATGGCAGATGATCCTGACCGAATACGACATACAGTACACGACCCAAAAAGCTATAAAGGGAAGTGTGCTAGCTGACCATCTGGCTCATCAAGCTGTCGAAGATTACCAATCCATGAAGTTCGACTTCCCTGACGAAGACATCATGACATTGGACAACATCGAAGAGATCAGACCGTATGATGGACCTGAACAAGGATACCGATGGACCCTATACTTTGATGGGGCCTCTAATGCACTTGGCAACGGTATCAGCGCACTACTCATCTCTCCAGAAGGTTGCCATACACCTTTCACTGCTAGACTTTGCTTCAACTGTACGAACAACATGGCAGAGTATGAAGCTTGCATCTTTGGACTCAAGGCTGCCATAGACTTGGGAATCAAATCCTTGATTGTGTTTGGGGACTCAGCTTTGGTCATCAGTCAGATCAAAGGAGAGTCAGACACTAAGCATCCAAATCTCATCCCTTACAAATAACATGTCTTGACATTGTTACCACATTTCGAGCAGATTACCTTCGAGCACTTCTCGCAAGAAGAAAATCAGCTAGCAGATGCTCTAGCTACAATGTCATCCATGTTTAAACTCAACTGGGATAAAGAGGCTCCCCAAATCACCATTGAACGGATGGACGAATCGGCACATTATCACGAGATTAACACCAAAGAAGTAGTGGACCAGCCATGGTTTCATGAAGTCAAAAGGTATCTCGAGGCTCAAGAATACCCTGAAGGAGCTTCAGTCAATGAAAAAAAGTTCTTAAGGAGATTCTCGGCGAAGTTCTTCTTGAGCAATGGCATCCTGTACAAGCGCAATCGTGATTCTATTCTGCTCCATTGTATAGACAAAGTTGAAGCTGAAAAGATCATGGCCGAATTGCATGAAGGTACCTTTGGCACTCACTCTAGCAGGCATACGATGGCTAAGAAGATTCTACGGGCAGGCTATTACTGGTCTACCATGGAAGCTGACTGCTATCAACACTCACGAACATGCCATAAATGTCAAATCTGTGCAGACAAGGTGCACGTGCCTCCTGTTCCTCTAAATGTCTTAACGGCTCCTTGGTCATTCGCTATGTGGGGAATCGACATGATTGGAGAGATCAAGCCTACAACATCCAATGGACACCGCTTCATCCTGGTAGCCATTGACTACTTCACCAAGTGGGTCAAAGCAGCTTCCTTCGCATTCGTTACTAAGAATATGGTTGCCCGCTTCATCAAGCAGAATCTTATTTGCCGGTACGATATCCCCTAAAGGATCATTACTGACAACGGTACAAACCTTAACAATATTATGATCACCTCTTTATGCGAGCAGTTCAAGATTCAACATCACAATTCATCTCCCTACCGGCCAAAGATGAATGGTGCAGTCGAAGCTGCGAACAAAAATATCAAGAAGATCATATAAAAGATGACAGTCACCTACAAGGACTGGCATGAAATGTTACCATTTGCTCTTCACGGGTATCGTACCATGGCACGCACATCAAATGGGGCAACACCATATTCCTTGGTATATGGCATGGAAGTTGTTTTACCTATCGAGGTTCAGATTCCCTCCTTGAGAATCATGAAAGATGCTGGTTTGAGTGAAGACAATTGGATCCAAACCCGACTTGATCAGTTGAATTTAATTGACAAGAAGAGACTCACTGCTGTTTGCCACGGTTAGACGTGTCAAAAACGGATGATCAAGGCATTCAACAAGAAAGTCAGACGCCAGACATATCAAGTCGGGGATCTGGTAATCAAGCGCATCATCTTGCCACAAAGTGATCCCAGGGGAAAATGGACTCCTACCTATGAAGGACCATTTGTAATCAAGAACATCTTTTCTGGTGGGGCAATGATCTTAACCACCATGGACGGAGACGATCTGTCGCACCCTGCGAATGCAGACATAGTCAAAAGATACTACGCATAAATGACCCGCTAGGTTGACACACCTAGGCAAAAAAGGGCATCCCGGTGAATCGAAAACCCAAAAGGGCGGTTCAGGCAAAAATTAGGGATAAAATAAAAAAATTTGTACACCCGACAAGTTAAAAACCCGAAAGGGCGACTTGGGCAAAAAAGGGTTTCCCAGTGGACTGAAAACCCGAAAGGGAAGTCCAGGCAAAAGTTAGGGAATTAAAGCGTATGACTATGTCTCGTCAGATCACTTTAAGGAAAATCTCTTCACAGACAAACTCTGAGTTTCTGATCGGTTCAATCATCTTTGGACGAAGCAACGGATGGACAAGATATTCAGAGATACGAAGGCTATAGCAGAATAGAAACCCCATGGGATTTTTTCACACATAGCTATCTTTCTTTGTATAAATTTTTCTTACTTTTATGACACCATCCTCTTACTAGGATGTCTGTCTCCTTTGTATAAGACACTTATTCGAAGTAAATACAAAGATGTCTCTTTCAAAGTACAGAAACCTATTTGCCTTTTTCTTTTTACACTTGTGTTTTATTTGCAAAAAGGTCCAATGATTCATTAACGAACATATGCATTTGAACATAATTACTGTTTACAAATAAACAAAATGGAAAAGAACGATTACTGACAGGTTG
Source organism: Vicia faba (assembly GCA_948472305.1). Taxonomy (NCBI): domain Eukaryota; kingdom Viridiplantae; phylum Streptophyta; class Magnoliopsida; order Fabales; family Fabaceae; genus Vicia; species Vicia faba. The sequence goes on from OX451741.1 coordinate 107,188,581, forward strand.
AAAGATTAGGAAAACGTCTTTAGGCTATTCCATGAGCAATCCCTACGGTACATCATATAGATCCCCAGCGGAGCTAAAAAACCTTGAAATACATATCCCTAGCGGAACTAAAATTTCAAACCCTTAATCCCTATCAGAGTTAAAACTTAAAACTCCCAATCCCCAGTGGAGCAAACTTTGAATTAAAAATCCTCAGCGGAGCTGAAACATTCTTCCCCAGTCAAGTCAAGACTTCTAAATCCCCAGCGGAAACCATCTAAGTTCCCCAGCAAGTTACCTTGAAACCTGGAAATCGACCAGATAACAGTTAACTTTTGTCTCTCCCCAACCTAGGATAACTTCCCAGTAGAGTGGCAGACAACCCGAACTCCTGAACCTACTCCCAGCAGTAAACTCTTCCCCACAGAGTCTTCATTACTCCCCAGCATGAAGTCGTCAAAGTTTTCATGGCTCCCCAGTAGATTGAAGATTCTCATTCTCATTCCCCCAGTGAAGTCACCAAAGTTTTCATTACTCCTCAACAGAATGAAGATTCTCATTCTTAGTTCCCCGCAGAAATCATCAAGAGTTTTCCCTATTCCCCAACCGAGTAAGGACTCCCATTGTGTAATCCCCAGTAGAGGTCATCAAGGTTCTCTGGATTTCCCAAGCAGATTTCTCAAGCAGTTGGCACTACTCTCACAATAGAATTTTTGTCAATGCTCCAACTTCAAGACATGAAGGATCCTCACATCCCCACAGAAGTTTGTCAAGGATTTTTAATCTCCAACAGTCACCAAGGATTTCTCATCCTCAGCAGTCAAAGATTTTGAATGTCCAAGCAGCGGTCAAGATTTTATTTTCCCCGGCAGCAGTCAAGGACTTTCATTATCTCCAGCCGTTAAGGATTTATTTTCCTCAGCAAGACAGCAAATCAGCTTACATGCGCATACATTACATCCATATATCATAAACATTGATAAAACACATATATTGCATCATACATTTCATGCAACATAACTTTGTGTTTCAGCTAACATGTTGTCCTTTTCAGGATAAGATTAACAGCTATCATTAACAATATTCAAAAGTCAAGATACAGTTCAGATACACTCCAGACACAAGTCATTTTGTTTCTCATTCAGATTCAGATTTCAACTATCAGATACATATTAGATACGCTCCAGACACGGAAGCCATTATATTTCTCATTCAGATTTCAACTATCATATACAAATTAGATACGCTCCAGACACGGAAGCCATTCTATTTCTCATTCAGATTCAACTATCAGATACAGTCCAGATACACTCCAGACATGGAAGTCATTCTGTCACTTATTCAAATTCAAGTTCAGATACACTCCAGACACGGAAGTCATTATGTCACTTATTCAAATTCAAGTTCAGATACTCTCCAGACACGGTTTCCTTTCTGTCACTTATTCTGATTTTCCCTAGCTCAGAGACGCTCCAAACACAGATGCTATTCTATCACTTATTCAAATCCCAGATACAGTTCAGATACGTACCAAACGCGGACACCATTCTGAATACTCATTCTTTTAACTTACAACTTACAACTCAGCAAACATTCTTGGATGGCATCTTTAAGCCCATCTCCAACAAGATTCTATCACATCTCCAAATGGCATCTTTAAGCCCATTTCCTCAATTACATTTTGACGAGTGCAAATTTACGGGCACTCTAGTGTCCAACCATCTCTTACCTTCGAGTCACGAACGGCAAACTCGTCAATCTAACTCTTGAGGTTCAAGAAGATTGAACAGGCACAGCTGTTGTACCCCAAAATTTTCCCTCTCAACTTATCAAGATTTTCCTCACAAGACTTCTTGGACTCCAGACACGATTAGGGTTTGCTCAGCTCAAGACCTAACCTTGCACTTATGACTTGAAATTAGGGTTTGAGTTTGCACAAGGATTTTTGGACCATCAATGCTTCATATGACTTTCATACACCATCTTGGACCTCTAAGATTGCTCATACCAAGTTCCAAGCCTTGAATCACATTTTTGCCCAGTCAATTGGACAGTTGACCTAAAAATCAGCTGTATTAGGGGAAAAGTCAACCTTGGCCAATTTACAGTAAAACTTCATAATTTTGATCCACAACAACATTATAGGCTCCTATGTACCATTTTATCAAGTTTGGATCACAACTCCTCAAGAAATTTGATCAGATCATCAAAAGGGCAAAATGGTCAAAATTAGGGTTTTGACTGAGAAAGGGCAATTTCTGATTTTTAACCTAGCCAATGACTAATTGGGTTCAAGCATGATTTCAAGGACTCAATAGCATCATCTTAACCTAATCACATAGTTCAAAAGATCTCAAATGCATAGGATTGACAGATGAATTTTCCAGTCAACTAATCAAAAATCAACTGTACACTGAAAAGTCAAACTTTGACTTTTTGATCAAAATCAAGTGCCAAGGGTCATAATTCATCAAGATATGTCAAAATGTGAAACTTGTTGACCAAGAAACCTAAAATTGAAAATTAGGGTTTTAATTTGAAATTTTTCATAACTTAGAATTTTTCTGTTATGGAAATTTCTTATTTTTTTCCCAACTTTCCACAAATTTTTCACCATGATGCAATTGGATTCAAACAAAACTTCCAACATGAAAGTCGTAGTCCTCCATGAAATATACAACTTTGAGTCACAAATTTTTCCCAAAAGATGCTTGGATCTCAAGTTAGGATTTTGTGAATAGGGGTCCATAAACTTTTTAACTTAGTGAAATTTTGCCCTAATTTAGGCAGGATTTTGACCTAACTTCATGGAAATTTTTCACCTAGTTACAAGAGGTATCTCAAAATGCATTTCAAAGATGGACTGTAGAGCATGTTACAAGATTTCCAAAATATCCAAGAACTCTCCAAGATCATTTATGGTTAGGGAGAATCGAAGAAAGGAAAATGGCAATTTATCACTTTTGTTCAAGGCATTTTCACAATGTTACAAGTTGCAAATCAGTTTCAAACATGCTTGTACTTAGTATTACAGGTCCTAATCCTTTCTACACTCCATAATTGAATGCTAACACATTGGATATTGGCTTTATTCTGACCTATGGAGCTTTGCACAAAGAATTAATCCATTTATGGCATAAAGTTCTCAATACCATTTTCATAAAGCTAGCCTTTTTGCAACTTTGCATTCCTTGAGCATTGAACTTGTTTCTTTGTTACAAGCAAGGTCCACAGTTATCAGGCATGTTTACCAACTCTTATCAGCTAAGGAACTAGCCTGTACAGGCCTTTGGCTTTGTCACTTCACCTTTTCTTCAAAAGCAAGCAAACTTGCAAAAGTCAATAGAACTTGTCTATCTGATAAAGGCAAGCCTTGGCTTCATTTCAAACAACCTCAGAACATTGTAACAAGCCTAAGCACGAATTGCTAACATCTCAAACACTCCAAAACACAAAAAAAATCACATTTTTGCCCAAAATAGGGCAGCTTATGCAAATCTCAAGCCAAATCATTGATTCTTTATGCTTCAGTCTTAGTGTGTCCACTGGAATATGTACCAAAGGTCCCTTCATGTAGCTCTTCCATGATTCTTTCTGCTTCAGTCTTATCCACACAACGCAGTAAGGTTGAATCATGGTTTCGCTTATATAGGATGTCGTTGCTAAGGAAGAACTTGGCTGCAAACCTCCTCAGGAATTTCTTATCATTGACAGAGGCACCTTCCGGGTATTCTTGAGTTTCCAGATATCTCTTCACTTCGTGGTACCAAGGCTTCTCAGTCACCAATTCAGTCTCGAGATCACAACAATATGCCGGTTCGTCCAGTTTCCAGATGATGATCCGGGGAGCCTCATTATCCCATTTGACCTTGAACATTGAAGACATTGTAGCTAACGCGTCCGCTAGCTGATTCTCTTCTCTTGGAAAGTGCTCAAAGGTTATCTCTGTGAAGTGGGGGATCATGGTCAATACACATTCTCTGTAAGGAATCAAGTTTGGATGTTTCGTATCCCACTCTCCTTTGATCTGATTGATCGCAAGAGCGGAATCTCCGAAGACACTTAGAAATTTGATCCTTAGGTCGATCGCAGCTTGAAGGCCCATGATGCACGCCTCATACTCTGCCATATTGTTGGTACAGTTGAAACACAGCCGGGCAGTGAGTGGAGTATGAGTACCTTGAGGTGATATGATTATGGCGCCGATACCGTTTCCCAAAGCATTGGAGGCTCCGTCAAAGTGCATAGACCATCGGGATCCTGGTTCAGGTCCTTCATCCAGTCCGGGTACTTCACAATCTGTCACTATCATGATGCTTTCATCCGGAAACTCGAAGTTCATAGACTGATAGTCATCTACAGCTTGATGTGCTAAGTGGTCTGCCAATACACTCCCCTTGATGGCTTTCTGGGTTGTGTACTGAATGTCGTATTCTGTCAAGATCATCTGCCATCTTGCAATTCTCCCAGACAGAGCGGGCTTTTCGAATATGTACTTTATAGGATCCATCTTTGAGATCAACAAGGTAGTGTGAGTCAGCATATACTGTCTCAGCCGGCGAGCAGCCCATACCAAAGCGCAGCAATTTTTCTCAAGCAGTGAGTATCGGGTCTCACAGTCGGTAAACTTTTTGCTAAGGTAATAAATAGCATGCTCTTTTCGGCCAGACTCGTCATGCTGCCCCAGCACACACCCCATTGAGTTGTCAAGCACTGTCAGGTATAGTATCAGAGGTCTCCCTTCAACCGGTGGCATAAGGATAGGTGGTTCTTGGAGATACTCTTTGATTTTGTCAAAAGCAGCCTGACATTCATCGTTCCAACGTATTACCTGATCTTTCTTCAGCAGCTTGAAGATTGTCTCACAGGTAGCAGTCAGATGTGAGATGAAGCGAGCAATGTAATTCAGGCGTCCTAAAAAGCCTCTGACCTCCTTTTCTGTCTTAGGAACCGGCATCTCTTGAATAGCTTTGACCTTAGCAGGGTCCACTTGAATACCTTTGTCACTGACCACGAAGCCTAGTAACTTTCCCGATCTTACCCCGAAGGTGCACTTGTTCGGGTTCAATCTCAGCTTGTACAGTTTCAACCAGTCAAACAACTTCTGCAGATGATCTAGGTGCTCTTCCTCAGTTTGGGACCTCGCGATCATGTCGTCCACATACACCTCTATCTCGTGATGGATTATGTCATGAAATAAGGCAACCATGGCACGTTGGTAGGTTGCCCCAACATTCTTCAACCCGAATGGCATGACCTTGTAACAGAAGGTGCCCCACTGAGTAACAAATGTAGTCTTTTCCATGTCTTCAGGTGCCATCTTAATCTGATTGTAACCTGAGAAACCATCCATGAAAGAGAATACTTTGTGCTGAGCTGTATTATCAACAAGGACATCAATGTGAGGTAAGGGGAAGTCATCTTTTGGGCTGGCTCTGTTCAGATCCCTATAATCGACACACATTCTGACCTTACCGTCCTTCTTAGGTACCGGCACCACATTAGCAACCCACTGAGGGTAAGAAGTTACTGCAAGGAACCCCGCATCAAACTGTTTCATGACCTCGGCTTTGATCTTTTCAGACATCTCTGGACGCATCCGGCGGACCTTTTGCTTAACTGGAGGGCAGTCTTCCTTAGTTGGAAAATGATGGACCACAATATCGGTATCCAACCCGGGCATGTCTTCGTAGGACCAGGCAAAGATCTCCATATAATCATGTAACATCTTGGTTAACCGTTGCTTCACGCTGAGCTCTAGGTTGGCACCGATCTTTACCTCTTTCCTGTCTGCCTCAGTACCCAAGTTTATTGTTTCCACTGGCTCCTCATGGGGTTGAATTGCCCTCTCTTCCTGAAGCAACAGTCTTGCAAGCTCGTCAGGCACTTCGCAATCATCTTCACCTTCGTCTTCGGCTAAGTTGATCGGATTTTCGAAGTCATAATTGGCAGTAGCAGAGTTGTTATCAGTAAGATCCAGAGTGGATTGAAACCTGTATGAGTGAGTGTGTGTGTAAATACAGCTGTTTTGAAAATTATGTAAAGGAAAAGAAAGACAGAAAAGGAACACAATATTTGCAATGCGAAAAACGTCCAAGATTTTCATTCATGATATATGAAATGACAGTTTGTATGCCCTCGCAAATAGAACCACGGTGCCTCGGGTAAGACACCGGGCCATAGAGTTTATCATTGTTTATTACAAAATAACGAAACGAAGAAATTTATTACTGCGTCACAAAGGTAACAGGAGTATGATCCTTAGCAATCCAGTTGTTCAATCCGCCTTCAGCCGTTGGATAGATCCAGCTATTAAATTCCGCTTCATCCACTTCGTTGTCTTCCCCAACCGCATTCACTCCTGAACTTGTAATGAATACAGGAGGTCTTCCGATCTTCGCTTTCCTCATAGCCTTCTGACCTTCTGTAGTAAATCCCAGCCCAAATTTATCAGTCTTCTGAGTAAAGTCTGGAAGTCTGCCCCAGTTGGCATTTTCACTCTTCTGCACCACAGCCCGGGCATCCTTTAGGGAGGCCATCTTCAAAGGACCGATTTCTTCTGCTGTTTCTGACGCTGCTGTAATTGGGAGCACCTCCTCGAAATGCTGAAAGGGGGTTTCAATAAACTCCCCATCCATCTCAATGTATCTGAAAGAGTTTAGGTGACTCACCATATATTCTTCCTCTCCTTGCACAGTGACAATCTTCCCTCTGAAGGGGTACTTCAGCTTCTGATGCAAGGTAGAGGTCAGTGCCCCAGCCTTATGTATCCAAGGTCGACCCAATAGACAAGAGTAAGATGGACGGATATCCATCACATAAAAAGTGGAGTCGAACACCTGAGAGCCCACACGAATCGGAATGTCAACCTCTCCATGAACCATCCTCTTTGAACCATCAAAGGCCCTGACGATGATATTGCTGGGTTTTAATTCCAGCCCTTCACAATCTAGACGGTCCAAAGCCTTCTTGGGTAGCACATTCAAAGATGAACCAGTATCCACTAACACATGTGCCAAGGTAGTGCCCCTGCATTCAATAGAGACATGCAGAGCATCATTATGGTCTCTCCCCTTTGCGGTCAAGTCAGCATCTGAGAAACCCAAGCCATTGTCTGCCGTCAGATTTGCTACGCAATCAGTAAACTGGACTGCAGAAGTTTCATGTGGCACATGGGCCGTCTTAAGGAATGAGATTAGGGCCTTAGCATGGGCCTCGGAGCACAGCAATAAAGAGAGCATGGAGATCTTGGAGGGCGTGTGCCCCAGCTGTTCCACAACATTAAAATCGCTCTTCTTTATAATCTTCAGAATCTCCTCCATCTCTTGTTGGGAGGCCTCAGCAGTTATCGGTACAGGTGCCTCCACTTGGGCAGGCTCAACTTCAACTCCTTTGCCCCGAGCATTGGATGACTCGGCAGCAGGAGAAACAATTGGATCAGCAGCAGGAACAGGTACATTTGCAGGGGTTATGAGAAGTGGTCTTCGGGCAGCAGGCGGTGCAATGTCAGGCGAGAAGAGCCTGCCACTGCGGGTAACCTTGGCTGGGCCAGTAATGTCACAAATGCTGGCGGCAGCGTTGAACTCTTGTTTAATCCTGTTTACATATACATCTGCCCCATAATGCCAGGGGACAGCTTTGTCAGATACATAGGGCAGGGGCCCTGGAACAGTGATAATAACAGGCGCAACGGTCATGATTTGGACGGGCTTCTTCGGGAGAGCCGGGATCGGATTATTGAAGATAGTCACCACAGAAACTTCTTCCACTGGAACCAACCGAACAACAGACTTTTTAAACAGAATCTCCTTACTATCCATTAGGCTTTGGATGCCTAATTTTAGCAAGGGACAACCAGATAGGGACACAGCACAGAACAGGCAACCCTCACTGCAACCCGGAAATAAACCGGCTAGCAGCAGGTTCCTTTTGACAGTCTTCAGAGGAGTGGCTAGATCATCCAAAGAAATGGCATAAACATCTTCATCTACAGCATTTACCCCATGCTGAGGCATAGGAGCAGTTACTACATTCGGCTTCGCAGGCGCTTCGAACTGTATCTCCTTTGCGTCGATAAGGTCTTGCACCTTATTCTTTAACGCCCAACAGTCATCAGTAGAATGCCCCGGGCTATCTGAATGGTAGGCACAACGAGCATTCGGGTTGTACTTGGGGGATGCAGTATTTGGAAACTTTGGCGCCTCCCTGACAGTCACTAAATTGGTTGAGAGCAACTGTGGCAGGATCTATGATAAAGTCATGCTTAAGCGGGTGAATTCTCTCCGGGGTCTTTCAACCTTCTGAGGATTATTTGGCCGGGGAGCGGCAGCAGGCTTAGCAATCATTACCGCACTGACAGATTGGCGGTGCTCATGTCTCTCTGATTTCCTGGAACCATATACGGCACTAGACTCCTTCTTGAAGGGTTTCTTCTCAGAACTGGATGATGCACCCTTCGGAATTTTTCCAGATTTTAACCCAGCTTCAATCCTCTCTCCAGTCAAGATCAAATCAGTGAACCCAGCAGAAGAATTCCCAATGAGATGGTTGAAAAATGGCCCAGATAGGGTCCCCAAGAACATGTCTACCAACTCCCGATCAGTCAACGGTGGCTGCACCCTGCCAGCCAGGTCTCTCCACTTCTGAGAGTACTCCTTAAAACCTTCGCTTGCACCTAACGACATACCCTGAAGTTGGGTACGTGTGGGGGCAAGGTCGGCATTATATTGATACTGCTTGTAGAAAGCAGTAGCCAACTCCTCCCAGTTACGAACCTTGGTCCCATCCAGCTGATAGAACCATTCGAGATGAGTCCCTGAAAGACTCTCCTGGAAGAAGTGGATCCATAAATTCTTATCCGCAGAGTACGGCTGAATTTTCCGAACATAGGACCTTAGATACAGCTTGGGACAAGACGCCCCGTCATACTTAGAGAAGGATGGTGCTTTGAACTTGTGAGGGATGATCACACCAGTTGACAAACCCAGATCTCCGAAATCCAGCCCAGGTACCTGTTGAACCTCCATAGCCTTCAATCTGTCCTCCAGTTGCTTATATCTGTCTTCTGCAGGAGGGTACTGCTCTTCATCAAAATTTGTCTCGTTGTCGGAGACTACCGGACTAGGAACCCTTGCTTCTGCCTGAGGAGAATTCTTGTCAACAGAAGAACCAGCCTCTTCCTGTTGCAGAGTATTGTTAAACCTTCGACCCGAGTTGAACATAACAGTTTTTCTCTTCTTCTTCTTCTCCTTCTTCAGGAGCATAGCCTTTAGTTCTTCTTGGCCTTGAGCCAGACCCTTGATTAATTCTTGGAACTGCGCATTCTGCGCCTGAAGAGCCTTGATTGATGTCTCAGTTGATGCAGAGTCGGTATTCATGATGCTGAAATAAACAGCGAAGAACTGTAAGCAACCTGAAAAGGGGAAAAACCTGCTATGCACATGATGTATGAAATGCGTATGAATTATGTTTTCAAAGACAATCGGGAATCAACTTTGTAAACAGAAAAGAACACACTTCATTAGATTCAACTTTGCAACTGAAATTATTCAACAAGTTTCCCTTAGGCGTTACATGAAAGGAAATACTGGAAAGGAAATAAAACTGTGAGAACACATCTGGTGCTCCTTATTGATCCCATGGTCTCCTCTTCTCAGTACGGATGTAGGCATTCAGAGCTCTCTCCTTCTCCAACTGTTTTGTCAGCTTCTGGATCTTTGATTCCTGCTCATTGAACTTTTCCCGGTAAGAATCCCTCTCTTCTCTCAGTTGCGACCAAGATCTCTTCAATGTCTCATAATCAGTAGGTATCTGAGGAGGAAGGACAGTTGGAGTAACACCATCTTTGTCAGGACACTCAAGAATGACGGGTCTGACAGCTTCATACGGCATACCTAACCTCTGAGCACGGATGCGAACCCATTTGTAGTAGGCTTCCATAGGTAAAGAAGTCTTTGGCCCTAACTCTTGTGGGTCAGCTTTATGAACTTTGTCCCAAGACTTGATGAACCTACGACGCAACTCGTCACTATCCACCTGAAATTCAAAACTGATGTGAGGCACCAACATCTCATGGGGACCTGCTCTTCTTGCTCTCCCAAACTGACGGAATGCTAGACATGGATTGTAAGAGATCCCTCCTTGAGTACCAATCAGAGGAACATTAGGGTATTCCCCGCATCGATCAATAATAGCTATCTCATCCAAACCTCTGCAAGTCCAAATGATGTCTTTATCGGTGAGAGACATTAACCTATGAGCCCAACCTCTTCCTTCTTGATTCTTCAGTACGAACTTAGGGAGGTGCGAAATAAACCACCTCACCAACAAAGGGATACAACACCATAGGGTTCCTCGTCTTCGGGTAGTACGGGCATGAAGTTGTTGCAAGATGTCACCCAAGAGAGTGGGCACAGGATTCTGAGACATAAAGATCCTTATGGCAGTGACATTGATGAAGTTGTCAGGATTAGGAAACAGGACTAACCCATAGATTAGGAGAGCCAAGATGTCTTCATATGCCCTAAAGTCCAGGTCATTCCAGAAACTATTAGCTTTGCCAATCAGAAACTTGGCCAAGAAACCCTTAACTCCGCTTCTAGTTACCCAGTTGTCTGTTACCTCTTGATGGGTCAAAGGAAGAGCTGCAGCCACATCCTCAAGCCTGAGGGTCTTTTCCCAACCAGTAAAGGGAGTCTGATCCAAGATATGGATACCAAGCAAATCAGAGAACTCTTCCAGGGTAGGGACCAGCTGGAAGTCTTGAAAGGTGAAGCACTGGTACAGAGGGTCATAGAACTGGGTCAGAACACTCATCAACTGTTGATCCCGCTTTGCAGTGACTAAACTGAGAAGGGAGCCATGTCTCTGAATGAAGGAAGTGGTGTTTGGAATTCTGCTAACCAACTCATCAAGCAACTCAGGTGAACGAACAAAGTTGAACCGGATAGTATTCCTTCGCACAGGCATCATAATGTCCTACAAAACAGAGCAAAGATGAAACCCTCTTGTCTTTGAAATGGTCAGTCCTTATGCAGGATGCATGTAATGCTCATGATGCTATGATGTTATGATAAAGCACACCACATACAGATACAAAGGCAAACATGGTAAGGCACACAAGTCACACAAGGCAAGCCCCTAAAGTTTAGGCCAGCATGAGGTCTAGGTACTACCCTCTTTCAGTTTGTTGGTTCATACCTGTCCTAATCAAAAGTAACCGGGTTCTTATAGGATCCCAATATCATTAACTACCCTCAATCGGTCATAACTCCAGCATCGCAATCTTTTCTTGCGGCCAGAACCATCACGAGAGTTTAGCCTCAATGGGCGTAGCATACTGCTACTGTTCTAAAGGCCAAGTTGTGTCAATTAGGGTTCTAAGGTTGTTGGTGCTTAATGACTCCTTAGAAGACCCATATTCTCCTCGTTGCGACACAAGGGATATCGGTACAGACCAAGGTGCCACACCAATGTAGCCACTGCTTCACCCGTGTCGGTCTATGCTGGACAGGTCCCTCACAGCTTATGCTACCTAAACAGGGTATCCCCAGATCCGAGTTAGGATCTATGTATCTCCGATGCAACCCACAATAGTAAAGCAAGCAAATCAATACAAGTGAAAACACAGTTATGAACTAGCCCTAAGGTACACCTCACTTTATAGTTAAATCCCCAGCAGAGTCGCCAGTTCTGTGATCGGTGGATCTGGAACTGACTGTTTAACGCTGGTTCGCGAAATGTCGCGGAAGCAAGAGTCGCCACCGTCTTTTATTTTCTCCAAATGGAAAGGACAAAAGCACAGAAAAATTCCTTAAAGAGATTGCTCTCGGTTCGGGAGGTAGATTATAGAAAGGGAAGGTGTTAGCACCCTTTCTATCCATGGTTATCCATGGGCTCTTAGATACTTGCTCATTGTGTTTTCAAAAGTGGTTTGTTTGCTTTTCAATGTGGGTTTTAAAAAGTTTCTTTGAAAATTCCAGTTCGACTCTTGTATCAGTCCTCAAGAGTGTTTGAAAAATTGCTTTCGAAAGCTTTTGAAAATGTGTTGGTGTGAAAAGTTATTTTGAATTTTGTTTGAAATTAGAGCAAGTATCTATGAGAACCTACCTACCCTAAGGAATTCGTCTGTGTAAATGTCCTTAAAGTAGTGCCATCCCACCATTGAGAGGTAGGTAGCACCACCGTTGGAGGTGTTCGGGTCAATTCGAGGTTCGGGACATGGTGATCACCAGAGCAATAGGAAGACACCTTAGAAGCTACCCTCATGCCAGGTTCCCGGATCATGAGGACTTACTAAGACATCCTCTACTCGACGATCACCTTTCGGGGCAAGGCAACAGTGAGGCGTACCCTAGGGGTGGTGTGTGTGATTCGTGTGTCGTTTTCATTTGCATTTATCTTGTCATGTTATTGGTGTTCTACGCTTGTTTTTATTTAGTCCATACAGTCTTTCATGCTTTTGATTAACAGTTAAGAAATATTCGCGAGGAAAAGTAAATCTAAAGCTATTACAAATGGCGCGGGTCCACATCGCCAAAATTAACCAGGACCCGATTTGATGGAAAATAAATAAAGCAAATAAAGTAAAGTGCGAGAAGTAATTAAAACGTTACAAGGCCTTGGGAGAGATACATAATTATTCAAACGAAATAAAATAAATATGCGAAATTAAACAATTAAGTCGAAACGAGGGCGTTGGACCCTTTTGCAAAACATCAGAATTACATGAATTAATTAATTAAGAAAAGAAATTGTTTTCGTTTTTTTGATATTTTTATGTATTTTAAGATTTAATAGAAAAAGAATTACTTAAAATTAAAATAAAAGGCAAACCCTAATTCTAGTTATTTTTTAATTTATTAAGAAAACATTAAAATTTAACCTAAATTAAACCTAAATTTTTTTATGTACAATTTAATAAATAAATAATATTATGGTAAAAAGGAAAATTAAAAGGAATAAAAATTATCAATTAAACCTAGTTCTACATTTTTTTAGATTTTTATTGTGAAAAGAATTAAAATTGCAACCTATTTTAAACTTATTAATTTCCAAGCATTTGTTTACAAGAAAATATTAAAATAAAAATATTTATTATGTTTTTTTTGTCTTTTCTGATTTTTTAGGCATTTTTTATATTTTGTAAAAATAATTAATTAAATCAAAACAATAAAGAAAATAAAATAATGATTGAAAATAAAATATAAAGAAAATGTAGAGATTTGCAAACCAGGGGGGGTCCAGGCCCAAACTAGGAGGTATGGATCCAGTAATTTTGGCCCAACAAGCTTCAAATTCGTTGACTTTTCCAGGCACCATGTGGCACCTTTGACCAGGGTTTAGGGTGTACCTTCAATCTCAGCCTTTGGTTTGATCTTGAGAGGGGCGTGTCACATTTGATTTGGAAGTGCATGGTACGTCTTGACATGGGCGCTGCATGGGAATTGTTATTGCAAAATAATATGAGAAATTATACAGACCTGGGGCTCGAACCCAGGTCTTGGACGCCAATACAATCAACACTTGCCAGCTGAGCCACTTCAACTATTTGTTATATAATAAACAACAAATAACAAAAGATGAAACTACGCGTTAGTGGGATAAAACGCGCGAATTTCAAATCAACCAACCAATTCATGCCACAGACTCATCTTCTTCATCGTGTTATATTTTCCTGAAATACAAAAGCAATAGACAACGGTTTTTGAACCGTTCTGTAATGTACCATTAGAAAAAATAACGAACAGGCCATAAGGCCATATAAATTAAGCGCGACTGTTGTATCTTCTTCGTCTAAGCTTGCTGGTTTGAGTGGTGGTGGTTTGGAGTCTCAATTTTTCCTCGTTTCAAAAGCCCTAATCTGAAGCTTGCAAAACCCTAAAATTCAAACATGGCATAATCGTATATAGTGCACAAAAATGCAATTGAATGCATTGGTTAGCTTCAAAACATCATAATGAACATGAATCAATGAATAAAAATTACAAAAGATGCTTAAATCATGATGCACGATTGTCAATTTTTCTCTGTACAGTTCATGTTCGTTTTACCAATTCTTGGCGTTTTGATGGATGTCTTTGATTGGAATGTGTTCAGGGAACCTTGAGGAAGCTATTGGAATAGTTTTTGTGCCTTGAATCGCCCTCAAAAGTGGTTTACAGTTTTGACTTTTTTGCAAACTTTTTCAAGTTGTCAATGGAGTTTCTTGCGCAGCTTTGTGTCTAGCATGATTAGGTTTATGATCAGGCATATGTAGTGAGTCCATTAGGTCAAAAAATTCAATCAAATCTCTTGTAATCATGGTTTTGAATATTTGATTTCTTAAGATCTTTTTCATATCTTTTTTCATGTGTATTTGGTTCAAAATCATGCCAATCAATCCAAATCTTTCCTAATTTGCATATGCACGAAATATTGATGATATAATGTGCACAAAAAGATTGAAAAACTTAGGTTAGCATTTTTCATGTATTTATTTTAATTTAAATGAATTATTATTAATAAAAATCCAAATAAATAAATAAAAAATGAAATAAGACTTCCCTTTGGGCCAAGTAGTCGTGCATATGTCATGGATGATGAATCATGGAAGAAAAATGGGCCCATTAGCAATTTTAGGTCATTTGAGTCAATGTTGACTTTTCAAAATATCCAAAAATTTCCCAACTTCCACGAGGCATAACTTGCTCAATTTTTAAGCTTTTCTCATGTTCTTGGACATTTTGGAAAGGTCTTTGAGTCCTCTAACCAATGTATTTGGCCCCATGTCATTTTGATTTACCAATCTCAAGTTGTGGTCTTTGACTTAAAGTCCTTTTTTGTTGACTTTTGAAAATGACCTATAATGTTGAAATTGATAACTTTTTGTGAGAGCATTTCTTGGACTTGAAGTATGAAGATGAGTTGTAGGAAATGTCTTTCTCTTCAAAATGAGCTTTGGATGGAATTTTTCTGATAATCCATGTGAAAGTTATGCCCTGGTCAATTTCAGTTGACTTTTTCAACTGTCCAAATAAGGAAACTTTGGCATCTTGATGATTTCTGAGCCCAAATTTTGAGAATCATGATCAAGCATTGATCAAATGATGTTTGTGGCTTCAAAATGATATGTTGACCAAAAATTTGAACTTTTGACTGTCAAATGACCATTTTGCCCCTACAGTTGACTGTAGTGCAATTAGGGTTTTTGACTGTGCAATTTTGAGCTAAATGCCTTGAAACTTGATGTGAGGATGCTTGACCATATTTGTAGGCATGTGAGACTTGATTGGACCTTTGAAACTTCATTTTCTTGATCAGAGCACAAACCCTAGTTTTGACTGTATGGGAGACCTTTGCACTGTGCAACCCTTGGGGAATTTGAAGCTTGACTTGGCAATTTCTTTGAGAATATGGGAGGGCAAATTTTGGGGTACAACAGTTGCCCCTGTTCAATCTTCTTAGACCTGAGGATGCAGATTGGCTGACGTGCCTTTCGTAATCCGAAGGTGGAAGATGATTGAACACTAGAGTGCCCAGAAATTTGCGCTCACATAGTAGCAGTGTGATGGAAATGGGCTTATAGATGCCATTTGGAGATTGCTGGATAGGATGATGGGCTTATAGATGCCATCTGGATGTTGATCGCGTAGGAGATTCCTTGGCGAGAACCTGCATACCTGCAAAACAGAAAATGAGTACCTGACACGTTGCAGGAGCTGATTTTTAGATGCTTGGTATAGATATGTCCCGACTGGTTACAGGAGCTGAGTCTGGAGTCTTCACATGATGATGAATGAACCAGGGATGGTTACTGCCTTAGCCTGAATGGTAAGAGAACCTTGGGCGACTTTAACTTCAACAACGCTCGTTGAGAAAATCTTGGGTGTCTTCTACTGGGATAAGAATCAGGGAGATCTTAGGATCGATCTGACTGAACCAGAGGAGGCCTTTGACTGGATAAGCATCAGGAAAATCTTTGGGGTCGATTTAACTGAACCGGACAAGGTCTTGAAATATCTTCAACTGGATAAGCATCAGGGAGATCTTAGGGTCGATCTGACTGAACCAGAGAAGGCCTTTGACTGGATAAGCATCAGGAAAATCTTAGGGTCAATTTAACTGAACCGGACAAGGTCTTGAAATATCTTCAACTGGATAAGCATCAGGGAGATCTTAGGGTCGATCTGACTGAACCAGAGAAGGCCTTTGACTGGATAAGCATCAGGAAAATCTTAGGGTCGATTTAACTGAACCGGACAAGGTCTTGGAATATCTTCAACTGGATAAGCATCAGGGAGATCTTAGGGTCGATCTGACTGAACCAGAGAAGGCCTTTGACTGGATAAGCATCAGGAAAATCTTAGGGTCGATTTAATTGAACCGGACAAGGTCTTGAAATATCTTCAACTGGATAAGCATCAGGGAGATCTTAGGGTCGATCTGACTGAACCAGAGAAGGCCTTTGACTGGATAAGCATCAGGAAAATCTTAGGGTCGATTTAGCTGAACCGGTCTAGGTCTTGAAATATGATTGAGAATTTCAACTGCATCTTTCCTGAAAGGTAAAGGTCAGTCATATGCAATGCATGATATGGATCAAGCAATGATGTTCTCAACATAAATGAGATTTGTATGATATAATGCGTCTATGCATGCTATAATGATGTATGTGATGTTTTATGTATGTTTTTGTCTTAGGAAAGTGAATCCTTGACGGGTGCCGGGAAGTCGTATCCTGGGCTGATGTTGAAGAATAGATTTTGCTTCCGCTGGGGATGATGACTGCAAGAGTACCGGTAGGAGAAGATAACTCCGTTGCGGAATAAACTTGGCAAATGGAGGATTCTGCGGGGAGAAAAGATACTCTAGCGACCATGCTGGGAAGCAATACTCTGTGGGAAGAGGGATGCCTTGCTGAATGTTGATAATAGTTTGCTGGGGATCGGAAGACTTTGTCGATGACGCTCTTTCCGTGACCTTTGGCTGAGGATAACCTAGTTATATCCTGTTAAGGAAATAACTCTTTGAATCAAGCCGGACGACGCGTTCGTGCTCTGCGAGGGGATAAGCTTCCAGAATTTACTGGGGATAAGCTTACTGCTTGGGGATATGAATTCCATCTTCCTGGGGAACTGGATTGGACTCTCCTGGGGAGTTTTGAACTGCGGGGGAAGGGATTCCTTTGAATGTTGACATACCGCCGGGGAACAATCTTTAGACCAAGACTGCCGGGGATGCTTGTTTAGAATATATGTATTGCTGCTAGGGAATGTTGAGCTCTACGGGAGGATACTCAATTTCCTTGAGATTTGATAATTTTGCTTGGAGAGGAATGTACTGTTTTGCTGACCCACTCTCTGGGGATTTCATATGTACTTGGTCATGTTCTTTAGCTGAACCTACCTTGGTACCTTGGAGGATAGAACAATTAGACTGCTCAGACAACTCTTTATTGCCCCTGTTTCTAGTGTCACCTGTAATTAATCCCTTTGTTTCGTATGCAAATATTTATGAGTTAGCAAATTATTATCAATGCATATATCACAAATTGAACCTTGGACGTTCTTCGCAAAACAAAACAGAAAAAGAAAAATACTTGGCACGTTTAACTGAAAATATATTTGTATTGATTTTGAATGGCCTGGAAATAGGCGTTTTGTGTACAAGAGGCTGACGTCCTAATAAGAGGTACGCCGCTGAACAGGAGAGTTTATACAAATTTTGTACAAAGTAAAACAGCTGTGTGAAGTGAATGATCCCACTGGGTTTCAACTCTGCTATTGCCTTTATAACTCTGAGCGTCTCATCACTTGATGACCTTGGTTGAAGATGAAGCTGACTGATCGATGCCGTCTGAACTTGATGTAGATACCGGATTCTGGATGCAAAGTGATCAATGAGACATAGTATTACGCTTTATCCCTAGTTTTTGCCTGGACTGCCCTTTCGGGTTTTCAGTCCACCGGGATACCCATTTTTGCCCAAGCCGCCTTTTCAGGTTTTCGACTTGCCGGGTGTACAGATTTTTTCCATTTCATCCCTTCATTTTGCCCGAACCCTTTTGGTTCGACGGGAAGCCCTGACTTTTGCCTAGGCATGTCAGCCTAGCGGGTCTTTTTTCATGCGTAGTATTTTTTACTATGTCTGCATTGGCGGGGTGAGGAAGGTCGTCACCATCCATGTTGGTCAATATCATTGCTCCTCCTGAGAACACATGTTTAACCACAAATGGCCCTTCGTACGTAGGGGTCCATTTGCCCCTTGGATCACTCTGAGGAAGGATGATTCGCTTGATTACCAGATCCCCAACTCGATATTCCTGTGGTCTGACCTTTTTGTTAAATGCCCTGATCATCCGTTTCTGATACGTCTGACCATGACAGATAGCAGCAAGTCTCTTTTCATCAATGAGGTTGAGTTGATCAAGTCGTGTCTGGATCCAATCATCTTCGTTCAGATTTGCATCCTTCATTATCCGGAGAGAGGGAATTTGTACTTCGATCGGTAATACTGCCTCCATGCCATAAACCAGAGAGAAAGGAGTTGCCCCGGTTGACGTCCTAGCTGAGGTACGGTACCCATGCAGAGCGAATGGTAACATCTCGTGCCAATCTTTATAAGTCACTGTCATCTTCTGCACGATTTTCTTGATGTTCTTATTGGCTGCTTCTACAGCCCCATTCATCTTCGGTCTGTAAGGAGAAGAATTGTGGTGCTGTATTTTGAACTGTCCGCAGAGCTCAGCGATCATCTTATTGTTTAGATTGGTACCGTTGTCTGTAATAATCCGCTCAGGGACGCTGTACCGACAGATCAGGTTGTGCCGAATGAACCGTGCCACAACAGTCTTGGTTACCGTAGCATAGGATGCTGCCTCAACCCACTTCGTAAAATAATCAATCGCCACTAGGATGAAGCGATGCCCATTGGATGCCGTAGGTTTAATCTCGCCGATCATATCTATGCCCCACATTGCAAACGGCCACGGCGCAGTCAGAACATTCAGGGGAACCGGAGGAACATGCACCTTGTCTGCATAAATCTGGCACTTGTGGCATGTCCTAGAATGTTGGTAACAGTCAGCTTCAATTGTAGACCAGTAATATCCTGCCCGTAGGATCTTCTTAGCCATAGTGTGTCCACTGGAATGTGTACCAAAGGTCCCTTCATGTAGCTCTTCCATGATTCTTTCTGCTTCAGTCTTATCCACACAACGCAGTAAGGTTGAATCATGGTTTCGCTTATACAGGATGTCGTTGCTAAGGAAGAACTTGGCTGCAAACCTCCTCAGGAATTTCTTATCATTGACAGAGGCACCTTCCGGGTATTCCTGAGTTTCCAGATATCTCTTCACTTCGTGGTACCAAGGCTTCTCAGTCACCAATTCAGTCTCGAGATCACAATAATATGCCGGTTCGTCCAGTTTCCAGATGATGATCCGGGGAGCCTCATTATCCCATTTGACCTTGAACATTGAAGACATTGTAGCTAACGCGTCCGCTAGCTGATTCTCTTCTCTTGGAAAGTGCTCAAAGGTTATCTCTGTGAAGTGGGGGATCATGGTCAATACACATTCTCTGTAAGGAATCAAGTTTGGATGTTTCGTATCCCACTCTCCTTTGATCTGATTGATCGCAAGAGCGGAATCTCCGAAGACACTTAGAAATTTGATCCTTAGGTCGATCGCAGCTTGAAGGCCCATGATGCACGCCTCATACTCTGCCATATTGTTGGTACAGTTGAAACACAGTCGGGCAGTGAGTGGAGTATGAGTACCTTGAGGTGATATGATTATGGCGCCGATACCGTTTCCCAAAGCATTGGAGGCTCCGTCAAAGTGCATAGACCATCGGGATCCTGGTTCAGGTCCTTCATCCAGTCCGGGTACTTCACAATCTGTCACTATCATGATGCTTTCATCCGGAAACTCGAAGTTCATAGACTGATAGTCATCTATAGCTTGATGTGCTAAGTGGTCTGCTAATACACTCCCCTTGATGGCTTTCTGGGTTGTGTACTGAATGTCGTATTCTGTCAAGATCATCTGCCATCTTGCAATTCTCCCAGACAGAGCGGGCTTTTCGAATATGTACTTTATAGGATCCATCTTTGAGATCAACAAGGTAGTGTGAGTCAGCATATACTGTCTCAGCCGGCGAGCAGCCCATACCAAAGCGCAGCAATTTTTCTCAAGCAGTGAGTATCGGGTCTCACAGTCGGTAAACTTTTTGCTAAGGTAATAAATAGCATGCTCTTTTCGGCCAGACTCGTCATGCTGCCCCAGCACACACCCCATTGAGTTGTCAAGCACTGTCAGGTATAGTATCAGAGGTCTCCCTTCAACCGGTGGCATAAGGATAGGTGGTTCTTGGAGATACTCTTTGATTTTGTCAAAAGCAGCCTGACATTCATTGTTCCAACGTATTACCTGATCTTTCTTCAGCAGCTTGAAGATTGGCTCACAGGTAGCAGTCAGATGTGAGATGAAGCGAGCAATGTAATTCAGGCGTCCTAAAAAGCCTCTGACCTCCTTTTCTGTCTTAGGAACCGGCATCTCTTGAATAGCTTTGACCTTAGCAGGGTCCACTTGAATACCTTTGTCACTGACCACGAAGCCTAGTAACTTTCCCGATCTTACCTCGAAGGTGCACTTGTTCGGGTTCAATCTCAGCTTGTACAGTTTCAACCGGTCAAACAACTTCTGCAGATGATCTAGGTGCTCTTCCTCAGTTTGGGACCTCGCGATCATGTCGTCCACATACACCTCTATCTCGTGATGGATCATGTCATGAAATAAGGCAACCATGGCACGTTGGTAGGTTGCCCCAGCATTCTTCAACCCGAATGGCATGACCTTGTAACAGAAGGTGCCCCACTGAGTAACAAATGTAGTCTTTTCCATGTCTTCAGGTGCCATCTTAATCTGATTGTAACCTGAGAAACCATCCATGAAAGAGAATACTTTGTGCTGAGCTGTATTATCAACAAGGACATCAATGTGAGGTAAGGGGAAGTCATCTTTTGGGCTGGCTCTGTTCAGATCCCTATAATCGACACACATTCTGACCTTACCGTCCTTCTTAGGTACCGGCACCACATTAGCAACCCACTGAGGGTAAGAAGTTACTGCAAGGAACCCCGCATCAAACTGTTTCATGACCTCGGCTTTGATCTTTTCAGACATCTCTGGACGCATCCGACGTACCTTTTGCTTAACTAGAGGGCAGTCTTCCTTAGTTGGCAAATGATGGACCACAATATCGGTATCCAACCCGGGCATGTCTTCGTAGGACCAGGCAAAGATCTCCATATAATCATGTAACATCTTGGTTAACCGTTGCTTCACGCTGAGCTCTAGGTTGGCACCGATCTTTACCTCTTTCCTGTCTGCCTCAGTACCCAAGTTTATTGTTTCCACTGGCTCCTCATGGGGTTGAATTGCCCTCTCTTCCTGAAGCAACAGTCTTGCAAGCTCGCCAGGCACTTCGCAATCATCTTCACCTTCGTCTTCGGCTAAGTTGATCGGATTTTCGAAGTCATAATTGGCAGTAGCAGAGTTGTTATCAGTAAGATCCAGAGTGGATTGAAACCTGTATGAGTGAGTGTGTGTGTAAATACAACTGTTTTGAAAATTATGTAAAGGAAAAGAAAGACAGAAAAGGAACACAATATTTGCAATGCGAAAAACGTCCAAGATTTTCATTCATGATATATGAAATGACAGTTTGTATGCCCTCACAAATAGAACCACGGTGCCTCGGGTAAGACACCGGGCCATAGAGTTTATCATTGTTTATTACAAAATAACGAAACGAAGAAATTTATTACTGCGTCACAAAGGTAACAGGAGTATGATCCTTAGCAATCCAGTTGTTCAATCCGCCTTCAGCCGTTGGATAGATCCAGCTATTAAATTCCGCTTCATCCACTTCGTTGTCTTCCCCAACCGCATTCACTCCTGAACTTGTAATGAATACAGGAGGTCTTCCGATCTTCGCTTTCCTCATAGCCTTCTGACCTTCTGTAGTAAATCCCAGCCCAAATTTATCAGTCTTCTGAGTAAAGTCTGGAAGTCTGCCCCAGTTGGCATTTTCACTCTTCTGCACCACAGCCCGGGCATCCTTTAGGGAGGCCATCTTCAAAGGACCGATTTCTTCTGCTGTTTCTGACGCTGCTGTAATTGGGAGCACCTCCTCGAAATGCTGAAAGGGGGTTTCAATAAACTCCCCATCCATCTCAATGTATCTGAAAGAGTTTAGGTGACTCACCATATATTCTTCCTCTCCTTGCACAGTGACAATCTTCCCTCTGACGGGGTACTTCAGCTTCTGATGCAAGGTAGAGGTCACTGCCCCAGCCTTATGTATCCAAGGTCGACCCAATAGACAAGAGTAAGATGGACGGATATCCATCACATAAAAAGTGGAGTCGAACACCTGAGAGCCCACACGAATCGGAATGTCAACCTCTCCATGAACCATCCTCTTTGAACCATCAAAGGCCCTGACGATGATATTGCTGGGTTTTAATTCCAGGCCTTCACAATCTAGACGGTCCAAAGCCTTCTTGGGTAGCACATTCAAAGATGAACCAGTATCCACTAACACATGTGCCAAGGTAGTGCCCATGCATTCAATAGAGACATGCAGAGCATCATTATGGTCTCTCCCCTTTGCGGTCAAGTCAGCATCTGAGAAACCCAAGCCATTGTCTGCCGTCAGATTTGCTACGCAATCAGTAAACTGGACTGCAGAGGTTTCATGTGGCACATGGGCCGTCTTAAGGAATGAGATTAGGGCCTTAACATGGGCCTCGGAGCACAGCAATAAAGAGAGCATGGAGATCTTGGAGGGCGTGTGCCCCAGCTGTTCCACAACATTAAAATCGCTCTTCTTTATAATCTTCAGAATCTCCTCCATCTCTTGTTGGGAGGCCTCAGCAGTTATCGGTACAGGTGCCTCCACTTGGGCATGCTCAACTTCAACTCCTTTGCCCCGAGCATTGGATGACTCGGCAGCAGGAGAAACAATTGGATCAGCAGCAGGAACAGGTACATTTGCAGGGGTTATGAGAAGTGGTCTTCGGGCAGCAGGCGGTGCAATGTCAGGCGAGAAGAGCCTGCCACTGCGGGTAACCTTGGCTGGGCCAGTAATGTCACAAATGCTGGCAGCAGCGTTGAACTCTTGTTTAATCCCGTTTACATATACATCTGCCCCATAATGCCAGGGGACAGCTTTGTCAGATACATAGGGCAGGGGCCCTGGAACAATGATAATAACAGGCGCAACGGTCATGATTTGGACGGGCTTCTTCGGGAGAGCCGGGATCGGATTATTGAAGATAGTCACCACAGAAACTTCTTCCACTGGAACCAACCGAACAGCAGACTTTTTAAACAGAATCTCCTTACTATCCATTAGGCTTTGGATGCCTAATTTTAGCAAGGGACAACCAGATAGGGACACAGCACAGAACAGGCAACCCTCACTGCAACCCGGAAATAAACTGGCTAGCAGCAGGTTCCTTTTGATAGTCTTCAAAGGAGTGGCTAGATCATCCACAGAAATGGCATAAACATCTTCATCTACAACATTTACCCCATGCTGAGGCATAGGAGCAGTTACTACATTCGGCTTCGCAGGCGCTTCGAACTATATCTCCTTTGCGTCGATAAGGTCTTGCACCTTATTCTTTAACGCCCAACAGTCATCAGTAGAATGCCCCGGGCTATCTGAATGGTAGGCACAACGAGCATTCGGGTTGTACTTGGGGGATGCAGTATTTGGAAACTTTGGCGCCTCCCTGACAGTCACTAAATTGGTTGAGAGCAACTGTGGCAGGATCTGTGATAAAGTCATGCTTAAGCGGGTGAATTCTCTCCGGGGTCTTTCAACCTTCTGAGGATTATTTGGCCGGGGAGCGGCAGCAGGCTTAGCAATCATTACCGCACTGACAGATTGGCGGTGCTCATGTCTCTCTGATTTCCTGGAACCATATACGGCACTAGACTCCTTCTTGAAGGGTTTCTTCTCAGAACTGGATGATGCACCCTTCGGAATTTTTCCAGATTTTAACCCAGCTTCAATCCTCTCTCCAGTCAAGATCAAATCAGTGAACCCAGCAGAAGAATTCCCAATGAGATGGTTGAAAAATGGCCCAGATAGGGTCCCCAAGAACATGTCTACCAACTCCCGATCAGTCAACGGTGGCTGCACCCTGCCAGCCAGGTCTCTCCACTTCTGAGAGTACTCCTTAAAACCTTCGCTTGCACCTAACGACATACCCTGAAGTTGGGTACGTGTGGGGGCAAGGTCGGCATTATATTGATACTGCTTGTAGAAAGCAGTAGCCAACTCCTCCCAGTTACGAACCTTGGTCCCATCCAGCTGATAGAACCATTCGAGATGAGTCCCTGAAAGACTCTCCTGGAAGAAGTGGATCCATAAATTCTTATCCGCAGAGTACGGCTGAATTTTCCGAACATAGGACCTTAGATACAGCTTGGGACAAGACGCCCCGTCATACTTAGAGAAGGATGGTGCTTTGAACTTGTGAGGGATGATCACACCAGTTGACAAACCCAGATCTCTGAAATCCAGCCCAGGTACCTGTTGAACCTCCATAGCCTTCAATTTGTCCTCCAGTTGCTTATATCTGTCTTCTGCAGGAGGGTACTGCTCTTCATCAAAATCTGTCTCGTTGTCGGAGACTACCGGACTAGGAACCCTTGCTTCTGCCTGAGAAGAATTCTTGTCAACAGAAGAACCAGCCTCTTCCTGTTGCAGAGTATTGTTAAACCTTCGACCCGAGTTGAACAGAACAATTTTTCTCTTCTTCTTCTTCTCCTTCTTCAGGAGCATAGCCTTTAGTTCTTCTTGGCCTTGAGCCAGACCCTTGATTAATTCTTGGAACTGCGCATTCTGCGCCTGAAGAGCCTTGATTGATGTCTCAGTTGATGCAGAGTCGGTATTCATGATGCTGAAATAAACAGCGAAGAACTGTAAGCAACCTGAAAAGGGGAAAACCTGCTATGCACATGATGTATGAAATGCGTATGAATTATGTTTTCAAAGACAATCGGGAATCAACTTTGTAAACAGAAAAGAACACACTTCATTAGATTCAACTTTGCAACTGAAATTATTCAACAAGTTTCCCTTAGGCGTTACATGAAAGGAAATACTGGAAAGGAAATAAAACTGTGAGAACACATCTGGAGCTCCTTATTGATCCCATGGTCTCCTCTTCTCAGTACGGATGTAGGCATTCAGAGCTCTCTCCTTCTCCAACTGTTTTGTCAGCTTCTGGATCTTTGATTCCTGCTCATTGAACTTTTCCCGGTAAGAATCCCGCTCTTCTCTCAGTTGCGACCAAGATCTCTTCAATGTCTCATAATCAGTAGGTATCTGAGGAGGAAGGACAGTTGGAGTAACACCATCTTTGTCAGGACACTCAAGAATGACGGGTCTGACAGCTTCATACGGCATACCTAACCTCTGAGCACGGATGCGAACCCATTTGTAGTAGGCTTCCATAGGTAAAGAAGTCTTTGGCCCTAACTCTTGTGGGTCAGCTTTATGAACTTTGTCCCAAGACTTGATGAACCTACGACGCAACTCGTCACTATCCACCTGAAGTTCAAAACTGATGTGAGGCACCAACATCTCATGGGGACCTGCTCTTCTTGCTCTCCCAAACTGACGGAATGCTAGACATGGATTGTAAGAGATCCCTCCTTGAGTACCAATCAGAGGAACATTAGGGTATTCCCCGCATCGATCAATAATAGCTATCTCATCCAAACCTCTGCAAGTCCAAATGATGTCTTTATCGGTGAGAGACATTAACCTATGAGCCCAACCTCTTCCTTCTTGATTCTTCAGTACGAACTTAGGGAGGTGCGAAATAAACCACCTCACCAACAAAGGGATACAACACCATAGGGTTCCTCGTCTTCGGGTAGTACGGGCATGAAGTTGTTGCAAGATGTCACCCAAGAGAGTGGGCACAGGATTCTGAGACATAAAGATCCTTATGGCAGTGACATTGATGAAGTTGTCAGGATTAGGAAACAGGACTAACCCATAGATTAGGAGAGCCAAGATGTCTTCATATGCCCTAAAGTCCAGGTCATTCCAGAAACTATTAGCTTTGCCAATCAGAAACTTGGCCAAGAAACCCTTAACTCCGCTTCTAGTTACCCAGTTGTCTGTTACCTCTTGATGGGTCAAAGGAAGAGCTGCAGCCACATCCTCAAGCCTGAGGGTCTTTTCCCAACCAGTAAAGGGAGTCTGATCCAAGATATGGATACCAAGCAAATCAGAGAACTCTTCCAGGGTAGGGACCAGCTGGAAGTCTTGAAAGGTGAAGCACTGATACAGAGGGTCATAGAACTGGGTCAGAACACTCATCAACTGTTGATCCCGCTTTGCAGTGACTAAACTGAGAAGGGAGCCATGTCTCTGAATGAAGGAAGTGGTGTTTGGAATTCTGCTAACCAACTCATCAAGCAACTCAGGTGAACGAACAAAGTTGAACCGGATAGTATTCCTTCGCACAGGCATCATAATGTCCTACAAAACAGAGCAAAGATGAAACCCTCTTGTCTTTGAAATGGTCAATCCTTATGCAGGATGCATGTAATGCTCATGATGCTATGATGTTATGATAAAGCACACCATATACAGATACAAAGGCAAACATGGTAAGGCACACAAGTCACACAAGGCAAGCCCCTAAAGTTTAGGCCAGCATGAGGTCTAGGTACTACCCTCTTTCAGTTTTTTGGTTCATACCTGTCCTAATCAAAAGTAACCGGGTTCTTAGAGGATCCCAATATCATTGACTACCCTCAATCGGTCATAACTCCAGCATCGCAATCTTTTCTTACGGCCAGAACCATCACGAGAGTTTAGCCTCAATGGGCGTAGCATACTGCTACTGTTCTAAAGGCCAAGTTGTGTCAATTAGGGTTCTAAGGTTGTTGGTGCTTAATGACTCCTTAGAAGACCCATATTCTCCTCGTTGCGACACAAGGGATATCGGTACAGACCAAGGTGCCACACCAACGTAGCCACTGCTTCACCCGTGTCGGTCTACGCCGGACAGGTCCCTCACAGCTTATGCTACCTAAACAGGGTATCCCCAGATCCGGGTTAGGATCTATGTATCTCCGATGCAACCCACAATAGTAAAGCAAGCAAATCAATACAAGTGAAAACACAGTTATGAACTAGCCCTAAGGTACACCTCACTTTATAGTTAAATCCCCACCAGAGTCGCCAGTTCTGTGATCGGTGGATCTGGAACTGACTGTTTAACGCTGGTTCGCGAAATGTCGCGGAAGCAAGAGTCGCCACCGTCTTTTATTTTCTCCAAATGGAAAGGACAAAAGCACAGAAAAATTCCTTAAAGAGATTGCTCTCGGTTCGGGAGGTAGATTATAGAAAGGGAAGGTGTTAGCACCCTTTCTATCCATGGTTATCCATGGGCTCTTAGATACTTGCTCATTGTGTTTTCAAAAGTGGTTTGTTTGCTTTTCAATGTGGGTTTTAAAAAGTTTCTTTGAAAATTCCAGTTCGACTCTTGTATCAGTCCTCAAGAGTGTTTGAAAAATTGCTTTCGAAAGCTTTTGAAAATGTGTTGGTGTGAAAAGTTATTTTGAATTTTGTTTGAAATTAGAGCAAGTATCTATGAGAACCTACCTACCCTAAGGAATTCGTCTGTGTAAATGTCCTTAAAGTAGTGCCATCCCACCATTGAGAGGTAGGTAGCACCACCGTTGGAGGTGTTCGGGTCAATTCGAGGTTCGGGACATGGTGATCACCAGAGCAATGGGAAGACACCTTAGAAGCTACCCTCATGCCAGGTTCCCGGATCATGAGGACTTACTAAGACATCCTCTACTCGACGATCACCTTTCGGGGCAAGGCAACAGTGAGGCGTACCCTAGGGGTGGTGTGTGCGATTCGTGTGTCATTTTCATTTGCATTTATCTTGTCATGTTATTGGTGTTCTATGCTTGTTTTTATTTATTCCATACAGTCTTTCATGCTTTTGATTAACAGTTAAGAAATATTCGCGAGGAAAAGTAAATCTAAAGCTATTACAAATGGCGCGGGTCCACATCGCCAAAATTAACCAGGACCCGATTTGATGGAAAATAAATAAAGCAAATAAAGTAAAGTGCGAGAAGTAATTAAAACGTTACAAGGCCTTGGGAGAGATACATAATTATTCAAACGAAATAAAATAAATATGCGAAATTAAACAATTAAGTCGAAACGAGGGCGTTGGACCCTTTTGCAAAACATCAGAATTACATGAATTAATTAATTAAGAAAAGAAATTGTTTTCGTTTTTTTGATATTTTTATGTATTTTAAGATTTAATAGAAAAAGAATTACTTAAAATTAAAATAAAAGGCAAACCCTAATTCTAGTTATTTTTTAATTTATTAAGAAAACATTAAAATTTAACCTAAATTAAACCTAAATTTTTTTATGTACAATTTAATAAATAAATAATATTATGGTAAAAAGGAAAATTAAAAGGAATAAAAATTATCAATTAAACCTAGTTCTACATTTTTTTAGATTTTTATTGTGAAAAGAATTAAAATTGCAACCTATTTTAAACTTATTAATTTCCAAGCATTTGTTTACAAGAAAATATTAAAATAAAAATATTTATTATGTTTTTTTGTCTTTTCTGATTTTTTAGGCATTTTTTATATTTTGTAAAAATAATTAATTAAATCAAAACAATAAAGAAAATAAAATAATGATTGAAAATAAAATATAAAGAAAATGTAGAGATTTGCAAACCAGGGGGGGTTCAGGCCCAAACTAGGAGGTATGGATCCAGTAATTTTGGCCCAACAAGCTTCAAATTCGTTGACTTTTCCAGGCACCATGTGGCACCTTTGACCAGGGTTTAGGGTGTACCTTCAATCTCAGCCTTTGGTTTGATCTTGAGAGGGGCGTGTCACATTTGATTTGGAAGTGCATGGTACGTCTTGACATGGGCGCTGCATGGGAATTGTTATTGCAAAATAATATGAGAAATTATACAGACCTGGGGCTCGAACCCAGGTCTTGGACGCCAATACAATCAACACTTGCCAGCTGAGCCACTTCAACTATTTGTTATATAATAAACAACAAATAACAAAAGATGAAACTACGCGTTAGTGGGATAAAACGCGCGAATTTCAAATCAACCAACCAATTCATGCCACGGACTCATCTTCTTCATCGTGTTATATTTTCCTGAAATACAAAAGCAATAGACAACGGTTTTTGAACCGTTCTGTAATGTACCATTAGAAAAAATAACGAATAGGCCATAAGGCCATATAAATTAAGCGCGACTGTTGTATCTTCTTCGTCCAAGCTTGCTGGTTTGAGTGGTGGTGGTTTGGAGTCTCAATTTTTCCTCGTTTCAAAAGCCCTAATCTGAAGCTTGCAAAACCCTAAAATTCAAACATGGCATAATCGTATATAGCGCACAAAAATGCAATTGAATGCATTGGTTAGCTTCAAAACATCATAATGAACATGAATCAATGAATAAAAATTACAAAAGATGCTTAAATCATGATGCACGATTGTCAATTTTTCTCTGTACAGTTCATGTTCGTTTTACCAATTCTTGGCGTTTTGATGGATGTCTTTGATTGGAATGTGTTCAGGGAACCTTGAGGAAGCTATTGGAATAGTTTTTGTGCCTTGAATCGCCCTCAAAAGTGGTTTACAGTTTTGACTTTTTTGCAAACTTTTTCAAGTTGTCAATGGAGTTTCTTGCGCAGCTTTGTGTCTAGCATGATTAGGTTTATGATCAGGCATATGTAGTGAGTCCATTAGGTCAAAAAATTCAATCAAATCTCTTGTAATCATGGTTTTGAATATTTGATTTCTTAAGATCTTTTTCATATCTTTTTTCATGTGTATTTGGTTCAAAATCATGCCAATCAATCCAAATCTTTCCTAATTTGCATATGCACGAAATATTGATGATATAATGTGCACAAAAAGATTGAAAAACTTAGGTTAGCATTTTTCATGTATTTATTTTAATTTAAATGAATTATTATTAATAAAAATCCAAATAAATAAATAAAAAATGAAATAAGACTTCCCTTTGGGCCAAGTAGTCGTGCATATGTCATGGATGATGAATCATGGAAGAAAAATGGGCCCATTAGCAATTTTAGGTCATTTGAGTCAATGTTGACTTTTCAAAATATCCAAAAATTTCCCAACTTCCACAAGGCATAACTTGCTCAATTTTTAAGCTTTTCTCATGTTCTTGGACATTTTGGAAAGGTCTTTGAGTCCTCTAACCAATGTC
This sequence comes from Vicia faba, assembly GCA_948472305.1. NCBI lineage: Eukaryota > Viridiplantae > Streptophyta > Magnoliopsida > Fabales > Fabaceae > Vicia > Vicia faba. Next base: position 107,218,893 of record OX451741.1, read on the forward strand.
TTTGGCCCCATGTCATTTTGATTTACCAATCTCAAGTTGTGGTCTTTGACTTAAAGTCCTTTTTTGTTGACTTTTGAAAATGACCTATAATGTTGAAATTGATAACTTTTTGTGAGAGCATTTCTTGGACTTGAAGTATGAAGATGAGTTGTAGGAAATGTCTTTCTCTTCAAAATGAGCTTTGGATGGAATTTTTCTGATAATCCATGTGAAAGTTATGCCCTGGTCAATTTCAGTTGACTTTTTCAACTGTCCAAATAAGGAAACTTTGGCATCTTGATGATTTCTGAGCCCAAATTTTGAGAATCATGATCAAGCATTGATCAAATGATGTTTGTGGCTTCAAAATGATATGTTGACCAAAAATTTGAACTTTTGACTGTCAAATGACCATTTTGCCCCTACAGTTGACTGTAGTGCAATTAGGGTTTTTGACTGTGCAATTTTGAGCTAAATGCCTTGAAACTTGATGTGAGGATGCTTGACCATATTTGTAGGCATGTGAGACTTGATTGGACCTTTGAAACTTCATTTTCTTGATCAGAGCACAAACCCTAGTTTTGACTGTATGGGAGACCTTTGCACTGTGCAACCCTTGGGGAATTTGAAGCTTGACTTGGCAATTTCTTTGAGAATATGGGAGGGCAAATTTTGGGGTAAAACAATATGCATAGTTTCCATTTATATTAACTGAGCTAAGAGTATTTGATTGTTGAAGTTCATGAAAAAACTAGGTCAGAAATTAGGGTCATAAAAATTCTCTCTGTCCTTTGAGAGTTAGGTCACAAAATGGATATGGTTGGAGTCGTGATCAAAAATGCTATAAGTTTCATGTTGTAAGTTTTTGATTTCATGCAAGCATGAGCAAGAACAGGATTTGAAGAAGAACGCGCGCATTTGTAAGTTCTCCCTGACTTATTATTTTATATTTTTGTATTTTCTTGCATATTTTTATTTTTTGTGCTTGCATTCATTTTTTCCAAATGATAAAAAATACCCAAAAATATTTTCTTTATTTTTTTGCATATTTATTTTATTTTTATTTTATTTTTTTTGCATAATAAATGGTTTATTAAGATTTTATACTTTATTTTCTTAAATAAAACTTGTAAATAATTTGAAAATACTATACATTTTATTTTATTATTTTCACATAAAAATAATTATTTTCATACATATTTTATTTTTTTTAAACATTTATACATAATATTATTATTATTTTTCTTAAACAAAAATGGACAAATAAATATTAGAAAACAATATTTTCTATTAAATCAAAATTAGGGTTTCTCACCCTTTCAAAAATAATCACAATATTTTTCTTATTTTAGATTTAAATAATTTATTTTTCACATACATAAAAAATAAATACAAAAACATTTTTGCATATTTACATTTTATTGCATATTTAAATAATTGTTTATTTATTTATTGTACAATAAATTCAATTGCGTTGTAATAGTAAATTAGGGTTTTATTTTGTGCAAATATCCCCATTCAAAACTTGTATCCCCCCTCCCATAATATTGTTGTAATAGTTTAGATTTACTTTACGCAATTTATCGCATTATATACATGTTTAGTAAATTAGGATTTGTATGATAAGACAAAATCAAACAAATAGCATGACCTAATACAAGACAAAATGCATGAAAAATGACAACACATTGCACACAAGCACCTCTAGGGTTTCACCCACTTGGTTGCCTAATTTAAATGGCCATGGTATGCATGCTAGGTATCTTGGCAAAATCAAACAAAACAAAAGATCATAGTCCCTCGATGACGCTGTCAAAAGTTTCCTAAAACAAATGATCTTAGTCCCTCAAAAACATGCTAAGATACTTGGCCCCATTGCTATCATGGTTATACGATGACCCACGCCCATCCCGTTTAACATCCAAAGATAGGGTTGTCTACTAAAACAATAGTAGGTCAACAATGTCAAATGAATAAAAATGTACAAGAAAGACTTTTGAGTAGGGTAGATAACTCCTACTTATTTGATCTCTTTCAAACAATCCTTGCTATTTTCAAACACACACACATATTTTCAAAACAATTTCCAAACAAATTTTTAAAACATTGAAACATTTTTCAAAAGACAAACATCTTTGTATACATTCTTACGAACAAGAATCATTACAAAGATTGCCTAAACAAAGGCCTCTTTTCAAAATACTTTCAAAACCACACAAAGCACCATTTCAAACAATTGAAAAAGCAAAGCAAGTGATCTAAAACAAGTAACTAAGAGCCCATGGAAAACCATGGATGAAAAGGGTGCTAGCACCTTCCCTTTTCATAATCTACCCCCCGAACCCGAAAACAATCTCAAAGGTCTTTCCTGTGCTTTTTTACCTTTCCTTTTGGATAAAATAAAAGTCGGTGCAAAACCTCAAGTCAGTTCTCCCACCGCATCACACCAAGCAAACATTTCAACATAGTCATGCAACATTTTGACCAATCTGCCTTTAATATTGTCTTCCAAGTTAGCGCCGATCTTGACCTCCCTCTTGTTTGTCTCAGTACCTAGGTTGATTACTTCAACTAGCTCTTTATCAGGTTGAACGACTTTCTCTTCTTGCATCAGAAGTCTGGATAGTTCCCCAGGTATTTCACAATATTCTTCGCCTTCGTCTTCGGCTTGGTAGATTGGATGATCAAAGTCATAGATGGCAATAGCAAAGTCGTTGGCAATGAGATCCGGAGTGGATGAAGATCTACAATTGTGTGCGTATGTAAGATACATGGATATTTTGAAAATTCAATAAAAATGAAATAAAGATAATGAGCGCAAAATTTGAATGCAAAAGATTCCAATGTTTTTCATTAAATGATCATATGGCATATAAAAATTAACAAACCCTTAACAAATGGACCATGGTGCCCCGGGTAAGGCACATGGTTGAAGTCATTGTTTGAAATTAAATTACAGACAAAGTTCTTGAATTGTTAAAAACAGTAAATGGTAATTAATCCTCGTTGAAGGAGATGGGAATGAAATCCTTGGCATGCCAGTTGTTGATCTCTTTTCCAGCAGTCAGGTAGATCTATTCATCAGAGTCGCAGTCATCCTCAGAGTCTTCAATAGCATTCACTCCATGATTACCAATGTGAAGAGGTGGTTTTCCTATGCGAGCACGTCTGACCTCCTTTTGAGCTTTGGCAGTGAAACCCAACCCAAACTTGTCTGCTTTGAAAGGAATGTTAGGGAGTTGTCCCCAATTTGTACTACTTCCATCTTTAATCACGACACGAGCGTCTTTGAGTGAAATCATCCATGGCATAACTTCATCATATTTTGGAGTGTCATAAGAGATTTTGGTGGCGACAACCATGGGAGGAACCACTTCGAAAGCTTGGCATGGCATTTCTATGAACTCACCATACATTTCCACATATTTGAACGAATTTAGGTGACTAACTGTTGTACCCCAAAATTTTCCCTCCCATATTCCTCAATACATTTCAAGTGAGGTCCTCAAATTACTCAAGGAAGTCCAAGGGTTGACTAGACAAACTCTCTCCTAAGGCAGTCTACCTCAAATTAGGGTTTCATGTTGCATCAAGATACTTGAGTCCAAGGGATCCCAAATGCTCACCATTGTCCTAATATGTTCTCAAGATCATCCATGTCAAGTTCATAGCCTTGTAGAGGAAGTTTGCTCAGTCAATTGCTCAAAGGCCTGAAAATCGACTGTGCTAGGGCAAAAGTCAACTGTGGCCCACATACAGTCAAACTTCAAGATTTTTTGTCAACATTATCATTTTGAAGTATTATATATCATTTGATCAAGTGTTGATCATGATTCATCAAGGATTTCTCCCAATTCATCAAAACCCAAAAGTTGTTAAATTAGGGTTTTGTAGGAAAAGTCAACTCAACTTTGACCAAGCATAACTTTCTCATACTTTATCAGAAATGACCCATCCAAAGCTCATTTTGAATAGGATCCAATTATCTACAATCCATCTTCAGCTCCCAAGTTCAAAATATTCACTCACAAGAAGTTATGAATTTGGACATTATAGGTCATTTTAAAAAGTCAACAAAAACACCTTTTTTATCAAAGCTTCATACATGAACATGGAATACCAAATTGAGATGAGACAAAAAGGGTTGCTTAGAGGACATCTCAAGATTTCTAAAAAGTCCAAGAAAACCTTCAAAGAATCAAAATTGAGGAAGTTACGCATTGGTGAAGTTGACCCTTTTTGCAAAATTGTCAAAAGTCAACTATGCCTAAAATTGCAATTTTTGCTAAATGGGCCTAACTTTTTGCACTTGTTTTGATTTGGTAGCATGGTCCATGCGCCCTAGTTCTTCCCACTTGTCTTTATCTTATTTTTATTATTTATTTTGATTTTTATTACAATTAAATCAATTTAAATCAAAACAAATCATGAAAAATCCAAATCATTGAAACCTCAAGATATTGTGCATGTTTCAGGTCTATATCCAGCTGGCAAGTGATTGAATTCGTGCAAGGCCTTTGTGTGCATAAAAAGATTGGTTTTAGCCTATTTTTGGAAGGATTTTCAAGTGAATCAAATCAAGATCAAAATCAATAATTGGCAAAGATTGAGATCATGTTTGACATCCTAATCCAATCCTCAGTATATAGAGGACATTTGCAGACAAAAATCACAAGGCTTGAGAGGCGCACAAAGGCAGAACAAACTTGGAAAAAACAAAGAAAAGTGGGAATCTGTTTTGCTACTTCTAGACGTTTTCAAGGTCCCCTAGCCATCTCATTCGATTCCTGGGATCACCAACAAGTTGTACCAATCAAGAACAAGGAGTTTCCAGCACTATAATCCACTGTAAGTCAGTCACGACCTTGAACTTTTTTTGAAATCTAATTGCATAATTTTGGCATCTATAGCATGAAATAATTATATATTCTTGCTCCTTGAAACATTTCCAAACTATCTATAACATTTAATTTCGTTTTTGTGGACTGTATCAAGATTTGCCATTATTAGGGTTCTTGGTCTCGATTTGGGATCTTTTCACACAGGTAAAATTAGCCCTCAAGAAGGGCACCATCGTGCTCAGCAGGCCAAGATGAGTTGATTCATGGACTTAGTTTTTATTTATCTAGCTTGTGTTTTATTTTGAGAATTACAGGGTTTGTAGCGACGGATGTTGTCTGTAGGTAAAAGTCTTTGACTTTTACCAACGGAGAGAGGACAGGGATGACTAGCGTGGCACCATGAGATTGGTTCATTTGAATTATGGCGCAATTTTTTTATTTTTTCCCACTAACGCTCATTATTATATATTATCAATTTTTATCATTTTATATACAACAAGCGTGTGTAGCTCAGCTGGCATTGGTGCAGGTGGAAAAGGCTTCAGGACCTGGGTTCGAATCCAAGGTCCCCCCAATTATTTCATATTATTTTCCTTTCCATAATCAGGCGCGTGCTTGTGTGGGATGACCACCATGGTCCATCATCATCCAACCAGCCAGGTGTCCAGGAGGCAAGATCTAAAGGCTATCATGTGGTGACCATCATGTGACCCAGTCAATGCAACGCATGAGATTCAGGAAGTCAACATGGATCACTTTGGTTCTGGGCCAGAATTACTATCCACACCTCACCAATTGCTTTCTCAGGCCCATATCTCTTTCTATTTTCTTTTTATATTTTTCTTAATTAATTTATTTAATTATTTCACTAACACAAATTAATTTTTCTTTTTATCAAAAAATTACAAAAATAATATTTTCATCCAGTTAGATTTAGGTTTATTTTTTATCAAAAAATTAATTAATTTAATTAGGTTATTTAACTTTAGGTAACTTTAATTATTTTGTAAATAAATTAAAAACAATTAGAAAATTAGGGTTTTAGTTTAATTTAATTCTCATTTTCTTTTTCTTAAAAAATAACCAAAAATACAAAAAATAGGTCATGTAATTTATTTTCTTTAATTAATTTAATTACTAATTAACTTTGTATTTAATTTGAAAACCTTGTTCTTTTTCTTAAAAATAATTAAAAACAACAAAAGTAATTCCTTCCTTCGACTAGGTTAGACGGGGTCAAAACCCTATTTCTCTCTCGTTCTTGATTCGTCGCGCTTATTTATTTTTACCATATTGATGTAATTGCTCACAAGTTATAATAGATTGATTAGGGCTTTTACTTTTATTCATCGTTTTTTACGGGTTGTTTTTGGCTATGTAATTAATACCCGAAGCCTTGTAATAACTTAGATTTATTTTCCGCACTTTAAATTCCGCAAAATATTAACTGTTAGATGTATGAATAATAGGGATGCATGACAAGAATGTATGTAAACTTTAAAACGGTTAGCAAACCCTAAATGTGCAAAGATAATAACTCAAAATTGAATCACTCGCACATGCGCACTCCTAGGGTACACTCCCACTTCGGTTGCCTTCGGTAAACAATCATTAAGTATAGGGTATTTTAGTGGTCTCTCTCTTGTCTAAACAAATATCAAAGTCCCGTTTAGAAGTTTCCTCGGAATGGTTGCCTCGGAATTGTCGCCTCGAATAATTGATCTAAGACATTAGGGTTACTACTAAGACGTCCTAACATTGCTTTAGTGATCGTACGTCCCTTTCGAATTGACCCTTAAAACTCCAACGACGGTGCTACCTACTCACTAATAGTGGGATAACACTGTCTAAAGGAAACAAGAATAGAAACATTCTCTTTTTTCGAGTAAGTAGATTAGTTCTTAAGTACTTGCTCAAACAAACAAACATTTTTCACACTTACACTCTTCTCAAAAACAAAGTTTTCAAAAACACTTCGTAACACTCTTGAAGACAGAAGCAAGGGTTAAATCGAAGTAAAACAAAAACTTTTTTTCAAATCAAACACACATAAGAAATTTTGAAAATGATGAGCAAGTACCTAAGAGCCCGTAGAAAACTACAGATATAAAGGGTGTTAATACCTTCCGTTTTTATAATCTACCCCCCGTACTCAAAATCTCGAAAAAAGGGAATTTTTCTGTGCTTTTTTCCTTTCCTATTGGATAAAATAGAAGTCGGTGGCGACTCTTGCTTACCGCAACATTTTGCAAACACAAACGCAAAACGCAAACCAGCATTTCAAAATAGTCCGGTTCTGGCCACCGTATCACAGAACTGGCGACTCTGCTGGGGAGTTAATAAGTGGGGTATACTTTAGGATTAGTTCATCATATTTGCTTCTATTGTTTGATTTGATTACTTTATCTTTGTGGGCTTTGTATCAGAGTTACTATAGATCCTAACCCGGATCTGGGGAATACCTTTTAGGTAAGTAGCAATAAACTGTGAGGGAACTGTACGGCGTAGACCGATACGGTTGAAGCAGTAGCTACATTGATGTGGCATATTGGTTGGTACCAGTATCCCTCGTGGAGGAACGAGGAGAATACATGGCTGCTATATGGGTCGTTAAGCATCAACTGACCTTAGAACCTATAATCGACCAACTTGGCCATAGGAAGTAGTGAGATAGTCGGCCTCGGTATAGAGCTGAGAACTGGTTGATACTCGATACTACACTCATTGAGACCATACTCTCGAGATAGTTCTGGCCGCAAGAAAAGATTGTGTAAGCTGAAACCATGACCTATGGAGGATGGTCAGTGATATTGAGAATCTCTAGAACCCGGTTACTATTATTAGGACAGGTTGAAACCAACTGAACTTCAAGAGGGTAGTACCTAGACTCCATGCAAGCCTGAAACTTAAGGGCTCTTGTGTACTTGTTTTCCTTTACCATGTTTGTTACTTGCTATACCTGTTGTGTGTTTTATCATGACATCATGCATCATGACATAGCATGCATACTTAATTGTACTAACCATTTCAAAGACCGAGGGAATTTATCTTTGTTCTGTTTTGCAGATTATGGCTTCAGTATGCAGAAATACCATTCGAGTTAACTTCGTGCAGATACCTGCTCAACTCAGAGAGTTAGTCTCAAAATTTCCTGATACTTCTTCATTCGTTAGAAGACATGGTCACCTCCTTATCCTGGTCACTTCAAAGTTGGATGAGCAGATGATGAGTGTGCTGTTTCAGTTCTTTGATCCGTTGCATCATTGTTTCACCTTCTCGGATTATCAGCTAGTCCCCACTTTGGAGGAGTTTTCTGATTTATTGGGTATATCCATCCTCGAGCAGACACCCTTCACCGGATTGGAGGAGGTTCCTAGACCTGAGGATATTGCTTCAGCCTTACATCTAAAAAGGGTTGATGTAGTATCCAACTGGGAGACACAGAGCGGGGTTAAAGGTTTCTTGGCGAAGTTTCTAATTGATCAAGCTCAACAGTTCTGGGATAACTTGGATTTTCAAGCTTTCGAAGACATCTTGGATCTCCTCATCTACGGCTTGGTTCTTTTCCCGAATCCAGATTCCTTCATAGATGTGAACACAGTTAAGATCTTCTTATCTCGTAATCTAGTGCCTACTCTTCTGGGTGATATCCTACATGCTCTCTATACTCGTACTGTGCAAAGAAGGGGGACCCTCATGTGTTGCACGCCGCTGTTGGCGAGGTGGTTTATTTCGCACCTCCCCAAGTCTGTATTGAAGAATGAGGAAGGTGTAGGTTGGGCTTACAGAATCATTTCCCTTGCTCATACGGACATTCTTTAAAGTTCTAAGGATATTGAAAGAGTAGCTGTCATTGATCGATGTGGGGAATACCCTAATGTCCCGTTGCTTGGAATTCGAGGGGGTATAACCTACAGTCCTTGTTTGGCTTTACGACAATTTGGACGTGCTCGGAGAGACGGTCCCCATGAGCTGCTTCTTACAGATATTGTCTTTGACTACAAGGGGGACGTTGATGGGCATCGTCGCAGGTTTATATGAGCTTGGGGCATGGTGAACAGGTATGACCCTCAAGAGCTAGGACTAAAGACTTCTCTCCTTATGCAACCTTATCTCCAGTGGGTTCAAGCCCGTGCTCAAAAGCTGGGGATGCCTTATGAAGCTGTTTACCAGTGATTGTAGAGCATACTAATGAAGAAGGGGTTCCTTACACAGTCCTTCATCCCTACATGCCTACTGATCTTGGGGCATTGAAGAGATCCCGGATTCAGCTAAAGGAGGAGAGGGATACCTACAGGGAGAAGTATCATGAGCAGGAAAGGAAGATCTTGAAGCTCACGAGGCAACTTGAGAATGAAAGGACAATCAATGATTATGTCAGCACGAAGGGAAAACGACCATGGGATTTCTGATATCTCTTATTTTTTCTAGTTTAGATTTGTTTTTCAGTTTATTTCTTTTGTAACGCCTTGAAGACATTGTTAAACATTGTTACAAGTTTGAATCTAATAAATTTTATTTCATTTTTTGGTTTACAAATTTAAATCTCCCTAAGTCTTTGAAATCATTTCATATGCATTCCATTACCATGCACCTCATCACACGTACCATTACAGGTTTCTCATCTTCTTCGTTGTTTATTTCAGCACAAAATGTCTTATGAAATACCTACCGATCAAGCCATCAAGGCTCTTCAAGCACAAAATGCTCAATTCCAGGAGATGTTCTTGAACTTGGCCAAAGGGCAGCAAGATTTGAAGACTCTCATCTTGAAGGAGAAGAAGAAGAAGAAGAAGAAGAAGAAGAAGAAGAAGAAGAAGAAGAAGAAGAAGGTGGTTCTGCTGAATATGGGTCACAGATTTAGGAACAGGTTGCGACAGGAAGCTGGTATGCCTCATTCATCCAGAGGAGGAGAGAATCAAGAAGAAGGAAAGGGTCCTAGATATGTGGTCTCTGATAATGACACTGATTTTGATGACGAACAGTACCCTCCTACTGAGGATAGGTATAAGCAACTTGAATACCGTCTGAGTGTCATGGAGATTCAGAAGGTACCGGGATTGGACTTCGGAGATTTAGGACTAGCATCGGGAGTGGTGATCCCTCACAAGTTTAAGGCTCTGGTTTTTGCTAAGTACGATGGAGTATCTTGTCCAAAACTCCATCTCTGCTCATACGTCAGAAAAATTCAACCCTACACTGCTGATAGGAATATGTGGGTTCATTTCTTTCAAGATAGTCTGTCAGGGACTCAACTTAAATGGTTTTATCAATTGGAAGGAGCTAATGTCTGTAACTGGGAGGACCTTGTTGTTGCTTTCTACAAACAGTACCCGTATAACGCCGACCTTGCTCCCACACATACTCAACTTTAGGGTATGTCTATGGGTGCAAGCGAAGGTTTTAAGGACTATGCTTAGAAGTGGAGAGATCTGGCTGGAAGAGTCCAACCCCCTCTGTCTGATAGGGAGTTGGTGGATATGTATCTTGGGACTTTGTCTGGTCCATTTTTCAATCACTTGATCGGCAGTTCATCATTTGGGTTCACTGAATTGATTTTGACTGGGGAAAGAGTAGAAGATGGTATCAGAAGTGGCAAGATACAGAAGGGTGCTTCATCAAGTACAGAAAAGAAGCCTTTCAAGAAGGAAGCTAGTGCAGTTTACAGCTCAAGGATCCAAAATCGACCTGAACGCCGCCAAGCAGTAAATGCAGTAGTAATATCAAGATCTACAGTTTCCCCACAATGCAACAATCAGTAAAGAATAGAGAGGCCGCAGAGACAGTACACTCGGCTTAATATGACTTTGTCTCAAATTCTACCGCAATTATTGAAGACCAACCTGGTAACTCTGAGGGAAGCCCCGAAGAATCCCAACACCATATCTCTGTTGTATAATCCGAACGCCCGTTGTGCTTATCACTCTGATAGCCCGGGTCATGATACGAACAACTGCTGGGCCTTGAGGAATAAGGTGCAAGATTTGATTGAAGCTAAAGAAATTGAGTTTGACGCACCGAAAAAGGCCAATGTCATAACTGCGCCCATGCCCAAGCATGACTCGGGAGTGAATGCAATTGAAGATGATCAAGAAGAGTCAGATATCGACAGCTGGATTTACCCAACTACCGACGGTGGATTGAACAATTGGACGGCGAAGGACTTCGTGCCCATTTCTTTTATTACACAATAATAGACTTTTGTTTTGAGATTTGTAACAGACAATTTAAAACTTTACACCCGGTGCCTTTCCCGAGACACTATGGCTTTGTTTGTGAGGGCTTATTATGTGTCATTTCCATATATCATCAATAAAGCATTGGACGTTTTCTTGCATTTACAAATTTTGCGCTCCTTGTTTTTCTTTGCTATCTTTCACTTTATCAAAACAGCTATTGTCTTACACACACTCACATATCATAATACAGGTCCACATCCATTCGGGATCCCATTGATAACGACTCTGCTACTGCCAGTTATGACTTCGAAAATCCGATCAACCAAGCCGAGGACAAAGGTGAAGATGATTGTGAAATTCCTGGGGAACTTCCTAGATTGTTACTTCAGGAAGAGAGGGCCATACAGTCGCATGAAGAGCCAGTGGAATCAATAAATTTGGGTACAGAGGAAGACAAGAAAGAGGTTAAAATAGGTGCATATTTGGAGCTTAACATCAAGCAACGGTTGATACAGATGTTACGCGACTATGTTGAGATCTTCGCTTGGTCTTATGAAGATATGCCTGGGTTAGATACTGATATTGTGGTACACCTCTTGCCAACTAAAGAAGACTATCCTCCGGTAAAGCAGAAAGTTCGTCGTATGCGCACAGAGATGTCTGAGAAAATCAAAGCTGAGGTCATGAAACAGTTTGATGCCGGTTTCCTAGCTGTTACTTCTTACCCACAGTGGGTTGCTAATGTGGTTCCGGTGCCGAAGAAGGATGGTAAAGTACGTATGTGTGTAGACTATAGAGATCTGAATAGGGCGAGCCCCAAAGATGATTTCCCTCTGCCTCACATCGACGTTCTGGTTGACAACACCGCACAGCATAAGGTCTTTTCCTTTATGGATGGTTTTTCTGGTTACAATCAAACTAAGATGGCTCCCGAAGACATGGAGAAGACAACTTTTGTTACACAACGGGGTACCTTTTGCTACAAAGTCATGCCTTTCGGGTTGAAGAATATTGGGGCAACATATCAACGTGCCATGGTCGCTTTGTTCCACGACATGATTCACCATGAGATTGAGGTGTACGTTGATGACATGATTGCAAGGTCCCAGACTGAAGAAGAACATCTTGACCATCTCCAGAAGTTGTTTGATAGGTTGAAGATGTATAAGCTGAGGTTAAACCCGAACAAGTGCACCTTCGGGGTAAGATATTGTAAGCTGCTGGGTTTCGTTGTTAGTGATAAAGGTATTCAAGTGGATCCTGCAAAGGTGAAGGCTATACAGGAGATGCCAGCTCCCCAAACGGAAAAGGAAGTCAGAGGCTTTTTGGGACGTCTGAACTACATTGTCCGATTCATCTCACACCTGACTGCTACTTGTGAGCCAATCTTCAAGCTACTGAAGAAAGATCAAATGGTAAGATGGAATGATGAATGTCAGGCCGCTTTCGAAAGGATCAAGGAATATCTCCAAGAGCCACCTATTCTGATGCCTCTAGTTGAAGGGAGACCTTTGATCTTATACTTGATAGTACTCGACAACTCGATGGGGTGTGTGATTGGGCAGCATGACGAGTCTGGCCGAAAAGAGCATGCTATTTACTACCTTAGCAAAAAGTTTACCGACTGTGAGACCCGATACTCACTGCTTGAGAAAACTTGCTGCACTTTGGCATGGGCTGCTCTATGGCTGAGACAGTATATGCTAACTCACACTACCCTATTGATATCAAAGATGGACCCAATCAAGTATATCTTCGAAAAGCTTGCCTTGTCCGGAAGAATAGCAAGATGGCAGATGATCTTGACTGAGTATGACATCCAATACACAACCCAGAAAGCAATTAAGGGGAGTGTATTGGCAGATCATTTGGCGCATTAGGCCGTGGATGATTACCAGTCTATGAATTTCGAGTTTCCGGATGAGAACATCATGTTGGTGACCGATTGTGAAGAGCCTGGACCGGATGAAAGACCTGAGGAGGGATCCTGATGGTCTATGTATTTTGATGGAGCTTCAAACGCTTTGGGTAATGGAATTGGCGCTGTGATTATATCTCCTGAAGGCTATCATACTCCATTCACTGCCCGATTATGTTTTAACTGCACCAACAATATGGCGGAGTATGAAGCATGCATTATGGGTCTTCGTGCAGCTATTGACCTGAGGATTAAGTTCTTGAGTGTATTCGGAGATTCCGCTCTCGTGATCAGTCAGATTAAAGGAGAGTGGGATACGAAGCACCTAAATCTTATTCCTTACAAAGAGTATGTATTGACGTTGCTTCCTCACTTCGAGGAGATAACCTTTGAACATTTCCCAAGAGAGGAGAATCAGTTAGCGGACGCGCTAGCTACCATGTCTTCTATGTTCAAGGTCAGGTGGGACAATGAGGCTCCCCATATTACCATCGAAAGGTTGGACAAACCCGCACATTGCTATGACATCGAGACTAAAGAGGTAGCAGATAAACCCTGGTTTCATGAGGTAAAAAGGTATCTTGAGGCCCAGGAGTACCCCGAGGGTGCATCTGTTAATGATAAGAAGCTTCTGAGGAGGTTCGTGGCGAAGTTCTTCATCAGTAATGGTATCCTTTATAAGTGTAACCATGACTCAACCTTTCTGCGATGTGTGGACAGGAGCGAAGCAGAACAGATTATGGCAGAGTTGCATGAAGGTACTTTCGGAACTCATTCCAGTGGACACACCATGGCAAAGAAAGTCCTACGGGCAGGATATTATTGGTCCACCATGGAAGTCGACTGTTATCAGAATTCTCGAACCTGTCACAAATGCCAACTCTATGCTGATAAGGTGCACATACCTCCAGTTCCCCTAAACGTCTTGACAACTCCTTGGCCCTTTGCAATGTGGGGCATCGATATGATTGGTGAGATCAGACCTACTGCATCCAACGGGCATTGTTTCATTCTGGTGGCTATTGATTACTTTACAAAGTGGGTTGAGGCAACTTCCTTTGCTACAGTAACCAAGAACATCATGGCACAGTTTATTTGGCACAATTTGATCTGTCGATATGGTGTACCCGAGAGGATCATTACGGACAATGGTACAAATCTCAACAATACAATGATCAGCGAGCTCTGCAAGCAGTTCAAGATACAGCATCACAACTCTTCTCCTTACCGGTTGAAGATGAATGGGGTTGTTGAAGCGACTAATAAGAACATCAAGAAGATTGTGCAGAAGATGACGGTGACATACAAAGATTGGCACGAGATGTTACCATTCGCTCTTCATGGGTACCGTACCTCAACGCGGACATCAACAGGGGCAACACCTTACTCTTTGGTGTATGGCATGGAGGCAGTCTTACCCATTGAGGTCCAGATACCCTCTCTTCGGATTATGAAAGATGCAGGCTTGAGCGAGGATGATTGGATCTAGACCCGGCTTGATCAGCTGAAATTAATCGACGAGAAAAGACTTACTGCTATTTGTCATGGTCAGACGTATCAAAAACGGATGATCAAGGCATTTAACAAGAAAGTTAAACGACAAGAATATCAAGTCGGGGATCTGGTGATCAAGCGCATCATACTGCCGCAAGGTGATCCCAGGGGAAAATGGACCCCTACGTACGAAGGGCCATTTGTGGTTAAGAACATTTTCTCAGGAGGAGCTATGATTCTAACCACCATGGATGATGACGACCTTCCTCACCCCGTCAATGCAGACATAGTGAAAAAATACTACGCCTAATCAAAGACCCGCTAGGTCGACTGGCCTAGGAAAAAATAAGGGCTTCCCGGTGAACCAAAAGGGTTCGGGCAAAAATAAGGGATGAAAATGAAAAAAATGTACACCCGGCAAGTCAAAAACCTGAAAAGGCGGCTTGGGAAAAAAAGGGTATCCCGGTGGACTGAAAACCCGAGAGGGCGGTCCAGGAAAAAATTAGGGATCAAAGCGTAACACTATGTCTCATTGGATCATCTTGCAACCAGACTTCGGTATCGGCTATCAAGCTCGGACGGCAACGATCAATCTGATCTACCTTCAACCAAGTAGAAAAGTGATGAGATGCTCGAGGATATAAAGGTAATAGCAGAGTTGGAACCCAGTGGGATTGTTCACATAGCTGTTTTTCTTTCTTTTACAAATTGTGTAAATTTTATCATTCGGCGGCGTTCTCTTACTAGGACGTCAGCCTCTTGTACAAAAATGCCTATTTACAGGCCAACTTCAAAATTAATATAATTAATTTTCACAAAGAAATTTCAAATTGTTTTCTCTTTCCTGTTTTGTTTTGCAAGAACATCCAATGATTCATTTTTTATATATGCATTTGACAATAATTGTTTCTCATAAATATTTACATGCGAAACAAAAGACGGTTACTCGTAATTCCAGAAACAGGGGCAAAACAAGAAATGTCTGAACCTTATAGTTGCTTTACCCATCAGGTACAGGGATAGACCCAGCTGGAGAAAATGACTAAAAGTGTATGCACTCCCCGCAGAGTAAGGAAAAGACAGTGATGTTAGCTTTCTCGAACAGGACGCAACTCTCCCCAGCTGAGGTTCACAATCGCGAATGAATCGGAAAGTTTCTCCCCAAACAGAGTTCATCTATCACCAACAATGAGGACCATCCCCAGTGGAGTTTATTTCTCCCACAAATAGAAACTGTATCCCCGGTAGAGTTTCATTATCGCCAACAACGGTAATTCATCCCCAGCCGAGGTTATTCCTCCAAATCAACAGATCCTCTAGCAGAACATCTCTTCCCCACAGAGTCGTTTTCTCACCAATTTATTCTCCAGCAGGATTATTCTCCCAAATAATCTTCGGTCGTTATCCCCAGCGAGCGAAACCCTTTATATTCTCCAGCAGCAGCCCGAGATTTATTTTCCCCAGCTAGAAAACATCACCAAAATATCACATTTCCATACATCATGACACATGCATACGCATCATACAACACAATCTCATTTATTTTGAGAACATCATTGCTTGATACATATCATGCATTACATACGACTAACCCTTTAACTTTCAGGAAAGATACAATCAAATTCTCACAAAGTTCAAGCTATGAAGCCCGGGTACGACCGGATAGTATCTTGATTACTCCATCATATTGTGAAGCCCGGAGAACAACCGGATAGCAGTATCAAACACCGCGAAGCCTGGACTGGACTAGATAGTGGTTTATCTCTAAGTTATGAAGCTCGGATACGACCCGATAATAGTTTAATCCCCAGCAATCCGTGAAGCCCGAATTACGACCGGATAACAGCTCAGCAAGTTATTATGAAGCCTGGATTACGACCAGATAGCAATACAAGACCATGAAGCCTGGATTACGACCAGATAATGGTAGAAGATGTTGTGAAGCCTGGATTACGACCAGATAGCAACCAAGAATACTACGAAGCCTGGATTACGACCAGGTAGTGGTATATCTTTAATACAAGTTATGAAGCCTGGATTCGACCGGATAGTGTGATACGGTGGGAGAAATGACTTGAGGTTTTGCGTTTGTGTTTGCACTTGTTCGGTTTAGCAAAAGTCGCCACTGACTTTTTATTTTATCCAAAGGAACGGTCAAAAAGCACAGGAAAGACCTTTGAGATGTTTTCTCGGGTTCGGGGGGTAGATTATGAAAAGGGAAGGTGCTAGAACCCTTTTCATCCATGGTTTTCCATGGGCTCTTAGTTACTTGTTTTAGATCACTTGCCTTTGCTTTTCAATTGTTTGAAATGGTGCTTTGTGTGTGGTTTTTGAAAATGCTTTGAAAAAGAGGCCTTGTCTAGGAAACCTTTGTAATGATTCTTGTTTGAATATATACAAAGGTGTGTGTCCTTTTTGAAAAGATATTTCAATGTTTTGAAAGTTGTTTTGAAATTGTTTTGAAGTTGTGTTGTGAAGTGTGTTTGAAAATGGCAAGGATGTTTTGCAAGATTTTTGGTCAAGTAACTAAGAGTTGTCTACCCTATTTTACTCAAAGATCTTTCTTATGTTTTTAACCCTTTTAACAGTGTTGTTTCACCATTGTGTTTGGTGAACAACCTTGTGTTAGGATGTTTAAACGGGACAGGTGCGGGTCATCGTATACAATCATTGAAAGCAACTTGTGAGACGCTCTAGCAATTTTGTAAGGGACGAGATCATTTTATCGAAGGCAACATCGAGGGTCATCGAGGGACTACGATCTTTGTTTATCGAAGGGGAATTTGCTAGAGTGTCTCATATTCGAGGGACATGATTGCATTTTCCGAGGCAACAAGCAAGGTTACCCTAGAGGTGCAAGTGTGCATTGTGTTTGTCATTTTCATGCATTTGTCTTGTATTAGGTCATCTAGCGATTGATTTTAGACTTTCACATACAAAACCCTAATCTCTAAACATGGTATAATTTAAAAGCATAAAGTGCGAGAATTAAATTCTAAGCTATTACAAAAGAGTATCCGGGGATGGGGGTACAATTATTTACAAATGGGGATGAGTCTCTCAAGAATAATAATGTCCCAAATATTATGGGTTACAACCAAATTGAATCATCGCCGCTCAACATAAGATTATAACAATTTATAAGATAAAGAAAAATCAAAGAAATATGAGATGTATGTATTTATTTATAAATAAACAAATAAAATTTAACCTAATAAAGATTAAGTATTTATTATTATTTTTGTATTTTTTAGGAATTTATGAAAAGAAAAAGTTTTAAAGAAAGAAAATTTATTTAAATTAAAGTTCTATTATTTATGTATTTTTATTAATCAATATCTAGGTTTAAAGAAAACCAAAAAATTATTTAAACTAAATATTCTTTTTTTGTATTTTTATTATAAACAAGATTAATAATAACTTAAAAAGAAAGTAAAACCAAATTAAATTAGTATTTGTGTTAATTAAAAGAAAGAAAGTAAAATAAAAAAGGTATTAGTTTTGAAAACAAGAAAAAAGATGGGCTTTAGGCAATTTGCGGCCCATAATAAGAAAATTGAAGAAGAACAAAATAGCAAGAGAAAGGGGGTGCGTGCTCAGAAACACTTGGGCCTATGGTTTTATTTGGGGCGAAGGCCCAGAATGATATGTTGTGACAATTTTTTAGGGTTTGCTCATTTGATTAGGGTTCGTAAGTTTTGGTTACAGCGACGCTTCCTTCTTGCTTTTCTTCTTCGTTTCTCTCATCTCTCTCCGGCAAAGCGTCTGATACTCCCTCCATGAGCCTAGCCACCAGAGTGTTTCCTCCTTCTTCTCTCATCTTCACAGCGGTCCACGTTGTTTTCTTTGAATGGTATAGTTTCGTCTCATTCACGCTTTAAGGTTTTTTCGGTTTCAATGTTTGTTTATTGATTGCTTGCATGTTTTAATCTATGGTTTTTTGTGTTTGATATACAGTAAAAGTGGTTGAGAAAAAAGTTTACCTGAGCGTTTTGCTTCTGAAAAGTGAGAGAGGGAGGGTGAGCCGGCCGGTGGCGCTCCCAGGAGGCTAGGCGGAGGACGGAGATGATGGTTGCCTGCTCGCTTTACTGGCATCTCTGTATTTCTTGATTTGTTTGATGATGATATTATTCTGAGAACTTGCTTGCTTCGTTGATATTGTTGATGATGATCACGTTTCTGAAACTTGCTTGTTTTACTTCTAAAACTCTTCCTCTCTCCTTGTTGACCCTGATGATTTGATGATGATCTTTAGCTTCTGAAAACTGGCTTATGTTGTTTTGCTTTGAGTTTGTTGCTTTGTTAGTGATGATGTATAAAATCTGAAACTGGTTGTGTTTCTGTGTTTGTTATTTGTTGGTTTGAAACTTGTTGGTGATAGTTTTGGTCGGGTTTTCGAGCAAGTTGCAGTTTTGGCTTGCCTTTGAGTTTGGATTTTTGCAGTTTTAGATGCAGGCTTGAGTTTGCTTGAGTTATGCAGGTTTTCTAGAGTTTGCAAGCAGGTTATGCAGGTTATGCAGGTTTGCTTGAGTTTGCAAGCTTGAGTAAACTGGGCAGGCTTTAGTTGTATGGCAAGCAGGTTTGGCTAACGGGCTTATGGTTTGTAGTTTTGACTAGCAGGTTTGCTAGCAGGTTTGCTTGTGTTTTATACAGGCAGGTTTGAAGGTTTGGAAGCTGGTTTGGTATTTTGTGCAGGTTTGGCAAAAACAAGTTTGTAGTTTTTTTGCAAACAGGTTTGAGCTGTTTGATTTTGCAGTTTATGCAGGGGTTTTGGTGTTTGGATTTTTCACTGGTTTGTGTGTAAGCAGGTTTGTGGTTTGATATCTTGTGCAAGTTTGGCAAAACAAGTTTGTAGTTTGCAGCTTGCTCAATATTTCTCTCTCGCCTCTGGACTGTTATACAGTCTTCTCTTTATATCTTTTTTTCTTTTCTTTATTGTCTTTGACAGCTTGCCTTAGCCAAAACTGCCAAACTTCTCACTTCAGGTCCTCTCTTTCTCTCTCTCTCATAAGCATTTTTGCTTATTATTTTAATTCTGAAAAGTTGGCTGTCTAGAAAATGATGAAAGCCTTTTGACAAGTTTTGACTTATCAAGTGAATTGCCTCTTGTTGTCTTGCTTTTGCCTGTTGTATTTTTGTTTCCATACTGCATTACCATATTTATCCAATTTGTCTTGTAACTTGGTTTTGGGCTATTTTTTTTGTAGCTGGATATGGGACTTTGCTTGCTGTTGTATTATACATTTGTTTGACTTGTACCTTAGCAGTTTTGGCGCCTGTTTGTCTCTTTAAATTTGTGACTCAGTTTGGTTTGGCTGCCATGTTTGGTTTGCTTGGTTAGACAGTTTGTAACTCAGCATGCTTGCATTTTTTTTCAATTTGTATTTTAATTTTCTCTTTGTGAACCAAGAAGAGAAATCTTCTTGTGATTTGCAGAGATAAAAATAAAGCGTGACGAAAATAAGCAATCTGATTCCAGACGGCCAATTTTAATGATGATTTCTTTTCTTCTGCTTGAAAATTCTTTTCAGTTAATTGTGTTAATTTCTTTCCTTTCTTCTTTTTCAGGTGAATGCATCTTGGGCAATAGCGGAAGCAGTAGAAGCCAAAGACTTTAGGAGATTAGGCTTAGATTTATTATTTTTTTTCATTCATTGTAAACAAATATTATTGTAAATACTGTAAGTTATAAATTTACAATATTCAGATAAATTTTGTAACAACATTTGAAACGAATAAAAAAAAAGTCTTTGTCAAATATCTTCCAATTTTTCCTTGCATTGTTTATTTAATTATTTAAGACTCTCAAATCAAAATAATTGGAACTGTATCCCAATAATTTTAATCCAGATAAAATAAATAATTAACAAACTTTACAGTCTCGTAACCTTGCATTACTCACAATACGCATGGTATTCCAATTAACACACGCATTGTACAGTTAAACAAACAAAGCATTCCATTAAACGGTAAACCTTTCACTCCACTTAAACAAGCAGATGCCTCAATGTTCCAAACAAAAGTCTCAGCTTTTATCCTAGATAATCAGGTTTTGAGAAACAACCGGTAAACTTGAACAAGCGTGAAAACAATGTAACAGTTAACTGAATTTTTGAGGATTCAGTTCCTTCTGAGAAATGCGAGCGAAAACCCTAATTCCGGATTTGTCGCCAAAGAAAAGTCTGCTTGATCAATTCCTGAGCCAATCTTCAAAAAAAAGAGAAAACCCTAATTCTGGATTGACTGATAAAGAAAAGTCTGTTTAACCGATTCTTGAGCGAATCTCAAAAATCAGAGAAAACCCTGGGGTTGTGATTTCTTGTGAAAAAGGGAGGGAAAATTTTGGGGTACAACAATTGCCCCTGTTCAATCTTCTTGAACCTGAAGAGTTAGATTGGCGAGTTTTCCTTTTGCGACTCGAAGGTAAAAGATGATTGGACACTAGAGTGCCTATAAATTTGCACTCGTCAAAGCATAGTTGAGGGGATGGGCTTAAAGATGCCATTTAGAGATGTGACAGAATCTTGTAGAGATGGGCTTAAAGATTCCATCGGATAATGTTGGTTGAACTGTATGTCGTAGGTAAAAGAATAAGTATCAGAAAGGTATCCGTGTTTGGAACATCTCTGAGCTGGGGGTCTGAATAAGCAATAGATTAGCATCCGTGTTTGGAGCTTCCGTAAACTGTTTTCAAAAGTTGAATCTGAACAAGCGATAGATTGACATCCATGTTTGGAAGCATCCGTAAACTGTTTTCAAAAGTTGAATCTGAATAAGCGATAGATTGACATCCATGTTTGGAAGCACCCGTAAACTGTTTTCAGAAGTTGAGGTTGAATAAGCAATAGATTAACATCCGTGTTTGGATTATCCATAAACTGTTTTCAAAAGTTGAATCTGAACAAGCGATAGATTGACATCCATGTTTGGAAGCACCCGTAAACTGTTTTCAAAAGTTGAGGTTGAATAAGCAATAGATTAACATCCGTGTTTGGAGTATCTGTAAACTATTTTCAAAAGTTGAATCTGAACAAGCGATAGATTGACATCCATGTTTGGAAGCACCCGTAAACTGTTTTCAGAAGTTGAGGTTGAATAAGCAATATATTAACATCCGTGTTTGGAGTATCCGTAAACTGTTTTCAGAAGTTGAGTCTGAACAAGCAATAGATTGACATCCATGTTTGGAAGCACCCGTAAACTGTTTTCAGAAGTTGAGGTTGAATAAGCAATAGATTAACATCCGTGTTTGGAGTATCCGTAAACTGTTTTCAAAAGTTGAATCTGAACAAGCGATAGATTGACATCCATGTTTGGAAGCACCCGTAAACTGTTTTCAGATTCTGGAGTCGAAGCTTTCTAATCTTGTCCTAAAAAGGGTAAAATATTAATTGAAACACAAAGTTATGTTGCATGAAATGTATGATGCAATATATGTGTTATGTCAATGTTTATGATATGTGAATGTAATGAACGCGCATGTAAGTTGATTAGCCGTCTTGCTGAGGAAAACAAATCCTGGATAGATGGAGATAATAAAATCTTTGACCGCTGTTGGGGAAAATAAATCCTTGGCTGCTGCGGGGGATTGAAAATCCCTAGATCGTTGAAAATGAGAAGTCCTGGGACCACTGTTGAAGAGTATGTGTGTCTTCAAGCTCTTTGACAACCTCTGTGGGGAGAAGTTATACTGCTGGGGAAAGTCAGGAGTTTAGGTTGTATGCCAATCTACTGGGGATTCCTATTTTGTTGTTTGAGGAGAACTCCGCTGGGGAATATCTGAAAACTCTGGAGAAATGAGAATGAGAATCTTCATTCTGCTAGGGGAATTTGTGCCGAGGAATCAAGAATGAGAATCTTTGACCTGCAGGGGATTTGAAATTCTGTGGGGAATAGCCATACTGCTGAAGAGTAAGCTCGGGACCCTAGGAAAAGCTTATTCCTGTTTGGAAGAAGTTCGGTAGCTTAGGTTGTATGCCACTTTACCGGGGAAGCAAGAAGGAGGAACTTCGTTCTGTTAAGGATATCAGGGAAAAGCTGAATGGCTTCTGTTGGGGATTCGTAGCTCCAAGTTTCCTCTCCTTTGGGGGTCCTAGTGACATGCTGATTTGATTGGCGACTTCACTGGGAAAAAGTTTTAAAAATAACTTTATGATGAATTATCTGGTTTGAAAGCAACTTTTCGGGAGAAGGGAGGAAGCTGGATGATCTTCACTGGTGTTCCCAGGTTGGAGTTTTGTCTCTGCTTGGGGAAGAAAGTTTCATTCTTACCGATGATTTGTAGTTCAAAGTTCTGCTCTGCTGTTGGCTGAGAATTTGAACACTCAACTTCGATGGGGATCCTTGAAATTTAACTCCACTGGGGATATGCCTTTCAAATTTTTAGTTCTGCTTAGGAACCGGATGATGTATTTGCAGGGGATTTCTTCTGGAATAGCCTAAAGACACTTTCCTACACTTTCATCCTATCCGTAGTTATTCTTTCTCATTTTGTTTTATTTGTAAGCGGTGATTACATTCAAATGCATATGCTCATTTAATAAATCATTGGACGTTTTCAAATAAAGCACAAGTGTAAAAAAGAAAGAAAAGGCAGACATTTTTCTGTACTTTGAAGTAACTTTGTATTAACTTTGTGTAAGTATTTGTACAAAGGAGACAGACACCCTAGTAAGAGAATGTTGTCAAAAAGCTGAGAAAATTTTTTATACAAAGAAAGATGGCTATGTGTATCAATTCCATGGGGTTCCCAATCTGCTATAGCCTTCACAACTCTGAGTATCTTGTCCATTCGTTGCTTCATCCGTAGATGATTGGATTGATCAGAAGCTTTAGAGCTTGTCCACGAAGAGATTGTTCTTAAAGTGATCCGACGAGACATAGTCATACGCTTTGATTCCCTAACTTTTGCCTGGATCGCCTTTTCAGGTTTTCGATCCACCGGGAAACCCTTTTTTGCCCAAGTCGCCCTTTCGGGTTTTCAATTTGCCGGGTGTACAGATTTTTTTCGTTTATCCCTAATTTTTGCCTGAACCGCCCTTTCGGGTTTTCAATTCACCGGGATGCCCATTTTTGCCCAAGTCGCCCTTTCAGGTTTTCGACTTGTCGGGTCGTTTATGCGTAGTATCTTTTGACTATGTCTGCATTCGTAGGGTGTGGCAGGTCGTCACCGTCCATGGTGGTCAGGATCATTGCTCCGCCAGAAAAGATGTTTTTAATCACAAATGGTCCTTCGTAAGTAGGAGTCCACTTGCCCCTGGGATCACTTTGCGGCAAGATAATCCGCTTGATTACAAGATCCCCGACTTGATATACTTGTCTCTTGACTTTCTTGTTGAAAGCCTTGATCATCCGTTTTTGATACGTCTGACCATGACAAACAGCAGTAAGTCTCTTTTCGTCAATCAAGTTAAGTTGATCAAGCCGGCTCTGAATCCAATCGTCCTCATTCAAACCAGCGTCCTTCGTGATTCTTAAGGAAGGAATCTGAACTTCTATAGGTAAAACAGCTTCCATGCCGTATACCAAAGAGAAAGGTGTTTCCCCAGTTGATGTTCGCGCCGTGGTACGGTACCCGTGTAGAGCAAACGGTAACATCTCATGCCAGTCCTTGTAGGTGACTGTCATCTTTTGAATGATTTTCTTGATATTTTTGTTCGCAGCTTCAACAACACCATTCATCTTTGGCCGATAGGGAGATGAATTGTGATGTTAAATTTTGAACTGTTCGCACAGAGCGGTGATCATAGTGTTGTTCAGATTTGTACCGTTGTCTGTAATGATTCGGTCAGGAATACCGTACCGGCAAATGAGGTTCTGCTTGATGAAACGGGCAACCACATTCTTTGTAACAGAGGCGAAGGAAGCTGCTTTGACCCATTTGGTAAAGTAATCAATAGCCACCAAGATGAAGCGATGCCCATTGGATGTTGTAGGATTGATCTCTCCAATCATGTCGATGCCCCACATTGCGAATGGCCAAGGAGCCATTAGGACGTTGAGAGGAACCGGAGGGATATGCACCTTGTCAGCATAAACTTAGCATTTGTGACAAGTACGGGTATATTGATGGCAGTCAGCTTCCATGGTAGACCAGTAGTAGCCTGCCCTTAGGATCTTCTTAGCCATCGTATGTCCGCTCAAATGGGTGCCGAATGTGCCACTATGCAGTTCAGTCATGATCTGCTCAGCTTCAACCTTGTCCACACAACGAAGCAGAACACAATCATGGTTGCGTTTGTATAGGATGCCATTACTCAGGAAGAACTTAGCAGCAAATCTCCTTAAGAATTTTTTGTCATTGACTGAAGCTCCTTCAGGGTATTCTAGAGTCTCGAGATACCTTTTGATTTCGTGAAACCAGGGTTGTTCCACTACTTCTTCGGTATTAATCTCGTGACAATGTGCAGGTTCATCCATTCGTTCGATGGTGATTTGGGGAGCCTTATTATCCCAGTTAAGTTTAAACATGGAAAACATTGTAGCTAGAGCATCCGCTAGCTGATTTTCTTCTCGCGGGAAGTGCCCGAAGGTAATCTGCTCGAAATGAGGTAACAATGTAAGGACATGTTCTTTGTATGGGATGAGGTTAGGATGTTTAGTGTCCCACTCTCCGTTGATTTTACTGATGACCAAGGCTGAGTCTCCAAATACCACCAAAGATTTGATTCCCAAGTCAATTGCAGCCTTAAGACCAAAGATACAAGCTTCATATTCGGCCATGTTGTTGGTGCAACTGAAACAGAGTCTAGCAGTGAAGGGCGTATGGCAACCTTCTGGAGAGATAAGTACCGCACCGATACCGTTTCCAAGTGAATTTGAAGCACCATCAAAGTATAGGGTCCATCGGGATCCTTGTTCAGGTATGTCATACGGTCTGTTAACTTTAATGTTGTCCAATGTCATAATGTCCTCGTCAGGGAAGTCGAATCTCGTAGATTGGTAATCTTCGACGGCTTGATGAGCTAGATGGTCAGCTAGTACACTCCCCTTTATAGCTTTTGGGTTGTGTACTGAATATCATATTCAGTCAGGATCATTTGCCATCTAGCGATTCTTCTAGATAAAGCAGGCTTCTCGAAGATATACTTAATCGGATCCATCTTGGAAATCAGCAAAGTGGTATGAGTCAACATATACTGTCTTAGCCGGCGAGAAGCCCATACCAAAGCGCAACAAGTTTTCTCGAGCAGTGAGTAGCGAGTCTCACAGTCGGTAACCTTTTTGCTAAGGTAATAAATGGCATGCTCTTTTCGACCAGACTCGTCATGTTGGCCTAGTACGCACCCCATTGAATTATCCAAAATAGTCAGATACATGATTAACGGTCTTCCTTCGACGGGTGGCATCAAAATAGGAGGTTCCAGCAAATACTCCTCGATCTTGTCAAAAGCAACTTGACAATTATTGTTCCATTCAACCACCTGATCTTTCTTCAACAGCTTGAAGATTGGCTCACAGGTAGATGTTAGGTGAGAGATGAACCTCACAATATAGTTTAAGCAACCCAAGAAACCCCTAACCTCCTTTTTAGTGCGAGGGGTAGGAATTTCTTGTATAGCTTTGACTTTAGTAGGATCAACTTCAATGCCTTTGTTACTGACGATAAATCCTAAAAGTTTACCAGACCTGACTCCAAAAGTGCACTTTCTTGGGTTCAGTCTGAGCTTATACTCCTTCAATCTGACAAACAGCTTTTGCAGATGGTCAAGGTGCTCTTCTTCTGTCTGTGAACGGGCTATCATGTTGTCTACGTAGACTTCGATCTCATGATGTATCATATCATGAAACAAAGCTACCATGGCTCACTGATAGGTTGCCCCTACATTCTTCAGTCTGAATGGCATCACTTTGTAGCAGAAGGTACCCCACTGCGTGACAAAAGTAGTCTTCTCCATGTCTTCGGGGGCCATTTTGATCTGGTTGTATCCCGAGAATCCATCCATGAAGGAAAATACCTTGTGCTCAGCTGTGTTGTCAACCAAGATATCGATGTGTGGTAGTCGAAAATCATCTTTAGGGATAGCCCTGTTTAGGTCCCTATAGTCCACACACATTCTGACTTTGCCGTCCTTCTTAGGCACGGGCATGATGTTAGCAACCCATTATGGATAGGAAGTAACAGCCAGAAAGCCAGCATTGAATTTCTTCATTACCTCAACTTTGATCTTCTCAGACATGTTAGGCCTCATTCGGCGGACCTTTTGCTTGATCGATGGACAATCTTCTCTTGTAGGGAGATGGTGGACCACGATATCTGTGTCTAATCTCGGCATGTCTTCATAGGACCAGGCAAAGATCTCAACATATTCGTTTAACAACTGCACTAAGCGCTCTTTGACACCCGGTTCTAGGTTGGCACCCACCTTTACCTCTTTCTTGTCTTCCTCTGTTCCCAAATTGATGGTTTCTAGCAACTCTTCATGGGGCATAATAGCCCTCTCTTCTTGTTGCAAAAGTCTGGCTAACTCTCCAGGCACTTCACAATCTTCATCACCTTCGTACTCGGCATGATTGACCAAATCTTCAGAGTCACCGAAGGCTAAAGCAGAATAGTCGCCCATGGAATCCGGAGTGGATGGGTACCTGCATTTTGTGAGTGTGGGTGTGTGTAAGGGATAGCCATCCTTAAACAAAACAAGATGCAAAAGGAAAGAAAATGAACACAACAGTTTATAGATGAAAACGTCCAATGATTCATTAAAACATGGCATATGATAATGAAGAAATCAAGCCCTTACAAATGGACCTACATGCCCCGGGCAAGGCATAAGGTGAAAATAGTGTACGAATTGTTTAGTTATTACAGACCAAAAATAGGAAATTGTTCAAAGATAAATTACTGGTTGATGAAAGTGATGGGAGTAAAGTCCTTTGCTTCCCAGTTACTTAATCCTCCTTCGATGGTTGGAATGATCCAATATTCAAAGTTGTCTTCTTCGTCATCATCTTCTAAAGCATTAATTCCATGGTGAGTGATTTTTACGGGTGGTCCTCCAGCCTTGGAGCGACGCATATCTTTCTGGCCAGCAACAGTAAAACCTAACCCGAACTTGTCCGTTTTGTGAGGAAAAGCAGGCAGTTGCCCCCACACTGTACTCCCCCTTCTTTGATTACAACCTCTGCATCCTTGAGAGACGCCATCCTAGACACATGCTTGGAAACGATAGGCACATCAACCATTGTTTTTGCAACTGCGACTTCGGGAGAAACTTCCTCAAAATGTTGGAAAGGCGTTTCTATGAATTCGCCATCCAACTCCACATAGCGGAAGGATTTGAGGTGACTTATCATGTACTCTTCCTCGCCGTGCACCGTTATAATCTTACCCTGAACAGGATATTTTAGCATTTGGTGTAAAGAGGAGGTAACTGCCCCAGCATAGTGGATCCACGGTCTTCCCAACAAACAAGAATATGAAGGACGGATGTCCATCACATAAAAGGTGGAGTTGAAAACTTCTGTGCCCACTTTGATAGGAATGTCAACCTCTCCATGGGCCATTCTTTTGGACCCATCAAAGGCCCTAACAACGATGTTACTGGGTTTGAGGGTCAATCCTTCGCAGTCCAAACTATCTAACGCTTTCTTTGGCAGCACATTCAAGGATGAACCAGTATCAACTAAGACATGGGCAAGGGTGGTGTGATAGGTGGAAATAGAACTGACTGTTTTGGAATGCTGGTTCGCGTTTGCGTTTGTTTTTGCAAAATGTCGCGGTAAGCAAGAGTCACCACCGTCTTTTATTTTATCCAACAAGGAAAGGACAAAAGCACGGAAAAATTCCTTTTTGAGATGTTTCTCGGGTTCGGGAGGAAGATTATAGAAAGGGAAGGTGTTAGCACCCTTTCAATCTGTGGTTATCCACAGGCTCTTAGGTACTTGCTCACTATGTTTTCAAAATTTTGCTTTTCTTTGTGATTGTGGGTTTGAAAAGAGTTTTCTGTTTGAAAGGGGTGTAAGTGCGAAAAGTTTTGTTTTGTTTTAAAGGAGCAAGTACTTAATAACCATCTACCTACTCAAAAAGGAATTAATCTGTACAAGTGTTCTTTAGACAATGCCATCCCACTATTGAGGAGTAGGTAGCATCGTCGTTTGAGTTTTCGGGTCAATTCGATTAAGGGACGTGTGGTCACTAAAGTAATGTTAGGACGCCTTAGCGGTAACCCTAATGTCTTAGATCATTTTTCCGAGGCAACCGTTTCGAGGCAACTATAATCTTTGGACAAGAGGGCGACCTCTAAAACTTCCTATACTCAATGACCACGTTCGAGGCAACCAAGTGAGGCGTACCCTAAGAGTGGCATGTGCGAGTGTATTATTTTTTCAGTTAATATTATCTTTACATGCCATGGTGATCTACTGTTGATTTTAAGTTAAGATATATCTTGTCATGCATAGCCTATTATTCAAACATCTAACAGTTAATGATTGCGGAAATTAAATTGCAGAAAATAAATCTAAGCTATTACAAGGCGTCGGGTATTTACATCGCCAAAAACAAACCCTTGAAAATTAAATTGCAAAAAGTAAATAAAAGCGATAAATAAAAGTCCTAAATTAAAACTATTACATCCTCGGAGCAATTACAATTATATGGATCAAAAATAATTCGCGCGAGAGAAATTGAATCGGAAAGTCCTAGGGTTTTGACCCTTTTTATCAAATAAAACATATTTTTTTGTTATTTTTTGGATTAAAAATTAAGTCTAAATTAAAAATGGAATTAATTAACTAAAAGGAAATATTTTTGGTTTTTTTTTATTACTCAAGAAAATAAAATAGATTAAAGTTATTAAAAAACCTAATATTCTAAATTGATTTTAATTTATTGCAAAATATTAAAATTATACCTAATTAGAAACTAATTTAATTAAATTATTTATTTACAAAAATAATGAAATAATGAAATTGAATTTAATAAATAAAAAATAATGTTTTTTGTGTTTTCTGATTTTTATTAGGAAAAATGTTAATTATTTAGTTTGTAATTAATTAAGAATAATAATTAAATAAACAATAAAATGAAAAAAATATAAAAGAGAAAAAGAAATAAACCCAGGGGGGGTGTTGGGCCCAGAAAGGAGGTTGATCAGCAATTCTCTTGGCCCATATTCAACTAGCTTGTTTGACCTTTGCGCTTCCATGCATGCTTGTTGACCAGGGAGTATGGTGGTCCATCAGCCTGGTTCATTGGATCTTGGTTTGCAGCCACTTGGCAATTGGGATTTGGAGGTATTTGGTGAACCACGCGTGGAACGTTGCACCTGAATATCTGAAGAAAAAATTGAACAAAGTTTTGGGGGACCTGGGATTCGAACCCAGGTCCCAAGGGACAAATCAATTAGCGCGCTACCAACTGAACCAAGATGTTAACCTGTTAATGGATTAGTAATTAAATATTATAAAACAAACTAACAACTATTCCCTGAAAAACGCGCTAATATTCAAATGGACCAATCACATGGAGACACGCTATCGTCTTCTTCATCAAAAGACTGGTTATTTACCTGCAGATTTTTATCTGCAGGAAGTTTCGTGGGATGGTTCCAAAATACTCCCTAGGCCATAAAAATGGAATCCAAGAGTACCACTGTACTCGTCTCACTCCCCTGAACTCATCCATGGCCATTGTTGGCCTTGATTTAACCTGCACACAAAACGCCTAAAAAACATACACAAGAACCCTAGGTTCTGGATAGGGGGTTAGAGGCCATAAAAATAAAATCAAATATTATAGAAACGTTGGAAATTGAATGGTGAGTATGAATGCACTGGAAAATTGGCAAAAAGGTGTAAGAATGATGAGTTGCGTTTTCATGTTCAGAGGCGTTTTCAAGGATACTTACAGTGTGATTTAGGTGATGAAAAGGCTTCTTTTTGATTGGTATAGCACCACTGGATGTCAAGGAAGAGAGTTGCGTTCTTCTTTTGGTCTGAAAGTGCCTCCAATGTGGTTTTTGATCTCACACTTTTTCAAGGATTTTTGCAAAGTGGTGTGGCCGTTTCTGCAGAGTTCTATGCGTGTTCTCGATTTGTGAGGCTTATGTGAATGTTATAGAGTGAATTAGGGTTGGCTTTTTTATTTGAAATCAAGTGCATTCAAGATTGAAGATTGGATTTTATCACCATTGAAAAGCTTTCCAAAAATAAGCCAAATCTGAGATTTTGTGCTTGAATGAGCCTTGGCACGAGTTGGTTGGTTGTCACATGATATTTGCAAACTGTACAAATCACAAAGATACCATTTCAATAATTTTTGGATTTTATTTGAATTAATATAGATTTAAAATGAATTAAATCAATAAAAATTAAATAAAATAGAAAAATAAATATTTGGTCATGAAATTAAATATGGGACACTTGTGTGGCATGACAAGACCAAATCAAGTGGAAAAAAGTGGGGCCTTTTGTCAAAAATTGGAGTTTTGAGGATAGTTGACTTTTGGCAATTTTGGAAAAATGCCCAACTTCAACAATGCATAACTTCTTCAATTTTGAACTTTTGGAGTTGTTCTTTGACTTTTTAGAAACCTTGAGATGTCCTCTAATCAAAAAATTTTGTATCACCTCATTTTGATCTTCCATGCTCGAGTTATAAGCTTTGGAAAAAAGGTGTTTTTGTTGACTTTCAAAAATGACCTATAATGTCCAAATTTGTAACTTTTTGTGAGAGAATTTCTTGATCTTGGGGTGTGAAGATGGATTGTAGGAAATTGCATCCTATTCAAAATGAGATTTGGATGGGTCATTTCTCATAAAGTATGAGAAAGTTATGCTTGGTCAAAGTTGAGTTGACTTTTCCTACAAAACCCTAATTTAGCAACTTTTGAATCTTGATGAATCTTGAGTAATCCTTGATGAATCATGATCAACCCTTGATCAAATGATGAATTTACCTTTAAAATGAGAATGTTGACTAAAAATCTTGAGGTTTGACTATTTGCAGGTCACAGTTGACTTTTGCCCTAGCACAGTCGATTTTTGGGCCTCTTGAGCAATTGACTGACCAAACTTCCTCTGCAAGGCTTGAAATTTGACATGGATGAACTTAAGAACATATTAAGACATTGGGAAGAACTTGGGGCCATTTGGATATGAGGACCTTAGTGCAACACAAAACCCTAATTTTGACTTGACTGCCTTAAGAGGTGATTTGACTGTCCAACCCTTGAGCCAGCTTGAGCAATTTGAAGATTAATCTTGGAAAATCTTGAGGAATATGGGAGGGAAATTTTTTGGGTACAACAGGTGTTTCCCCTGCATTCTACTGAGACATTCAGCGCGTCGTTGTGCTTCCTTCCCTTGGGGGTCAAATCAGCATCGGAAAAACCAAGACCGTTATCAGCAGTTAGGTTGGCCACACACTCTTGAAATTGGTCAGCCGAAGTTTCTTGAGGCACGTGTGCCATCTTTAATAATTTGATTAAGGCCTTAGCATGGGCCTCATAGAAGAGTAGAAGAGCCAACATGGAGATTTTGGAAGGGGTCTGCCCTAGCTGTTCCACGACGTCGTAGTCGCTCTTTTTGATTATCTTTAGGATTTCTTCCATTTCTTTCTGGGTGGTTTCGGGGATAACCACAGTATGAGCCTTCGTCCTGACAAGCGCTTCTAGTATTCCCTTACCCTTATCAGTAGTATCAACATATGGTCTAACTTCAGGAGTATCCAATTCTTCAATTATCGGGCCTTGCACAGATGGCTTAACAAGCACAGAAGCTTTCGAGGGTCCGAAGACTGCTCTGGGGAGAGCAATCTCCGGAGAGAAAATCCGTCTGCTACGAGTTATCTTGCTTGTTCCCCCAATGTTCCCTATATCAGGGGTTTCATCATCAGAGTTCTCTTGGACTGATTCAATTTGTTTGATACCATGATAGAAGATTTCTCCTCCGTAGTTCCATGGTATCGTCTTGTTAGATTGATACGGGACAGGCCCCGGCATGGTGATTTTTAACGGCACAATCTTGGGATCAAGTGTAATCTTAACAGGCCTTTTGCAAGCCTTGGGAAGATTGTCAGAGATGGTTATTATTGCAATATCATTGGTTGAAGTAGCAAAAGTAGCAGGAGTAATAGGAATGAAGGTATCAACAGGAGTCTTTTGGAAGAGTATCTCTTGGGTATCCATCAGGCGTTGGATGCCTGATTTTAATAGTGGGTAGTTAGCTCGTATGTTTAAACAAGAGTAACAGTCTTTTCCACAGCCTGGGAATATCCCGGCTCTCATCAAATTCACTTCAATCACTGATAAGGGAGTCAAAAGGTCAGCAACATTGGTAACATGAAGGTCTTCCATAACGGCATGAACATTATGACCGTGCTTGGGCATCGGGGTAGAAATCACATTCAGATTTTCGGGCGCATCGAATTCTACCTCCTTGGCGTCGATCAAGTCTTGGATTTTGTTTTTGAGGGCCCAACAGTCGTTGGTGTCATGCCTTATACTGTCTGAATGGTATGCACGTTTTGCATTGGGATGATAATATGGAGAAGTGGTATTTGAATTCTTAGGTGCCTCTCTCAAATTAGCAAGGTTTAATTTCAGGAGATGTGGAAGGATCTGAGCGGGTGTCATATTTATTGGGGTATATTGTCGTGGTGGCCTTTGCTGATAGGTTCTGGGATGATCATTCTCGGTTGACTGTTTCTAGGCCGATCTGATGCGGACTTCTGAATTAATACGGCCCCCATTGTTGGCCGACATTCCTCTCTTTCCCGATTTCTCTGGGTGTAAACAGCAGAACTCTCCTTCTTGGCTGGGAAAGTCTTTTTTATAGCGGCTGAAGCAGAGGTATCCTTCTGAATCTTGCCACTTTTAATACCATCTTCAACCCTTTCTCCTGTCAAAATTAATTCAGTGAACCCTGTAGATGAGCTCCCTATTAGGTGATTGAAGAATGGTCCAGACAGGGTCCCCAAAAACATATCAACAAGTTCCCTTTCAGACAAAGGTGGCTGCACCGTTCCAGCCAAATCTCGCCACTTCTAAGCATACTCTTTAAATCCTTCATTAGAAACCATACTCATACTCTGTAGTTGAGTACGAGTGGGCGGTAAATCTGTATTGTATTGGTATTGTCGGTAGAAAGCAGCAGCCAAGTCTTCCCAGTTATGTACGTCATCCCTCTCAAGCTGATAGAACCAGTCTAATTGTGTGCCCGATGAACTATCTTGAAAGAAATGGACCCACAGATCCTTATCAGAAGAGTGAGGTTGGATCTTTCTGACGTAGGATCTCAGATTCATCTTTGGACAGGACAGACCGTCGTATTTAGCGAATGTGGGTACTTTGAATTTGGGAGGAATGACGATCCCAGCAACCAATCCCAACTCTTTGAAATCCAGTCCGGGAACCCTTTGCACTTCCATGGCTGCTAACTGCTCTTCCAAATTTTTATACCTATCGTCCGCAGGAGGGTACTGCTGCTCGGAGTAATCTTCATCCTCTTCAACTTCTTCCTCTTCAACCTCAGACTCGGAGGGTACTGCAGCTCCTTTTCCTTTGCCGGTCCCTTCGTCAGACGTCGAGGGGAACTCCAGAACTCTCCTAGCTTCGTTCTTAAATCTTCTTCCCAGAGTAGCTACCCCGATTATTTTCTTTTTCTTTTTTCCTTTTTCCTGTTCTTTCTTCTCTAACAGCGCTTTAAGATCCTCTTGACCCTTTGCCAAGGTCATGAGGAGTTGTTGGAATTGCGAATTCTATGCTTGCAGATCTTTGACCGTCTGCTCAATATCCATCTTGCTGAAATAAACAGCAGAAAGATAAGGAAACCTGGTGTGAAGACCTGTTTATGCATATGATGAATGATATGTTTATTCATGTAATGCATCCAAGGATTCAGAAATTCAAAGTTGTTGCAGACAAAAGAACACACGTCATATTAATAAGAAGAAATTTGTCAGTACATAAATTCCCCATGGGCCAAATATTACAAAGCTTCTCAAGGTAAAAAGACGTTGTGCATTCTCTTTGGCGCGATGTAAGTGTTAAGAGTCTCCTCTTCGTGAAGTCGGCGGGTAAGCTCCAAAACCTTCTTCTCACTGGCATAGAAGTTGGCTTCAAAAGTGTTATGTTCTTCTTTGAGTTGGATCCAACTCTTTTGTAATTCTTCCAATGATGTTGGCATGTCTGGATGTAGGAGGGTGTATGAAACCTCTCCTTCCCTTACATGCTCTTTAATCACGGGGAGAATGTGGGGGTAAGGCATCATAAGATTCTGGGCGCGGGTTCGTACCCACATGAGATAAGGCTCAAGGGGGATGGAATTCTTGTGCCCCAGTGTCTTACTATCCACCTTGTTGGGCATCCTCCAAGCTCTGATGAACCTTTGTCGAAGTCCTTGCGCATCGTTGTCGAAGTTAAAAACTAGGTCAGGAATCAGCATATCATGAGGGCCATCCCTTCTAGCATATCCAAACTGTCTAAGAGCTAAACAGGGGTTATAGGTGATGCCTCCCCTAATGCCAAGTAGTGGGACATTAAGTAATTCCCCACAACGATCAATGATGATGACATTTTCTCTGGACCGAGAACACCAATGAACATCAGAATGTGTGAGGGTCATCAACCGTTGTGACCACCTTAAACCCTGCTCATTCTTCAAAACTGACTGGGGAAGGTGAGAAATAAACCACCTTGCAAGAAGAGGAGTACAGCACATGAGAACACGTCTTTTCCTCATTGTTTGTGTGTAAAATGAGTGTAGGATGTCCCCAAGCAATGTAGGCACAGGATTCCGAGACATGAAAATCTCGACAGCATTCACATCTATAAGTTGATCAGGGTTTGGCAACAAGACTAACCCATAGATGAGTAGTGCTACAATCTCCTAAAAGGTTTGTAGATCTAGAGAATTCCAGCAGTCTTGTGCCTTCTCAAACAGAAATTTTGCCAAGAAACCCTTGACATCACTTCTGGTTTCCCAATGACCTTTGATATCATATGGTTGCAAGTGTAATGCTTGAGCAACATCTTCAGGCTTTGGTTCTTTTTCCGTACCGGTCTAGGGTAGTTGATGAAGAATAGGAATCCTCAGGAGTTAAGAAAATTCCTCCAAAGTAGGTACTAGTTGGTAATCAGGGAATGTGAAACAGTGGTGAAGGGGGTCAAAGAACTGAAAGAGGACTTTCATCATGTCTTCTTCAATGTTGGTGTTGACCAAGTTGAGAAGTCTACCATGTCTTTCACTGAAGGGAGAATTCTCTGGAATTTTGGAAGTAAGCTCCTTGAGTTGAGGAGGGATTCTCACAAGGTTGACTTGAATTGTTTTCCTGCGAAGGGATTCCATGACCTACAAAACACGAACAAAGATGAAGATCCAAACCCTTGAAATGGTTAGTGGATGCATATGATTCTTTATGATGTTTATGATGTATGCACAAGCATATGTACAAACAAGTCACACAAGATCCTAGTTTCAAGCTTGTATGAAGTTTCATAGGTAAGTACCCTCTTGAAGTTAGTTGGCTCAACCTGTCCTATAAATAGTAATTGGGTTCTAAGGAGCTCAATATCACTGGATTATTTTCTGTGTTCATGGTTTCAGTTTAGCCACTTTACTGGCGACCGAAATATTCCAAGAAAATAACCCTCAATGAGTGTAGTATCGAGTATCTACCAACTTCGGACTGCACCAAAGTCGGTCATCTCACTACCCCTAAAAAAGGCCAAGATGGTCAAGTAAGGTTCTAAGAGTTCATTAGTGCTTCATGACATCACTCAGCGGCCCCGTATTCTCTTTGATTGACTCAAAGGCTACCGGTACCCACAAATATTTCGCACTAATATAGCTATTGCTTCAACCGTGTCGATATACCCCGCACAGTTTCCACAACGTATTGCTATTTACCTATGAATGTTTCCCAAATCCGGGTAGAGGATTTCAAACCCAAACAATAGAACCAAACGTAAAGCAATCAAGGCAAACAATATAATCATACAAAGGTGATCTAAAAACCCTAAGGTAACCCTAATTTTAGAAATATCTCCCCAGCAGAGTCGCCAATTCTGTGATACGGTGGGAGAACTGACTTGAGGTTTTACGTTTGTGTTCGCACTTGTTCAGTTTAGCAAGAGTCGCCACCGACTTTTTATTTTATCCAAAGGAAAGGTCAAAAAGCACAGGAAAGACCTTTGAGATGTTTTCTCGGGTTCGGGGGGTAGATTGTGAAAAGGGAAGGTGCTAGCACCCTTTTCATCCATGGTTTTCCATGGGCTCTTAGTTACTTGTTTTAGATCACTTGCCTTTGCTTTTCAATTGTTTGAAATGGTGCTTTGTGTGTGGTTTTTGAAAATGCTTTGAAAAAGAGGCCTTGTCTAGGAAACCTTTGTAATGATTCTTGTTTGAATATATACAAAGGTGTGTGTCTTTCTTGAAAAGATATTTCAATGTTTTGAAAGTTGTTTTGAAATTGTTTTGAAGTTGTGTTGTGAAGTGTGTTTGAAAATGGCAAGGATATTTTGCAAGATTTTTGGTCAAGTAACTAAGAGTTGTCTACCCTATTTTACTCAAAGATCTTTCTTATGTTTTTAACCCTTTTAACAGTGTTGTTTCACCATTGTGTTTGGTGAACAACCTTGTGTTAGGATGTTTAAACGGGACAGGCGCGGGTCATCGTATACAATCATTGAAAGCAACTAGTGAGACGCTCTAGCAATTTTGTAAGGGACGAGATCGTTTTATCGAAGGCAACATCGAGGGTCATCGAGGAAATACGATCTTTGTTTATCGAAGGGGCATTTGCTAGAGTGTCTCATATTCGAGGGACATGATTGCATTTTCCGAGGCAACAAGCGAGGTTACCCTAGAGGTTAAAGTGTGCATTGTGTTTGCCATTTTCATGCATTTGTCTTGTATTAGGTCATCTAGCGATTGATTTTAGACTTTCACATATAAAACCCTAATCTCTAAACATGGCATAATTTAAAAGCATAAAGTGCGAGAATTAAATTCTAAGCTATTACAAAAGAATATCCGGGGATGGGGGTACAATTATTTACAAATGGGGATGAGTCTCTCAAGAATAATAATGTCCCAAATATTATGGGTTACAACCAAATTGAATCATCGCCGCTCAACATAAGATTATAACAATTTATAAGATAAAGAAAAATCAAAGAAATATGAGATGTATGTATTTATTTATAAATAAACAAATAAAATTTAACCTAATAAAGATTAAGTATTTATTATTATTTTTGTATTTTTTAGGAATTTATGAAAAGAAAAAGTTTTAAAGAAAGAAAATTTATTTAAATTAAAGTTCTATTATTTATGTATTTTTATTAATCAATAACTAGGTTTAAAGAAAACCAAAAAATTATTTAAACTAAATATTCTTTTTTTGTATTTTTATTATAAACAAGATTAATAATAACTTAAAAAGAAAGTAAAACCAAATTAAATTAGTATTTGTGTTAATTAAAAGAAAGAAAGTAAAATAAAAAAGGTATTAGTTTTGAAAAGAAGAAAAAAGATGGGCTTTAGGCAATTTATGGCCCATAGTAAGAAAATTGAAGAAGAACAAAATAGCAAGAGAAAGGGGGTGTGTGCTCAGAAACACTTGGGCCTATGGTTTTATTTGGGGTGAAGGCCCAGAATGAGATGTTGTGACAATTTTTTAGGGTTTGCTCATTTGATTAGGGTTCGTAAGTTTTGGTTACAGCGACGCTTCCTTCTTGCTTTTCTTCTTCGTTTCTCTCATCTCTCTCCGGCAAAGCGTCTGATACTCCCTCCATGAGCCTAGCCACCAGAGCGTTACCTCCTTCTTCTCTCATCTTCACAGCGGTCCACGTTGTTTTGTTTGAATGGTACAGTTTCGTCTCATTCGCGCTATAAGGTTTTTTCGGTTTCAATGTTTGTTTATTGATTGCTTGCATGTTTTAATCTATGGTTTTTTGTGTTTGATATACAGTAAAAGTGGTTGAGAAAAAAGTTTACCTGAGCGTTTTGCTTCTGAAAAGTGAGAGAGGGAGGGTGAGTCGGCCGGTGGCGCTCCCAAGAGGCTAGGCGGAGGACGGAGATGATGGTTGCTTGCTCGCTTTACTGGTATCTCTGTATTTCTTGATTTGTTTGATGATGATATTGTTCTGAGAACTTGCTTGCTTCATTGATATTGTTGATGATGATCACGTTTCTGAAACTTGCTTGTTTTACTTCGGAAACTCTTCCTCTCCTTGTTGACCCTGATGATTTGATGATGATCTTTAGCTTCTGAAAACTGGCTTATGTTGTTTTACTTTGAGTTTGTTGCTTTGTTAGTGATGATGTATAAAATCTGAAACTGGTTGTGTTTTTGTTGATGATGAACAGAAGTTCTGAAACTACTGTGTTTATTATTTGTTGGTTTGAAACTTGTTGGTGATAGTTTTGGTCGGGTTTTTGAGCAAGTTGCAGTTTTGGCTTGCCTTTGAGTTTGGATTTTTGCAGTTTTAGATGCAGGCTTGAGTTTGCTTGAGTTATGCAGGTTTTCTTGAGTTTGCAAGCAGGTTATGCAGGTTATGCAGGTTTGCTTGAGTTTGCAAGCTTGAGTAAACTGGGCAGGCTTTGGTTGTATGGCAAGCAGGTTTGGCTAACAGGCTTATGGTTTGCAGTTTTGACTAGCAGGTTTACTTGTGTTTTGTACAGGCAGGTTTGAAGGTTTGGAAGCTTGGTTGGTATTTTGTGCAGGTTTGGCAAAAACAAGTTTGTAGTTTTTTTGCAAACAGGTTTGAGCTGTTTGATTTTGCAGTTTATGCAGGGGTTTTGGTGTTTGGATTTTTGACTGGTTTGTGTGTGAGCAGGTTTGTGGTTTGATATCTTGTGCAAGTTTGGCAAAACAAGTTTGTAGTTTGCAGCTTGCTCAATATTTCTCTCTCGCTCTGGACTGTTATACAATCTTCTCTTTATATCTTTTTTTGTTTTCTTTACTGTCTTTGACAGCCTGCCTTAGCCAAAACTGCCAAACTTCTCACTTCAGGTCCTCTCTTTCTCTCTCTCTCATAAGCATTTTTGCTTATTATTTTAATTCTGAAAAGTTGGTTGTCTAGAAAATGATGAAAGCCTTTTGACAAGTTTTGACTTGTCAAGTGAATTGCCTCTTGCTGTCTTGCTTTTGCCTGCTGTATTTCTGTTTCCATGCTGCATTACCATATTTATCCAATTTGTCTTGTAACTTGGTTTTGGGAAATTTGTTCTGTAGCTGGATATGGGACTTTGCTTGCTGTTGTATTATACATTTGTTTGACTTGTACCTTGGCAGTTTTGGCGCCTGTTTGTCTCTTTGAATTTGTGACTCGGTTTGGTTTGGCTGCCATGTTTGGTTTGCTTGGTTAGACAGTTTGTAACTCAGCATGCTTGCATTTTTTTTTCAATTTGTATTTTAATTTTCTCTTTGTGAACCAAGAAGAGAAATCTTCTTGTGATTTGCAGAGAGAAAAATAAAGCGTGACGAAAATAAGCAATCTGATTCCAGACGGCCAATTTTAATGATGATTTCTTTTCTTCTGCTTGAAAATTCTTTTCAGTTAATTGTGCTAATTTCTTTCCTTTCTTCTTTTTCAGGTGAATGCATCTTGGGAAATAGCAGAAGCAGTAGAAGCCAAAGACTTTAGGAGATTAGGCTTAGATTTATTATTATTTTTCATTCATTGTAAACAAATATTATTGTAAATACTGTAAGTTGTAAATTTACAATATTCAGATAAATTTTGTAACAACATTTGAAACGAATAAATAAAAAAAAAAGTCTTTGTCAAATATCTTCCAATTTTTCCTTGCATTGTTTATTTAATTATTTAAGACTCTCAAATCAAAATAATTGGAACTGTATCCCAATAATTTTAATCCAGATAAAAAAAATAATCAACAAACTTTGCAGTCTCGTAACCTTGCATTACTCACAATACGCATGGTATTCCAATTAACACATGCATTGTACAGTTAAACAAACAAAGCATTCCATTAAACGGTAAACCTTTCACTCCACTTAAACAAGCAGATGCCTCAATGTTCCAAACAAAAGTCTCAGCTTTTATCCCAGATAATCAGGTTTTGAGAAACAACCGGTAAACTTGAACAAGCGTGAAAACAATGTAATAGTTAACTGAATTTCTGAGGATTCAGTTCCTTCTGAGAAATGCGAGCGAAAACCCTAATTCCGAATTTGTTGCCAAAGAAAAGTATGCTTGATCAATTCCTGAGCCAATCTTCAAAAAAAAAGAGAAAACCCTAATTCTGGATTGACTAATAAAGAAAAGTTTGTTTGACCGATTCTTGAGCCAATCTAAAAAATCAGAGAAAACCCTAGGGTTGTGATTTCTTGTGAAAAAGGGAGGGCAAATTTTGGGGTACAACAGATAGTATCTTGATTCCTCCGAACACCATGAAGCCTGAATTCGACCAGATAATGGTATGATATATCGTGAAGCCTGGATTACGACCAGATAGCGGTAAGGACACTGAAGCCTAGATTACGACTATATAATAGTGAGGGACACTGTGAAGCTTGGATTACGACTAAATATCAGTTCACCCGGCCAATAACTATGAAGCCCGGATTCGACCGGATATTAGTAGGCCCAACAGTCAAAGGGAAGCCCGGATGTGACCGGATAACCATTTGATTTCTTCTGAAGCCTGGATTACGACTAGATAATGAGTAAGGTATTATGAAGCCTGGAATCGACCAGATAGCAGTACAGAGCACCAAGAAGCCTGGATTCGACCAGATAATGGTATAAAACATTGTGAAGCTTGGATTATGACCAAATAACGGTACAAGACACTGTCAAGCTTGGATTTCGACCAAATAGCAGTTTACCTGGACAATTACTAAGAAGCCCGGATTCGACCAGATATTAGTGTGCCCTAAATCCAAGTTGAAGCCCGGATGCGACCGGATAACAACTTAATTCCTTCTGAAGCCTGGATTACGACCAGATAAGAATCGAGAAATTGCGAAGCCTGGATCATGACCGGATAGCAAGTTTAATCTCATCTCCCCAGTAAGTCACTGTAAAGCCTGGATTACGACCAGATAGCAGTCAGTCTTATCACTATGAAGCCAGGATCATGACCAGATGGTAGTTCATTTTCACCTCCTCGACTAAGAGACGATTCCCCAGTAGAATAACGGATGACCGAAACTCCTAAAATTCTATTCCTCTCAAGACAGAGACCAACATTCCCCAGCGTAGTCTTCCTCAATAACAGGTATACAGACTCTTGCTAAGGAATCTCTTATGCGATCGAAACTTCTTCTGATGGCATCTTTAAGCCCATCTCCTATCATTCATTTCCAAATGGCATCTGTAAGCCCATTCCCGACATCACAAGACAAATACGACTTCATGCGAGTGCAAATTTCTGGGCACTCTAGTGTTCAATCATCTTCCACCTTTGGATCACGAAAGGCAGGCAAGCCAATCTACATCCTCATGTTTAAGAAGATTGAACAGGGGCAGCTGTTGTACCCCAAAATTTTCCCTCTCATATTTCTCAATATATTTCAAGTGAGGTCCTCAAATTGCTCAAGGAAGTCCAAGGGTTGACCAGACAAACTCTCTCCTAAGGTAGTCTACCTCAAATTAGGGTTTCATGTTGCATCAAGATACTTGATTCCAATGGATCCCAAATTCTCACCATTGTCCTAATATGTTCTCAAAATCATCCATGTCAAGTTTCAAGCCTTGCAGAGGAAGTTTGCTCAATCAATTGCTCAAAGGCCTGAAAATCGACTGTGCTAGGGCAAAAGTCAATTGTGGCCCACATACAGTCAAACTTCAATATTTTTTGTAAACATTCTCATTTTTAAGTATTATTCATCATTTGATCAAGGGTTGATCATGATTTATCAAGGATTGCTCCCAATTCATCAAAACCCAAAAGTTCTTAAATTAGGGTTTTACAGGAAAAGTCAACTCAACTTTGACCAAGCATAAATTTTTCATACTTTATGAGAAATGAC
Organism: Vicia faba; assembly: GCA_948472305.1. Classification (NCBI taxonomy): domain Eukaryota; kingdom Viridiplantae; phylum Streptophyta; class Magnoliopsida; order Fabales; family Fabaceae; genus Vicia; species Vicia faba. Next base: position 107,261,250 of record OX451741.1, read on the forward strand.
CCATAAAAATATAATTTTTAAGAGGATGAAATTCTCTACAATCCATCTTCATCTCCCAAGTTCAAAATATGCACTCACAAGAAGTTATGAATTTGGACATTATAGGTCATTTTGAAAAGTCAACAAAAACACATTTTTTGTCAAAGCTTCATACATGAACATGGAATAAAAAATTGAGATGAGACCAAAAGGTTTTCTTAGAGGACATCTCAAGCTTTCTAAAAAGTCCAAGAACACCTTCAAAGAGTCAAAATTGAGGAAGTTATGCATTGGTGAAGTTGACCCTTTTTGCAAAATTGTCAAAAGTCAACTATGCCTAAAATTGCAATTTTTGCTAAATGGGCCTAACTTTTTGCACTTGGTTTGAGTTGGTAGCATGGTCCACGAGCCTTAGTTATTCCCACTTGTCTTTATCTTATTTTTATTATTTATTTTGATTTTTATTGCAATTAAATCAATTTAAATCAAAACAAATCATGAAAAATCCAAATGATTGAAACCTCAAGATATTGTGCATGTTTCAGGTCCTATATCCAGCTGGCAAGTGATTGAATTCGTGCAAGGCCTTTGTGTGCATAAAAAGATTGGTTTTAGCCTATTTTTGGAAGGATTTTCAAGTGAATCAAATCAAGATCAAAATCAATAATTGGCAAATATTGAGATCATGTTTGCAACCCTAATCCAATCTTCAGTATATAGAGAACATTTGCAGACAAAAATCACAAGGCTTGAGAGGCGCACAAAGGCAGAACAAACTTGGAAAAAACAAAGAAAAGTGGGAATCTGTTTTGCTACTTCCAGACTTTTCAAGGTCCCCTGGCCATCTCATTCGATTCCTGGGATCACTAGCAAGCTGTACCAATCAAGAACAAGGAGTTTCCAGCACTAGAATCCATTGTAAGTCAGTCACGACCTTAAACTTTTGTTGAAATCGAATTGCATAATTTTGGCATCTATAGCATGAAATAATTATATATTCTTACTCCTTGAAACATTTCCAAACTATCTATAACATTTAATTTCATTTTTATGGACTGTATCAAGATTTGCCATTATTAGGGTTCTTGGTCTCGATTTGGGATCTTTTCACACAGGTAAAATTAGTCCTCAAGAAGGGAACCATCATGCTTAGCAGGCCAAGACGAGTTGATTCATGGCCTTAGTTTTTATTTATCTAGCTTGTGTTTGATTTTGAGAATTACAGGGTTTGTAGCGACGAATGTTGTCTGTAGGTAAAAGTATTTAACTTTTACCAACGGAGAGAGGACAGGGATGACTAGCGTGGCACCATGGGATTGGTTCATTTGAATTCTGGCGCAATTTTTTTATTTTTTCCCACTAACGCTCATTATTACATATTATCAATTGTTATCATTCTATATACAGCAAGCGTGTGTAGCTCAGCTGGCATTGGTGCAGGTGGAAAAGGCTTCAGGACCTGGGTTCGAATCCCAGGCCCCCCCAATTATTTCATATTATTTTCCTTTCCATAATCATGCGCGTGCTTGTGTGGGATGACCACCATGATCCATCATCATCCAACCATCCAAGTGTCCAGGAGGCCAGATCTAAAGGCTATCATGTGGTGACCATCATGTGACCCAGTCAACGCAACGCGTGAGATTCAGGAAGTCAACATGGATCACTTTGGTTCTGGGCCAGAATTACTATCCACACCTCACCAATTGCTTTCTCAGGCCCATATCTCTTTATATTTTCTTTTTATATTTTTCTTAATTAATTTATTTAATTATTTCACTAACACAAATTAATTTTTCTTTTTACCAAAAAATCACAAAAATAATATTTTCATCCAATTAGATTTAGGTTTATTTTTTATCAAAAAATTAATTAATTTAATTAGGTTATTTAACTTTAGGTAACTTTAATTATTTTGTAAATAAATTAAAAAAAATTAGAAAATTAGGGTTTTAGTTTAATTTCATTCTTATTTTCTTTTTCTTAAAAAATAACCAAAAATACAAAAAATAAGTCATGTAATTTATTTTCTTTAATTAATTTAATTACTAATTAATTTTGTATTTAATTTGAAAACCTTGTTCTTTTTCTTAAAAATAATTAAAAACAACAAAAATAATTCCTTCCTTCGATTAGGTTAGACGGGGTCAAAACCCTATTTCTCTCTCGTTCTCGATTCGTCGCGCTTATTTATTTTTACCATATTGATGTAATTGCTCACAAGTTGTAATAGATTGATTAGGGCTTTTACTTTTATTCATCGTTTTTTTACGGGTTGTTTTTGGCTATGTAATTAATACCCGAAGCCTTGTAATAGCTTAGCTTTATTTTCCGCACTTTAAATTCCGCAAAATATTAACTGTTAGATGTATGAATAATAGGGATGCATGACAAGAATGTATGTAAACTTTAAAACGGTTAGCAAACCCTAAATGTGCAATGATAATAACTCGAAATTGAATCACTCGCACATGCGCACTCCTAGGGTACACTCCCACTTCGGTTGCCTTCGGTAAACAATCATTAAGTATAGGGTATTTTAGTGGTCGCTCTCTTGTCTAAACAAAGATCAAAGTCCCGTTCTGAAAAGTTGCCTCGAAATGGTTGCCTCAAAATTGTCGCCTCGAATAATTGATCTAAGACATTAGGGTTACTACTAAGACGTCCTAACATTGCTTTAATGATCATACGTCCCTTTCGAATTGACCCTTAAAACTCCAACGATGGTGCTACCTACTCACTAATAGTGGGATAACATTGTCTAAAGGAAACAAGAATAGAAACATTCTCTTTTTTCGAGTAGGTAGATTAGTTCTTAAGTACTTGCTCAAACAAACAAACATTTTTCACACTTACACTCTTCTCAAAAACAATGTTTTCAAAAACACTTCGTAACACTCTTGAAGATAGAAGCAAGGGTTAAATCGAAGTAAAACAAAAAAAAAATTCAAATCAAACACACATAAGCAATTTTGAAAATGATGAGCAAGTACCTAAGAGCCCGTAGAAAACTACGGATAGAAAGGGTGCTAATACCTTCCCTTTCTATAATCTACCCCCCGTACTCAAAATCTCGAAAAAAGGGAATTTTTCTATGCTTTTTTCCTTTCCTGTTGGATAAAATAAAAGTCGGTGGCGACTCTTGCTTACCGCGACATTTTGGGAACACAAAAGCAAAACGCAAACCAGTATTTCAAAACAGTTTAGTTCTGGCCACCGTATCACACTAACCATAAATTCTTCTTCACCACAAACAATAACAGTCTTTCCCTTGACTGGATATTTCAACTTTTGGTGAAGGGTGGACGTCACTGCTCCTGCCCCATGTATCCAAGGACGTCTAAGTTAATACGAGTAAGCGGGACGGATGTCCATAACGTAGAAAATAGAATTGAAGACTTGTGAACCAACTTTAATAGGGAGATCAACTTCTCCAAGTATCATCCTCTTGGATCCATCAAAAGCCCTCACAACTATGTCACTTGGTTTTAACATCAAATCGTCGCAAACCAACCGATCCAAGACACCTTTGGATATAACATTTATAGAGTAACCAGTATCAACCATGACATGGGCCAGGGTAGTTCCTTTGCACTCAATAGAGACATGCAAAGCCTTGTTATGATTCCTTCCAACTGGTGTCAAGTCGGCATCAGAGAACCCAAATCCATTATTGGCAGTGAGACTCGCCACAAAGTTTTCAAATTGATCGGTTGTGGTCTCTTGTGGAACATGCGCTTTCTTCAAAAATTTGATTAAAGCTTGGGCATGAGTGTCGAAACAAAGCAACAAAGACAACATAGAGATTCTGGAGGGGGTTTGCCCTAGTTGCTCAACTATCTTGAAATCACTCTTTTTTATGATCTTCAAGATTTCTTCCATCTCTTGGGTGGAAGGTTCCTCAGTAGTAACGTCTTTGGTTGGCTCCTCCATCCTGGCAGGCTCAACTACTTTCTCTTTACCCCTAGTGTCAATAATAGTCTTATCAATGGTAATGCAAACATGTGTCGTCGTAGTAGTTGGAGGTGAAATGTTAGGAGAGAAAATCCTCCTCGTTCTTGTTACCTTGCTAGAACCAGCAATATTTGTAACATCATAAGTTTTGTCTTCATTGATCCAAGAGTGTTGTTTAATTCCTTGATAGTAAACTCCAGCACTGTAATTCCAAGGTACTGCTTTATCGGAGGAGTACGGGATCACCCAGGAGCAATAATTATCAAGGGAGCAATCGTTGGATCGTTGGAAATCCTAATAGGACCTTTTGAGGAGATCCTAATAGGTTTATCGGATATTGTGATGATGGAAACGTCTGCAACTTTATCAGTCAAACTTTTGATGGATGGAGTTCTTTCAAACAGGATCTCATGACTATTTATCAAACGTTGAACACCTTCTTTCATCCATTTTCATCCATTAACTTGTTCGACTCAACAATTACAGTCTTTCAAACAGCCAGGGAAAACCCCAACTCTCAACAGGTTCTCTTTAACAATTGTCAGTGGAGTAGTCAAATCTTCAACGGGGGAAATAAAAGAAGTGTCTTCAATTTCATTGACACCCTTGCCATGATTTGGCATTGGTGCAGTTATAACATTCAGAGTTGTAGGTGGTTCAAACTCAATAGTTTTGTTGTCGATAAGATCTTGAATCTTGTTTTTTAGAGCCCAACATTGACCAGTATCATGCCTAGGGCTATTGGAGTGATAGGCGCATTTGGCGTTAGGATTGTATTTCGGAGATAAAATGTTGGGATTTGATGGTGGATCACGCAATGTTACCAAGTTGGCCTTCAACAAGTGTTGCAAGGCTTGGGACAATGACATGTTAATCCTCGTGAACTGTCTTCTTGGAACCTCAGACCTTTGATGGTTGGCTTATTGTGATTTTCTTTGAGCATATGGAAGGTTAGAGATCAAAACAACATTAACAGATGGACGGTGATCCTTCTTGGTATAGGCCCTTGACCCATATACAACATTGGCTTCTTTCTTTCCAGTAAATAGCTTCTTTACAGTGTTTGATATAGAAGCAGATGTCATGGGAATTTTTCCACTCTTGATACCACTCTCGACCCTTTCACCAGTCAGAATTAACTCAGTGAAACCAGACGATGAACTCCCAATTAACAAGTTGATAAATTGGCCAGTTAATGTTCCCATGAATATATCCACCAGCTCCCTATTCGTCAGCGGTGGTTGTACTCTACCAGCAAGGTCTCTCCATTTTGTGAATATTATTTAAAACCTTCATTGGAACCCATTTTCATTCCTTGTAACTGAACTCTAGTTGGCGCCAAGTCAGCATTGTACTGATATTAATGATAGAAAGCGGTGGCCAGATCTTCCCAAGTATGAATGTTGGAACCCTCCAACTGGTAAAACCATTCTAACTGAGTCCCAGACAGACTCTCTTGAAATAAGTGCACCCAGAGCTTCTTGTCAGTGGTATGTGGTTGTATTTTACAGACATAGGACCTTAAATAAAGCTTTGGGCACGAAACATCGTCGTACTTAGCAAAGATTAGAATTTTGAATTTGTGGGGGATAACAACCCTAGGTACTAATCCCAAATCACCAAAATCCAAGCCAGGTACAACTTGAATTTCCACATCTTTCAACCTATCTTCCAGTTACTTGTACTTATCCTCAGCCGGTGGATACTGTTCATCAAAGTAATCCTCATCCTTTGAAGCTTGATTGTTTGCACCCCCATTACGAGTACTTCTTGCATCTTCATTATGATTCTCATCCTCCTCGGAGGAGTCTTCATCCACTTGAATATGTCAGACAAGGCCCTTGAATCTCTTCCCCATGTTGATCACGACCTTCTTCTTGGTCTTTTTCTTTGTAACAGAAATGCCATCAGTTCTTGTTGCCCCTTTGCTAAGTTAAGCAAAGTTTCTTGAAACTGAGAGTTTTGAGTCTGCAAGTCTTTCAGTCTTCTCGAGATCCATCTTACTGAAATAAATAGTAGAAAGATGAGGCAACCTGTGTCGAAAACCTGCTTATGTCATGATGCATTTAATGAGAATGCAAATGCTTTCAAGGATTTAAGGAAAATAAATTTGTTAAACGAAGAGAAAATAACAAACATGAACTTTATTAATAAAGATAGGAATTACAAATGCCTCTCGGGATTACAATGGAGGAAGCAAAAATAATGCAAAATAAACTCCTAAAACAAAAAATAATCAGGCTTCCCATTAGCGCATCCTCTTTGGTGCAATGTAGGCGTTCAAACTTCGCTCTTCATGAAGCTATTTCGTAAGCTCCAAAACCTTCTTCTCGCTTGCGTAGAACTGGATTTCAAAGGTGTATCACTCTCCTTTGAGTTAAACCCATTATATTTGCAATTCCTCGAGAGTAGTTGGCATGTTAGGATGAATAAGAGTGTAAGGGGTGTTTCCCTCAGTGACGGGCTCCATAATCATAGGTAGGATGGTGGGGTAAGGCATCACGAGACTTTGAGCGCGAGTTCATAACCACTTAAGGTGAGATTCAATGGGGATGGAATTTTTATGCCCCAATGTCTCACTATCCACTTTTTTTACCATTCTCCTAGCTCGTATAAACCTTTGATGATAGTCTTAATCGTCACCCTCGTAGTCGAATACCAAACCTTGGATGAGCGCATCATGGGGACCATCTCTTCATGCATACCCAACCTACCGTAATGCAAGATAAGGGTTATAGGTGATACCTCCCCTAATACCTAAGAGTGGTACATTATGGAATTCCTCACAACGGTTAATGATGGTAATATCCTTCAAAGATTGAGAACACCAATAGATATCCGAGTGCGACAGTGACATCATCCTTTGAGACCATGTCAAGTCTTGCACATTCTTCAACATTGATCGAGGTAGGTGCGAAATAAACCACCTAGACAGTAATGGAATGAAACACAAAAGAGTACCCCTTTTCTTCATGGTGCGAGTGTAGAAACAATGTATAATGTCTCCAAGCAAGGTAGGTACGGGATTATGAGAGAGAAGAACCTTGACGGAATTCACATCTATGAGTCGGTCCGGATTAGGAAATAGAACCAAACCATAGATTAGAAGGGCCAAGACATCCTCAAAAGCTTGGAAATCCATATCTTCCCAGAACAAATGAGCCTTCTCCAGCAGAATTTGGCTAAGAAACCCTTAACTCCACTTCTTGTCTCCCAATTTGTCACAATGTCGGATCTCTTCAAGTGCAAGGCTTTGGCAATAACCTCAGGCTTTAGAGTTTCCTCTAAATCAGTGAATGGTATTTGATTAAGCACGATCACTCCTAATAATTGAGAGAATTCTTCTAATGTAGGCACCAATTGGTAGTCGGGAAAGGTGAAGCAATGATGCATATGATCAAAGGATTGGAAAAGAACACACATAATTTCTTCTTGGAAGTTTGAGGTAGCCAAGTTGAGAAGTCGACCATATTTCTTGGTGAAGGGAGAATCTACAGGCACTCTTGATGCTAACTCTTGAAGTTGAGGATGCACTTTCACGAAGCTTACTCGGATGGTATTCCTATGAGTGGAAGTCATGACCTATAAAATAGAACAAAGATAAATTCCTAAATCCTTGAAATGGTTAGTGCAAATGCCATGGTATGATGTCATGATGTTTTGTGTAATTTAAACATATACAAGCAAAACAATCAAGTCCTTAGGTTTAGGCTTGCATGAGGTTCATAGGTAAGTACCCTCTTGAACTTTAGTTGGTTCAACCTGTCCTATAAAGTGATCGGGTTCTAGGAAATCTCAATATCATTTATATTTCTTCATTGGGCATTGTCTCAGCATAATCAATCTTTTCTTGCGGCCAAAATATCCCAAAAGTCCAATCTCAATGAGCATAGTATCGAGTATCAACCAATCTTCAACTTTGCACCAAAGTCAGCTATCTCACTACTTCCTAATGGCCAAGTTGTTCAATTAAAGGTTCTACGGTCAGTTAGTGCTTTATGACACCGCTCAGCGGCCCCGTATTCTCTTCAATTCAACATAAGGGATACGTGTACCAACAAATGCATCACACTAACGTAGCCATTGCTTCAACCATATCGGTCTACGCCGTACAGTTTCCACAATTTATTGATACTTACATAATGATGTTCCCAGATCCGGGTATAGGATCAATACAAACCCAAACAAGGACCCAAAATGTAAAGCAAATAAATCAAACAATGAAAGAATTTAAAGGTGATATAGTCTCTAAGGTAACCTCACTTTTAAGTTACATTCCACAGCAGAGTCGCCAGTTCTGTAATACAGTGGGAGAACTGACTTGGATGTTTTGCGTTTTTTTGCAATTATTGCGGATAGCAAGAGTCGCCGACTTTTCTTTTATCCAATAAAGGAAAGGGTGAAAAGAACAGGAAATACATTTTGAGATTTTTCTTGAGTTCAGCGGGTAGGTTATGAAAAGGGAAGGTGTTAGCACCCTTTTCATCTGTAGTTATCTACGGGCTCTTAATTGCTAGCTCACTTTGAAATTATTTGTTTAAAATGTATTTGTGTTTGTTTGAAAGTATTTTTGAAAAGTGCCTTTGTTTAGGCGAACTTTGTAATGATTCTTGTCTCTATAAGGATACATACAAAGTGTTGACTTTTGAAAATATTTCATAGAAAAGTGTTGGTGTTTTTGAAAGATGTTTTTAAATGTTGTGAGCAAGCAACTACGAGCATTCTACCTATTCAAAAAGTCTTAGTTCTTTTCCTCCTCCTTTAGATGTTGCTATCTTACCATTGATTGATAAGAAGCCCTATCATTGGATGTGAAGGGATGAGCGTGGGTCATCGTATAATCATAGAAGGCAACATTATGGGATACCTTGGCAATTTGTTGTGAGGGTCTAAGATCGTTTATGAAGACAACATCAAAGGATCATCGAGGGACTACAATCTTGTATTTGAGGGTCATTGCTAAAGTATCCCACGTTCGAGGGACATGACTATTTTTCTCAAGGAAACAAGTGTGGATTACCCTAGAGGTCTGCGTGTGCGAGTGTATTGATTTCATGTATTTTTATTTTGAATTAGGGTTGTCTACTTATTGATTTTAAGTCTTTCCATACACACCCTAATTACTAGCAATTATATTGAAAGCGGTAAATTACGGAAATGTAAATTATACGCTATTACATCTTTTTTTGGGGATGGAGATACAAGTTTATGAATGGAGAATGAAAGCAATAAAGTTCTAATTATACTATTACAACCATATTGAATATTGAATGACAATAAAAATATAAAGACATATATATATAATGTAAAAAAAGAAAAAAAATTGGTTTAAGAAAACTTTTATGTATTAACACATGAGCTTATGTATTGATACGAAAATTTCATGTATTGACGCATGCCATGGTGATCTACTGTTGATTTTAAGTTAAGATATATCTTGTCAGGCATAGCCTATTATTCAAACATCTAACAGTTAATGATTGTGGAAATTAAATTGCAGAAAATAAATCTAAGCTATTACAAGGCGTCGGGTATTTACATCGCCAAAAACAAACCCTTGAAAATTAAATTGCAAAAAGTAAATAAAAGCGATAAATAAAAGTCCTAAATTAAAACTATTACATCCTCGGAGCAATTACAATTATATGGATCAAAAATAATTCGCGCGAGAGAAATTGAATCGGAAAGTCCTGGGGTTTTGACCCTTTTTATCAAATAAAACATATTTTTTTGTTATTTTTTGGATTAAAAATTAAGTCTAAATTAAAAATGGAATTAATTAACTAAAAGGAAATATTTTTGGTTTTTTTTTATTATTCAAGAAAATAAAATAGATTAAAGTTATTAAAAAACCTAATATTCTAAATTGATTTTAATTTATTGCAAAATATTAAAATTATACCTAATTAAAAACTAAGTTAATTAAATTATTTATTTACAAAAATAATGAAATAATGAAATTGAATTTAATAAATAAAAAATAATGTTTTTTGTGTTTTCTGATTTTTATTAGGCAAAATGTTAATTATTTAGTTAGTAATTAATTAAGAATAATAATTAAATAAACAATAAAATGAAAAAATATAAAAGAGAAAAAGAAATAAACCCAGGGGGGGTGTTGGGCCCAGAAAGGAGGTTGATCAGCAATTCTCTTGGCCCATATTCAACTAGCTTGTTTGACCTTTGCGCTTCCATGCATGCTTGTTGACCAGGGAGTATGGTGGTCCATCAGCCTGGTTCATTGGATCTTGGTTTGCAGCCACTTGGCAATTGGGATCTGGAGGTATTTGGTGAACCACGCGTGGAACGTTGCACCTGAATATCTGAAGAAAAAATTGAATAAAGTTTTGGGGGACCTGGGATTCGAACCCAGGTCCCAAGGGACAAATCAATTAGCGCGCTACCAACTGAACCAAGATGTTAACCTGTTAATGGATTAGTAATTAAATATTATAAAACAAACTAACAACTATTCCCTGAAAAACGTGCTAATATTCAAATGGACCAATCACATGGAGACACGCTATCGTCTTCTTCATCAAAAGACTGGTTATTTACCTGCAGATTTTTATCTGCAGGAAGTTTCGTGGGATGGTTCCAAAATACTCCCTAGGCCATAAAAATGGAATCCAAGAGTACCACTGTACTCGTCTCACTCCCCTGAACTCATCCATGGCCATTGTTGGCCTTGATTTAACCTGCACACAAAACGCCTAAAAAACATACACAAGAACCCTAGGTTCTGGATAGGCGGTTAGAGGCCATAAAAATAAAATCAAATATTATAGAAATGTTGGAAATTGAATGGTGAGTATGAATGCACAGGAAAATTGGCAAAAAGGTGCAAGAATGATGAGTTGCATTTTCATGTTCAGAGGCGTTTTCAAGGACACTTACAGCGTGATTTAGGTGATGAAAAGGCTTCTTTTTGATTGGTATAGCACCACTGGATGTCAAGGAAGAGAGTTGTGTTCTTCTTTTGGTCTGAAAGTGCCTCCAATGTGGTTTTTGATCTCACACTTTTTCAAGGATTTTTGCAAAGTGGTGTGGCCGTTTCTGCAGAGTTCTATGCGTGTTCTCGATTTGTGAGGCTTATGTGAATGTTATAGAGTGAATTAGGGTTGGCTTTTTTATTTGAAATCAAGTGCATTCAAGATTGAATATTGGATTTTATCACCATTGAAAAGCTTTCCAAAAATAAGCCAAATCTGAGATTTTGTGCTTGAATGAGACTTGGCACGAGTTGGTTGGTTGTCACATGATATTTGCAAACTGTACAAATCACAAAGATACTATTTCAATAATTTTTGGATTTTATTTGAATTAATATAGATTTAAAATGAATTAAATCAATAAAAATTAAATAAAATAGAAAAATAAATGTTTGGTCATGAAATTAAAGATGGGACACGTGTGTGGCATGACAAGACCAAATCAAGTGGGAAAAAGTGGGCCCTTTTGTCAAAAATTGGAGTTTTGAGGATAGTTGACTTTTGGCAATTTTGGAAAAATGCCCAACTTCAACAATGCATAACTTCTTCAATTTTGAACTTTTGGAGTTGTTCTTGGACTTTTTAGAAACCTCGAGATGTCCTCTAATCAACCATTTTGGTATCACCTCATTTTGATCTTCCATGCTCGAGTTATAAGCTTTGGAAAAAAGGTGTTTTTGTTGACTTTCAAAAATGACCTATAATGTCCAAATTTGTAACCTTTTGTGAGAGAATTTCTTGATCTTGGGGTGTGAAGATGGATTGTAGGAAATTTCATCCTATTCAAAATGAGATTTGGATGGGTCATTTCTCATAAAGTATGAGAAAGTTATGCTTGGTCAAAGTTGAGTTGACTTTTCCTACAAAACCCTAATTTAGCAACTTTTGAATCTTGATGAATCTTGAGTAATCCTTGATGAATCATGATCAACCCTTGAGAAAATGATGAATTTACCTTTAAAATGATAATGTTGACAAAAAATCTTGAGGTTTGACTATTTGCAGGTCACAGTTGACTTTTGCCCTAGCACAGTCGATTTTTGGGCCTCTTGAGCAATTGACTGACCAAACTTCCTCTGCAAGGCTTGAAATTTGACATGGATGAACTTAATAACATATTAAGACATTTGGAAGCACTTGGGGCCATTTGGATATGAGTACCTTAGTGCAACACAAAACCCTAATTTTGACTTGACTGCCTTAAGAGGTGATTTGATTGTCCAACCCTTGAGCCAGCTTGAGCAATTTGAAGATTAATCTTGGCAAATCTTGAGGAATATGGGAGGGAAATTTTTTGGGTACAACAGATGTTTCCTCTGCATTCTACTGAGACATTCAGCGCGTCGTTGTGCTTCCTTCCCTTGGGGGTCAAATCAGCATCGGAAAAACCAAGACCGTTATCAGCAGTTAGGTTGGCCATGCACTCTTGAAATTGGTCAGCCGAAGATTCTTGAGGCACGTGTGCCATCTTTAATAATTTGATTAAGGCCTTAGCATGGGCCTCATAGCAGAGTAGAAGAGCCAACATGGAGATTTTGGAAGGGGTCTACCCTAGCTATTCCACGACGTCGTAGTCGCTCTTTTTGATTATCTTTAGGATTTCTTCCATTTCTTTCTGGGTGGTTTCGGGGATAACCACAGTATGAGCCTTCGTCCTGACAAGCGCTTCTAGTATCCCCTTACCCTTATCAGTAGTATCAACAGATGGTCTAACTTTAGGAGTATCCAATTCTTCAATTATCGGGCCTTGCACAGATGGCTTAACAAGCACAGAAGCTTTCGAGGGTCCGAAGACTGCTCTGGGGGGAGCAATCTCCGGAGAGAAAATCCGTCTGCTGCGAGTTATCTTGCTTGTTCCCCAAATGTTCCCTATATCAGGGGTTTCATCATTAGAGTTCTCTTGGACTGATTCAATTTGTTTGATACCATGATAGAGATTTCTCCTTTGTAGTTCCATGGTATCGTCTTGTTAGATTGATACGGAACAGGCCCCGACATGGTGATTTTTAACGGCACAATCTTGGGATCAAGTGTAATCTTGACAGGCCTTTTGCAAGCCTTGGGAAGATTGTCGGAGATGGTTATTATTGCAATATCATTGGTTGAAGTAGCAAAAGTAGCAGGAGTAACAGGAATGAAGGTATCAACAGGAGTCTTTTGGAAGAGTATCTCTTGGGTATCCATCAGGCGTTGGATGCCTGATTTCAATAGTGGGTAGTTAGCTCATATGTTTAAACAAGAGTAACAGTCTTTTCCACAGCCTGGGAATATCCCGGCTCTCATCAAATTCACTTCAATCACTGATAAGGGAGTCAAAAGGTCAGCAACATTGGTAACATGAAGGTCTTCCATAACGGCATGAACATTATGACCGTGCTTGGGCATCGGGGTAGAAATCACATTCGGCTTTTCGGGCGCATCGTATTCTACCTCCTTGGCGTCGATCAAGTCTTGGATTTTGTTTTTGAGGGCCCAACAGTCGTTGGTGTCATGCCCTATACTGTCTGAATGGTATGCACGTTTTGCATTGGGATGATAATATGGAGAAGTGGTATTTGAATTCTTAGGTGCCTCTCTCAAATTAGCAAGGTTTAATTTCAGGAGATGTGGAAGGATCTGAGCGGGTGTCATATTTATTGGGGTATATTGACGTGGTGGCCTTTGCTGATAGGTTCTGGGCTGATCATTCTCGGTTGACTGTTTCTAGGCCGATCTGATGCGGACTTCTGAATTAATACGGCCCCCATTGTTGGCCGACATTCCTCTCTTTCCCGATTTCTCTGGGTGTAAACAACAGAACTCTCCTTCTTGGCTGGGAAAGTCTTTTTTATAGCGGCTGAAGCAGAGGTATCCTTCTGAATCTTGCCACTTTTAATACCATCTTCAACCCTTTCTCCTGTCAAAATTAATTCAGTGAACCCTGTAGATGAGCTCCCTATTAGGTGATTGAAGAATGGTCCAGACAGGGTCCCCAAAAACATATCAACAAGTTCCCTTTCAGACAAAGGTGGCTGCACCGTTCCAGCCAAATCTCGCCACTTCTAAGCATACTCTTTAAATCCTTCATTAGAAACCATACTCATACTCTGTAGTTGAGTACGAGTGGGTGGTAAATCTGTATTGTATTGGTATTGTCGGTAGAAAGAAGCAGCCAAGTCTTCCCAGTTATGTACGTCATCCCTCTCAAGCTGATAGAACCAGTCTAATTGTGTGCCCGATAAACTATCTTGAAAGAAATGGACCCACAGATCCTTATCAGAAGAGTGAGGTTGGATCTTTCTGACGTAGGATCTCAGATGCATCTTTGGACAGGACAGACCGTCGTATTTAGCGAATGTGGGTACTTTGAATTTGGGAGGAATGACGATCCCAGCAACCAATCCCAGCTCTTTGAAATCCAGTCCGGGAACCCTTTGCACTTCCATGGCTGCTAACTGCTCTTCCAGATTTTTATACCTGTCGTCCACAGGAGGGTACTGCTGCTCGGAGTAATCTTCATCCTCTTCAACTTCTTCCTCTTCAACCTCAGACTCGGAGGGTACTGCAGCTCCTTTTCCTTTGCCGGTCCCTTTGTCAGACGTCGAGGGGAACTCCAGAACTCTTCTAGCTTCGTTCTCAAATCTTCTTCCCAGAGTAGCTACCCCGATTATTTTCTTTTTCTTTTTTCCTTTTTCCTGTTCTTTCTTCTCTAACAGCGCTTTAAGATCCTCTTGACCCTTTGCCAAGGTCATGAGGAGTTGTTGGAATTGCGAATTCTATGCTTGTAGATCTTTGACCGTCTGCTCAATATCCATCTTGCTGAAATAAACAGCAGAAAGATAAGGAAACCTGGTGTGAAGACCTGTTTATGCATATGATGAATGATATGTTTATTCATGTAATGCATCCAAGGATTCAGAAATTCAAAGTTGTTGCAGACAAAAGAACACACGTCATATTAATAAGAAGAAATTTGTCAGTACATAAATTCCCTATGGGCCAAATATTACAAAGCCTCTCAAGGTAAAAAGACGTTGTGCATTCTCTTTGGCGCGATGTAAGTGTTAAGAGTCTCCTCTTCGTGAAGTCGGCGGGTAAGCTCCAAAACCTTCTTCTCACTGGCATAGAAGCTGGCTTCAAAAGTGTTCCGTTCTTCTTTGAGTTGGATCCAACTCTTTTGTAATTCTTCCAATGATGTTGGCATGTCTGGATGTAGGAGGGTGTATGAAACCTCTCCTTCCCTTACATGCTCTTTAATCACGGGGAGAATGTGGGGGTAAGGCATCATAAGATTCTGGGCGCGGGTTCGTACCCACATGAGATAAGGCTCAAGGGGGATGGAATTCTTGTGCCCCAGTGTCTTACTATCCACCTTGTTGGGCATCCTCCAAGCTCTGATGAACCTTTGTCGAAGTCCTTGCGCATCGTTGTCGAAGTTAAAAACTAGGTCAGGAATCAGCATATCATGAGGGCCATCCCTTCTAGCATATCCAAACTGTCTAAGAGCTAAACAGGGGTTATAGGTGATGCCTCCCCTAATGCCAAGTAGTGGGACATTAAGTAATTCCCCACAACGATCAATGATGATGACATTTTCTCTGGACCGAGAACACCAATGAACATCAGAATGTGTGAGGGTCATCAACCGTTGTGACCACCTTAAACCCTGCTCATTCTTCAAAACTGACTGGGGAAGGTGAGAAATAAACCACCTTGCAAGAAGAGGAGTACAGCACATGAGAACACGTCTTTTCCTCATTGTTTGTGTGTAAAATGAGTGTAGGATGTCCCCAAGCAATGTAGGCACAGGATTCCGAGACATGAAAATCTCGACAGCATTCACATCTATAAGTTGATCAGGGTTTGGCAACAAGACTAACCCATAGATGAGTAGTGCTACAATCTCCTAAAAGGTTTGTAGATCTAGAGAATTCCAGCAGTCTTGTGCCTTCTCAAACAGAAATTTTGCCAAGAAACCCTTGACATCACTTCTGGTTTCCCAATGACCTTTGATATCATATGGTTGCAAGTGTAATGCTTGAGCAACATCTTCAGGCTTTGGTTCTTTTTCCGTACCGTTGTAGGGTAGTTGATGAAGAATAGGAATCCTCAGGAGTTGAGAAAATTCCTCCAAAGTAGGTACTAGTTGGTAATCAGGGAATGTGAAACAGTGGTGAAGGGGGTCAAAGAACTGAAAGAGGACTTTCATCATGTCTTCTTCAATGTTGGTGTTGACGAAGTTGAGAAGTCTACCATGTCTTTCACTGAAGGGAGAATTCTCTGGAATTTTGGAAGTAAGCTCCTTGAGTTGAGGAGGGATTCTCACAAGGTTGACTTGAATTGTTTTCCTGCGAAGGGATTCCATGACCTACAAAACACGAACAAAGATGAAGATCCAAACCCTTGAAATGGTTAGTGGATGCATATGATTCTTTATGATGTTTATGATGTATGCACAAGCATATGTACAAACAAGTCACACAAGATCCTAGTTTCAAGCTTGTATGAAGTTTCATAGGTAAGTACCCTCTTGAAGTTAGTTGGCTCAACCTGTCCTATAAATAGTAATTGGGTTCTAAGGAGCTCAATATCACTGGATTATTTTCTGTGTTCATGGTTTCAGTTTAGCCACTTTACTGGCGACCGAAATATTCCAAGAAAATAACCCTCAATGAGTGTAGTATCGAGTATCTACCAACTTCGGACTGCACCAAAGTCGGTCATCTCACTACCCCTAAAAAAGGCCAAGATGGTCAAGTAAGGTTCTAAGAGTTCATTAGTGCTTCATGACATCACTCAGCGGCCCCGTATTCTCTTTGATTGACTCAAAGGCTACCGGTACCCACAAATATTTCGCACTAATATAGCTATTGCTTCAACCGTGTCGATATACCCCGCACAGTTTCCACAACGTATTGCTATTTACCTATGAATGTTTCCCAAATCCGGGTAGAGGATTTCAAACCCAAACAATAGAACCAAACGTAAAGCAATCAAGGCAAACAATATAATCATACAAAGGTGATCTAAAAACCCTAAGGTAACCCTAATTTTAGAAATATCTCCCCAGCAGAGTCGCCAATTCTGTGATACGGTGGGAGAACTGACTTGAGGTTTTACGTTTGTGTTCGCACTTGTTCAGTTTAGCAAGAGTCGCCACCGACTTTTTATTTTATCCAAAGGAAAGGTCAAAAAGCACAGGAAAGACCTTTGAGATGTTTTCTCGGGTTTGGGGGGTAGATTGTGAAAAGGGAAGGTGCTAGCACCCTTTTCATCCATGGTTTTCCATGGGCTCTTAGTTACTTGTTTTAGATCACTTGCCTTTGCTTTTCAATTGTTTGAAATGGTGCTTTGTGTGTGGTTTTTGAAAATGCTTTGAAAAAGAGGCCTTGTCTAGGAAACCTTTGTAATGATTCTTGTTTGAATATATACAAAGGTGTGTGTCTTTTTTGAAAAGATATTTCAATGTTTTGAAAGTTGTTTTGAAATTGTTTTGAAGTTGTGTTGTGAAGTGTGTTTGAAAATGGCAAGGATGTTTTGCAAGATTTTTGGTCAAGTAACTAAGAGTTGTATACCCTATTTTACTCAAAGATCTTTCTTATGTTTTTAACCCTTTTAACAGTGTTGTTTCACCATTGTGTTTGGTGAACAACCTTGTGTTAGGATGTTTAAACGGGACAGGTGCGGGTCATCGTATACAATCATTGAAAGCAACTAGTGAGACACTCTAGCAATTTTGTAAGGGACGAGATCGTTTTATCGAAGGCAACATCGAGGGTCATCGAGGGACTACGATCTTTGTTTATCAAAGGGGCATTTGCTAGAGTGTCTCATATTCGAGGGACATGATTGCATTTTCCGAGGCAACAAGCGAGGTTACCCTAGAGGTTAAAGTGTGAATTGTGTTTGCCATTTTCATGCATTTGTCTTGTATTAGGTCATCTAGCGATTGATTTTAGACTTTCACATATAAAACCCTAATCTCTAAACATGGCATAATTTAAAAGCATAAAGTGCGAGAATTAAATTCTAAGCTATTACAAAAGAGTATCCGGGGATGGGGGTACAATTATTTACAAATAGGGATGAGTCTCTCAAGAATAATAATGTCCCAAATATTATGGGTTACAACCAAATTGAATCATCGCCGCTCAACATAAGATTATAACAATTTATAAGATAAAGAAAAATCAAAGAAATATGAGATGTATGTATTTATTTATAAATAAACAAATAAAATTTAACCTAATAAAGATTAAGTATTTATTATTATTTTTGTATTTTTTAGGAATTTATGAAAAGAAAAAGTTTTAAAGAAAGAAAATTTATTTAAATTAAAGTTCTATTATTTATGTATTTTTATTAATCAATAACTAGGTTTAAAGAAAACCAAAAAATTATTTAAACTAAATATTCTTTTTTTGTATTTTTATTATAAACAAGATTAATAATAACTTAAAAAGAAAGTAAAACCAAATTAAATTAGTATTTGTGTTAATTAAAAGAAAGAAAGTAAAATAAAAAAGGTATTAGTTTTGAAAAGAAGAAAAAAGATGGGCTTTAGGCAATTTATGGCCCATAATAAGAAAATTGAAGAAGAACAAAATAGCAAGAGAAAGGGGGTGCGTGCTCAGAAACACTTGGGCCTATGGTTTTATTTGGGGCGAAGGCCCAGAATGAGATGTTGTGACAATTTTTTAGGGTTTGCTCATTTGATTAGGGTTCGTAAGTTTTGGTTACAGCGACGCTTCCTTCTTGCTTTTCTTCTTCGTTTCTCTCATCTCTCTCCTGCAAAGCGTCTGATACTCCCTCCACGAGCCTAGCCACCAGAGCGTTGCCTCCTTCTTCTCTCATCTTCACAGCGGTCCACGTTGTTTTGTTTGAATGGTACAGTTTCGTCTCATTCGCGCTATAAGGTTTTTTTGATTTCAATGTTTGTTTATTGATTGCTTGCATGTTTTAATCTATGGTTTTTTGTGTTTGATATACAGTAAAAGTGGTTGAGAAAAAAGTTTACCTGAGCGTTTTGCTTCTGAAAAGTGAGAGAGGGAGGGTGAGTCGGCTGGTGGCGCTCCCAAGAGGCTAGGCGGAGGACGGAGATGATGGTTGCTTGCTCACTTTACTGGTATCTCTGTATTTCTTTATTTGTTTGATGATGATATTGTTCTGAGAACTTGCTTGCTTCGTTGATATTGTTGATGATGATCACGTTTCTGAAACTTGCTTGTTTTACTTCTATAACTCTTCCTCTCTCCTTGTTGACCCTGATGATTTGATGATGATCTTTAGCTTCTGAAAACTGGCTTATGTTGTTTTGCTTTGAGTTTGTTGCTTTGTTTGTGATGATGTATAAAATCTGAAACTGGTTGTGTTTTTGTTGATGATGAACAGAAGTTCTGAAACTACTGTGTTTATTATTTGTTGGTTTGAAACTTGTTGGTGATAGTTTTGGTCGGGTTTTTGAGCAAGTTGCAGTTTTGACTTGCCTTTGAGTTTGGATTTTTGCAGTTTTAGATGCAGGCTTGAGTTTGCTTGAGTTATGCAGGTTTTCTTGAGTTTGCAAGCAGGTTATGCAGGTTATGCAGGTTTGCTTGAGTTTGCAAGCTTGAGTAAACTGGGCAGGCTTTGGTTGTATGGCAAGCAGGTTTGGCTAACAGGCTTATGGTTTGCAGTTTTGACTAGCAGGTTTGCTAGCAGGTTTGCTTGTGTTTTGTACAGGCAGGTTTGAAGGTTTGGAAGCTTGGTTGGTATTTTGTGCAGGTTTGGCAAAAACAAGTTTGTAGTTTTTTTGCAAACAGGTTTGAGCTGTTTGATTTTGCAGTTTATGCAGGGGTTTTGGTGTTTGGATTTTTGACTGGTTTGTGTGTGAGCAGGTTTGTGGTTTGATATCTTGTGCAAGTTTGGCAAAACAAGTTTGTAGTTTGCAGCTTGCTCAATATTTCTCTCTCGCTCTGGACTGTTATACAGTCTTCTCTTTATATCTTTTTTTGTTTTCTTTACTGTCTTTGACAGCCTGCCTTAGCCAAAACTGCCAAACTTCTCACTTCAGGTCCTCTCTTTCTCTCTCTCTCATAAGCATTTTTGCTTATTATTTTAATTCTGAAAAGTTGGCTGTCTAGAAAATGATGAAAGCCTTTTGACAAGTTTTGACTTGTCAAGTGAATTGCCTCTTGTTGTCTTGCTTTTGCCTGCTGTATTTCTGTTTCCATGCTGCATTACCATATTTATCCAATTTGTCTTGTAACTTGGTTTTGGGAAATTTGTTCTGTAGCTGGATATGGGACTTTGCTTGCTGTTGTATTATACATTTGTTTGACTTGTACCTTGGCAGTTTTGGCGCCTGTTTGTCTCTTTGAATTTGTGACTCGGTTTGGTTTGGCTGCCATGTTTGGTTTGCTTGGTTAGACAGTTTGTAACTCAGCATGCTTGCATTTTTTTTTCAATTTGTATTTTAATTTTCTCTTTGTGAACCAAGAAGAGAAATCTTCTTGTGATTTGCAGAGAGAAAAATAAAGCGTGACGAAAATAAGCAATCTGATTCCAGACGGCCAATTTTAATGATGATTTCTTTTCTTCTGCTTGAAAATTCTTTTCAGTTAATTGTGCTAATTTCTTTCCTTTCTTCTTTTTCAGGTGAATGCATCTTGGGCAATAGCAGAAGCAGTAGAAGCCAAAGACTTTAGGAGATTAGGCTTAGATTTATTATTATTTTTCATTCATTGTAAACAAATATTATTGTAAATACTGTAAGTTGTAAATTTACAATATTCAGATAAATTTTGTAACAACATTTGAAACGAATAAATAAAAAAAAAAGTCTTTGTCAAATATCTTCCAATTTTTCCTTGCATTGTTTATTTAATTATTTAAGACTCTCAAATCAAAATAATTGGAACTGTATCCCAATAATTTTAATCCAGATAAAAAAAATAATCAACAAACTTTGCAGTCTCGTAACCTTGCATTACTCACAATACGCATGGTATTCCAATTAACACATGCATTGTACAGTTAAACAAACAAAGCATTCCATTAAACGGTAAACCTTTCACTCCATTTAAACAAGCAGATGCCTCAATGTTCCAAACAAAAGTCTCAGCTTTTATCCCAGATAATCAGGTTTTGAGAAACAACCGGTAAACTTGTACAAGCGTGAAAACAATGTAATAGTTAACTGAATTTCTGAGGATTCAGTTCCTTCTGAGAAATGCGAGCGAAAACCCTAATTCCGGATTTGTTGCCAAAGAAAAGTCTGCTTCATCAATTCCTGAGCCAATCTTCAAAAAAAAAGAGAAAACCCTAATTCTGGATTGACTAATAAAGAAAAGTTTGTTTGACCGATTCTTGAGCCAATCTAAAAAATCAGAGAAAA